>OY728120.1:867092841-869592841 GCA_963277665.1 Viscum album
TCAAAGCTAAGGAACTGGACATTGAATTCCCATCTAATCAAATTAATGATAAAGGAAGATGCAACATTGATTGTATCCAAGATCACTTAAAGACGTCAACAAATTGTACTGTCAAGGTTGTCAACTCTATTACCTCGGATGATATTAAGGCAAGGAGGCTGTAGCGGGAGGATGAATGTCCAAAAAATGATTTGAATTTTTCTAATAATGTATCTCTAAATAAATCATCTTAAGAGGTTTTCAACATGAAATATAATATTATCAGAGTAAAAATGACTCCCATGTATTTTAAAGGTTAAAAGGTTGTGGTTCCTACACCATCAAACGCGCTTAAGGATAATAGATTTCGTGTTAACTCTGTAATTTTGTAGAAGACCTATATTGTCACACATTTTGCAACTACTCAAGATAAATATGATATTTTAGTTCAATATTCCCCTCTAAAATAAAATGATATACCAAAGGATATGTCCCCTAATGGTCAAAATACTCCCACTGCTATAGAAGAAGGTAACTCTAATATTGTTTCTCCTATTTTGCAGAATTTGGAAGATGACTTCTTGGGTCCTAGTGAGAAAATCACTAAATAAATAAAAAAAATCCACAAGGAATATGAACTCTGGTGGTAAAAGGAAGGGGGGATCTAACCCCAAGTACAGGGTCAAATGAATATCTCATTTTAGAACTGTCAGGGTATTGCAAACTCTAACACCGTTACTTCTTTAAAAATATTTCTTCATACTCACAAAACAAAATAATATATTATTGAGGCCAAAATTAATATCTCCCCTAGATTTTCTAGCTTAGTTCATATTGGTTATAATTTTCTTGTCCCTAGTAATAATAATTCTACTGTTGACACTCTTTGTATTTTTTCCCATACCATTTTAAATAATGTTATTATTTTCAACATGGATGATCAATTTTTCACCTAGGAAATTATTTCCTTGAATTCCCGTCTATTTTGTTCTTTTATTTATGATAGGAATGAGTATTATTAAAGGAGATGCATTTGGAAGGATATATCATGTTTAAGAAACATAATTCATGATCCTTGGATTATGGTTGGGGATTTTGTTGTTATCCTAGTTCTCAATGAAAAAATGGGATGAACACACTCCATATTCTCCTCAAGGTAATTTAAAACACTAATTTAACATAATAATTTAATTGGATTCAACCTTATTTTGGAAAAATATACTTTGTATAGAAGATATTATAATAGGGTGGTAGCTAGTAATCTAGGAATATCTTTTTCTAATGATATTTCCCTATATAAATGGGATACCATCTCCAATATTACTCTTCACAAACTTAATTCAAATCATCATTTGATTTTAGTAAGTATCGTTATTAAAATCTATGAACTTTTTTTTCCATTTAGATTAAATAATTTTGGGGCTAATGTTTCTAATTTTGATAATACCATCAATGAATCCTAGAATTTTATGATCTATGGTAGGGATTCATTTAGTTGCATCATAAAATTTAAATTTTTAAAACAAAAACTAAAGGGATGGTGTCATTTAAAATCCAACCCAAATTACAATGAGATTTCATATTTGGAATTCAACCTTAACCAAATTAAAATTTAGAACACTAATTATTATTTTATCATCGATCCTCAATATGAATGTGATATTTTAACCAAACATAATTTTCTACTCTCCATCAAAGATAACTTCCAGAAATAGATATTTAGAAAAAGGCTCAAATATGGGGATAGGAACATAATGTTTAGCAACTCTCTTTAAATATTCAATAAATATTATAGGCCTATAACCTTCCAAAAATATGGATTCAATATAATTAATACCGAGGAATGTATTTCTAATCATATTGTATCCTATTTTTGCAATATTTTCAATGACACTGGTCGCAATAAAGATCTTCTCCTTGATGTTATTCCTATCATTTTTAATCATGAGGATAAGACTTTCCTCACAATCATCCCATTTGATCATTATATAAAAGATTCTATTTTTAGTTTGAAGAAAGATAGTGGCCATAGGCCTAATGGTTTCACTAATGGTTTCTTTCAACTTTATTGGGATGTCATTTAACCTGATGTTTATATGTTGGTTAAAAAAGTCCCCTCTAGTGGAATTCTTCCCAATGTTCTTAATGCCAGATTTCACTATTTTATTCCCAATGTGAATAACCCCTCATATATTCACCTCTTTAGACACATAGCACTTATTAACACTCTATATAAAATCATCTCTGATCTTCATTCTATTAAACTTGTTATAATTTATAATAAAATTTTCTCTTGGAATCAATTTGGTTTTATCATCGGTAGAACCATACAAGATTGTATTTTCCATTCCATATAATGTAATAACTTTTTAAATAAAACTAATAGAAGAGGTAATATTTCCATTAAATGTTAAATCAGAAAGTCCTTTTATACCATTGATTAGAATATTATTTAAAAGGTCCTTCAATGTTTTGGTTTTAACGATCATTTCATTCATATAATTGAAACCCTTTTGAACTCTTCTTGCATCTCCATTATTATTAATGGTTCTCCTATGTGTCACATAAACTACAATAAAAGTGTCAAATAGGGTGATCCCATATCTACTATCCTCTTTTCAATAGTAGAGGACTATTTAAGTAGAATGCTCTCAAATTCATTGGATTAATGACACATAAGCCCATCACTACTTCTCGAAATCTAGTCGTCCCAACCCACCTACTCTATGCTGATGATATCATCCTTTTATTACAAGTTACTAAGAGGAATATTCATTATCTTAAGTATTCTCCTACTCATTATGAGTAAATCTATAGTCAAGACAAAAGATGGATAAATCCTTTATATTCTTTAGTAGAAGAATTCTAGCTAATAGAAAAATCAGCATCATAAATGATTTAGGTCTTAAATAACGGTCCTTCCACTTCACTTACCTTGGTGTCCCTAGATTTTTTGGTAGACCTAAATGTAGTTACTTTTTTAAAATTATTGACCAAGTTCAAAATTAGCTTTACTCTTGGAAAGGAAATTCTCTATCTACGGTAGGTAGAATTTATCTTTCCAAGTTCAAAATTGTTTCTAAAAAGGTTTACTCTTTAATGATATATAAATGGCATATTGGCATTCTTAAAAAAATAAATTCTTTCATGAAAAAACCTTTTTTGGACTAGAAGAACTCTTGAAAGAAGATTAGTGATTTTTCCTTGGCCTAACTATTGTAAGACCCTAGCTAATGGGGTCCTTGGCATTAAAAATATTAATTATTTAATGATGATGCTTAGGATAGACTCACTTAGATGATTCTTTATAATGACTCTATGAATATTAAATTCAATAATAATTGGTTCATTGATAAATTGAAGAAAGAAAACCTGAATAATATGTACTCTTCAATTTGGATGTCCATTAAATACTCTTTTTGTAATATTATGTGTCAATCTAAGTGGATGGTTAACATAGAGTCTTATATAAATTTTTTAGGAAATTGTATTGGATCTCCTATGATCTCCATGGTTGATCCTAATCACTTACCTGAGGATAAAAATATTTTTATTTATGATGTTTTGACATATCTTGGTTTTGATATTCTTAATGGAATTAATAATATTATTCATAATTAGCCTTTTTCTATCGGTGAAGATATTTTAAATATTCAAATCATAAAATTTTCGTTAATTAATTAAAAATTAATTCTATTGATGAAATGAGAAAACAGGTTTTCATTGTGAAAACTATCAAAAGATTGAAATGTTTTTATATCAAAATTCGCGGTGGAATTGATTAAAATGACCTAAATTAAATTAAATGATATAAAATTGATCTAATTTTACTTTTAATAAAATCAAAAATATAATTTTACACTATAAATTATTTAAATGAAAAATAAATTTTTAATTAAAATACAATATTTTCTACTACTCCCCAAAACATGAAACTTATCAGAAAAATAATAAACATTTAACCAAAGTAAATTTGTATATTCTGCATTAAAATGACAAGTTTTTTTTTAAAATATAACTGATAAATGTTTCCAAAACAAGATTTAAAACAAATATGCCATTAAAATGTGAAAATATTTCTTTTAGAGAAATATAGCTTTCTTATTAAAATTGAATTCATTTTGATCTAATACCAACAAAATCATTTGAATGAATGTTAAAACATTTGACTAAATATATAAATTTCATATTGTGGAAATAATATTTATTTCCACCATTTTAATGGATAGGTTATATCAGTTAATAGATCATGGTGCATTTGAACTCAATGTTATGGGAAATGAAATCTATTAAATTTATTTATGAAAACTTCACATAAAATCTTGGGGTGTTACATTATTCAATCCTTTAAAAAATCTCAAAATATCTAGAATATCACTTCATAAAAATATTTAGGTATATTTTCATCACAATTTCCTCAGGTTCCCATATCACCTCTTCAATTTTATGATTTCCCCACATAACTTTTAATATCTAAGTTGTCTGATTCCACAACACTTGTTTTCTTTTATCCAAAATCTAGATAGGCTCTTCATAGTAAGACAGATCAGGTTCCATTTCTATTTCTTCAAAAGTGATAACATCTGTTGGTTCTTGCATGTACTTTCTTAGAAAATAGATATGGAACAAATCATGTACTTTAGAAAGGTTAGGAAGAATTTCCAAATGATAATCCACAATTCTAATTTCTTATATAAATTAAAAATTCCAATATTCTTAGGTATCTTCTTCCATTTCATACAAAATGTTATAAGACCTTTCTATGGAGATACCTTCAAAAAAACATTATCTCCCACTTGAATTTCCAAATCCTTCTATTGGTTATCAGCATAGCTCTTTTACCTAATTTAAGATGATTTGATATGGGTTTGAACAGTATTTACCTTTACTATTGTTTCCTCTACATGATTTGGGCCTACAAGCATCCATTCAAAAAATTCATCCAACAATTTGGTTTAAGAAATCTCTTTCCATATAACGCTTCATACAGTTCCATTTGAATACGTTAATGGAATCATTTATTATAGGAAAATTATAGGATATTTAAATATTGATCCCACATACCTTGAAAAACAAGTGAGAAGTACCTCAACGTGTATTCTAAAGTTTGGATAGTCCTTTATAATTTTCCATTAGTTTGAGGGTGATAAGCGGTGCTAAAATTAAGTTTGGTATCAAGGGACTTTTGAATAATTTTCTAGAATTTTTATTCAAATAGTGTATCATGATCACACAATATTGTAATATTTTCACCATTAAGTATTAGAAATTCATTAATATAAAGTCTCGTTATGCTTTCAAGAGATAAATATTCACTTATAGCAAGAAAATGTAATGATTTGGTAATGTGATCAACAATAACCCATATCGCATCATTCATTCTAGGAGTACTTTGTATCCATGTGACAAAGTACATCTTAATGTCATCCCACTTCCACCTAGGTATAGGAAGAGGTTCTATGAATCCTCTAGTATGTTGTTTCTCAACCTTCACTTGCTGATAAACCAGCCATCTTGACATGTAGTCAACAATTTACCACACTATATTATCCCCCCAAAAATATTCCTTCAAATATCTATACATCATAGTTCTAACAGGGTGTATTGAGAAATTATATCTATGGGGATCATTCTATAATTCCCTTTTTAGTGTGTTTATAGAGGGAACACAAAGTATCATTCCAAATCTCAAAACACCATCTTCATATACAAAGTATGTCAATTTTCCATCATTCACATCTCTAATTTCCTTCTGTAATTTTTCATCATCTGACTAAGAACTTTTTATATTTTCCAATTAATATGGTTTGGAATCCATTTGATAGAGGATTTATGCTTCCCCTTCCTTAATAATTTCCATATTCATCTTTACTAGACCTATGAATAAATGATCCCCATAAATCCTTATTTTGTTCAGAACTACATGATCCTTAATGCTCAATGCATATTCTACCTTTTTCACCTTCCCTAGGTGGTAGTGCATTGAGATATCATAATCCTTCTGTATCTATAGATATATCTTATTCCTTATATTTTGTTCATTCTATGTAAAGATATATTTCAAACTCTTATGATCTATATATACTTTTTATCTTTTACTATAGAGATGGTGTCTACATATCATTAGATAAAATATTATATCTACTAACTCAAGATCATGAGTTTGATAGTTCTATTCATCATTTTTTAACTTCCTTCATGAATATTAAATAACTCAATCATTATTCATAAGTACAAAACTAAGTCCTTTCCTAGATGCATCAATATAAATAACAAAATCACCATATACCAATGTTATAATCAAGATCATAACATTGAAATATATTCACTTCAATTATTAAAAACATTGTTTACATTATTTTGACCTTAAATAATTATATCATTTACTTGTGATCTTGGTTAATGGGTTAGAAAATCAAGAAAAATTCAGAATAAAATGCTAATAGTAACCTATTAAATCAATAAAACTACATACCATGGTTATGATCATCAATGCAGGACATTCTTGGATTCCCTTTTCCTTTAAAAAATCAATATAGATTCTATCCTTTGAGATAATATGGCCAAGAAAAGAAATTTCCTGAATCCAAAATTCAAACTTTCTAAATTTACCTTATAACTGTATCCTTCTGAGATCTCGAGATTAATCCTGATGTGATTCTTATAGTCTTCATAGATTTTAGAATATAATAGAATTTCTTCAATGAATTCCACAACAAAATTATCAAGATATTCCTTCAATAATTTTTTCATTATATACATAAAACTTTAGGGTGAATTAGTCAATCCAAATTGAATTAATGTAAACTCATACTGTCCATAACTCATCTGAAAATCTATCTTTAGAATGTATTCCTTATTTACTCACATTTGACGATATCTATAAAGAAGGTAAATCCTTTGAAAAACAAATGTTCTTCATGAATATTATCAAATAAATATGCAATGCGAGCTAGATGATATTTTTTTCTTTATTATAATAGAATTTATTTACCTATAATCAATACCCAGCCTCATGGATCCATCTTTATTTATAAAAAACAATAGGGGGTCCCCATAGAAAAACACTAAGGAGAATTAATCCCTTTTTAACCAACTCATATAATTGTTTCTTCAGCTCCATATTTCTACTATGTCTATTCTATAGGGATTATTTGATATTGGTCTTGTATCAGAGGTTAACTTAATAGAAATCACAACTTCACACTTTGGGGTATGTTTGGGTAATTCCTTAGAAAATACATCGATGCATTCATTTATAATAGGTATATTCTGAATTTTAATATTACATATTCATCAATAGATATTGATTTCTCTTCCTCTCCGATAATTGCATTCAGTAGAGCTAATAGGGAAGGATCTTGGTAAAAATTGGATGATAATGTTTCTTCTGTAAAGATAAGGAATTATTCTTCTTCCTCAAAAATCGTAAATTCCTTATCATTCCAATAAATGTTTTCATCATATTTTGAAATTAAATCTCAACTGAGGATTATATAAAAGTAAAAAATAGGTATGATGATATGTTCATAAAGTAAAGAACGTTTATGTGTCATAAAGGGGACAATCCAACACATCTTTCTTGTAATGAGACTTCCATTAAGAGATTTGACAGAGAACTCCTTTATTAAATAAAAAGGTAAATATATATAATTTTTTTGGAAAACTATAAAGATATAAAAGAATGTGATGATATTGAATCAAATAAATCATTATTAATATTTGAAGATGCGATTAGAGTACCATCCATGACATCATTAGGAACTTTAAACTTAGTAATTGTGATCACGTAAGCTTAGAAAGGCTCCCCTAGCCTATTCTGAGGAACTTTTCCTTGATTCTTAGAAAACTTTTATACATTATGTATCATCTCATTATAGTTAAAACACTACACAATAATGAATTCTTTCTTTACCTTTAAATCACAGGCTTAGGGGCCTTTTTCTTCACACTTATAACAAACTCTTGTCCCCAATAGACATGTTCCATGATATTTCTTTCCACATTAATTATAGTATGGAATGTAAAATCTTACCTTCTTCCTATTTTCCATAATTACATTCCTAATGTTTTCAGTATCCCTCTTCTTCTCTTAATTTCCCATAATGGCATAAGACATAGAGAATTAATTATCTGTCTTGATAGCACATGGGTCTATTTCTTTATATGATGAGTATTTTGGGAGAACAGTGACCTTTAGAGTAATTGTTTTAACCCATAAAATAATTGATCAATATTTATATTTAGATTATTTATTTAATATACAGCATGCCTTGGTAACCATATAAATTTGGATTCATATTTAGCAGCACTCTCATCCTTCTCTTGCCTCATATTAAATAATTTCCTCTCTATATTTCTCAATGTCTGCAAGGGAAATGTTTTTTCAAGAAAAGATCCTTAAAATCCTTATGTTTAATTTTTTCAATTTCTCCCTCCACCTTCATGTTTTGAATCAATGATATCCATTTATTTGCATCTCCTAAGAGAGGATAAATTACTATGAAAACCATCTCTCTTTTGTTAACTCTCAGAGAAGGAAATGTATTTTGTAAGAAATTTATCCATTGCTCAGCTACAAATGGATTTTTAGTCCCATTGAATGATGGAGGTTGTTATCTCATGAAGCATTCTAATAATTTTCCTCCATATTATGGATCAGGATTCTCTATATGAGTAAGGTTATTGTTCATAACCTGAGTCATTTTTCCCAGTATAGTAAAAACTTATTCAACACTAGTTAAAACTCCATCTTAGATATCACTATCTTGTATTGAATGTAAATCTCTATTTTTATTAATTTTGTTGATACGGTTTTCATTCCATCCACTAGGATATATTTATAAACAATATCATACATTAGACTAGGTTATAGATCATAATTCATAATTTTGAACTAGTAAAACACTTAACATAAATTGAAAATTTTAGTATAACTAATCTCAAAATCATAAGCTTGGTTACTTTTTTAATGTTCTCAAATTATATTATTGGGTAACATTTACCTGATCTATATTTTTATAAATTTAGTTTTCGAAGTTTCTACAATACTTTCTTTAATAGAAACTGTAAAGACCTCAACCTTGGTATCTCGGTGCTAGTGCTTTACTTTATTACATTGGTATAGATACAAGGCTTGAATCCCAAAGTGATGATCAGTTTAGAATTCTTAAAAACTATATTACATACTTGAAACATACATTACAATTGAAACTATAAAATACACCATAGTCAATCTTTTGAGAGCACCAATATTCTCCCAGCTTAACCCTACATATTAATCATAATATACATCTCAAAATCTTGGGGAAAATAAAAGATAAGAAAGGGGTGATCTCCGATTCTTATTAAGGGTTATCATAGAGTGGAATCTATTAGGAATAAATATTCATAAACAACATGTAAAGGTGTATAACTAAGACACAATCCATTTAAACATAATCTTGAGCATAATTTTTCAGGAAAAAAAAAATAATTACATATAAATAATCACTTATAAATTATAATAATAAAATAATGAAATGGAATTTCAATAATTAATCTCAAAATTATTGAATGAATAATGTTGAACATTATAAACATAATCTCAAGGATTAGGACAAGAAACCATAAATAAATAGGTAAGGACTCGAGAAATACCAAAATAGGATTTTCTCATGAGACCTACTAATGCATTGAGGGGTGACAGAGATCCCCACCCATAACATACTAATTATTATTCATTATTCATTTGTAAAAGGTTAAACATAAACAATATAAACACCCTATCATGTGATATGTAAATACATTAACCATAAACCATGAATGGTATCAAAATAGCACATCTAAATTCAAATTGATCAAAAACCCTTCAATAAAATATGGTAGATGGTATCATAAGATATAAACATCAATAAATAATAAGATACAAATAATTATGTTGACATAAATGAATATACTCTAATAAAATCATTAAAAATTTCTTGAGAGAAATGCCCAATATCACTTTTAAATCATTTATTTAAAAGGAAATTCTATTTGAAAAGAAAAAAATTTCATTGAAAAGAATTTTTTAAACTTGTAAAGGAATATTCAATACATTAAGGTGTAATGATGGTGTAAAAATACTCTCATGTTTTCTATAATAAAAAAAATTCCTTCCGTATTTTTGTTGAAGAAGTTGTAAAGTACCTCGTTTGTAAAACAAAAAAAGGATTCAATTTGAACCATTTTATAAAATGTAAAACATGGTTAAAAATAATTTAAAAAATTTAAGATAATATTATAAACATTTTTGAATAATTTTTTATGAAACATGGACATGGATGATAATTATTCCCCATAAGATACTTATGTATAAACAATCACGAATAATAATGAGATTGTGAAAAAACCCTTATCTTGAACATTAAATTATTAAAACATGATTTAACCTCCTATATATTAGTTTAAATAATGTTATTAATATATACCAAAACCATATACATATTTATGATATCATATAGGGTCATATTTTATTGTTTTGTTAATAATATTTTGTTATTACCATTGTTTTGGGTGTCAACTACTTTAGTTTCCTATGCATGTTTGTCATGTATGTCATGTTTCTTATAAATATGATAAATTTATTTCATCTATGGAATTATGTTAAGTTAATATATATAATATTTACCCATTAAATACATTTTTTTGTCATTCATTAATGGTAAACATGGAAAATGAATCACATTAGGTTGTAGAGATGGTACGTCGTACGCATGTACGTGCCTCGGTATCGTTACTTTAAGGATTAAAGGATAACTAATTTGATGGTATATTAATCATAAATAATACATATAATTTCATAATTACTATATATTTCCATTATTTCAATTATTATACCCAACCAAGTAATGTGGTGATGGAAAATCAATCACACCATGACATGGAGACGATAATCCTTAAGTACTCACAGGTGGTGATTTCATTTTTTATAGGATGGATAAATCATGATATATAGTTGTACCATAATCATAATAACATATTATAATATATATTAAACTATATTTATTACATTATCATGGAAAAAACTCATGAATAGGATATAGAATACTAAATGAACATCGATGAGTTGGTGAAAATGATTACCTCTTCATTGGGAAAATCCATTTAGATATCTTATAATGGTATCTAGGATTGGTAATTTTTGAATAATGGGGCCTCAATAACTAGGATAAGGACATTTCGAGTAGATATGGGATGTTTTTTTCCTTTATATAGAGATCAATGTGTTGTGAATAAGAGAGGGAGGAGTTTCCCTTTTATAATTGAGGTGAGGGTCACTTTTGAAAACTCTCAAAATATTAAATTAATATAAATAAATTTTCAATTCCAAATAGATAAATAGTGATTTATTTATAATCTAAGATTATGATCGTTCTAAATTCTCTTAACAAATAATTTTTAGACAATTTTATGTCTCATTCATACCCTTATCTTTTGGTTTTAACCCTTATTTAAACTTCTTATCTCTAACCGTGACAACATGTGGTTTTACTCATTGAGGGTTAATATGTTACTATAAAATGAAAAATGAACCATAAATGCATCATAGATGAAATTTTTTACTTTATCCCAATTATTTTTCTGAATTTTAGATTTTTTATGAGTTCTATATCATTTAATTAATTTTTATTTCTTTTAATATAAAATTACAATCAATTTTAATACTATTCAATATTTGACTTTTTTAAAATATCATAACAACATGATATATTAGAAAAAAACAATTTATATGTCTATAATATTTCTATTTCATCAATAAAATTCATTTTTGGAATTAATTATATCAAAATAAATTTATTTTAATATACTTAATATCATTTATTTTATATGTCCATTAATAAAACAGTTATTGGATCCTCATTGTGCACGCCTTTAATTTAATTTTTTTCTTACGACAAAATTAAAAATAATTTAACATGATTAAGATAAAAATATTAGAATTTAATTTACTATTTATGGTTGAATTTATCTTCTATTTAACCCAATATTATAAATGATATATTTATAAAAAATATGAGTATGATATCATTGTTTTTTCAGTAAATAATTTATAATAATTTTCATACTCTCATCCAAGTGGCGTCCAACGGTTATAATATTAGAACAAGGAATATTTTAGTTAACACCCAATCATCTGATGAAATTTTTACAAGTTTTAAGGTAATTTTCTGATATTTATAAAATTATTTTCACCCTTAATTACTCGATTTATTTTAAACCGTGTTAAATTTTTTTTACTAAATTTACTATTCATGATCACAAAAAAAATAAAAGAAACCTATTTAAATAATTTGGACCCACTGATTCCAAATATTAAATCCATTTTTAAAATTTCAAAACATATAAGTTTGCAGTAAATAAATTAAAATTAATCTTTTTCATGGAATGAGAAAATGGTTTTTTAAAGTGAAAATGTTCAAAATATTGAAATGTTTTTATATCCAAATTCAATTTATAATTGATTGTAATAACCTAAATTGGATGTAATGATACAAAATTTATCTAATTATACATTAAAATAAATCAAAAATACAATTTTACACTATAAATTATTTATATGAAAAAAGATATTTTGAATTAAAATCCAGTATTTTTTATTATTCATAAAAACACGAAACTTATCAGAAAAATACCAAAAAATTAAAAAATTATTATTATTTAAATTAATAAGTTTATTATATGAAATATAATTTATAAAAGTGTCAAAAACTTGATTTAAAATAAGTTCACCTTTAAAAGGTGACAAAATTTCATTTATAAAAGTATAGCATTTATGATTAAAGTTGAATTTATTCTTATCAAATGCCTATAAAATAATTTGAATGAATTTAAAAATATTTGATTAAATATATAAATTTCATAATTTTGTAATACTATTTATTCTATTCATTTTAACATCTAGGTTATACCAGTCAATAGATCACGGTACATTAGATCTTGGTGTTGCATGCAACCCAAACTATTATATTTATTTAATAATATGTACTATAAAATATTGGGGTGTTAAATGGGTTGGTAAATTCTCCCTAGTTTTTCTATATTACATCCTAACAATTTAAACTTGGTCTCATTAATTAACGGATTAATATTTGGAACTACCATTTCTATAAACCCCACATTGTAAAAAGGTTAAATAGAATATTCTCTTAATATGAGAGAAAACAATGTAAAAAGGTCATATGGAATAACATATAACTAGGTTTTTAAGTAAGATAACATTGGTGTTATGTGAATATATGTACATGGAATAAAATCAAACATAATTTTAGAGATTTATAGAGGTCATTGATCATAATAATGTTAATGATCAATATAATGTTAAGGACCTCAAAAATATAAATATATGATTATTTAAATGACCATGTGATTCAGCTGATATGAATGTAATATGTTTAAATTTTTATTTCAAGATCCTTTTCCTAAATTTGAATAATTATTTTACAATATAAGGAAATATATTTAATTGATACTTTTATATTTCATAAGCACAATTTCATCCATTGGTTATGAATTGATCAATTTCCAATTCATCCCTTACCCCATGAAATAATATATAAAAATTAATTATTCTTCCTGAAGAACTAATATTAAATTTTAATAGATCATAATACCCATAATAGAATAATAATTCATTCCTTTTATATGTAGTTATTATTATTAAAAAATGGTTAGAATAGGTTATCCAATATGTATAAGTCTCCATATGCAGAAGTAATATAGTATTCTCTAAAACATCATCCAATGTTAATATTAGACCAATTCATAAATATTTAACCTTATATTCATTAAAAAATATTAATATCCATAACATTAGAAATAATGTCAATAAATTTTCTAAATTAACTTATCATTAATCCCCCAAACAACATAAAGTAGCTATTAATCATCACATACCATACATGTGAGAAACATCATCCTGTATTATCTTCAAACATATAAATAACATGAGTTACCTTAAAACCTTATTTAAAACATGAATGATTCCATATTACCTAAATTAAACAAAGATTGTTTTATATATTCCATTATTCAAAAAATGGTTTAATCTCTATCAATGATAGAATAAACTAATTTATCAACATACCATTAATCACATTCTATGGTAGTCAGTACTATCCAATTTATTTTATCCATGTCAATCATATATTTATCCCAAAATTATTATCACAACATCGAAAACATATTATCAGTTATATTTTTCTATACCAAGTCTTTTTAAAAAGTCAAACATGCCATAGAATCTCTTTTCTTGGTCATCGGTATAGTTTAACATATGCTTCCAAATCATTAATTAAAATGTATTGTAGTACAATGCATATATATTTCATAAATATTATAACTGGGATATCATTGATAAAATACTCAATGGACATAATTATTGATTCTAACCACAATTACATTAATCATTTTACTTCATTTGTGGTAATATAATAAGCTTTTCCATGATTCATTGGCTATTTTTAGGTATATTTCATTGGTTTTAGGGTATTCATTCTCATAGTTCTCCATCTCATTACAATTGAAGCATTGAAAATTGGAAACCTTTTTCTTTCCCATTCAATCATGAGCATTGTGTAATTTCTCTCCACACATTTAGAAAACTCTTATTCCCTTTAAGCATGTATTGTGGTGTTTCTTCCCACAATTATCATAGGTGGGAAAACTCTTCTTTACCTGTTTTCCCATATCCACTTTTTCTAAACCATCCTCTTCTCCTATGGATTCACTTCAAGTCCATAATACATATAAAATTCTTTCTCTACATTTTCATCACATGATATTATGACATCATATGATGAGAATAGTTGGTAGACTAGTTCCATTTGAATTACTAGATTAATCCCATCTAAGAAATGATATTTATTACTCTTTGGATTATTTTTATTGATTTGGTTACCATTACTTATGCTATACACTATTTATAAATGATCTCATAAACTAAATTAATTCATATAATTATGAAAAATAATGTATAATCCCAAAACTAGTGAAATATTTAACATAAATTAAAATATTAATATGTAATAAATCTCATAATAAAAAACATGGATTCTTTTGGTATATACCTATTTCAAATCCTTCAATGTGGTTTGTAATGAAAATGTGAATTATCCTTAGCATATCTCTAGGGAGTGTAAAAATATTTAAACAGTAAGGCTTGTTGTTCTGCACTAGGTGATGATAGGTTTAAAACCAATGTTCCATTTTTGGAGTTATTACCCCTAGGTACCTCTGTGACAGAACCACATCCACATATAGTATACATTGAAGGATGTATTTTTAGAAAAAACCACATAATATCTTACTTACCAAAACATTAAAATGATTTAATATACTTATCCTCAAATTATATCATATAGTTATCTTCCTTAATCTATTTTTTCCTAAATCTATTATATAAGGTTTCTACTAAACCTACATATGATGCCAACTATTGTGTATTGACCCCAGTAGCCCAGACCTAGTGTATTTATTATTACATTGGCCTAAGATATAAGGAATTGCTTCCGGAAGGAAAAAATATTTTGTATTCTTGATAAACTAGACACATACTAGAAATTCATATTAAATTTTAAAATATAAAATAAAAAAACAATTTTCTATGAAAATCCCATTATTCCACTTAGTATAACCTTTTATATCAATCACAAAATACTTCTAGGTATTCTAGGGAAAATAACACATAATAATATGGTTATCTCACATGCTTAGTAAGGGTAAGAGTACAATGATAACTATAATGAATAAATAATTATAAAAAATATGGAAAGGTAAATAATCGAAACATATGTCCTTTAATCAAAAAAATGAGAATAATATGGAAGAAATTAATGTTGATCAAATAAATCCATATAAATAATCACATAATCTTGAAAATTATCTAATTATATTCTAGATAATAGAATAATCATATGGAAATTAATAAATGATCTCATAATGACAGAATACATAATATTGTACATCTTAACTATTAAGATCTATCCTCAAGACCATTAATTCCATGATATATCCTCGATAAATTTTAGATCTTTTAATTGAAACTCGTTTGATATGACCAACTTAGTTGTCCCATGAGACCTATCAATGCATCGAGGAGATATATTGGGCCCACCCCTCAAATATTATATCCAATGAATTCCTCAAATGAAAGGGGTGGAACATAATCAATATAAATATTCATATTAAAAAACTAACATACAATATGTTAATACTTACCCCAATAAAATAAACATATTAATAAATCATCCAAAATAATATGGTGAATGGTAATAATATTTCACATTCTAAGCCAAATTGACCATAAAAACATAAAAATGAATAAGGATTATATCCATATAATATTTTCCATGTTTATCATAAGTATAATTGTGTCTTGATATTATTCATGAATAGAAATACCATATAAATATCACTAAAACATTATTGAAGAAAATGCATTTTTTAATTTGAAATTCACCCTTTAAAACAAATATTTTGTGTAAATATTTTTAGAAAACAATTATTTTAAAATATATAATTAATCTTATAAATAAAGATTTAAAACATGGAGTGATCATGATGGTAGTAAATTCCATACAAGCTTAGTATGTTTAAAATGAGGATTCCTTTTACTTTTTTATTAAAATCCAAACTGGAAATGTTTTGAAATATTTATGAAGGTTCCTTTGAAAGAAATTGAAAAATAAAAAATGGGTAAAAATGTCTTCAAAAAATAAAAAATAAAAGGGTTTAAAAAAGATTTTTGAAAACTATTTTAGAAAACATGGGTTTTTATTATGAAGGATTTTCAATGAAAAATGGAAATAAGGTCGGATTTTATTATAATATTTTTTATGTCATTTTATGTTTCAAAGAGTGGGGAAATTATAATATTACCTAAAAAGTTCATGAATAACCAGAGGAAAATAAAATATAAATATTTTAACATATAAATTTAAAATAACTCCACTATGGGATACTTAACTAAAAATAAACCTGAATAATGATGATATTGTAAAATAAACTCCTGTCACAATTGTAACTTCGAATCGTAAACCCTGTTAAAGTAATAATCATCCAATAGGACATTTAATAACATGAAGATAAAGGTATTCATGATATTACATGTAAAAGGGGTAGTATATACACCATGAAAAGTAATAATTAATGAATATGTTGTATGTATCATGGTATCAAAAGTGAGATGAGAAACCCTTACACTATGTCTGACTCATCACATGTGTTCAGTATCTACCTCTTCATTGTGTAATATCCTTAGGTCTGCACTATATACTTCGTAGAATGTCCTTATTACCAAAATAATGATTCAATGATTTTTGGAGGGAATTTGGGAAGTAATTTGGGTAGGGGTTGGTTGAGCCAAATGGATGGAGATGTGTGAATAAGTGAGAGGAGTGAGTGTCCTATTATAATTGAGGAGGAGTAATGTATTCAATAATAGGTCACCCTCACCTCATGTGGATCCAAATTTGATAAATAATGGAGGTGAGGGATTATAAAGTCGATCCACAGCTCCAACAAAAATAGAAACACATTTTTTAAACATGTTATTCTAAAACCTTTATTTTTACTTAATCTAACCCTCTTAATTGTTTTACCATGGAAACTTGTAACTTCTTATTTACCTAGGTAATATATCCATTAAAAATAAAAATAAAATAAAATTTATTAGATAATCTATAACTACTGATATTAAATATGAAATCATATTTATTAAAAAAAACATATCTATGTATAAAATTAATTTTAACATAAGCACATTTAATTTGAAAAACCCTGTTTTAACATTAATCTCAAAAATTAATTTTTAATTATTTTTATTAATTATTTTTGTCAAAAATTATGTTTATTTTTTTATAATATAAATTACTATGATTAAAAATATGAAATTAATTTTTTCAATGTTTAATTACCATAAGTGTAAAATTTTAATTTATAATTAATCCCGCATATGTGAAGAGAAATCGAAATTTTAATGAGAAAATGTTTATAAGATTACAAAGATTTTATATCAAAATTAAATATAAAATTGATTCCAATTAACTAAAATATATATATATATATAATTGAACTAATTTTACATTAATACCAATTCAAAATATAATTTAATACAATAAATTATTTAAATGAAAATGTAGTTCTCAATTACAAATTCAGTTTTTTTCACTATTCATAAAAAATGAAACATTTTAGAAAAATCCCAAAAAAACACACTAGTATAATATTGAAATACTAATTAAAAAAATAAATTTGATTTGATCATATAAAATTTAAAATGTTTTAAAAAATATTTTTAAATTATGTGCACAAAGTGAAAATAAACTGTCTTTTAGAAAAATATGGTATTTTAGAAAATAATTATTTTTATTTTAAATTACTCTTATATTATTACTAATATATAGGTAAGTAATAAATGTGTGTAAAAATATATTTTCATAAATTATATTATACAATTCATTACTGTCATTCTAATGGATTGGTGATTACTATCATATTAAATAATAATATTAATAGTATATTGTTGTGTGGGAAAACTCGGTCATGCCTACAACACCAACTGTTAAAGAAACTCGTTGTTACGCACAATGAGATATAGAATAAATTTTTCATTAAATTAAATATTTAAAAAATTAAATTCACTTTAAAATAATTATATTATAAAATCTCAGGTTGTTACATTACTTCTGACCTTCCAATCTATTCAAAAATGATAATGTCATTCAGTCATACATGTGGACCACTGCCCCCACAAAGCGTTATTATTAATTATTAATTTTATTTTGACATAGACCATAATATGGTTATAATTAATAAATATATAATATATCAATGATATTAATGTTATTTTGGAAATAATATATATTATTTACCTTTCCTTTTTTCCATCCATTGATAAAATTGAAGCAATGTTCATGCGTATATACAACCTACAGTCTCCTTGAATGGTGTAATTAATTTTCTAACTCTAATTTTTATTGATGAATATAAATTTGTATTTAAGTAAAATTTATTGTATTTATATCATATATATATAATTCGATATTATTGAACCATGATCAATGTAAAAGGACCAAAAAATAGCAAACCAAAACATACATGAAAAAAACAGTTATCACATAAAACATGATTTTAAAAAGGGAATGTAAATAAATGGGAAATAAAATGTATTAAGAAAGGAATATATTGTATGATATATATATATATATATTATGGTTAAGGAATATATGTATAATAAAACTATATTTAATATACAAGAGGTTTAAATGTGTCTAATGAAATTCATGACTTAAGGTATGGTATTTCTAGTTTCTATCTTATTTCAAGGATGCGTGTGTAATATTCACCACTTGTTTCATTTATGTGGTGTATATAATTACCCTTATACATGTTATATATTTAATATCATTATTAAAATTATATATTAAGTTTCATTTCATGTTATTCTTCAACATGGCTTATGATGCAAAAGTTTCTAATGTTGTAAGGGAATTTCATCTCACTTTTATTTTTTGGGGAAACATGTTTTAATCACCACTTTTTTCCATTATATTGTGTATATACTACCTAGGAATACAATTTATGACTATTATCATGAAAATATGGTGTATAAATATTAATATAATCTTTCTTATTTCATGGGGATTACTATTCCAATGTTACCAAGGTTTTATGAAACAATCTCATTATCTATTAGGATTATTTTTTATTATACTAATAATGATTAGATATTATTTTATATAAATTAATAAAAACATGAATTTTATCCAAATATTGTTATTGTTTTATAATACATATTTTCCTCCCATTTTCCTCTCCTTATAAACAAAATAAACCAAATGAATGTTTTAAGGAAAATCAGCTTCATTTATCTCTTTAGTTGAAAACATTCCTCTTCTAGGGCAGGATTTATAAATATGTTTTCCAAATTTTTTATTATTCCCCAATTATAGATAAAATTCATTTTTAAACTTGTCTTACTTTTAAAAAAAATCATTTAAGGGGAATAATATTAATATTTTCTAAAATAATTAACTTTTGACTTTTGAATTAAAATGTGAAAGTAATAATTATTTTAATATGTATGAGATGAATTATATTTCCCAACACCATGAAAACATAATTATTTAAAAATAAATTAATAGTTTCTAATATTATTATCAAATAAAATATTTTATTTAGTTTTTTGTGATTTTTTACTTTGAAAATGTGATTTCAAAATGAAATGTTATTTTCTTCAAGAATGTGTTACTGATTTTATATGGAATTTATATTCATCAATGACAAAAAAATTTGTTTTTTGTTTTGTTTTATTGATAATATTATCCAATTTTTTATCCATATATTTCTTCACTATATGGTTTATGATTATAATGAAAAGAAGTTTATAAAACCCGTTTCTTTCCTTTGGTTACAATATAATTAAATTTTTATGAAACATGTTTCTTTCCATTAGTTTTATTAACATAAAATATTTATTAATATTATTTCCTTTTCAATATTTGTTATATGGTGAATTTTTTTTATCATGTGGTAAAAAAATATATGGATTATATGATTGTTGGGTCCTATATATCCCTTCAAAGAATTCGGTAAGGATGGATAACTCATGAAAAAATATGTTGTGCATGAACCATATTTCATGTTAAAAAATTCATTCATGGATCTTATTTTTTAGGTCTATAAGATTACACATGGGCCTAGTTTTCATATCTATTATGTTATTCATGGATATGTTTTCTTATCCTTATGATTATTCATAGACCATATTTCATATACTTAATGTTATAAAATGACCCAATTTCAACTCTATAATGTTTTGTGAGGGCCCAGTTTCATACCCATAAGTTTATACAAGGTCTTGATTTCATTTCATTAACTTAATTAATTAACATGTTTCTATATATTCTTTCTCATAATATTATAATATTATGTTTATTCAAAAAAACTTTTTCTTATTATAATTTTATGTTATCATGGTTCATGTTATTTGATTCCTTTAGGACTCATGTATTTTGAACTGACATGATTTATTCCATGACTCATGTTTATAATCTATTCTATAAAGGGTATGGTCTTAAAATTTTAATCACATGTTATAATAACATTATTCTGATGTTATGAATATGTTATTATTGATATATCCCTTTATTACCTTTACTAAGAATCTTATCTCACCCTTTTGTAAGATTCCCTTCCCCCGGTTATGAAAAAAAATTATATAGGGAATGTCTATGAAGTTTAAAATGTAATATGGTCATTATGGGATATTTGGAAGATCATTCATGAAAAACTAATAATGGGTATCATTTCTACAAAGAACACTAAATCATTATGGTCCTGGTTTGTGTATTTGTGAAATATATTGAATATTCATTTATAAAGACATTATATTTATGTATGAAAGACTGGGTTATTATAATTGGAATTAGAGGAAGTTTTATTTAACCATTGAAAATAGTATGTTAAAATTTTATTGATAATGATAGGGATATTTATAATGATATTTCAAGGTATTGGACATTGTCCTGATATTTTTTTTGATGAATTGAGTTTGTGGTTTCAAAAAAATTACATATATGTCTAGATACTAGGAAAATATTCGTCTCTAGAATAGTTGAATCTGGGGGTGAAAACATTTAAAATTTCATATTGGTATTTGACATGATCATCACCTAGTGCATGAAAATATGCCTTTCTTCACACCAAGGTTGAAACTCCTGGGGGATAGGCAATGGAAATTGATAAAATATTTAGGAACCATGATGTAATATTTGAATAAATGATAACCATGAATTAACTAGGTTAAAAATATGGATTCATATATTGAAAAAATGGTGTCATTATTTAGAAGTCCGATTAATGATTAGTCACACTGATGAAAGATTTCTGATAGTCAAACTAACTATTTTGGTTTTACTAAGGGATTGAGGATTGGATAATGATATTGATGTGGTGATAGGTATTATCTAATTTTGAATAAACTTGTTTGAGATTAATTATTTAAATTACCTTATGTCATGAAAAGTATTTAGGAATATTATTTCCTATCCCCAATGATTAGATGTTTAATTATCATGGAAAATCCCCAATGGAACTATAACTACATCTAAAGTATATGATTCTTCTAAAGTTGATGTTAATAGTAATGTGCTTCATACACATCGTGTTATTATAGATGTTTTTGAATTTGATGTTATCTCGGTAATTGATAGAATTTATTTATATAAAAATATCGAAAGTTAAAAAATATATTACTATATCACTTTTAAAGGAAAAGTGGTAAATTGTATAGGTCAGAGCTAAGTGTGATAGACACAGAAAAAACTCTCAAAATCATCACAAACAAAACTAAAATTATTGGAATTACTTACTCTATATAATCCCTATTATTGCGAGGTTACCTGAATCTATATATTTCAATTGATAATATCTTCAAAATGTTTAACCATCGTGTCCCATGTTTGCATATATTCATCTACATTAATTTTCCCCTTGTTGATTTTTCATGCCAATATTCGATCTTGTTTGGTGATCTACTAATATTTCTCACCATTAAGAGAAAATCATATTGATCTCTTGTATATTTTATTATAATCTCATTTGATACATTAATATTTAAATCTTCATCTAACATATCTTCCTTTGAGTTGAGGAGAAGAACTATACATAAATTCTCGTCATTCGGAGCTATTGTGAACCCCCACCCCCAAAATATTTTGGAATCTCTACTAGGTGTGTCCTAGCCTCCACCTCTGTCATCTTTAATTTTCTAGTAGATCTGGTGACCATAGGCTTTGAAAGGTTGGATTAATATTTAAGATGCTTTGTTTTTTTCTTTTTATTGACCAGAATGTTTCTGGTCACATTTCCTTTCTTTTCATTCCTTGAGCTAGTCCCAATAGAAATCATTATGTGGTGATCGTGATCCAACTCTAAAGTATATTTAGAGTCTGATTCATTATCTCTCAAAGGGTTTTTAATTTCATGTACCAAAATTCTTGGAGCCACTTTTCCCCCTTCAAAGGAGTGGCCTTAATGTTCCTTTTGTATTTAACTGATTATCATCCTTCTGTATCAATCCTTCTTGTGCTTTGATCTCCTAATATCTAGAAAATGTTATAAACATAAGCTCTTAATCTCAACTTTTGTGTGGCACCAACATTTCTCTATTATGTCATGATTTACACAGGAACACTATCACTCTACAATAGATTCTTCATCGAGGATGCACAATCATCCCCTTCCCTCGGGTTGTGATCATACATCTCTTTATCTTTCCTATCAATGCCTTTCACCATTTGAGAAAAGGAGGTGGCCATTTCAGAACATTCCCCCTTTAGGATGTTGTTATCCTTGACTATTCTGATAAGATCTAACTGATTAACCGTAATCCCAGTAGGGCGATCATCCCTAGAAGACTCCTTTCCATCATGTGCACCAAAGAAAACTTCCTCCATCTCACTTCAAGAATGAGTTTGGGTAGGTTGCATCAGATCAGCATCAGGAGAAGGCTCCAAATTCTTTCCACTAAAATCTAGCCCCACATCCATCTATTAGTGATTAGCCACACTCCCATGCCTATAATTATAGGAAGAATTTCCCGACCACCTAAATGATGAATAGAAGGTCACCCAGGATTCATAGTAGAACTTTTGTGTCCAATGGAGTTCACATTTGACCTCGATACATATGACCTTCAATATATACTTTGAGGCATCAACCTTAACACATATTTGAGGAGAGAATTAGTGACATAGAGCATGAGTGTGAATATCTGAAAAAATTAATTAACCAACCATGTTACCAATCAGCTTTAGAATTGATAAATTCTAGAACGAAAGAGGAAGCTCGGGTATAGAAATCCATATCGCAGTGGATGGGGGTTCCTTCTTCAATTCAACTTCAAATGACCAATGAAACATAGAGAACTGAAAACTATAAACCGAATGAAGAGAGTTCACCTAGGAATATATTAGATTAGATTCAAATGAAAAAAGAATAAAAAATGTCAAGGATCTAGAATCCCAACAACCGCTCAATTGTGTAAACCCTAAAAATCAGCGACGTACCTGTCGAAGACTTCCACCGAGGGATGACACTTTCCGAATCAAACCACCAATGAGAAATACAATAGTGAAGATACTTGTGAGAAATTTAAGCAAGAAATCGGGAGTGAGAGGAGACCATCATTACATGTTTGAACTTTATGGCACACATCTCAAGTAAGAAATTTGGGAAGAAGATGAGGTTTGGTGAATGGGGAAAATTGGTGGCATCAGAAAGAGGGAGAAGATGGAAAATATTCTTCCCCTGACCCATGAGGAGAGCGGGTGGTAGGGTGGTCATGCCGCCACTTATGCCATTGACGGGGGCGTATGTACTAGATGAAAAATAGAATAAAGGTGTTAGTTCATGTGTCCAATTATTTGTATAAAACCCACTTCAATTATTATGGAAACTAAGTAATTTTTGGTATTCCAAAACATACTATGATTGTTTATTTATTTAATGATAAATATGAACAACTAATGGAGATAAAATCTTTTTTATGGTCCTTGATTCATATTCAAAAGTGGTGTTTGTCTCAGATGGTTGGAGAGAAACTCAAATTTATGGTATGGCTATTTTATAATATTTTCATGATGTATTTAAAAAAAGTTCCATTTTATTCCATTGAATCAAGAATTTGAGTTCTCAGTAGAACACATACCTAGTGTTACATATATTTTAGGTACTCTATATATAATATCTATGATTGAGTAATAGTAATTGAAGAAGAAACTCCAAAGGAAGATTGAAAGGGGATTAATTCAACCAAGTGTGTGATCATGGGGTGGACCTATTATTTTTGTTAAAAAAATATTGATCGATGCGTATTTTCATTGATTATCCTGAACTGAATAGGAACACAGTTAATAAAAAGTATCCCATACCCCATATTTATTATCTATTTGATCTGATATATGGATCTTAATACATTTCCAAGAATGAACATTATTTTTTATATCATTAATTAACGTCTGAGAAGGATTATATTACCAAGATTGACATTTATTTCTAATTTTTTAATTTGTAGAATTTTTTTGAAAGATTAATTTTTCGACGAATAGTGAAAAATAACGATTATTATGAAAAAATTCATTTTCATTTAATGTATTTAAAAATATACATATTATAATGAAATGATTTTAAAGTAAAATTTGTTCAATTATATTATTTTTAGTAAAACGTTGGTCATTGGAATAAATTTCAAACTGAATTTTTATATAAAAATGTTTTATACTTATGGAATATTTTTCTTTGGAAAATGGTCTTTTCATCATATCAACAGATTTAATTTTAAATTAAATTCTACAAATTATGTGAATTGAATTTGAAAAATGGATTAAATATTTAAAATTATAATATTAAATACTATATAATATGATAAACTTAATTTTTTTCATACTGAACAGTAAAAACAATAAAAATTAATTATCACAGTTAAGGATAAAACAAATTTATTGACGAGTTAAACTAAAACTATAAGTTTTAAAATGAACTAAAATCATGTTCAATACCAATTTTATGGAAAATTTTAGAAATTTATCTCATTTAAGGATTGATAAGGATCCATTCTTAATATTTCTTGAATGTGAACAATAAGAGTATACTTTATTATTTTAAAAATGTTCAAGTGTCTCCTCTCACCCACTTATAAATGTGAACCCCATCTCCTCTCATATCCACTCTTCCAAATAGTATTGAATCAGAAATTAAAATCCCAAATATCATACCTAATTCTATACAAACTTACTTGAGACCTTATGTTTATTAGGAAGCCCTCCTATGATGTCTTTTGGTTTTATCCTAAGGAAGTGGTCTGAAGAAAAGGTATTGTTCTTAATTGATCATTTTATTTATTTCCTGTTCAACATCCATAAAATCATATTCAAATATGTTGATATAATAAAAAATTTATCTACCATATAATTATATGTTACTATTTTAATCTCATAACATATATTCATCTCTTCACCACTTGAATGGGAAATGAGATGATTGTTTGCATAGGGGACTACCGTCTCGCGAACCGATGTAATTATTTTTTAAACATTTCCTCTCAAAAATAGAGATAATGATTGATTTAATGTTTATATGTGATATTTATAACATTTTTGTACTCTTTATTTTTAATATCACATCTACATTATTAAATTTCAATCTATTGTAATAGGTTATTTTTTTCTTGCATATGTGTGGACTACCACCTCCACTAAGTGATGTGATTTATTTTTCATTATATTTTTATAGTGATGGTAATAAAGTAATATTTAATTAATATAAATGATATATATGAAAGAGAAAATATATTATAAATGTTATATATTATTTTAAAATCTTTCTTTCCATCCATTGAGAAAATGGAAAAATGTTCATTTTTTTGTTCTATCAACCATCTCCATGAACGG
Organism: Viscum album; assembly: GCA_963277665.1. Lineage (NCBI taxonomy): Eukaryota > Viridiplantae > Streptophyta > Magnoliopsida > Santalales > Viscaceae > Viscum > Viscum album. The sequence goes on from OY728120.1 coordinate 867,119,295, forward strand.
TGCAATTCATTTTTTATCTCTAACATTTATGGATGACGTTAAAAATGTATATAATGAATGTTTATGATATTTATATCATGGCTAAAATTATTTATATTATGAAACCACGATCAATGTAAAAGAAATAAAAATACCAAAACATAACATATATGAAAAACGATGTAGTTTTTACCTAAAATGTGATATTAACAAAGAATTGATAATAAATGGTTAATAGGATGTCATAATAAAATAATATATTTAGTAAACTATATAATTATTATTAAATAATATATTTATAATTAACCTATATTTATTGTACTAGATATTTGAATGTGTATTAACAATGTTTAGACTTGAGGTAAGGGATTTCTAGTCTCTCTCTTATTTCTGGGAGACATATGCCATATTCACAGCTCATTTCTTTAGTGTTGTGCATATTCTAAAACATTGGAATGTTATATCATGAATATCACTGTTTTAATGATATGTAATTTTTGTTTTTAATGTATTCAACAATGGGGATTATGATTTAAATGTTTATAAAGTGGTAAGGTATTTTTATCACACTTTTATTTTTATCTGACACATGCCAAATTCGGAACTTGTTTATCTTATGTTTTTTATATAATTACCATGAATTCATTTTATTATTATTATTCTGAAAATTATGTAATATAAATATCCATCTATGTTTCTTTCTTTAATTATTCTTAATTTTCAAATGTTACCAAATATTTAATGATATAATGATACAATCCCATTATATTCGGAATTGTTTATGATTATGCTTCTATTAATTAAATATTATGATCCATCTCTCACAAAATGTATTATTTATTTTATCCTATGGTTATTTATATGGTATTCATGTTTTCATCTCATTTTCCTCTCATTGTGAATATTAGAGACCAAAATATTACATTATGGAAAATCATCTTTATTTCCCTTTTCGGTCACAAATCTATTCTCTTCCAATTGCATGTTTTCTAAAGATGTATTCAATACATTTTTTTTCCACCAAGCATGAATAACCTTAAAATTTTATTTATTTTCCCCCATTTTGAACTAGGATAATGTATAACCTTACATGGCTTGTATTCCCATGAGTTATTTTGCCTAAACCATGACCTAAAGTCCCAAAATACCTGACACCAATAGAACATATCCACCAAATCATATTTTAACAATTAACCTAGATTCCAACCATGCATGTCTGCCCAGCTAGAAAATACCTGTGCAGAGATTCATGGTTCCTGGTATTGATGGAAGAATCCATACCCTCTCATTCTTCAAAAAAATTACTATTCTCTTATTATTTGTAAAATTTATTTTTGCACATTTTTTACTTTAAAAAATTGAAAGGAATCTTCTTATAGATTTCAGAAATGAGTTTCTTTTTTACATTTTATTAAAAATATAAAAGAAATATATTTTTAATAAGTTCAAGATAAATATTATTTCCCATTATCATAACCAATCAATTTTTTAATTCATAATTTAAAATTTTATAAGATTACTTTCAAAGAACATATTTTATTAAATATTTGGGAATTTATTTTATTTTAATGAATTTATTTTAAATTGGAAAGGATATTTTCTTAATGAATGTTTTAAAGATATTTTTATAGAATTTATATTCATAAAGGAAAAACAATCATTGGTGTCACTTATATTTTTCTGGGGATATAATCAAATTATACCATCCTTATTCTTTCCATGTATGGATAATGATTATAATGACCATATAGTTATAAAACCTGTTTCATTTCATGGGATACACTATGATAAATTTTTTATAAAAACCATTTCTTTCCATGGGTTATACTATGATGAAAATTTTATATATCCTATTTTCATGTCATATGATATGATATGATAAATAATTTAATATCATGCTGAACAAAAATGTATGGATTATGTGATGAGTGGGACATATATCCCCATAAAATTCATTTGGTAAATATGTTATGTGTGAACCTAATTTCATGTTCCTAACATTATGCATAGTCCTGGTTTTCATGTCTATAACATTAACTATGGTTCTAGTTTCTATATCTATAAAGTTATGAATGAACCTTATTTCATGTCCATGTGGTTATTCAAGAACCTTATTTCATTTCCATAATGTTATGTTTGGACTTTCATTTATGTCCATATAGTTATGAAAGGACCTGGGCTCACTCTAATTAGTTTATTCGATGGAATAATTTCATGTCCTTAAGTTAATGAGTGATCCTATTTCTATTTCTAAATGTTCAAAATGTTATAGTATTATGTGTATGACAAATGTCTATTTATTATGACAATGTTGTGTTATCATGGCTCATGTACTTTTATTCCTTTAGTATTCATGTCTTATCAACTATCATGATTTATGCCATAACTAATTTTTACATTATATATTATGTAGGGTATGGTATTAAAATTTTAATCCCCTGTTCTTATTCCCTTATTCTCATGTAATGTTTATGATATTATTGATATATACCTAGATTACCCTTATTGAGTATCTGAGATCATCTTTTTAATGTTTCCCTTCCCTATTTCATAATGAATGGTTTTAAGTAGGGTGTGTCTATGATGTGTACTATGTGGGGATATTTTTATGGGAGATATTAATGATCTTTCATGAAATAAGAGTATTTTTTTCTTAAATCCAATGACATTAAAACTTTATGGTCATCAGGCGTGTATTTTTAAAATGTTTTGAATATTCATCTATAAAGATGTAATAGTTATTTTTAAAATTATTGGGTCATTATGTAAACCCATTTCAGTAATGGGATATTCCCAATATGATAATCTGGGGACTAAACATTTACTAAGGAAATGATGGAATGTGGAGTGAATCTAATCCACTATAATGATATTGGTAGTGGGACCATAGTAATTAAATGATTTTCAATTCATATTTATATTCCACATATATATTCCTTATTCTTATGAAATTTTCTCATGGTTCATGACTTATTATTGATGATTCATCACTCTCATGACTAATGTTTTTTTTTGAAAAATCCTTATTCTACAGTTCATAGTTAAACATCATTGATTGTTTGGGTATTTCATGCATATGTTGTTATCATGTTATCATACCATTATACATATATTATTTCCTCTTGTGATAATTTATTTATATCTCTGATGATTACCCTTACCAAGCATATTATCCCACCCTTTCTTATATTTTTATTCCAATAATTATAATGAATGGTTTTAAGAATGGTATAACTATGAAGTGTACTTTTTCATAATAACATTCTAGGTGATGGTGAAGATCTTTCATGAAATAAGTTGATTATGAATTTAGTTTCCAAATACACAAACCCATTACATTTATGGGATTTGTATTGTTGTGAGATATACTGAATATTAATCTAAAATGATTTAATCTTTATGAATGTAATTTTTTTGGTACCATATTTTTTATCTGACTATGTATTAGACATTTTTTGAGATTATAATTAAAGAACATTGGCGAACAATCTGGGTATAATTATATGTGTAGGATAACATCCAGAGGCTATGATAAGTTATATATAGTGTGGTTTTCTTGAAAAGAAATCCCCATCGAGATATTGGGAGGTGGATATGGCTTTGTAAAAGATTCACCTAGGGGTAAAAACCTGAAAATATATTGGTCGATTATCATGTTAGTCTTTACTCAACGCACAATGAGAGGGCATAAGACTACACACCTGTCTTGACAATACTATATGCCATATTTCTATTAATAATAATTCTCTTTATGAACCATTATGATAAATGAGAGGATAACACCCATGGAGAAAAATTATAAGACGTAGTTATGTGAGATAAACATAATGTGTCATGGGTTGAAATAACATGTCATAATTAAGGAAATAATCATTGTTATTTTCAAATTCATAAATCTTTTATCATAAATATTGATGGGTAATTCTCATAATAATCCTTAACATTTTATAAAATGGAGGAAACCATACAGAACCATGTATAAAATTACTTTTTAGTACAATATGGTGGTTTTCAAAATGATCAACTAGTCAGGATAGATGGTGTAGTGAAAACTCTTATAGTTATGACTAAAAAGATATCTCGATTTATGACTAACAACCTAAATGTAGGTGAGTTTCCTAACTAACATGTATTAAAAAATAATGGAATTTCTTGAATTTTTAGGTGATAAAGACAATAGATGGATGAAGAATCATCTTCCTACATGTTAGGAATGTGGGAAAAATCATGCGAGGATATATTTCAATGTATCAAGAAAATTATTTATGTTTAGAAAAGAATAAAATAAGGAAAGTAATTTATGAGGAGAAGTAAAGTTTTCAATAGTGGGAAATGAAGTTCATCCTAAGGTGCTGCTAAAATTTCAATACCTTAAATGTGAAAAAATGGGCATTATCTATGTCAATATTTTAATCCAAGGTCCAACTCTTAGACCAAGGAATGTTCTATTATATATCAATCATTGAATAATATCATGATGGTTAAGGTGAACTTGTCCTCTAGTCCACAATTGGGTATATGAAGTTTATGTTTATAAGAATTCTCCCTATATGAATCTCATTATTCATACTTTAGTGAATTTAATGTGATTTTTATAATCTATTACCACTCAATACATAAATCTCTTATAAATGGATAGAAAAAAGAAATCATTTTTGATACTCTGAATCATTTTATGTTATACTTTTAGTGTGTTTATGAATATTAACTTACAATGGAAATTATTTCCATTATAAATTTATTACTATTATTTCATGAGGGATATTTATCCTAAATGGTGGGGAAAAATAAAAATTGATTATATTCCAATTTTTCAATATTATAATAAAGTAATTTCAAAATACATGCCTATTCTTACCCAGAATTATGAAGCTGAGTTTTTATTAGAAATCACACTCGGTCCCACACCTATTAAAAACATATTATATAATTACATTGATTGATATATATGAATTAAAGAGGAAAATAAATGAGAATTTTGAAAAGGGATTCATATGCCCAAAGGATATTGTCTGAGTTGATATAGTGATAGCTTATTTCTAATTATCAAAGAATTGAATGGGATGAATACTTATACAAATTGGTATAGTGATAGCTTATTTGTCGTTATTATTTAAAATTCATGATAAGTTTTACCTAACTCGTGATTTTGATTTTTAAATGGTAATTTTTAAATTAAAAATATAGAGGAAATGTCTTTATGGTGAATGATGTGATATATATATTATAATAATAAAATCATAATTTATATATTTACATAGATTGTGTTTAATATTCACTAAAGGAGATGGTCTGAGTTGATTAATTTTTATGACTGGTCAATACAATACCACCCTTCAAAGGTGAATGTAGTAGTTAATGCTCCGAGCCATAAGGACAATACTACTTTGTCTATGATGTGTATTGAATGGGATTCAATAATTATTTCTTTATAGATGATGGATCATGACATAAAATAGAATGGCGAATGATATTATCTTTCATATGTGAGTGTTCAACCACCCATCCTTTTGATGATTAATGATGCATCGAAAGAAGATATGGAACTAAAGAATAATTTGAGGAATGTTCTTGAATTAAACTATGAATTTTATGGTCCAATAAGGTTACATAATTGAGTATGTGTCCCATCTAGACTATATTTTAAAAAGAATTTATTGTATGTAGCTCATAGTTCGTCATTTCCTATTCACTATGGATGTACAAATATTTATAGACCTAAAAGAGTATTTATAGTTGGAAAACATGAAAATGATATTAAATAATATATATATATATAGAATACATGTTTTTTATAAAGTTATGGGTTATAGATAAATGTATAATGGAATGTTACAACCATTAACCATTCCTAAAAGGAATTTGGAAAACATCTCATGTCCATAATTTTATTTGGGTCATATTCAATCTTCAAATGTAGTCAACATGTTTTATTTAAATTAATGAATATTCTACAATTGGTCAGATTATTAGGATATAAATTAAGGCATTGTTAAGGTTTCATCGAGTACCACATTCTATTATATCTAATCATGAACTAATTTTTACAATGATATTATAGAGAATACTTTAGTATTGATATTATTTCTCATTATGAATACTATCCAAGGTAAAAATACATTACTATAGCCAAGGATAAAAGGGTTAACAAGGGGTTAGTCTTATGATATTTGGGTTTCAATAATAAAAAACATATATAAATATTATTTTTTTGAATTTATTTATATCATATATCATCTTATCTTTCAATCTAATAAAATCTGTATCTATGTTCCCATGAGAGTGACTTTACAATAGTTTAATATCCTTTATAATTACAAGTATGACAATCCCCTCTCTTATAAAAGGTACCAATTCTCTTCTCTTCTCTACACCACATGTGCCTATTATCTCATCCATGATCTACCAAAATACTCTCCCAAAATAATTATTCATTATCTTAGGGTTCTTTTCTTCCCAAAATACCATCCATGATACCTTAAGCTGCTTTTCAAAAAAGGATACCCAAAGAAGATATATGTGTTCTTACTTTTTTTCAGGTTTCATTATTCCTAATCATCCTAAAAATTATCTATAACCATATTAAAATTATGTTAGAAATATATTTAATATAATGATATTTTCTTATTTTAATGTTATATCCATTTTTTATATCCTTATAATTTGTTGGAAAATTATAATGTCTCTCTTGCATACGTGTAGACGACCAAATCCATGTAGAAATGTGAATCATTTATCATTTCCACATTTCCTAGATGGGCATGAGGAGAGATTTAATGAAAATATATAATATTTATAATATAATTATAAATCTTAAATGGTGGATTATTACTTAATATAATTTTATTAAATCCATTAAAAATTAAAATCATCACACGCGTGCACGTACGGACTACCATCTCTATAAAGTGATGTAATAAAGTTTTCATCAATGTTTTATATGAAGGGTTGTAAATGTGTATATAATGAGTAAATATTATAATTATGAAATGATTAAAACTTTTTTCGTTGATATGGGATGGTTTTGTTATAATTATTAAATGATTAAAACTTGTTTCTTATGATTCCATAGACATTATTTCTTTGGAATACTTATGATGACGATAATTTATTGATGACTCTATAAAACTTGCTTCTTTGATATGGGATGGTTCTGTTATGATGAAATATTTACAAAAACCCATTTCTTTTCTATAAGTTGGGCTATGATGAAATGATGGAATGTAAATGAAATCGGTTTCCTTTCCATGGGTAATGATTTTATGTATTTATGAATGTTTTATATTCTTATGACACACTTATGTATGGTTTTCATTCTATGATGAGTGAGCCCAAAATTATATATCTGTCTAATGTATTGGGTAATGATTGATATCTCATAAGAGGATATGGATTGTAATGGGATGTGAACCTAGTTTAGTAGGGTACTTTTTATGATATGATCGTCTTACGAGTGAAAGATGATTATTTAAATAATGGAATAAAGGGTGAACACAATCCACCTTAATAGTCTTGGATGTGATCCTTGACATTGGAAATGGTTTTCCATAATATTTTTAATTCTAATAACATATTTTGTGTGCTTATGATTGGTCCTCATTAATCATGATTGATTATTTATTATTCAACACACTTATGACTTATTTCATTTTTTATGATAAATAATTAAACCATTAATTGTGATTAAATATATTTCAATGATTGTGTGTGTCTTTTTTAAGTTAAGGCCATGTTATCACAACCATTTTCTTATCATATTTTCACTTAGTAAAATTGATTTATATTTCTTATGTTTAACTTTACGGAGTGGCTGAGATCACCCATTATTATGTTTCCGTTCCCCAAAATACGATAAATTATTTTATGTATGTGATTTTTTTGTCGCCTTAGAATGTTTCTTCCCTAATATCCTCTAACACTATATCTTGTTAAGAATAATTTATAGATTAATTCATTTTCCCATTGGATACATAGTGACATTAAGATCTCCTATCCAAGGACTAGTTGTAAATTCCACTCAAACATTAACATTTCTTGTAATTTTATTCAGGTTCTTCAATTATACTTTAGAAAATAAGAAAACATGTAATAATTTTTTATTAGAAAGCCAAAAAAAAGTATTTCAGAACTTTAATATATATCCACAAGCCTATATGATGAACAGATGCATACAAATTTTGATAGATCTATATAAGTCCTTATCACATGATGTTAAACCGCGCAACATAAGGCCCTCATAAAAAACCATAATCTATAGAAAATTTGATTTATTATGGTATAATAAAAAACAACATGATATATAGTCATCATTTCATATCCTAAACTATGATATATTGTAATCATTTTCACTTGAAATTAAACTTTAAGAAGTATGGTTCTCATCAACGTTCTTCCCTTGTGTACATGTCCCATATCATAATTCCCAATCCAAAAAATGTTGAGTCACAATTTATAAATCCATCATTCTCAATTCAAATAGAGTTGGGTTATCATTTATCACTCTTTGTTCTGACCATAATTTCTAAAAAAATGTGCACCTTGGTCTATGTATTATGACTATAAATTATGTGAACACCACATATTTAGTTTATAATGGCATTTGGATCGTTATTATTCTTGATTTTTACCGTGCATATGTTAGATGTACTATCACACTATAAGGTCCAACCCTCACAAAATTAAAATATGTGCACTATGGAAAATGTTGTATGGCCTTACATTATTGCTATTGATAATTCTGAATGATATTATCAAAATAGTAGGTGAATAAGGCATAAAATTTTCAAACCAAAGACAAATATTGGGAGGCCTTAATAAATGTAAAGGCTCTATTCTCAAAGAATCCCACTTTCATGGAATGGTAAAAAACTAATGTGCAACTAGATATTCCAAAAATATCATGGGTCCTACTATATAGACCTAGAAAGGTATATTTTGACACTATAGGACCACTAGTCTATGAAATATACAGGGATATTTCAATTGATAACTCTATAACTTAAATATGTGTTACATATAATGTGGAAATACATTTATGGTTCCCAAACCCTCCTTAAACATTAATTTCCTTTATAAACCCTCCTCATTTCACAAATTGTCCAAATCCTTTCAAATATTCCATGGGTGTTAGTTACAACAACAACCAACTCAAAAATATACTTATGTTTAGTTATACATATATTTCCCCAATATCGCTCTACATATTCTCCCCCAATATGTAATGACAACCAAAATCATGTCTCCATCTTCATTAAATGGTTTCATAATATCCCTTTGTATTGAAAACATTTTCAATGAAAACATTCATTCAAATATTATTATAAGTCATCCACAACATACATGTCCCATATCATCATTACTGATTTAAACCCCAAGAGTTAAAATATACAAAACCCATAATCAAATAATTAAAATAGATTCAATATCCTTATGGATACAATTATGTCCATCGTACACAATTTTTATAGTAGATATATTATATCATATTTGTGATCTTTTTAACTTCCCTCATCATGTATCCATAAACCACATGATAATATGGTCTGAGAATCCTGAATATTATCTAACCTCCACTCTTTCTCATAAAGTTGATATCAGTGGTGGGTGACACAATCTTCATCAAAAACATGTTAAATATTAATTATTTATTAACATTAATAACTATTTTATAGTATCTAGTAGGGTGTCGTGTCATGACACATCCCTCGGGGCCCATGTCCTGACTACCCCATGCCCGCCTCCTGATGGTCAGGGGATAATGACTGGCATTGATGGCATTATCCCGTAAGTGGGAGGCATTTTCCTGAGTACCTATACTCACGTGCAGACACACATCCAAACCCACAATTCAAAAAATTAAACAAGCATTCCACTAAGACAACCCCTGAGAGTAAAAGTAAAAAACTAGAAGTAAAGGGGCCAAAATAAAAGCCCAGCAAAAAGACAAGTACAAGATCCTGAAATATGTCTATGGTAAACCATACTTGAAGGGAAGGTGAAGGGGGTGTTTCCTGATGTTGTAGAAGTAAGCCTCGTTTGTCAGACCTCATTGGGCACCGCCTTGTGATAGTCCACAATGGTCATTATCAAAGTGTTTGTCATCTTCAGAAGACACAACATGTGTGGGTAGAGCCCATGCAGGGGTGAGTAACACAATACTCAGTAAAGACCCCAAAACCCAAATTTAATACCATAAATGAATGTACGCGCAAAGTAGACTACCAAAGAGGTACATGAAGTGTAGCCTCTAAGAAGTACAGTCTAGAGAGAGAGTAATTGGAGTCAACTCACACAGATATAACCTAATGTAAGGAAATAATGACTAATAGTTGTAATGTTTAACACCTTTTACTACTGAAGAACTCATCCCTGATGAGTTCCTAGGAATGTTAGATCCCCTTGACCCACTCTTCACATGGGCAAGATGGATCACTTAGAGCTGCTCAACTCTTAGGACAACTAGACCCACTCATCTCTTGGGTCAGCTAGATCACTTAGAAATTCTCATCACATGGACCAATTGGATCACGTAGACCTACTCATCTCTTGGGCCAGTTGGATCACTTATATTTGTTTGTGTGAGGGGCCACTGAGGTTATCTTGTCTACTGGGCCCCTGAGGTCTGCTCGTAGCACGCTTGATTCTGGGTGAATCTAATCCTCAGTCCATAATTCGTACTTCAACTTCCATGAAAACTCATATAGAGTATGTCAAAAGGACCATCTCATATGAGGGTCTAAACGCCGCAAATGGATCATCAATCAGACATGTGTTTTGGAAGTTATGCTTATTCAACTAAAAAGGGGTCGGTTGGGTCTAGGTCCAGTCCGACCCGGCTGGACCAACCTGACCAGGCCCAGCCTGGGGTTCACTAACCTGAACTAGGTCTAATCCAGGTTAGAGGGCATCCTGTCTTCTCTAGCACGACCCACCGGTACGGGCCGGTTCGGTCTCCACCAGATCCGGTGATGGCTGCGCCCCCTCAGCATCACGCTGATGGAAGTTGGTTGATCTCCTCCCCTGCACATGGTGTCATGGACCGTATTCCCTCAATGACTCGCGACACGGATGTGTGTCATCCAGCCTAACGCGACACCGTGGTTTCACACCACTGCGGCCTGCTGGCCACGACCTCCACCACCGACATCGGTGTGTCATTAGTTTCTGTCGTGGGCCACTGAACATTCTTTGATAGTATGTTCTTCGATCCAAAGGGTGTTTCTGAGTTCTTGTTTCATTATCTCTCTTACTATGGGATCCAACTCATCTTGTCATCAATCTGGGGGTCTGGTCGTGCTCGAAACCTCCTGGAAACGTCTGACGCGACAGTATGGGTCTGTCGGTGAAGAATGCGAGGAGGATAGATCACAAAGAACAACCAAAGAGATATATTTTTTCCCTATTTGTTTTTCCTTCATTTTTCATGTTATAAAAAGGATGACATTGAACAATTATTAATTCATATCCCCTTTCTTCAATCCCCTCAATAGAGTTCCCAAACCCCCAAGAATGATAGACCCATGGATCAACTTGTTAGTGAGTTGATCTGCATTCTTCTTTTATAAAGAATGAATGGGGAAGAGAAAATACTTAGAAAATAACCCATTACCTATAAAATAAGATCAATTATATATATATAATGGATTCACACTCCATCGTTCGTCAGTCCTTGATCCGCAGCCCACCGTTGTTGTTGGCAATCCTTTTAAGGATGGAAAAACGGAGGGAGAAAGTTACTCATCATCACGATGATTCTTTGATCATAACACCTCAATTAAAAATCCCCAAGGATTCAGAGCAATGCTAGATTTTTCCAATGATCATGTATTTAGTTTACCCATTAAATGGAGATAACACATTTTATCGTTTCTGTTACACTGAGTCGCAGCGTCGTTACACTGTTTCATTTATAGAACATCATTTTTGTTACACTTGGGTTACAACATCGTTATGCTACAATGAAGATTGAAATTTGAATAAAATAAACTAAAAGTTTGTTTAATTTTTCCTTAAGTAATTTATATTATATTTTTTTCTTAAAAAGTCTAAAAAATAACTTTTTCCCTCGACCTAAATCGGTCCAGGTTAGGTCCCTACTTAGGTAATGTCATCATTCCAGTCGCAATGGTTCCCTTTTATTTTTAATATGGGAACCTATTTAGAAGATTAAAAAACCACATAAATGCACTATTTTAAATAACATAAAAAATGTTCAATCATTTATTCTGATCTCACCAGGCCTCGGAATCACTTGTCATCTCAGCGTCTAGTCTCGAAATAATCACATAAAATTTAAAAAAAAAATACATAGAATTTATGGGATATTACATTATTCCCACCTTAAGGCTTTACATCCACAAAATCCAAAATATGGGATAGACAAAAAAAATAAGGATATTGGGGAGGAATCTGAGCCTCCCGCTCCCAAGTTCTTTCATAGATATTCATGTGCTTCTATAGAACGGACACCAAAGGAATCGACCACCCACAAAGGACCTTCTCCTGTCGATCCTCAATCTCCACTAGGAACAACATAAACACCACCCCATAATCAATGTCCATATCACCCTAGTCGATGGCGTGCAATGGATCGTGCGCGTACCTCTTCATTTGTGACACATGGAATACATTCTGCACCTGGTGAATTTGTGGGGTAAGAGCTAGGTGGTACACCACCTCATAAACTCTGCTTAGGAACTAAAAGGGTTTGATGAATCATAGACACAACATTTCTCCCTGACCAAATATTCGTAATCCCTTTCATGGTGAGACCTGAAGAAACACATGGTCTCCCTCCTCAAACTCCAAGGTCATCCATCTCCTATCAGCATAAAATTTCTTCATGTTCTATGCAGTCATCATCCACTCCTAGATGACCTACACTTTGTTAGTGGTAGCTCATACCACCTCTGGACCCATGATTGCTGACTCCCCTGGGTCTGTCTAACATAACAGTGATATGAACGGTCACCCATACAGTGCCTCGAATAGTGTCATACCAATGGGGGAGTGGTAGCTGTTGTTTTACGTGAACTCCACCAAATATAGATATTCCTCCCAACTGCAACCAAAGACTAATATGTAAGCACGAAGCATGTCCTCTAAAATCTGGATATCCCTCACCATCCGACCATCCTTTTGGGGATAAAAAGTTATGCTCAAACATAGCTAAGTTCAGAATGCCACATACAATCCCTTTCATAGTCGGGATGTGAAGAGAACATCATGGTCTGAAAAAATCATTGAAGGAACTCCATAAATATGCAGTATCTTCTAAACGTAGAGGCGTCTCAAGGCCTCTACCGAACCATGCCCCTGGATGTGTAGGAAGTGGGCCGACTTGGTGAGTCGGTCCACCATCACCCAAATGGTATCGTGCCCCATGGATGTGTGTGGTAAACATGTCATGATGTCCATTGAGATACTATCCCACTTCCACTCTAGCACCTCAAGTGCTTGATCCAAGCCTACTGGAACCTGATGCTCTATCTTCACTTGATAACAAGTGAGGCACCGAGAAATGAACTCTGCTACCACCTTCTTTATCCCCAGCCACCAATATTGACGTTAGAGATCATGGTAAATCTTCGCTACTCCTAGATGCACTGATAAGGGTGTGGTGTGGAACTCACTCATAATCTCATCCTGCAACACCGCAGGTATAATGGTGAACCCTCTAAAAAGGATAAAATGTTCCCCACCTATTGAATATCCATCATGGGATTTCCTTGTGGATAACTGAGCACGTCGGGTCTCATAGTTGACTTCCTCAAGTTGTGTCTCCCTAACACGTTATAAGAGTGGGGAGAGACAACCATCATCAAAAGATAAGCTGCTCCATCACTATATATAAAGGATATCTACATTATAGTTAACTACTCTGATGCTTCACACAGAAACTACAAACCAGATCTCTTGTTGAGTGAATCTACAACCACTTTCCCCTTCCCAAGAGTATAGACTATCTCAAAGTCATAGTCTTGGATAATCTATATCCACCACTACTGCCACATGTTTAGGTCCTTCTGGGAGAAGATATACCTGCGAATTTTATGGTCGGAGTAGATTGTATACCACTCTCACATTAAGTAGTGTTTCCATATCTTCAATGAAAATACCACTGCTACTAGCTCAAGGTCATGGGTTGAGTAATTCTTCTAATACTACCTCATCTGTCATAAACTGTAAGAAATCATTGGATTCTCCTTCATTAGTACACAACCTATTTCGGTCCTTGATGTTTCATAAAATATTATATACCAAATTCCCTCCTCTGGTAGTCTCAAGATGGGGGCACTCTTCAACCTCCACCTGAACACATATAAGATCTACTGGAAATTCTCCATCCACATGAAGGGTTGTACCTTTTGTGTCAAAGAAGATAAGGGTGATGATACCCTGGAATATTTAGGCACGAACCTCCAGTAGTATCCAGCTAAACCCAAGAAACTTTTCACCTCATTCACTCTCTTGAGTGGCTTCCAAGAAAGCACTGCCTCTATCATTGTCGGATCCACTGTAACTCCGACCTCCAGAATAAAATGTCTGAGAAATTGAACCTCTTGAATTCAAAACTAATACTTTGAGAGCTTCCCATAAATCTAGTTCTCTCAGAGTGTGTCCAATACTATCCGCATGTGTTTTTCATGCTCCTCCTCAAATGTCGAGTACACCAGGATGTCATTAATGAAAACCATGAAAAACCGATCAAGGTAAGTCAAGAAGATCCTATTCATGAGTCCCATGAACATTTATGGGACATTTTTTACACCAAGAACTCATCTCCAAGAAATCATAGTTGCCATACCGACACCTAAAGGCTGTCTTTTGTACATCCTCATCCTGTACACGAAGTTGATGATAGGTTGATCTGAGATCTATCTTTGAGAACCATCTCACTCCCTTCAACTGATTGAAGTGGTCATCACTCCTTAGTAGTGGATACTTGTTGTTCAAGGTCACCTGATTCAGGCACCAGTAGTCCATGAAAAACCTCAAACTTTTGTCTACCTTATTGGAAAACAATATTAGGGATACCTGTGGTGAAACACTAGGGCTCACAAATCCCTTCCTCTACAGATCCTCCATTTGTACCCTCAACTCATAGAGCTCTACAGGAGCCATCCGATATTATGTTGTGGATATCAGTGTCATCACGGGGTAACAGTCAATGCATAAGTCAACCTCCCTGTGAGGCATCGTCGTAGAACATTTTCAGGAAAGATTTCTTCATACTCCTCCACCTCTATAGGGAAGTGAGGACTCTTCTCATCCAACGCACTGAGGGTGAGGATAGCCAACTGGTGAGTGATCGAATTCACCCTTCTCTGAGAATGTTTTTCCTGTGATGCAAACATTCCTCTTTCATTGGTAAAGGAAAACATGGTCCCATATCTACGTACACACCACAATCTACTCCTAAAACATCCAATATGAGCATGGACTACGGATAACCAGTCCATACCCATAATGATGTTGTAATACCTCGACGCCGCTATTAGAAGATCCCAACTGAAGAAATTGTATCCAAGAGTAATCCCACACTATTGGCACCAGTTTTTGATCATCGAATCCCCTCCCATAAGGATCAAGCCAATGGATCCAATGGAATCTTCGAGCTCCAAACAAGGTCTATGGAAAGGAAAGAGTGACCAGCAGCTGTGTATATAAGAACTGCATCTAAGGTGGAGTAGACACAGATCATAACTCTAATCATCTCTAGATCACCAGGGTTATAAGCCTCCATCGCCTAAAGAAATCATCACCCCTGTCCATTGGCTCTTAGAGCCCACGGTGGACCACGTGGGGGTGGTAGTGGTAGCACCTTGAACCTCTGTCCACCACCTGCCACTCTTCCATCTCCCCTTCCACGCCCTCCTCCCTGTAGACCACCCTGCTCAATCCTCTCCCTCTACCTTAGTGGTCCCTCGACCATCTGTTGATCATCTGCACGACAAGTCAGGAAGTAACAAGCTATGTGTCCTTGACCGCCGCACGAGTAGCAGACCCTGCTCCTTTGCAGAATCCCACTACCCCAGGGGCCTCGTACCACCAATCCTTATGTCCTGGGGTCGTCCCCTAAAAGGCTTGACCTGATTGTGTCTCTGCGTCAGCAGCCTACTACCCAATGTCGAAGGCTCCACTGCCTGGTGTTTACTGGTAGCTTCTTCTACGGGTGCCTACTCTGCGAGGATGCTCTCCTTGAGTAGAGCTCTCTCGAGCACCCCAGCCTGGGTAGAGATGCTAAGATATACCATGTATGCCCAGATCTCTCAATGTAGTCTCTGCTCAAAAGCCTGAGCCCGAAAGAATGGGTCCCGCACCATGTATGTAGAGTAGTGAGAAAGCTCGGTGAATCTCACTGAGTAGCATGCTACTGTCATGCCACCCTATTGTAGGTGTAGTAGCTCAGGGATGTGTACTGAACGTAGAGCCGCTAGAAATAACTCCACCCTGAAGAGGCGATCGAATTCTATCCAGGTGAGGGTCGCCTCATCATACGTATGGATTGTAAAGCTCCACTATTTCCCCCACTGAGCCTTGAAAAAAAATCTCACGGCTAAGATGATCATCTAGTCAAGAGATGTCCTCGCTAGATATAAGACTCGTGTAATCGCCTCGAGCCAATCCTTGGCCACCTGGGGGTCAGTCTCACCCCTGAAACTAGGAGGCCTCTGCCTCTGGATCTCATGTAAGGCACTGGGCCTATGTGCGTCCTCCACCGGTAGGGCTGGTAGGAGTTGCTGGTCAATGAGTACTGGTATCACTAGTGCACCACCCAGTAGGGATACCTTTGGTACTGGTCCCTGAACTGATGCCTCATTACTAGGCATACTATCCTCATGGTCACGCAACAGGATCCTGGTTGGCTATCTACATGGAGGCATCCTGAAACCGATGAAGATGAACCATGGTTAATAGATTATACCTGGTGAGCTGACTCTGACTCAAGAAGAACATGAGAACACTATCAATTCCTATATGATGCTTGTAACCATTGTTTTCATGTACCGAGTCAAAAAATAGAATTCAGGGTCCTAGGGTATGGATATGTCGGTCGCCGCACCAACACTGCACTCCTCATGTCTTAATGTCAAACTCGAAACATTCAACAATGTTTCTCTAAAACAAAACCATAGACTCCGGTCTTTAAGGTAGAACAAACCGACTTTGATACCACCTTGTCACGAGCCGTCCCCCAGGGCTCGTGTCGTGGCTACCCCAAGCCCACCTCTTGATGGCCAAGGGATGGAAACTAGCGTCGAAGGAATTATCCCGTAAGTGCAAGGCATTTTCATGAATACCTATACACACACACATGTACGCATCCAAAACCACAATGATGAAAAGTAAATAAGCATACCACTAAGACATACTATGAGAGTAAACGTACAAAACTATAAGTAAAGGGACCAGAATACAATCCCAACCAAACGACAAGTACAAGATCCTGAAGTCAATCTACGGTAAATCCTACCTAAAGGGAAGGTGAAGGGGCTGCCGCCTGAAGTCGTAGAAGTGTGCCTCATCTGTCGGATCTCACTGGGCACCACCTGCTGCTGGACCACTAAGGTCTCTGTTGAATCTTATGTCATCTGCACAAGACAAAACACATGCGGGCGAAGCCTGTGCAGGGGTGAGTAACATAATACTTAGTAAGAACCCCAAACCACAATGGTAATACCACAAAGGAAAGTATGCACAAATTAGACTACCAAAGAGGTGCATGAAGTGTAGCCTCTAAGAAGTACAGTCTAGAGAGAGTCACTAGAGTGAGCTCACATAGGTATAACCTAAATTAAGGCAATCAAGACTAACAGTCGTAATGTTTAACACCTTGTACTGCTGAATCACTCATCCTTGATTAGTCTCGTCTCTTGGGCCAACTGGATCACTTAGACCCACTCGTCACATGGGCCATCTTGATCACTTAGACCCACTTGTCTCTTGGGTCAGCTGGATCATTTAGACCTGCTCGTCTGTTGGGACACTGAGGTCTGCTCGTCTGGTGGACCACTGAGGTCCTCTCGTCTGCTGGGCCACTGAGGTCCGCTCATAGCGCGTTTGATTCCGAGAGAATCTACTCCTCAAGCCATCAGCCATATTTAAACTTCCATGAAAACTCATATGGAGTATGTCAAAATGACCATCTCGTCATGAGGGTCCCAATTCCACAAATGGGTTGTCAATCAGATGCACGATTTGGATGTTATCTCTGTTTTACTGAAAAGGGGTCGGTTGGGTATGGGTCTGGTCTGACCCGAACCGGGTCCGACCCGTTGGGCCTCCTGGGGCGGCCCTTCCCACCACTGCGGGTCGGTTTGGTCTCCACCGGACAGAGAGATAGTCATGTCTCCTCTGCATCATGTGGCTGGCCACCTCCGCCGCACACGGTCCCACGTACCGCATGCCCTCGCAGACCTGCGACCCGGTTGCGGTCATCCGGATCGATGCGTCGCCCCGCAGGCACTGTGGTTTCGCACCACCGCGGCTTTCGCCGTTGTGGCGCGCCGCTGGAAGTTTCTTTCGTGGGCCACCAGACTTGCCTCAGTGGTCCGTTCATCAATCATAAGGGTGTTATGGAGTCCTCAGATCATCGTCTTGCTTGTAATTGGCTCCATCTCATCTGGTCATCGATTTAGGGATCTGATCACACTCAGAATCTCCCAGAAAAATCTGACACGACCACGTGGGTCTGTCATTGAAGAACACGAGAAGGAGGAGAGATCACAAGGAACAACCAAAGCGACGAACATTATCCCTGTTCGTTTGCCCTTCATTCGTCACGTTAGAAAAAGGGAAGGCATCGAACAATTATTAATTCACATCCTTCTATATTTAATCCCCACAAAAGAGTTCACAAACATGCAAGAACGATCGACATGCATATCAACTTGTTAGTGAGTTGATCCGCGTTTTTCATTTATAAAAAAGAACGGGGAAGGAAAAAACACTTAGAAAATACCCCTTACCTGGAAAACAAGATTGATCGGAGATGGAGATGGGAGTCACACGCCGTCGTTTGTCGATCTTTGATTCGCAGCCCGCCCTTGTTGTTGGGGATCCTTCGAAAGATGGAAGAACGAAGGGAAAAAGGTACTCGTCGTTGCGGAAATTTGTCGATCATCGCTCATCAACGCCAAATCACCAAGGGTTTAGAGAAAAACTAGATTGTGCAAACAATCCCGTATTCAATTAACTGATTAAATGAGGAAAACGCATTTCAGCATTTCTATTACGCTGAGTCGCAACGTCACTACGCTGTTTCATTTATGAAACAACATTTCTGTTACGCTCGGGTTGCAACGACGTTACGCTGGAACGAAGATTTATATTAAAATAAAATAAACTAAAAGATTATTTTATTTTTCCTAAAAAAAATTTAATATATTTTTTCTCAAAAAGTTCGAAAAATAACTTTCCCCCCGACCTACGTCGGTTGAGGTTAGGTCCCTTATTAGGTAATGTCATCATTCCGGACGCAACAGTGCCCTCAAATTTTTAATCTAGGCACCTGTTTAGATGTTTCCAAAAAGCCACATATGTGAACTATTTTAAATAACATAAAAAAGATCAAACATTTATTCTGGACTCACCAGGTCTTGGAATTCTGTGTTATCTCAACGTTGGGTCTCGAAATAATCATATAATTTTTTTAAAAAAAATTACATGGAATTGTCAAGACATTACATATCAAACACAAGGGAAGCTTGGTGAACAAATTTTTAAAAATGAAGTCTATTGTAAAAGTTAAAATAAATTATTTTTTTTAGATTTTCTATTGAATTGATGAAAAATAGTAATTATTAGTCAAAGTATTTTAATTTAAAAAATTGAAGTTCGAGTAATGAAGGAACAAAAATGAGTAAATATTTGAGTAAAAATGTCACGAATAATGTCCAGTAAAAAACTAATACTACTAGTTGAATGGAAAACATCTTCATAAAAATTTTATTGAATTCACAACCTTGGAAATTGATTGAATAAATTTCCCATGCCAGAAGATAAATCATGTAGAATGACGATTCAAAAAATTTCTGCTTAGAATCTTCCAACAGTAAAGAAGATTGAAAGAAAAGTCTACATAATTAATCTCGCCAATTGATTCTAGTGGTTTTTAATTAAAATTGAGTTATATGAAGCATCTTTAATAAAACCAGAATCGATCTCGCTAATCGATCTGATTCTAAAAAGAATGACATAAAGAAGCACAAAATATTAAATCCAATATAATTAAAATTTCTCGGAGCTAAAGAAATTAGTCGATGTTCATATTCAAATCATGTAGAAGCAGTTTCAAATAAAATCAAAAGAATGAATGAATTGGAGAAAATAGATATCTCCAAGATATCGATTGCAATAACTGTTGTTGATGCTCTCTTATGTTCTTCCTCATTGTATCAATTTCCGAGTCATTATAATCCTCCCTCATCTCTCTCTCCTCCTCTCCAAATAAAGAACAAATTTTTTTTGATGTAAGGATGTGAATGATGTTCCTTTTTGCAGTCTTCCCCTCAATTTTATGCTCTTTCATTCTCTGGTTCATCGCTGACAGTGAGCTACGACTTCATCGTGTCTTTTCTAAGAATTTGAGCATGTGTCCATGTATTCTCCAATCCGTATCACTTAAGTAAAACCCTTCTAACTATTTATCAATGGTTGGTGAATTTGAAAACGGACGTTATCTTTGCTTGATATTGCATCTGGGAAAACAAAAAACAATAAATATAATTAAAAAATTATAATAATAATTATTATTATAAAAATAAAACTTAATAATTATATTTATTATTATTGTTACAAATGTTGATTGATATAATAAATATATATAAAATAATTAGAAATTTAATTATAATCATACATTAATAAATATAAATGTATTATCATTTTTACAATTATTATTCGATAAAAATAAATATTAAATAATTAAGTTTAATGATTGAAATTTATTATTTTTATTTATTACTATTATTTTTTATCACTTTATTTATTTATTAATCTTAATAATAATAATATTTTTTTATTATAATGAAACATTAAAAATAAATATCATAATTATGTTAACTCCCATTCCCAATGTGCCCCTTCATGTGCCCAACCTTTCAAATGCCAACTTTGGTATACTTTGTACACTATAAATAAACGGATATGATTAATGATAGGATTATGGATTGTTGGATCTACATTTGTGTTCTCTACTTCTTGTATTTATCTTGTATTTGTATTTCCATTTGTCGTCGTCATCATCATACGCAAATACGACATCCGCTTTCTCAACGATGCGCTTCACCTACGATCGATCTTACATTTCTGGTCTCAAAATGCTTCACGGTTTCAATCGGTGTTTGATCAATTTCATGACACGTTATCAGCATGATCGTCTTCTTCGCATTGTGTATCGTGACGTCGCTGCCTTCATTCCCATCATTGACATATGAAAAAATTTGGGGGAAAAAGGTATGTCACATGTTTTTATAAACATAATTCTTTTGACATAATCTTTCGCATGCGCACCAGCTCCACTCATTCGAAGTGATACATCAAAAGGGTAAGTCTTATTTTATATGAAAGATATTGTTCCATTTATTTTTCCCCTCTTGATAAATCTGAAAATAATATATGATTTCCTTAATCTTTTGTTGCGGAAAAAATAATGAGCTCCTAAAGAGCTGTAATGACTCATGGTTGAAAAATTTCACTTCATTCACTAGAGTGAATGTATTTGATTAATAACTGATGTGGTCAATGTTGATACAAACATCATTCATCAAATGAATAAAAAACTACACCAGTAGAAGTGGTTGAATGATGAACATCGAGTATCCGTCGTACGTTGAACCGTTGAATGATGAACATCACATACCCGTTGTACGTCGAGCCGTTGAACGATGGACATCGTGTACCCGTTGTACATCGAGAGGAAGTTCGATGAAAATCGTGTACCCGTAGTATGTCGAGATGAAGTTCGATGAACATCACGTACTCGTCGTACGTTGAGATAAAGTTTAATGAACATCATGTACCCATCGTACGTTGAGTCAAAGTTTGATGATCATCGCATACCTGTCGTATGTCGATCCGAAATTTTCTAATCATTCCATGAACCATGAAATTTCATATATCTTATTTCTTGTTCACCCCTATGGTGTCAAGATTTATTATGTTATATAAAGGTTCATGATGGAGATGATATTTATTTTGAATATTTTTAAATATTTCTTTTATTTCTTTTCTCTTTTTTAATTTCTTATAAAATGTTTTAGAGAAATTAAATATTCTTGATAAAGAAGCATAAATATATTTTATATATATCCATCCCATGAAGTGGATGAAATTTATGAAATTGATGAGTTGAATATCCATGCTATTCTCTTGAAGACACTACAAAACCCATCCCTCGTAGTGGATGAAATTGATTTGCATATTCATGTAATTGTCTTGAAGACACTATAAAACTGGAACAAACAATTTTATTCTATTCCTTGGAGTGAATGAGAATATTTATTGAAAATGATTTATTTCATTCCCCAAAGTGAATGAAAATATACCTCATTTTATTATAAATCATGTTCTAGGTGAATATGTTGTTTTGTGAATGATCATTCTGTTGTATTTGTTTATAACAAATAATAAAAATATAACCACCAGAAGTGGTTTGATGATAGTAAATATTTACATAGCACAATGAAATTTATTGATATTTCTAAAATATTTCATCCCTAAAGGATGATATGAAAATAATATCCTTTGACATAATATTGAAGAAAATATTCATTTATCATTTGTTGTTCCCACAACAACAATATCAAGAGAAACATTATTATTTATCATATTCTTATGGTTTATCAATATCATCCCATATAATTCATCTATCCCCGGAAGTGGACGATGTTGTTCATATAATTCATAAATGAAATGATTGAATTGCATAGTTTTGATAATCCGATATATATTATGAAAATGATTTTACCACTTGAAGTGGTTAAAACAATTATCATCATATTCAATAAAATTTATATTTTATGCAAGTTGATCTTTATTGATAAGTAATAAATTATCATTCATGGATCATGAAATCCAACGAATGAATTCATTCCCCGATGTGAATGTAGTTTTAACTACTATATCTCATTCCTTGAATAGAATGAAATTATTCATGATTTTTTTATGATTTATGATATCATGAATATTTGAGAGTTGATGAGGTTTGATCAAATGATTTATCTTTCATTTGATAAAGTGAATATTCTTTATGAGTTTTAATTTTGGATGGTGATAAAGTGTGTCGTGAATCCACACGATTCTTCCACATTGGTTCTCTCTACCACATTAACCAGCTTTAAAATATGTGGGGGCTTCTATCCTAGGTATATGTATTGTAAAATAATATTTGGACCTGATGTTACAAAATATTTTGGCTAGATGTTTAAAATTATGCAATAATCTGCTTGGTGATGGGCCTAACCGGTTATGGTTATATTATGAATTCATCAACCACCATAAGTGGAAATTATAATGACAAATATGTGTTTTCACAATGAATGATCCTGAAGATCTTATATGTGTCTATCTTGAAGAAAAATATTATTTTGATTAAATTCTTCAAAAGAACTCATATATGCATCAGTATATGCTTATATAAGTACATCTACTGGTAGTGAAAATTAATAAACGACTCCAGAAGAGTGAATATATTTCTACCTAGTAGTACAAATTCATAATGCTTTGTTAAGTCTCAATGAGATATATGAATGGTATTCTTGAAAATGAATATCATATGGAGACAAAAGAGGTGTCTAGATATGTAACAAGCATTCATAAAAGTGATTATAAAGAATTTGTTATGTGAAATCGAATCAATAATGGTAAACTAGAAGTTTGATTGTCCTGCCACTTCAAATATATGACATGATGATTTAGGCCATCTTGGAATAATCATAATGAAAGATATTGATTCAAGTATACACGAGCATCAATTTATTGATAACATAGTAGACATCCATCAGGGTGAGAAAGATGAATTTATTTAATGGATGCATGTCTACAAAATTATCAATAAATTTATTATCATTAAGTCATTATGAATCCACCATGTATAATAACATACCCTGAGGTACCCATTTTTGAGGTAAATTATTTATATCATTAGCAGCTTTTATGGAAATAAATTTCCCATATACTTATGAAGAAGTATATATGGGCGCGCCCACCTACCATGTGATCCATCTATATGAAAGATGCATCCACTAAGTGATCACATGTGTTATTTGCTACTGGTGAGTATACATTGCAAGATATGCATGTTGATTGAATTAAGTAATGAGTATCATATATTATATGGTCCTACAGAACTATTGACAAGATGCTCACAACACTCACTTGAATATAAAGTGTTGGAAACCTATAGTCTGATTATACACACCTGAAGTGTGGTTGAACTGATTATATAAAATCATTGTTCATCATGAGTAGAAAACAATAAATATATTTTCCCTTGAAGAGGAAAATGAATATATCAGCAACATTATATCTTTTTAGATATTGTCCCTGAAGTGACACTGGTACCAGAAAAATTATGAGATCTCATTCAAATGTTGTTGACGATATATTTTTTATAAATTATTTTAAAACTCATTGGTGACTACGGATTTTTATATATGTCGAAATCATAATAATTGGCCAAAATTATTGAAGGAACTTATGAAATGTTAAACATATAAAGTTCAGGATTTATTATCCAAACTATAAAGATATTTAATATCAATGATCTTATATTCTTCCTTATTTGGATATTTATATGAATCCCAGAAGGATTTGAAATTCCTGATGCGTATTCAACATTATAGAAGTATCACCCAATTTGATAAATTATGTGGTGAATTGAATAAGATTTATCCATATTATGTTAAGGCAGGATATGAGTTGAATTTATCATCGCATGGTTTGTATGAATCATTGTATTATTAAGGTGTTTTTAAAAACATCTACACTCTTAAGGAGTTTTCTGAAATCAATGAATTATTTGATCATGAAATTACATGGAATGTCCTTGTATCTTGAATTAATCATCCTAAAGATGAAATATTAAATTTTTGGAATGGTTTTACCCTTATTGAAAATTAAATTGATAGACTTTATACATTAGGGGTTGATAAAGAACATACATATCCCAGAAGGATTAAATATAAATGCACATTTTATTAATCCATGAAGGATATACATGTACATGTGCATATGTACCTTGCAAATGGAAATGAATCATATTATGATGCAAGGTAATGTTATTCCCTATTCATTGGAATCAAAAGGGTATAGATTATTATTATTCCAAAATTCAAAACTAAATGTTTTAGTTCGGAATTGATCATGGACATTCTATGAGTGAAATGATGATCATTATGAGTGGGATATCTAACTGTTGTACTCCATTTCCCTTAGTCAAGTTTTTCCCCCTGGGTTTTCTTGATAAGGTTTTTAATGAGGTAACACTCAGGGGACATGATGTTATTGTACTCTTTTTCCTAATAAAGTGTTTTCCCCTGAATTTTTTTTCCTTCATGAGGTTTTTAATGAGGCAATAATACATCTTAAAAGATATCCAAAGGAATGTTATAAATTATTATGGATATCGATTATTAATGGAAATTGTTGGCCTTCCCCAAGAGTTATAATCATCAATGAGATCATTCATTATTTTTGGTCTTCCTCCCATGTCCTAAAGACGTAATTTAATAATAATATTTATTGATGTCCTGAAGACATAATTAAATGATATAGTTAGGGGGAGTTGGGATTGCTGCACTCTTTTTCCCCTCATTAGGTTTTTCCCACTGGGGTTTCCTGGTAAGGTTTTTAATGAGGTGGCATGACATGAAAATCAATTAATTTGGCTTCACTTATTTTCCCCACAGGGTTTTTTAAGTGAAGATTATATAATATTCCATGAAATTATGACATTCAAGGGTGAGTGTTATGAAACATTAAATATGAATGTCATAATTTTGTTAACTCCCATTCCCAATGAGCCCCTTCATGTGCCCAACCTTTCATATGCCAACTTTGGTATACTTTGTACACTATAAGTACATGGATATGATTAATGAAAGGATGATGGATTGTTGGCTCTACATTTGTGTTCTCTACTTCTTGTATTTATCTGGTATTTGTATTTCCATTTTTCATCATCATCGTCATACGCAAATACGACATCCGCTTTCTCAACGATGTGCTTTGCCTACGATCAATCTTACATTTCCGGTTTCGAAATGCTTCGCGGTTTCAATCGGCGTTCGATCAATTTCATAACATTTATCTATTATTTTATTTTTATTATTTTTCGTTGATTTTCACCTTATCAATCCCGCTGAACGTGGATTCTCCTTCTTACATAGGGGGAAGGACTGACCATAGCCTCTGGTCCGCAGATCCTTGAGGCGAGGGCGACACATTGGGCATAGGGTGAGGGTGGAGGTCATCTCTAGGGGAGGACTCTATGCCAGAGTCTTCCTATTCAGTCGACTAAAGTCCTGGTATTTGGTTGGGTGAGACAGGCTCAGTCGACTATGGTGGTAGCAAGTCCGCAGCATCATCCTCATTGCGGGAAACCCTGGTTTGATTTCATCATCCCCTCAATTTCGCACAGACCATCTTGGAGGTGGCCAGAATTTTTCTTCTTCACAACCCTGTTTGGCTCGAGATCATCGGTGGACAGCGTCAGATAGGTCTTCGAGAAGATTATTCAATTAATTATTTAAATGAAACTCAAATTAAAATTTGAACTAATAAAAATATAAAACAAAAGATTAAGTAATTAAATTTACAATTAGAATACTAAAATTATCAACAAAACATTAATTATAACTAACTAAAATTATAAAGCAGACCAATTAAATATTTTCATACTAGATTTATAAATTGAAATATAACATGAAAATAAATAGATTTAAATTAATTATAGATATCACATTAAATATCAAAATTGCTTAATTAAAGTTAGATAATATTAACACAATACTCGAATTAAATTAATGTTTTAGATAATTTAATATATATATATAAAATGATAAAATATTTAATTTCAAATAAAAACACTAGAAACACAAACTAAAAATTAATATTTGAAAATATATTTAGAAATAAAATACAAATAAAAACTAAATAGACTTAATTAAAAATTTAAATGTAATAATACAAAAATAAACATAGAAATTTATAAATTAGTAAATTAAACTATTGAAATAAAAAAAATCAAATATGTAACAAACAAAAAAGTAACATTTAATTAATTAAAATATAAAAAAACATAATTAAATGAGGTGGAAAATCATTTCATTCTAAGGCCACATCAATGGGATCTCCATTCATATAGGATTTCCCACCATTTTCAATATATTCTTCCACAATCAATTGGGCAATGATATACAATGATAATCTTTAGTTTTGTTTAGTTGAAGCTATTTGGACATAAACATTATCTCTCAGTATTCGAAGCACTTTGACCTTAAACAACATACACCATCCCTCGAATTTTTATACATCAATGATGATGGACCCTCCATTTACTTTAGCTAATTCCCTCACTCATGTCGTTTTCTAGATAACGTTACCTTGGAAAACCCTCTTCATGGAAAAAATATATCATCAGTCTGACTTACGTGGCCTACAACTTCCTTAGAAAAGACAGATATAATTTACAATGTTTAAACCACTAAAGGGAATCTTGGGAAAATCTCATGTCTCTATTCAAATGGTATACATCTATCATAACCTAGAAAAAATATAGTGCATTAAAATTAAATGTTATAAAACATTTTATGTTGAGAGCCCACAAATTTATCCATAAGAAAAATCCAGGTTTCAACTTGTCACGACCCCTCCCTCCAAAAATGCCCCTCTTAAGCTGGCAATGAAGAAAGAGAAATATTGACCTCAAAGTCCCGCCTCCAATAGGCCATAAGGTTGTGACCATCACCAAGGGTATACAAATCTCACAAAATGAGAGACATTTCCCTTTTCAAAGAAACATGATCAAGAGATAAGATGGTTCATCCCAAAAAAACTTCAATATACATATATAAGAAAACCAAAATCCATCCCACATGCATGTTTAAAATATAACTGTTACAAGTGAAATAAACTCCAAAGTGAGTACCAAAAGCAAGCTAAATCAGCAACTCAACAACTATTCCAAATCTCAAGCTAGTAACACCCAACACATTCCACATAATCCTCATGGAAACCTGAAAACAATTTTATATATGTAGGGTGAGAATACAGGTATACCAATTAGGAAAAACCTATGCCTCTCGTTCATATGTGAAAGGGAGCATACTAATGTCCCTGTGAGAAAACATTAGAACCAAATAGCACCTAATAAGCATACTATCCATCCCAACCTCACCAAGGAATGCTCACCAAGTAACATAAGTCATGTAAAGTGATATAGTAAGCACATCGATGATTTGGGTACCTCACATCACTTCCCACAGGTTTAGCTGCTTTTTCCTTACGACAAACGTCCTCACACTCCAACCTCTTCCAAAAGAAACATGTCACAACCCGCATGCACACACCTGGGCCCCATAAACACACTTAGTCCCATCACTAGGGTCATGAGCCACATCACATCCCACCCAAAGGCACATGAGCCACAAACCACATCACATCCCCCCCCCCCCCGTAGATGCCTGAGCCACAAACTACATCACATACTGCCCACATACACCTGATCTGCAAACCACGTCACATCCCACCTATCGAACACCTGGGCCACAAACCACACCTCATCTTGATGACACCTGGTAATGCACAACACATCTCATCTCAAAGACAAATCAGAAAGCACAACTCACCCGCACACACCTGGGCCTCACAAACCACAACCTGCCCAAAAAAAGCTTCGGTTATCACCACCTAGAAGAGGGAGAAGGGAAGAGTGAGTGGCCATCCACCCATCCTTCAGATATGATGTTTTGAAAAGACACCCTCCCCCGTGATAATGATCGTGTTTGGCATATAGTGCTCAACTAGTGGAGGGTGTGTATAGAATGTAGGTTCCAAGTGCAGCGGAAGCGC
This sequence comes from Viscum album, assembly GCA_963277665.1. Taxonomy (NCBI): domain Eukaryota; kingdom Viridiplantae; phylum Streptophyta; class Magnoliopsida; order Santalales; family Viscaceae; genus Viscum; species Viscum album. Next base: position 867,148,347 of record OY728120.1, read on the forward strand.
GTTGGTGGGTCCAAATTTATGTTTTTCCATTAATGATGATCAATCTGAGATCCATCATGACAATAAAACACCGAATATTCAGAACAAAATGAAGAATGAAAGAAAATAGGGGAGTCCTGTAACCATAGAGAGGATCATCATATGTTAGTTATAATTAATTTAATTAAAAGACAATAATTACCTTGATGGAATTCTCTCTCCATTGATGTTTCTAATTATGATCTGATATGATCCGTCGTTGCGTCATAGAATCCAAGTGTAGGATTCCTCTAGCGGTGATCCACACATGATCCACATATCTCTGGAGGTTGCCGAAGGGATCTCTAGGTGCTAGAGCGGAAGAGACTTAACTTGTGATGTTTGCTTCAATCACCTTGAGAGCCGCTTGCAAAACGCTCTCCTTGATACAGTGGAAGAGGATCTCTCTCGTACCTTGAGAACATTCTTGGAGGAAAATAATTCTCTCTTGGATTGAGAGCTTTCTCTAGATCCATTTTGCCCCACCCAAAAATGGCTACGCTAATGAGAATTATATAATTGGGACTTTAATTACTTAGAATAATAAAATGAATTAATTAACCGAATGCATTTATTCATTTCATTTAATTCTTTGTAATACCCCATGTCTATTAATGACAAATGACTATTATTATTACTTTACAGGCATCAAACGAATTACACCTAATATTATTTAATTAAATAAATAAAATTATTTATCAAAAATCCCCAGAAAAAAAACTACATGATGTGTCTATTAATATAAACGGTGTGTACTTTTGTTTTTTCAATTTCATTATTTCATCCCCCACATTTATTAGACCTTAAATAATGGCTATTTTTTCTCAAATAAATATCACTACATTACACTCAAATAAATATATTATTTCACCCACAATATATTTGCTCAAATAACTAGTGTCAAAAAAATGTGATCATGCATCCTTGAATAATTATTAAACCACAATCGAGAATAATATTTATTCAACTTGTTAAATTAATATTTAATTGAGATAATTGGACACACATAGTGTGTGACCCTCTAGGCCTCTTTCTCAGTGGAATTAGGCTGAGCCTACCTATAGTCAAAGGTTAGCATCTAGCAACATGCCAAGGCACCCATAGAGAAAGAAGTTAATGCTACAATGACGTTTCACCTCCTATGAACACTTACTGTGTAATGTAATACTTTTGTCTCGATATCTCAGATCAAGCGGGTTGCATACTAGTGCCATCAACCCATGTTCTCGATTATTCTTTCATTGACATTTTGGAATTCAACTTCCCATTCCATACCATGGCCATGGATTTATTTAGGCTATATCAATTCCATCAAAGGGCCGGAGATATCTACTTCTATTATGGAACAAAAGAGACAAATCCTTTCTCACATTATCTATTAATGCAATATTACTCGTGATGCACCCAACATATCCCACCTCATTTTGAACAGTGTTTCATCATAGTTATCTTCAATACATATAAGTCCGTGAGTTGTAATACCCATTAATAATAATATTAAAGTGTAAGGACCAATACAAATGTCCGCAAATAGGAACACCCAATGACACTATGAAATGTGGATTTCCTACTAGTGGGTCTCATTCTAATAATATCCTCCTAGATATTACCAAGGGTGCACACTATGTGAAGGTGCCTCAATGTTTTATGAGTCCTCACACCTAATGGACTATATTATTTGTGTCCCTAAAATAACATCATCCAACCATAGAACATATATTCAAGAACAGTGTTATGGAATTTCCGGGTTCTCATCATAGCAGGGATCCTCTATGACATTTTAGTGAAACAGCTATCCTTAGGACATTATCACATGCATTGTCACACATAAGAACAATCACGTTGTGATAAGGTATTTATTAATGAATAAAATGCAAAGTATTTGGTTATTGGCCAACATCTCCAACAGAATCCCACATAGACTAGAGCCAACTAGTAACAACCTGTAACCCTCTAGCTCTCACATGATATTCATGCTTCTAATGAGATAGGCCTTTAGTCATGGAGTTTTCCACGTTCTCTTCCATGGACACTACGATCACTAAAAATTCACCCCTTTGATAGAAATCCCTCAAGAGGTGATACTTTCGGAGTATGTGCTTTGTCTGTTGACGTCACCTTGGTTCTTTTGTAAGAGCCACAACTGCAATATTATCACAATACAATGTAATAGAATCTTTACTGCTAGGAACCACATCAATCATCTGGAATAAGTTACGAATCTAGGCGTCTTCCTTGGTTGCATCATAAGCAGCCATATATTCAGAATCCACTGTAAAATCGATAAAAACTAGTTGCTTTGAACTCTTCCAGATCACAGCTCCACCATTGAGATAAAAAACATATCTAGATTGCGACTTTATATCGTTATGATCTGTCTGAAAACTAGAATCAGTATATCCTCTGATGAAAAGATCCTCATCTCCTCCATACACCAAGAACATATCCTTAGTAATTTTTAGATACTTAAAGATAGTCTTAACAATAATTCAATGATGTTCTTCTAGATCTGCTTGATATCTACCTACCATGCTCAGTGCATAGGCAACATCAAGCCTAGTACATAACATGACATACATGATGGATCCTATAGTCGAAGCATATGGTATTTTACTCATTATATCTTTCTCATGTTATGTCTGAGTACACATTTTCTTCGAAAGATATAATCCATGTGACACTGGAACCAATCCCCTCTTGGATTTTTCCATACTAATTCGTTTTAGTATCTGGTTAATATATGTACCCTTACTCAGTACAAGTAGCCTCTTGGATATATCATGAATGATATTGATCCCTAGAATATAGGCTGCATTGCCCAAGTCCTTAATGGAGAAAAACTTGTTCAACCATTCCTTAACTGACTGTAAGACTGGAACATCTTTTCCAATAAGCAATATGTTGTCAACATATACTACTAGGATAAGGACCGCATTCCCATTAAACTTCTTATAAACACATGGATCACATTCATTCTTAATGAAACCAAATTCCTTTATGGATTTATCAAATTGAATGTTCCATGACCTGTATGATTTCTTTAATCCATAAATGGATTTCAACAACTTTCAAACCCATTTGGCTTCACCTGTTGTCAAAAACCCTTCTGGTTGTGTCATATAGACATCTTCCAGAAGTTTCCCATTAAGTAATGATGTTTTGACATCCATATACCAAATCTCATATTCAAGGTAATCTTCTATAGAAAGTATGATTCTTATGGATTTAAACATGGAAACTGGCAAGAAGGTTTCATCGTAGTCAATTCCTTGATGTTGTCTGAATCCTTTAGCAACTAGCCTTGCTTTATAGGTGCTAACTTGACCTTATATATCCAACTTTCTCTTCAATACCCATTTTCATCCAATAAGATTTACATCAATTGGCTCATCGACTAGAACCTAGACTTAGATATGATACATGGAATCCATCTCAGAATTCATAACTTCTAGCCATCATGCAGCTTCTAAGATTTCTACCGCTTCCTTGTAGGAGATAGGTTCATCATTGTCCAAAAATAATGATTCACCATCCTCGGTGACTAGGAAACTAAATATATCTGGTTCCCTTACCACTCTTGAGATCTTACGTAGTACTTGTGTTTCTGGAACCTCTTCCATGGGGACCTGTGGAAATTGTTCCTGTACCTACTCTTATGTATCTTGAGCATAAACTTCGTCTAAGTCAATATTTCTCCCACTATCCTTTTTGAGGATTTTCTCCCTCTTAAGAAAGACAACATTTCTGGAGACAATAACTTTCTTGTCTTGAGGATTTTAAAGGTAATATTCTTTCATTTCCTTAGGATATCCTATAAAGATACACTTTGTGCCCCAAGATCCTACTTTGTTTCTTATGAAGGCCTTAACAAATGCCTCGCATCCCCATACATGTGTGTGACAAAATGAGTTTCTTTACATTACATAACTAGAGGGAATTCCATTTTCTGCCTTAGTTGGTACTCGGTTTAAAATGTATGCCGAAATTTGTAATGCATATCCCTAAAAGGATAATGGAAGATCTGCTTAACTCATCATCGACCTCACCATGCCCAACAAGGTGCAGTTCCTACTTTCACTAATAACATTACACTATAGTGTATAAGGAGGAGTGATCTGAGATAGAATCCTAGACTCCTGTAGAAGATCAATGAACTCTTTGTTCAAATATTCTCCACCTCGATCCAATCAAATCTTCTTTATCTTCTTACCAAGCTGATTCTCTACTTCATTCTTGAATTCCTTAAATTTATATAAGGCTTCTAACATATACCTCATTAAGTATATATATCCATATCTACTCAAATCATCAGTAAAAGTAATGAAGTAAGAATATCCACCTCTATCTTCTATTGGAAATGGATCACACACATCCATGTGCACCAATCCTAGAATCATTGTGGCCCTTTCACCTTGTCCACCGAAATACGGCATGGTCATTTTACCTCATAAACAAGTGTGACATCTATCAAGTGGTTTTTGCTCAGTAGAGTCAAAATAACCATCCTGACAGATCTTGGTCAAGCGATTCTTGTTTACATGACCAAGAAAATGATGCCACAATTCGGTGTTGTATGAGTCATGTGAATTTGTTTCATTTTCGATTGCTAAAACATGGTTTTCATTATTTAATACATAAAAACCATTATTCAAATGCGCCATACCATAACATATGTTGTTATTATAATATAAACAACCCTTATATAAAAATTTAAAAATAAATCCATCCATATCCAAACAAGATACAAAAATTATGTTCTTGGTAACACAAGGCACATAATAATGGTTACGTAAAACCAAAATCATTCTAGTTGGTAATCAGATATGGTAATCACCAATGGCCAACGCAACCAGACATGCGGCATTGGTAGCTCGAAGATCCACCTCTCCTATGGAAATATTTCTAAATATACTTGGTTACTACATTTGAATACATATGTTATGCCCACAAGCTATATCTAATACCCAATGTGTAGATATGGAAATATTATACTAGATAACGAACACACCTTTATCATCCCTATGCTTCTGGGTGCAGTTCCTCTTCCAGTGGCCTTTCTTTCCTCATGAAAAACACACTTCCTCCCATTCCATTACACATATATGGGTTTTCCCCTTATTAGAGGGATGGTGCTCAGGGGCTTCAGGCCATTTATAAGTGCTTGGACCCTTTTCTTTGTCCTTCCTTTTATTATTCACCATAAGGACTGTAGGTTTTTCACGCCCCATGTCCTCATCTACCTAGAGAATTAAGCTCAGAATTTCTAATAGAATCTTCTATTTGTTTCTCGTGTTATAGTTGACAATGAAGATAGAGAAGGTCTTTTGTAGTGATTACAGTATGAGATATGTACACAACTCATCCGGGAACTTAGTCTATAAGATGTTCATGCTTTCAATGTAGCCAATAAGTTTGAATACATGAGGCCCAGTTAGTGCAAAATATAAAATATTAGTTGTAAAAAAAGCATTGGAGTTCTCATATCTCTCCTGTCTCTCCTTCTCTTGATAGATATCTTTAATGTGATACATCATGCTATACGCATACTTGTTTTCATGTTGCTTCAAGAGTTCATTAGACATGGATGATAGCACGAAACATTGGATATCAATGTTATTATTCATATGTTTTTTATAGATAGATAGTTCCTCATCACATGCCTATTTTCTAGGAACAACTGGAATAGGCTCTTCCAGCACATATAATTTCCTCTCGTGGTGAAGGATGACATGTAAACTCCTCTACCATTCCTGGAAATTGTTGCCGGTGAGAAGTTTTTACTTCTCAAGTATGGTTCAAAATGATATGCTTGAAGTAGTTTTTATTTCCATTTCTACAAATTAAAAGCACCCCAACTAGGGTTTGTCAAGCACTTTGAACTATGATTCGATTCTAACAAAGATTATGGAAAGCTATATTGAATTAATATTTTCATTGAGGGATTTTATACTTACTCGTAAATTTCCATTTTATTATCTTTGATTACATGATTTTTAATATTATGTTGGATATACATAAGTGATTAACCATTTCTAAGATAATATTTATACATAAGTCGGTTTTATTTTAGTTCCATCTTGTAAGCTTATTTAATTCATTAATTGTGTGATCATGACAACACACCCCTAATAAATAAACCATGAAACTGACAGAAATAAAATAAATGGTATGATAATGATCTTGTTCTATTGGTTAGTTTATCTAGTGGCTGATAAACTAACCCAAGACCTAGGGGAGAAACACCTTGAACCAATTGGATTCGTGTTTATAGCTTTCCACATGTCCACCATTGTATCTCCTTGGATTGGTTTAACCTTGGATCTTAACTTGAGATGCCTACACTAGCTTGGGACCTCCATCCATTACATATGCTTTTATATCACTCACATGTGAGGGGTAAAATAGAGATTTACATAAAAGAAACCTTGGGCACACCGACCCTACATATTAATGAGGAGAAGGCTCATAGGTCAACAAAATTAATTTAAATAAATTAATTAAAAGAAACCATTCACATAAAAAGGCCTTGGTCTATCTCATGATCATCCATACATTCAACGATATTTACACATAAATAAAACTAGCATTAAATTCTGTACTTGTTATTGTTTATGATAAATCACGCTCGAATCAATTAATTATCTTTAATTAATCAATCTGTTTATCATAAAACCCTTTTTTGAATTTCCTTGGGATTTTCATCCATCATAATTTTAAACAAATAAAATCATTTAAAATTATCTTTTTACGTAACTTATACCTTGGAGGCAACCCAGTGAATTCCCATTCATAACTACCTAATGAGTATAAACGAACATTACGTAGATGTTAAATTAAAGACACACACACAAAAATATATATATAAAACACCTATCATGTGTTTTACCTCAGCTTTATGCCCGCACTATCATACACACCTAACGGGTTTGTATAATATAATAATAAATTTTAACAAATCTGCATAATTTGGATGAGTACATGGCGTGTAGTTCTGAATACATAGCGTGTACTTTTATTCACCGTCTATCTGAAGTACACGCCCGAGGATAATGCATTGTAGATGTACTTCAGAAATCTTCAGAGTACATGGCGTGTTTAGTGGGACACATGCCATGTAGTATCCGCGTTACACGGTATTCAACCAGGAAAGTTGTGTACGTGGTACATGGTCCAATCCTAACCCAAAGGGACTACACACCATGTTTAGTGGGTCACACAACATGTAACCTAGAAACTATGTGCCACCTGTTCTTGGTCAACACACAAAGTCTTAAAGATTTAGATATAATCCAATGACACATTCTAGTTTGGAGGACCATCCCGGTGCATGGAACCTATACTACATGGCGTGTAATACCAAATACACACCATGTGTTCTTGTGTTGTACAGTCAGGATGCTTTGTAACCTCCTGTAAGAACCCGAGTTTTTGAGCCTGTAAGACTTTGAAATTTTCTTAATGTTATTCCAGAGAAGGGCGTTCAGACGGCGTGTGATTCCAAGCCCCGGTGTGGCCAGAATTAAATTTTAAGTGTGTTCACACTAGACACACCAAATAAACAGAATAACTCCCAAATGGATTCTCAGATTGAAAAACTAAGGGCACTATTGAGTCTGGAATATGCGGTTTACCCTAGGAGGGGTGTAACTTTTTCGGGTGTGACCCTTTTGTGGAAAACGCCACCAGGGGCATTTTCATAATTTGGAGGCCCCAAGCATGTACTTTGTAACACCTGAACGCATGCTCAGATTAAAATTCTAAGGCCTCCATTGCACTCAGAATGTGGAATTTACCCTAGGGGCGTCTTTACCCCGACCCCACTGAAAGTTTGGGTACGGGGCCTGCGGGCGGGGGTTTAAGTGTTTTTCAATTTAAACACATCCACCCCTCCAAATTTTCCCCCCTTTTGTCCTCTCCCCAGTGGATTCCTCTCAACGAGCTCCTCCCCTCCCCTCCACCTCTTCGGCAAGGTGCGACGACTCCGGAGGATCGTCAGCGAAGCTACGGGCTATGCCCAGCGAGGTAGGCTCCTGTATTTTTAATTTTTAATTCCCGCCACCCCTTAAAATGAAAATCATTGCATTGAAATGTTGTCTGATCATCGAGCTAAGCCCATAGTTGTTTTGGGATCATTTTTATCTTCCCAATGATTCTTTTGGATCCAATTTTCGAGTCCTGGGGCGTCCGAGGTGTCCCTGGAATGTTTTCCAGCCATTTTTCCTTGGTTTCCTGCGACTCCCAATGGCAGCGTCCTTTTTCGGGATGGAGGCGTGGCGGAAGGATCCTTAGTGTAGTGGAGGGCTCCTCAGCGGCTATGGATTTGCGCAGCATGGAAGGCTTCAGGTGGCGGCAGCCTTGCACGGCGTGACTGGCTCTAGGCTGCGGCGTGCGGAGGCCGTCAGCGCAGGGTGGAACGGGGGTCGCGACCTACGACTCGTGTGAAGACTGAGACCCGCTTTCAGTGGGTCTCCGTGTGAGAAAAATACAGGACACGAGGGCCGGTCGGCGCAGTTTGGACCCGGGGTTAGTGGACGGGCCATGCGGGTGAGCCACGGGTCGGCGCTGCGAGCTGGGTCGGCCCAGGCCGGGTGGACCGGGTCGGTTCAACCCAAAGAGGATCATCCCCCTGACATCAGACACCTGTAACTTCCACTATGGGTATTCATTTTGCATGATTCTTGCAGAAGTGCAATCCTAGCATCGAGATGAAGATTTTGAGATAGTCTTGGAGATTTTTAATTCCCGATATGAGGGCCCGGTGGTGCGACACGCTCGTTATGTTTTTCGCCACGATTCTTCCTTTGGTTAGCACAGACACATCCAGAGTCCGTTTAAGGCGTCGTCAGTGTAATTGTAACATTTTCTTCGAGACAAGGTGGTCTAGGGTGGTTTTAGGCGTTGAAGCCGGAGTTGAGGCTTGGGCCCCACAAGCCTTCATTTATGCTGCGAGTAGAGTTTTGCGACTTTTTCATGAGACGTCTGTTCGAGGCGAATGATTAGTCGTTTTGGCATGTTTTTATGAGATCATCATGATGTCGTAGTTATCCTGAACTATTTCATGACCGAGGTGTGGGCCCCATGAGACTCCGTATGGGCATAATGTAGTGTTGAACAACTTTTTCATCGGATGTCTGTTTCCAGTAAGTAAGTAGTCTATCTCGTGTGTTTTTTCATGAGGATTACAACGGTGTAATCTGTTTGGGCTTGTAGAGCCTCTTTAGAGATCTCATTAAATGTGGAAACATGAAAGGAACATGGTCAGAGGTTTTTTTGATGCAGTCCGACCCAACACACGGTCACGATGTTAGCGACACCCAGTGATGGCACGAGCAGTGGAGAGTTATTAGACCAGTTCTGGGTTTACCCTCCAACATGGCTATGTAGTGGTTTACCCACCGACGTATCAAGGTATACCTTCCAGCGAGGCTGGGTAGTGGGTCACCCAATGACCTTTTTGGGTTTTACCCTCCAGCAGGGCTGTGCAGTGGGTTTCCCGATGACATTTTTGGGGTTTACTCTCCAGTAGGGCTAGGCAGTGGGTTACCCGACGACCTTTTAGGGTTTACCCTCTAGCAGGTCTAGGCAGTGGGTCACCCGATGACCTTTATGGGGTTTACCCTCCAGTTGGGCTGGGAAATGGGTTACCCGATGACTTCTTTCAGACTCTGCCCCTTGGTATGAGGCTAGTCAGTGGATTTTTACATTGCGGTTACCGGAGCAGGATCCTTGGTTGCATGTTTTAGCGATGAGATAGCTTTGGCGTACGAGACTATTGGGCATCAGTGATGGCTACCCTTAGAACTGTTTGCGACCTATCCTGGGCGGGGCTTGGAGATGGAGATCCAGTTATGCACTCGTTCGGGTTTCTTGTTGAGCATATATATATATACACTCTATTTTTTTTCCCACTCCTTGGGTTCGGTACTCTCCTTCTTGGAGGGGCGAAGACACGTGGGGTACTCTACGTGCTTTTCGTGTCTAGATCCATTTGGTTGGGACGAGTTTACATCCTTTATTTTGTTGGGTTTTGTTGTACTCTCTCTATTGTACTCTTACACTTTTCTTTGTTCTGTCTACTACTCACCATTTTAGTACCTTCTTTGTTGCTCCCTTGAGATTTCATGATATCCTACTAAGTATCTTTATATTCACCCCTTCATGGGCATTTCCCGCACTTGGTGTGACCTTGTAGACGATGGACAGGTTGATCAGGATACAGAGGATCGTAGAGGACATAGGATCTTGGGCTGCGTTCGGTGGTCATAATAGGTCTTTCGGGTGCGAGACTCACTAGTTGTTTACTTTGTTACCTTTTTTTGGGTTGCGGAACTTTTCTAGTTGGGGACGTGTTTTTCCCCTTTATTGTTTAGCATCTTGTCAATACTTTTCATTAATTTTTCTTTTTTCTATTTATAGGATGACGCATGACTACGGCTGGGTTATAGTTATTGTCCTTTGGTTTTCTTTTTACTCTTCACTTCTGCATTGAGCGGGCTATGTGTGTGTGTAAAGGTACTTAGGAAAAGGCCTACCTAAGACTATTACACCTTCGACACTTATCGCCAGCCCCTGGCCTATAGAGGTGGGATTGGTGTAGTTGTGGCTCGAGACCTATAGGTTCGGGTCATGACAAAGTGGTATCAGAGGTGGTTCAATCCATGGGGCATTGTTCGGACGTCCCTAAAAAAAGAATTGGTTGGTATTTAGGGTAATAATGTCGACATGTCTCGAGAGTGGCTCTCAGGCCAGGGTGTCCAGTGATGGTATGGTCGTCCGATGTATCCATTCACCAGGACCCTGATAACCTGCTTGTCAACTCGGCACGCTAAGTCATTTGTTGTAGGGAACTTCGGAACCTGCATCTGCTAGGATTGAGTCTTTGACTATCCTTGTCGAGTCATATCCCATTTGTGATTACTGTAATATATATATATATATATGCTCATCTAATCATGGTAATCCTTGATAATTTTCAGGATGCCTCCACAACAGCAGCAATCCAGGTTACCCTCTCCAGTTCGTGACGATGACCTATTGAGGGACGAGTCATCAGTTCAGGGACCCTCACATGATCCCCTTCCGCCCAGTGCTTCAGAATTAGCCCCTCCACCTGAGGAGCGATAGTTAGTACCGACAACATAGGCCGAGGTTGAGCATAGGCTAAGTGCGCTCCGAGAATTTCAGCGTCAACGACCACAGAAGATCCGTGGGGACCCAAATCCCCAGGCATTGGAGGAATGGCTAGAGTCCGTAGACCACCTTTTTAGGCTGGTACAGACACCGGTGGACCAGATGATATCCCTAGCTACCATCCTTTACCATGGGACAATCGGGCGTTGGTGGGGGTTGGTTACACAGACCCACGACGAGTCATCTCTCACGTGGGATAACTTCCAGCAGCTCTTCCAGGGGGAGTACTCCCCCTCTTGTTTATGCTCCATTCAGATTCAGGATATTATAGAGCTAAAGAAGGGGGTATGAACATGCTGTAGTACTCAGACCGGTTTACCGATCTGACATGCTACTCTCAGGATATGATCTGCGAAAGTTTCTTCCGGGTGAAGAAGATTGAGTAGGGTCTTCACAGGGAGATCTGTGATAGTATGGTACCCCCGTGTATCCCTACTTATGCCAGGGTGCTACAACGGTCACTCGTGACAGATATCTTCTTGGACGAGGGACACCATCTGACAGGGAGTAGCAGTGGCTACTTCATAGGAGAGTCTTCAGTGACAGGCAGGCGGTAGAGAGCATATCCTCGGTCTAGGAGGCCCTTCTGTGATCAGACTCAGGGGTAGGATTGTACACCGTAGTGGCGCCGTGGAGAACCGAGGTAGTCAGGAGAGAGTTGGTGCAATGACTGTGACAAACGGATTCACCTAGCACATGACTACCTGACCAGGCATACCGAGCAGCCGTGGCAGGCAGTGGGCGCACCGTAGTAGCAGAGGCAGCACCGTAACTAGGGATCCCCCAGGCGAGGAAAGGGTGGTCCTCCGAGAGGCGGCGCAGGAAGAGAGGCAGGACTTGGAGGTCTGGGATGGAATTTTGAGGTTCTTCCACCACAATCGTCGGGCGACCCACACCAGGCTCTGGGAGCTGGCAGTAGGAGCCGCAGGCAGCTTTAGGCTATGGGTGTTTGAGACACCCCGACACATGAGATGGTTCAAGGTACACTTTGTGTTTACTCTATGCTTTCTTTGGTACTAGTAGACACAGATGCCCGCCACTCCTTTATATCGCTACTATTGGTATGGGAGTTAGAGATTCTAGTAGAGGTGCTGACACATGCACTTAACCTCGAGGTTCCAGTGGGAAGTACCACGTTAGTGACCATTATCTGCATACATTGCAAAATGTCGTTCGAAGGAGGGAGTTTAACGTAGGACCTACTCGTCATCACTATGGAACCTTATGATGTCATCTTGGGCATGGATTGGCTTTCTATGGTTCACACCCAGATCGGCTGTCGTCAAAGACAAGTCAGAGGAATGTTTTCTGATGGGATTATGTTCACCATCCTTGGTGAATGAGACCACATGGCAGAGCAGATGGGTACTCTGATCAGGATACCCCGAAAGTTTTTTCACTAGTTGGTGAGCATGGCTCTCAGAGCACCAGACACTACATGCACATGGATCCCTACCATTTTAGAGGACTACATGGACTTCTTTACTGTGGATGTTCCTGGACTACCTCCAAGGAGAGATATGGAGTTCGGCATTGACTTGTATCTGGGGACTACCCCGATATCATGTAAGGCTTAACGGATTGAACCCAAAGAGATTCGGTACCTACGAATTCAGCTGGAAAACCTTTGTGAGAAGGGATTCATCAGACCTAGTGTGTCCCCCTGGGCAGCTCCAGTTTTGTTTGTGAAAAAGGAAGATGGGAGTCTGCGGCTTTGTGTTGATTATTGTCTCCAAAATCAGGCCATTATAAAGAACAAGTACCCTTTGTTGAGGATCAATGAACTCTTCGACCATTTGAGTGATGTGAAGTGGTTCTCCAAGATTGATCTTCGATCCGGCTACCACCAGTTGCGGGTTCGTCAGCCTAACATCCCGAAGTTGGGATTCCATTATCGATATAGGCATTACGAGTTTTTGGTGATGCCCTTTGGCATGGCGAATTCCCCTTCCATTTTCATGGATTTGATGAACCATGTCTTCCAGTTGTACATGGACAGGTTTTTGGTTGACTTTATTGACGACAAACTCATCTAATCTGCGACGGAGGAGGAGCACCCAGAGCATTTGAGGATAGTCCTAGAAATACTCCGAGAGCACCAGCTGTATGGGAAAATCTCGAAGCATCAATTCTGGATTCATGAGGTTCACTTTCTGGGTCATGTCATTATGGAGCAGGGATTGTCCATAGATCCCACAAATATCGAGGTAGTGCTTTCTTGGGAGACACCCAAGAATGCGTCAGAGGTACAGAGTTTCCTTGGTTTGGCAGGGTACTAAATGAGTATTGTGGAATATTTCTCCAGGATTGCCACCCCTTTGACCACATTGACGCAGAAGGGACAACTGTTCACCTAGACTGATCAGTGCCACAAGGCCTTCAATGAGTTGAGACAATGGTTGACTAGTGCTCTAGTGTTGAGGCTACCAGAGGAGGGAGATGAGTTCATGGTGTACTGCGACGCTTCAGGAGCTGGGCTCGGGTGCGTGTTGATGCAGAATTGAGCAATGATTTCATATTGTTTGAGGCAGTTAAGGCCCCATGAGCAGAAATATATGACTCACGATTTGGATCTGGAAATGGTGGTCTTCGTCTTGATGATATGGAGACACTACCTTTGGGTAATAATTTTTTGGTCTACATAGACCACCAGAGCCTCAAGTACATATTCACTCAGAGGGATTTGAATCTGAGGTAGAAGCACTGGCTGGAGTTTCTACAGGACTATGATTTGAGATAGTCTACATTCCAGGGAAGGGCAACGTAGTAGCAGATTCTCTTAACAAGAAGTTCCAGGCTTGATTAGTGTGGGAATCTTAAGAGAAATTGGATACCCTACGACTGACCTTGGTGGAGCAGGACGGTATGGCTTTTCTGCAGTCGATGCTGTTGACTCCTTCGCTCCTTGAGCATGTGAGAGATTCGCCGCTATGGGATGTCGATAGAGATGTACTGAGTGATTAGATATCCACGGGCAGTGCACCCGATGGATATTCTAAAAGAGGAAATCACGAGATCTTGTTCCATGGATGAGCTGTAGTACCAGTGGAGATGCAGGAGGAGGTGATGTGGGAGTTCCACACTTCTCCCTTGGCTGTACATCACTGTGTGGGGAAGATGTATAGAGAACTTCATCAGTAGTTTTGGTTATCTGACATGAAGCAAAAAAGTAGCTAAGTTCGTTTCTCGGTGTCTTACCTATCTCTAGGTGAAGGCAGAGCATCAGGTTTCGGCAGGGTTGTTGCAGCCCCTTGATATCCCGGAGTGGAATTGGTATGTCATATCTATGGACTTAGTCGCAGGTCACCCACACACAACAAATGGTCATGATTCCATTTGGTTGATAGTGGACCGACTCACGAATTCGACGCATTTCCTTGCCATCAAGGAGCAGAGCTCGGTGGAGAGTTTGGGGCGGCTGTACATTCAGGAGATATTTCGCCGTCATGGAGTACCCTCGATGATCATCTCCGACCGTGATGAGCGGTTCACATCGTGATTGTGGAGAGGCCTGAAGGAGGCATTTGGGACCGAGCTGCGAATGAGAACATCTTTTCACCCCCAGACGGACGGGCAGACTGAGCACACTATCCAGGTGTTGGAGGATATACTCAGGGCGTGCATGTTAGACTTTTTAATGAGTTGGGAGGATCACCTACCCTTGGTGGAGCTCGCGTACAACAACAGTTACCACTCTACTATTGGCATAGAGCCTTTTGAGGCCCTCTACGGGAGACCCTGCAGGTCACCATTGTGCTGGACAGTGGTTGGGGAGACCTCCCACGTGGGCCCAAAGTTGTTGTAGCTGATGAAAAAGAAGGTGCAGGTCATTCTTGAGCGGATGAGGATGAATCAGAGCAGACATAAGTCCTACATAGATCGTCATCGCAAGCCTTTGTAGTTTAAGCAGGGGGAACATGTCTTTTTTAGGGTCTCCACATGATGTGGTACTCGGAGGTTTGGCTGGGGAGGCAAGCTATCCCCAAGGTTCATCGGTCCCTTTGAGATTATACATAGGGTCAGTGAGGTGTCCTACCATCTCGATCTACCCCCACAGTTGGAGAGGGTGCATGACGTCTTCTATGTGTCGCAGCTGAGGAAATGAGTGCACGACCCCACACACATTATCAACTAAGGAGAGATGTAAATTGAGGATGAATCCACCTTTGTAGAGCACCTAGTGGCGATTGAGGACTGGGAGGAGTGGAAAATGCGGGGATGGACCATTCCTTTGGTTCGCGTGCTGTGGCAGCAGAGGAGAGTGCAGGAGAGCACCTGTGAACAAGAGATCCAGATGCGACCTCAATATGTTGAGTTTTTTTGTATTTTTGTTTTTTAGGGATGAAAAAATTGAAGGATGGAATGATGTAAGAACCCGAATTTTGAGCTTGTAAGACTTTGAAATTTTCTTAATGTTATTCCAGAGTAGGACGTTCAGACGGCGTGTGATTCCAAGCCCTGGTGTGGTCGGAATTAAATTTTAAGTGTGTTCACACTAGAAACACCAAATAAAAAAATAACACCTAAATGGTTGCTCGTATGGAAAAACCGAGGGCACCGTTTATTCCGGAACGTTCCGTTTACCCTAGGAGGGGTGTAACTTTTGCGGGCGCGACCCTTTTGTGGAAAACGCCACCAATGGAGTTTTCGTAATTTGGCAGCCCCGGGCTAGTACTTCGAACTCCTGAACGGAGGCATAGATTAAAATTATGAGACCTCCGTTGTGCTCAGAATGTGGATTTTACGCTAGGGGTGAATTAACCTTGACCCCATTGAAAGTTCAGGTAAGGGGCCTACGGGTGGGGGGTTTAAGTGTTTTTCTATTTAAACACATCCACCATTCCACCTTATTCCCCCTTCATCCTCTCCATGATGGATTCCTCTCAACGAGCTCCTCTCCTCCCCTCCACCTCTCCGGAAAGGTGCGGTGACTCCGGCGGATCGTCGGCGAAGCTATGGGCTACACCCAACGAGATAGGCTCGTGTATTTTCAAATTTTTAATTCCCACAACCCCTTCAAATGAAATTATTCGCATCTAAATGTTGTTTGATTGTCGAGCGAAGCCCATAGTTATGCAGGGATCATTTTAATATTCTCAGTGATCCTTTTGGATCGAATATTCGAGTCACGGGGCGTCCGGGGTGGCCCAAGAAAGTTTTCCGGCCATTTTTCCTTGGTTTCCGGCGGTTCCTAGTGGCGACGGTGGTTTCCAGGATAGTGGCGTGGCGGCAGGCTACACAGCGGCAGTGGATTCACACGGCACGATGGGATCCAAGTGGAGGCGGCCTTGCGTGGTGTGGCGGGCTCCAGGCGGAGGTGTGCAAAGGGTTTCAGCACAAGGAGGACCAGGGGTCGCGGCGCACGACCCCGTGTGGAGACTGAGACCTGCCTTCGGCGGGTCTCCGTGCGAGACAACAACCGTCCATGAAGGCTGGTCGGCACAGGTTGGACTGAGGTTCAGCGGCCGGGCTACATGGGTGAGCCACAGGCCGGTGTTGGGAGCTTGGCCGGCCGGCGCGGGCCGGCCCAAGACGGGTGGATTAGCCGGACCAGGCCGGTCCAACACAAATGGGTTTGTCCCCCTGACATCGGACACCCATAACATCAACTACGGGTGTCTGTTTTGTGTGAAATCTGTGGTAGTGAAATCCTAGAGTTGAGAAGAATATTTCTAGATGGTCCTGGAGATTTTTAATTCCTGAGATGAGGGCCTGGTGGTGGGACACACACGTTATGTTTTTCTCCGTGATTCTTCCTTTGGATGGGGCTGACACATCCAGAGTCCATTTAAGGCACCGTCAGTGGCGTTGTAATCCTGGAGTCGAGATTAGGTGGTCCAGGGTTTTTTCATTCTTTGAAGCTGGAGTTGAGGTGTGGTCCCCATGGGCTGTCGTTTAAGCTGTGAGCAGTGTTTTAGGACTTTTTCATCAGACATCCGTTCAGTGCGAATGAGTAGTCATTTTGGAGTGTTTTTCCGAGAGCATCACGATGGCGCAGTTCTCCTGACCTCTTTCAGGACCGAGGTGTGGGCCCCGTGAGATGTCGTATGGGCGTAAAGGGGTGTTGAACAACCTTTTCTTCGGAAGTCCGTTTCCAGTGAGTTAGTATTCTATCTCACGTGTTTTTCCACGAGGATTACAATGGTGTAATCTGTTTGGGCATGCGGAGCCTCTTTCGAGTTATCATTAAATGTGGAAACATGAAAGGAAGTTGGTCGGAGGTTTCTTTGACGCACTCCGACCCAACGCACAGTCGCGATGTTAGTGACACCTAGTGATGGCACAGGTAGTGCATAGTTATTGGACTTGTTCCGAGTTTACCCTCCAGTGGGACTGGGCCATGGGTTACCCACTGATATATCAGGGTATACCCTCCAGCGAGGCTGGGTAGTGGGTCACCAAACGACATTTTTGGGGTTTACCCTCTAATAGGGCTGGGAAGTGGTTTACCCGACAACATTTTTGGGGTTTACCCTCCAGCAGGGCAGGGCAGTGGGTTACCCAATGACCTTTTAGGTTTTACCCTCCAGTAGGGCTAGGTAGTGGGTCATTCGATGACCTTTTTGTGGTTTACCCTCCAGTTGGGTTGGGCAATGGGTTACCCGATAACTTCTTTCAGACTCAGCCCCTTTCTATAAGGCTAGTCATTGGCTTTTCTCCACAGTTACCATAGCAGGATCCTTGGTTGCATGTTTTAGCGATGAGACATCTTTTGCGTACGGGACTATTGGCCATCAGTGATGGCTACCCTTAGAACTGTTGACGACCAATCCTAGGCTAGGCTTGGAGATGGAGATCCCCTTACGCACTCGTTCAGGTTTTTTGTTGAGCATATATATATATATAAACCCTATTTTTGTTCCCACTCCTTGGGTTCAGTACTCTCCTTCTAGGAGAGGCGAAGACACATGGGGTATGCCACGTTCTTTCTGTGTCTAGCTCCTCTTGGTTGGGACGAGTCTACTTCCTTTCTTTTTTGGGTTGAGTTGTACTCTCTCTATTGTACTCTTACACTGTTCCTTGTTTTATCTATTTATCACCATTTTAGAACCTCCTTTGTTTCTCCCTCGAGCTTTCGAGGCATCCTACTGGGTATCTTTATACTCACACCTTCTTGGGCTTTGCCCGCACTTGGTGTGCCCTTGCAGATGACGGACAGGTCGATCGAGACTATGGAGGAGTGTAGAGGACATAGGATCTAGGGCTTCATTCGATGGTCAAAGTAGGTTTTTCATGTGTGATACTCACCATATGTTTACTTTTGTTACATGCTTTCAGGTTGTGGCACTTTTCTAGTTGGGTGTGTGTTTTTCCCCTTTTCGATTTAGCATCTTGTTAGTATTTTTCAGCATTTTACCTTTTTTCTATTTAGAGGTTGATGTATGACTGTGGTTGGGTTATAGTTGTTTTCCTTTGGTTTTCATTTTACTCTGCACTTATATATTGAGCAGGATGTGTGTGTGTGTGTATAGGTACTTAGTCAAAGTCCTCATCGAGACTATTATGCCTTCAGTGCTTATCGCCAGCCCCTGTCCTATGGAGGCGGGCGTGGGGTAGTTGTGGTTCGAAACTAGTAGGGTTGGGTCATGACACCTCCGGATGAGATCCTCTATTTTATTTTAATAAAAATTAAAATAAAAAATCATTTCTGTATGGTGAAAGAGAAACAAAAGAGGAGGAATAGATATCGAGATTCAGATTTATAGAATGATTAACATGAATTGAAACAACTAAATTTTTTAATGCATAAATCACAAATGAAAAATTAAATAATTATAATCCATGATATGACCCCTATGATACCACTTGTAGGTTCTAACCGCAACGAAAGTGCATTGGTGGGTGTACCCAACATTAATTTTTGCTGTTAATGACGATCAATCCAAGATCCTTCATGATAATAAAACACCAGATCTTCTGAATAGAATGAAGAACAAAAAATAGTGGAGTACTGGAACCATAGAGAGGATCATCATATGTTTTTTATAAATAATTTGTTAAAAGACAAGAATTTCATTGATGGAATTCTCTCTCCGTTGATGTTTTTAGTCACAATCTGATGGGATATGTCATTGCGTCATAGAATCCAAGTGTAGGATTACTCTAGTGGTGATCCAAATGTGCTCCATGTATCTCTGTACATCACCGAAGGGATCTGAAGGTGCTATCACATAAGATCCTTCCCTTGCAATTTCTGCCTTCGATCGCCTTGAGATCCACATGAAAAGAACTCTCCTTGATCTGGTGGAGGAGGATCTCTCATGTACCTTGAGAGAGTTCTTGGAAGAAAATAATTATCTCTTGGCTTGAGAGATTTCTCTAGATCCATTGTCCACCACCCAAAAATGGCTAGGAAAATGAAAATTATATAATTGGGATTTTAATTACATAGAACAATAAAATGAATTAATTACCCAAAAGAATTTATTCATTTCATTTAATTCTTAGTAAGTCCCCATGTCTAATAATAATAGTTGACTATTATTATTACTTGATATGCACCCAAATAATTACACAAAATATTATTTAATTAAATAAATAATATTATTTCTCACAAATCCCCATAAAAAACTATACGACGTGTATATTAATATACAGGGTGTGTAATTTTGTTTTTACATTTTCTTTATTTCATCCACCAAATTTATTACACCTTGAATAATGGATATTTATTTCTCAAATAAATATCACTGCATTACTCACTAATAAACATATTATTTCTACCACAATATATTCTCTCAAATAAATAGTGTCAAAAATAAATGAGATCAGGCATTATTGAATTATTATTAAACCAAAATCCGGAATAATATTTTTTCAACTTGTTAAATTAATATTTAACTGAGATACTTGGACACACTTAGTGTGTGACCCTCTAGGCCTCTTTCTCAGTGGAATTAGGTGAAACCTACCTAAATTCCATGGTTATTGTATAGAAACATGTCAAGGCACCCATAGAAAAAGAAGTTAACACCGCAATGACGTGTCACTTCCTACGAATGCTTACCATGTAATGTAATTACTTTGTCTCGATATCTCAAATAAAGTGGGTTGAATGCTAGTGTCATCAACCCATGTTCTTGATTATTCTTTCTTATCCTTTCTAGAATTAAACATGCCCGTTTTTTTACCATGGCAATGGATTTATTTAGGCTATATCAATTCCATCAAAGGGCCTGATATATCTACTTCTGTTATGGAAAAGAATGGACAAATACTTTCTCACACTATCTATTAATGCAATATTACTCATGACGCACCCAACATATCCTAATTCACTGTGAATAATGTGTTTTCTTAGTTTTCAACAATACATCTAAGTGCGTGAGTTTTAATACCCATTAATAACAATCTTAAATTATAATGACCAATACACACGTTTGCAAATAGGAACATCCAATGACACTATGAAATGTGGATTTCCTACTATTGGGTCTCATTATCATAATATCCTTCTAGATATTATCAACGGTTCACACCATGAGAAGGTGCCACAAAGTTTTATGATTCCTCACCCCTAATGGCCTGTATTATTTGTGTCCCTCAAATAACATCATCCATTCATAGAACATATATTCAAGAACAGTGTTATGGAAATTTTAGGTTCTCATAATAGTAGGGATCCACTATGACCTTTTAGTGAAACAACTATCCTTAGGACATTATCACATGCATTGTCACTAGGACCAAGAGCCACATCACATCCTACCCAAAGACACCTAGGCTACAGAACACATCACATCCTACCCATAGATTCCTGTGCCCCAAAATACATCACATACCACCCACAGACACCTAATCTACAAACAACGTCACCTCCCACCCTTCAGACACCTAGGACACAAATCACACCTCATCCTGAAGACACCTGGTAAAGCACAACACATCTCATCTCAAAGACAGCTCAGAAAGAACAACTCACCCGCACACACCTAGGCTTCACAAACCACAACCTGATGGAATAATATTGGGATATCACCACCCAGAAGATGGAGAAGGGAAGACCGAGTGGCCATCCACCCATCCTCCCACTAGGATATTGGGAAAGACACCCTCCCCCATGATAATGAAGGTGTTCAACACATAATGCTCAACTAGGGTAGGGTGCATACAGAAATCACAATGAAAAAATAAAAGTATATACATACATGATACCAAACACTGAAGCCCAACCTATGGGTTCTCAACAACAACCAGCTCACAACACTTCCAACTTTACTATTATTTCAAAATGAACAACACCATACATAAAGCCCCAACCTCCTTTCAATTTACATACAACTTAATTAACCATTACTATTCTTTATTCACAACTCATTTATTCATTCCTTTAACCAAACAAACCCAAGATAGTTCCAAACTTTATTAATAAATTATTTATTCAATTATTCTACTACTATCCAGTAAAATACCAAACAGAACTTAGAACAAGAAACACAACAACACATCACCGCACAGCCTGATCACAGTCCTGTTGTGCAACACTTCCCTTCCATTCCACAATCAATAAATATCTCAACATAAGATTCCATTATATGGTCATGTTGATGTATCTTTTACTAGTTCATCCACTACATTTCCCAAACCATCCCCAAAAACATAACTTTACTTAAAAAACATACCACAACACAAACCGAAGCATATACACACATCAAAAAATTGACACTTCACATTCCATCGGTCCCCCACACACACAACCACAAATATCACACACAACATATCAACCCACATACCAAACCATAACAAAATTTCATATTTAATGAGGCATCCGTTATTTAATTCCACTTGTTAATTCAGGGGTTTTCACAAAAACAGGGAAATCTTGGGGATTATTTTTATTATCTAAGTGTATTTGATTTAAAAATTTCTATATAAAAGTGTTCAATAGGAATAAAACAACATTAAAATTGTTTAGTGTGCAAACAAGGACCACCAATGACCATGATTTTCAAGAAGGTTATTAGCCAGTATAGTTCACAACATCACAATAACATCAAATATAGAAAAACATGCACATCAGATCTCTCTAACCCTATCAATTCATTTACCCAGTTCTTATCTTTGATCAGTGTGCACAACTATAATCCCTAAAAGAAAAAATGTATATACCTCCCATATGATGCATAATCAAAGATAAATGATGGAAAACCCCACCTTGAAGAATCTTTTCAACTCATCTGTGCACCGAAAGGTGAAGAAGAATGCCTGCAACTGGCAACTACACTGCTAGAAATGTGGATCAAACTATTAGGAACCAGAAGATTATCAAAATGATTCCCAAAAATCCAAATTAATCCATGATATACCACGACATTGAATCCCGAGGAATGAACAAGAAGAAACAGATGATAAAGAGGAGAAAACTCACCACAGATCGATCACTGGTCACCAACGAACAACCACAGGGATTGATAGATCAACGAGGGAGGAGTAAGGCTCAAAGGAATACTTGGGGAACCTAGGAGTCATTTGTAATTATAGTAACAATAAAGCGTGGATGAATGTATAATGGTTATCCTATAATAATTATTAAAAGTGCAAATGATATGGGTATTAAACGATGTGTAATACCCTTTCACGTCATGTAATACCCGGGGTTCGGTTTCTCTGAAAAATGCATCGCCTCTCTCTTTATTTTATTTTTCAAACCCCAAAATATTATACTCTGTGAAACTTCACAGAAAACACATGAATCAGAGTTTCATGTCATGTTACATGATTACACAACGTGTAATCACTATTATTCCAGCCTTTAGCAATTGAACCTCTCTAAAATCCTTCCGGGCCTCCTCTAAATACTTCCATCCACCAAATCCCACAATGTAATGGACCAGGAGTACACACAATATTACAGTAGATACCTCTCAAATGAATCTTTCCCTCAAGAATTCAAAACAAATTCCATATGAAAGAGGGGTCCGAACAACCACCCCATGAGATACCTCTCAATGATCTTATTGTTCTTGAAATTCCCATAACAACTAAATAAATTAATGTTCAATGGTAAACCACCTTGTTTTGTTTGAAAACTGGAGTGGAAACCCTCACATCCATGAACAAACCCTCTGATAGATGCTACCAAACAAAAACAAGGCACACCACACCAACACAACAATCACACTATCCAAACATCCAAATCAGGGAATTTTGTCCTCCATGACAAGATACTATCCACTCTAGGTGACACTGGCTCTTATGCGTGGGTTTAATTGCATCACAGTTAATGCATCTTGATTAGGAATATGGTCTTCCTCTTTTCACATGTTAAGAATTTATCAAATATTGCACCACACACATCTCAACCCAAGGGAAAACAACTCATTTCATAAAACAAGGTTCAAACATCACATTTCTAAACAAAATAGAACTTTCCAAAACATAAAACAACCCTAGATATTGGTCACACATCTGAGTTTCCCAGTCCCAAGTACTCTCCTCCAGGCCACCATGCCTCCATAACACACGAATAATAGGAATTGTTCATCCACACAACACCTCCTCCTGATGATCCCAGATCTCTACCAACCGCTCCACATAAGTCGTGTCATCCTCGATATCCAAATCTCCTTGTTCAAGGACATGGGAGTCATCATGAAGATAATGAATAATTTTAGATACATGGAATATTTCATGGATCCTCTCATACTTCGGTGGAAACACAAACTAGTATGCTACCTCACCAACTTTCCCCATTACCTCAAAGGGTCCAACAAACCTCGGAGAATGTTTACACCCTCTACCAAACCTCTAATTCCCACGTCGAGGGGAAAAATTGAAGAACATGTGGTCCCCAAACTTGAAATCCAATGTCCTAATTCAATGATTGTAATATAAATTATTTGGGTCTTGCACTACTTTCATCCTATAACGAATGAGATGGACCTTCTCTATCGTTCTCTGCACTAACTCAAGCCAAGAATAGTTGTGTCCCTAACCTCTGTCCAGCACAAGTCTAAATGACATGATCTTCCATCAGAAGCCTCAAAAGGATCCATGAAAATGGAAGAGTGATAACTGTTATTATAAGAAAAATCTACCAAGGGTTGGTGTCGTACCCAAGATCCACCAAAGTCCAAGATGAATTATCACAACATATCTTCCAGCACCTGGATAGTCCATTCTCTCTGCCCATCTATACATGGGTGGAAGATAGTGCGG
The DNA here is from genome assembly GCA_963277665.1 of Viscum album. NCBI lineage: Eukaryota > Viridiplantae > Streptophyta > Magnoliopsida > Santalales > Viscaceae > Viscum > Viscum album. The sequence continues at coordinate 867,172,713 of OY728120.1, forward strand.
AGGTGTAATTGGGTGAAAAAATCATGTATCAATTCCATCCATACTGTCAAGGTAAAACATGTGTCTCAATCTAAGACAATGTTCCCCAGAACATCATGAAACTGCACCAACTCTTCCACATACTTATTTTCCAAATCATCCACTATGTATGACTCCTTAATCGCTAAGAAGTGGGATGATTTCATCAAATGATCCATCACTTTCCAGATAGCATTATAGCCTCCCTAAGCCCTGGGTAACCCTATGATGAAATCCATTTAGATTTCATCCCACATCCTCTTAGGGACATCCAAGGGCTACATAAACCCACCGGGAACATGGTGCTCAACCTATACCTACTGGAAAACTAAGAACCTTTACACAAACACTGCCACTACTAGTTTCACCCTAGGACACCAAAACGTTATCCTCAATCCATGGTATATCTTATAAATTCCTGGTTGTACCACTAAAGGTGATTTGTGAAACTCACAAATAACTCCCTTACACATTGATACTAGAAAAAACAACTTTCCACAGAACAACATCTGGTTCCAACCATCCTCTAACCATCCCTCTAGAACATCACCATGGAAAACATGCTCATGAAACACCTCTGCCATTAAGTCACTGCATTGAGACTCCTCCACCAGCTGCATCAGATAAGGTTGTACTATCATTTGGAACAAAAAACCTCTACCACCATCCATTCCTGCTTCTAAGTGAAAGGCTTCCAACTCCACTATCGCTCTCCAAGCATCTACATATTCCCAAATAACCTCCTTCTATGAATTTAATCTCCAAGAATCAGCCACAATATTCTCTTTTCCCAAGGTGTAAGTGATCTCAAAATCGAAGTCCAGAAGAAAATCCATCCACCTTTGCGGTCGCAAGATCAGATTGTGCTGGGAAAAGATATACCTCAAACTCTTGTGATCTGTGAAGACCATGAAATTCTATCCAATGAGGTAATTCTAAAATAACTTCAGTGAAATCATGAACAGTACTATCTATAGTGGGTGTCATAGTTATGTTTGTAAGGGCATAACTTTCTAGACTCGTAGGAGATTACTTCTCATTTCTGTTTCACGACCCGTCCCCCAAGGCCCATGCCGTGACTACCCCTAGCCCGTCTTTCATAGGCGAGGGGCTGGCGACTAGCACCGAAAGGAAGAATACCTTAAATTGGGAAGGCATTTCCTTTAAAATTATAAACTCATGTATCCAAGAAGACAAAAAGATACGAACACATGAAAACTGTATAACCAAAAGAGTGCTGAATGTAAAGGGGGTCAGAAATACAAGACCAACAATAATGGTACAAGAAACTGAAAGTAAAAGTACAATTTAAGAAAAAGGAAAATAGCTACGGGGTCATACTCCAATTTTCCAACCTGAATGGTAGTTACAGATCACCTCCTCAGCACTCCACATCTGTCTGTATCCTCTGTGAACTGATAGGCCATATGGTCCACCTCCGAGCACCATCCAGTCTTGGTACCCTCGTCCTCGGTCAGCGATGTCTGTCGTCTACATCAAACACAACAAGGTGCGGGAATATCCCGTGAAGGGGTATGTATAACAATACTTAGTAGGGACCCCGAGACCCTCAAGGTCTCACAAAATCCACCATGGATAAACCAAAAATTATAAAATCAATAGATAACCCTACTTAGGTATATGCCCACACAAATACCTAAGTTATCAAGTAATAAATCTTAATCATGAGGATAAAAACAGAGATACTGACTCAGATCACACCATGATTTATTCTAGGGGTAGTAACAAGTAACATCCCCAGTCACATCATCGAACAATTTGGCTGCTAGAGAACCCCATCTCTATCGAGTATAGTGGGCCTTCCATGTCACACATAGACACTTCCCACTAATCTTGGATTGATGAGGTACTCCTCCTATCAATTACCATTTGTATAATACGTCACACAGAGGTGATACCCACAATGGGTCTGCTGTGTCACATAGAGGTGTTCCCCCTCGTGACTTACTGAGGTACTCCTCCTATTGAGTACCGTGGGTTTTCCGCGTCACACAGTGGTGCTCTACCTTATAGCCTACTCAGGTAATCCTCCTGTCGAGTACCATGGGCCTACCACATCACAAAGATGAACTTCCCACCATAGGTCTACCGCGTCACACAAAGGCGCTCCCCACAGTGCCCGTCAGGTCACCTCGAGTCGAAATGGTCAGCTGTCGTCAAGACACAACCAGCTACTATGTTCCCACACTATGCTCACTCATCTCCATGAGGATCCACTCCAAAATCTACTGGTCGACACTCCAACTACCACTAAGTCCCATTAAGAAGTATCTCAAAGGTCTGCCACGTCATAGAGGTCTCAATGCAACAGACAAGGCATCAATCGGACGCCCGATCTGTGAGTTATTAGCTTTTTAGTTCCAGGGGCCCAGTTACATTCGTGCTCAATCCAACCTGACCATTATCCATATTAATCCAATATTCTAGTGGGGTATACTCATAGGGACCGACATGCTCTAATATTTCCAGTGCCACTGACGGTTCGTCAAAAAGACGTCTGATGCCAATGTTATGGCCAAATGAAAGTAAATGGGTTGTAGTGGGCCCCGGTCTAGTCCGACCCGGTCAGACTGACTTGGCCCAACCCATTGGGTTTGACCCAGCCCACTGGGTCTGGCCCGGTAGGCCACGAGGGGCCGTAGAGAGTTCCACGAGGGCCTGGGGCCGCGGGGCAGTGGTCCGGCCGCAAGGTGGCGGTCCGGCCACGTGGGGCGGTGGTCCGGCTGCGAGGCGGCTGTCCGGCCGCAGGGTGGCGGTCCAGCCATGCGGGGACTATCATTAGTCAGATGACCTTTTCGAGCATGTGGGTGGGACCCATGGTGAGTACCACATGTATGCAGGGAAACTACGGTACCTGACAGGCTGGGACCTAATGGCCATGTTAAGGCGGGGTGTTTGTGCAGTCATGGAGACCCAATTGTCACATTTGTTATCAGAGGCAGTACACAACCTTATGTGCGATGCATTTCCTGGGTTGAGATGTAGTGCCCACATTGAGGAAGATTTTCTCTAAAGGGGGGGGGGGTGATTGTAACACCCCAAAATGATAAAGTGTTAAATGAATAAATGATATGACTCATGTCAACAAGGGGAAACATCTTTTTTAGGAGCCTGTTTGATTAGAACTCCATAGTTAAGCGTGTTTGGCTGGAAGTAGTAATCAGAATGGGTGAATTTCTGGGAGGTTTCCCAGGGTTTGTGTGAGTGAAGACAAAGAAAACTGAAAAGGACATGTGTTGGCCTGTGGGGACTGTCATGAGACAGATGACTCGTTCAGGCACGTGGGTGGCCCTTAGGGTGGGGACCACATGTCTATGGGGAAACTGGTGGTACCTAGCTGGCCAGGACCCAATGACCATGTTAAAGTGGGGTGGCTATGCTGTCACCAAGACCTAGTTGTCACATTCTGCATCAAGATGCATCCCAAGACCAGACATGAAGCATTAAAAAACACCTCAAACATTAGACCCTCCTTTGGAAACTGGAGCACTAGAGCACTAACTAACTCCCCCTTCAGATAACTGAACACCACCTGACATTGCTCACTCCACACAAAATATTATTCTTTCCTAGTCAAAACTGTCAATGGGGTTACAACTCGAGAGAAATAGAGAACAAAACTCCACTAATAGCCTGCAAGAGCAAGAAAACTACAATCCTATTCCATGTTCTTGGGTGCATCCCAGGAAAAAACTACTTCTAATTTAGATGGGTCCACTTTCACACCCTGATGTGACACCACATTCCTAAGGAGATGCACCTCTCATGTCCAGAACTTACATTTGGAAAACTTTCCATAGAGCTGGTAGTATCAAAGAACCTTCAAGATAGCCTGTATATTCTCAACATGTTCCTCATATGACTTTGAGTAGATCAAGATTTTATTGATGAACACGATGATGAACCGGTCAAGGAACTCATAGAAAATGGAGTTCATAGGCCCTATAAACAAGACTGTTGCATTTGTAACACCGAACAATATGACTACGAACTCGAAGTGCCCATACCTGAAACTGAAATAAGTATTCCAAATATTTCCCTCCATCACCCTAAACTAGTGATATCCAGACCATAGATCGATCCTAGAAAACATACTTTCCACTCTCATCGGGTCAAAATATCATATATTCTTCGAAGAGGGTAACAATTATTGACCGTTTCCTGATTCAACCCCTGATAGTCTATGAACAACCTCATAACACCATCTTCCTTATTTTCAAACAATAATGGAGCACCCCATGGTGAAACAAGAAGCCAGATAAATCCCTACTTAATCATATCATCTATCCGAATCCTCAACTCCTACATCTTAGAAGGTTTTATCCGATAAGGAGCCATTAAAATTAGAGTAGCATTAGGTTGTAGGTCTATCCTGAACTCAGCATTACATCAATGGGGTAATATCCCAATATCATTGGAAAATACATATAGGAACTCATGAATAACCCTAGTAACCTCCATCATCCCAACGTTTTCTAATTCCACTGTTAGATTATCCAACAAGGAAAGAAGGGGATCTATACGCCGACTACCCACCTGACAGCTCTGATCACCAATGAAAACCACACACCATACATATATATTTGAAAACATGACTCTCCTTTTAAATAAGTTGATAAAATCATGCACATAATACAACCTTTTGAGGACAAGATTGAAATAATATGGCTGCATCTATAGCATGAGAAGATATCCACGAGACTGATGTGATCCCATCATCAGCCTATATCCCCAGCCCACATCAAACAAGCTGTTCTGACCTCCGATTGGCATACTTAACACTAGGGACATGGGAATACTCTCTATGTATAGCCCTAGATCATGGACTAGAGTGGGTGAAAAAAGTAGTGTGAAGCTCTTGAATCAAAAAAAGAACAAGAAAGGGTACTAAACAAACTAATCCTACCTCTAACGACCTCTGGTCTGGCCGGAACTACTGCCATTGCTACATGAAACTGACCACGACCAGCACCTCTTCCCCTCTACTGAAAACTTCCTCCACAACAATCCCCATGTCAATGTCTCTTAGGGATATCTTGAGGTTGGCCCCTACTTGATCCATATACATTTAGTGGAACATGATCCTATAGTCCCTACTGTGGAAATAGCCCAGCTGACATCTACTACTAAGGTTGGCGTTGAATCTATCCACCTCCACCATATTGAGGTCGAACGGATGCTGGACGCTGATTATAATGATGGATGTGGACTCCACAAAAGAAAAATATTTTCCCCAAGCCCATAGAAAAAGCACTAGGACCAGATGGTCGAAAAGGAAGCTGTTGGGGTTGACTCCCTGCCAGTCAAAACCTCAAAAGTCCTAGTGCCTATGACCTACCACTGGTAACCCTACCTCTCAAAGAACCCTGTTGAATCCCCTATTGCATTAAAACTCCTCATGAGTGCATACGCTCGATCATCTATACCTTTTTATGAACCTCTATGTGCATCAACAATGTAAAGGGGGTAACATTATACTGTATCAAAGGATAGAGTGACTCCTCAGGATGTCTCGCATGTGACTCTTCATCCGGAAAGAGACCCGGGGAAAATGGGGGAGATCCTTAAACTCGATCCTCAACTCTTGTATTGACATACTCCCCTGCTGGAGGGAGAGTAACTCAGACCTATTCTCTAACTTCATGGTCGATGAATGAAATTCGGATAAAAAATCCTTCTCAAAATCGACCCAAAGAATTTCAGCCTCCTTCTTCTACCCTAAGTACAACATCCACCACTGATGGGAAGCCCCTCACATATAACTCACTACTAAAGAAACCCAGTACTCCTTTGATACCCGAATCAAGATGAATGGGATCTAAAGATCCTTGAGCTAGCTCTCTGTATCTATGTATGAATCACTACCCTCATACTTTCCTAAATTCTACTGCTGGAAATCATGTAACATTCTATGCCACTAGTCATCCTCCTCCACTGGATCAATCTTCCACTAATCAACCATATCAGCATGCTGAGCCTCAACTGCCTGATCCACATGTAGAAAATGATCGAGTTCCATATCTGAATGGTAAACATGGAATTCCTATGCTTGATTTAAGATTAATTTCAACTCATTATACCTCTTTTATTCTCATTAATTCAAAAATTTCTTAAAACAAAACATTTATTCAAGAACATAAGTCCTTATGATGAATGTACCATTCCTAGGGTCTCTACCCTACAACCTATGTATCCTCACTTGGTCGTTAAATAGACTCAGATTCCTTACATCAGATCATGGGGGGGCCCTAAAATCCCATGTCCTAGATGGTCTTACCTGACCAATGTCACACACCAAGATTTATTGGCACTATTTCCCAACTAACCCATATAATACTCATCGTTCATTACTCCAAACTCCATCCAATCTATCATCCATCACATTTGATACCATTATGTTATGAACCCTAACTCCAAATATTCCCATCATAAGTTGGTTATGAAGAAAGAGAGATAATGACCCCCAAGTCTTGCCTCCAGTAGGCCCCATGGTGGTGAACAATACCAAGGCTATACAAATCTCACAAAATGGGAGACATTTCCCTTTTTAAAGAAACAATATTGGGATATAAGATGGTTCATCCAAAAAAACATTAAGATATATATATATATATATGAAAACCAAAATCCTTCCCACATGAATCTTTAAAAAAGAACTATTACAAGTGTAATTAAAACTCCAAAGTGAGTACCAAAAGCAAGCTAAAGCATCGACTCAACAACTGTCCCAAAGCTCAAGCTAGTGATTCCTAGCACAGTCCACGTAATCCTCATAGAAACCTTAAAATATTTTTATATACTTATGGTGATCATACAAGTATAATCAATAGAAAAAACCTAATTCAATCATGAACAAGTAAAATGAATCATACCAATGCCCCTATGAGAAAATAGTAGAACCAAACAGTACCTAACAAGCATACTAGCCATCCCAACCTCACAAAGGCACACTCACCAAGTAACTCAACTCAAGTAAAGTAATATAGTAAGCATATAGATGATTTGGGTACCCTACACCGCTTCCCACTGGTTTAGCATCTCTTTCCTAATGGAAAAATTCCTCATTCTCCCACCTCTTTTGAAATAACCATGTCACAAACTTCCTGAACATACCTGAGCCCCACAACTACACCTCGCCTCTGTCACTTGGGCCACGAGCCACATCACATCCCACCCATAGACACCTGGTCCACAGAACACATCACATCCCACCCGCAGACCCATGGGCCACAATCCATGCCTCATCTAGCCCATAGACACCTAGGCCACAAACCACACCACATACAGAAGACACCTGAGAAATCACAACACATCTCATCCTGAAGACACCCGGGAAAACACAACTCACCCACACACACCTGGGACATACAAAACACAACATGCCTGATGAATCTTGGGTTATCACTTCCTAAAAGAGGAAATAAGGAAGATTGGATGTCCATCCATCTGTCCTCCCACTAGGATGTTTGGTAAAGACACCCCCTTGATGATGTGGGTGTTTTGCATGTAGTTCTCAACTAGGGTGGGGTGAAAATAGAAATCACCAGGGAAAAAAAAGTATATACATACATGATACCAAATAATCATTTCCATCCTATGGGTTCTCAATAAACAACTAGATCAAAACCCTGGAAACTTTTCTACTATATCCAAATACATAAAACCACACATCAAGCCACAACGACCTTTCAATTTCCATCCAACTTAATTAATCATTTACATTCTTTATTCACAACTCATATATTCGTTCCATTAACCAAACCATCCCAAGACAGTTACAAACTTTATTAACCAATTATTTATTCATTTCATCCACTACTATCCATGAAACTATTATGTGCAACAAAAAACAAGAAAAAGGGTAACAGATCACCACATAGCCCTATCACAAACCCACCACACAACACTTCCCATACATTCCACAATCAATAAATATCTTAACCTGAGATTTAATTACATGGTTAGGATGATGTATCATCTACAAGTTCATCCACTATATCATCCAAACCAACCCACAACACACACATGTTCTTTACAAATGTACCATAGAAAAAACCATAGCATATCCACACATCACAACATTTCCACTTCACATTCCCTCTGTCTCTCACACACACGAACACAACTATCCTACATAATAAAACACCCCACATACCCAAGCACTAAAAATATCTGTAATTAATGAGGCACACCTTATTTTAATCCACTTGTTAATTAATGGGTTTTCATAGAAATTGGGTAATCCTGGGGAATCCGTTTATTAGTTAAGGGTACATGATTTAAATATTTTCATATATAATTTTTCAATATGAATCAACCAACAAGAAATTTTTTTAGTGAGAAACCAAGGACCATAAATTGAAATGATTTTTTAGTGGGGTAATTTTCCCGTATAGATCATAACATCACAATAACATCAAAGATAGAAAAACATGTGCATCAGATCCCTCTACCCATTTAAATTCATTTAACCAGTTCTTATCTTTGATTAGTGTGGCACAACTATGATCCTATAGAAAATAAAAGTAGATCCATCCTAAATGATGTGAAATCAAATAGAAACAAAGGAAAATCCTACATTGAATAATCTTTTCAACTCATTCGTGCACCGTAGGGAGAATAAGAATGCCCGTAAGTGACAAATGCACCACTAGAAACGCGGATCAACCTATTCCAAACTTGAAGATTATCAAAATTCTGACCAAACATCCAACTCAATCCAACCCGTATAATGATAGAAAATCTATGGTAATGAACAAGTGGTTACAGATGAGAAAGAGAACAAAACTCACCATAGATCAATCATGGATTTCCAAAGAACAACAATCGATATTGATAGATCAATGTGGGAGGAGTGGGGATTGATGGACACCTCGGGGTGCCTTGGATTCATCTGGAATGAGAGGAAACAGAAATCATGGCTGAACAAATAATGGTTCTACCAAAAATATTTATTAAAACAACACATGATCGGGATATTTAATGATGTGTAATACCCTTTCACATCATGTAATACCTGGGGTTCAGTTTGGAAGAAGAACACATCGCCTCTCTCTTTATTTTTTTTTCAAACCCTAAAATATTATAGGCCTTGAAACTTCCCAAACAAGTCGAGAAGCATATTTTCACATTGTGTAGTATGATTACACCGGATTTAATCACCCTACCTCTGGCCTTTAGCAACCGAACCTCTACAAACTCCTTGCGAGCCTCCTCCTAACACTAACAACCACAAAAACCAAAAAAGTAACATACTAAGAGGACATGGACCATTAAAAAAACTTTCTATGAATCCAAATATGTGGAATATGTGATTCATGGGGACATTAAAAGAAAACAAACAATATTTTTACGATCTGTTATATGATCACTGGAAAATTCAAGATATTCACACTGAGTCCCAAAACATAGGAATATTTAGACTATTCACTAGTTACTGGAATATCAGTATATAAGATCATAATGAAATTAATATATACACAACATTATATTTTTTTGCACCATCTTAGATATTCAAATCCTCATTCCATGCTCCCACCTTTGTGATCCTGATCACATTATCTCCCCCAACATCTAAATGGACCAATTATTATATTATTTTGATTTTACTATGCATAAAACTATTCCAGGAGACTCAACCCAAAGTAAATAATTCACATTAAAATAGAATAAATCTAGTGTTATAGTGATAGTGTTATTCCATTACCTATCTATGACCCACTCACAAGAAGAAATATCTGTAACTTAGATGTTTTGGAATCATGACTGACTTGTTTCGTTCACATTTAGTGTTAATGTGAATTCGGTCTATCATGATTTTTCATTATTTAGTTTCATTTGATATTAAGAGACGATAATGGGGGTAAAATAAGAAATGAATAATTTCAGGTTGGTTTGGAATAGAATTTATTTTCATTCATGAAGGAAAATAAGAGGAATATCTACATGTTGGAGTTTCTCTTCTTAATATTGGCATATTTCAAAATTACCTCATCATTGTCTTGTATTTTGTAATTGTATTCTTAGGATTCAAGAACATTGGTTAGTTTTATAACAAGATCAAAACCCTAAACATCCTTTGTTATATGAAGGCTTTCCTCTAAGACTAACTAATCATTAAACTCTTGGGTATAGGCTTCTCTGAGAATCCAATGGCACTGCACCGATCTCCCTTAGGAATCATCTAGATCATGCTGAAGTCATATAACCATGAGGGATTATTTTTAAATATGAAACTGATATTCCATTATATCCTTATAATATAGATACATTAATTAGGACACAAAATCCTAGCGATCACATTATCATGTTATTAATATCGACTTAGTAAGATATCATTATGGTTCTTCCTCATAGTCTCTATGGAATCCAAATTAATTTACGCATCTTATTAATTTATTATTAAAAATAGATATCCAATAATATAACATAAGTATCATAAAGTCCCATTTTCATTGGAAAACTAGGTTTGAATTACATTAATAGGAACTTAAAACATAGAATCAATATTTTATTCACTATAGTGAGATTCTAAAATCTATTTGAGAACCTAAAACTACATCTGATAACTTGGGTAATAAAAAAATAAATGGATGAGATAAAAATAATAGTAAGGGAATAATTTTTTTAAATAATAATAACAAGTGAGTCTAAGGTATAACATGATATCATAAAACAGAAGGTACATGAGTAATCAAGTGGAAGCATAACATAAAGAGAATATTATCCTAAGAATATGGAAACATAGGAATTGTGGAAGAAAGAAAAAAAATGACATAAAAATGACTCAAGGATAACATAAAATACAATATCACATGGTTAAAAAAGTACCATAACATATAGGGTTTACTCCCTAATCCTATACATGACACCTCTAGAGACTAAGGCTTTAACCAATTAATTAGAGCGCTTTCCTGGAACACCCATCATAACATGTTCAAGATATATGTGTTCCATAAAGAGGAATTCAAACATAATAAATAACATAATAATTACCTATGGAATGAAAATGGGATGCATAATCAAGATTTATAACACAATCAATGGAGATTTCATAGTGAAGGCAATTGAGAAATTCTAATAAGGCATGTATTACTACTTAAAATGAAGGGATAATAATCTAGGTACTTATGTGATAGATATATATAGATAATTTAGAATCATTTCATAATAGTAAATAAATATATAATGTTATTTAGAGAGGTAAATATCATAACCTGAAGGAAGTAGTGGTTTAAAGAGATCCTTTACCTTGAGCCTGATTTTTCACGTATGATCATTATCTACCTAAATCATAAACATAGGATAATTATTTAATTTATTAGGATTTTTTTAAAGTTTATTATTCAATTTATTTTATTTTTTACCATGTCATATTAAATCACATTACCAATTAATTTCAATTAATACATTTTAACGACAAATGACTTATATGTATATAATCACTTTGGTATATTAACTAAGGTAAAAATTATTATGAATACATCATCCCCAAAATGTTAAAAATGAAATAATTTTAAATTTTATACATAAATTAAATTTTTTAAAACAAACATGAATTTTTTTATGAAAAATGAACTATGTTACAATCATAGATATGGTTGGCCGTATATACGAATGAGTAACTTTTCATCTTTTTTAAAGATCATGATGGAAATAGGTTATGTGTTAGTTTATAATCATATGATGATAATAATATCATAAATATTATATTATTTATTTATATTCCCTACACATACAATCCATGTGATGTGGTAATAAAAATGAATCACATCGCTTCATGATGTGGTAGTCCACCGTACACATGAACAAAGTTATCATTTATTCAATGGATGATATAATAATAAATTAAATTATATATTAAATTTTAAATATTGTTAATATTTCATTAATATCAAATATAAACATAAAACTATTACTCTTTACCTTCCACATAATGTTTATTTGAAAACTGAATCTCATCGCTTTGTGGGGCGATAGTCCGCCATACACATGTGTGATGTTATCATATTATCCATGGAATAGAAAGTAAGAAGTTATTTATGATATTATAGCTATATTATTATAATTATATTATAAATATAATATATAAAAATTATATATATTGTTAAATCTAGAAGTGAGAAGTGATGATGGAAAACGAATTACTTCATGTCATGAGGAGGTAGTCCACCATACACATGATCAAATATTATGGTTACCATTTGAGGAAGGAGGAGATAGTTATAGGTAATTATCTTATCATAAATAAATATAATTATATGTAATATTATTAGATTATTATATCATTAAATATTAATAAGTTCTTAAAGCGATGTATGGATAAATAAAATAAATACCTGTTTAAGTTTCTTACCTCTACTTTTAGAAACCTTAATTTGGTTTACACCAAAATCCATCCTAGGATGGATTTATCACCAAAACATGGCATATATGATGAGAGGAGATAATTAGGGAACTAATTTGGGAAGTTAATGGCTGAAAAAACTGGTTTTGGAAGTGTAGAAAAGAGATAAGAGAGGGTAACCTTTTATAAGTAGTGGAGATAACACACATGGAATTTTTGAAAAGAAAGAATTCCAACTGCATTTTACTCATGAAAAAAGGACAAAAAATGGAAGATTTCTAAAACTCATAAGTGAATAAGTGTAAAAATACAAATTCAACAGTAATTGGAAAAGTTATGGGTCATTTATAACCATTTTCTTTTTAGTTTAATAGCTTGGTAAACCCGTTTTTACCTTAACCACGGTAAATAATTTTTAATAGTTTTGATATTCATTATGGAAAAAATTAATTTAAACTTATTATATAATATAAATTATAATGATTAAAAATATTTAATTTTTCATCTTCTAAATTAACTAAATATAATTTGTATAATTTAATTTAAAATTAAACCTGCAGACGTGTCAAAATAGATGTTTTCCAAAAGAAAAACATTCAATAGTTGAAAACCTTTTTATATAAAAATTAACTATAAAATTGATTCCAATGAACTAAATAGGATTAATTAATATATAATTTACCTAATTTATTTTTAAAACCATAATAAAATATAATGGGTCATGTAAATTATTTAATTTAAAAGGTAGTTTTCAATAAAAAATATAATTTTCACTATTCATCTTAAAGTTAAAATTTTCCAAAAAATACCAAAAATTTACTCTAAAATAATTTTTATATTAGGATTTCAAAAATTTAGTTAATTTTTTAAAATAAAATTTAATATCTAGAAAAAATTAATTTTATGTACTCTTTGTAAACCACGATGAATCTACCTTTAATAAATAAAGTTTTTTAAAAAACTATTCTTTCTCTTTAAAATGGTTTTAATTTTGTTTCTAATTAATATATAAACATTGAATTTATTTTATACATGTGTAAAAAATAAGTTTCCTAATTTACTTAGTCCTATTCACACCTACCAATTTAATGGCAATGTTATAATTTCCCTGTTTAAATAATAATATTTTAATAGGATGTCGGGTTTCATTTAAACCCAATGTTAGGTGCATCACAAGCTACTGAAGAGATCGAATTTATTTAAAAATAAATATATAAAAAATTCTCATGTTATTATATTCTACCCCTTAATTATTTACACCCTTAAAAATTTATATTACATACTAAGGTGAAAACATGTGAGTGTACATCTATTTCATTACCTCTTCTAATTCCCATGTTGCTTATTGAAACTTGTGGCTTATCCATAACACCTTGACCAGGTGTGTGGCCTTATTTCATATAAAATTTCCTCTATGACACATTTATTCACAAGATTTTCTTTGTATGAGAGGTCTTTCTCCAATTGTACCATCTCTGTATTCTATACATTCGAGTTATTTAATATGTACTTATTCAGGTGGGATATTTGGAATTCATCATGTAGTTCAGAAAGGTTAGATTGGATTTCAAGTCAGTAAGAAACCACTCTGATGTGATGAAGGATCTTAGTGGGGAAAATATATCTAGGAATGAACCATACTTTCTTCATGAACCTCATGAAATTCTTCCACAGTGAAATATGGAGGATCACATTATCTATTCCTTCAAACACAAGGTCTGATCAATGATTGTTTTATGAGATTTTATATTATTTTTTTATATTTCATGTGACACTAAATGGTTTGGACATTATCTATCATCCCTTGGGCTTGATCAGGTCTCATCACCTTCTTCTATCCATCTTCATCCCATCTTGTCAGAGTTCAACACCACATCCTATACAGAGCTTGATACGATGACATTTGAATACTAAAATGAAAATATTTTTATAATAGAATTATACAAGGGGAATTATCTTGTACCAACATCCATATAAACCCATTGAATAATACCAATACATATAATCTAGATTTTTGATGGTTATCTCAGACTAACCATCCATTTAAGGGTGATAAATAGTGAAAAAATTGAGTTTTGTATCCCATATTGCTGAAGGATTCCCCAAAAACATTATTTAAATATAAAATCCTAATCAGATACAATATAGAGTGAAAGTTCATGAAATATTACCACTTTTCTAATATATATATATATATATATATTAATTTTAGTGATTTAGTAAAGAGGTAAATATTCCTTGATTGGAATGAAATTTGATTCATTTGTAAGCTAATTGACAACCACCCATATGGTGTTGTGGCATTTAAGTGTCTTGTGGAGTCCTATCAAGAAATAAAATGTTATTTTTTCTCATTTCCATAATTATATGGGAAACATTTTCATCATAACCTTATACTTATATAATTTATCCTTTACTTTTTGGCATACCAAGCATCAATATGCAAATTTTTTAGTCTCCATCTTCATGTTATACCACCAAAATATTTTCTTCAGATCTCTATACATAATATTGATTCCTGGATGAATAGATATGGAAAATATACGAGCATTATCCATAAACGCTCTCATCACCTTTGGTTTTTATGGTACACATATCCATGATTCTAACCATATAACTCCATCTTCAAAAATTATAAACATGGAAATATTTTCTATAATTTTCTATAGAACCTCATCATCTTTCTAGGCCTCCTTCATCCTGTCAAGAATAAATTGTGTAGTTGTTATTTGAGTGTGGTGGGATGAAGAACCTTTGACAATTACTATATCAATCCTTTTTGAAATAAATGAATATTGGATCCTTCTCAATTCTCATCATTGATAGATTTGATGGATAATTTATACCTAGAGCATCCGCCACATTGTTTTCAGTCTTATGATGGAAATGGATTGAGCAGTCCTATCATTGATCATATTTATCCATATTTATTGGAACATTATAAACTCATTTCGTGTGAATATATATTTTAGGCTCTTATGATCTAAATATAATTCACACCTATTAATGTAGATATAATGTTGCCCGATCATAATCACGAAGATCACTACATACAACTCCATGCCATGCATGGGATATTTATTCTCATGAACATTCAAATACCTTTAGGTATAAGCTATTACGTTTCCATTATACATTACCACACAAACAAAACCCTTATTTGAAGAATCATTATATTCCAAAAAATCCAAACTTGAGGGAAACACAGGTAATGGTGCAATGATAAGTCTCTTTTTCATCTCTTTAATGTTCACTTTCACATTTAATAGCCTAAAATTTTTTTACATCCTTCAATGTTACATTGGTTAGTGAGTTTTAAAATCATGATTTTTTTCAAAAATCATCGGTAATACCCAGCTAATCGAAGGATACTATAGATATCCATTACATATTCTAGTCTAGGAAAGTCCTCTTTTTCCTCTATCTTAGAAGGTTCCACATATATCACTTTTCTAGTGATAATATTACCCAATAATTACACTTCCTTCATTTAGAAATTACATTTACTATAATTTTCATATTTCTTATCCTTTCTCAAATCCATTAGCACAATATTCAAATTCCCCTCATTCTCTTTCATACTTGTGGAATATATCAAAATATCATCTATGAATACTTACACATATTTTTTGAGGCATTACTTAAAGACACTTTTAATAGGACCATAATATCTTTAGATTATTGATGAGTTCAAAATGCATCACCATGAATACCAAGATTCCACACCCTTTTCAAAATTTAGTTTTGGGAATATCTTCTTTATTCACCCTTAATTGGTGATATCCTTAACAAAGGTCAACCTAAGAGAACTAATAAGCTCCACATAGTTAATAAAAAAATTAATCTAAAATTGGAATGGGATACTTTTTTATTTATCTTGATCTTGTTGAGTTAATGATCATAAATACATAGATTAATTGAAAAATTCTTCTTCTTGAGAAAGATGACTGACACACCCCATAGTGATGGACTCGGGTTTATAAAACCCTTTACTAGATTCTATTGTAACTTCTTCTTCAGTTTTTTCAACTCAATAGGGTCCATTCCTTATGGGGTATTGGATATGAGTATATGTATAAGTATATATTCTATTTATAATTAAATATCTTGGTTAGGAGGACTAATAGAGAACTCTTTAGGGAATACAACAGTATAATCCCTCGAAATGGGAATGTATTCAATCATGATTCTCTCCTTTAAATCAATAATTTGGTCTAGAAATGCTTGTTTATAAGAAAATAATATCCATGCTTGAATAAACTATTCTAGGGGAGATTCATCCTCCACATTAAACTGGTATTACATAAGAATGTACATTAGGATTTGGAGATTGGTCTCCCTATCTCGATAGTCAATGTTGGAATTATATAATAGTAGACAATGGATGCCCAAAATATCATAAAAAATACTAAACTAAGTATTAAGTGATTTTATACAAGGTTATTTCCACAAAAATTTACTTGGGGTGTTATATACTTCATATGAAACCATAAATACATTAAATATTCTCACAGATAGCTCAACCCCATGTTTTGAGGTGGTGTTTGAACATTTTTACTAAACTTGAATGATAACAAATAATTCATAAAACCAAAATCAGAAAGTATATTCACTATTATTCAATGATTAACTATAATTTCTATCACCAAATCATTATAATCATTCACATCAAACTTAGTGATAGCATGCACCCTTATATGCCAAAATAAATGATGTTGTGGATGTTTATCTTCTATAACCCCTATTTTAGGGAATTTTCATTCATAATGTCCATGTTACTTATAGTTTAAACATTTTACAACAGGTATAGTGTAACGACTCTGGTATTTATAGAATAATACATTTCATTTATATTAATACTTATGAATAAGATATTAATTTTAAGTTAAAGGGGACCCTTCTTCCGATAGCATACTCGACAGACAACAACAGGTTACTATGAAATTTTACTTTTCACACAACTTTGAGTTATACCAAAATATAATACAATAATAATATTATTATTTTAAATGGTAGTTAACACCTAGTCGTTGTATTGGAAGGAATGAACAGAACTAAATACAATATGATTATATATGTTTTTTAAATATCTTTACATTTATCCAATAAATTTTAGAGGCTTAAAATAAGAATTAATCTGATTATAAGCATGAAATACTATAATATTTTTTAAAAAGGTCGTTTTACCGCCTTTTGATGGAGAACCATTTTTAAATCTAGTTTTTGTCACTTTTATATCATTTATTTGAAAAATTAAACTTATTCTACAGAGTCAGGACATCAGAATTTACTTTGGTTAAATTTTTGGTAATATTCTGATAATGTTCATTTTTTTAATGAATAGTGAAAAATACCACATTTTAAGTCAAAATTGCCTTTTCATATAATTTATTTATATAGTTATATTAAAATTTTAATTGGTTTTAAAGTGTAATTGGATTATATTTTTATAATTTAATACAATTTTGGTCATTTGAAGTAATTTTACTTTGAAATTGGACATAAACACATGTCAATCTTTTGATAGTTATTATTTCATTAAAACCTGCTTTTTGGTTTGGTCAATGCGAATTAATTTTAAATTAATTACAGCTACTTATTTGTTTTGAATTTGAAAAAATGTATTCCATATTTTTAATCTAGAGGTCAAAATTGTGTAAATAGGTACCTTTTATTTTTATTCATTATGAATAGTAACTTCTGTAATTATTTTATTTACCATGGTTAAAGTGTAAATCTGGTAAATAAGGGTAAAAAATAATATCATAATAATATTAAGCTACCATAACACATATCCTAATACTTTTTGATGTGATATTTCCTACTATTGACATCCTTGGGTCGATTTTGGGACCCCATGGAACCACTTGGATGTGAAAATTAAATTTTATAAGAATTAATTTAAAGTAAAGAAAAATGTAACATACACATGTATCTTTTAGTAATTTTTTTATATGGGGTTATATAAGTGATATTTTACACTATAAATATTCATTTGAAATAAAAAAATATTTCCTACATCATGTTATTTTATTTATAATTTTTATACATCAAATAAATAAATATATTTATTACACAATGATGATGTAGTGATTACTTTATTAATGAATGATTTAAATAAATGTGATTACAAATATTAAAATAAAATTATTTTAAAACTTTTTATGACATAAAATAATTTTAGGGCTGAGTATGACTTGTTATGTTTTAATTAATGAAGTTTTTTTAAATAATCAAGTTGTTATGGTTTTTTGAAAAGTCATGACATAAATAGTATAAAAATTGACATAAATGAGTTAAAAAAAATACAATTTTATTAAATGTTATAATAGTCCTAAAAATATAATAGTTGGAAATATTAATTAGATAATTTTTAATATTTAATTAATGAACCAATTTTGGTACTATTGGCATTTTAAAGTATTTATATTAACCATATAGTAAGAATATACAAGAATACATGGTAAGAGTTAAATTAGTTAAATAAGGGTTAAAGCTAAAACATAACATTAAATTTGTGACCTAGACTTTTATAAAACATATTGGTTGAGATTTTTTCAACCCAAAATAATATTATATTTTAAATAAATGATTTTCAGACAATTTGAAACTAAAAATCATTTTATAATAAAATAATACTTCAAATTGTCCCTAAAGTTCCCCTCCTCCCTCTTATAAAAGGGCATCACACCCTACCCATTTAGTCACACATATCATGCCCCTTGGATCATCCAAAATCTACCCAAATAAGTTCAAAACATCCTTATCTTCCTCTTAGAATCCTTACCATAGGGTGAAGTCAATTCAAGAAAGCCTTTTGGCTCAAATCAAATGGAGTTACACTTTTTAAGAGGTAGCGTCTTCTCTGAAGTTCCTTTCCATTATTTTACATATTAAATACATATTGTATTATTATTTTTTGATAAAATAACAACACCAGTATCCTAAATATAATAGGATGTTGTTATGAGAAGCATTATAACTTCACTTACACACACCTCCATCTAATGGATACAAACATACTGTTTCTGTGTACGACGAACTACTACCTCACGAAATGACGATTGTTCGATTTTCCCCTACCACCTCTCATGGTGGACATTATGATGAAACTGTATTTATATATGATATAGATTATATTTATATTTTCTCTATGATAATGTAATTTTTATTTATAAACATACCTTTATTCTTTTCATGGGGTGTAAATATGATAATTTTATTTGAAGAAGTACGGACTACCGCCCCCTCAAAGTGATATGAATCGTTCATGCCATACATGGAATGTATAAAGGATGTATTTAATTCAATTTTGTACCATGTATATCTTATTATATTATACTATAATTATAATATACCAATTTATCATTTAGTTTTCATTTCTTTAATATGAAAACTAAATGAAATTAGCATTCTTGCGTACGTACGGCTTACCGTCTCCATGAACGGAGCATTTCATTTTGTATCTACAAATGTTATGGAATAATATAAATACATATATATTGGAATTATAAGATATTTAAATAATAAATACTATTCTGTAGATAATTTACTTTTTACGTCATGGACAATTTTTAATTATAACAAGACCATTTTCGACTCAAGTACCCAATATTGACAAAATGACCGATATTAACTTAAATAATTATGTAATTTTTATGACATGGTAATAAGTGATATAAGATAAATAATACACTTGGAAAAGGTTCTTCAGGACTATCATGTTTATGGTTTGTAATATTTTCCTATTTACTTAAATTGACTAAAATAAATAAAATAAACCATGAACATACATTAACATAGTAATGGTAAAACAAAAAACATAAGAGGAATAAATCATGAATGACAAGTTTGTCCAAACTTATTGTCCTCTTGGTTTCAATATATCTTATCTATAGTAATGTTTCTTGTTAATTTTACTATCCTAAAAAATCCTTCATGTCCTTCATAATGGATTTTAAAGAGTTTGGGAATTTCCAAATCATATCCCATGGGAGATTCAATCCAGATGTGCTGAAAGGACCATTTTCATCCACCAATTAATAATAGAGTCTAGATCAATGTGAATTTTTTAGGGTTATTACCCCTAGGTAACACTGTGTTAGAGACACATCTACTTATAGTATCTCTATAGGGATTTATTTTCATCAAAATCCTTCACTCTACACTTCACCAAGATTCATGTTTATTTTCCTATACTTAGAGTTATCCTTATAGATGACACTATAATTATCCCTAGGTTTCTCACTAAATTTTTCTTTTCCAAATTGCAAAGGTTAATTAAACCTTGCATTAGATACCAAATACGGTGAACTAATTATTTCAAACATATTAATAAATGATTCTTAAACATATATATCCCTTAATAAAACACATGGATCATAAAGGCCTACTGTCTTTGGAAAACTATGTTCATATTGCATAAAAAGGTACCTAAAATAGGGAATCTTTATTTTAATCTCCATAGTGGTCTCTTAAAATCTATTTAAGATCCTTAAACTATATGGGATAACCAAAGGAATACATAATTAAACGCGTGAGGTAAGAATCCTAATAAGGGAATAAGCATGATGATGAATCCTAACATGTGAGTCAAAGGTATAACATGATATTATTAAATAGATGATACATGATACATCAAGAGGAAGAATAAATTAAAGAGAATGGTATCATAGGATTTTGTAAATATATAAAACATGTAATATAAAAATATAACCAAAACATGAGTCAAGGATAACTATGAATAAAATATCCCATGGTGGAGAAAGTATAATAATGTATTTTTTTTACTCCATAATCCCATACATTATGCCTCATGAGACTAAATATTTATATAAAGACCTGGATTTTCCATGTAATTTTTTAATTATATGGAAATATTTCAAGACCGCTAAATCTGACAGCACGTGATTCTGAGGCCTGGAGTGCCCAAATTGATCCGTTGAAGTTATGTTATGCTTTAATTAGTACGCATAAGCAGTTTTCCAAAAAAGTGGAATAACTCTTAAATTTTTTCCCAGATAAAAAACTATGAGGGAACTGTTGCGTTCAAGATATTGGTTTTACCCTAGGCGTGACTTAAGTTTAGTTAGTGTAGACCTCCTGTGAGAAAACCTAGAAATGTAATAACCATAAATAAATTAATTAAATAAATTTATTTTATTTTTCAAATGTTTATAACTCACAAAAGGTGACTCAGATTAAAAATCTGAGACCACTACTGAGCACTTGAGGGTATACGTTCTTTAGGAAGATACTAACACTGAGAGACACGGGCCAACATTGGAAGTTAGTTTTTGGATGTTAATAAAATAATTCAGTAACAATTATTTTATTGTCAAAATATATAACTTCTAAATGGTAACTCGAATTGAAAATACAAGAGTATAATTGAGTTTGTTGGGGAATTTTTTCATTCGGTGGAGCCTAACATTGACCGAAACGGGTCATCGGTGAACGTTAATAATTTATTAAACCTTTTTAGGTACGTTCAGTAAACTCATGAGTGGCATTTTCTAACTTTTGAACCAGTGCTCAGATTAAAAATATGAGGGCACCGTTGAATCCATAGTGCCGAGATTTTCTTAAGGGAGGCATCACTTTTTCCGTAGTAGGCCTATAGAAAAAGTTATGTTTTAGTACATTTAAAAGTATAATAAAAATAACTTAGTTAATTTTTATTTTCACTTTATCTTTTCCTCCAATGGACAAGATGAGTGTGTGACCAACGACGTGTCAGGACAATTAATGGATTGGCCTTTCAATCCCATGTAACTGCACTGTTGGGGAATTAAGAAGGTTCTTAATTAATGAGACACCATTAATTCTCAACATCGTTACTTACCCTCCACCAATCCTATTTATATGGAGCTTGGGGAGGGGTATCATCACACCTTCACCAAGAAACAAAGTGATGGTAAAGTGCCGAGATGACAAAACCTTAGAGAAAGGAGCTGGTCCCAGTGGGAGGTTAAGGGAGACACTGAACCACAAACCAATAGACGATGTACAAGTGACGTCATTGGAATATAGTTGCAGAGGACGACGAACACCGACCCCCTCCTCAAGCATGGAGGCTCCCAACAATCTCAAGATAGGGGGTTTGTTGTTGTTTAATTCAAGTGAATTTCTTGAACCCTTCAATCCTCCCTCATGATTACAAGCTAACGTGGAGGGTGAAGGCCTAATGAACCCAGCTTGAACCCTCTGCTAATTTTCTACCCTTACGCCCTTCGTGGAAGATCGCTGGTGCGGCGACACTATGCCGGGATGATCATCGAAGTGGCCAGAACCGACCGGCTGCGGAGGAGGTGAAGTGTTCCATCGAATGTCGCCAGTGAGAAAGGGGCCATGACACGTCAACTACGGTGGCCAGATAAGGCGATCAACACATCGGCCGACTATGGAAGGGGAGGGCGGCATGACCAATGCACTGCCAGTAAGCAAAGGGCCGCAACCAAAGCCACGATGGAGGCAGAACCCATGCCTATCCAGTGGGTTCCATTATGACCAGGAGACGCCCATGTGGCACCACTGTTTCACAAAATGAATAGCCTCCAGGACTTTCAAAATACTGGGGGACTCCACCACTTTAATTGCTTGGGCAGACATGGCCACCCCCTTGCGGGCCGGCTCGAACCTCGGTCCAGTAGGCCGAGACCACCATGGCCCCGTAGTCCGAGCCTGCCACAACACAGTTTAGAATGGGTCAGGGCATGTTGGTCCGACTGGGTCAGACCGAACCTGTTCCCAACCGGTCCAAGAAACACATAAAGGTCCATAACATGAAATCCATGTATCCATTTGATGAACCATCTATGGTGCTAGAACCCTTGGACTGGGATGTTCCTTTTGGTATACTTCACTTGAGATAGTTATAGTACAGATGGGTCGGATCAAACCTGAATCCAACTAGGCCCTCAGAACTAAAACGCTTAAAACTCACAGACCGGACATCCAATTGACACACTGTCTATCGCATTAGAACCCTTATGACATGTCGGTTCTTTGGGTTACTCCTTTATGGAACTTAGTGGTGGTAAATTTAAGACCAATATCTTGAGGGGTAGATTCTATAGAACTTGAGCACTCCAGGTGAGAGGAATCCTATGGAAGGATGTAACATGAAGGATGAATATCAATCCTATGTGGGTCATCATCTATCGATCCTATGTGGGTTAGCTACTCTTAGATCCTGTGTGGGGTAGTGCTCAGTGATCCTGTGTGGGTCAGCACATACTAATCCTGTCTGGATCAGATCCTGTGTGGGTCAGCGTGGATTAGTACAAATCAAATACTATGTGGGTCAGCACTCAGCGATCCTATGTGGGTCATCTCATACTAATATTATGTGGGTCGGATCCTATGTAGGTCAGTGGGGGTTAGTTACCTATCGATCATGTGTGGGTCACCAGTAGTGCTACTTAACAGAATATGATAATCTAGCCTTACGACTAATCATCTGTATTTCTGAATTTAATTTATACCTGGTGTTAGATGAGTCATTTACCTAGGTGGTACTTATAACATTGTGGTTTTATCTTTGTGGTGTTTCCTATGTGGTACTTCTATATTCTTAGTGTTACCTATGTGGTACTTCTACCTTCATGGTGTTACCTGTGTGGTAATTCTATCTTTCGTGTCGTTACTTGTGTGGTACTTATACCTTCATGGGGTTATCTTCATGGTGTTACCAATGTGGTACTTCTATCTTTGTGGTTTTACCTATGTAGTACTTATACCTTCATGGTGTGGTCTTCATGGTGTTACCTATGTGTTACTTCTATCTTCATAGTGTTACCTATGTGGTACTTCTACCTTCATGCTATTACCTGTGTGGTACTTATATCTTCACAGTGTTACCTATGTGATACTTATACCTTTGTCGTGTTACCTGTGTGGTACTTCTATCATCATGGTGTTACCTGTGTGGTACTTATACCTTCATGGTGTTGTCTTCGTTGTGTTTTCTGTGTGGTACTTCTATCTTTGTGGTGTTATCTTCATGGTGTTACCTGTGCGGTACTTCTGTCTTTGTTGTATTACCTGTGTGGTTATTATACCTTTGTAGTGTCACCTTTTTTGTATTCTTACCTCATGTATGAGATGAGTTTTTCTTGATAACTTAGTTATATGTATGGACATATACCTAAGAAGAGTTGATATCTATTGCTTCATGCTTTGATATTGAGGTCTTGCTTTGTGGTATATCCTTTGTAGAACTCTGGGAGACCAATGGGGGTCTTAAGGCCCCTACTAAGTATTGTTATACTCACCCCTACATGAGCTTCACCTGTACCCTTTTGTGTCTTGTTCAGATGATGAGTATCAGGGCTGAGACTTGAGGGAGTCAGGATTAGGTGGTACTCAGAGGGGACAGGCTAACATGGAGTGTTGTGGATATGAACTGTACCGACCCTTCATGTAGGATCCTATGTGGATGATCAAGGAGCTATTTTGTACTTTTTAGTTCTATTTTTACTTTTCATTTGTACTTGTTCTTTTCCGGTTGGGCTTGTATTCTGGCCCCCTTTACTTTCAACACTCTTTTTACTACATCATATTACTTTTTGGTTTCTTCTTGTTGTGTTCTTAGACTGTGTGTCTATACAGGTTAAACGGAAATTTCTTCCCATTTTATGGAAATTCCTTTCCAGTGCTTGTCTCCAGCCCCTAGCCCATAGAAGGAGAGCTTGAGGTAGTCACCACATAGGCCCCGAGGGACATGTCATGACAAAGTGGTATCAGAGGAGTTGGTTCAACCAAAGAACTAGGACTTTGATCTTTTAAATGTGGAAATAATGTAATGTGTTATGAGTGTCGTTTTCAGTTTGGGGAATCCAATGTTGGTGCGGCGGCCAACATATCCATACACCAGGACCTTGAATTCTGATTTCTGACTCAATGCATGAAAACACTGATTGCATGTGTTTTTGGAACGTTTTTTCCGTTGATATATCTGAGTCAGCTCACCCGGTATAACTTAATAACCATGGTGCACCTATTTGTATTTTAGGATGCTTCCATGTAGACCACCAACCAAGATTCATGAGAGAGTACATGATGACGACCCAACGTGCAAAGAGGCCTCAGTGCAGGGCCCTCTTACAACTTTAGTACCTTCGGGTTGTGTAACAGCTATACCACTACCCGTTGGTCAACAGTTACAACCGACGGTACTGGTAGAGGACACATGTATTCTTAGTGCCTTGCACGTGTTTCAACATTAGATAACCCTTAGTTTCCGATGCGAACCTGACTCACAGGCGGCTAAGGACTGGCTTGAGGAGGTGGCCGACTTTTCATCTAGCCAGGACACTATTCGAACAGATGGTGGTCCTAGTAGAGAGCCTTCTATTTGGCTCAGCAGGATGATTATAGGGTTTGGATTACCCTAATCTTGCGATGAGGTGACTTTTCAGTGGGCAAGCTTGAGAACCTTCCTCAGTGCAGGGGGTTACTTTCCTTAAAAAGCTAAGGGGTGAGTGTCCCTAGAGCTTCTAAAACTTTGGAAGGATGACATGTCGGTATCTGAGTATTCATTGAGACGTAATGACCATTCCATGTACTCGATGAATAAAGTATGGTCAGTGCTTCCGGGATTATACCTTCACGTGAGGTGTGTTTAGGGACATCTGAGCCAACACAATTCCTCTATGAATTCGTACTTATGTTAGGATGCTAGAGAGAACCTTTTTGGTTGAATTTTCTTTGGCTGATTAGATATAGACAGTGAATGTTAACAGTGAGAATGCAGGAAACTGATGCCAGTCTCAGAGACTTGGACGTGTAAAATGTTTCAGGAATATGAAGTGATAAGTGTAGATGAATCTACAGGGAAAAAGATGTGGAAGTAGAGTTAGGAGAGAAGCATGGGGTGGTATACATTTCGACATGTTACAACCACCACCTCAATTTGGTCCCCAACAGTCTTAGGGAGATGAAGGAAAGGGGAGGGGAGTAGCTTCATGTGGTCAAGGAGTGTGGCCCAAGGGCTCCAAGAATGATTAGAGGTACGGTCTATGTCTACTACTAGCTTCCGTAATAATAGACATTGGAACTAATCATTCATCATTTCCGTGAATCTTGTTCAAGACCAAGAGAAACCAGTTAAACTGTTGACTTGGCCCTTATGTCTGAAGATACCTTTGGTATGAGACTTGATAATCACTCTTATGCTGACAGTGTGATCTAATCTTTTATGTGAGAGTTTTGGTTGGAACCTATTGGTGGCAGCGTCGAGGACTTATGTCGTTAGTTTGTGGATGGAATGGACATCCACAGTTCAAGCTCAGATTAATAGTATTAAGAAAAATGGTTTGTTTTATCTACAAAATTGGAATGAGGTTTTCCTTGGTTGGCGAAAAAAGAATCTCAGGCAGCACATGATAAACTCCTGCATAGGAGGGTGCAACCTACTACTCTTGAGTAGGCCAACCTTAACCTAGAGGAAGAAGGAGTTTGTTGTTTTGATTTACCAATAGAAGTGGCAGAGTGTGGGAATATCTTTTCAAAATATTTTTCTAGGATTACCTCCCCGAAGGGATAGGGACTTCTAAATTTTTTGGGTAGTACTGGAGTTTTGAACCATACTTCTCCAGGGTAGCGGTGCCCTTGACATCTGTCATGAAGAAGGGGGATCCTTTCCTGTGGATGGAGAAGTGTAAACAGATATTTTAGGATCTGAAACAACGACGATGGCTAGAGTTCATCTAGGACTATGAGAACGAGATAGTCTATACTCTTGGTAAGGGGAACATGGTAGTAGACACACTCAACAGGAGGTCTGGTATACAACTGCTGAGTGAGGCCTCAGAGAAGATAGTCGCGCTATGGATCTACTATGGGGATAAATATGGAGCAAATTAACTCCAGTCTATGACTGTCACTCCCCCAATTATTCAAAAAATTTTGGAGGCACAACTTGGGATGTTGACTGCGAAGCCCGATGTGCTCAGATATCCTCAGGACGATATCCTGAAGGATTTTTTGAAGGTGGGGAGAATGACATCCTCTTCAGAGGATGCACCCTGGTGCCAGTGAAACTTTGGGAGGAGGTATTTAGGGAGATCCAAACATCCCCTTTAACGATATATCTTGAAGTGGTGAAGATGCACCGATACCTTCGACGTCAGTACTGGTGACCGGGGATGAAGGAAGAAACTGTAGAGTTTGTATCACAATGCCTCACTTATCAACAATTGAAAACTTCACAAATCTAGCAGAAGTCTTATCCCAACAAAAGATGGAGATCCTTGGAGTTCAAGGAGGGAGAAAATTTCTTCCTACGGGTCTCACCACGACGAGGATTGTAGAGGTTTGGCCGGGGAGACAAGCTATCTTTGAGGTTCATCGATCCTTTCTAAATTTTCAGAAGAGTGGATGAGGTGGCATACCATCTAACTCTTCCCCAAAAATGAACCAGGTGCATAATTTCTTCCATGTATCACAACTAAGGAGATGCATGAATGATCCATCACATGTTATCGACTAGGGTGAGTTGGACTTCGATGATGAGATGACTTTTACAGAGGTTCTAGTAGTGATTGATGATCGATAGGAGCGGGTCCCTTGCGAATGATCGATACCTCTGGTGCGTGTTTTCTGGAAGCACGGAAACCTCAAGGAGAGCACATGGGAGTGGGGGACTCAGATTCATGCTCAGTACCTCCATTTGTTTTCTTAGTCTTTGTTGTGGTTTTTGGGGATGAAAATCCCTAAGGTGGGGAGAATGTAAAGACCATGATTTCCCATGTAATGTTTTTAATTATATGAAAATATTTTGAGATTGTAAAATATAATGGCACATGATTCGGAGCCCCAGAGTGCTCGGAATGACCCGTTGAAGTTTTGTTAAGCTTTAATTAGAACGTGTAAGAAGTTTTCCTGAAAAAGTGGAATAAATCTTAAACAATTGCTTCGATCAGAAATCTAAGGGAACTGTTGTGTTCATGATTGTGGGTTTACTCTAGGTGCGACTTAAGTTTAGTCAGTGCATGCCTCTTGTAAGAAAACCCAAAAATGAAATAACCATAAATAAAATAATAAAATAATGTTATTTTATTTTTAAAATGCTTATAAATCACGAACGAATACTAAAAGTAAAAATCTGAGACCACCACTGAGATATTGAGGGTATTCTTTCTATAGGAAGATACTAACACTGGTTAGTGTGGTCCAATAGTGGATGTTAGTTTTTGGCTGTAAATAAAATAATTTGGTAACAAATATTTTATTGTTAAAATAAATAACTTCTAAAAGGTAACTCGAATTGAAAATACGAGTGTACCATTGAGTTTTTTGGGGTGTGTTCTCCTTAGACAGAGCCTAACCTCGACTTGTGTGGGTCAAGGGTGAATGTTAATAATTTATTGAACTTTTTTTAGTTATGTTCAGTAAACACGCGAGTGACATTTTCTAACTTTTGAACTAGTGCACAGATTAAAAATCTGATGGTACCGTTGAATCCGAAGCACCAAGATTCTCTTAAGGGAGGCTTCAATTTGACCACATTTGGTCTGTAAAAAAAGTTAAGTTTTCGGACTTTTAAAAGAATAATAAAAATAATTTAGTTAATTTTTATTTTCACTTTTATCTTTTCCTCCAATGGACAAGAAGAGTGTGGGACAAGTGATGTGGCAAGCCAATTAATGGATTTACCTTTCAATCCTAAGTAACTGCACCATTAGGGAATTAGGAATGTTCCTAATTAATGAGCCCCATTAATTCCCAACATTGTTACTTACCCTCCCCCACTCCTATTTATATGGAGTTTGGGAAGGGGTATCGACACAGTTTCACCAAGCAACAAAATTTTGGCAAAGTGTTGAGACACCGAATCATTAGAGGACGGAGTTGGTCCTAGCGGGAGGTGATGGGAGACACTGTACCACGAACCGAAGGAAGACATAAGAGTGGCGTTGTTGGAAGCTAATGCGGAGGGTGTGGGCCAAACGAACTCGACCAAAACTCTCCGCTACCTTGCTACCCTTGTGCCCTCTGTGGAAGATATCTGATTCGGTGGCACTAAGCTACGACAGTCATCGGAGTGGCTGGAACTGACCGATAGTGGAGGAGGTGTGGAACATCGTCGTGCGCCGCTGGTGAGCAAGGGGACACAACTCTCTAGATGTGGTGGTTAGAGGATATGGTGGACACATTCGCCATCCACGAAAGTGGAGGGCAGCGTGGCCAGCGTTCTACCAGCAAGTAGATGGATGTGGCTGAAGCTGCGATAGAGGAAGAATCGGCGCCTACTCGGCGGGTTCCACAGTGACCGTGCGATTCTCACATGGTGCCACCGTTTCACGAAATGAATGACCTCTAGTCTATTTGGAATACTAAGGGAGTACCCCACTTTTCTAGCTTGGGAGAATAGAAGGACTCCCCACTGCGGGCCAGTTTTCCATGTTATGGCCCTTTAAGTGTTTATGGGTCTAGTTGGGCCTGGGTCCAGTCAGACCCGGTAGGTCCGACCCGGCCTGACCCGATCTGGGCTGGGCTGCGCCATGCTCGACCTGCTGGGCCGCGGTGGGCTCGGCCTACAGGGATGAGTTCCGGCCCGACCCTCAAGGGGCAGCCCACAATGGAAACCTGCCCAGCGGGCCGCGCACTTGCCGGCCGCTCCCCCTTGCGGGCCAGGTTTCCATTGTGGGCTTCCCCATGCGGGTCAGGCCGAAACTCATCCCAGTAGGCCGAGCCCACTGCGGCCCATCAGGTCGAGCTTTCCACGGCCCAGCCCAGATCAGGTCAGGCCAGGTTGGTCCTACCAGGACAGACCAGACCCAGGCCCAACTGGACCCATAAGCACTTAAAGGTCCATAACATGCAATTTGAGAGTCTGTTTGATGAACCGTCCATGGTGTTGGAACACTTGGTGCGAGACAGTCCTTTTGGTATACTTCACTTGAGACAGTTAAAGTATGACTTGTTTGGATTGAACCCGAATCCAACCCGACCCTTGGTACTAAATCGCTTATAAATCATAGACCGGGCGACTGATTGATGCACCGTCATTCACATTAGAATCCATACGACCTGACGGTCCTTTGAGTTACTAATTTGTGGAGATTAGTGGTGGTGAGGGTATGAACAATGTCTCGAGGTGCTGATTCTATGGAACTCGAGCACTCAAGGTGTGAGGAATCCTATGGCAGGCTGTAACGTGAATGAAGAACATCGATCCTGTGTGGGTCAACTACTATCATATCCTATGTGGTTTAACACTCACTGATCCTGTGTGGGTCAGAGTATACCGATCCTATGTGGTTTGTATCCTGCGTGGGTCCGTGGGGGTTAGTAACTATTAGATTCTATGTGGGTCAGCGCTAAGGGACCGTATGTGGGACATCGCATACCGATATTGTGTGAGTCAGATCCTATGTGGGTCAGTGGGGGTTAGTTACCTATCGATCCTGTGTGGGTCAACAAAAATTATACTTAACAGAATAAGGTGATCTATCCTTACGAATAATCATCTATATTTATGTATTTATGTTATACCTGGTGTGATCTGATTCTTGTAATTGTTTGGTACTTATACCTTTGTTGTGTTATTTGCGTGGTGTTACCTATGTGGTAATTCTATCTTCGTAGAGTTACCTATGTGGTACTTCTACCTTCAGGGTGTAACATGTGTGGTAATTCTATCTTCGTGGTGTTACCTGTATGGTACTTATACCTTTGTGGTGTTATCTTCGTGGTGTTACCTATATGGTACTTCTATCTTCATGGTGTTACCTGTGTGGTACTTATGCCTTCTTAGTGTTATCTTCATGGTGTTACCTATGTGGTACTTCTATCTTCGTGGTGTTACATATGTGGTGTCTCTACCATCGTGGTGTTACTTGTGTGGTATTTCTATCTTTTTGGTGTTAGATGTGTGGTACTTATACCTTCGTGGTGTTATCTTTGTGGTGTTACCTATGGGGTACTTCTATCTTTGTGGTGTTTCCTGTGTGACACTTATACCTTCATGGTTTTGTCTTCATGGTTTTTCTTGTGTGGTACTTATATCTTCGTGGTGTTATCTCCGTGGTTTCACCTGTGTGGTACTTTTATCTTCGTGGTGTTACCTGTGTGGTACTTATAATTTCTTGGTGTCACCTTTGTGGTATTCTTACCTCATTTATGAGATGAGTATATCTTGATAACCTAGGTATATGTATGGGAATATACCTAAGAAGCATTGATATATATTTCTTCGTTCTTTGAGATTGAGGTCTTGATTTGTGGTATATCCTTAGTGGAACTCTGGGAGACCTACGGGGGTCTTGATTTCCTTATGGAGTATTGTTATACTCACCCCTACACGGGCTTCACCCACACCTTGTTGTGTATTTTGAAGAAGACGAGAAGCGGGGATGATATTTGAGGGAGCCCGGACCAGGTGGTACTCAGATGGGACGGGATGATTTAGAGTGCTATAGAGACTAACTATACCTAACCTTCAGGTAGGATCCATGGTGGATGATCCAGGAGCTGTTTTTTACTTTTCAATTGTTTTTTTACTTTTCAGTTGTACTTGTACTTTTCTAGTTGGGCTTGTATTCTGACCCCTTTAAATTCAACACTCTTTTTACTAAGTAGATTAATTCATGGTTTCTTCTTGTTGTGTTCTTGAAATGTGTGTCTGTAAATGTTAAAAGTCAATTACTTCCCATTTTATGGAAACACCTTTCTGATGCTAGTCGCTAGCCCCTGGCCTATGGAAGGTGGGCTTGGGGTAGTCACAACACGAGCCCCGGGGGATTGGTCGTGACAATTTATCCAATGAATTTGGGAAATATCTAGGTGTACCCATCATAACTTGTTTATGTTATACTTTTGCCCTATAAAATAAATCAATCATAAGAAGTAACATAAGAGTTACCTAAGGAAATAAAATGGGTTTCATAATCTTGCTTCATATCATAATCAACAGAAGTTTCATAATGAAGGCATTTGATAAACGGTTATAAGGCATGTATTACCCCATAATAGGAAGGGTGAATAAGGTAGGTATATATTCTAAAGACATATATATGAAATTTATAATAATTACATAACATTAAAGAGATAAATAAAGTGAGTTAGAGGGAAAATGTTCATAATTTGAAGGGAAGGGTGGTTTAGAGGGATCCAATACCTTGAGACTGATTTTTCATGTGCATTAATTATCTAACTTAATAATGAAAAAATTAAATTATTTAATTTCTTAATAACCTTTTTCATGTTAATTATTATTTTAATTTTAATTTTAACTATGTCATATTCGATTACATAAATAATTAATTTCACATCAGATGATTTAATAATAAATGACCCATATGTCCAAAATATCTTTACTAATTTTTATAAGGTCAATGAGATTATTAAAAAAATCATACAAATAATGTAAAATGTTATGTAATTATCATTTTTATACATAAATTATAATTTTTAATTCAACCATGAAATATTGTTAAGAAAAATTAAATACGATAAAATTTTGGAGATGATAGGCCGTACATACATATGAGTAACTATTACATATTTCAATGATCATGATGTAAGGAAGTTAAATTTTATTTTATCATTTTAGGAATAAAACTATATCATAAATATCATTTTATTCCTTTAAATACCCTTAATCATACTATCTATGAGATGCGGTGATAAAAACACATCACATCGCTTCGCGAGGTGGTAGTCTTCCGTACACACGAATGACATTATAATTTATTCAATGGATGATACGATAATAAATTTTATGATATAAAAATATTTAATAATGGTTAATATGTCATAAATATAATATATAAACATAAAATTATACCTTATTACTTTCCATGTAAACTTTATGTAAAAAAATATTCACATCGCTTCCAAAGGATGTAGTTCTCCATACACATGAGTAATGTTATCATATTCTCTATATAATGGAATGTAAGAAGATATATTTGATATTATAATTAAATAAGTATAATTATATACAAAATATAATCTATAAAAATTAGTTAAATAATTTTATATATCCGTGAAAAATAATGATGGAAAATGATTTACGTCGGTTCACAAGACAATAGTCCACCATTAACAAGATCAGCAGTTTCATTTCTCATTTGAGGGAGGGGGATTTGGTTTTAGGTCATTAAATTAAAATAAAAACATATAATTATATATATTATAATTATTATATTATATCATAAACTTTTAATTATATTTTATGTATGTGTAAGAAGAAATAAAAAAATTCTCGATTAAGGATGTTACCTCTTTTTTAGAAAACATCTTTTGGTTTGCATAAAAATACTTATTAGGATGAATATATAAAAAAATATGGGTTATAGGATGATGTTATGGAATCATGGAAGTTATTGGGGATTTTATGGGCTGATTCAATTGGTTTGGGAATTGTGTAATGGAGAGGATATGGGTGGATATTTTTATGTGGGGGAGAGGACACGCTTGGATGTCTCGAATATACAGAATAATACCCACTTTTTTCTCATTAAAAAATATCCAAAATGGACTATTTTAGAACATTATAAGATTTAAGGTCTATATATAGACATCAAGTAGTAATTAGACAAATGTTTTGTCATTTTTAGTCGTTATCTATTTAATTTAACACATGGTAAACCCGTTTTACTTTACATTGGTAATTTTTTTACTATTTTCGCTATTTTTTAACATAAAAAATTAATTTGATATTATAATATAATATAAAATAATATTATTTGAAATATTAAATCCATTTTTTTAAAATTTGACTCACTTAAGTGGTAGAATGAAATTTAAAATTATACCCGCACACGTGTCTAAAAACTGTTTTCCAAAAACAATTCAAAAGTAAAAACATGTTTGATATAAAAAATCAATATTAAATTGAGTACAAAGAAATAATTTGGATTAATAAGAATATAATTTCAAACAGTTTTATCTTTAAATCTACATTAAAATATAATATGTGTTGTAAATTCAATAAATGTAACAAATCTTTTATTAAACATCAATATTTTTTTCTATTCATAAAAAAATTAATCATTTTAGTACAACCTCAAAAAAAAATCCTAAGATAAATTTGATATTTTTATTTAATAAATTATGGTAATTTCTAAAATATATTTTATAATAGTGGTAACAATTAATTTGAAATTATGTTTTCAAAGCGTGATTAATCCACCCTACATAAATATAGTTTTTTATAAAACATTTCTTTCTATTTCAAATGGTTCTTGTTTTATTTATATTAAATATATAACCATTTAATTTATTTTATAAATTTGTAAAACATATGTTTAATAATTAATTTTTTCAAATTCCCACCCTCTAATTTAATGGTTGTGTTATAATGGTCTTGTTTAAATAATAGTATTTTAATAGAGTGTCATGTTTCATTTAAACTTGGTGTTATATGAATCACATGCTATCAAAGATATTGAATTTTCATTTAATGAAATATATGGTAAAGTATATGTGTTTAAAACTATTCCCCCTTAATTAATTTTTCCTAAAAATTTCATTTTATATAATAATGTAAAATTAGGTGACGGTACTTTTGCTTCATTTATTATTCCAGTTCCCTTGTTTCGTATTCAAACTTATGGTTTCACCACAACACTTTCACTGATTGAGATGTCTATTTTTGTATATCTTTTTCACTATGATACAGTATATTCTCTGGATAATCCTTTTACGAATGATCTTTCTCTGATGGTAACATATCCAGATTCAGTACATGAATCGGGTTTAGTATGTACTTCCTCAAGTGGGATACATGGAAGAAATCATATACTCCAGATTGGTTTAGTTAGAGTTCTAGTCAGTAGGACACCACTAGAATTAGATTAATGATATCAAAAGTTAAAATATATTTAGGACCGAGCTTTACCTTTATCCTGAACCAAATTATTTTCTTCTATTGTGCAATACAGAAGAACTAATTATCTCTAAACTCAAAGTATATGTCTCATCGACAATTGTCTATTTATATTTTCTATCAAATTTTTCATAGATTTTATGTGATTATGAATAGTTTAGACATTATCTATCATCTATTAAGAATGATCAGATCCCATCAGCTTCCTCTCTCCAAATTCATCCTAGCATGATGGAGTCTGACATCTCTTCCCATATAGAGCATCATAAGGTTCCATTTGAATGATAGAATAGAAACCATTATAATATGATAACTATTCTTGGGGAAGGCTCTAATAACAAAAACATTTTAAATCTGTTAAAAAATACCTCAAAAAATATTCTAGATTTTGGATGGTTCAATCAGACTGACCATATGTCTGTGGTTGATAAGTATAATTGAAATTGAGATAATTATCCAATTCATGATGATGGTTTCTATAGAACCATGAGTTAAACCACAGATATTGATTATATTTAATGGAGAATGGAACTAAAATAAATACTACCACTTCTATTATTCATATCAAAGTGTGTTGGTTTGGAGTGAAATCATCCTTGATAGTAATGAAATATACCAACTTTATATGGTGATCGAATACCACCAAGATGAAGTTATTTCCTTTAGGAATATCAGGGATTTATATAAGGAAATACATGGTAATTGTTTCCCATTTCTATACTGGTGTGTGAAATTATTGAGTTATACCCTTAGACTACTATTGTTTATCCCTAACTTGTTGGTATAGCAAGCATTGAGATACAAATTCTGCAATCTACCTCTTCATGTTATCCCACTAGATGTTTGTCTTCAGATCTCTGTACATCATATTGCTTCCAAGATGAATAAAGAGGGATAAGCTATGTGAATCATCAAGAATCTCCCTCACGATATATATTTTTTACGGGGAACATATCAGAGTTCCAAACCTTATGAATCCATATTTAGAAAAGTTGAACTCCATAATATTAACTACATTTTTCTGTAGAAGATCATTTTTTATGGGCCTCTAGGATCATCTCAAGAATCGATGGATGATCCTTGATTTAAGGAATTTATGATGAACGCCCTTTTACTATTCCCATATCCATCCTTCCAAAATATAAGAATATTGGATCGTTATATATTATCTTCAATGATAAAATTTCCAATTCCTTTCTACATATAGCATATGATACTTTGTTTAGTATCCTAGAATGGTAATGGATTGAGAAATCATAGCCCTCGATCATCACTAACCGTATTTTTTGGAACATTATAACCTCCATATGTGTGAATACATATTATAGGCTCTTGTGACCCTTATATATTTCACACATATCCCCATAGAGATAATGTCATCAGAATATCAATGTAAAGATCACTAAAACTAACTCCAGGTCATGCATGGGATAATTATTCTCATAAAAATTCAACTGACTCAATATATAGGTAATCAATTTATCATTATGCATTAGTACACATCTGAAACCCTTCTTTGAGAAACCACTATGAACCAAAAAATGTACCCCAGATGAGGTCAGCATAACTGCGGGTGTAGTGATAAGACTCTATTTCAACTCATTTTTGCTCTCTATTCATTCACTGGTTGAGACTAATTTCACACCCTTCCAATTTAACTTTGTTAGTGATTATTATAGACATGAATTTTTTTTACAAATCATTAGTAATACCCATATAATCCAAGTAAACTAAGGATCCTCCTTACATATGTTTGTCTTGTTCGGTCCTTAGTTTCGTTTTTCATAAAAGGGTCTATAAATATCCCTTTACTAGTGTTAATATTCACCACGACCAAAACCTCCATCATCCAGAACTCACATTTATTGTAGTTTTTAAATAATTTCTCCTCTATCTAATCCACTAGAACTGTATTCAAATGGTCCTTATGATCTTCCATTCTCATGGAGTATATCATAATATCATCTATAAAGACTGACATAAAATTTTCAGTGTAATCCCTAATGAATCAATTTATTAATTCCATAATAATTGATGGAGTATTAGTTAGTCTGAATGGAATCACTATGCACTCATAGTTTCCATACATTGATCAAAAGGTAGATTTAGGAATATCTCCTTTTATCACCCTTAATTGGTGATATCCTGAAAAAAGGTCCACCTTAGAGAAATACTGAGATCCTCATAGTTGATCAAACAAGTAATATATCTATTTAAGGGGACAAATTTTGTTTAACATGTTTTTTGAGGTCATTATAATCATTATAGAGGTGTATTGAAACACCCTTATTCTTGATGAGGTGGAATATCAGACACCATAGTGAAGCACACAGGCATATAAAACCCTTTTACTGATTATAATATAATTATTTCGTTTTTTTATTCCTACAAAAAATTTGAAATTATATAAGGAATCTTTGATATGGGTTGTGATCTAGGTACATGTTTGACTAAGAACTAAACCTCTCATTTAGGAGGAAGATCTGATAGATCTTCAGGGAAAACATTAGGATAGTCCTTTACATTGGGCATGTCTTCAAGAATGATTAATTCCTTTGTCAAAATCATTTGGTGTTTATATGGGTTCTTATAAGGAAATAATATCCATTCTTGTATGGAGTATTTCATTAGAGATTCATCTTCCTCCTCACACACGTATAAAATCAGAGGGTGACTTGGGAAGGGGAGAATAATCTCCCACTCATGACAATTTATTGTTGATTTATGTAAGGATATATAATCCATGTCCAAAAGAGTATAAAAATACAATAATGGAAGTACTAAGATATTTTATAAAAGATTAATTCAATAGACATAAACTGGGGAATCTTTATATACTAGGGATGTGACCATCATTCTATTTACTATTCTCAGAGATAGCTTCACCATAATGTTATGATGCAGTTTTTGGATAGTTATACTAAACATGAAAGATATCAATGAATTCACAGAACAATAATCAAAATGTAAATTTTATATTCTTGCATGAATAACTAGAGTACCTATCATCACATCATTTTCATCATCCACCTCAGCCTCAATGATAGCATGCACCCTTACTTACTTCCTTGAAGGTTGTAAATGATTAATGTCTCTAAAAACCATTACTTTAGGTAATTTTATTGCTTAATAATCATGTTTCATATATCTAAAACACTTTATGGTAGGAATACTCCTGGTATAAACCCCATTTTCTTCTTCCTAATTAGTGGGATTCTTCATTTCTCTATGGAATTGATTTTCCTAATGCCCCTATTTTCCACACTTGAAGCATCTTATAGCCCCCCCTATATAGTTTCATGGATGCTTAATCCAACATTTGGAAAATTTATATTCTAGGTTTCATTTCTTTTATGGGATTTATCTATTGATTGTCCCAATGGAATTTACATTTTACATTTTTTTGTCTCAAGTCCCACGAGACAACATAGAGTCACTGATAACCAACTCAAATTTGAGGGAAAAAAGAAAATATATTTATAATTATCAAAGCCTCAAATATAAAAATATTTTTATTGAATACACATTAAACCACTAATGAAATGATCAACCATACATTATTTTCTAAAAATAAAGCTGGTGACATAACATGAAATCCTAGTGAAGTTTGCCTTATAGACCCCAGTAGATTCTTCTTCCATTTTCTACGGACTTAGGCACTCCCTATTCATTTTATAATGGAGATTTCTGGGGAAATATTTATTGAAAAATATTTTCTTGATGTATACCCATTCCACTGAATCAATTTCCCCTTTGGAATTTGTTTTTTTATCAGTTTCTGCAAATGATTATCTTCTCCCTCTATTAGATAGAAAAACATTACAACATTGTTTTTATTTATGGTTATGAGGATAAATAATATCCTATCAATGGAGTTTATAAATTTTTCAATGATGAGGTGATCAAAAATATATACTAAATTTATGGGTACTTGGTCATATAAAAGACTCATCTATAACTTGATCATTATTAGGTGGATGAGGATGTTTCGTATGATTCGTGTTAAAATTTATAACTTTTTCTATTTGATCTCGTAGTTATATGATTTTCTTATCTTCAACTCCCATAATGTTAGGAATATCACTAGGAAAGTCATTACATTTACTATAATGATGGTGCTTGGAACGATTTCTCTTATTTACCATTATTAACTAAATGAAATAAAAACACAAGATGAGAATACTTTGACATAATAAATGGAAACATATAAAAATAAAAGGAAAAACAAATTAATGACAAGTAGTTAATGACTTATTGGCCTCTTAATTTCAATCTATGTTATCCATAGTAATTTTCCCTATTAAGTTTTCTAGAATATCAATTTTATCATGTACTTTATAATTATTTGTAAATAGTTTATGAATTTTCAATGTATATCCCTTAGGGATTGTTGAACAAGGTGTGTTGGAAGGCCCATTTTCATGCACCAGGAGATGATTGAGTCTAGATTAATGAACAATTTTTGGGGTTATTACCACTAGGTACATCTATTCTAGAGCCACATCCACTTGTATTATACATAAAGGGATCCATTTTCTTAAAAATCACTCACTCTATACTTCACTATGATCTCATGGTATTTTCCATTTCATAGAATTATACTTAGAGTTATCCTTATAATTGACCCTAGGGTTATCGATAATGTTTTCAAATCCATATTCCTAAGGTTAACTAATCCATTCCTCTGATATCAAATATAGAAAACCATGTCTTTTAAATATATGATTATATGATTCTTAAACATAATTATCCACTAATAAAGCATAAGGATAGTAAATTCCTTATTTAATTGGAAAACAAGGTTAATATTACATCAAAATGAACTTAAAACATCGTATCCTTATTTTATTATACATAGTGAACACCTAAAATCAATTTAATCTCTTAAAACTACATTTCATAACCTGGGTAATACATAAAGAATATAGTCATCTAAAAATCCCTATAAGGTAATAAACATGATATGGAATCATAACATGTGAGTCAAAGGTATAACATGATATCATAAAAGAGAAGGTACATAAGTAATCCAATAATGATTAAATTAAATAGCATAGTGTCATGAGATCATGGAATCAAAGGAAATGTGATAGAAAAAATGATATAAATATAAGTCAAGGCTAAATTTGTAGACAATATAAAATGGTGGACAAACTCCTATAGTGGATTAGGATTACTCTATAATCCCATAAATGACACCTAATGAGTCTAAATCTTGAGCATTTCATTATAGTTATATCTTCTAACACCCATAATAATATATTTATGATCTATATATGACACCTAAACGAAATAAATCATATTTAATAACATAATAATTACCTATGGAATGAAATTGAGATGCATAATCTTGCATCATATCATAATTATAGGAAATTTCATAATGAAGGAATTTGAGAAATGGTTACAAGGAATTAATTACCTCATAAATGAAAGGGATAATAAGATAGGTATATATTTGAGATACATATATATAACATTTATAATAATTCCATAAAATTAAACAGAGCGATAAAAAGTGAATTAGAGAGAGAAAGAGAATTCATATCCAAAAGGAAAAGTTTTTTTATAGAGGTATCTTACCTCGTGCCCAATTTTTCATGTGAGTTCTTTATATCCATAATTAATAAACATATGTTAATTATTTAAATTACTAATAATATTTTTAAAGTATAATATTCCTTTTATTTATACATTTACCATGTCATATTCAATTACATTACCAATTAATTTCATCTTATATGTTTTAATGATAAATGTATCATATGTCCAAAATCACATTGGTAAGTTGACTAGGGTCAACAAGATCAATAATAAATCATATCTAAAATGGTATCCATGATATAATTATCATTTTTATAATTAAATTATAATTTTTAATTCTAACATTATGTATGGTTACCAAAATTTAATTGTGTTATAATAATGGAGACAATAGTCAATACGTAAGCATGAGTAACGTTTCCACTTTTTAAAGATCACGATGGAAGGAAGGTAATTGTTATTTTTTTCTATTATTATCATTATATCATAAATATCATATTATTTATTTTAATACCCTTACAAATACCATATATATGATGCAGTAATAAAAGAAAATCACATCTCACCATGAGGCGGTAGTCCATCGTATACATGAATGACGTTATCATTTATTCAATGGATGATATGGTAAGAAATTATATGATATATTAATTTTAAAAAATGTTAAATATGTCATGAATATATTATATATACATACAATTATTCCATATTACAATACACATTAATCTTATGTTAAAAATGAATCACATTTCTTAGAAAGGTGGTAGTCCGTCGTACAGATGAGTGACACTATCATATTCTATACAGAATTGAAATTAAGAAGGAATATATGATATTATAATTAATTTTTTATAATTATATCATAAATATCATATATAATAATTAGTTACATTATTATATTCATCTATGATAAGTAGGGATGAAAAATAAATTACATCTGTTCGTGAGGCGGTTGTCAATTGTATACACGATCAGTGGTTTCATTTCCCATTTTATGAAGGAGGAGATAGTTTTAGGTCATTAAATTAGCATAAAAACATATAATTATATGGAATATTATGTGGATATTTTATCATCATGGTTTAATATTATTTTATATAGGTTGATAAAGAATATAAAAAAAATGCTCAGTTAATGATGTCACCTCTTCTTCAGACAACTTCATTTTTTTGCAGCAAAATACTTCCTAGGTTAGATTAATGTCCAAAA
This sequence comes from Viscum album, assembly GCA_963277665.1. Taxonomy (NCBI): domain Eukaryota; kingdom Viridiplantae; phylum Streptophyta; class Magnoliopsida; order Santalales; family Viscaceae; genus Viscum; species Viscum album. The sequence continues at coordinate 867,214,691 of OY728120.1, forward strand.
AGGAATCTATTATGAGGGGAGTAAATAATGGAAGTTTTAGGGGGATTTATTGTCACAAATAATGGGTTTTGAAGTTATTAAAGGATATTAGAGTGTGTGGTATTTTATAAGTGGGGAGAGGACATACTTTGAATTTTTGAAAATAAATAATGCCACCAAGGTTTTTTTCATTAAAAAAGGAATAAAAATAAACCAATTTAAAAAAATATAATATAAAATGTATAAAATTTTCCCTAAAATCGGAATTATATAGATTTTCTATAATTTTAAACGTTATATTTTTGGTTTAACCCGCAGCAAATCCATTTTTATGTTAACTAGGATAATTACTTTTAACTATTTTCACTAGTCATTATGGTCAAAAATTAAGTTGAAAATATTATATAATATAAATTATTCTGATTATAAAAATGGGATACTTTTTTCCAAATTAAACTCACATATTTGGTATAATTTAGTTTAAAATTATCCCCACAAACATGTTTAAAAATGGTTTTCAAAAAGAAGAACATTCAAATGTTGAAAAAGATTTTATATAAAAAATAAATATGAAATTGATTCCAACAATATAAATTGTATTATTTTATATACAATTGAACTAATTTTAATTTTATATACACATTTAAATAAAATACGGTTTTTAAATTATTTAAATGAAAACACATATTTGTTTACAAAAATATGAATTTGTCATTATTCATTGAAAAATAAAACTTTTCAGAAAAATCCCAAACAATTACCCTAAAATAATTTTGAAATGATTATTTCAAAAATTAATTTAATATTTAAAATTACTTTATCTATAATTGGTAAAAATTAATTCAAAATTTTGTGTTCAAAGCGTGACTAATAAACCTTTTAGAAAAAAATTGGTTTCTCATAAAACATTTCTTTCTCTTTCAAATGGTTATTTTTTATTTATAAATAATAGAAAACCATTAAATTTATTTTATAAATGTTTAAAACATAAGTTTCATAATTTAGATACTATTATTCACACCCACCTATGTAACATCTAGGTTATAATGGTCATGTTTAAATAATAATATTTTAATACAGTTTCATTTTTCATTTAAAACCAGTGTTGTGTGATTCCTAAGATATAAAAGAAATTGAATTTATTTAAATGATATATATCATATATTATATGGGCGTAACACCATCACCTTTAAATAACTTATTTTATGGAATAAAAGGTTTCACTATAATCAAATATGCTATATCCCAGCATTCCGAACATACTATGAATCATTTCATGTTGGTAGCACAAGACTTGTAGGGGACACTTGAAAACCAAACACCTTATCTATTTCCCCATAAATGCATCAGTGGTACATAAAACTCCCTAGGATTCATAATATGATTCAAACTCTAACAAGTGGTTAGATACACATGATAACTAAATCACTCAAGGAATAATGTTCTTTTATTCCAATATAGTTATTGTGTCTAAAAGAAATATCCACCCATGTATGCATGGATAGTTGAATCATGGAATCATAATCCCCTTCAATATACCTTATAACTATATATGTTACTATTATGTTTGATCATAAAAACACATACATCAGAAAAAAGGTTAATAAATGATTAAATAAAAATGATATGGATTCAAAATTGATTCTAATATTTGGTTGTTTGTGGAAGCTTCCACCACTACCAAGGGTAAATTATGGGTCTCCTTCCCAATAGGATTCTTAATATTTTTAATGATGGGATAAATAATTATTAATTATTGAGATTCATGTGCATCACTAGACTTATTCATTTCTTGGTTATATTGAATATATGAATTTTCTTTTCCATTGATAGCCTCACTAGCCCATGAATTGGGAGTATTCTAATGATACCAACATTATCTAGGACCTTATGGGTATTCCATAATCAGTATAAGGAGACCCACAATTTCTAATTTTTAATTTGAGTACACCTCCACCATATGATTATGGATTATTTGGGTTTCCCACTTATGATGTTATATAAAAACGTTCTCTACATACAAATCATCATGGGCCATAAAAATAAATTGACACCCCATGAAAAGAAGTGGTCAGTATGAGAAGAAATGGGGAGGACATAAACCCTTCTAATTCCTTAGTTAAATTCAAAAACTCTTCTATTCGTTCTTGGAAATCAGTTTTAGTGAATATTTAAACCATCATTAATAAAGAATCAGAAGAATTAACGATCTATGTTTAAGGAGGAAGGTTTCTAGATGTTACACAATATTATAAATTGAATTCAATTAGCATATATGAAACACTCAATCCTCTTTTATTAGTAATAGTAGATGAGAGACACAAATTAATGTTCAAGCAAAGAATTACATGAACCTATCCTACAACTGCTTCTATAGAAACCCCTTTAGAAAGTAAAGCAACCTATTTCTAACTAATTTATTGACATATCATGATTTTTAGATCATGAATTAGTATATGAACATATAAATACGTTCTTAAAGGATACATCTCCAAATAAAATATGAAATTATAAAATTAATAATTACTATTCATCCTAGTGTGGATTCAGATTCCTAATGAATACACTTTCTTACACTTATGTATATTTTTGAAGAAACCCTTGAAGGGGAAAGATGTTGCGGTATTTGATACACCATGGAGGGGTCGAAAATCACAACTCATATATATTCTTCCAAACATGGGGAGCTTTTTACTCCACCATATATAACCGCTGAATTTATATTTTATGTAGTCTTTTCAAATATAGTGCAATATACTGGGGTAAGAATGGGAGATATTGATACTTTGGATTCCTCTGAATATCAAACAAACATTGAATATAATGATTTCATAAATGTCAAAATATTATATCAAAGATGAATATTAAGCTTAACTATTCATAATATGATCTTGGAATATTGTTTTCACTACCACTGGTTATATATAGCCCTAATGATTTTAACATTTAATCTAAGTGTAAGGGAATATAAATGGGAAAATGAATATCATCATCAAGATCATTGATAAAAGTTTCATATTTATGTGGATTATCTGGATAAGAAATAATAGGGATACCATAACTAGATCGAATCTTATTAAAAAAATTAATTTCCATTGATACATACCATAGAATTCTAGGGAAGTTAAGGATTAAATCTTTGAATCCCACTAAATCAAGGATTATAGATACATTTAATTGGCGAGGGTTGAGGGAATGGTGGTTACTATACTCCTTAAAGGTTTCATTAGAAATATAGATGGTGTTTACCACTTCCATTGGACCCTCTTCCTATGATTATCTACCTTGAAAAAATATTGAGGAATCTTTTTACCTTTCCTTTTTATCTATATTAGTCAATTTTTTATAATTTACATTCAGTTGTTGATGATGCATGTAATTCTAGTTCTATATCATATAGTTTCTCATTGTATATGATAATATCTAGGTCTCTACAAAGTGCAATGAATACCTACTGATGACACCAATTAGGGAAAAGTAAATTGTGTTATTATTTCCACCCACAACAAAAACATCCCAAAATGAATCTCTATCATTGCATTATTGTCCATAATAGATTGAAGGGAGGAGTGATACACTTATTTATATGTATCTAAAAAACCTCCAAAACCTATGTGGAATATACCCCTCATAGGTATATTATATTTTTTTCTTGGTGGCTAGGACATGCTCTCATAGTGATATCATGAAATCACATTCTTCAATAATCATAGTCTCATTATAAGTGATAATACCAGTCAGAGCTGTATGTAGTTGTAACACAAATTGGTTATGTCAGTTTATCTTTTTCTTCATCTCTTTATAATTTAATTAACATGGTCTAAAATCACTTATTTTCTACATATAGGATCTATGTCACAACCCCAACTCTAGTAACCTAGAGACAGTGGTTATTTTATTACATTGACATTGATACAAGGAGTCTAATCCTGAATGATCGATCAATTTAGTAATATTGGACATCCATATAATAAAAGTATTCCAATTTCACATTCTAAATAAAATATAATGTATAGTAATATAAAATATTTAACATCATTTAACTCATTCAAATAATTATTCTTAATATCTAGGGGAATGAACAATATAATAAGGGTGAGATTAAATGATCAATAAGGGTTTCATGTAGTGAAATATATTATTGTTAGATAAAATATAATAAATATGACATGATAAATAACTGATGACACATTAATAAATCATTTTATTAAATAAAATGACTCTTCTAATTTTTTTGAAAAAATCTAGACATGGAAAAACATATCTGATTAAAAGAGAATAAATATCAATTTTGATTTTAAACATTTCATTCTTGGTTCAACTATAAATTAGAGTAATATGTGGTTAAATATATAAAAACTCCATAAATATATATATTATAAGAAAATAAATGGAGTTTAATAAGGATTTGTATTATAAGTTTCCTACAATGAAGAAAAGAGTAATCTGAAAAATTGAGATTGTAAAACAAATTAATAAATCTTTAGTATATTTTATATTAAAACCCCTTGAATGAATAGAGTTTAATTGAAACATCAACAATCTTTAATAAATATTTATTCATGTTAAATACATAAAAATATTTTTACATACGCCATATAAATGTAAATAGGTGCATGATAAAAAATATGTATTAAAAGATTATAAATTGAGACAAAATCCCTCATCTCATGCTGCCCATTAGTTGAACATGACTTAAAATAATGTATAATCGTTTTAAACATGTTATTAATTTATACCAAAATCATATAAATAAATAAAATATCATATATAATTATCTTACAACTTTTTACCACATATTAGTGTAACATCCTGACCAGGGTTCCTTATGTCGGTACCTCAAGTCAGATCATTAAATCACCACAGAAACACCTCCTCATATACCATAGGATGACAACTAACAAAGACTGTCTAATTGGTAACATGGTGAGACCATACCCTAATTATAAAATCATTAAAACAACAAAAATAAATAGACAATATCCAAAGGATAGTAACAATAATAAATAAAAAAAGACCAATATCTAGTGATGAATCCAAGACATGTAATATGACTATAACCAATGTAGTAAATAAGTCATGCCATACATGTTTCATGTGTCTAATGAAAACCTAATATAAAAACACACTGATATCTCCAATACAGGTCCTGATATCATGTTTTCTTCCCTTTTCCATGATCCATCCTAAATGCCAACTCATCCATCTAATATAGCTCTCTTACCCTTATCCAGTCCTAAAAACATGAATTATATTTTCATATCGATCTAGAAGCCTAAGTAGGACATGAGTACAGCTCAGTAGTCCACCACCCATGGAATCTAAAGAAATATTTAGTACATAATTGTGTATTCGATTTTATAAATAAAAAAGATAAATGGAAAAAGTATACAAGTTTCACATTAACTATTCTTTATCCAAACATATCACGCTGCTTCAGCCCATACTGAAGTATGAACCATGTATCATCATAATTTCACAACTCATTCTTTGATGGGATTTCATTATTCGTATACTTATAATTTCATGTCTAGTATCATGGATAATGAGTCCAAATACCAAATAACAATCATGCATCAGGGGCCTAGAGCAGTATTCTAGCATCCTATGGGTATTTGGAGCATCAATCCCTGAACCAAACCTCATGGATCAATCACATATATCACAACATATAAATAAAGGTTCAACATTATTAACCATATTATCAATCACTCACAACATGGTGAACTATTTCATTTATAAATCTCAACCATGGTTCTATACTTCAATAACAAAGAATAATATGAAAAAGTCACCATTATTCCATTTATCAGCAATTAACCACTTATCATTAACCCTTTTATGATTAAGATATTTATAAATTTAAATATCACACTAAACCATGAAATAATAATTTATTTCAATTTCCTTAATGAATTATTTCAGTTTTTTACATTTCCTAAATCATATCTTCAAGAGGTTTGACACACCACATGGGTTACCAAGAAATATAGTCTCATAATATCCAACTAGACCAATAGTATCCATTAAGGGTTTCCAAATTTCATTAAGTTAATTTAATCTTTTCAATTTTAAATTTAATTTACAAAAAAGGAAACAAAATGGCACAATTACATTCACAAGATCACAATCATGACTATAGGAATATGCAATTAGACCACCCACGTCGATATCATTGATAAAAACACTCCAAACCATAACCCTCAATTTGATGTAAAATGGTCAAATTCACAAAAGTAAGTAAGATCTAGGATAAAAACCAAGGAACAAGAACCAATGAAATTAGATCCATGAAAACCTAGATCTTAACCATTGAAAATGACATAAAATAATATCTCTATAAAGGGGATGAAATATTAGAGATATAGGAATATAAATTATAACGAAATAACTTACCAAAGAGTATTATATACTTCCACCGGATCATTGATTTACAATTAAGATGATCAAGGAGCATTTGATCCCTCTTTGGAGCATCTACAAATATACATAAACCTCCAAAACTCACCTAAATCCACCCGATACAAGCCCCAACCAATGTAAGACTAAAACAGGGGTGAAATAAAACCCGATAAAGGGTATGAGACTTATCCATAAATATTTGGATATTTTAAACTCTACACTTTATAACATATTCTCCTCAAGATGTACTCCAAAGCATCCCTAAGATTATGAGGTAAAAATATTGGTCCACTTGGCCCATATATTAGCTTCCCTCCCCCATGTTTCCTCTTGAACATGGCCATGATTACACCACATTTAGACCAATGGTGTAACCTTTCCCCATAACACGTTCTCACTACAATCGATAATAAGAATAAGATGCTCCTCAAAGAATGAATCAACCTCAAGCTAAAAATCATCAACATTGATCACATGAGAAGGTTCAGAGTGATATTTACTAATATGCATCACTTGAAAAATATCATGCATATAACCATACCAATGTAGAAGATCAAATCGATATTCCACCAGTATGATCCTCTCCACAATCTCAAGTGGTCCAAAAAAACATGGGCACCAACATGAATTACATATGAGTCCTATGGTGACCCAATCTTGGCGACAATCAAAGTAAAACACGACCACCCATTATAAGCTTAAGGGGACTATTAAATCGATCAAAATATAAACTTAATCAACCAATAATGCTTCCCTTTGAATTTTGATAATATGTATAATATGAAAAAATCTTTATAACACATGAATGAATGAACTCAAGAGTCTTATCATAGAACACTCACAATGTGGGATTTATATATACACCACACATTTTTATAGATTATTTTTTAATGTTATCTAAACTTCATTGTAAAAAAAATACTATATTTACAAGTATCATTTTAGTTATTCGCACCCACCACATCCCTCTATGCTAATTCACTTCATAAGGATTATTCTACCAATACAGGGTCATCACAATTTATAGAGGATATGCTCCTAGGTTTTTAAGGATATTAATATATATTATTATGGGGCTATACATATACTAGTTTTTATAAAGATTTAATTATTTTAAGATAACAAATCAATGTCAACAACTATATAAAAAATTAAAATATTTCACTATTTTTATTATAGCTAACGATTTTGTCAGCACATATTTTGGGAATATTATCTTGGGAGTGATATACTAATATATAAGAATACACAAAAAATAGTGAAACAATAATGAATAATATGGAGGAATATTTGTTTTTGATAATAAATAAACATAATTAGGAATATTTTATTCCAGATAAAAAGTAATAGTTATTTCCAATTGGATATTTTTCAATAGGAACCATTTTATAGTTATTTACCAAGAAATAACATCATAACATAATTTAGATGTCTACATCATGTTTATTGTTTGATATATTAGTTTTATACTATTATCAGATACTATTTATATATCTATATACACAATGTGTTAATATCCACATATTTTTTATTGTATTAATAGGTCATAGTAGTTCCCTGATATAATGATTACGTATAGATTCAAAGATAATAATATTAAAAAATGTAATATAGTCAAGAAATGTTAATATGATAGGATGAAAATGATGTTTGACTTTCACACACTATAAGTTCATAATTCATTGAGTAATATTCACATGAAGTTCATAGTTATTAATATATAATATAGATAATGTTGAGGGTAGGGAAAATAGTAAAAAATATAAATACTATAGGTTTAATATGCTGTAATTATCAATGATATTTATTATTAGTCTTTAGAATATAGATCGTTATTAATGTCTGTCATGAATTGTATCCATAAATTCATGATGGAATCCATAAATCATTTCATTTGAATAAGTATCTTGCATTACTTTTTTCATGAATAGAGTGAAATTCATTGAAGGTTCATGAAAGAATTTGACCTTGTTGAGTTATGGAAGAAATTAACTCTTTACCTTTCAATCAGATAAAAGTGAATAGAAAATCTAATATATTTGATGGCCACATGAATTTCCATTTCATATAAATTTATATTATTGTTTAAGTGTAATGATATATTTTTCTATCATTATTTTCAATATTAAAGTAGGAAAAAATTATATATTACAATGTATTATTTTTAATTAAATTATTATTTCTAAATATATTATCTTTCACCATGGGGGACCTGATTTCTTTGTGAGATATCATTGTTTATTCAAGTCACATAAATTGTAATCAAATAAATATGTAATAAGAATAAATCTAATTGGAATATAGTTTATCATTTATGTTATTTATATTTACTATATGTTAGAAACATTTATACACATTAGTTAGTAAATAGAAAATAAATATTTTATAGTTTAAGGTTAAATAAATTTATAGGGTGATCTTATGAAGTAGTAATATTCTCTGGGATATTATGAAGTGTCACATAAAATAAATATTTAGTTAATTTATGAAGTTATGTTACCTACACAAGTCACATAAAATAATATAAAATTATAGTTCTTATATTATTATTTTATGAAGTGACTAGGGGTTTGTTTTCATTTATATTCAATATAATAGTATTTATATATTGTTTTTAATGTTAAATAAAATTATAATTGAAAAATATTTTATATTATTTGAACTAAAATAACATTTAAGAAATTCCCCATCATGATATAAAGAGGGAATTAGAGAGGCTCTCTATATATTATATTAACATATAATGAGAATTTATAGATAAATTTTCCTAAATGATCAATATTATTTTCTATAAAGAACTTGATTCCCTCAATATATAATACAATATGTTAATATTTCTTTTCTAATATTTTTTGATAAGTTGTATATATTTCTCTATGAATATTATTTTTCATTCTTAAGGCAATTATAACATCAATGATGATATTATGTCAAATCATAAAATAAGAATTTTTTGTAATTTATTATTTTATAATTAATTATAAATTATGTTTATTATTTATATTTATAGACTCATACATAATTAATTTTATTTTTGATAATTATCTTAATAATTAAAATAAATATTTTAAACTTAAACACCATTGACAAAATCTATATTGTTTTCCTCCTTGTGAATCCAAGCTCCCAATGTAACACCCCAAGATTTTCTTAAATTAAATAGAAATTCATGGAACTTTGTTTTATGTAGATATTTATAAATATCCTTTAAACATAACTTTTCCACTTATATGTTTCGAGTTTTGAAAAATGGTCATCTACAATTGTGTTCAGTATATTATTTGGGGTTTAATGAAAGCAACTTGTTTTTTTTTGTGAATAGTATCATACCTCTATGAATAGTAATATGACCCTAATGAATAATAAATTTTATTATTATTTTATTTTATTATGGATTTAATTTAATAACATCTTGGTTAATTTTTCATCGTGATATAGAAGTTGTTAAAGAATTAAAATTGTTAATTTTTGAATTAAGTATGATTTTATTTAAAAATTTAATTAATAATATTTAGAATTTTTTTTTTCAAAAAATGGAATTCATTTTTTAATTCTACACATTGATAAATGGTTAGGGTAATTTTTTGTGATTTTTTCTGAAATTCTTGAATTTTTGATGAATAGTGAAATACGATAAAATACTGTGTAATCGAATTATCAGTAAAATACACTATTTATGACATCATAAGTGATTTAAGGCCACTTGGTTCAAACTCACATATAATTATTAATATTTGAGGTCACATGAACTAAGACTATTCATAATATTGGGCAAAAATATTATTATAATGATTAAAATAATGAAAAATACCCCCTCTCATCCACTATAAATACCACCCTCACTCCCCTCTTCTTCCCACAACTCTCAACCCTTGATCCATTCCTATGTTCTTCCCAATACTCCTCCCAAAGATCTTCCCCACTTCCTATAGCTACTGGTCTCACCAAAAGACGAAAACCAAATCCCTTAAGAAGGATCTCAAGGAAAAGAGATCAAGAGGTAAATATCCTCTTTTATTTTCTTTCTTTTCTTTCATTTTATGTTATTATCTTCCTTTCCCTTTGGATTATGTTGGGATATTTCATTTTATATCCCCCACTACTATTCATATTATGTAATAGTGATTAGATTTCCTTTTTATCTTATCAAAATATTTTTATGAAATTTTAAGAGATGCCGTTAGGCTGCCGAATTTTCGTGAGAAATTTCTCAAGTTTTCTTTTATTTCAAGATTCATTTATTTTCATCTTCTTTCCACACCTCCTCTTAACCAATAGGAATAAATGATCAAGAATATTTAATATTCTATATTTTCTCATGTTCATGGAAAATTCATCATCGCTATTCTTATCCTCTCCCACTTATTCAAGGAATAAAAACATTGTCTGTGATGTATCGAATTACTGACATCGTGGATGATGTGTTTTAAATTTACATCAATTATTTCAAGTATGGTCCTGAAAAAATTTCTATGTTTGAACCAAGTTATAATATATGTATTATTTCTCATCCATGTTTCTGGAATTCTTTTGTACTCGTGGTTTTAAATTTATAAGACAAAATAAAGTTGTTATTATCAAAGAACCACTAAAATGATCTAAATGAACATCATTAATGTTTTAAATTATGAATCATCTTCATATAAAACATCAAAATGATAAATGGTATAAATTATGGTACTATAATTATGTAAATACCTTTCCATTCCAATTTTTTAGTTTCACTTCCAATCGACAAGAACATCCATCGGGAACGAATCATGGAAATAATGTAAGGAACTCACGCAAAACAGTGCATGGAACAAAATACTAACAATTAAAGGGTGAAACAAGGTTATGAAATGACCACATAAGAAATTATAAACAAGGAAATATTTCTTTAAAATACCAATAACACTAGTTTATCCATTATACACGAATTTTAAACAAGTTTGATGTAAGACAAGCCTGAGGTAAGGGAAATCTTAACCCGATTTCCATTCTTTGGGTTAACTTTCTACTTCGTTATTCATGTGGTATTAAAATATATTGTGTGATGGGTTTTTCTTATATTATGTTTAATTCTGTCTATTTATAGTGTATATACATATTCTATCTACTCTATTAAATCTCTCTTCAATTGTATGATATTTAAAAGGGGCTTTTCTTTTCAAATCCTCTTTTAAAATTATGTGTTACAAAATTCCAAAGCAATGTTTTTATGCTATTATTAATGTTGTATGATTATGTTATGGTTCATGGGAATTGTTTATAATGAAGTGTGGGACCCATATCTCTCTCCAATTAATTGGTTATGTGTATGTTTGAGGTCGTCTGTATGGTTACTCCAAGTGTAACTGTGACGGTTACACAAATAGTTAGGTATTCGTGAGGGTTACAAATTATAATGTAGCCGAGAGGGTTAGAAGATTATGTAAGTAATGACCCAAGATACCTTTATGATTATACTTATGTTCTTATATATTTTTGAAATCTCATGTTTTAAAAAGTAAGTATATATATATACAGGTGATAAGTATGTCTTTTGAATGTGATTTCAAACATTATAAGTATTCATGGGATAATGTGTTCTTTCCTTCTTTTTATATCACTTATTGAGTTTTTTATGCTCATACAAAGTTTTAAATGATTTTAAGAGGTTCATGGATGTAAAAGAAAACGAAGTAATCCATGTTAAATGTTGAAGAATTGTCAAGGAATCATGTTTTATGTTTTAATATTTTATATTTTGAAAAAATGGAAACTGTTTTTATGGTATCCACTCTGTAACAATGTGTGATGTTATGATTGTGTTATCTCCAAATTCTATAAAGATATAAACTTGAAAAGATCCTCAGTGTAAAAGGAATTGTTTTCTTGACTAAATAAAAGATTATGTATGTAATAAGGATAAGCCCTTATAGTTGGTATCATAGGATGGTTAAGATAACATTAAGGGCCAGGATGATGCTAAAAGAATATCAAAAATGATTTTTACTCTATAATTAATTTAAAAATGTTTTAGAATTTAAAGATTACCATGTTTCTTCATATAAGATATGTTTGTTCAGAATGGTTGTCCGTAGTAGGAAAAGGGATGCAGAAGAGGAGATGCTTCGACAAAACGACATCCTACCAGATCTACAACCTAGAATGGTGGGGCTTAGAAACGAGGAGTTTGTGACATTAATGGCTCAGCTAACACATGAAATAAATAGTGGTGGCATCTATGTAAAAGAACAAATATCATTACCACAATGAATATGACAATTGTGGAACATTTTATGATACAACACCCTCCTGATTACAATGGATCTTCTGACCCAGTAGCGGCTGAAGGATGGATTAAAGCCCTTGAAAAGATATTTGATGTTATGGGATGTTCAGACAATCAAAAGGTATGTATTTCCATTTATCATTTTGAAGGGGAATATGATCAGTGGTGGTCAATGGTAATGAATATCAAGGATATTGAGGATTTTGATTCCTTAGAGTGGGATGAATTTAAAATTCTTTTCCTTGAAAAATATTTTCCTAAGGTGGTGCGAATGAGGATGGAGAAGGAATTCCTTGAATTGAAGCAAAAGGAGGAGGATTCAATGGGCATGTATGAAGAGAACATCACTCAACTGGCGAGGTATGCTCCAAATCTTATTCGGGATCTTGATAGGAAAATCAACCACTTTTACTCAGGACTGAAGTTACGGTATCAAAGGGCATTGGCCTCCCATGAATTCAAAAGTTATGAGAAACTTGTCCTATGTGCTGAGTGGGTAAAGATAGGGTTTTCTGATGATCATGTGAATTTTTGAAATAAGGAGAAGAAGAGGTCTAGATGGAAAATGATGGGTAAGAATCAACCAAAGAAATCTGATGGTAAGAAAATCCAATTTCTAGTTTGTGAAATGTGTGGCTAGAAGTACCCTGGGGAATGTCTTAGTAAAACTGGGAAGTGTTTTAAATGTGGTAAGTTTGGAAAAATGGACTGAGATTGCAATGAAAATGATCCTAAGAATAATCCTGATAAGAATACTATAAAGTGTTTTAAATGTGGTGAGATGGGTCATTATTAAAATACCTAACCAAAGAGAGATCTGAATGATGCAAAGAAGCCATAATATAAGTATAAAGGTGTAGTGAGATCCTTTTCAACTAATTCAGTTGATGTCAGGCCATCCAATGATGTTGTATCAGGCACATTGTTTGTTCACTAAGATTTTGATAAAGTTTTGCTTGATACGGGGTCTATAAATTCCTTCATCTCTGAGAATGTTTTGTGTAAATTAGTAATATCACATCAACAAATTAAATCATAACTTATTGTTAAAACACCAGGGGGAAATATTATAGCAATGATGAATTATAATAATCCTTCTATTGTGGTATGTGGAAATAATTTACCTGAAATCCTTGTTAATTACCCTTATTTGAGGTTGATGTTATTTTGGGAATGGATTAGATTTCTGTTTAACATGCTATGATTGAATATAGAGCTAAAGAATTTTTTTTTCAGAAAGAGTTTCTATTTGTATACAAGAACAAACCCATACAATTTATAACATATCAGGAAGCTGAGAAAATATTAAAATATGGAAATGAAAGTATCTTTCTCATATTGTTAAAAGCAACAAAACTATTTAGATTAATGATGTTCCAGTGGTAAATGAATACCTTGATGTTTTTTCAAACGAGTTACCCAGTTTCATACCTGATCGTGAAGTCGAATTCACCATTGACTTAGTTCCTAATGCTAAGACAATTTCAAAACCCCATATCATATGGCTCAAATAGAACTTCTTGAATTGAAAAATCAGTTGTAGGACTTCTTGACAAAGTCTTCATCCGTCCAAGAAAATCACTATAGGGAGCTCATGTTTTGTTTGTTAAAAAGAAATATGGTTCCATGAGACATTGCATTGATTATAGAGATTTGAATAACATTACTATTAAAAACACGTAACCTTTTCCTGATATCGATGACTTGTTCAATCAGCTCTAGGGAGCTCAGTACATTTCCATGAAAGATTTGAGATCCAGATACCATCAGTTGAAGGTAAAGGAGGATCAAATCCCAAAAATATCCTATCATACTAGATATAGGCATTAATAATTTTTTGTTATGCCCTTTGGGTTAACTAATGCACATGAAATATTCATGAATCTTATGAATAGAGTATTTCATGAGTTCTTGGATAAGTTTGTGGTTGCATTTATTGATGACATTTTTTATTTTTTAAATATAAAGAGGATTATGAAAAATATCTAAGGGTTGTTTTAAAAACCTTAAAAGAAAATAAACTGTATGGAAAATTTAGCAAGTGTTATTTTTGGTTGCAACAAATTTCTTTTATTGGGAAAATTATAAATAAGGATGGAATAATTGTTGATCCGTCCAAAAAAGTAGTTGATGAATGAAAAAGACACACAAATGTTACTGATAAACGTAGTTTTCTTGGTTAGGTAGGTTATTACCGATGGTTTGTTAAGAACATTACATGGTTATGTAGCCTGATAACTAATTTAACACAGAAAGGGGTTAAATTTGTTTGGACAAAAGAATGTGATGTTTGTTTTTAGGAACTGATGAAGAGATTGGTGAATGCTCTAGTTTTGGACGTGCCTTACTAAAATGGTGAGTTTTTCATCTACAATGATGCTTATTTAAAGGGACTTGGTTGTGTTTTAATGTAGAATGATCCGATAATTACTTATGCTTCAATCCAACTAAAACCTCAGGAGTTAAATTATCCCACAAATTATTTAGAGTTGGTAGTTATGGTTTTTGCTTTGAAAATTTGGAGGCATCATTTATATAGAACCAAATGTAAAATATATATTGACCATAAATGTATGATGTATATATTCACTCAGAAGGAATTAAACATGTTGTAGAGAAGATGGATTGAACTGATAAAGGATTATGATTTCATGATCAATTACCATCCTGGAAACAAAAACAAAGTGGAAGGTTCCTTGAGTCGGAAATATCATGCATCATTAACCATGTTACATTTTGAACATGATCCCTTGATTAACGATTTGATGAATTTTGGCTTAGAAGTTATTGGTGAAGGAAATACCTATGTTTTGATTCAGGTGTTTGTGCTATCTTCGTTGTCAGACAAAATTAAGCGAGCACAAAAGGAAGACCATGAGCCACATAAAAAGTTATAATTGGTTAAAATAGGTAAGTTTATAGAATTTAATCTTGATAAATATTGTGTTTTGAGAATTGGAAAATGGTTGTGCATGGCTAGTGATTCTCAGTTAAAGAAAGATTTGTTGTGTGAAGCTTATAATTCTACATTTTCAGTTCATCATGGTAGTACTAAGATGTACGTAGACCTTCAAGAGTATTTTTGGTGGGATAAAATGAAAAGAGTTATTGCTGATTTTATTGTGAAATGCTTAACATGTCAATAGGTTAAAGTAGAGTGGAAATTACCAAATGGGATGATTCATCCTTTTATAGTGCCAGAGTGGAAATGAGAGAATGTATCAATGAACTCTGTTGTGGGACTACCAAATACTTCTCGAGGTAACAATGTGATTTGGGTTATTGTTGATCGGCTGACAAAATATACACATTTTTTTCTATTTGAGATACAATTTATTTGGATCAACTTTCTTGACTTTACCTCAAGGAGATTATTGGGTTACATGGAGTTCCTCTTTCCATTTTATCTGACCAAGATCCTAGGTTCACTTATAACTTTTGGAATGGACTTTAGAAGTCATTGGGAACATAATTAAATTTCAGTACATCTTTTCATCCTCAATAAGATAGGCAATTAGAATGAATGATTCAGACTTTGGAGGATATGATTTGAGATTTTTCAATGGAAAAATAGGGAAGTTGGGATCAACATCTTTCTTTAGTTGCGTTTTATTATAATAACAGTTTTCATTCTAGTATATAGATGGCACCTTTTGAGGCTTTGTATGGGAAGCTGTTTCAGACTCCAGCATTTTGTGATAAAGTCGGTGAAAGAAATTTTATAGGGCCAGAATTAGTAGAAGAAGTGGCTGAGAAAGTGAGGATGATCCAACATCATATGAGGACAGATCAGAGAAGGCAGAAAAGTTTTGCAGATAATAGAAGGAAAGACTTCTCTTTCGAGGTAGGTGACCATGTTTTCCTTAAAATATCTCCTTGAAAAAGTGTGATGCATTTTGGTATGAAAGGAAAGATAAGTCCACGATTCATAGGTTCTTTTCAAATCTTGGAAAAAGATAGACCGATTTCATACCAATTAGCTCTACTTCTAAGTTTTTCTCAGGTACACAATATTTTTCATGTTTCGATGTTGAGAAAGTATGTGCCAGATTCATCACATGTCTTGAGCCTAGAACCAATTCAGCTGGAAGAGAACCTTTCTTATGAAGAGAAACCGTTCATATTCTTGATCAAAGGTAAAACATATTTCAGAATAAGGTAATACACCAGGTAATGGTTTTGTGGAGAAACCACATTGTTGAAGAAGAAACATGGGAGTCTAAAAATGCTATGATGGAAAGTACCCTCAGTTGTTTAATAAGTAAATAAAATTGTGAGGATCCTTTTTCCAGAAGGTGGGGATAATGTAACACCCCAAGTTTTTCTAAAAATAATTTGAAATGAATGGTACTTTGTTTTAAGTAGATATTTATAACTAGCCTTTAAACATAATTTTTCTACTTCTATGTTTTTAATTTCAAAAAATGGTCATCTACAATTGTGTTCAATATGTTATTTGGAGTCTGATGAAACCAACTAGTTTTTTTTGAATAGTTACAGACCCTTATGAATAGTAATATGAAAAATAATATGACCCTAATGAATAGTAAATTAAATTATTATTTTATTTTCTTAAGGATTTAAGTTAATAACATCTTGGTTAATTTTTCATCGTGATATTGAAGTTGTTATAAAATTAGAATTGTTAATTTTTGAATTATGTATGATTTTATTTAAAAATTAAAATAATAATATTTTTAAAATTATTTTCAAAAAATGGACTTCATTTTTGAATTATACACCTCAAAAAATGGTTAGGGTAAATTTTTTGGATTTTTCTGAAATTCATGAATTTTCGATGAATAATGAAATCTGATAAAATACTGTATAATAAAATTATCAGTAAAATACACTATTTATAAAATCATAAGTGATGAAAGGCCACTTCATTCAAACTCACATTCCATTATTACGATTTGAGGTCACATGAACTATGAATATTCATAATCTTGGGCAAAAATATTATAACAATGATTAAAATAATGAAAAATACCCCCTCTCCACTATATATACCACCCTCGTTCCCCTCTTCTTTCCACACCTCACAAGCCTTGATCCATACCTATTTTCTACCAAATACTCCTCCCAAGGCTCTTATCCACGTTATAGAGTTGCTGGTCTCACCAATAGACCAAAACCAAAGCCCTTAAGAAGGATCTCAAGGAGAAGAGATCAAGAGGTAAATATCCTCTTTTATTTTCTTTATTTTCTTTCATTTTATGTTATTATCTTCCTTTACCTTTGGATTATATTGGGATATTTAATTCCATATCTCCCTTACTATCCATATTATTTAATAGTGATGACATATCCCCTTTCTCTCATAAAACTATTTTTATGATATTTTAAGAGAAGCCGTTAGGCTGCCGAATTTTCATGAGAAATTTTTAACGTTTTCTTTTATTTCAAGATTCCTTTATTTTAATATTATTTCCTCACATCCTCTTAACCAAGAGGCATGAATGATCCATAATCTTGTATATTCATGATTTTCTCATGTTCATGGAAAATTCATCATCACTATTCTTCTCCTCTCTCACTTATTCAAGGAATAAAAACATTGTCTGTGATGTGTTGAATTACTAACATCGTGGACGATGTGATATCAATTTCCATTAATTCTTCCAATTCTGGTCATAAAACTATTTCAATGGTTGAACTAGGTTATAATATATGTATTTTTCCTTATCCATGGTTATGTATTTATTTTGTACTCATGGTTTTAAATTTATAAGACAAAATGAGGTTCTTATTATCAAAGAACCACTAAAATGATCTAAACGAACATCATTAACGTTTTAACTTATGAATCATCCTATTATAAAAAATCAAAATAATAAATGGGATAAATTATGTTACTGGAAATATTTAAATACCTTTCCATTCCAATTTTGGATTTTCACTTCCAATCGACAAGAACATCTATCATGAACAAATCCTAGAAATCATGTAAGGAACTCACCCAAAACAATGCAAGGAACAAAATACTAACAATTAAAGGGTGAAATATGGTTATGAAATGATAAAATAAGATATTATAAACATGAAAACGTTTCTTTAAAATACTATTAACACTATTTTAACCATTTTATAGGATGTTTAAACAAGTTTTATGTAATACAAGCCTGAGGTAATGGAATTCTTAACCTGATTTCTATTCTTTGGGTTAACCTTCTACATCATTATTGACATGGTATTAAAATTGACTGTGAGATGGGTTTTGCTTATAATATTTTTAATTATGTCTATTTATAGTGTATATACATATTACATCCCCTCTATTAAGTCTATCTTTAATTGTATGATATTTATAAGGGGATTTTCTTTTAAAATCCTCTTTTAAAATTATGTTTTACAAAATTTAAAAGCAATGTTTTAATGCTATTATTAATGTTGTATGATTATGTTCTGGTTCATGGGAATTGTTTCTGATAAATGGTGGGACCTACATCTACCTCCAATTCATTGGGTATGTGTATGTTGGAGGTCAGCCATACGGTTACACTATGTGTAACTGTGATGGTTACACAAATAATAAGGTAGCTGTGCGGGTTACAAATTATAAGGTAGCCTAGAGGGTTACAAGATTATGTAAGTAATTCCCCAATATACCTTTATGGTTCTACTCATGTTCTTATTTATTGTTGAAATATAATGTTTCACAATTTAAGTATATATATACAGGTTATAAGTATGTCTTTTGAAAGTTATTTCATACATTACAAGTATTAATGGGCTTATGTGTTCTTTCCTTCTTTTTATATCCCTTGATAAGTTTTTATGCTCATACAAAGTTTTAAATGATTTTCACAGGTTAATGAATGTATAATAAAAAGAAATAAGCCATGTTAAATGTTGAATAATTGTTGAGGAATCTTGTTTTACATTTTAATGTTTTATATTTTTTAAAAATCGGAAACAATTTTTATGGTATCTACTCTACAACAATGTGTAATGTTATGAATGTGTTATGTCCCAATTATCTAAATCTATAAACTTGAAATAATCCTCAATGTAAAAGGAAGTGTTTTATTTACTAAATTCAATATTATGTATTTAATAAGGTCCAGTGTAATGCCCCGACCCTAGTTACCCAGAGTTTGTGCATTATTACATAAAGTTGGCATGATCACAAAAGATCAAGTCTTAGAAGAAGAATTAGTTTTGTAGTCTTGGAAGTACTAGATAAAATCATAAGGTTTACATTACATCATGAAATGGAAAACTACAACAATATGGATTCCATATGAAACACTAAGATCCCATAAACTATCCCTGCAGGTCATTCATAATATACTTTTTCGCATCCTGGAAAAAATAAAACATAGAAATGGGTGAGCTCAGATTCTCAGTAAGTATAACAATATAACAGAAGCTTTCATAAATAAGAATAAACATTTAAGGAAATGTATAATAATAAGAAAAAATCCTCTTCAACATAAACATGATCATAATATGGCATATATAAATCAAAATAATCTCATTTACTTACTCACATGGATATTCTACTAGTCAAATAATCACATGCAATATCAATAGCCGCATTCATAATGATGGAATGAATAATACTAGTCTTTCATAACCACATATTAAATGCCTTGTTCCATGAAAACAAAATATATTTTGTCAAGGCCTTGTTCCAAGACACTAGTTTTTCTCATGATACCTACTGATGCATCGAGGAGCTATAGCGGGCTCCACCGGTCACATACTAAGTCCAATGCATTCCTCATATTAAATGGTTTAAACAAAACACAGACATTCGTATTAGAAATAGAATACAAAATGTAAATACTTTATCCATAAAAAATGAATTGTATAAAAATAACACTTCCACAGTCAAAAATATCACAAAAACGTCAATACAATATGGGATATTTGTATCATAATAAATCACCTTCAAACATGTTTAAAATCCATAAAACGATTTTGACATAGATGAAAATGATTTGTAAAACTCTTTCAGAGAAATATCCATTTTTTCATGAATGAAATTAAAATTCACACAATTTTAAAAGGAATACATTTAAAGACATTTTTGAATCGAAGTGTCCCACACCAATTTGAAACTTTTGAAATGAATTGACATTTTAAAAATATTCATGTCCATATAGATAAATCCATAAATACCATTTGGAAAACATTGACATTATTGAAAATGATTTAGAGGAATAAATATTTAAAACATTTAAAAATATGTTTTATTAAAAAAGGTCAATTAAAATAATCCATTTGAAAACTCTTTCATAAAACACGGACATGGATAATAAATATGTCTCAGTAGATACTTACATAAAAACAACCTCAGATAATAAGGAGAATGTGGAATTAACCCTTACCTTGTACATTTCATTGGTAGAGGGTAGTTTAACCTCCTGTATAATGGTGAAATAATTTTCATTAAATTATACAAGAATAATATACATTAATATGATATCATATATGATTTTTTAACATTTATTTATTAATAATATCTTAGTATTATCGTCGTTTTGGGTGTTAACAGATTCATTTTCCTTTATATTATTTTTTCTTTGATTAATATTTGTTATGGATGGGATGTATCTTATTAATATCCACAATTATATCCAGTATTTAAACATTATTTTTAATCATCAAATGATAATTAGTCTTGAATGGATTCAATGGGGAATGAATCTCATCGCGTTCGTGGAGATAGTAATCCGTACGTACACACGAGCGGCAATATCATTATTTTGATACTAAAATAATATATAATTGGATGGTATATCATATATACAGAATCATTATCATGTTATATTTATTATTTACATAAATTACACAACATTATTATACCCATCCATATAATAATGTATTGAATAACAATTTCACCACAACGTGGAGACGGTAAGCAGTACATACACATGTATGGTGACATGTCATTCAAAGGATGGATAGAATAATGAATATGATTGTACCATATTTATGATAACATAACAGTATATAGAATATACTAGATTTATTGTTTTATATTGGAAACATAAAAGAAATAGGTAGTGGAAGAAGAAAGGAACGTGAAAGAGGTGATGAAATATTAACCTCTTCTTCAGGTTCTTCTTTTTGATTTGATCAACATGGATCCATAGGTTGGATTTATAACTAAATTAAGGACTATAGGATGAAGGGTGGACATTTTAGAGGGTATTTCGGTAGGAATTGGGTGATCCAAATGGCTTTGAAGGTGTGAATTAGAGAGAAGGGGAGTGCTCTTTTATAAGAGGCGTGAGGGGCACCTTAGGAAAAGCTATAAATATTATTTTATAATAAAATCCATTTCGGTTTCTAATGGCTCCAAAATGAATTATTTAAAGGATTATGTGGGGATGGGTTGAAAACCACTCAACCAATAGGTCTTAGACAGGTTTGGGTCAATATATTAACTTTGTCTTTTAGATTTAACTCTGTTAAATAGTTTGACATTTACCATGTCTCTTTGTATTTTTATATTGTATGAATAATAAACATAGAATATATTTTCAAGAGAAACCAAAGTGATTAATTAATGATACACATATCATTATATAAGTCTTTTGGCCAAACCTTATATTTTCAGTAATATAATATCAATTAATAATATAATATTTGTTTTAACAACTCTTCTATGTCAATTTTGACACTATTTGGTATTTTGTTTTTTCTAAATTCATAACAGCATTATTTATTAGAAAATAATTCATCTAACCAACCCTTATAGGTCATATTAACCTAAAAGATTAGTGTAATTCATAAAAAGGCTCAAATTACATTTATTTGGATATGTAGAATATCAATTATTTTAATCATTCATTAATATGGTAATTACTGCATCATCATTGTGTCATAAATAAATTAAATTATTTAATGTCTAAAAAATATAAATATAATACCATTATGTAGGAAATATTTTTATCTTTATAATTCATATTTATAGTCGAATTTATCTTATGTGTAACCCTATATTGAAAATTATTTAGTTAATAAACTTTGATTTTAACTCTTTTAACTCTTCTTTGAATTAAATAATAATAAATGTCCTAATCTAAACCATGTGGACCAAATAGGGTCATATTTTATTCATGAGGTTTTTTGGACGAATTATACTTATCCAATTTAATTAGTACATGTGTTAGGATAATAATAATATCATTTTACCCTTAATTACCCTATTTACTTTTAACCGTGGTAAATAAATGTAAAAAGTTACTATTCAGGAAAAAATATTTTCATCTTATTGAACCACATTTTACTTACTAATATCAACTGTGTGTCTTTGATTTTTTAAATTTAACTCACAAAAGCGGTAAAATTAAGATTTATGTAAATTTGCAAATGCTCCTAGAAGGTAGGTAAAAGTCGGTAAAAAGTTCGATATATTTTTTATATATCTAATATTATTATAACCTGAATCCAATGTATTAAATTAAAGTTATATAGGTATTATGTATCTATTTTGACCAAAAATAAATTTAAATAAAATAAATAATAATATTTCGGTTTTAAATAATAACACAATGTTTTTCACTATTCATCAAAAATTGAATGTTTTTCGAAAAATACCAAAATTTTACCGTAAGATAATTTAGATATTATGAATTAAAAAATGAAGTCCATTTTATCAAATTAAAAACCTATAATATGAAATTATTAATTTAAAATTAATTAATTTTTTCAAAACCAAAAAACATATTTTTATGAAATAATAACTATCAAAAGATTGACACTTGTTTATGTACAATTTCATAGTGAAATTACATACAATGAAAAGAATTGGATTAAATGGTAAAAATATAATCTATTTGTACTTCCAAAACATTAAAATATAAAATTTAACACTATAAATTATTTTGATTAAAAAAGATGTTTTTAGTTAAAATATAGTATTTTTCACAATTCACCCAAATATGAAAGTTATCAAAAAAACACCAAAAATTTATTGAAGTTAAACTATTATGTCCCTATTCTAAAGAATAATTTTATTTTATCAAATTGAATATATAAAATTTTCAAATATTGGATTCAATGAGGGTTCGCCATTAAAAGGCATTAAAATTTCATTTTTTTTTGAAAAATACATCTTTTATCTAAAAAAATGAATTTGATCTTACATTATGTCTAAGAGAATCACAATATGGATTCTAAAATTATAAGGATTATATAATGTTTCAAATTATGATAATACTCTTCATAACCGCTTTTGAACAGCTAGTTTGTTAATTCATGGTGCGCTAGAACTCGGTGTTGCATGTAGTTCAAGTTATTGAATTATTTTGAAGAAATAATATACTAAGAATTATTAGGGTGTAACATTATTAAATCCTTCAATAAATTGTGTCCTCGCAATTTGAAATTGTTTTTCATAAATAAAATGTTGAAAATAGAAAACACCTTTGTGGGAAAACCCACATCAGAAATTGGGTTAATAAAATTTAGTTTTAATAAGAGGAAATTGGGAATGAAAAAGTTACCACCAAATTATGATCTCGATGAGAAGAACATTGGTGGAAATTAGAGACACATAATTTGAGGAAAATAAGTAAATATTTATAGGGAGTGATTGGGGTCATTAGTCAAAAACAATTGTATAATTGAGGGCCTTAAAGCCGTCAATCTATGATGATTTAAAATATCATCGGTTCAAAAAAACATAAGGTATTAGGATAACACTTTTTTAGTTTTAATATCCCTTACCTAATTTTTAAGATTTAATTTCTATATAGAAGAAATGAAGAAAGAAAAAATGTATATAAACATGAAAAGTAGAGCTCCATCCTTTAACTAATTTCTACCACAAAATCATCTTTCACTATAAAAGATAATAGAACGTAAAAAAATATTATATTTATCATATTCATATAGGGTTCCAAAAAATTGAATTTATAATTCATCTAACAGAACGTTTAAAAAAACTACAATTATTCAATCCAGGACATCATGTGGGCCAGTGGTAGGAGATACACCCTTGTCACCCTTCGGTTTTGGGTTCAAGTCTCACAACCTTGCCGGATGCGACAGGTTTCCACCCTGCCTCTGGGTTGTCCTTTTTATAGAAATCCAAAAATAATATCAAACTAGAGTTATCCAAAATACTTCTATCCAAACTCACAGTCCAAAACATATAAGGAAGGTAAACACAATGAAGATCTTTTTTTCCACATAATAACATGTGAATACCTTCATCATGTATTCTTTGAAAACACTAAAACATCCAAAATTACCATAAAACTTTATTGATTACATTCATGATCCCTTATCCTGTATATAATAGTGGATACATTTCTTATATCAAAAAATATTGAATGTTCCGACAATGATGAAATAAGGAAACTATTAATTAGTTCCAAGGAAGTCATGAATATCCTATATAATTTTTCTAAACTAACCTTCTCTCATTCAAAAATCACTACCTCGTTATTATGACCGTATTAAGGATTACATTTCCTTCAACCATTTATTTTTCCAAAAGTTTAGCGAACTATTAAGTCACTTTTCATAGAATCATAAAATCTCAAATCCTCAATAAAATAGTACTACTGTACAATTCTTATTTATCTCCATAATTCATATATCTAGTATATTACTGATACAACACTCAAATGAAATAATTCTATAATAACAACATAAGAACACTATTAATTCCTCTTCATCCGAGGTAGCATCATAACTTGATTATTATCTAATAGCATCATTTGAGGTATACTTTGATGATTGGGACATTAATTCACATAGTGTCCCAATGCCTTGCAGATGAAGCATTTTACATTTGAAACCTTTTTCTTACCCTTGAAATCGCGTACTTGGTGTCCTTTTTCCCCACACTTATACCAAAATCTCATTCTCTTGAAGAATTTACCAAGGTGATTCTTTCCATAGTTATCACATATGGGAAAATCCTTCTTCTCCCTCTTCCCCTTATCCATTTTCCTCTCTTCCATCCTTTTCGTCTCTTTCTTCCCTTCAAAGTCATAGGATTCATAGAATTATTTAATTATATTATTAACACATGATATTATTTCTTCATATGTTGAGAATACATGGGAGACTATTTCCTTTATAAATGTTGGCTTAATACAGTGAAAGATATAATCCTTCTTACTATTTGGATCATACATATTGCTGGAGTTAAAATTCCTTCTACTAGGCGCCATTTCTATACAATGGAATACACAAAGTTAGTTTATGAATTGCAATGAATAATTCCAAACTTATAAAATACCAAACATAAATTGAACAGTTTATGAATATAATACATAATCATAAAAATGTTTTCTTTGAGGAAGTATATACTCATAAACCCTTCATAATGCTTTGTAATGAAAATAAAAATTAACTTAAGCATATCCCCCATGAGTGTTGTAACCAAGAGTGTAGCAAGGCCCGTTGTCGTGTACCAGTTCTCTTTCGAGTCTAGCTCAATGCGATATTTTTGGGTTTTACCCCTAGGTATATCTGTGCCAGAGCTGCCTCTAACTATTCGTATCTAGACAGGGATGTATTTCTTGGAAAACTCACAAAAGTTGTACAATACCAAAATTCTAAAAATTTCTTCTATACTAATCCTCAATGTCTATCTTAGGGAAATGTGCTCTAATTAGCGTTTATCTAAATCTAGATTCCATGTTTTGTAATAAACTTCCTTTGATTCAAACTGTAATACCCTGAACCTAGTTACCTAGAGTTGGTGCATTATTACATAACATTAGCATGATCACAAAAGATCAAGTCTCAGAAGACCGATTAGTTCAGTAGCCCTGGAAGTAATAGATACATTCATAAGGTTTACATTACATCATGAAATGGAAAACTAAAACAACATGGTTTCCCTAGGAAACACTAAGATCACATAGACTCTCCCTGTAGTTTAGTCATAATATACTTCTTCGCATCTTGGGAAAAATAAAACATTGAAAGGGGTGAGATAAGATGCTTAGTAAGGATAACAATATAGCAGAAGCTTTCATAAATAAGCATAAACATTTATGGAAATTTATAAAACTAAAACAAAATCCTATTCAACATAAAATTCATCATTATATGGAATATATAAATCAAAATAATTTCATTTACTAACTCACATGGATATTCTACTAGTCGAATAATCACATGAAATATTAATAGCCACTTTCATAATGATGGAATGCATAATGCCAGAATTTTATAACCACATAGTCAAGGCCTTGTGCCAAGAATATAAATAAGATTTTTTAAAAGCCTTATACCAAGACACTAGTTTGTCTCATGAGACCTACCGATGCATCCAGGAGCTATAGCGGGCTCCACCTATCACTTACTAAGTCCAATTCATTCCCCATATGAAATGTTTTAAACATAACATAAACATTAATATTAGAACTACCATACAAAATTTCAATACTTTATCCATAAACCATGAATGGGATAAAAATATCACATCCAGAGTCAAAAATATCACAAAAATATCAATACAATATGGATGATTTGTATCATAATAAATAATCTTCAAAAAAGTTTAAAATCCATCAATGAATGTTGACATAGATGAAATTGATTTATAAAACTCTTTGAGAGAGATATAACTTTTTCATTGAAACATTTAAAAGTATCAAAATTTAAAAAGGAAGACATTTAAATATATTTTTGAATCAAAGTTTCCCATACCACTTTGAAACTTTTGAATGGAATTAACATTTTAAAAAAAATCATCGACATATATATAAATCCTTAAATAACATTTTGAAAACATGGAAATTAATGAAATTGATTTAGAGGAATAAATATTTAAAAAATTTAAAATGATGTCTTTGTAAAAAAAAGTCCCTTAAAAGAATCCCTTTGAAAACACTTTTATGAAACATAGACATGGATAATAAATATGTCCCAGTAGATACTTATATAAAAACAACCTCGGATAATAAAGAGAATGTGAAATTAACCCTTTCCTTGTACATTTCCTTGGTTGAGGATATGTTAAACTCCTGTATAACTTTGAAATAATTGTTATTAAATCATAAAAGAATCATATACATTAATATGACATATATATGATATTTTAACATTGCTTTGTTAATAATATCTTAGTATTATCCTCGTTTTGGGTGTTAACAGATTCATTTTCCTCCATATTATTTATTATGTGATTAATATTTGTTATGTATGGGATTTATATTATTAATATAAATAATGATATCCAGTATTTAAATTTTTTTTTTAATCATCAAATCAAAATTAGTCTTGAATGGATACGATGTGGAATGAATCTTATCGCGTTCGTGGAGACAGTAATCCGTACGTACGAATGAGCGACAAAATCATTCATTTGATATTAATATAATATATAATTGGATGATATATCATATATAAAGAATCATTATCATGTTATATTTATTATTTACATCAATCACAGATCATAATTATACCCATACAAATAATAATGTATTGAATAACAATTACACCACGACGTGGAGACGGTAAGCAGTACGTATGCACGTATGGTGACATGTCATTCAAATGATGGATAGAATAATTAATATGATTGTACCATATTTATAATAACATAAAAATATATATAAGACAAGGGAGTTATTATTTTAGAATGGAAACATCAATGAAAGAGCAAGTGGAAGAATAAAAAACTTGAAAGAGGTGATTAAATATTTACCTCTTCTTCGTGTTCTTCCATTTGATTTGACGAAAAGGGCTCCATAGGTTGGATTTCTGACTAAAGGAAGGAATATAAGATGAATTGAGGAAAGTTGAGAGGGTATCCGGGTAGGGTTTGTCCCAGCCAAATGGCTTTGAGTGTGTGAATTATAGAGAAGGGGGAGTGGCCTTTTGTAAGAGGGGTGAGGGGAACCTTAGGAAAATCTAGAAACAATGTTTCATAATAAAATCATTTTCGGTTTCTAATGCCTCAAAAATGGATTTCTTAAAGACTAATGTGGTTATGTGTCTAAAAATACTCAACCAATAGGTTTTAGATAGGTTTGGGTGAATATATTAACTTTATCTTTTAGATTTAACTCTTTGTTAAATAGTTTGATATTTACCATGTCACATTGTATTTTTATATTATATGGTTAATAATCTTAATATATACTTCTAAGAGAACCCCAAGTGGTTCATTAATGATACAAATATAATTATATAAGTCTTTTGCACAATCCATATTTTTTTAGTAATATAATATAAAATAGTAAAATAATATTTGTTTTGAAAACTCTTTTATGTCAATTTTGACACTATTTGTTATTTTGTTTTTTCTATATTCATAACAGCATTATTACTTCGAAAAAAAATCATCTAACCAACCCTAATAGGTCATATTTACCATGAATATTAGTTTAATTCATAAAAAGTCTCAAATTACATTTATTTGGATATTTATAATATCAATTATTTTAATCTTTCATTAATACGGTAATTACTATATCATCATTGTGTCATAAATAAATTAAATTATTTAATGTATAAAAATATAAATAAAATACCATTATTTAGGAAATTTTTTTATATTTATATTGAATATTTATAGTCAAATTTATCTTATATGTAACCCTATATTAAAAATTGTTTACTTAATAAACATGGATTTTAACTATTTTAACTCTTCTTTGAATTAAATAATAATAAATGTCCTAGTCTAAACCATGTGGACTGAATAGGTTCATATTTTATTCCTGAAGTTGTTTTTGGATGAGTTATACTTATCCAATAGAATTAGGACATGTGTTAGGGTAATAATAATATCATTTTACCCTTAATTTCACTATTTACTTTTAACTGTGGCAAATAAAAGTAAAAAGTTACTATTCACCAAAAATTATTTTCATCTTATTGAACAAAAATTTTACTTACTGATATCCACCGTGTGTCTTGGATTTTTGAAATTCAACTCACATAAGTGGTAAAATTAAGTTTTATATAAATTTTCAAATGCTCCTAGGAGGTGGGTAAAAGTCGGTAAAAAGTTCGATAACTTTTCTATACATCTAAAAATATTATAATCTGACTCCAATGAATTAAATTTAATTTATATAAGTATTATGTATCTATTTTTACAAAAAATTAATTTAAATAAAATAAATAATAAAAAGTCAGTTTTAAATAATAACATAGTGTTTTTAACTATTAATAAAAAATTGAATGTTTTCAAAAAAAACCAAACTTTTAACCTAAGCTAATTTTGATATTATGAATTAAAAAATGAATTCCATTTTACCAAATTCAATCCATATAAGCTTCATTTATTAATTTAAAATAAATTCCCATTTTCAAAACGAAAAAGTATATTTTTAAGGAATAATAACTATCAAAATATTGACACTTGTTTATGTCCAATTTTATAGTGAAATTACTTAGAATGACCAGAATTGGATTAAATGGTAAAAATATAATCTATTTGTACTTCCAAACCATTAAAAATTTTAATTTAACACTATAAATATTTTTGATTAAAAAGTTGTTTTCAGTTAAAATATAGTATTTTTCACGATTCACCGAAATATGAAAGTTATCAGAAAAACACAAAAAATTTATTAAAAGTAAATTATTATGTCCCAATTCTAAATAATATGTTTATTTTATCAAAATGAATACATAAAATATTCAAATATTAGATTTAATGAGGTTTTTCCATTAAAAGGTGGTAAAATTAAATTTTTTGAAAAATACTTCTTTTATCTGAAAAAATGAATTTGTTCTTACATTATGTCTAAGAAACTCACAATATGTATTCTAAAATTATATGGATTATATAAATTTCAAAATTTAGTTAATACTATTCATAACCGCTTTTGAATGGCTAGTTTGGTAAGTCATGGTGCGCCAGAACATGGTGTTGTGTGAAGTGCAAGTTATTGAATTACATTGAAGAAATAAAGTACTATGAAATCATAGGGTGTTACATCGGGTCCTTATACCCAACACCTAGAGATGTAGTAAATTAGTGTGTTTAAAATATTTTCAATTAATGAACTCAAATAGATACATACCCCATGATAGAAGGAATATTGAATATGTTATATAAATAATTCACTAGTTTTAATTTAATAATTATAAATAAAAAACATGGGCACATTGATGTTACGTGTTTCACCAATTACTATATGTTTAGGGAGAATACACATGATGATATTTTGAAGTATATAAGTCACAATCTTGATATCATGATAATATTGTTTTCAGTATGTCTTACCATCAAGACGAAGGGATACTCCAACTTTCTCATTTTTTTCAATTCTTTAATAAAGGGTCATATGGAATTGGAATGTAGGCTATATAATGATAAAAATAGTTAAAAATAAACACCAAACCAATAATAGAGTATCTATTTAGCTCTAAATCTCTATGAACAAAATTTTAAACTACCAATTCCTTTAGATATTTATATTTATGCATGATAAAAAAGACCCCCTATTTCTATATCTCTATGTGTTTGCAATTATCCACTAGGTTCTCTATCTAATTCCATAAGATACTCTCATTTATTTTCCTACTAACTAGATAGATATAATCATGTTGAAATATTCATGGGTCAAAGATCATGAGGTATTCTTCATTTATTTTCTAAAAATAAATATATTATAAATAAACTATTGGATCTTTATTGAATCTATATAATTAATTAATATTAAAAAATTGGGAATTTAAATATTTTTTTAACAAAATATGGAAATTAAATATCACCATTTAATCCTCTAATTTTATTATACAAAATAATTTGGTAGATTTCTATGAAATAATCTCACAAAATCATCCTGGTAAATTTGTTTGGAAATATTAAGTGTAATGAATTTTATATTGAAAATTTAAAATTTATTATGTTTAGAAAAAATCAGGATTATTTATAAATATAAAAATTATTTCAAATATTCCTGAAAATATATTTTTCATGATATTACTTCCCAATTATTGTCCAATGTCTCTCAAAATGTGTATGTTTATAGCTCACACAACATTAATTTTATTTCATGCACTTTTTATTTTAGATCACATGAATCATTTTTTTACACTGGAAACACTCTTCACTGACATGATCTTTGTTATATAGCTATTTTAATACAATAAAACATGTATTTTATGTTATAAAAACTAATAATTATTGAAGTCTATTTTACACAATAATTTTCAGTAAATACCACACCATAGCCTATGTAATGGAACCATTTTCACTAAGAACAAACTAGTGGGATTTTTTCATGAATTTTTCTTTTACAACTATTTTGATTAAAATAAACATCTTATTTCACACATCATTATATTTCAATTTTACTTGTAACAACTCGTTATTTTCGAATATATTTTTACCTAAATTAATACACTGATCAATATCATTTGTTATAGAAAGCACTGATATAAATTGATCCATGACATATTAGGTGAACACTAAATGAATATTTAAGAATACTGAAACCTATAATAAAACAATTGTGATTAATTATAAATGAATGAAAAATAGGATTATGAGAACATAAATTTTTATTAAGGACCAATAATTTTTTCCTTTATATTTTTAATTTTGATTGAAAAGAAAATTTTCTAAATTTTAGAATTTTAATTTACTAAAATAAAGATTATTTTATTAATAGGATTTTAAATATAATCTTAGGTTAATTTTTTGATTTTTCAGAAATAGTTTTTCTAACTGAATGTTGAAATATAATTTTTTTACAAAAAAATTGTGAATTTTATGATTAAATAATTATTTATTAAACATTTTAATTCATAAAATTTGTATTTATGGGGTAAAATTATGTAATATAATTATTATTCTTAATTTATAAATCATATATAATTTTTAGAAATTAGGTGACATTTAATTCCAATATTATAATATTATTTTTTCTTTCCCTTTAAATAATTATTTTTTCATAACATATGAATTTATCATTTTTTGAAATCAATTTAATATTTATTTATTTAATAAAAAATTTAATTTAACATAAATGTATAAAATTTAAAATTTCAAAATACATATAATGTTTAATAATGGAAGAAAAATTATTCTAAAAACTATTCATACACATCATATGCATTATTAATGGAATTAAATTTTCTAAAACGCATGGATTTTATCTGAAAAAATTATTTGATTATTTTTCATAATATTTTTCAAATTATTAAATAAAAAAAATTCAATAAATTTATTTATTGAGTTTAAAATCATTATTTATAAAAGAAAAAGTAAATAGGGTAAAAATAATTTTTCTAATTATAAAATACCTAAAACATTTAAAAACATCCTTAAATGTGTTTTTATAAAAGGTGGACTGAACAACCATCCAACCTCTAATATTTTAAACTATTGGATTTATTGAACTATAAATACTGAAATAACTTTTTTGATATTTAATGGGAAATTCAAAAATCACACTCCACCTCAAATATGATAATGGATCACTTACACCAACTCATATTAAACCTATCACATTGAATTTGATCCTAAATCTATTAAATTTTTCTATTTATATTTTATTTTCTCTATTTCATAATCCTAAGGTCTTAATTTGATATCATACTAACTCTATTTCCATTGAGATTTATTTGGGAAATCACATGTTCTCACTATTTTTATTTCTTAATCCTTCTTCATTTCCTATTATTCTTCATCTTAAAAACATTTTATATACACAGTAATATAATAATATCAAAATTATTAATATGTTGGAATCAAATTATATTAATTTATCAACCATTATTCAGTCTTTTCAATCCAATAAAAGAAAAAAAAAATAACACGGGTTATGTGTTTGCATAGATGATCAGCTCCCCAAAGCAACATATATTATTTTTAATTTATTTTCACTATTATTTATTAAAAAATCTAAATTTATGATCCATCACATTTAAAATATAAAATTAATTTAATTATGATTCCTTAAGAGTGATTTTATTCCAAAAATATACATTGTTCAATATACTGATGCATTAATTATGGCATGTTCATGTTTGGGTTGGTCTAATAATAAACTTGAATATTTCTTTAAAAAATATCAGGGATGACTATTAAAACTTAATTTTTTATAATATATTACCTAAATAAGTAAATAATTATTATAATTTTTTTTGGAATGGTAACATTAATATTATTCTCATTAATTAAGATTATAACATTTCTTCCTTAGAAGGCATTAAATCATACTCATCATCGATTTCATCTTTAAGGATCATAGCTATAAATCCCAAAGGATTTGATTATAAAATTTTGAATAACTATAAATCATAAATTCTAGTACCTAGTATTATTGGGTATTTATGATCTTTTGGACAAGAATGACGAATAAATCTTCTATTATAAAACAATATCAAAATGACAAATATTATTCACACATAATATCAAAAATAGAAAATAAATAAATAATATTCATGTGAAAAATAATTATAAATGTGTTTAAAAAATGGATATATAAATATGAATAAGGTTATTAAATACGTGATTAATATTTTTATTTATTATACAGGAGATTGATGCACTTTGGTGAATTTTAGGAATCTGGGTAAGGGGTTCTTGGTCTCAAATTCAATTTCATTGGACATATTTTTTATTTTGAACTATGATATCTTGTATATAGTATGATTAATATGAAATGTATATATTTTAACATATTCATTTATTTATTGGGGATTGGAGATCCCTATCAGGATCTTTCATTAAATTTATTTTGATTCAAAACATTCCATGGCTATAAGGGATTTTATTGACTAAAAATCATTTATTGAGTTAAAATAATGATTCATGAACATATTTCCTCAAATATTTTATTCATCCATTTGAAGTATTTTTTCCTTATACCTTATCTTCCACTACAAGGGAAAATTAATTTTAACTTCAATGATTTTACTTTTATTTATTTGTATCACTAAAAGCATTTCATTTTTTTAAATTATTCATATTCACTTTAATTCTGATTTCCCTTAATTGTCTATATTTTATATTCCCTTAATTGTTACACTTTATCATTGAAACCCCAATTATTTGTTCACTCATGTGATAATCAGAAATCATGCCTTGTTTCTCAAAAATAGGTTTCATTTAGCTTTTTATGAGGTTTATTTTATATAATGATATTTATAAATATTAAAAATGGGTTTTCATCCATTCAAAATAAAAGGTATTATTTTATACTCTATATTTTTTCTGAAATAACCATTATTACTTTTCTAGTATCCTATATTTTGAATTATTTTTAAAGGTAAATATCTTCAAATATTTTCATATAACCTTTTAAAAAGAAAATATTTGGAACAAAACTTATAAGTTCTTATTTTGTAATAATGTTAACAATTATTTCTAAAAAACTCTTTTATGGTTTCATATTAAATTTCATATTTGTCTCAAAATGATTGATTTCCTTGATTCTTTTTCCTAGTTAATCTAAATTATCTTAGAATATTTTGTGGGATAAATCTCATGAAAAACCATTACTTCCATTATCATGCCTACTAATCTAGTGTTTTTTTTAATCCATTGTATTTCTACTATGAAAACTCTATATTTAAATCAATTTATTTTTGAGTGTTCAATAATATTACATGATTTTGTTGATTGGAGGAACTACCGACTTAACAAAATACCCTTTCTCTAAGATATGTAAATACCATATTTTCTATTATCACGATTTTATGGAATTTACCATGAAAAATGATTAATATACTTAGATATCCATTTATTAACCATGAATAAATTATGTTATTGTTGTTTATGTAATTAAGAATTCTTTCCATATGTAATTCCATTTGAACCTGAAATGAAAACCATTTTCATTTGATGGGATCATTATGATATAATGAATATTTTATTTATAGTGTAACTGAAATGTAGGGATGATGATGGGTAGGGACCTACTCCCTCATCTAATTTATTGTTTATTTTTGATATCTAATGAGATAAAAAGGCATGTACATAATCATATTAGTTAAAAATTTACTATAACAATTAGTTTTCTCCCATTTTAATGTGTGATCATAATGTGTTTGTTCACAATGTTATGGGAATTATGAATTTTCTCACATTTTAAGGTGTGGTCATAATGATTTTATTCTCAATGGAATGGGAATAAAAGATTTTATCATAAGGGTACCTATTTTTATGATTTAACCATATTTCTATGATTATTTCCTTTTTATTCCATATTATAATCCATGTTTATACCTCTTTTCTATGATATTATGAACTATAATGCTCACATGATCTAAGATTACTATTTTTTTCATCTAATATAAGTTATTATTATTATTATTATTATGGATTGTTGATATAATGAAATTCCTAGATATGTTTATATCATATGTCAATATCTATTCCATTATTTCTAATATATTCATTATGTTGTATTCCATTCTTATGTATCCAGATTATAAACATAACCTTATCATTTATCATTTATGACCCCTGATTTTCATTGCTTATATTTACACTTATCGAGATTATGATCTCGTGGCCTTATTATTGTTTCATTTTCCCATGTTATAAAGATATGAAATATGTATTATGTGTTTAGAAATGTATCTTTTGAGAAGAATTTGTCAGAGATATTAAATACTTTTTATGGATTAAATAGATTATTATATAGTTTTAAAATTATATTTTAGTTGAAAAAGAAATGTTTTTCACTGGTTAATGTTTTTTTCTAATTCTCTATACCTATAAACCTAAATTATATTGAGAATTTATTATAATATTATTTTTTATCTTTGTCATGTATGTCTGATAAATTCAAATATCATGAATTTTA
Source organism: Viscum album (assembly GCA_963277665.1). NCBI lineage: Eukaryota > Viridiplantae > Streptophyta > Magnoliopsida > Santalales > Viscaceae > Viscum > Viscum album. Next base: position 867,251,036 of record OY728120.1, read on the forward strand.
TAGATGGTATCAGAGTAGTGTACAGATAAAACTATAGATTATAATGATATAAATTGAATATGTAAATGTTATAAATGTTTAATAAGCTAAGTTCAATCATAATTTCTAATGTATAAATAAAACTTTGTTCAGTTTAGGAAATATTCAATATTTTAATATTTAATATAATATATCACTAGGGGTAACACTAAGTATAAGTCTAACGGATACTTCTAAGTATATGATAATATAATGATGTTTTTATGAATTAAACAATGTTTATTTCTCCTTGAATTTATATCCTTGTCTAGATTTTTTTAATTTAGTGCACCTACATCACAAATTCCACCTTTGGATAACACCCTAAAATGGTTAGTTGAGTATTAACTCAATATCTGCTACGTTAAACTCTAAGTGGGCTAATGATTTCACACCTGGATAGATGATAATGGGGGATATGATTTCTTTAGACACATTATATTTAAAATATATTTTTTAATAGTTATTACATTAATGAATTAATTTACTGAATACACAAGAACCCAATATAAATAAATCAAGATTCAACTAGGAGTGATATAGGATGAAATGAAAGATGATGTTATAATATCATTGTGTAAGACATTTTTTGGTTTATTTTTCAATGAAGATATCCAAAAATAATTATATTATAGTTTAAATCACTCACATTCACTATTTTAAGTTTTATTTATGGATGAAGTTCAAAGGAATCAAGTTAACAATTAATTAAATGGGATAAGAACAGATGTATAATATTATATGATTATTATAAATCAAATATAAAGAATCATAACTAGAAATATAAACATAATTGAGTTACAAAACACATGAAATAAGAGAATCATGGATACCCATGGATGTTATATATGTTAATATTATGAAGGAAAGCTGATTGAATTTCTGAAATGAAAATGCGTGAACTAGAACCTAAGGGATTGTATCAATAGTACGTGAATATTTATTCTCTTTTTTAAAGGTGTGAATCAAGAAACCAGATTGCTAGGAAAAAGTAAGTGATCAGTTAACTTGATATGGAAAAATAATTTTCTTCCTAAGGATCCATGGAAATCACGATATAGTTATGATGAATTTGGGAACTATGAAAATCGGTGCACTAATTTATGGGATCAAGATGAAAATAAACACCTACAACCTTATAGAATATGGGAAGAAAGAAAATCCAATGAAACTACTACCATTTAAGTACAAATTTATATTTAATATATGCCATGTTTACTTATTAATCTCTCATGATTTTAGGATGTCCTATATTGTTCCAATTTTGACCATTTATTATAGGTTCAAATAATGAATCCTGGATGTATCATTATTTTATCCATGGTATATGGATCATCTTCATTATTATATCCATGTAATATATTTATTATAACGTCACTTGTATTTTCATAAATGAGTGGAATGAGATCATAGGTTAGTCTATAATATTAGATTTTTTTTCTATCAATTAATTTTAGTGGAACAAGAACACTAAGATATATATTTTCTTATATTAATGAAATAATAACATATTTTTTATTTCTTATATTATAATAGAATCATGATTTTCCTTGTATGTAAAAATACCCACTTATTATTTTCTTATATAATTATCAGAAACTAAAATAAAAATTTGGATAACTTTTAAATTTAAAAAATGTACATTTTATAAAGAAAAATCAATGATTTTTTATACCACTAATATATCATAAAATATTATTCATATATTTGAAATAATTTTCCCTAGAAATTTCTTCAAAATAGAAACAAATATAACCACAAGACATATTTTATAATTTGGGTCATTGAAAGGTATATAAGGCTACCAATAATATATCTAGAAAATTTTTTATCTACCTTTTTTTATCATGAAATAATATTATCTTATAAGAAGTACTCATAGGTGTTCTTATTATATTAACGAGATCTATTCCAGAGGAGGTTATATAACTGAGATCAATGGATTAACTATAATTATCCTATAATTATAATTTAAAATTATTTTATAATTAATTAATTAAATTCATTCCAATGAATTTATTTAGTTGATCTAAATAATTAATAATTGACATAAACATGAACAATTAATAAATCAACTGAAATTTTTTAAAAGATAAAGTAAAATTAATCATTTACATTTTGAATTTATTATCCAAAAAATATATTTTTAACATTTTATTCCAATCCATAGGAGATTATTTTAATCCATAATGATACTTTATTATCATATGTATATTATTTGTAAATTTTGAATATTCAAAACTATGTTTCATAAAAAAATTATTTAGGTATGATACCATTTAAGAAATAACTTTTAATTTTTATTAAAGAAACATAAAATTTAAATAATAATAGAATGAAAAAAATACTATAATAAAACCCAAAAATATTATGTGTGGGAATGTTTCATGATAATCAATCACATTCCCCTTGATAAAAATTTTCATCTATAAGTCTATCATTGTCTCCAAAAATGTTCTCTAACTCATCAAGTTTATTTTTGAGAACCCATTAAGTACCAATATGGGATGGTCATTGGGTCTTTCAGTATGGGTCTATGGATTTATAATTGTTATATGTTTTTTCTAATCTCGTATTCATAGAGACTAGTTTTCATCATTAATTTCATCATCAATATTTTGGGGCATTATGTGTAACACTAAATGTCATGAACCAACTAGGGTTGACCCTGAACCGATCACCCGAGATGATCTGTGGAAAGGACCGAGAGGCACTCCTAATCCACTCCAGATGGAAACTAGTGTCGGAAATCCACAGAGTTACCAAAGGGAACAATTTCTTACAATATAAATAAATAAACTGAATAGATTAAATGAAAAAAGCAACCTAATATATATAAAACCAAACTGAACATTATTTACACATAAAATTAAGTACAACAAACTGAAAAAAAACCAAGATGCACATGAAGATCACAATATCCCCATGTGACCTAGAGGGTCAATCATAATACCAAAACCAACTATCACCCATGATGATCAAGACCAACCAAGAACATGATCCAGTGGATAAAAACAATAAATAACTATAGGTTTGAGTATTAGAACTCAGTAGGCATGCCTAAAAAATCTATTCCGATTACACTTCCTTTTAATAAAATAAAAATAAACTTTTGGTTTGAAATACATGATATACAAGTATTATTTACCAAAAATATTTCCTTTACTATAAAACAAAACCCATTTCCCTTTTTACCACTGAAGATCACATTCTATTCCAAGGAGACACAAGAATTTTAAAAAATACTAATAGCATTCCATTTAAAAAGGGAGTAATGGAGTACAAATCATTTACCAATTATTTTATCATGTGACTTTGAAAATCCACATTAAACGTTTTCCCAAGAATCAAACCATTAAAGTAATATTTAGAAATAGTCACATAATAAGTGAAATGGAAATAAGTACACAAGGATAAGGAACTAAAAATTCTTCTCAAACATTAACCGAAGAAAACTAAGTGCCAATAGACATGGGAGAACCTAAGAGGTCATGAAATAATCCAAAACATACTATACATATTGGGTCATCCCATAACAATAATAAAAAAGGTATCCAATTCCCAGTTATGGTCCACTAGTTAGAGAATAATCCTAACTAGTGTAGTAATCATTCTCTGAAAATGTTCTAGCCATAAAAGGGTCCTATGTCAAGAGTATAAATGGGATGAGACAACCAATTCCAACTGAACATCCAATCACATGAAAATATATCATATAAAATTAATTCACACAATATGCATCACCCCGAGTCATCCCAATGATCAATATCATTCCTTAAAACAAATATATCTTAATGGAGTCTACACTGAGGATCTCCCATTTCGTTCAATGTAAATGGGCTATAAGGAATCCACAATGAGGACGTACCAAATATTTTACACAATGGTCCATGAGGATCACATAGTAAGTACCTACCATCCATTAAATATAAAAAGGCAAGAATATTATCCAAGGAAGGTTTTCATAATAATCATTTTTACCAATTTCAAAAAAGTGCCAAACAAGCCTTAAGAATCCTTCATAAAACCACGTTTTTAGGGAAACCCATAAAACTTCCAAAGAAATGTAAAAAATACTTTTATCTTTTCACAATAATTTATGAAATCTCATTAAAGCAGTCACACAACATTTGCGAACAAGCATCACCTTCATCAAAATGCCAAATGGGCGGCACTTCATTATCACATGAAAACAAATTTCAAAAAGCCAATAACACACCACTTTTAAGTATGAACAATTTATAAATCCATTTTTATAAATAAAAATTACCATTTTATATTTATAAATATATTTACAAAGCCAATCCATGCTTTAAAAACCACAACTCACTTATAATATCCAATCAGTAATTTTATCAAACACTTGGTGTTTATATCATAGAAAAACAATGCCATATACATCAAAAAAATTATGAAAACCACTTCATTTAAAATAAAAAATTTATTCAAAATATCACATATCATATTTTAACACATAAATAAGGTGTTAAAATCATGAAACTAAAAATTCATAAATTTAGTGGGGAATTTCAAAGGAAACCCTACCTCAAATCACATCAGATTCAATAACACCAACTCAAAACGACTCCATGAAGGCACCAAGAAGAAAAAAAACCATGATAAACCCTAATAAGACAAAAAACCCAAAAAATTCCCAGGGAAACATAAACCCTAGATCCACATGACCATGGGAGAATATAAGATCAAGAGAAAATGGAAGAAGAATGAATATATAGAAGTGAAGAGAAGATTACCTTGAGAAATCACCCCAAAACTTTTAAGAAACCCTAAATTCATAGCATGGGAGAGGAGGAGAGGCGTAAATAACAAGGAAGAGGCACACTTTGGGTTCAAACAAACTAGGAGAGGGGAGAAATGAGTGTTTTGGGTAAAAAATCCCAATATTGTAGAATAATAATTTCACAATTTTTAAGATCCAAACAACTTTCATGATTTGACCATATGGTTTTCCAAACGGTGAACACTTTACTAGAGAAGAGGGATACATCACATGAGATTTCCACATAGTTTCCCAAACTATGCACCAACCATGATAAATTCCAGTGTCTAAAACAAGAACCTCACTACATGCTTTCTGTATGGTTTCCCTAACCTTGTGTAAGTTTGGTGCCATGCCCCAGACACCTAACCATGAGCCACACTATTTCTTGGGATAAGGCTCATAGTTTCCCCTAACTATGAACCAAACATGAAACACTTTTTGTCAAGACAAGAATCTAAAACTTTCACCAAAAACTCTCTGTGGAGCTATGGAATAAACATGGGACTAAGAATATACATAATATCACCTCAAAATTTAAAACTCATGACACTCAGAACTCGAGAGTAAAACCAAGATATAAAACATGTACAATAACAATGGATGAATATAAAATTATTTTTGAGATAATTCTCCCCACCATTAATTATTTATGCCCCCAAAAAGCCAAAATATTTTTCAGTTGATCAATCAAAGAAACAGGATTCATATAATTGCATGATTTAACCTCTCAAGTTAAGAAATCATAATCCAACACCAATTGAAAAAACATACCTCTTATCTGAAACAAACCAATGAACCCAAAACACTTCTCAAGAAACAACAAAAAACACATACTATAACCCATACAACTCAGATAGGGAGAAACCCATTGGGTGTGATCCAAAATCCCAATGTTTCCCACAAGTAGAGAGGAACCAAAAAATTCAATAACCTTAGAAATAACCACCCCCTACAGGACCAGAACTAGGAAATAAACTAAATTATCAACACGGGAGGCCCAAATAGACTCCCCACCATTAAGAAATTAATTATCACCAACCAAATCTAGCAGAAACTACAATAAGATCCACTATGGGTATCCCCACTGTTAAGGGTCAACCATATTAAACCAACCCGCAAAGAAAAAACCCCCACCATTAACCCAGAATCAACATACAAAGTCTAACCACACATAAACTATCAATTCATACATCCTCATATAAAAAGGTACAACCACTGTAATTTCAATAAAAGGAGTCCACTACATATCCTTGTATCCAAATAGGAACCTTTAATCCATATGAATTGAAATGAGAAGACAAGGTATCTATGTCTTTTTTCCACAAAACAAGACCTTCCAAGATGAGTAATCTATAACAAAGAATATTATACTTTTACCATTCCCACACTAAATAGAAAATTTAAATCAAGGCCCCTCAAAACCCCACAATTCCTCATTATATAAAAGATTCAATCTAAGGCTTACGGATGGAGCCCTGATGCCTTAAAGCATCAAATCCCTCATAATCATGAGCCGATACAACCAAATTAAAACTTCTCTTTTCCGTCAAAACAAAGGTTCCTAAGATACACACTCATCATCACTTTTACATCAGATAAGAAACAATAGAACTCGGATCATCACAGAAAAGAACTCCACTTTGAACATAAAATTTCATAATATTCCAAAAAAAAACACACTTCCCTTAAAAAGGAATTTCTCAGGAAATTCACAACTACCACTTCTTCTATTTAAATAGAACACAACACCAAAGATCACCACCAAACAAAAAAATTAGTAACAAATAGGTACATAAGAACAAGACCTTAAAATGACCCCAAACTGCACCCTACTACTTCAAATAGGCTCCGCATCGCTTCCTAGAAATACCTTAACAAAATTATTATGAAGGAACTAAGTTTCCATAGGCATGAAAGGTATTCATAGAATTTAGAGATAATAGATTCTTATGATCTATCCTTCTGCACTAATGAAATATCCTGATCCTACACTAAAAATAATCTGATGAAAGTTCTTGAGTATATTTCATACCATGACCAGCACCAATAACTTTAGGATGATTACCCATCTCCTTACTAGAATTCACTCCACCGCTTACATATATTTCAGTAAGGTTAGTTTCCTCAAACACTATATTCAAAACAACCTCAACATGAGAATATTTTCTTACCATGTTATCAAAGAAGGTTAAGCCGAAATCTAAAACCTTTGACTGTAGATCTAGATGAATCCCACTCTCAAAACATTAAGCTTTCAAAGAATAGACCATATAAAACTCCAGAAGATAAAGAACTAGGTTCACAACATGAAAAAATAATTGCAACACTGATCCATCACCTTACCACAGATATCGAACCGCCATCCACTTTCTCACCTTCAATTCCTCAGATAAATGCTACTATATAAACTAAGACTTAACGATATCCTAGGTAAGATCTTCCTGAGGAATGGTTTGAGAGATCAAATTCTATCACTTCCTAGTTAGATCCTCAAGAATAATTGTAGAAAACCTAACCTTTAATGAATCAGGTAGCTCAAATAGACCAAAGATCCTTTTTATTTTCTTCATCCACTCTACCACATCGACATGATCTACTCGACCATAAAAGAGATGTGGATATAACATTCCAAACATAAAAAATAATTCATTAGGTTGATCAACTAAAAATCCTACTAATGGGGAAGCACATATAGCTACACCTCGAATATTCATCAAATCATTATTTGGGAAAACACTAGAAAATAAGAAGACCAAGAGCTCAATAAATACTATCTCTTAAACAATAGTTCTCAAACTCAAAACACTACATAAACATAATTCCCAAATCATATTGAAGAAAGACACAAAACCATTGGTTTTTAAATCATCAAAATTTTCCACTTGAAAACACTTTTGAAAGAAAAAAACATCGTGGGTTGAACAATCACCAATGGTATCCCTTAGATTATCAATCCCATGCACATTTATTTTCCAACATAAAAACCTATCCACTCATGTTAATTCGGGAAATCATTCACCTATGCAATCAACCATCCACATTCCCACACATATTTATGCATGTGATCACTCATGGGAGTAGCAAAGGTAAAAAACATTTACACTTTTGAAAAAAAAACATTCAACCCACATTTTCACACTCTCAACCAACTTCCCATATAAAAATTCTCAAAACTCTTTCAAAAGATCATTTACCACCATGTTAAAAACTAATTTTAAATTCTACACTTTAATCCATTTATCACAATCAAAATAAAATTCCATGAACTCCGTCCAAAAATCCAATTCATCAAATTCAAACATTTTTATCATCTAAAAAATATCATTCCACCAAAATAATTTGATTAAAAACCCACTTCTTCTCATTTATAACAAATTTCCATAACCAACTATAAAATTAAAATGTCAATTTCCAAAAAAAAATTCAATAAACTCCAGTCTTTGATTATTAAAATCCAATATCGATAAACCTATCTTAATTTTACCTGAAAATTCAACTTATAATAATCTATTTTCTAAATATTTCTTCAAAATTATTTTGTAAATCCATTTAAAATTTTCCAAAAACCCAACTATTACAACAAAAAATATTTTTTTCACAATTTGAAAAAAAGATCTTTAAAAAAATTTAAAAATAAAGGAATAACCAAAACAACTCACAAGGGGGTAGCTAGTGTTGATGGGTGACTTGACCACATGGTAGGTGGCCATATTACGAACAATCCACATTCATGAAGAGTATTCTAAGACCATGTATCTGTCTACACATGGATTTTCGGGCCCTGCGATATCACCGATACCATTGTCCCAACTCCATTTTCATATCACAAACACAGAACAACCAACAAGAACTAGGTAAACAAAACAAAACCCAAAATCCTAGGGAAACCCATGGTTAAGTACATGAATTGTTGTCTAGAAACTCCCTCAGATCTATACCCCATGTTCCAATATTTATACTCTATCTACCTTCAAATTCCAAATAAAAAAGGGTGCCTTGAAATACTAGTCCTATAAAGAACTAACCTCCATTGATACCATGTTATCATGAACCAACCTGGGTCGACCCCAAATCGATCACCCAAGGTGATCTGTGGAATGGAACGAGAGGAGTTCCTGATCCCCTGGGACCGACAACTAGTGTTTGACATCAACTGTGTAACCAAAATTAATGATTTTCCAATATAAATAAGTAAACTAAATAGTATGGAAATGAAAAAAATGAGCCCAATAAATATATAACAAAACTGAAAATCATTTACATGTAAAATTAAATACAAAAAAATAAAATTAAAAACCCATACTACACCTGAAGACCAAATTTTCCCCATGTGACATCGAGGGTCACTCTGTAATACCAAAACCAACCATCACCAACAATGATCGAGACCAATCCACAACCTTAACCTAAGGATAAAAACAAGAAATAACTATAGGAGTGAGTAATAAAACATAGTAGGTGGTCCCAAAAAATCTATTCCAAATTCCCTTCCATGAAATAAAAGAAACATCAACCTAAATTTTGAAATACAATACATAAAATTAATCTTTCCCACAAATTTTTCCTTTAAAGAAGAACTTAATCAATTTAAAATTTCACAACTAAAAACCAATTTCTATTCTAAGAAGGATAAATAATAATTTTAAAGAATAATGATGAAATTCTATTTAAAAAGGGATTAAGGGAGTACCAAACATTTTCCAAAACAATTTTCATGATCCTTTCAAAATTAACACACAACTTTTTACCAAAAAAGAACATCTTAAAAGTAGGATATAACAATGATCACATAATGAAGGAAATGGAAATAAGTACACAAAGATAACCGACCAATAGTGAATCTCAAACATCCTCTATAAAAAGATAAGTTCCAATAGACATGGGAGAACCTAGGATCTCATGAAATAATCCAAAATGTACTCTACATCTTAACACATCCTAAAAATCACTCCTTTCTCGAACGAATAAAAATTTTCTCACATGCTCGATCGCATCCTAAATATTCTGACCGAGGGGAACTATCCCATAAAAATAACAAATAAAACATATCTAATTACCTGTTATGGATCACTAGTTAAAGAATAATCTAACTTGTGCATTAATCATCCTAGAAAAATTTTCTAGCTATTCTAGGTTCCCATATTAAGAGTATAAAGGTGGTGAGTCAACTGATTCCCAAAAAAAATCATTTTCATGAACATATATAATATATAGTCGATTCACACAACACACATCATCATTATTCACCCCATGGATCAACTTATTACCTTACAATAAATATATCTCAAAGGACTCCACACCGATGATCTCCCATTACACTGAAAGTATATCAGTTATGAGGAGTCCACACTAAGGAAATCCCACCCATTAAACATAATGGATCCTGAGGATTCTAATGCGAGGAAATCCTATCCATTAAATATCAACAAGTAAATAACATTATCAAAGAGGTTCTTTGTAAAAATAATTTTTACAAATTTAACAAAAGGGCCAAATGTTCCTCAATAATCCTTCATAAAAAACACCATTTTTCAAAGAAACTAATCCAAATTAGAAAGAGGAGTAAATAAACCATTTATCATTTCACACTAATTTACAAAATCCCATTTATGAACTCACACCACATTTTTGAACCAACATCACTTCCAAAAATATTGAAAACAGGCTACGCTTCATCATCACATGAAATCCATTTTAAAAAATCCATGCACACACCAGTTTCATGTCTAAACCAGTTAGAAATCCATTTTTATAAATCCAATCCACAATTTTAGATGTCAAAAATATATTTAAAAATACAATCCATGCTTTAAAAACCAAAAATCACTTATAAAATCCAATTGGGTATTTTATCAAACTCATGGAGTTCATCTCACATAAAAACAATTCCATATACATCAAAATATTAACTAAATCACTTCATTTCACATCAAAAAATTATTACAAATATCACACATCAAATTATAACACATAAGGAATTTTTAAAAAGAATTAAACAAAAAATTATAAAATTCAAAGCGCAAGTGGAAATGGAAAACTACCTCAAATAACATTTTCTTCAATAAAAACAACCTAAAACAACTCCATGAAGGTTCTGATATATAAAAACTACTAATATAAACACTAAAATGAAAAAAACTATAACATAAAATAAGAAAAAAAAACCCTAGATCCTCATGACCAAGGGATAAGAGAAACTCAAGAGAAAATAGAAGAAGAATGAGTAGGAAGTAGATTAGAGAAGATTACATTGTGAGATAACCTTGAAAAAATTTACGAAACTATAGATCCACACCATGGGAGATGAGGAGAGGCATGGAGAATAAGGTAAAGGCATCCTCTGGGTTGAATAAACTAGGATATGGGAGAAATAGATATTTTCGGGTAAAAATATTGAGAAGGTGGAATATTAATTTTATTATTTTAATGATTTGGGAAGCTCACACAGTTTGGGCACATAGTTTTCCATAACGTGCACTAACTGTGCACCCTTAACTGGAGAAGATGGGTACCTCACACATGATATCCACACTATTTCCCAAAACATGCACCAACCACTCCAGACTTCTCTGTCCAAAACCATAACCTCACTACACACTTTCTATATGGTTTACTTAACCTTGGGAAATCCATGTTCCATGCCCTAAACACAAAACCATGAGCTACATAGTTTCCTAGGGGAAGGAACACTGTTTTCCCTAGCTGTGTGCTAACCTCGAAACACCTACTGTCAAGCCAAAAATCAACAATTTTCATAAAAAAATCCTAGAAGAACTAATGAAGAAACATGGGACCAAGAATAAAAAAAATTCAACTCTAAATTTAAAATCCATCACACACAAAACATGGGAGAAAAACCAAGATCTAAAAGATGAACTAGAATAAAGGAAGAATATAAAAATATGGGTGTGATAATAAAGTTTTATAAATACCCATTTAAAATTTACCTTATAGTACAACTACTTACTTTCAAATCAATGATAAAATTTTCTAAAGGATTATTTTTAGATTTAACCCATTCCTTTATAAATGATAATGAAGGAGATTTATCCCCATATTCCATATCATTATAAGTTGTTGGTATATAAATTTTCAACCTCTCTATCTCTCATAATAAATAATTAATTTTGGGGATTTGGCCTAAAAAAATCTCACTATATTGGACCCTTAATGTGATTTTTATGGACTTTTCCCTCTTATTGAAAATTTTTTAGGTTTTAAATTATTTTTATTACACAAGAAAAATTAATTAATTTTACATAAGATAAAATTTACCTATGTTGTCAATGGAGTTAATAAATTAGAATTTATAACTAAAAACATTAAAATAACATACATTGAGATTCTTAGATTTCAATTTTTCAAAAGTTATCATTAGAAGGATGAGTTTTTAAAACCATGGTTTATGTTAAAAAATTATATTTACTAACTCATCCAAGAAGTATTGATGGAGTTTAATTTCATTATATAGATTTATTGATATCAAATATTTATTTTAATTTTTTATTTCACAAATTATATTTTTATGTAATATTAGTAGAGGAAAAATGAAAAATTATAATCTGTTGAATTATAAAGGATATCAAAGAATTTTTTTCTAACACCCCTATGATCTCACTAAATTTTCATTTTAATTTTCATTATTATTGGTAAATTTTAAACAATATTACCAAACAAATTTTTATTTTCCAATAAAAAATCATAATAAAACATTTATATTCACCAATATCTATACAATATTAATATGTTCCCCAAATTATAGAAACATTAGTTATATTGAATAAACCATGGTATTCTAGCTTAGGGGAATTTTTTGAGGAAACATCCATTATGGATTTTAGTGAATATTTTTATTTCTTATAATGTTAGAGGGACTCACACACAAATTATTTTTCTGAAATTAAATTTAGGAAAATGTAATGATTCTTTTTTATTGATTTTGACATGTTTTTGTGTATTATATAATGTCCATATAATATAAACCTTTTAAAAGACTCACTATCTCATACACTAATTAATATGACATGTCGAATATTTTTTTTAAATCAATAACATAAACAACTTTATAATTATATATGGAACATAAATTTTTTCCATTTATGTCATAGTCTTTCGAAACATTATTCCCAAAAAAATCTCTAATACCATTATTAATATTTTTTATAAAACAAATAAAATTTTGTTTTTATACATCAAAATATTAAACATCTATATTGAAAATAGAACTTATAAAAACAATGGTAACTACTATGATGTTTTTTCTACTTGAGTTATCAATAAAATCATTATGGACTCTATCAAGATTTTATAAGTGGTCTAACATGGATTTGACTATTCACATATACCTTAGTAACCTTATTTCCATATAATGAAGACCAGCTTAGTATTTTTTGAGAAATTGTTTTAACAAATGAATAAATATAGAAAATATTTGGGTACCCAAATAAATTCAAGTCTAATAATTCTAGCTCAATGATATTTTAGGACATATAATTTTTTTTTGAGAGTATCTCATGGAAAATTATGAAGAGAAATAAAAAATTATTGTTCTCTAGGAAAATGAAATTTTAACTTTAATTATTATCTATGATGACTTGTTTTACTAACATAATTAAAATCATTTTATTAAGATATCATTCATATAAAATACTAAATGTTTATGGATTATCATCATTTACAAGAACAAACTTAACATTTTTCTTCTAGAGACATTATGAATCCAAAATTTTATCTAAAATGTATTTAACCTTGGCTGAATTTATTAATATCCACTCTAAGAAATTTAATACTTGAATTAAATTTAACCACATACATGTTATCATTTAATTACAATATTTAATCATCCTTATCATTGTAGAGTTGATCCATCTCAACATTAACATGAACAAATTACTTTTCATTCTCTTTGGTTTTTATAATAAGTTCAAAATATTTATCCATATGTTGATCTCTTATGTCATTAAGATAATTTTACTTAAATTAATTAATCATAAATTGAAAATTTTATAAATTAAATTTCCATTTACCTCAATTTAATAAATGGTGAATTTTGGACCGTCCTTGATTGACTCGATTGTGGACAATGAGTCATCTCTAGCACTCTGTTGAAAAAATAAATTATTTTTTACCTTTCTCCACCTATATTATCATTTTTATTGAAAATAGTAAAATTTTGTTTTATGCTAATATTATTCATTCTTTCATTACAAGTGACCAACTCCTCACCATTTTGATCTACCTTTTTGGTACATTGTATATACATTTTCATTTTTAATTTTTTCATCGTATTTTTTTTCACATTTGAAATTCCATTATCACATTTATGGGAACATCCTTAAATTTAATTGAAATAAATTTCTTCTTTTATGTGAAGTCATTTTAGGCGCACCATTATTTCATTTTGTTTTAATCGTATTGGACATGAGAGACCCAACGAGTTCCTCTATGGGATTTTTTTAATATCATTTAATTATTGGATTTTCCATACCTTGGATAACCCAGAAAATTGAATCACCTAAATCAGCTTCTTAAAATGTGAGTATGATGGAGGTAAGTCACTGAGTTATTTTATTATCAAGATAATATAAGTAAATCATGCATGCATTTATGTAAATTTTTCTTTAGAATACATTCTAAAATAATAAAAAAATTTAACATATATGTCATTTTTTACGAACTTGATTTTATTTATTCTTTCATGTGTATCATCAAGATGATTGAAAATATCATTGGAAACTTTTAAATTAGAATTAAAATTGATTCATTATGATGTAATCCATAATTAAAAGAATTCACATATTTTTAATTAAGCACAAAAATTATAATATAATTACGAGTTCTTTTTTCCTCCACTTCCTTAGTAGATGTGTTACCATGTGTGTCAATTTTCGAAATTACATATATATTGTAATTAAAAAAAATATGGACATGTGTGGTTTCTAATAACTATTATACTTTTTTTAATGAGTAGATCTTGACTGATTGAGTCTCCCTTGGGTGTACCTTTCTTTTTAAAGGTAGCATCCATTCATTATTTCCATTAATTTAAAATTATTTGGGAATAGAATCGAAGGATATATATAATACCAATTATTTATTTTAAAGGTTAAAAATATGGGGTTATTTTACATTTAATAATTTAAATGTTTAATAAATGTAAACATATAATTAAAATTTATTTTGAAATTCAAATTAAAAAAATAACAATATTTCATTATGAAGAACTTCCAAAAAAACATTTATATGAGTACTAATATCTATTATCCTCATGGATTTTTGGGTTCAATTAATCTATTGGAGTTATCAGTTTCTAACTATCCCATAAAAGAAGAAAATAAAACATATTTTTAATTATTATAATATTAAACCCAAACTCCTTCACTTTAGTGTTAGGGATAAATTTAACACCGTGAAATTATAAAATATGAACATTATAATCGATAGTGTATATGAGAAACAACACTAATATTAGAAGAAAATATAACACCCTAAGACTTTATAATATATTTATTTTTAAATTTATTCATTCTATTAAATTTATTTCATTAAAATAAACACTAAAATTAGCTTTCATTACATGAAACAATGAGTTTCTTCAATATCTTGCATTTCATATAGTATTGAGTTTTACCAAAATTCATATACTATGGCTATTTTTATTTAATATCAAAAATATCACTTAGTTTTCTGGAATTACAGGTATTAATATGATTAAATAACTTATTAAAATATAATTATCACACATCTTTTTTGACATCTATTTACTTGTAATAAAATGTGAATCACTTAAAATAAAAAAGAAATATTTTCTATAAAATTATAATTTTCTAAAAGACTGATTAGTCGCACTTTTATCACATGATTTAAAATACATTTCAACCAATATTAAAAACTTTATTTGATAAAATAAATGTAATTTTTTATATTATCTTATTGAAATTACTTTACGGTGAATTTTTGGGAGTTTTTTAAATGATTCATTTTTTGATGAATAATGATAAATACTGAATTTTAATTGTAAAATGCATTTTAGATTAAATTAATTATTATGATAAATTATATTTTGAAATCTCATTAAAGTTAACTAATTTAAATTATATATATAGTAGTCTAATTTATTTCATCATAATTACTTTCAATTTAATGTTGATATAAAAATATTATAAACATTTGAATATTTTCTCTTCGAAAACCAACTTTCTCATCACATTTGTGGGATTAATTTTAAATTACTATTTTCCACTTATAAAAATGGGATTTAAAAAAAATCCATTTTTGGAATCAGAATAATTTATATTATCTAATAAGTTTAACATAATTTTAGACAAAAATGAATAGTGAAAATAGTAAAAATTATTTATCACAATTATGGTAAAAATGGATTTACTGGATGGTTAAACTAAAATTATAAGACATAAAATGACCTAAAAACTTATATAAAATAAATTGGATCAAAATAGTTAGACAATATAGAGTATAAGTATATATAATAATCCATGTTGACACTTTTCTAATGTCAAAAAGATGGGTACAACATTTAAATTTCCAAAATTATATTTGTGGCACTCACCTTACTAATTAAAGGCCACACACTCTCATCTCCTCTTCACAACATAAGTAAATTTTATTTTGGACAATAAATATGAAAATAACTTCCCAAATACACTCCCATAACCATATACACTTTACTTTGGGATGAAATCCAATCTAGGAAGTCTTTTGGTGCAATCTTATGGAGGTTACCCAAAGAAGATGTAATGTTCTTCAACAAGAATTTTTATTTTACTTCCCCTCCAAATTCTTAAATTATTATGAAACCGTGATGATATATTAAAATCAATATATTAAATATAATTATATGTTTTAAAGTTAATTAAATTATTTAAAACATCCCCACTTCCATCAAATGGGTTAAGAAATCAACAATGATGTATACAACGGACTATCACCTTGCGAACTAATGTCATTAGTTTTTCTATTACCACCTATAACGGTTGGGTATGATTATTGATATAAACTATATATATGATATTTATAACATAATTATACCCATGGAGTCATTATATGATATATATTTTTTTAAAAATTTTAATTCTTTATGAGAAACGATAACGTCACACATGTGTATGATGTACTACCTCCCCATGAAGAGATGTGATTATTCATTCACAAATGATTTACAGTAGACATTATAAGGATAATGATAATGAATACATGTTATATAAAATAAATAAATATTATATTTATGACATGTTTATAATCCAATAAATAAAATATATCATTTTGTTTTTCTAAATTGAAAAATGGTAACCTTGTTTTTGTACGGGTGGACAACCTTATTCACGAAGCGATGTGACCATATTTCTATAACCACACCTCATTTATGATATATATATGTATATTTATAGAACTAATATGGTATATATGATATTATAATAATTATTTAATGATAATATATTACTTACCTCTATTTCATAATGATCGTGGAACAATATAAATGTCACTCATGCCTACATATAACGTATCGTCTCCGTGTTCATAGTGTACTTGATTTCTAAAAACCATCTTTTAGGATTTTTCATAAAATTATTAGTTATATGTAAATATTATTATTATTTCCTAATTTTTATGTTGGAGATTATGGATCTATATAATATAAAAGACAAATAGATTTTTCATGACGAAATACGCATGAGAAAACTAGCCAATTAATATATGATACAATGAAAATGAAGAATGATTATTAACTAAAGGGTGATAAGGTGTTATAAAATGATCTTATATAATGTTATAAATATTAATATGGTTCATTAATGAGATAATTAAATGTATAAAACTACTATACAAGAGTATAAAATAATGCTAAATCAAAAAAGAAGAATGAGGTAATGTATTTCATCTTAATTTCATTTCATTGAGGCATATTGTAACGCTATGCACCAAATTTACCTTATTTGATGTATATAATTCCCATTTTAAAAGTAATATGATTTATATTTAATTACTAATTTTATTTTATGTTTAAATTTTAATTATTTCATCTAACGAGATTTGAATTTAATGTTACTAAGTGGTAAACAATTCTATAACACAATTTCTTTTCATTATGTTAAACTACCTCTTTGATGTCCTTGATATTCTAATATTACACGTGTACTGAATTTTTAATATATATTATTTTATTTACACCTGTTTTATATAGATATATAATTCATACACATAGTCAATTCATTGATTAATTATCACTTCAGTGTTATGAATATTTATGTGTTTATTTCACAAACTCATTCTAATTGAGATTGAATTTCAGTTTAAGGAAATTATTTGACCATTTTATAATAAACCCATTTAAATTTATATTAATAGGTTTATTAATGATATTTATAAATAATATTACCATTTTTACAATCTTTTTTAAATCAAATAATTGAGAAAATGTTTTTAAGAAAATCCAACTTCATTTCTCTCTTTGTTGGGAAATTCATTTTCTACCAAAACTCTATTTTCTAAAAAATAATTCAAACAATGTTTTATAAAATTTTAAAAATTATTTATTAAAAACAATTTTACGCAATTTTACATTTTTTTCAAGTCATTCTTGATTTTGTTTTTAAAATATATTCTTTATGGATTGTACCAAAAAAGTGAAAGGAATCATTATTTTAACATATACAACAAGAAATGAATATATAGCCATCATGAAAACTCAAATATTTTAAAGTTTATTTGATAATTTTAAATGTTTGTTTTAAAATAAAATTATTTTTAATTATTTTGTGAAAATATAGTTTTAAAATTTGATTTTCAAAATTAAAAGGATACATTCTTAATGATTTTTTTAAAAATCTTTATGTAAATCCAATCCATTAATGAAAGAAACCCTTTATTATTTCTCCAATGTGTATATGTTGTATTGATACCATAATAATTCATCTTTGAGATGGTTTATGATTATTTTGACCTGGGAAAGTACTTATATTCACTTCCTTGATTCATTTTTTATTCATTAACTATCCCATTAAATATTCACTTTCCCATGATCATTGAACATTAAATTTATCTTAAATATCTATATTATTTATCATATATATGATTATTTCTCAAATTTTATGTCAATTCTATGTATGGTGTTATATATTTAATTTTTTTATTAGGGTAAAAACTAAAAAATTAATATTCTTTACTAAATACAGATTTTTGATGAGAAGGAACATTTTTCATGAAAGTAAATAGAATATTCGATATATGATAAATGCTTTGAATGTGTAGTGATGGGTGGGTCCATTAATTATATATACACTTGATGAATCAGTTTTTTCATGATGAAAATATGTAATCCAACATTAAACATTTTTCTTCCAATAATATTTATCTTATTGAAGGACTTGAAAATAGAGGTATTATGATGCCTTAGATTATAACATCCAGTAATTAAGAGTTTCATTAATTAAAAATTTATTTATTATTATCTATGATATTTTCACAACGATATTATCACTAGATGCATTTCATTTTCATTTATTGATTAAATGGAATGTGGATGTAGTTATTTAGATTTCTATATTGATTATGCCTTAACATATTATCAATTAGATTTTCATGATAATGTTATCTCTGGATGACTTATATTATATTTTATTGATTAAATGGAATTTATTTTAAGTTATATAACATTATATATTGATTATTACTTATCAATTACTATTTTAAATTCATTTATATGTGATTTTTGTTATGTTATTTATCTTTCTATATTGATTATAATTAATGATTCATGATTTATTCTGCTATATGAAACCCTTAATGAGTATTTTAGCTAACCATTATTTTATTTAGTTTCTCATGAATTTGTGAAGTTTACTATATTGGATATGAAATAATATTTTAGGGGTAATATTTCTATTCTAAAAACAATTGTGGTGTTATTTTTATTTTCATATGTAATATGGAAATTTTTTACATATATCATTTACCAAGATTACTAAACTATTATATCCTTTGGGATGTGATTCCTTCTATCATATAGAAATTTAATAATGTAAGATATAAAATTTGGGATATTGGACTTAAGAATATTGTAGTTAGTATCAGAATAAGTTTAGTAGAAACCTTGGGAACTATATTTAGGAAAAAATAGATTAGGAATCACAACCCTATGATATAATTTTAGGATAAGTAAAACAAAACATCATAAAGATTTTATAAGGTACAGATTTTGTTGTTTTTCCTAGAAATACATCCCTGTATGGAAGCTATTAGTAGACGTGGTTCTAGAATAGATTTACAAGTGGGTAATAACATTGAAAAGGGAACATTGGGCTTGACCCAATAATTACATGATACACAAAAACATGCCATACTACACCCCTATTTTGAAACTCTATGGGTATATGATTAGGTTAATTTATATTTTGTTTATAACCCATTTTGTAGGATTTGAATATATAATGATAGTGAATGACCTAGGATAAACCTAAGGTGCCTTAGATTGAAAATAATGTGTATCTATGGAATGGTAAAATGTTTTATTTTTGTAAAAAAGGGAATAGATAAAATAATTTATGAGGAACAATTAATTGTTAGATGAAAGGGAATAAGACTCATCCTAATGACCCATTTACAATTCAAGGTCTTAAATATGAAGGACCTGGGAATCATGTAACTCAATTTCATCTTTTAATGGTTAAACCCTAGACCAAAGAAGGACCAATGTTGAAATAAAATTGGTGAATTATTAATTGGGACTCAAAAATAATAATAAAGATGTAGGTTTACTAATGGTATTTTGGTATAAGAATCACGATACATTTAAGGATTCTACTAAATTTTAGAATCATAGATGTTTTCATTAACAATAGAGTTATAGATACCATCATGGAATAATGAGTTTAAGATTGATCTTATGTTCAATGACATAAGAACCACTTTTTGGGTTTTATATGATGATATTCTACCAATATTTGGGATATTTTTGGAGAAATTTATGTTAATAATTTTTTTTAGTGGAAATGTTATTTGAGGAATAATGACATTACATTTTATATACGTAAGTTAAATGTTGTTGATATCTTATAGGGTAAATATGATCATTAATGAAATTTTAATAATAATCGAATATGATTATTAGTCTTTGTTAAAACTTGGTTGAATTGAAAAGCTTATTAAAAAGGTTATTTAATCATTAGTTTTATTTCAAGGATATCTATTATATTTTTTGGGAATGTTAAAGGAATTAAATTAATATAGTTTAGAAAAAGGAAAAAATGTACGCCGGGTGAAACCCGTCACATCCAACAAGGCTATGGGGCTTGAACCAATGATCAAAGGATGATAAGGGTTTAACATAGACTAATATCCTACGTGATATCTTATTTAATATGATATTTGTTAAATTATATGACAAAAAAATATTAATGATGAACCAATGGTGTTTCTGTTGAGTTTTATAGATTAATGTAACATTTTGGATTCATTTTTTCAAACAATATTGGTTTTTGAAAATAGTTAGGGAGATACAGAATGACATGTCACTATTTTGTGTATCTTATGATCTATTAAAGCTGGATTATAGTACTTCAGGAATAAAAATCCAATTATGTATATTCATTTAATAGAGTAACTGACACATTGTCAATTGATTGAAGGAAAATAAAATGATAAAAATTTTCATATGAAATAGAAATGTTTCAAGTAAATATATTTCCATATATTCATAGACAGAAAAATAAGTATTTGAATTTAGGAAAATGATCTTTAAACAAGTATTTTATCATATTACATTAATATATGATTAATAATATAGTATTTAAAATCATAAAATATTTATGGTTTTGAGGCCCTTAAATTTCCAGTGATCATTCATTTTCTTATGATCAATGACATGAATCACTTTTAATAATTATATATGATTTCCTACTATGTCAAAATACTCATGTCCTACATATTCTATATTATTTGGAAACCTATTATGTATTATTTTAGATAACATTCAAATATTATTTTCTAACTTATTAAGAGGATGTTTTGTTAACCCTTTTTAAAATATTGATTTTTCATCAATGGTGTTTCCAAATATCAAAAACATGATTATATATAATATTTTTAAATTTATAGGATGCAATTTATTTATGTTTGGGAGAATGTAACACTGAAAAATTATAGAATATAAACACTGTATTCGATAATGTATATGACATGAAACACTAATCTTAGAAGAAAATATAACACCACGAGAAATTGTGATATTTTGAATAATAAATAATTTTATTCTCTTCTATAGTTTTTATTACATGAAACATTGAGTTTATCTATCATTATACTCAATAGTGTTTTTCTTTGATAGCTTTCATTACATGCATGACTGAGTTTTACCAAACAACCATATAGTGTAAATATTATTATATAATATGAAGTTGATCACCTATCCATTAAAATTGTAATAATGAATAAGACTAAATGATAGATCAAATATATGGTTTACACAAATTTATTATTTATATATTTTTTTACTAAAATAAATATAATTTAAAAGAAAAATAAATATTTTCCGAAAACATGTATTTTTCTAAAAGACAGATTAATCGTGCTTTGCGAAAATAATTAAAAACTAATTCTTACCACTCAGTAAAAAAATTATTTTAAAAAATAAATTTATTTTTTCAAAATCATCATATCAAAATTATCTAATAGGAATTTTTTTTGATATCTATGAAATGTTTTATTTTTCAATGTATAGTGAAAAATACTGAATTTTAATGGAAAACTATGTTTTCATTTAAATTAATTATTATGATAAATTATAATTTTAACTACTATTAAAGTTAAATTAGTTACATTATATATATTAACATAATTTAGGCAATTGCAATAATTTTAATCCTCATTTTTTATAAAAAAACATTTTAATTTATTGAACATTTTCCCTTTGAAAACCCATTTTCTCATCCCATATGCGGGATTATATTTAAATTATTTTTTATAAATTATTTGAATGGAATATTTAAAAATAGATTAAATATATTAAATACGGATATTTTGTTTTACATAATAATGTAATCATATTTTTTTAAAAAATGATGGTGAAAAAATATTAAATTTTTACTAGGGTTAGGGTAAAAATGGATGTACTGGGGGGGAGTTAAACTAAAAAAGTTAAAGGTTAAATTGAACTAAATATTTTACTAAAACATATTTTATTGATATTTCTAGACCCTATTATGTACATGTATCTATAATAATACATTTTAGACCCGATTGTCTAGTGAATAACGTGAGTACACCTTATTCTTTTCTAAAATTACCATTGTGTCACTCACTTAACTTATAAAAGGTTACCCTCTCTCCGCTCTAATTCACAACATGAAGCCATTTTAGTTAAGGGAATAACTAAACTAATAAATTATAAAATTCCTTATTATCTTCCTATAATATTTCCTTTTGGCAGAAATACAACCTCTGATGGATTTTTGTGCAAACCTAAGGAGGTTACCTGAAGAAGAGGTAACGTTCTTCAACGATCATTTTTACCTTATTTCTTCCTATGTATCCTTAATTTATTATTAAAAATTTATGATATAATACCCTCATTTTCTTATATATACTTATATTCATTTATGTTAATGTAATTATTTTCAACTATCCAAACTTCCATTAAATGGGTTGGGAAATCATCATTCTTGTGTACGACAGACTACCACCTCCAGAACCGATGTCATTCCTTTTTCGATTACCACCTATAAATTTTTGGTATTATAATGGATATAAAATATATAAAATATATTTATAAAATAATTATACTTCTAATTTAATTATATCATTCATACAGTTTTACTATCTGTTCCTTAGGGGATACACTAACGTCGCTCGTGTGTATGGTCGACTATCATTTTGCGAAGCAATTTGATTCCTATTTCAAATATTATTTACATGGAAGGTAATAATGATAATTTAAATTAATATATGTGATAAAATTAAATAATTATGATAATTATGAAATATTTGTCATTTTAAAAATATAATGTATCATTTTATTTTCTACACTGAAAATGATAACATCGTTTGTGTACGTGTGGACTACTGGTTTCATGAAGTGATTTGAATCTAATTTCAACTTCACACTACATGGATCATATATATGCATATTTAATGAAAAAATTATTTATCTATGATACTATGGTCATTATTAAAATATAAATTATTATATACCTCCATTCTATAATGATCATTGAAAATAGAAATGTTACTAATGCTTATGTAAGACCTAGAATCTCCTTGACCGTAATGTACATCATTTCTCAAAACCATCATTCCTGATTGATCTTAAACATATCATCGATGCATAAATATGATAACTATTAAATTCTTATAATTCTAAATATTATGGAACTATATAATATAAAAAAGAACTGGATATTTCCTGGTGAAACACACATAAGAAGTTAAGGAAATTAACAACAGAAATAGTGAAAATAATGAAATATTAATAATAAAATGGTGATACGATTTTATAAAATGGGAATACATGATATTATAAATATTAATATATTTATAATATTAGATAATAACATGTTTTAAACTAGTATAATGGAGATTAAATCACACTCAATCCAAAAGAATCGTGAGGTAATGGATTTCATCTAAATTTTATTTCATTGAGGTATATTATAATGTTATGAACCTAATTTCTATTATATGTAGTATATAATTCATATATAAAATATAATAACATGAATAAATCATCTATAAGGGAATTTTAGGTTTCAATTTGAATTATTTCATATATAGGTATTTGTATTAAATGTTACAAAGTGGTAAATAATTGCATAACTCACTTTTTTTCCTTGGGTTATATTACTCCTTTACTGTCTTTGATATTCTTTGGTTACTTGTGTAGTGAATTTTTATTATCTATTATTTTATTTTAAAATTTTATGGGGTATTAAATTTGATACATATAATTGATTCGTTTATTAATTATCACTTTTATGTTATTAATTTACTATCTTATTATAATAGAGATTGTATATTATTGAATTTCATTTTAAGGAAATAAATTTAAAATTATCTAAAAAAATATTTAATTATATTATCCTGTGTTTATTCATTCAATTTTCATATAATAATATCATTTTACCACTCTTTGTTATTTTATATAATTAAGAAAATTATATTAATAAATCCTGACTTCATTTATCTCTTCAATCAAAAATCTATTTTCTACCAATCCAAGATTTTATAGAAACTTCTTAAAAAATATTTTAATACTTGTAAAAAAAATTATTTAACTTTTTTTTAAAATTGTATTTATAATTTTTTTAAATGAATATTCATGTCATTTTTTTAGAATAATTCTTATTTTTCTTTTCTGGAAAAATTGAATGGAATTTTTTTTAACGTGTACACCATGAATAGAATTTCCAGTCGTCATGGACATAGAAATATTTTAGATATTATTTTATATGTTTAAAAGGTTATTTTCAAAGAAAATTATTTTAAAAATTTCTCATGAAATTTTAGTTTTAAAATTTTATTTTCAAAATGACGAGGATAATTTGGTCAAGAATATTTTAATGATCAGTTATTGTATTTCTATTAATAAAAGAGAAAAAACCCATTATTCTTACTCTAATGGGTATATTTTATATCCATACAACCCTTATACTCTATTTGGATGTTTTATGATCATTTTGACCCATTAAAATATTTATATTCACTTTCTTGATTTATTTTTATAATCATTTTACTTTCCCTTGAAATATTCACTTTCATACGATACTTGGACATTAAATTTACTTTAAATATCTATATTATTTATCTTGGATATGTTTATTTCTTAAACCATATATATTTTATAAATATGGTTTTTGATATTGAATGTTATTTTTTTATCCGGGGAAATATTTATAAATCTATATTCTGTACTCAATATTTATATTTGATGATAAGGCACATCATTCATGAAATTAAATCAGTTATTTGATATATGATGAATGTTTTAGAATTATAGTGATGGGTTGGGCTTGGTATTATATATCCCATTATTGAATTATTAGTCTAATTAGGTGAATAAATAATCTTTCACTAAATGGTTTTCTACCTGTAGTATTAAATTGTCCTAGAAAAGAACATGACATCGGAGGTATCATGATGCTTGATATCATGGAGTCCAATAATTAAGGATTTCCTTCATTAATATTTTAGTTATTATTATCCATGATATTTTCCAAATGATATTATTTTTAGATTCATTTAATTCTATGTTCCTGATTAAATGGATGATGTGGTTAGTTATTTACTTTCCCATATTGATCAGGATTTATCTTAATATTCAAGAAATTTTCATAATGATATTTTCTCTGGATGCCTTTCATTCTTAGTTTATTTACTAAATGGAATTTTGTTTAGTTATTTATCTTTCCATAATGATTATGAATGATCTATTCATGTGTTAATGTAATATAAATGGTATGTGTGTTCAATTATTTACCTTTCCACATTGATTATGATTATTGATTCATGATTTCTTCTAATATAGAATACCCTTACAAAAAATTTGAACTCACATATTATTTTTATTTTCTCAA
The DNA here is from genome assembly GCA_963277665.1 of Viscum album. NCBI lineage: Eukaryota > Viridiplantae > Streptophyta > Magnoliopsida > Santalales > Viscaceae > Viscum > Viscum album. Next base: position 867,277,418 of record OY728120.1, read on the forward strand.
TAATCCATAAAGTATACTATGTTTGATATTCAAGTATATTCTATATGGAATAATGTTAATCTAGAAAAAAATTATGTTTTAATTTTTATTTTCAAATTTAACATATGAATAATGAATGTATCTAGTTTACCATGACTACAAAACTATTCAATCCATCGGTATGTGAATCACTGAATCTTATGAAAATGTAATAAAGTGATAAACTGGATTTGGGCTACTGGAGTAGGAGTATTTTCAAGAACCTATGATATAAAGAATAAAATAGAGTATGTTTTTTTAATACAAATCAAATTAATTATACACTATGACCTAAAAAATATCACAATGTAGAAAAAAGAATGATGTAATGGAAGAGATAATATATTAGTAGCTATGAAAAACTGTGTCTTTATTTGATAAGACATCCCAGTGAATTCTCTATAACTTCTCATCATACTATTAATGGTTTATAGTAATTCATGATTAATTGGATGTAATGGAACGATATACAGTCATTATTATATTTTTGCTAATAGATTTGAATTTATAAAAAATAAATCATCTATAATATATTATATATTCATCACATGGTCTGTAAGAACTAAGAGAAAATATTTTACCCACTAAAACTATATTGTGTATATGGTGTGTTAAAAATAATGTTATTTTTTTGTGTTTTCAAATGGGAACCTATTGATCATTTAAAAGGAAGTATATACATGTGAAAAAGTGACATAAAACTATATTTCTACTCTAAAATATATTTAGTTATATACCACTTGGTATAAAGTGTGCAATTCAAATATGGGGTGTCCATTTTTTCTTAATATTATTTCCTTTTATGTATGTTTTTCCAAAAAATATTGTACAAGATGTGGAGTCCCTGGGAGTGATTAATGTGACCCTTGGAGAATTAATTTTTATGTGATTCTAAATATAAAGTTGATATGTTAGTTGTCTTGTATTCTGTTTTCAATTCGTTAGTCATTTTCAACCTAACATGAAAAAATATTTGTCATGTGATCTAAATGTTATTGATAGGTTTAATTTCTTTTGATTATGACTTATTTTTTTGGAATTATTATGGAATCACTATCAGAAATGATATTTTTTGGGATTAATATAGATAATTCCATATTATATAATATATACTATATAGGCATTAAAAATTAAAATGACTCATAATTTTTAAAAGAGTTAGTATAATTCTATTAGAGTCATTTTGATAGAAGAATAAAAATGTCGAAAAACTATTCCATACGTGTTTTTAAGACACTATAAGACTCAATTAAACATTTTAAAAGTCATTATACAGATTCTATATGTATGATCATAATTCAATATTATTGGCCTCACCGGTTTTGATAATCTCAAATATGATTAGATATGTTTTTATAATACCAAATCATGCTTGTCTATATAATAATTATGTTTCATAATTATGCATTCATGTTCTAGAGTAAGTATGGATGTCAAAATAATCATATGATATCATGGAATATATTAATCAATGTTTATTTATGGTTAAAAATGATGTGGTATGATATTAATTCAATCTAGATCTAATATGCATAGAACATTTACTTTGTAAGTATTTAAGTTCTTAAGTCACTAATAGTTATAATTCTGGATGATATACATTAGCTCACCGATACAAAGTCACTGATACAGACAAGCTCACTGATAGAAGTTCACTTTTAGACAAGTCCACTGATAGACTAAGTATACTAATAGAAAAGGTTGATGATATACAAGTTCACTGATACGAGTCCACTAATACAGGCTACTAATAGAATGGAGCTACTGATAGAGGAAGGTACAGATAGAGAGAGCTACCACCACCGATGACAAAAGCTACAGATAGCGAGGAAGAGATACTGATAGAAGTTCACCATTACAAAGACCTATTGACAGATGGAGCTACTGATAAAAGGAGTTAACGCTACACATGGAGCTACTAATACATGATCTACTACTATAAGAGTTACTATTACAAGTCTACCGACAGATATCTACTGATGGAATATGACTATTAGCCAATCACTTTTACTCAAACTCTATACTTTGTCAATATTATTAATATAATGATAACTATCATATTTTCATAATTCAATGCAACTACTATTAATTAGTGTGGGTTTTTGGAATGTTAAGCAATCGTACCTCGTACCTGTGAAAGGTAATCATTCCCATTATCGGAGCTCAAGGAATAAAATGAATATCGAGCCACTGGATAAGACATATATATATACGTAAGGAAGAACAGAAGATACATACGATACACACACATGAAGATACAAATGTACATGTAGAGAAGAACACATGAAGAACTCAAAGAACACTCATAAAAATCAAGAACTGAAGTTCAAATAGGAGGTTCAAGTGCTATAAGGAATATTATCTCATTCAAGATGAACACCTGTACTAGAAGTAAAGGAGCAGAACCAAGAAATTATGTTTTCCATACAAATTCCAGAGAAGGACTCAAAAATTCTTATGCTTCAATACAAAGGAGTCTAGAGATGAATTGACATTATACAAGAGCATTCTAAACTCATCTCCTTATTATTACTCTGTTGTGATCATTTTTATTACATTACGAGCAGTGTGTTCTTTTGTATGTTTGGAAACACACTGACTCCAAAGTTGAACTAGAGTATACTGAAATCCTCACACCAAACTCTTTATACCTTTGTGTATCCCATGTAGAACTATAGTAGAGGTATCAGGACCTCGACAACCTCTGTGTTGTTGTTGTTTCTTTCTCACGTAAAAAAATGGTAGAGGTCTGAGGACTTGGATAGTCTGAGTACTATGTAAACCCCAATCCCTGGTGTGGATCCAAATTATATATAATCTATTTGAGAGGACTAAGTCTCATCTTGAGACTAAACCTCTTGGTTAAAATTTCTATGTTTATTATTTTCGTTTAAACAATTTTCAATTTTCCGCTACTAAATTCATTGAAATATAAAACTATTTTAATGTAACTCTGATAGTTAATCTAGCAAGTGTTTTTAATTATTATGAACAAGTAGGTTAGTTTCAAAAGCTAACTTAATCTTCATATTAAAGTTAACTAAGAACTAATCAATCATTAAGAAACTAATTGAACCCTTACTGTAAGAACCCGGATATACCATCCAGGTATGTTTTTCCTCTTTCTAGAGTTTTTGAGAAAAGAGGAGTTTCTAAAAAATTTTGAAGTACACTTCGTGTACTTTGTTTCTATAGAAGGTCGTGTGCTGGGGGTGGCATGGACATACACACGGTCGTGTGGGGTGATGTGGAGGCCACATAATGTGGAGTAAGGAAAAGTGAGTACACGCTGTTTACTTTTCTTTTTATCATTAAACACATTGGGGGTTGCGTCTGAAAGACAGAACCATCTTCTTTTAGGTTCCATTCATCTGGGAGAAACCATACAACCACATATCTTCTCTGAGCCCCCAAGCCTCCATCTGTTCTATGAATCAACCTCCATCGATTGTGTTGGAACCACATCAGTAAGCTCTTCCTTATTTTAGAGAATCGTTTTCCAATTCCTCCTCTTTTCCAAGTTATCATGGGTTAAATGTTTTATGCATTTTCATAGATCTATGACGTTCTAAGGAGATTAAAGACTCATGGTTCAAGTATGTTGATCTCATAACCCCAAGGTAGGCGGTTTGTTCCTCTCCTTTCAATGTCTTTGAGTATTATTAGAAAATTCCACCAATCCCTTTGAACAAGGTATTGTGTGATTACCGTTTTAACCCTATTGTTTTCTTGTTAGGCTTGTATTCTTGTGTAGAGGTTATTTTGGGTATGAATTGGGTTAATTGCCACGCCATGGATGTTCTACACATGCTTTGTTCTGTTTATGACCGTTTGGTCCTGTTTAGACTATTAGCGGTTGCCTATTTTCCATGCCTTGTGGTCGTAGGATGAAGTGTTGTTTTCTGACATGCTTGAGATGTTGTTGACTGGTTAGCCAAGTAGTTCTATAAGATTACTTTGTCCATGTCACATTATTTTTAATTGACCTACCCAGGTCCATGAGAACCTACTCCTATAGACTACAAGAGGATATACAAAGTGAGCATCCTCAGAGTGTCTTTGGACAGTATTGACTACAAGATGATAGACTGAGTGAGCATCCTCAGAGAGTCTTTGGACACTATATAGTATAGGGGGATAGATCGAGTGAGATTCCTCAGAGAGTCTTTGTGATTTATAGAATATAAGGGGATTGAACGAGTGAGTTTCCTCAGAGAGTCTTTGTTTTACTTGAATTAACTTGAACCACTCTAGCCTATAAAAGGAATTGACCAGGTGAGCTTCCTCAGAGAGAATGTGAATGACCTGGGGCTATAAGAGGAATTGACCGAGTGAGCATTCTCCTAGATTCTCTTGACCTTGGGGATATAAGGGGAATTGACTGTGTGATCTTCCCCAGTGATTCCCTAACTACCATAGACTATAAGGGGAATTGACCAAGTGAGCTTCCTCAGAGAGTCTTATTATATTCGTATAACCAAACCATTGGGGTTAGGCTGAGTGTACTTCCCAGAGGGTTGTTGGTTTTTGTTATGTAAGACTGGAGGGGATGGCTGTGAGTACTTCCCAGAGGGTTACCTGTTTGGGTTTAGCTACTGGTTCGGTGCTTATTGATATTGGAACTGTTGATTGTTTAATGCTGAGTATTTTCCTGTACTTTTACCTGCCATATATTCACTGACTCTTAGGAAGAGATCATCGGGTGTTTACCTACTGGGATTTAGTTTCACACCCTATTTGGGCCACTCTTTTGGGCCCAAATAGATTATATTGCTATAGGTATAGACAAGGGAAAGCACCCATCAACTATAGGTACTTGACTTACTGTGGAGATGGAGAGCATGGGACCAAGCTTTAGCTTGCGATGCTGAGGAGTTGTTTATCATTCCTTATGTACTTTGGTTCAATAATTTTGTATTCAGCATTTTGAATTGTTTGGATATTTTTCTAGACATATGTATCATGCATAATTTAAATATGTGTTCCAGTTGTTTCCTACTTTTAGCCTTCCGCTTATTTCTTTTGTATGGATTATTACTACTTCCACTATTGTATCATGTTTATTTTACATTGTGTACTATTCCAATGAGGGAGTAGTTTCCCCACTTTCACAGCCAAGGCCCTTGCTACTATTCAGCAGCCTCTGGAGTTCTAGGAAATGCGCTTGAGACAATTTGAACAACCGGGTACGAGGCACCTCTGGGTGGCTTCCGGAACTAGGATGTTAAAAAGTGGTATAAGAGGGATTCTATTCTATTGACTTACTGTTTAGAGCCTATATTTTGGGATATGATGGAATAGGTACTTGGTAATATGATGTTTTTGAGAGTAGCTAACCCATGTATAGGGAAAAGCCAATCTACCTCATTTATTGCAATTTCTTATGGTTTTTCAAGTTTACGGTTGATCTAATTTTCACCGATGGGTGAATAACATGTTTTGTGCTGTTCCTATTGATATTATTGGGGTTCTATTTCTATCAAAACCTGATGAGATGAGGGCATTTCATCTCATTCATCATATAGACACATGCTAGAAATCAAATGTCATGCATTTTTTCCATACCATTTAGGGTGAATTAGTGATCGCATGTTGTTGTGATAGATGTTGTGTAGAATATTCATGCTGTTGTGATAGATTCATGATAGAATACATGATTTTTATAGGTATTTCTATATATAAGGTCTTGTTTGAATGAATTCCAAATTTCGATTCATGAGGTGTTGTGGGACCACATGAATAGGAACATGGTGGATTATTGACTTGTTTCCCTTGTGTATGACATGTATGAGATGCCATGATCTGATTCAAGGGGAGTTTGGACCCTCACAGATCAGGATTTGGCACCTTAATGCTTGTTTTTTTGTGTTTTCTGGGCTCCAGGGCAGTTTCTGAGGCTACTTCCTGGAAAAAACCAGAATATACAGCTTGCACCTTATGAATACACACCGTGTAGTTTTCAACTGTGTCACTAAATGTGTCGGTAGGGACACAGGGTTGTGAAAAATATTTCAGGAACACACCGTGTTTGGTACGTACACATCGTGTTGTAGTGACTGTGTGTCTACCTGTGTGACTAACGACGTAGATGGATGAAACTTTGACTATACATGTCGCGTCCTTATTTCATAGGACATTCCGTGTAACCTAGGTACCCGACCGTGTCATGAACAACATGGGTCAGGGAAATCCTTCAAGTACACATCGTGTGCACATGGAGCACGCCACGTAGAGTAAAACGTGCAGCTGGCCGTGTAACTAACAACATGGGTTGCTGAAACATGTATAGTACACATTATGTCCATTGTGAACATTCCGTGTAGTCTATGATTAAGAAGACCATGTGGGTTAGCCTTGTAAGGAGACTCAGATAGGGGAATAGAGTTCAAGTACACGTCATGTGTGGGGACAACACATCGTGTAGTTTGGGCATTACATGACTAGTTGTGATAGAAGTACATGCCCATGTGAATGACTTAAAATAACATGCCATGTAGTGATTATACACGCCATGTAATCATGTTTTGTAAAACATGAATGTATCTTTCTAACGTTCCCTTCTTACACTCCTTGTTCCAGTCATTGATAATATTGGTCTAAGATGTGTGCTTGACTTTTCAGTGTCATGCCACCATGACATCATATGGTTGTAAGAAAGTTTCCATATGTTGATTAGACCCCAGATATGGATGATAAGGGACTTCCTGTAGATCCTCATGCTATTCCATCCTTGGAACTAGCAGTTATACCAGTTGCAGGCACCGATGCGCAGTTTAGTGATGGTTTTTTGAGGATGATACATACCTTCCATGGATCACCACCTCCCGCCCATTGATGGAAGAGTTGACATAGTTTTTCATGTAGAAACATCCTCCTACTTTCTCTGGGGATGGAGGACCCCAGGCTAAAGAATCATGGCTATAGTCCATGCTGACAATCTTTGAGAATCTGGAGATACCTCCAGATAAGAGGGTGAAGCTCACTACCTATATGCTCTAAGACTCCACCAAGAGGTGATGGGAGGTGATCTCACAGTCAGGATGCCAACAGAGTATGTCTTGGGATCAGTTTCAGTGAATCTTCTATGAATACTTCTACCCAAAGACCTTGAGGGCTGATAGAGCCCGGGTGTTAATGAGTCTGGAGTAGGGAACTCTTTCTGTTATGGAGTACTCATCTCGCATTACTGAGCTACAACATTTCATGCCTATTCCAGGAGGTGATGAGTTTTTCCTTCTGTGGAAGTTAGAGGATGGTCTAAGGAATGACATTCGATTACAGGTGAACATCTTCAGGTTGACTTCGATATCCTCTATCTTCAACCATGTGATGATCACTGAGCTCAACCTGACAGATTCTGGATCAGTGAGCCAGAGTGGTTCGACATCCATAGTTAGTGTTCCTCCTATTGATAGAAGGAAGCACTGTAGGGACTCTGCTTGAGGAGATCAGAGTAGGTGGGATGTATCTTCAGGCAGCCAGGTGGTGTGCTACCAGTGCGGAAGGAGCGAACATACTAGGCCTCAGTGCCATAGAGACCCGATGGAGTGCCGATATTTTGGCAAGATGGGCCATCTTCACATTTCTATCAGATCTTATCACATGCATCATGTTGTAGGGGTTCTTATATGACCCCGCATTCAGGAGAAACATCACCAGTTTCTCAAAATTCTGGGAACTGGAGTGCTTCTAGTTGTTCGAGCCGAGGTGGAGGTCATAGTTGTGGTGGTCAGTCACCAAGCTACCAGCGACAACAGAGTGGATCAGCTCAGAGTGGTCAAGTAGGGTCATAGGGCCGTGGAGAAGGCTAGACCATTGTAGTAGAGAAGACCCATCATGAGCAAGATCCCGACCCCTCTATAGTTTGAGGAACAATCTTAGTAGCTTGAATTTTATCTTCAGCTCTTTTAGATACTGGGGCTTCCCATAGCATTATATTTGTCACTGTTGTGGATAGTCTTGGTCTCTGCATTTTTATTTTGCTGACATCTTGAAACTAAACACACCATTGGGGACTAGGATATCTAGTGTACGTTAGTGCAAGGAGTTCCATCTAGAGGTTGGTGGGTGTTAATTTCTATGGGACCTGTATGTCCTTGAGAAGACATGTTATGATGTCATTCTTGGAATGGACTGGTTTGTTCCCTTCTAGTTAGTTGTTGATTTCTATCACTACAGGGTGAGTTTCATATCACCAGAGGGTGGATCTTCTATTCATATGGGAAAGTCGGATGTCTAGGAAAGAAGAGCAGGTCCAGAGTATCTTGGGTGAAGAGGAGATACAGCCCAAATATCTAGTCTATATCTGGATGACCAGGGGACTTCACAGTCAGACTTTCCTCCAGTGGTGGATTGTTTCAGGGACGAATTTCCAGAGGACTTTTCAAGTTTACCTCCAGAGTGTGAGATATACTTTTCTATTGAGCTTGTGCCAGGGATGACAATGGTTTCCATTCCTCTTTATAGGATGGCAACACCAGAGTTGCAGGAGCTCAAGAAACAGTTGGAGGAGTTGCAGGCCAAGGGTTTCATCCGACCCAGGACTACTCTTTGGGGTTCTCCTATCTTGTTTTTAAAGAAGGCAGACGATAACTTTAGGCATTGTGTGGACTATCAGAAGTGGAAGTAGTTTACGGTTAAGAACCGATATCCCTTGCTAAGGATCGATGATCTCTTTGATCATCTTCGAGGAGCCTGGGTGTTCTCAAAAATTGATTTGAGATTCGGTTATCATCAGTTGTGCATTAGGACATCAGATATACCTCTTACAACATTCAAGAGAATGTATGGTCTATACGAGTACTTGGTTATGTCGTTCGGTCTCAAGGACACGCTTGTATTTTTAATGGCACTGATTAAATGAGTGTTCAATCCAAACTTGGATTCCTTCATGGTTGTTTTTGTGGACGATATCTTGGTGTACTCTCACAATCGACACGACCATACTACCCATCTTGAGGTCATTCTGAGTACACTGAGAGAGCATAAATTATATTATAAGCTCTCAAAATTTAACTTTTTGATGAACCAGATTCACTTCTTAGGTCATGTTATCTCAGTGAAATGAGTGTCATTAGACCTAGAGAAAGTGAGGGCAGTAGTTTTTTGGGAGAAGTTGAAGAACATATTTGAGGTGCAGAGTTTTTTAGGGCTATAAGGATACTAAAAACTCTTTATTCAGGACTTTTCATGCTTATCAGCACCACTGACATGTCTGACTAAGAAGGGTGAAAAGTTCCTGTGGTCAGATTCTGGTGAGTCAGCCTTTCAGGAGCTAAAAGAAAGGTTGAACTCAGCACCGATACTAGTCTTTCCAAATCAAAGAATTAGATATATCATTTACTACAATGCGTCATGTGTTGGACTGGGAGCTGTGCTTATGTATGGAGATTAGTCATTGCTTACGGGTCTCGGTAGTTAAGGCCACATGAGAGGAATTACCCGACAGATGATCTGGAGTTGGCAGCTGTTATTTATGACTTATGCTGTTGGAGACATTATCTTCTGGGAGAGCACATTGTGGTGTTCACCTACCACAAGAGACTCAAGTACATCTTTACTCAGCATGGCTTGAATTTGAGACAGTGAAGGTGGGTTGAGTACCTTCAGTCTTTTGACTTTGAGCTTTCCTACACATCTGGAAAAGGCAATGTTGTGGCTGATGCACTGAGCCGGAGGACTCAGATATAGACAGTTCAGGAGGCCATTAGTGAGTGGAAGCTTATGGATCTATTGTCTAAGATGTATTTGTAGGTACAAGATAGACAGGGGAAAACTTTTATATCGTCTGTAGCTGTTACCTCTACTCTTCTGGATCAAGTTCAAATGAGGAAACTATCAGATTCTGAAGGCCTAGTCCTACGAGAATGTGTGTCGGGAGAGGACCCTATTCTTGGGCGGACCATAGGTGAGGATGATATCTTTCATTTCTAGGGAAGTGTATGGGTGCCAGTAGATATATTCATGGTGTTAATGTGGGACTTTCATTCCTCAGTTTGGGCAGTTCATCCTAGCATCACCAATATGTACCGCGATCTACACCGTCACTATTGGTGGCCAGGTATGAAGAGGGACATTTATGGTTTTGTCTTTAGGTGTTCCACTTTTCAGCAGATGAAGGTGGAGCATTAGAGACTACTAGGGATTCTATAGCATTTACCGATTCCCAAGTGGAAGAGGAACACCATCACGATGGATTTTGTGACAGGGTTGCTGAGGTCTCATCGAGGGAACAACTCAGTATGGGTTATCATTGATAGACTCACGATGGTTGCTCACTTCATGCTGATCAAGGAGACATTAAGTGTTGATGAGGTGGGGAGGTTGTAAATCTTAGAGATTTTACATCTTCATGGAGTTCTATACTCCATTTTTTCAGACAGGGATGCACATTTTACTACTCGGTTCAGGCAGGGCTTCGGAATGATTTGGGTATAGAGGTAGTTTTGAGTACAGCATACCATCCCCAGACTGATGGTCAGTCCGAGCATATGATTCAAGTGCTTAAGGACATTCTCTAAGCACGCATCCTGGATTTTGGAGGTTCTTGGGAGATGTATATACCTCTTTGGGAGTTTTCCTACAACAACAGTTTCCAGCAGACTATTCAGATGAAACCTTATGAGGATTTGTATAGTAGGCCATGCTGATCACCCTTATGTTGGCTGGAGGCAGGAGAGGCTGCTATGCTGGGACCTCGTCTTGTCCAGGAGACCACAAATTAGATAGAGTTGACTCCGAAGGGGATGGCTGATGCACAGTATCGTCATAATTCTTATGTTGATCAGCAGAGACGACCTCTGGAGTTCGAGGTCGGGGATCATGTTTTCCTACACGTCGCACCGAGGTTGGGATACAGGAGGATCATGAGATAAGGTAAGCTTTAACTGAGGTACGTCGGGCCATTTGAGGTGTTAGAGAGAGTTTGGCTAGTTTCTTATCAGTTGTAGTTAATTTAAAGGTACCAGGATATGCATGACGTCTTCCATGTTTCTCAAATCTGACGTTACTTTTCAGACTCTTCTCATGTCTTTCAACATGAGGAGGTTGAGATCAAAGTGGATGCATCATTTGAGGAGAATCCTATCTAGATTATCCATCACAGTACAAAGGTTTTCTGTGCCCGGTATGTTTGTCTGGTATGGGTGCTATGGCAGCAGGAGTGAGTAGAGGACAGGACTTGGGAGAGGGATGTCGATGTACGGTCACAATGGCTGGAGTTGTTCGAGGTTTCTTCTTCTATGTCACGCTAGGGAAATTCAGGGACAAATTTATTTAAGGGGGATGTTTTTAAGAACCTGGATCATCCTTTTAGGTATGTTTTTCCTTTTTTTGGTGTTTATGATAAAATAGGATTTTTTGGAAATTTTTGAAGTACACACCCTGTACTTTATGAGTACACGCTGTGTACTTTGTTTCCATAGAAGGCCATGTGCTGGCCATGTCGTGGCCACACACATGGTCATGTGGGGTGATGTGGAGGCCTCTGAAGGAGGAGTACGGAAAAGTAGATTACACGCTGTGTACTCAAAAAGTTCACACTATGTATTTTTCTTTTTTTCATTAAATAGACTGGGGTCTTGTCTGACAGACAAAACCATCTTCTTTTAGGTTCCATTCGTCCGGGAGAAACGATACTGCTACGGATCTTCTCCTAGCCCCCGAGCCTCTGTCTGTTCATTTAATTGACTGTCGTCGATTGCATTGGAACCGTAGAGGTAATATATTCCTTTTCTAGAGAATTGTTTTCCAATTCCTCATCTTTTCCAAGTTATCATGGGTTGAACGTTTTATGCGTTTTCATAGATCTATGTCATTATAAAGAGATTCAAGCCTCGTGGTTCAATTATATTGATCTCCTAACCCCAAGGTAGGTGGTTTGTTCCTTTCTGTTCAAATTCATTGAGTATTATGTGAAAATTTCGACAATACCATTGAACGGGGTATTTTTTGTTTACCATTTTACCCATTCTGTTTGCCGCCATGCTTATATGCCTTTGTAGAGGTTATTTTGGGTATGAATTGGTTTTATTGCTACACTATGGATGTTATGCTCATGATTTGTTCTGTTTATGACCGTTTGGCCATATTTAGCCTATTTTTTGTTACCTATTTTCCTTGCTTTGTGGTCATAGGATGGAGTGTATTTTCTGACATGCTTGTGATGCTGTAGACTGGTTAGCCAATTAGTTCCATAATTTTACATTGTCCATATAGTAATATTTTTCATTGACCTACTCAGGGACCTGAGTGTAGAGACCCATACTTGACGTTCATGGAAATAACATTATTTTAGCAGAATACTTAATACATAACAAAAACAAACACACAAGGATGTAATAGTTTAGTGTCTTTGGAAACTCGGAAGAATAATCTTCTAATCATGGTGAAAGATCTTCAAAATCTCTCATAAAGATACTCCCCTTTTGTTTAATTACCTAAAACCTTTCTTTATATCCTGGGGAAATGAAAAAATAAAAAGGGTGATCTCAAATACACTTCGGTTGTGGGTTTGATTCCCACAACCTTGTCCGACGCGATGGGTTGTCGCCTATTCTGCAGGTTGTCCCTTTTCTTAAAATACGCTATTATAGGATTCCATCAATAATATCGAAAAAAGTTCTGGCCATAAACAATACTAACTTATGTTCAACATAATCCATTCCAATATTTACGCTTATCCAAAATATTTCTATATAGTCAAACCATGATATAACTTTGTCCTTATATCATCTATGAACTCATTAATACTATAAAACATTTCATTTTCTCCTTATCCCTTCATTATGCGCATATCATCTTCTTTTCTAAAATTATCTAAATATCCTTTCATGGTTACTGATATCATTCAGCATATACTTGCAAATACCTTATGAAATACAATAGTGTAACAATCCTTATATGATTCTTTATTCCATAGTCCTATTAAATTTCCAATAGAACATAACTCTTGATAAACAAAAAATCATTCCACTACCTTCCTAAACCATTGACCGAGCTTCCTCATTTTATTTCTCAACACTTCTTTTATCTCATATATCATTTGGAGTCTCCTCATCATCATCAACATAAATATAACCCATACGACCATGTTGTATCTATTCATGAAATTTTCCCGTAGGGCATTGGTTTGCATAATGCCCGTAGATTCCACATTTAAATCATTTAACCATTGTTCATGTCTTAGAAATACCATTATCTTTGTCCATGGTGTTAACTAAACCTTTTCCTTTACAATTATTGGCTTTGTGTCCTTCTTTTCCACACCCAGAGCATCTTCCAGTTCCTTTGAGACATTCTCCCTGATGCCTCTTCCCACATGATTTACATGAGGGAAATAGAACTTTCTTTCCTCTATGATCATCATGAAACTCCATATTTATCTTATTTTCTGAGTCAGGAAACTTACCAAAGTTGACATTTTTGATCATATTATGATATTTCTGATTACGCATAATAACGATATGTGGACCTCTAGGTCCAATTTCCTTTGTTTTCTCAGGAAGAATATCATTCCATTATCCATCATATCCTCCATTATCGTGAATCTTCCTGTTTCCAGCCAATTTCTAAAACCCAAAAAAATAGCTTCAGAGGAAAAAATCATAATCAAGGGGGAGTACCATCAATATATAACATATTAGGTTTAATTCTAATATAGTTACCATAATTATAGGAATATAACTTCTACTTATAATTAATCTTAGAGACTTCCCTACACATACCTTAGAATATCTCTAGGGATTTCACTAATGTTTTCGCATCCTAGCTTCCAATGGTTGACTAAATCTTTACTCTGATACCAACTGCAGAGACCGCAAACTTGATTTATATGGACATTACATTACATTAGTGGAATACTTAATACATAACAAAAACAAACACACAAGGACCGTAATAGTTTAGTGTCTTTGAAAACTCAGAAAAATATTCTACTAATCACTGTGAAATATCATCATCATCTCCCATAAAGATCTTACCCTTTTGTTTTATTACCTAAAACCTTTCTTTATATCCTCGGGAAAAGAAAACATAAAAATGGTGAGCTCAAATTCTCATTAAGGGTAAACATAGAGAACATAAACAATCCATAATCATTTGAATGCAAAAACTTGAACATAAAATCAAAGCATCAAAATATTGAGAAAAGGCATAAATCTTGGAAGTACGTAAGGCATATATAATAAAGGAACATCAATCATGATAAAATATCATGGGAATAAAAAATCTAATTGTGGAAAACCATTAAGCACATGATATGATTTCGAAAGTAGCCAAGGCATTGCGGCAAAGACCATCTTAGTGGACAAAGTCCCTTTCTGAATCGAGTTCACTCCTCGTTCCAGTCCAGTATCACTGAACCAGATTAACTTTCCGTTCCACCCATTTCTATCTCATGATATATATATATTTACCCAATGCATTTGAGGGAGATATAGGTCCCACCCATCTCATAATGAAACCATTCTTATGTGTGCCACAACAAAATCATAACCCATAGAATAAAATGGGTTTCATAAACATCATCGCATCTTAACATAATCCATATAAAACAAATGGATATCACTTTATCATAAGAAAAGTAAAACCGTGTAAATCATAGAGACATTATTCATGATACATAATCATACTAAATAAAATCATCTTATATGGAAAATAGTGTTGACAAAACACATGAAATGAATTTTTAAGGAAAATATCCTTTCTTCTTCAAAATCATTTTATTTTTACAAGATTCCATGAAATTTTAAACGAAACGGATTTTGTCGAAAATAATCATGAAATCATGTGGAGTATGCTTCATGAAAATAAGGCTTTTTGAAAACATAAAAATCCATTCATGCTGTATACGTAAAAAAATCATTCTTCATGTACTTTTTTCGGAAATGTCAAAAAGTACCTCGTATGTCAAACAAGAAAGATTCCATACATACAGTGTAGTAATTGTCAAAAATGGAAAAAATGGACTATAAACATACATGCAACCATTTTTAGAAACCAGGGACATGGGTGATTAATATAACCCCAGTAAATACTTACGAATAAACAATCTTGGATAAGAAAGAGATTGGAATAATTATCCGTTACCTTATGTCTGATATGCTTCGTATGTATCCAAAATTCCTGTATAATGATTTAAATAATGTCATTGACTTATTAAATAATCATAATCATCGTTATGATACCATATATGGTTCACTTAATACTTTATATTACGCGTTCTTTTGTAAATTCCATGTTAAAGCAGCATTTTGGGTAAAATCGTTGCATTTATCATACGTGTTTGAATTGTTGGTCTTGATATTATTACTTATATCCTGATTTACTTAATTCCAGAATGTAAAACATGATTTATATATAATATATATTCAGAATATAAATATAAATGGAATGAAATACACCATTCATGGAGACGGTAGGTCGTACGTATCCATGAACTCTGTTTTCGTTTTCTTATTTAAATAAATGAAATTAAGCAAATGAAACATATATGTACATAAATCCTGTATCATTATTATTTAATATATTTCATTATTATTTGTTATATATACTTTATAATCATACTTGAATGTCCAATCATGGAAAATGAATCTCATAGCGTTCGTGGAGACGGTAATCCGTATGTACGCATGAGTAATGATATCATTCCAATATTTATTGAATTGAATTGTAGTGGATGATATAATATCTAAGAATCAGTATGATGTTATAATAACTATATATAGTTATTCTTTAAACCATTATACCCATCCAAGAAAGGTGGTGGTGGAAAAACAGATTACACCACGGCGTGGAGACAATATTCCGTACGTACGCACACGCGGTGATTTCATTTTCTGTAGGATGGATAGAAGGTGAAATGGGGTGGTTTCATATTTATAATAACACGTCAGTATATTATTGATACTGATGTTATTAATTTATGATGAAACAAATAAATAAAAAGAAGTAGAAGAAGAAATAAATTGGAAAGAATCGGTAAAGGATATTACCTCTTCTTTGATGCGCCTCTTCTTAAACTCCTCTTAAGGCACTAGATTTGGTCTTTTTAGTAGAACAAAACCTATATAATGTTTCTAGGGAAGTTGATAATGGAAATGGGCAGGGGTTGGCCGAGCTTAAAGGCTCAAAATTGTGTAAAGAGAAGAGGGAGAAGATGCCCTAGAGGGGAACTTTAGGAAAAACATAAAAATTATTTTATAATAAAGTCATATTTGGTTTATAATTGCTCCAAAGTGACATATTTCTAAGATAAAGTGGGGATGGGTCGAAATAATCTCATCCAATAGGTTTTATAAAAGTTTAGGTCACTATTTTAACCTTATCATTTAGATTTAACTATAAGTTAAATAATTTAACTTTTACCGCGTCATCTTGTTTCTTACACTATATGGTTAATAAATTTACTATAACAAGACAAACGAACCCCAATGGGGTCATTATTAATATATATAACCTTATCTAAGTCATTTTTCCGATCCTTAGATCTTTAGTAATGGAAAAACAATTAATAATATAATATTTGTTTTAAAAACAATTTTATGTCAATTTTTACACTATTTGGTAATTGATTTTTGTGAAAATCATAACAGCATGATTAGTTCAAAAAAAGTTAATTAAATCAATAATAACATGTCATATTTACCTATAAAATTAGTTTAATTCATAAAAAGTCTAAAATTATATTTATATGGGTATTTATAACATCAATTATGTTAATATTTCATTAATAAGGTAATTACTGCATCATCATTGTGTCATAAATACATTAAATTATTTAATGTCTAAAAATTATACATAAAATACCATTATGTATGAAATATTTCTATCTTTCTAATGAATATTTATAGTCGAATTTATCTTATGTATAACCCTATATTAATTTTTTTTATTTATTAAACTTTGATTTTAACTCTTTTAACTCCTCTTTAAATAAAATAATAATAAGTGTCCTAATCTAATCCAAGTGGACCTAAAGGGTAATATTTTATTCCTTAGGTTGTTTTTGGTCGAATTACACTTATCCAATAGAATTAGGACACGTGTTATGGTAATAATAATATCATTTTTACCCTTAATTACCCTATTTACTTTTAACCATGGTAAATAAAAGTAAAAAGTTACTATTCACCAAAAATTATTTTTATCTTATTGAACCACATTTTACTCCTTGATATAAACCATGTCTCTTGTATTTTCTAAATTCAACTCACAGAAGCGGTAAAATTAGGTTTTATGTACAATTAAAAATGCTCATAGGTGGTGGGTAAAAGACGGTAAAAAGTTCAATAAAATTTTTATGTATCTATATTATTATAAAATTACTTCAATGGATTACATTGAACTTATATAGGTATTATGTATCTATTTTGACCCTAATTAAATTTAAATTAAATATATTATTATTTAAATAAAAATTTGATTTTTAAATAGTAACCTAGTGTTTTCACTATTAATCAAAAATTGAAAGTTTTCATAAAAATACCAAAAATTCACCCTAGCCTAATT
The DNA here is from genome assembly GCA_963277665.1 of Viscum album. NCBI lineage: Eukaryota > Viridiplantae > Streptophyta > Magnoliopsida > Santalales > Viscaceae > Viscum > Viscum album. Next base: position 867,294,944 of record OY728120.1, read on the forward strand.
TCGATATTCCAAATCCAGAAATGAAGTCCATTTTGAATGATAAAATTTATAAAATTTCAAAAAGTGGGTATTACTATTTATAACGGCTAGTTCATAAAAATATTATAATAATATCTCATTTAGTGCAACTCGGTATTGCGTACAACACATGCTATTGAGGATGGTTGCTATGGCATGCAACACAAGCCTAGAATAGTGTTTACGTATACTATAAGCTAATAAAGTGTTGCATATAGTGAAATCTAATCTTGGTGTAGCGTACAACACAAGACATCAAAGTATTTAAAAATAATATTTCTCTTAAAATCTCATGGTGTTACAGTGAGAACGTAGTGCTATAGACTAAAAGGGGATAGACCGAGTGAGCATCCTCAGAGAGTCATTGGACATTATAGACTATAGAGGGATAGATAAAGTGAGCTTCCACCGAGAGTCTTTGATATTTATAGACTATAAGGGGATAGACCAAGAGAGCTTCCTCATAGAGTCTTTAATTTACTTGAATTACCTTGAACCACTCCAGGCTATAAGAGGAATTGACAAGGGGAGATTCCTCAGAGAGTCTAGGAATGACCTGGGGCTATAAGAATAATTGACCGAGTATGCTTCCTCAAAGAGTCTCTTGAACATGGGTCTATAAGGGGAATTGATTGTGTGATCTTCCTCAGAGTGTCCCTGACTACCATAGACTATAAGGGGAATTGACCGAGTGAGCTTCCTTAGAGAGTATTATTATTTTCGTATGACGAAACCAGAGGGATTAGACTAAGTGTACTGCCCAGAGGTTTATTGGTTTTTTTCTGTAAGTCCAGAGGGGTTAGACTAAGTGTACTACCCAGAGGGTTATAGGTTTGTGTTTAGCTCTTCATTAGTTGCTGCTTTATGTTGGAACTATGGATTGTTTACTGCTGAGTATTTTCGCATTTATTGCTTTCTGTACTTTAACCTTCCATATATTCACTGACTGTTAGACAGAGATCTTTGGGTGGTTTCCTACTGGGATTTAGTCTCACACCCTATTTGGGCCATTCTTTTGGTCCCAAACAGATTATATTGCTGCAGGTATAGACAATGACAATCGCCCTTCAACTATAGGTACTTGACTTGCTGTGGAGCTGGAGAGCATGGGACCAAGATTTGTCTTGCAATGCTGGGGAGTTGTTTATCTTTTCATTTTTACATTGGTTCAGTGCTTTTGTATTCAGCATTGTGACTTGTTTGGATATTTTCCTAGACATATTTATCATGCATCATTTATATATGTATTCCAATTGTTTCTTACTTTTAGCCTTCCACTGATTGCTTTTGTATTGATTATTACTACTTCTGCTATTGTATCGTGTTTCTTTTCCACTGTGTACTCTTCCAATGAGGGCATAGTTTCCCCACTATCACACCCAAGGCCCTCACTACTAGTTAAAAGCCTCTGGCATTCGAGGAAATGTGCTTCAGGCCGTGTGACCAACCCAGTACGGGGCGCCTCTGGGTGGCTTCCAGAATCGGGACGTTACACTTACAATATTTATAAATTCACTACAGTTTAACTTGTTTTATGAATTGGGGGATTTCAATATAAATATTTTAAACAAATTTTTTTAATAGGAACTAAATTCACCCCCTCTTGAGTATTCATACCTGGAAAACATTTGGTATGAGAGGAAGTAGATAAAAGTTTTTCCAAACACTCTATTTGTGAAAGGTTTTCAACTGTGATTTTAGTTGTATCTTAAAGATATCAAATTATTTGTTCATTATTAATTTTTATAACTTTATATATCTTTTTAAAACATAGTTATTTTGGATAACAGATTAGAAGGTGTAGCTACCAACAAGACACCCTTCTTTAATGGTATCAATTATCCCAATGGAAAATAAAAATGAAAATCCATTTAGAAAGTATGTGATTTGACATCTGGACTACTATAGAGACTCATTATAAGATTCCAGAAACTGTTAGAACTACCTGGGATGAACTTATGAATGATGATTAAAATAATAACTTTAAATCAATTAATGCTATGTATTTTGCTTTAGGAGATGAAGAATTTAATCGAATATATACTTGTAAGACTGCTTAAGAAAATTTTGATACATTGGCTGTTTTCCATGAGGGAATAACCAACGTTAAGGAAATGTGACTAAATAAATACACTATTAAGTATGATAATTTTAAAATGAGGTCTGATAATCCAATTTCTAACATGTATCTTAGGTTCAATGAAATTGTTAATACTATGAGCTCACAAGGATAAGTTGTTCCATCCAAGGAGAAAATCATGAGAATACTTTGATGTCTTCCAGAAATATGGAGAGGCACATCTGTTTCAATAAGAAACTCATGTGATATAAGTTCACTACCTATTAAAGAGATGATTGGTAAGTTTATGATGTATGAATAAGATTTGAAGGTAAACTAAGAGTAAGATTATAAACCTAAGAATAATTCAGTGGCATTTAAGTCTGCTGTCTCAAAGACCAAGGACAAGGAAAATGTTCATATACCTGTCGAATGCTTAGAAATTGAAGGTTCAGATTCTAATAGTGATGAAGATATGGCTCATATAGCCCAGAGATTCAATAAATTCTATAGGAAGAAGATTTTTTTTCTTCAGAATATCAAAATATAAGGGTAAGTATGACCAATGAGGTAATTGGAAGAGATATTTGAAAAAGCTGATAAATATGATGAGATAATCAGTTATGAATGTAAAAGATAAGGACATGATAAAACTGACTATCCAAAATTGATTTTTAAGAAGAAATATGATTACAAGGGCAAAAAATATAAGAAATCCATGAAAACTGCATGGAGTGACTCTGAAGACAGCTAAAGTGGATCTGAAGCTTCTGATTCTGAAGAAAAGAATCATGCCAACATGTGTCTCATAAATAAAACATCTAAGGTAACACTTAATTACTTTATAGATAATGATTATTATTCTAAGATTGAAAGTGATTCATATAATGATGATAGTACGTCTAAAGATGAATTATTTGAATAATGTAATATCTTGGAAGATACTTGTAATGAAAGTAAAGATATGTAAAAATCATTTAAGAAGCAGTATGCCTTGACTAGTATTGTTAGTTCTTATCTTAGTATAGAAAAGGAAAAGAATGCTCAAATCTTGATCGAAAATACTGAACACAAATTGTCTAATGAGAAACTTAGAGAAGATTTAGATAATTTTACAAATAGAAAAACCACTCTCACTCAAATTATTGGAAAACAATTTTCACCAAAGTATACTAATGGTATTGGTTACCAGCCGGGATAGGAAAATATTTTTAAAAATAAATTTATTCCAAAATCTGGATAATATGCTGCTAGTTCATGTTCTGGGAATTCTTATGCTCCATCTATCTATTCAAATTTTATAGAACAAACAAATTTTATTTATCAAAATCTTTTGAATCTGTTAATTATAGGAAAACCATTAGACAAATATGGGTGCCAAAAGTTTTACATGCTAACCTATCTATATACAAGAAAATATGGGTACCAAAATCATCTTCTGTTTAAACCAATTTTGTAGGAGACCTTCTTGAAGAGTTCATGTAAGAAGATATGGTACTCCGATAGTGGATGTTCATGAAATATGACTGGATACTAATAATTTTTTAAAAGTTTAATCATGGTTGATGGAGGGAATGTCACCTTTTGGTGATAATTAAAAAGGAAATGTCACCAACTTAGGCCAAATTGGTAACACTGATTCAATTTTAATATCTAAATTACTATTTGTTGATGGATTAAAATACAATCTTTTATGTATTTCTCAGTTGTGTGATGATGGTTTCAATGTAAAATTTGAAAATGATTCATGTAATGTTTTTAATTCTAAAAATGTTTCAGTATTTATGACATTAAGAAATGAAAATGTATATGCTGTAGATTTGAATTATTTAGCTAAAAAAATTGTTACTTATTTAAATGCTTTTCATAAAGAATCCTATCTATGGAACATAAGATTAGGACACTACAATGTTCATTCACTTAAGAAACTGACAAATAATGGTTTAGTTAGAGACCTTCCCAAACTAGAATTCCCAATAGATAAAGTATATAATCCTTGTCAAAAGGGAAAACAACATAAAGTTTCTTTCAAATCAAATAAAGAAGTTTCAACTTCTCATCCTCTCAAGATTGTTCATATGGATATATTTGGACCATCTGGAGTTTCTAGCTTGAATGGGAAGCACTATGTCTATGTTCTAGAAGATGTCTTTTCTAGATATACTTGGGTATACTTTCTAGCTCTCCAAAGTGAATCTTATTCCTATTTAATTAAATACTCCAAGTCTGTAGAGAACCTAAGTGGACTTAAGATTATGACCCTGAGAAGTGACCATGGTTGTGAGTTTGAAAATCATGAGTTTGAAATTTATTTCCCACATAAAGGCTACAATGATAATTTCTTGGCCCCCAGAACACCTCAACAGAATGGTGTTGTAGAAATATGAAATAGAAAACATCAAGAAATTGCAAGAACTATGCTTAATGAATGTGATCTACCTATTTAATTTTGGGATGAAGCTGTTAATACAACTTGTTATATTACAAATAGAGTCTTGATTATACCAATTCTCAAAAGGACCCCTTATGAGCTATGGAATAATTGGAAGCCTAAGGTATGTTACTTTAGAGTTTTTCGTTGCAAAGTATTCATCCTCAATACTAAAGATAATATTGATAAGTTTTCATCCAAATGCGATGAAGGAATCATTCTAGGTTATTCTATATGTATCAAATCTTATAGTGTAAGAACCAAGTTCTTATTCTTGAGGTACAGGTTTCTTCTTTTCTCCTTTCCTTATGTTTTGTTGGGAAAATAAGGAAAAGGGGGGAAAATCCTAAATTTTGGGACTACACGCTGTGTACTTTTCCACAAGCCATGTAATTTTGGCCGTGTGGGATGAGTACACAGGGCGTGTTGCCATGCTAATGACTAAGGGTGTAAAAACTGACAACACTCAGTGTAGTTGTCCTTTACACGCTCTGCAGTCCGTCAGTAGATGAAACAGTAAAGCGGTGGGAGTAGCCGCCAGCTGGGAGACAGTACACACCGTGTAGTTGAGAATACACACCGTGTACTCATGTCGACAGATGAACAGTGTGGAGGTGCCACCAGATGAACAGTTAAATTAAGGAAGTACACTCCGTGTACTCGGAAGTACACACAGTGTACATTGTTTTTTCCCTTAAAATGGGCAGTATCCAAACCTTTTCACAAGGAAGGCTTAGAACCATATGGAAGCTCGGGAGGGGATGACTGAATCTTCAAGGATCTCCAGATCGAGCATTGGGAATCCGTTTCCACCTCGGACGATCTCGTTGGGACCACGCGGGTAATAACTCTCATATCCTGGCATATTTCTTTCCAATTCTTCCTCTAATGGAATTTATTTGGGTTTAAGAGAGTTCTCTTTCACCTCAGATCTACCTCGTTCTGGGACAATTCATGGAATTTCATTCGAGTATACTGATCAGGGGCATTTAAGGTAGGTGGCTTGGTGTTTATTTTGCAACTGTTGTGCGTTTTTGTGTATTTTTGAGATACGCACCCATGAATGGGGTGTCATATGGATGAGGCCTTGTTGAATTAAATACCTAGAATTTAATAGGTAATTAAATGTGATAATAAACTGATGTTTGGGATCACCGCTTGGATCTAGGACCACCATGGGTGTGCGTTCCTCTATTTAGCCATTTGGCCAGGATACCTGAGTGTATGCCTTTATAATGATGATTATTGAATTTCCTTATGAAGAATTGATTTTTCATTGCACATGTATTTCTTGTTTACATATTGGGAATGGCCCATTTACATGTTTAGCCTGAGGGAAGTTTTGTGATTAGCCTATGGGAAGTGTACTACTTAGCCAATGGGAAACTTCTTCTGTGTCTATGGGAATTTGATTATGTGCATATGGACGACACCTCATATGCCTGTGTTCAATATTCAATATTCCTATGGGAAGATTCCTGTGTTTATATTCTATTTACCTAAGGGTAAGGGATTACACATCTGAGGACACTGACTATTTACATAGAAATTCACTATGGTGATTTCTTAATAATAAATAAAGATATGAATGTTAAATGGAAATATAATTGGTAATTTAGTTACTTCTGAGTACTTATTAGTTTATTGCATTTATGTTTGCACAATGTTGGTGCATGTTTACACACAGTTGAACATGGGCCTTTGGTGGGTGCCTACTGTGATTATTTCTCACACCCTATTTGGGTAATGATTTTTGGCCCACAAAGATTACGTTTCTGCAGGTATAGATAAGGGAAAAGGTCCCTTTACATGTACTTGATTGCTGCTGAGGAGTAGGGGATCATGGGACCGAGATTAGGCTCGCGATGCTGCCGGCTGTTTTGTTTTTCTTTTCCATACTCTGTATTGTACTGTACCATATTTTTGTGTAACATGTTCTGGCTGTTTTCTTAGAATTTGAGTCATGTTGCATCAATTTTATGTATGACTGTTGGTTGTTTTTACTACAGTTGTTTATCTTAAAGGTGTATGGTTTATTTATTCCGTTGGATTTGTATGATTTTTACTTTATTCCACTGCGCTACACTCTGAAAAATGAGGTCATAGTTTCCCCACTATCAGACCTGGGCCCTCGCTACTAGTCGGCAGCCTCTAGCGTTTGGGGAAATGTGCTTGAGGTCACGTGGCGAACTGGATTTGGACACCCGCTGAGTGGCACCCAGAACTGGGATGTTACAAAGTGGTATCATAGGGGTTCTTTTCATTGACTTACTATTTGGAGCCTTAGTCAGGGATAAGACGAGAACAAAGTTGGTAAGAAGCTGTGCCCGGGATTAGCTAACCCATGTATAGGGAAAATCCAATTTACCTCGGGTTGTAATTTTTCTGATTTTGCAATTTGACAGTTAAATTGATTTTCACCGAAGGGTGACGCACTTGTATTGTGCTGTTTATATTTTATTCATCGGTTCTATTTATTTTCAACCTGATGAGATGAGGGTATTCCATATTATTCATCATTTAGGAACATTCTAGAAATCACATGCCATGCACATTTTCCAAGCCATGTAGGTACATTAGAAATTTCATGTTGGTGTGATAGATGTTGTGCTAGTAAAAGCATGGTGTTGTGATAGCTTCTTGTATAGATACATGTTGTTTGATAAGGTATTATTGTGTGATAATGTTTATAGAATGGATGCCAAACTTTGGTTTTTGGGGAGTATGGGACCTCATTGACCGAAATTTGGTGGATCATTGGCTGTTTATCTGGTTATAACACATATAAGATGACAAGATTTGATTTGTGGGGAGAATGGGCCCTCATGGATCGTAATTTTCCACTTAGGTTTTGTTTTTTCAGTATTTTCTGGGTTCCAGAGAAGTTTGTGAGGCATACTGTCCAGAAACCCAGTATACACGCCATGTAGTACCTTAAACACGCCGTGTATGTTCTTATGTTCGGGAAGAAACAAAAAAATTTTGAGTACACGTCGTGTAGTATAAGTACATGCCATTTAGTCATTTCTATGTCATAGACTGTGTGGGCGGGGACACGGGGAAGGGAAGTGCTTGGGGAAAACACGCCGTGTACTGGATGTACACATCATGTAGTGTTGACCCGGAGTCTGCCCATGTAACAAAAAATAGGGACCAAGGAGACCTTAATACATACACGCCGTGTCCACAATGGAACACGCCGTGTAGTCAGAACTAGGATCTGGAAATGTGACTCACAACACGGGTCAGTGTAATCCTTTAATGTACATTCCATGTGTATTTTGAACACGCCATGTAGTTGAATCCATGTATCCAACCGTGTAACCAACAACACGGTTCGGCGAAGCTCATTTAGTACACGCTGTGTACCCATGGGACACACCGTGTAGTCTTGACCAGGGACAGATCGTGTGGAATTATCCGTGCGGCTAGGAAACGTGTAGTGTACATGTTGTGTGCGAGTGTAACACGCCATGTAGTATCATGCCGAGTAGTCGGCTGTGTCACAAACAATACGTGCAGTTGGAAAATTACACCACACATGCCGTGTAGATTATATACATGCTGTGTAGTTTTGTTTAACGGGAGTCATGTGTCATGGTCGTGTAGAAAGACCCGGGCATGGTAAGAAAAGTTGGCTACATACCGTGAAGTCAGTATACATGCCGTGTAGTCTGGTTGTGCAATTTTGAATGTCTTCTTCCTCCGGTTTCCCTTTTTTGTTCCTTCGTTTTCAGATTGTGATAATCTTGATCTCAGGTGTGCGTTTGACCTTGTAGTGTCATGCCGTCAAGATGTTCACACATTTTTCTCCAGGAGAGCGGTAATGAGTATACTCCAGAGATGGTGGGCTATGGGATACCAGTTGATCCTCTAGAAGAGCCTGATACAGTGCCAACCATTATACCAGACACAAGCGCGAATGCGCAGTTCCGTGAAGGCTTTATGCAGTTCATGCAGAACACTCAGGGAGAACCACCAGCTACCACATATATGGTTGAGATGACTCATATATTCTAGCAGCAGCATCCGCCTACATTTTCAGGGGATGGTGGACCACAGGATTTGGAGTCTTGGATGGGGTCGTAGCAGACTATCTTCAATCATCTTGAGATGCCTCCGGGGAAGAGGGTCAAGCTCGCGACTTATATGATGCGTGATTCCGCCATGTGGTGGCGGGATGTTACCACCCAGTCGGAGAATCATAGAGACATGGCGTGGGAAGATTTCCAGATAGCCTTATATGACTTCTTCTTCAGAGAGACGCTGAGGGAAGATCGAGCTTTAGAGTTCATGAATCTACAGTAGGGTGCTATGTCGGTGATGGATTATTCTGCTCATTTCACCGATATTCAACATTTTTCACTCGTTCTGGTGGGCGATGAGACGTTAAGAGCCAGACGCTTTTAGGATGGTCTTCAATATGATATCTGAGCACTGGTAAATGTTTTTAGATTTCCTTCAGTACATGATATTGTAAACCAGGTGCTGATTACAGAAAGGAACCTGCGGGAAGCTAGTGGTGTGGGCCAGAGCGGTTCAGCACCAGTTTTTGGTACTATTTCTAATTGTAAGAAGAAGAGATAGATGGACTTCTATCAGGGAGGTAGTACGATCCAGTAGAATGTTTCAGGTGGTCAGGTCATGTGCTACAAGTGTGTTAAGGAGGGGCACAAGCGACCTCAGTGTCCACGAGACCCAGTGGAATGCCAGGATTACGGCAGGATGGGACATCTGCAGTGCTTTTGCAGGGCGTTTCCACCAGTGGCTTTTGAGAGGGGTTTTGTACAGACTCCACATGCGGGGGAAGGACCAACTACTTCTTACCAGTTGGGGAACAAGAATACGTCAGGGCATGCATGCAGATATGGTGGATGTAGCCGTGGTAGCCAGACACCTGGATCTAAGAGGGAGCAGGGAGGGACAGATCAAGGTAGCCAGGTTGTGTTGCAAGGATGCGACACTGTGCAGACATATGCAGTGCAACAGACCCAGTAGGAACAGGATCCCATAACTTCAACTATCATAGGTACTATTCTAGTAGCTTCTGTCTTATCTTCAATACTTTTTGATACAGGTGCTACACAGAGATTCATATCTGTACCCATTGTGGAGATCCATGGGCTCTATGTTTCTACTTATTATGCTGTTATGACACTAGACACTCTGTTGGGAACTAGAACGGCTAGTGTGAGTCAGTGCAAGGAGTGCCCCCTTGAGGTTGGTCGGTGACACTTCTTTTGGGATCTATATGTCTTACAGATGAAGAGATATGATGTCATTCTCAGGATGGACTGGTTGGTTCCCTTTCGAGCCATTGTAGAATTCTATTGTCGCGGGTTTAGTTTCACGTCACTAGAGGGCAGAGAGTTTCCATAAAATGGTGAGTGGGATGTTCAGGAGAGTCGAGCTGGACCAAAACATCATGGGCGCGGTGGATTCATATCCCAGATTGCGAGTTTATATCGGGATGATCAAGGAACTTGTCAGAAGGATTTCCCTCCAGTGGTTGATCGTTTCATGGATGTTTTCCCAGTTGACTTTTCAGGTCTACCTCCGAAGCGAGATGTGGATTTCTCTATTAAGCTTGTTCCAGGAGTAGCACCGGTGTTCATTCCTCCTTATAGGATGGCTACGCCTGAGTTATAGAATCTTAAAAGGATGTTAGAGGAGTTATAAGAAAAGGGTTTTATCCGACCCAGTACATCTCCTTGGGGTTCTCCTATCCTTTTTGCGAAGAAGGCGGACGATACCATCAGACTTTTTGTGGATTATCGGAAGCTGAACCAGTTTACGGTTAAGAACCGATATCCTTTGACAAGGATTGATGATCATTTTGATCAACTTAATGGAGCTTGTGTGTTCTTGAATATTGACTTGAGATCAGGATATCATCAGCTGCACGTTAGACCATCTGATATACCTCTCACAACTTTTAGGAGGAGGTATGGTCTATACGAGTATATAGTTATGTCGTTCGGACTCACGAATGCACCAGTAGTTTTCATGGCTCTGATGAATCATGTGTTCCATCCTTATCTAGATTCTTTTATGGTAGTATTCTTGGACAATATCTTTGTGTACTCTCACACTCGACACGACCATGCGAACCATCTTGAGATCGTATTGAGTACACTGAGAGAGCATCGACTATATTCTAAGCTCCCAAAGTGCCACTTTTGGGTGGACCAAATACACTTCCTGGGTCATATCATCTCAGATGCAGGATTTGCAGTAGACCTAGAGAAGGTGAGAGAAGTAGTTTCCTGTGAGAATCCTAAGAACGTATTTGAGATACCGAGTTTCTGGGGGTTGGATGGTTACTACAGGTGCTTCATACAGGACTTCTCCAACATAGAAACGCCGTTGATGGGTTTGACTAAGAAGGGTTTGAATTTTGTTTGGTCATAATATTGCGAGATAGCCTTCTAGGAGCTGAAGGGAAAGTTGACATCAACACCGATCCTGATACTCCCAAAGCATGGGAAGAGCTATACAGTTTGCTGTGATGCATCAGGTATTCGGCTAGGAGCTGTGTTGATGCAGGGAGATCGAGTAGTAGCATACGAGTCTCGGAAGTTATGGTCGCATGAGAGGAATTACCAAAAACATGATCTTGAGTTGGCTGTAGTTGTTCATGCGTTGCACTGTTGGAGACACTATCTCTTGGGAGAACATTTCGTGGTGTTCACGGACCACAAAAGACTCAAGTACAACTTTTCCCAGCATGACTTGATCCTGAGACAGAGAAGGTGGGTTGAATACCTTTATTACTTAGATTTTGAGCTTGCCTATACACCTAGTAAAGGTAATGCAGCAGCTGATGCGCTGAGTAGGAATACTCAAATACATGCAGGGCAGGAGGCCAATGGTGAATGGAAACTTATGGTTGTTTTCCCTGAGATGCATTTGGAGGTGCACGACTATCAGGGGCAGACATATCTTTCACCATTAGCTGTGACCTCTAACCTCCTGGATAGAGTGAGTATGAGATAGCTATCTGATTCAGAAATCCTAGTTCTAGGGGAGTCGGTGGCAAGTGAGGATCCTCCTCCTGGGTGGACGATAGGAGATGATGAAGTATTGCATTTCCCTGGATGAGTGTGGGTTCCATGGGATATGCGTGAGGATCTGATGCGGGAGTTTCATGCTTCAGCTTGGGCAGTTCATCCCGAAGTTACCAAGATGTACTGTGACCCAAGACATCAGTACTAGTGGCCAGGTATGAAGAGGGATGTAGATGGTTTTGTTACGAGGTGTTCCACCTATCAGCAGGTGAAGGCAGTGCATCAGAGGCCAGCCAGAATGTTACAACAGTTACCTATTCCAGAGTGGAAATGTGATGATGTCACAATGGAATTCGGGACTAGGTTGTTGAGGTCACCTTGAGGCAATGATTCCATGTGGGTTGTTGTGGACAGACTCACAAAGGTAGATCACTTTTTTCCAATTAAGGAGACCTTCATAGTTGACGAGCTCGGGAAGTTATATATCCGAGAGGTCATATGTCTTCATGGGGTCCCTCGTTCTATCATTTTAGATAGGGATTCCTGTTTACGTCTCATTTCTTGCAGATTTTTTAGAGGGGACTAGGTACACGGGTGATTTTGAGAATAGCTTACCACCCTCAGACTGATGGTCAGTCAGAGCGTACGATACAGGTGCTTGAGGACATGCTGCATGCGTCCATCCTAGACTTTGGGGGCTCTTGGGAGAAGCATATACCCCTAGTCAAGTTTTCCTATAATAATATTTTTCAGTCAACTATCAAGATGGAACCTTATGAGGCTTTTTATGGTATTCCATTCCGATCACCCTTATTTGGGTTAGAGGCTGGCGAGGTAGATTTACTGGGACCACGTCTTGTGTAGGAGACTTCTGAGCAGGTCCAGTTGATTCAGAAGTGGATGGATACCGCACAGTATTGTTATAAATCTTATGCTGATCATCGCAGATGACCCTTGGAGTTCGTGGTCGGGGATCAGGTTTTCTTGCGTGTTCCACCGAGGTTGGGACACAGGTGGATCAGGAGATAGGGTAAACATTCACAGTGGTATGTGGGGCCATTTTAAGTTCTGTAGAGTGTCTTGATGGTTTCCTATCGGTTGCAGTTACCCCAGAGGTACTGATCCATGCACGATGTCTTCCACGTATCTCTGTTTTGCTACTATTATTAAGACCCATCTCATGTTTTTCATACCGAGGATGTTGAGATTCTGGTAGATGCATCCTTTGAGGAGCAACCGATTCTTATTGTTGATAGGAGCATGAAGGTTCTCCAAGGTCGGTCAGTTCCGCTCGTACGGGTGCTATGAAAGCATGGCCGAGTGCAGGACGAAACCTGAGAGTGGGAGACCGACGTACGTACTCAGTGGAAAGAAATGTTTATGGATTTTTCTTCTCCACCCTTGGAAGGGAAATTCTTGAATTAATTACTTTAAAGGGGGATGTTTGTAAGAACCCAGTTCTTATTCTTGAGGTATGAGTTTATTCTTTTCTCCTTTCCTTAAGTGTTTTTGAGAAAATAAGGAAAAGGGGGAAAATCCTAAATTTTGGGACTACACACCGTGTACTTTTCCAAACGCCGTGTACTTTTGTCCGTGTGGGATGAGTACACAGGGCGTGTAGCCATGTTGATGACTAAGGGTGTAAAAAACTGACTACACACTGTGTAGTGGTCCTTTACACGCCTTGTAGTCAGTCGGAAGACGAAACAGTAAGGCGGTGGGTGCAGAGACCCAAATATTCCTTAGGGAGAAATATAAGCATCCAATTATATTAATAAAAGTATTAGGGTAATTTTATAATATTATATTTACCCTTAATTACCCGATTTACCTTTTACTATGGTAAATAAAATTTACCGTAATTACTATTCATAATTCCCAAAAATAAAAAGTAGCCTATTAACATAATTTGGACCCACTTATTCCAAATATGTAATCAATTATTCTAAATTCAATACAGAAAAGATGAAGAAATTAATTTAAAATTAATCTCGTTGTTAAGAAAATGAGTTTAAATGTTAAAACATTGCAAAATATTGAAATGATTTTACCTATGAATTCAATGTAAAATCAATGATAATGACATACATTATATTAAATGATAAAAATATATTCTATTTATACTTTAAAGCCATTAAATATTATAATTTAACCATATAAATTATTTTGATGAAAAAAGTTGTATTTAATTAAAATATAGCGTGTTTTTAGGATTCATTAAAATATGAAAGTCATAAAAAAAATATCAAAAACTTTATCCAATGTAAATTTTTATATCCTGTTTAAAAATGAAGAAGATTATTTTGTAATATTTAACTTATAAACTTGTCAAAAAATATATTTAAAATGGGTGCACCATCAAAAGAGGGCAAAACTTCATTTTTTGAAAAATACTTATTTTACACAAAAATTATATTTTTTTCTCATACCATGTTCTATAAAATGTGTAAGATAAATTATAATGTCCTAAAATTCGAAAATTATATACTACTATTCATAACAGCTAGTTTATAATAATATTATAACCATATATCATTGTTTAGTGAACCCCGGTATTGTGTACAACACATGCTATCGAGGAAGGTTACAATTGCGTGTAATGCAAGCCAAGTCAGGGTTGCGTGTAGTGAAAGACTCTTTTGTTGTTGCGTATAACAAAATCCAACCATATTTAATTTATACATTGAATATATATATATATATACACTAAATGTTGTGTAGACTAACTACTATCAAACAAACTTGAAATTGTGTGTAACACGATCCAAGATTAGTGTTACATATACTGCAAGCTAATACGGTGTTAGGTATAGTAAAAGATAATCTTGGTGTAGCATATAACATAAGATATTTAAGAAATTAAAAAGAATATATCTTATAAAATCCCAGATTGTTACATTATACCCCCCTTAAAATGAATTTCTCCATCAAAATTCATCAGGGTTATAAACTGTTTTCTATTCATAGAAACCCACATCGTAAAAAGGAATACTAAAATTTAATTTTAAAAACTAAATTATGAAATTTAAAGATTACCCAAACTCATCACTGGGTTTCCATATAGGAGATAATAGTTGAAAATATGGATTTGGACAAAATATCTAACCATCATGTTCTGATGTAGAGTGGTAGAGAACATGGCTATGAAAAAGCCAACATTCACAAATCCATAAAGTTCTGATGTTCTAAGGAACCATCTGATTCATCAAATATAAGAGCATTAGGACAACATTTTTTGTTTTCAAGATCATTTCACTAAAGTTAATGAATTAAAAAAAATACTTCCAAGATTTTGGTACAATCTCACTATTGTTCGTGCCTTGAACAATTTCCACTTCATCTCTTAATGAAATAATGTTGAATTTTTTATTCATGAAGTGTTAGAAGATCATGAGATAGAACGATGGGTCATTCCATCTATTTCAAATAAAAGGTTAGAAAAAGTTATCAAATATACATAAGTCCATATATATTGAGGTTAATCATATATGATTACAAATATGAACTTATACTTCAGCTATCAGACCACTTAATAAAATGAAACTAGTTTCTACTAACCAGGGACATCAAGTAGGCCAGTGGTAGGCGATAAAGGCCCGTCACACATCAGTTGTGGGTTCGATTCACGCAACCATGTCTGACACGATGGGTTGTCACCCATCTTGCAGGTTTTCCTTTTCCTAAAACTACACTAATATAACATTACATAAATAATATCGAAATAAAGGTTCCATCCTTAAACAATACTATCATATGTCCAACTTAATCCATTCCAATATTTAGGCTTATCCAAAATACTCATATCCAATCTCATTGTGTAATGTAAACGTTTACTAGAAATTTCATCTACCGAGCATGTGAATACCATCATCTATCATGATATATCATGATGGACACATTCCAAACATGTGAATACCTTAATCATGTATTCTCTTGAAAAATGAATACACATTGAACCTTAGTTAAAACATGAATGCTGTCAAAAGTTAACTCTTTCCACATACCAAAATCCCAAATATCTGTATACACAAACAATGATATCACTTTGTCCTTATATTAGTCATGAGCTCATGAATACTATTAAACATTTCATTTTCTCTTTATCCCTTCATTATGCGCATATCATCTTTTTTCCAAAATAACTTTTCATGGTTACCGGTACCATATTTTTATGGAAAACCACAATGGAACAATACATAGTTATTTCAATATACCATAAAAGTATCTCAAAAAAATTATTCTTTAATTCCAATA
This sequence comes from Viscum album, assembly GCA_963277665.1. NCBI lineage: Eukaryota > Viridiplantae > Streptophyta > Magnoliopsida > Santalales > Viscaceae > Viscum > Viscum album. The sequence continues at coordinate 867,310,713 of OY728120.1, forward strand.
CATAAACCATTCAATACATCCTATTCAATGATTGGCATGGAATAGGACATTCCTTGATTTAGAAGTAACCTCTTAGGTCAGGGAATTGATTTGGGTAATGCCCATGTTCTCTACAAATAAGACATTGAACTCCATAACAGTCTGTCACTCTATGACACTTTTCCTCACACAAATAACATCTTCCCCTCCAATTGAGTTATTCCTCAAGGTTCTTCTTACCTTATTTAGAAATATCAATCCTCCTTTCTCTATGCTCCTCACCATGCGAACATGCATAAAATTCAATCTTCCTATTTTTTGATGAATTAGGAATACCACAAAAGTTCACCTTTTTAATCATATATCGTGATGACTGATTCGGCATAATCACAATATATTTCTCTCTAGGAGTTACACAATTTTGTTGATCGCAGTCACCAATTTTTCCATCATAATCAATGTTAAGTGAATTTCTTCTCATTCCCTCCATTGACTAAAACTAGCAACCATAGTGTAAAAAAAATAGTTAAAATAATGACGAACCACATAATCATTAGAAGTCACTTATGAGATGTCTAAATTATCACACATTCTTTAATACATGACAACTTAGGTTCACCCTTGGTTATTCATGATTGTCAACATAACTCTAGGACTGTAACCTATTGTATACTAAACCTTAGGGACATCCTTAGACATACATTAGAAATATCTCTATGGATTTCACTAAAGTTTTCGCATCCTAGTTTCCAAAGGTTAACTAAAACATTCCTCTGATACCAACTATAGAGACCCAAATATGACTTATGAAAAAATATAGGCATCCAATTATATTATGTGAAGTGTTAGGGTAATTTTATAATAATATATTTACCCTAAATTACCCAATTTACCTTTTACTATGGTAAATAAAATTTACCGTAGTTATTATTCATAATGCCCAAAAATGAAAATTAGCCTATTAACATAATTTGGACCCACTTATTACAATTATGGAATCCATTTTTCTAAATTTAACAGACAAAATTGGCAGAAATTAATTTAAAATTAATCCCGTTGTTAAGAAAATGAATTTTAAAAGTTAAAACATTGCAAACGATTGAAATGATTTTACCTATAAATTCAATGTAAAATCAATGCTAATTACATACATTATATTAAATGATAAAAATATATTATATTTATACTTTAAAACCATTCAATATTATAATTGAACCATATAAATTATTACAATGAAAAAAGTTATTTTTAATTAAAACATAGCGTGTTTTTACTATTCATTAAAATATGAATGTTATTAGAAAAAATATCAAAATGTTATCCAATGTAAATTTTTATTTCCTGATTCAAAATAAGAAGTTTATTTTGTAAAATTTAACTTATAAACTTGTCAAAAATTATACTTAAAATGGGTGCTCCATCAAAAGGTGGCAAAACTGAATTTTTTGAAAAATACTTATTTTACCTGAAAATTTTATTTTGTTCTCATACCATGTTCAATGAAATGTGTAAGATAAATTATAATGTCATAAAATTGAAAAAGTATTTACTACTATTAATAACGGCTAGTTTATAATAATATTATATACATATATCATTGTTTAGTGAAACTCAGTATTGCGTACAACGCACGCTATCGAGGAAGGTTGCGATTGTGTGTAATGCAACACAAGTCAGGAATGTGTGTAGTTCAAGACTCCTTTGTTGTTTCATATAACAAAATCCAACCATATTTTATTTATACATTGAATAAATATATATATATATATACACTCAATGTTGCGTAAAATAACTATTATCAAACTAACTTCAAATTGTGTGTAACATGATCCATGATTAGTGTTGCATATACTACAAGCTAATACGGTGTTGCGTATAGCACAAGATAATCTTGGTGTAGCGTATAATAGAAGATATGATAAAAATAAAAATGAATATATCTTATAAAATCTTGGGTTGTTACAGTGGGAGCAGCCTCCATCTGGGCGACAGTACACACCGTGTAGTCAAGAATACACACTGTGTACTCATGTCGACAGTTGAACAGTGTGGCGGTGCCACCAGATGAACAGTTAAATGAAGGAAGTACACGCCATGTACTAGGAAGTACACACCGTATACTTTGTTTTTTTCTCTGGAAATCAGTAGTAGCCAACCATGTTCATAGGGAAGGCTTAGAATCAGATGAGAGCTCGGGAGGGGACGACCGAATCTTCGAGGATCTCCAGATAAAGCTTCGGGAATCCGTTTCCGCCTCAGATGATCTCGTTGGAACCACATGGGTATGCCCTCTCATCTCCTGACATAGTTCTTGCCAATTATTCCTATAATGGAAGTTATTTGGTTTTAAGAAAGTTTTCTTTCACCTCATATCTACCTCGTTCTGGGATGATTTGTGGAACATCGTTTGAGTATACTGATCATGGGCATTTATGGTAGGTGTCTTGGTGTTTGTTTTCCAACAGTTCTATGTTTGTGTGTATTTTTGAGTTACGTTCCCATGAATGGGGTGTCGTATGGCTGAGGCCTTGTGGAATTAAATACATAGAATTGTATAGGTAATTAAATGTGATAATAAACTACTATTTGGGATCGCCGCATGGATCCAGGACCACCCAGGGGGTGCGTTCCTCTCTTTAGATATTTGGCCAGGATACCTGAGGTTATGCCTTTATAATGATGATTATAGAATTTCCTTGTGAGGAATTGATTTTTCATTTCATCTATATTGCTTGTTTACATGTTGGGCATGGCCCGGTTACGTGTTTACCCTGAGGGAAGTGTTGTGATTATCCTGTGGGCAGTGTACTACTTAGCCTGTGGGCAACTTCTTCCGTGCCTGTGGGTAGTTGATTCTGTGCCTATGGGCGACACCTCGTATGCCTGTGGGAAATATTCGATATGCTTGTGGGCATATTCCTGTGTTTGGATTATCTTTACCTGAGGGTAAGGGATTACGCGTCTGAGGACACTGACTGTTTACGTAGAAATTCACTTTGGTGATTTCTTAATAGTAATTAATGAAATTAATGTTAAATAGTAATATAACTAGTAAGTTAGTTACTTATGAGTACTGCTTAGTTTATTGCATTTACATTTTCACACTGTTGTTGCATGTTTACAAACGGTTGAGAACGGGCCTTTGGTGGGTACCTACTGAGATTATTTCTCACACCCTATTTGGGTCATGCTTTTCGGCCCAAACAGAGTATGTTTATGCAGGTATGGATAAGGGAAAAGGTCCATTTACAGGTACTTGATTGCTTCTGAGGAGTATAGGAGCATGGGACCGGGCTTAGGCTCGCGATGCTACCATCTGTTTTGTTTTGCTTTGTCGTACTCTGTATTGTACTATGTTGTATTGTTGTGTAACATGTTCTGGCTGTTTTCTTAGAATTTGAGGCATGTTGCATCAATGATATATATGACTGTTGGTTTTTTTTACTGCAATTATTTATCTTAAAGGTGTATGGTTTATTGCTTCTGCTAGTGTTGTATGCTTTTTTACTTCATTCCACTGTGCTGCACTCTGACAAATGAGGGCATAGTTTCCCCACTATCAGACCTGGGCCCTCGCTGCTAGTCAGCAGCCTCTGGTATTTGGGGAAATGCACTTGAGGGAACATGGAGAACTAGGTTCGGGCACCTGTTGAGTGCCACCCAAAACTGAGATGTTACATATAGAGTATTTAATAAGAGGACCAAATGTGTGGAAGAATCTTTACACCTCAAATTTGTTGAAACTGATTCACATGAACCTAATAACCCTCTTAAAAATCTTGAAGAAGATATGTCAATTTTAATCCTTAATGATAAAAACTGTGTAGGGCCCCGAGACACCCTGGTATGGGAGGGGTGAATCAGGGAGAAAAATTTTCTTTTAAACTGAAGGTTCTTGTTCCCACATTGGTAGGAACTAGTCAAACCTATATAATGGATATGATCAGATATCAAACATTCACATGCCAAGAGAAGATACAACATGTTTTACATAGTTCACAACTAAGGGATACGTCCAAGGAGCATACGTTGACAGGTTGTCGGTCGTACCTAATTCCACTATTTTTCTCTAGTTGTGGATTACATTGGTTCAGGAACAATCACTTTTTCCCAGGCTCACTGTCTTTACAAATGTTTAGGGAATTCCCACTGCGTCCCTCGGGTCACTCTTGTTGACTCCCCAAGGCTCACTGCCTTTGGTGAAGTCTCAGTCATTTTATAGATGTGAAGGTCTCTTCAATAGATTTTTATTGAAGTCTTTGCCTTTTCATAGCACGAGACTCTACCTTCATCAAAGTCGTGAATTGATGCACCTGAACACACTGAACCACTAAACTGGATAATCAGAAACACACAAATAGGTTATACTGAGTATTTTGCGCAACACTAACCCTTTGTGAAAAATATCTCACTTTGTCGCAAATTACTTAATTTTCGCATGGAAAATATTTCGCACAACAACATCCTTTACATGCAGCTTTACGCGTAACACCTTTTTCACACAGCTTGGTCTTTTCTGCAAAGTTCATAGCTTGTCACGCAACCTCAAATTTTTCATCCAATGTCTGCATTTTTTCGCAAAAATTATACTTTCTCACATAACTCAAACCTTTTCGCACAACTCATACTTTTTCACGCAACTCCCTTTATGCAAACATTTTACGCACATCAGCACTCAGATCTTCTCTAAGTCTTCATCCATACAGAATGAGAGGGGTCACCTCTTATTTATAGGGATTTCATCCCCCCGTACGCAAAACCCCATATGGTGCGAAAAACATCTCATTCGGAACATAATATTTCCCGCAGGTAATATTTTTCGTGCACATTTCAATGGTTTTCATGCAGCCCATGCCTTTTCCATTTTTCAATGTTTTGATTCCAAAACACTATTGGCAAAAAAAAAACATGCTCCACTATTTTGCGCACCATGCCATTTTTCATGCATAAATCAAATATTTCGCACACAACCCAAAATTTTCACGCACCACTTCCTCTTTGCACACACCTCCTTTAACAAACAATCCATATCTTTATTTTATGACTTTCAGGCCAAATTTTTTGGAAAACACTAGGAAACAATGCCACCTTCAATACTATTTTCATCCTGAACTATATGATTCATTTACTGGAAAATATTCTGAACATCCAATGAGGATTGAAAACAAACACAAACCATACTACAATTATTTCTTAGAATGACCATGGTTCCAATATAGTGAACCTATTATTAAGACAACCAGTTATTGAAATTCTCTAGAACCTATTTCTATTGTATCCAAACCTATAAATGAAGCTAAAATTTCTAAACCTACCATCACTAGACCAACTAGGACCCTTAAAAACCATCCTTTGGATTCTGTAGTAGGATATTTAGATAGACAAACTCAGACTAGAGCTTCTATTAGAAATCATGTTTAACATCAAGATTTTCTTTCATAGTTAAAACCTAAAAATATCAATGATGGTATCAATGATGAATTTTGGGTAATGGATATGCAAGAATATTAAATCCATTTGAATAAAACAATGTCTGAGAATTAGTTGAAAGACCTAAGGAAACTTTGACCATAGGCACTAAATTGGTGTTTAGAAAAAAAGTTGATGAATCTGGAAATATCATTAGAAACAATGCAAGACTAGATGCACAAGGATATAGTCAAGAAGAAGGAATAGACTATGAGGAAACCTTTTCAAAAATAGCTAGGTTAAAAGCTATTAGAATTTTACATTCGTAGGCTTATCATCTGAATTTTAAGTTATATCAAATGGATGTTAAACATGCTTTTCTAAATGGTTTTATAATTGATGATGTTTTTGTTGAACAACCACCTAAATTTACTAACACTCATTTTCAAAATCCAGTTTTTAAGCTTTCTAAAGAGTTATATGGTTTAAAACAATCTCCACGAGCTTGGTATGATAAACATAGTAATATTCTTATTTCTAAATATTTCATTAAAGGGATTTCTGATCCAACTCTTTTTATCAAAAGGATTTCCAAAGATGTTTTGATAGTAAAAATATATATTGATGATATTATTTTCATATATTCTAAAAATGATTTGTGTATTAATTTTTCCAAGAGTATGCAAAGTGAATATGAAATGAGATTAATGGGTGAACTCAAATATTTTCGTGGATTTCAAGTTCTTCAAATAAATGATGGTATCTATTTAAATCAAATAAAATATACAAAGGATCTTATAAAACATTTTGGTCTGGATAATAATAAGGGATGTGATACACCATTGAGTACGACAAGTAAATTGGATATTGATGAAGGTGGGAAACTAGTGTATGAAACAAATTATAGAGGTATGATTGGGAGTTTACTTTACCTTACTGCTAGTCGACCGGATATCATGTTTAGTGTGTGCATGTGTGCAACATTTCAAGCTAATCCAAAAGAATCACACTTACTTACTGTTAAAAGGATTTCCAAATATCTTAAAAAAACTACCAATCTAGGATTATTTTATCAAAAAAGGACAATATTTTGATTTAATAAGTTATCCAGACAATGACTTTTCTAGTTGAATGTTAGATAGGAAGAGTACATCGGGAACATGTCACTTTCTCGGTAAATCCTTAGTAACATAGTGTAGTAAAAAGTAGAATTTTGTTGCATTTGCCACTGATGAAGCAGAGTACATAGCTGCTAGTAGTTGCTGTGCACAAATTCTATAGATGAAACAAAAACTATTGGACTATGGATATCAATTTAGACATGTATCTATAAACTGTGATAACATGAGTGAAATCAACATTTCCAAGAATCCTTTTTCTCACTCTAGGAATAAGAACATTGATGTAAGACATCACTTTTTGAGAGATCATTATCAAAAAGGTTATATAACTCTTGAATTCATTGGCACTGAACATCAGTTGGATGATATATTTACCAAACATTTAAATTTAGAGAGGTTAAATTATATCAAACATGAATTAGGAATGATAAAAATTTCTGTAACAGTTTAAAGAAACCTCACTGGTATGAACCTCATCTTTATACCTCACTGGTATAGACCTCATCATTATACCTCACTGGTATGGACCTCATTGTTTTACCTCACTAATATGGACCACACCGTTATACCTCACTGATATAGACATCACTATTATACCTCACTGGTATGGACCTCACCATTATACCTCACTATTAGTGAACCACACCGTTAGGAATCCTCACCGGTATATACTACCACTAGTTTGCAGTGTTTTAGACTTCGTGTTTTATAGCCTCTGGAATCTGTATCATTTGTATTATATTTATTATGTTTTATTAATTTATTTCTTGATTCCTAAATGATAAAACATTAGTCTTAACCTCATTTTAATCCACCTCAAACCCTTTACCTTCAAACCATAGCTCCCAAACCATCATTTCTCTCGAACCCTAAGCCTCGTGATTCGCAGAATGGAATGAGTGAAGAGATCATCAGTCAGTGAAGAAGGTGATGAGCCGAATGAAAATGGACTCAAAGGAGAGTCTATTGGTTGTAGTGAAGTAAAGACACCAAAAAACCCACATCTCATAAAAAGGGAAAAATAGTTGAGAAAGAGCTATGTGCGGAATGGTTGATTACCAGTAAGTCATCAATTATAAGATTGCTTGAAGACCATGAATGGGTTCAGTGATTATCAAAAAACTATGGACCGTATTATCCTATGTTTTTTAAATCTTTCTACTAGTTTCTCAAATTTAAAAAATTGGATAATGAGAATCAGGTATTCTCATTTGTTAATGGAAAGAAAGTTTTATTTTCCTCAGTGGAATGGGCTAATTGTATGAGGGTACCACATGAAGGTATCTTTAATTTTTAGTCAAAGTCTGTACCCCCTGTTAGTGATTTATTTTAGTATTAAAAAGCTTTGGAAGAGCTCATTGGAGAAGGCACACCCAAAAAAGTAGTTGCTACAAAAATGGATGGAGAAAATCGGTTGCTGTTCAAAATTATCTATAATGTGTTAAGTCCAAGAAGAGGGGGTTTTGAAAACCTCATATTCCTAGACATATTCTTGTTTTATATGCTAAGGAATAGTGTCAATGTAAATTTGTGTAGGTTTTTAATGACTCAAATGGATGATATGACTAGGCCGAAATAAAAAACAAATGCCTTGTTCTTTGCTAAGTTGATATATTTAATTCATAATGTAAAGGGAATAGATGGGTCTCAAGATGGGACTATAGTTGTAAAGGACAACTAATGTATCACCAAAACCATTTGAAAGTACATATAGATTAATTAAAACCTGTGGAGAATAGAATGGGTCAGTGATGAAGGGAAGTTGTATGAAAAGTTCAATCATGTTGACCATCCTTTCGGACCAAGTATGTAAGTGATTCTGATCTAGGACTTGACGGGGTTGAACCTCAATAAAGTGATGATGATTCTGAGGAGGATGCCTCTATAGAAGATGGAGGGGATCTTGATTTTTCTCCATGCCTAGATACTGAAAATGTATCATATGGAAAAGCAAGTCCACCTGTGATCCAACCTAGAAAGGAAGCAGTTCTGGGAGAAAGTGTTGAAGAAATATATGTAAATGAGGAAAACTTTCCTAGATCAGATCATAAAGAGATTTCTCCAGATTCCAGTAGTAATAATGATGAAGAGGAAAATGTATCTGAAAATGGAAGTATATGTTTGAGTCTCTATCCTCTAATTGAGAGCTCTATTATGACTGTTGAGGAGGTTCTTGAAGTGGACAGACTAGTACCTATTGCTAATATACCACATCCTGTGCCACCTGATTTGGATATAAATATGGTTATAGATGACTCCTCTGATGAGGAGATGGCTATAGGTGGTGCTGAAGAGGAGGAAACTACACTTGAGGGGGAGAAATATATAAGGACAAGATCAGTTACTATGACCTATGAAGTGGAAGATTGGTATGTGGGTTTAGGATTTATTGTATTGGGACTATAATATCCTGATTTTTATGACGATACACTTGTTATAAAGCATCCTATGTCTTATGATATTTTTTCAGAGGAAGTTACTGCTCAACCAATAGATCCTCTAGCTCTACATTAAGACATTTCAATAAAATGAGATCACGATGCACTGAAATATGAATTGAAAACCTGTTTTGTTGAAGAGATAAGTAAGATGTATAGTTATTTGGTATCTTCTCTGAGAAGTGTTTTGTCAAGTGTTGTGACAAACGTGATGGATGAAGTGAAAGTGTGTCAAAATCAGATTAGGAGTTTAACAGAGGCTATTGATTCTTTGAAGAAATATGTTTCTTCATTTGATACCTTTTTTATTGCCCAATATCAAGATGATACTAACATCAACTACATTCGAGGTGTATTGAAATAGTTTGTGGATGTTTTTGAGAGCTTTAAACAGACTATAAAAGAGTATGTCAGTACTCAAGATTTAGTTGTAAAGAAACTAATATGTTATTTGACACCATCCTTCAAAGAAACAATAGTTTTTACTGTAAAACCTCTTGGTACCTCCAGAGTATTAGTTGATATTGACCAATTTAGATCCATGCTGAAAGAAGAACTTGGTCAAGTTTGTGCTAGTAGCTCATCTGATTCTTAGGTGATTACTACCACCAGGGATATCGGAAAAATCATATAAGATTATATGAGAGATTCTATTGTAGCCTAGAAGGAAATAAAAGAAAAATTGATTATTATTTTTAGAAAGTGTACACAAAGAATCAACTAACCAATTATTTCAAGACACTATTAGAGAATCTGAAACTTCCCCCTGTTACTCAAGCCTCCAGATAACAAGTTAGTAAGCTCAGGGAGTTGAATCCTTCTTTGTACAAGTTTATGGAGAACAAGGATGATTTTATCTCAGCTATGGAGAGAGGGATAAATATCATTATGGATTTTAGGAATCTATTACAGCCATTCCTCCATATGGACAGTACACCTATCATCATTCCTCCTACCTTACCTTCCACTGGTTCTGCTGGTTCCACACCTCAAATGACTCTTTCTCAAGAAATCAGAATCCTAAATCCTATGATCACATAGAGGAGTACTCATTACAGACCTGGTAGTGTTTTAGTAGTTGAACTACAAATCAGTGTAGTACCCATGCCTACATCTCACCCTACCCAACCTCTATCCTTTCATGCTAAAGGGAAATATAAAGTGGACAACCAAAATGTTGATTGAATGAGGCTAGATATTTTTATAGGAATAATTGTACTTATTTTATTTCTTTTGTACTATCTCATGTAACTTTTGCATGTGACATGAAACTGTATGTATTCTCTCTTCTTCTTTTATGCTCTGAACCATTGTTTTTCTCTTTTTTCTAATCACAAAGGGGGAGAAAAATTATAATAGGGGAAGAACTTACAATTTTGGGAGAAATTACACTAATGAGGAGAAAATTATAATATGTGACTTTGGGGGAAATAAATATTCTATTTTACTCTTAGTTTCATTTTACTCTGATTCATTAAAGTTTATTCTAGATTATAATGCCAGAATTTGTGATTGTCAAAAAGGGGGACATTTTTCGCCTCACCTATTTTGATAATCCCAAATATGATTAGATATGTTCTGATAATACCAAATCATGCTTGTCTTTATAATAATTATGTTTCATAATTATTCCTTCATGTTCTATAGTTAGTATGGATATAAAAATAATCATATAATATCATGGAATATATTAATCGTTGTTTATTTATGTTTAACAATGATGAGGTATGATATTAATTCAATTTGGAACTTATATTAATAGAACAATTACTTTTTAAGAATTTATGTTCTTAAGTCACTGATCGTTATATTTCTAATTGATATAGATTAGCTCAATGATAAAAGGTCACTAATACAGACTAGCTCACTGATACAAGTTCACTATTAAAAAAGTCCACCGATAGACTAAGTTTACCGATTGACTATGTCACTGATATACATGTTCACTAATACAAGTCCACTGATACAAGATATCTATAGAATGGAGCTACCGATAGAGGAATCTATTGATAGAGAGAGCTACCAATACCGATGATAACAGCTAATGATAGTGAAAAAGAGCAACCGACAGAAGTTCACTATTACAAAGAGCTTCCTACAGATGGAGCTACTGATACATAGAGCTACCACTAAACATGGAGCTACTGATACATGAGCTACTGCTACAAGAGATACCGTTACAAGTCTACCGACAGAGAGCTACTGATGGAAGATGACTGTTAAACAGTCACTATTACTCAAACTCTATTCCTCTTCAATATTATTAATATAATTCTAACGATCATATTTTCTTAATTCAATGAAACTAGTATTAATTATTTTGGGTTTTTGGCATGTCAGGGAACCGTACCTCATACATGTAAAAGGTAACCATTCCCATTGCTGGAGCTCAAGGAATAAAAGGAATATTGAGCCAATGGAGAAGACATATATATATGTAAGGATGAACATAAGATACATACAAGACAAACACAAGAAGATACACACATACATGCAGAGAAGAACACACGAATAACTCAAAGAACACTCATACACATCAAGATTAGAAGTTCAAAGAGGAGGTTCATGTGCTACAAGGAATACTCTCTCATTCAAGCTGAACACATGTACTAGATGTAAAGGAACAGAACCATTACATGCTATTTTCCAAAAAACATCCAAATAAGGACTCAAAGCTTCATCTGCTTCAATCCAATTGAGTCCAGAGCTGCATTTGCAACACACAAGATAATTATAAACTTATCTCTTTATTATTTCTATGTTGTGATCATTTTTATTACATTATGAGTAGTGTGTGATTCTGTCTGTTTGAACACACACTGACTCCTAGTCTGAACTGGAGGATATTTAAATCCTCATACCAAACTCTATACCATTGTGTATCCTACATAAAAATGTGGTAGAGGTCTGAGGACCTGGACAACCTATGTGTTGTTGTTGTTTCTTTCACACATAGAACTGTTGTAGAGGTATGAGGACTTGGAAAATCTTAGTGCTATTGTAAACCCTAACACAGGGTGTGGATAAATGTTTTATATATACTTTTTGAGAGGAATAAGTCTCACCTTGAGATTGAACCTCTTGGTTAAAATTACAGTTCATCTTATTTTAGTTTAAAATATTTTCAATTTTATGCTTCTAACTTATTTGAAATATAAAACTATTTTAATGTAACTCTGATAGTTAATCTAGAAAGTTTTTGTAGTTATTGTGAACTAGTAGGTTAGTTTTAAAATCTAACATAATCTTCAGATTAATGTTAAATAAGAACTAATCAATCATTGAGAAACTAATTGAACCTCTACAATCTTTATAAATTCACTACAGTTTAACTTGATTTTTGAATAGGGGGATTAAAATATAAATAATTTAAACATAATTTTTTAATAGGAACTCAATCCACACCCCAATTGAGTATTCATCTCCGGAAAACAAATAATATTTAGAAAAAATTTATGAGTCATTTACCATGAACCTTGTTAGAGTAACTTTACTAAAATAATACATCACATAAAGTATAGAATATAAAGTGAAGGGAAATTTAGTGAACAACATAAGAGTCATTTTACTACTATTAAATTTTCTATCCAAGTTTATATGTAATAAATTAAATAGAAAAATAATTGGGGGTATATAACACCCCAATATTTTATAACACATTTTCTGTAAAAAATTTAATAGTTTGCGTTGCACGCAACATTGAGTTCAAATTAAACAGCATCTATTTAATGTAATAACCTAGTCATTAAAATCTCATGAATAAGTATAATTAACACCTTTTGAAATTTATAAATTTATTAAAATCTTATGACATTCACCTAAAATATTTTATACTCATTAGATAAGAATATATCCAATTTTAACCATAAAAGCTATATTTTTCTAAAGGCAATTTTGTTGCCTTTTTAATGGAACAAATTTTTTAAATATAGTATTTGAAACTTTTTTAAATTTTATTTGAAAAAATAATCTTCATTTTAAATCATAATATGAAAATTTACTTTGGTTTAATTTTTGGTATTTTTTTAATAAGTTTCATTTTTTGATGAATAGTGAAAAATACTTGATTTTAATTGAGTTTTTTTCATGTAAATAATTTATTGTGTTATATTATATTTTTTATTTGTTTTAATGTATAATTATATAAATATTGTATAATTTAATCAAATTTAAGTAATTTTAATTAATTCCACTTTGAATTTGGAAGTAAAAACATTTCAATCTTTTTAACATTTTCACTTTAAAGACATGTTTTCTATTTCCATCAATGGAATTAATTTTAAATTAATTACTTCAATTTATATGTTATTAATTATAAAAAATATATTCAATATTTTCAATAATTGGGTCCTAATTATTTAAATAGTTTCTTTTTTAATTTTATGTATTATGAATAGTAATTATAGTAATTTTTTTATTAACATAGTTAAAGGAAAATCGGGTAATTAAGGGTAAATATAATATAATAAATATTATAAATTTACCATAAAAATTATCCAAATTTCATTGTATGAGTGGGGGTAGACCAATATAATAATTTAGCTGATATTATAACCATTGATATATAATTGGATGAGAGTTTTACATTTATTATTGTTTTTAAAGAAATGTCAAAGATGTCATACTCATATTTTTAATAAATATATCATTTTTAATATACATTTATATATAATAAAATTAAACTATATGTAGTAAAATTAAATCATAAATTTTTATATTCATCATTATAAATTAATTTTAATTTTTTGGGTAGATATAATTAAATTAACGGCTTTCACAATGAAGATACAATAATTGTTTAATTAATGATCATATCAAATAAATTCTATTAAAAATATTAAAATAAATATAATTTGATATAAATAATCTCATACATGAATTTTATAAATTCAATAAACATATATTTTTTTTGATGATATCATGTGGTTATGATATTTCAAAAAATCCAAGTAATGAATAGTTTCAAAATTTACATTAATGTTATATTAAAATAAATAGTGTCTTATTAAATGATATAAAATTCTTAAAAATCTAAAATTCAGACAACTTTTTAGGATAACATTGAAAATATTATCCATGACTGATATAATGTTTTTTTAATTTTATAGTAACTATGTAAACTTTTAATGAGTAAAACTACATGTTGTCATGGTAAGAGTGAAAGGGTTTATATAAGGGTTAAAAAACAAAATATAATGGTAATAATGAAACCTAAAATGGCATAAAAATTATTGGATGAGATTATTTTTACTTATCCCCATCCTTTATTCAATGAAACTCACTTCTATTCCATTTTAAAAAGAAATTAAAATTTTATTAATTTAATATTAGGATATTTTCCAAAAGTGTCTCTCACCTCAATTATAGTAGGGGACATACTCCCTAAATTATTTACCCCATATTAATCCATCCATCTCAACAAAACCCTAGGAATTTCTCCTCAAAACACTATTAGTATAGTTATAGAGGTCATGGTATTCCAAAATACCAAACCTAGATTTCTTGAGATAAGATCTAAATGAAGTATGTCGAAGAATATATAATCATTTTTACAAACCCAACAAAGTTAATTTCTTCTTCTACTTCCTCTTCATGAGTTGTTTTAGTGATAAATTAATTTCTACAGTATCATATATATTCTATGATGTTTTTATGATTATTTAATTACTAAATTACATTATTTATCCATCCTATGAAAAATGAAATCACTTCATGTACATACGTATAGCTTATCGTCTCTATACTATTGTGTAATTTTGTTTTCATCACCACTTTACTTGGATGATTACAATGATGAAAATAATGGATATATATATTAATTATGAAAATATATTGATTATTTATAATTAGTATACTATCCAATTAGTTTCCCTTTCACCATTTAGGGAATGATACTGTCGCTCAAGCGTACGCACGACCTACCGTCTCTATGATGTGAGGTGATTCATTTTCCATGTTAACCATTCATGAATAAAAAAATGTATATAATTATTAAGTATGATATATATAAACTTAATATAATTATGTATATTAATTAAATATATTTTACACATAATAAATATGATATACTTGACAAATATGTATAGGAAAATAAAGCAGTTGAAACCCCAAATAAGGGTAAAAAAGAAATATTATTAACAAAATGTTATAAGCGGATAATATATGATATCATAAATATGGATACGGTTCAATTATAAATCGATTAAATTATTTAAACCATTATACAAAAGTTTAAATCATGTTCAACTATTGTAAAGTGCAAGGTAATGGTTAATTTAACAATATCATTATTATTCTGGAATGTATATATGTAAGTATATTTTCGGGAATATTTATCATCTGTTTACAAGTTTCATAATTTTTTTTCAAAAATATTTGTATTCTTATCCAAAAAATATTTAAATTATTCTTACCCATGAATGAATTTTAAGAAAAAGTTTTGAAATAAATATATTTTTCCGTTTTTGAATTGAGGTACTTTATGATTTCTTCGAAAAAATACAGAAATAATGTTTTTTAATCTTATATGGAATGAGTGTTTTTTACACCTCACCTTATTGTATTGAAAATTCCTTTAAAAGTTTACAAGGTTATTTTAATTGATTTTTTTCTTTTAAAATTGTACCACTTTTTAAATGAACAATTGTAAAGTAAAAAAGGGTATTTCTCCCAAGAAATGTTTAATGATTTTAGAAGATTATTTTCATATATGTCAACATCCTTAGTTGGATATTATTCTTTATTGAGGTTGAAAAAATATGATACCATCTAACATATTTTATTAAAGGGGTTATAACCAGTTTGGCTATGGATGTTCTATTTTTATACCATTCATGGTTTATGGTTAATGAATTCACTTTTCACATACTAGAGTATTTAAATTATTTATATTTCAATATTTTTAATATGAGGAATTCATTTGAAATAATAATTGATGGGAGAACCTACCATAGACCCTCGATGCATCGATAGGTCTCATGAGACAAACTTGTTTTGGTATTTGATAAGGCTTACCCATTTATATATGGTGTCTTGGCCAAATCTTTAATGATATGTTTATGATTTTTGGAATTTTTATTTCCCTCATTTTGAGATTAGTTATTGAAATTCTGCATGATTAATCAATTTTTATAATATTCATGTTATTATTTATACGTCATGATTTTATTTTTCTCATATTATTCTAAATATTATGTTTAAATGGATTTTGTTTTAGTTATACACCTTTCCATAATATTGATGCTTATTTATTCATAATATCTTCCATTTTTCTCTTACACGTATTGAGCATCTAAGATC
Source organism: Viscum album (assembly GCA_963277665.1). Lineage (NCBI taxonomy): Eukaryota > Viridiplantae > Streptophyta > Magnoliopsida > Santalales > Viscaceae > Viscum > Viscum album. The sequence goes on from OY728120.1 coordinate 867,326,959, forward strand.
ACATATTTCTTATGTTTTATTTTTCCAGGATGCCAAGATGTAAATTATAATTGATATATGTGGTTAATCTAGGATAATATAGTCTCTATAAAAGGTTATACTATTTAATATTTTATAATTTCAATTGTGATTTTTGTTTCAAGTATGTGATATGGTTTTTTAAGACTACTAAATAGATCGGTCCTTTGAGATTCAATTCTTGTATCTATGCTAATGTAATTATGTAAGGCACTGCCTATGAGATACTAGGTTGGGGGTCTTTACACATGGTATCAGAGGATGTTTAATAGAAATATTGAAAATTAGATTTAGAAAAATATAGAGAAGGGAAATGTAACCCTATAACAACTTTGATAATATTCCAGAAAGAACCAAGATTATGATTTTGAGATTAGTTATATATAAATTTTCAATTAATGTTATGTATTATACTAGTTAGAAATAATGAATTATGATTCAGAACCTAATATATTGTATACCATTTTTTAGAAATGGTTTATAGAAAAAGGAATGGAAACAATATAAATGAACATAATATATATAGGGATTACCCTTCCATGTAAGATAATGATATTGTATTTTGAGATTCAAATGGTGATAAAAAACTTATGAATATATTAGGAAAAATAACTTAGTTTATGAATAATAACCTTACCTATATAGATAATCCTAATCCACAATATTGAGGAATAATGTTAGACTGCTTCATGAGACAATAACCTCATTCATTAAATGGGACTACAAATCCATTTGTAGGAAAGAAATTGATTCGTTATTTAGAGAAGATTTTTCTTTATATTTGAAGTAATGAAACAGAGAAGGTGTTAATGGAAATTTATCATTTCGTAGGATATGTAGATCAATGATGGTTATTCATTCAAGAATTGAAGGGGGGTAAACAAATAGAAAACATAAAATTTAAGGATTTTAATTAACTATTCTTTGGAAAATATTTCCCAACCAAATAACAAAAATATATGGTGGTAAAATTCATGAATCTAAGAAAAAAGGAAGATGATAATGTTTCTAAATATGAATACAATATTAAAAGGTTATAAAGTCATACTACTAATTATGTATACAATCTAAAGAGAATGATTGGTTGATTATTTTATGGGTTAAAACCATTTATATAAAGGGAACTGGCCTCTCAAAATATCACATCCTAGAAATATATAGTCTCATGTTCTATAAATAAAGATAATTAATTATCCATTCCTTATGAAATTAATGTAAAACAATATAAGAAGAGTGATACTGGACACTCTAGGAGTGGAAATAGTGGAAATTTTATGAAGGGTATAATTGAATTTCCATCATGCAATAAATGTGGAATGAAACATCATGAAACATGCCTATTGAGGAAAAGAGTTTACTAAAACTGTGGGAAAAAAGGACACCAAGACTGTGATTTGAAAAGAAAGAACGAATTCAGTAATGTGTAGTGTCTTATTTATAAGGAGATAAGATAATATTCTAATGACTTTCCTAATAATCATGGAAACTTTCCCCAGAAATTTCCAAGGGAAAAGGCCAAGGTTATGTGATAGAAATTGCTGAGGTTGAAGTTTATAATGACGTGGTTGTAGGTACCCTAATCATCTCCTCAAACTTAGATAATTATTTATTTTATTCTAGATCATAAAATTCATTTATAAATTTATTGTTTTACAAGAAAATTAGGCATTTTACTTTAGATTTATTAATGGAGTTGTCAATAAAAACTCCCAAGGGAAGTCTTATTTTAACAAAGATGTGTCAGACAATCCCATTTATAACACATAAAAATTCATTACTTGTTGAACGTGTCATCATACCTATTCTTGACATTAATATATGCAAGAATAAGTAAATTATGATTTACGATGATGATGAAGAATTACATATCTTTAGAGAAGAAACTTCATCATATGATATTTATCTAGATCTTCCCCCAGTATCTATACTAAATGAAATTCTTGGTGAGGAAGATAAACCAACATATATGGATGATGAAGTTAATTATAAAATTGATGATTTACCTTTTGTAATGGAATACATTGATGTATTTCCTAAGGAATTACCTAGACATCCTCTAGAGTATGAAGTTATGTTTTCTATTTATTTAATACCTGATGCAAGACCGATATTAAATACTTCCTATAGAATTTGTATATTATAATTAGTGGAGGTGATGAATAAATTATAGGATTTGGGTAAAAAGGTATTTATTCCCCATATTGTTTCTCTATGGGGATATCCTATTATTTTGGTTAAGGGGAAAGATGGATCCATAAGGCTATGTATTGATTATAGGGAAATCAATGTTATTTCAATAAATAAGAATTATACTATACCTTTCATTTTTGATTTATTTGATCAACCTCATTGATTTAATTTTTATCAAATATTTACATTCTTTCAAGATATCATCAATTGTGAGTATACAAATAAGATATTCCAAAGATAAATTTTTGAATGAGGTACATAAATTTAGAGTTTACAGTAATTCCATTTGTATTGACTAGTTCACATTTGGTTTTTATGGATCTAATGAACATAGTATTCAAGAAATATCATGAATTTTTTTTTTGGTATTCATTTATGATATTATTATATCTTCTAAATTCTATTAAGACCATTAGAATAATTTTCATATCATTCTTGAGACTCTCTGAATGAAAGAGTTATAAGGTAAATTTATCAAGTGTGAATTTTGGATTCAGACAATTTATTTTGTTGGAAATATTGTCTCCATAGATGGAAAATATATTGATCTTAGAAAGACAAAGTAAATTCGTGAATGTCTTACACAAATCATCATAACTGAGGTATGTAGTTGCATTGGTTTAGAGGGTTACTATCGGTGTTTCATTCAGAATTTTTCCTAATTGGATAACTCGTTAACCAAGATCCCAAGTAAAGGGGTTAAGTTAATACGGAAAAAAATGTGAAGAATGTTTTGAATAATTGAAGAGAATATTGTTCAATGCTATGATCGTGACATTACCATTAGTAAATGGTGGATTTGAGATTTATAGTGACACATCAATGAAATCACTTGGTTGTGTCCTTATGCAGAATGGTAGAGTTATTACATATGCATCATGGCTATTAAAAACACTTAAACAGAACTATAAAGCTAAGGACCATGAGTTAGCAGCTGTAATATTTTCTCAAAATATATGGTGACACTATCTCTATGGTGAAATATGTCATATATATATATATATCGCAAGAGTTTTAAATATATCTTCTCATTGAAAGAACTCAATATAATAAAAAATATATGGCTAGAGATACTCAAGGATTATGATTTCTCTATACACTACCACCCATGGATTTTGAATGAGGTAACAGATGCATTGAGCTTGAAGGAGAATAGAGTTATGAATAAAATAAATATTTACGGAAATCATTTATTCATAGATCTATTAAAGATAGATATGGGAATTATTATGGAATGGAAAACATAACTCCTCTATAAAATGGTTTCCAAACCATAATTATTGTAAAATATGAAAAGTTATCAGTCAGAAGATGAGAAGTTACAAAAGAAAATTACAGCTGTGAATGGTGTAAAACATAAAGACTTCATATTTGAAGATGGCGTTTTGATATTTGTAATGAGACTTTATGTTCACACTATACTGGAACTAAAATGGGAATTACTGGATGGTGATCGTAGCTCAAATTCCTTTATACATCTTGATAAAACTAATATGTATAGATATTTCAAGGTGTATTTTTTGTGGGATAATATGAAGTGGGAAATTGTGGACTATATGTCAACATGTATGGTTTGTCAGCCAGGGAAGGATGAGAGACCACATAATATAGGAGTCATGCATCCTCTTCCTATACACGTGTGGAAATGGGTTGAAATTATTATTGGCTTTGTAATAGGACTAAAAAAGACTAATATAAGTAATGATGTGATATGGGTTATTATTGACCATGTTACCAAATCAACAAATTTTGTTTGCTATAAGAAAATATTTATCTCTTGTATTCCTTGAAAGAATTTATGTTAATGATGTGTTAAGAAATCATGGTACACCACTTTCAATTATGTGTGATCATGATCTATAATTTACATTGAAATTTTGGAAATGTCTTGAGAATTCCCTTGATACCAAACTTCTTTTGAGCACTGATTATCACCCTCAAACTGATGGACAATCAGAAAGAAATATTAAATCTTTAGAAGGCATGTTTAGGTCCTGATCACTTGATTGTCAAGGTTTGTGGGATCAGTATTTTCCCTTGGTATAATTTACCTACAACAATTTATTCCAATAATATATTCAAATGGAATCCTATGAAGAGTTATATGGAAAGAGATGTCATACACTAACTATTTGGGAAGATTTTTGGGAAAGGAAGCTTGTAGGGACGAAATATGTAAATGAAACACAAAAAAATGTATTGAATATTCAAACCCATATAAAACAATCTCAATGTAGAAAACGATATATACCGATAACAGATTGAAGGATTTGGAATTTCAAGTAGGGGATCATGTTTTTTTGATGGTATCTTTAAGGAATGGTGTTGTAAGATTCTGTAAGAAAGAGAAACTTAGCCACATGTATATTTTTTTTTTCAAATTCATGAATGAATTGGAACTGTGGATTATCTTTTGTAAATTCCTTCTATCCTTTTTAAAGTACATGATATGTTATATATCTCCTTGCAAAGGAAATACATTCCAAAACCAAAATATGTTATCCCTTTTGAATAAATTGAACTTGAACCAGATCTATTTTACTTTGAAGAACCTATATAAATTCTAGATACTAGAAAATATGTGTTGAGAAATAAGGTTACTCAGCTGGTAAAGGTACTAGGGAAAAATCACAAAATAGACGAGGAGATGTGGGAACATAAGGAAATTATGTTGAAGAACTACCCAAATAATTTTATGAGGTGATATTCTGGAAAATTATTAGATGATTTTTGTGAAGTAGTAAAGAATGTAACACCTCATGATTTTAATAAATATTTTCTATAATAAATTTAAAAGCTACACTAAAAATAACACCAAGTTCAAATGCATCGTCATCTACTGACAGTTACAACCTAGTCGTTAAAATAGTCAGAATAAATAATATAACAACATAATTAAATTTGTATATTTAATCATATCTTTTAACATTCATCCAAAAATATTTTATAAAAATTAGATAAGAATGATTCCAATTTTAATCATAAAAGCTATATTTTTGTAAGGGAATATTTTTTATATTTTAATGGAACATTTTTTAAATATAGTTTTGACACTTTTATAAATTCTATTTGAAAAAATAAAATTCATCTTTTAAATAGGAATCTAAAATTTTAATTTTGTTTAATTTTTTGGTATTTTTCAGATTAGTTTCATGTTTTGATGAATAATAAAAAATACTGCATTTTAATTGAAAATAGATTTTTAATCTAAAAAATGTATATTATTAAATTACTTTTTTTATTTATTTTAAAGTATAATTAGATCAATTTTATCATTTCTTCAATGGGAATGATTTTAAATTAATTATTACAAATTTTGTGAAATGAATTTTGTAAATTGGATTGTATATTTGGGATAAATTGTTCCAATTTATGTAAATAAGATTCTTTTATTTTTTCATTATGAATATTAACTTTAGTATTTGATTTATTAAAATATTTAAAGGTAAATCGATTAATTAAGTGTTAAAATAATATTATAAATATTTTAAAATTATCCTAAAACATATTCAAATTACATTGTATGAGTGGGTGTTTTCCAAAGGAATATTTGGGATGAGATTATAATATTTGGTCACCACTTAGATGGGAGTGTGAAATTTCTTTTTTTTTATTTTATGAAAGGTCAAAGATGGCATACTAAATTTTTTAATAACTATATCAATTTTAATATATAGTTTTATAGAAGATAAATTCGACTATAAATAGTAAAAATAAATATAAACTTTTAACTTCTATATGATAATTATTTTTTAAATTTTTAGTAAAGAAATAGTTAAATTATTGTATTTCACAATGATGATGTAGTAAATAATTAATTAATGTCCATATCAACTAAAAGTTATTAAAAATATAAAAATAAATAAAATTTGATATAATTTATGTCATCCAAAATTTTATAGATGACCTAGACATATTAGGGATATATTAATTTTTTTTTGAAGATATAATGTTTTTATGATGTTTTAAAAAAGTTAGGCAATATATAATATAAAAATTGAGATTAATGTAATATTAATATAAATAATATTTAATTAAATGATATAATGTTTATAGAAATATAAAAAGTTAAGAATCATTATTGAAATAAATTTATAAATTTCATCCATGACTAATGTTTTTTTAATTTTATAGTAATTATATTCACTTTTAGTGAGTAAAACCACATGTTGTCACAATAAGAGTTTAAGGGTTTAAATAAGGGTTATAAACAAAAGATAAGGGTAAAAAAACGACATTACATGTAAAAAAATTATTGGTTTTGAGGATTTAAACCCATAGAAATTTTATCTTCTAAATAACTCACTTTGGATTCATTTGGAATTGAAAATTAATTTATATTATTTAATATTTTTAGAGTTTACAAAAGTAACCCTCACCTCAACCATAGAAGGGAACCACCTCCCTCAATTTTTCACACCACAGTGAGCCTTACGACATAATAAAATCCTACCCATTTCTCATACCAAAATACTTATCCTAGTTATGAAGGTCTTGGTATTCCATAAATACCAAACCAAGATCCCTTGAGAAGAGATCTAAAGGGTGACTGTTGAAGAAGATGTAATCATTTTTACGAACCTGTAAAAGTTCATTTAATCTTCTACATCCTCTTCATGAATTATTTTAATTAAAAGAAATAATTACAGTATCTTATATATATTTTTAGATGTTATTATGTTTAATGGACAACCATATTCTGTGATTTATCTATCCAATGAAAAAACAAATAACCACACATACAAACATATGACATACCGTCTCCACACCGTGGTGTCATTGTTTTTCATAACAACATTACTTGGATGGGTTTAAAAATGGAAATAATGAATATATATAGTAATTATGGAAAGAAATTGATTATATATGTTTAATATACCATCCAACACCATATCCTTTCACCATTAATAGAATCATATCATTGCTTGTGCATGTGTATGACCTACCATCCCCACGACGTGATGTGATCCATTTTCCATGTTAACAATTCAATAATGACAAGTAAAAATGTATATAATGAGTAAATATGATGTCTATAAACATTATATAATTCTTCAGATGAATTATATATATTATATTTATAAGAAAAATGACAAACATGACAGACATGCATAAAAAATGAAGTAGTTAACACACAAAACAAGTGTAATAACAAAATATTAATAACAAAATGATATAATAGGATCATATATGATATTATAAATATATATATTCTCTTTTTATAAATAAATAACATTATTTTAACCATTATAAATTGGGTTAAAGTGTGTTTAAATAATTTAATGAGCAATGTAAGGGACAATTTCACAATCTCATTATTATTCAAGATTGTTTATATGTAAGTATATGCTCAGAGATATTTATCATCCATGTACATGATTTTTAAAAATGAATTCAACAATATTTTTAATATTATCATAAAAATATTTGATGTATTTTACCCATGTTCTAATTTTTATAAAATAGTTTTAAAGGAATCTTTTATCATTTTCCAAACGAGGTACTTTATGACTTCTTAGACAAAAATATGGAAGGATAGTATTTTTAACTTATAAATAATAGGAGGATTATTCCTCCATAATGTCACCTTAATGTCTTGAAGCTTAATTTACATGTTTTTAAGATTATTTTCAATGAAAATGTTTTGTTTTAAAATTTTACAGACTTTTAAATATATAATTTCAATGTAAATAGGGGTATTTATCTCAAGAAAATTTCAATTATTTTATTAGAGTATTTTCATATATGTCAAAAACAATAGTTGGATATTATTCCTTGTTGAGGTTTAACTCTTATGATACCATATACCATATTTTATTGAAGTATTTATGATCAGTTTGTCCGTGGAAGTGTAATTCTAATACCATTCATGCTTTTTGGTGAAAGTATTCACATTTCCCATGCTAGAGTGTTTATATTGTTTGTGCTTCAACCTTTTCATATAAATAATGAATTAAACTTAGAAGGTGATAGGTGTGTCCCTCTATTTCGCCTTGATATATCAGTAAGTCTAATGAGACAAACTACTTTAGGTATTGGCTGAGACCTTACCCATTTATTTATTGTGTCTGGGTTGAAGCCTTGATGGTATGTCTATGAAGTCCAAAATTATGAGTTTCCTAATTTTGAATTTTTTTATTAAAATTACATGTGAATATTAGATCTGTAGAATATATTATGATTATTTATCTTCCGTTATTTTATATTCATGTATTTTTTCAATATCATGCTCAAGATTATGCTTAAATGGGGTGTATTTCAGTTATACACCTATCCATAATATTTATGATTATATATTCATAGTAGCTTATGACATATGCTTACCCTTACTGAGCATCTGATCCCACCCATTTCTTATGCTTAATTTTTCCCAAGATACCAATATGTATATTATGATTGATATATAGGGATAATCTAAGATAATATTGGTCTTGCTAAATAGTAACTATGTTGTATTTTAATGTTTCAATTTTAATGTATGTTTATTGTATGTAATATAGTATCTAATAATACATAAATGATCGGTCTATTGGGATTCAAGTATAGTATATATACCATTATAATAATTTAAGGCAATGACTCTTGAAAAATAGGGTTGTGGTGTTTACAGTTGATATTAGAGAAATTTTAGTAGAAACATGGGAATGTAGATTTAGGAAAATATAGACCAGGGAAACGTAACTCCATAACAAACTTTAAGAATATTCCCAAAGTAACTAAGCTTATGATTTTGAGATTATTTATACATAAATTTTCAATTTATGTTATGTTTTTTACTCGTTAAAAATTATTCACTATGATTCCCAAAATAATATAAGGTATTTTATTATTTAGAAATGGTTCTTATTTGAAAGAATGCAAACCATATCAATTCATTTATTCCATGTATGGGTTTTCCATCTATGAAAGCAAATGATGTTGGAGATGGAGATGCCACTCGTGCTGAAAAAATTATGACTATACTTAGAGAGATGACTCCGATTTTGAATAATAACCTTACCCATATGGAGAATCCTAATCCAGAACAAGGAGGAACAATGTTAGACAACTTAATGAGACAACAAACTCCATCATTCAATGGGACTAAAAATCCATTTGTAACCGAGCATGAGATAATTTCCATAGATAAGATATTTCTTGCTCTATAAAGTAATGAAATATAGATGGTTTTTATGGTAATTTATTATCTCTCAGTGGATTCCGATCAATGGTTGTCATCAATTAAAAACAAAAATTTGGAGGAAGAAATAGAAAACATACAATTAATTTATTTTAATGAACTTTTATTGGAAAAATATTTCCCTCATGAAAAGAAAGAGGATATGGAGAGAAAATTGTTGAATATGAGGAAAAATGAGGATGAGAATGTTGCTAAATATGAATCCAAATTTAAAAGGTTAGTATGGAATGATACTAATTATGTACTTAATATAAAGAACAATATTGATGGATTATTTGATGTGTTAAAACAATTCCTCCAAAGGGAACTAGTCTTCCAAAATTTATTATTAAACAATGATATAGTCTTGTGTGCTATCATGATAGAGAATAAATTCTCTATGTCTTATGATTTTTAGGGAATATAAGATAAGAAGAGGGATTGTGAAAACTTTGAGAAATTAAATAAGAAGAATGTTAGGAATGGAATAATTGAAATTACATCCTGAAATAAATTTGAAAGTAAACATTATGGAACATGACTATTGGGGATGGGAGTTTGTTATAAATGTGGAGAAAAGGCCACCAAGGCTATGATTGAAAGGGAATGAAAGAAGTCTGTAATGTTCAATGTTTTAACTGTAGGATATGGGACAATATGAAAATTATTATCCTAAGTGTAAAGGAAACATTCCTAGAAATTGACAAGGGAGAAATTCTAAACTTATGCAATCACAACCACTGTGGTTAAAGTTTTTAATGATGTGGTGGTAGGTACTCTATTAATCCTCTCACACTTATCTATTTTTTTTATTTTTTATCATCTCATTCTTTTATATCATCCCAGTTTTCCATGAAAAATATAAATTTAATTTTTATTTAATAAAGGATTTTTTAGTCAAAACTTTTAAGGGAAGTCTCATTGCAACAATGATGTGTCGATAATTCCACTTTATAACACATAAAAGATATTTATGTGTTGAACTTGGCGTCATAAATATTCTTGAATTTGATATATTCTTTAGTATGAACTAGATTTCCAAATATGATGAAAAAATATATTTTAGGAAGAATGAAATTATGATTTGTGTGGAAGAATAAGAATTCCTTATCTTTAGAGAAGAAAACTCACCATCTTATTATTATTTAGATCCTCCCCCAGTATCTCTAATGAATGAAATTATTTGGGAGGAAGATAAAAAAATGCAGGTATAATGATGGTAATTTTAATACTGAGTATTTATATATTGTAAAACAACACATTGATGTATTTACTGAATAATTACATGGACATCCCCCGGAGCGTGATGTTGTGTTTTCTATTAAATAAATACATTATAACATACTGATATCAAATAATCCCTATATAATGGTCACATTAGAATTAGTGTATATGAAGAAAAAATGAAAGGATTTGTGTAAAAATGGATTTAGTGTCCCTAGTGTTTCTCTATGAGGAGCCCCTGTCCTTTTTGTTATGAAGAAAGATGGATCCATGAGGTTGTGTAATGATTATAGGGAAATCAATGCTATTAAAAAAATGAAAAAGTATCCTATACCAAGAATTGATGATTAATTTGATGAACACCATAGATATAAATTTATTTAAAAGGTTTTAATTTATTATGGATATCATGAATTGTGAGTAATGAAGGAAGATATTAATAAGAAAACATTTTGGACAAGGCCAGTTCATTATGAGTTTATAGCAATTCCATTTGGATTGACCCTTAGTTTTTATAGATCTAATGAATAGAGTATACAAGAAATATCTTGATTATTTATTTTTTCTATTCATTGATGATATTCTAGTGTATTATAAAATCTACAAAGACCATGAGAATCACTTGCGGGTCATTCTTGAGAATATCAGAAGGAAGGAGTTATAGGGAAAATTTAGCAAGTCTAATTTCTAGTTTCTAAAAATTTATATTCCTGGCCATATTGGTAAGGAATCTATATTGATAATTTAAAGACAATGTAAATACAAGAATGACCTTGACCAATGAGCAGAACCAAGGTATGTAATTTTATTTGTTTAGCTAGTTACTATTGGTGTTTCATTCATTATTTTTCCCAATTGGCTTACTATTTAACCAATATCACTCTTAAAGGGGTTAAGTTCATATGAAATAAAGAATGTGAATAATTTTTTGATGAATTGAATGGAATATTGGTAAATTATTCGATCTTAACTTTACCATAGGGAAATGGTGGATTGATGATATATAGTGATGCATCAAGGAATGGACTTGGTTCATTCCTTATATAAAAAGATAGATTCATTGCATATATATCAAGGTAGTTAAAAAATCATGAATAGAACTATCCAACTAATGATCTTGATTTAGCAGTTTTAATCATTTATCCGAGGATATGGAAACAATATATCTATAGTGAAAGGTGTGATATATATACCCATCACAAGAGTTTGAAATATATCATATCATTGAAACAACCCAACATGACGAAAATGAGCTGGCTCGAGCTACTTAAGGATTATGATTCCTCAACACACTACCACCTAAGGAAGATGAATAAGTTAGAAGATGTGTTGAGAAATAAGGATCATGTTCTTATGAACAAAATTAAAATGTATAGGGTTCCTTTTTTCATAGATCTAGAAAACATGGATATGCTAATTATTATAGATGGGAAAACATCACTCATCTATCAAATGGTTTCCAAAAAATACTTATTGGAAAACAAAAAAAAAAATATTAGTTGGATGATGAGAATTTACAAAATAAAATTTAAGTCATGAATAATGGAAAATTGACAGAAATTATAAATGAAGATGGTGTTTTGAGATTTGGAAAGGGGATTTGTGTTCCCTCTATACCCGAACTAAAAAGGTAATTTTTAAATGATGCTCATTGATTAAATTTCTCTATACAACATGGATGTACTAATATTTATATATTTTTTATGGAAAATTTTTTGTGGGATAATATAAAAGGGATATTGCTGACTATATGTCTAGATATATTTTTTCCAACAAGTAAAGGGTGATAGAAAGTATCCTAGGGGATTCATTTGACCACTACCTATAATTGCGTAGAAATTGGATGACATTACGATAGAATTTGTCATAGAACTAATAAGGAATACTAGAAGGAATGAATTGAAATTGGTTATTGTGGATAATATAACCAAATAATCAAATTTTATTTCTATAAGGGAATATTTACCTCTTGAATTCCTATAAATACTTTATATTAATGAATTTTTAATACTTCTTGGTGCACCTCTTTCAACAGTGTCTGATCATGATCTACGATTTACATTGAAATTCCACCAAAGTATTTAGAATGCCCTTGATAATGAACTTATTTTGAGCACCTCTTATCACCTTCAAACTAATGGAAAATAAAAAAAACTGTCTAAACATTAAAAGACATGTTTAGGTCCTAATTACAGGACTTTCCTGGTATATAGGGATAATATTTTCCTTTGGTATAATTTTTCTATAAAAATAGCTTCCATTAATGTATTAAAAATAAACTATATGAAGTTTTATATGGAAAGATATCTAATACAACAACTTGTTAGTATGAAGTTAGTGAAAGGAATATTTTATGACTAGAACTTATGTAGAAAATGACGAAAAAGTTAAAGACTATTCAAATCCATATAAAAGTAGCTCAAATTAGTAAAAAGATCAATCCTAATAACTGAGGGATGGATTTGGAATATCAAGGGGGAGATCATGTTTTCATGAAGGTATCTTTATTTAAGGGTGTTATAATATTTGGTAAGAATGGAAAAATGATCCCCGGGTACATTAGACCTTTTTAAATTCTAGAAAAATTGGAACTATGGATTATCATTTGGCAATGCGAGATAACCATTCTAATGTATACGATGTGTTCCATATCTCTTAACTATGAAAGTACATGCCATGACCATTGCATGTTCTCACTATTGAAGAAATAGAACTGGAACCTAATCTGTCTTATGGTGAAGATCCAATCCAGATTATGGATACTAGAGAATAAGTGTTGATGAATCAGGCAAATCGACTAGTAAATATACAGTGGAAAAATCATAAAATATAAGAGGAAACATGGGAATATGAGGGAATTATAAGATCTACCCAAATAATTTTTTAGGTGATATTAAATAAATTCTGAGGATGATATTTTTTTGATGGAGGGTTGAATATAACAACCCAATATTTTACTGTATGTTTTCTAAAATAAAATTTATATCTTTCTTTGCATGCTACACCAAGTTCAAATGCAACATGATCTATTGATTGTTATAAACTAACCATTAAAAGTTTTATAATAAATAGTATTACCAAATTAGTAAATTTATATATTTAATAAAATGTTTTCACATTAATTAAAAATATTTTATTGGAATTAGATAAGAATGAATCCAATTTAAATAATAAATGATATATTTTTATAAAGGAAATTTTGTATACTTTTAATGGAGAAATTATTTTAAATAATCTTTTTGAAACATTTATAAATTATTTTTGAAAAAAATAAACTTCTTATTTTAACTAATAATATAAATTTTTTTTATTTTATATTTTTTTATTTTTCTTGTAAGTTTCATGTTATGATGAATAGTCAAAATTACAGAATTTTAATGGATAATAGATTTTTCATCTAAATAATTTTTAGTGTTAAAATGTATTTTTTATTTGTTTAAAAGTATAATTAGATAAATTTTATATCATTTAATCTAATTTATGTCATTGGTCTCAATTACACATTAAATTTGGATGTAAAAATATTTCAAGGTGTTGAACGTTTTCACTTTAAAAAACGATTTTCTCATTCAGTCAATGGGATTAATATTGAATTAATTAATATAATGTATGTGTTTTGAATTTTAAAAAATGGATTAAATATTTGGAATTTTTTGGTTCAAATTATGAAAGTAGGGTTGTTTTATTTTTTGGGCAATATGAATAGTAACTTTAGTAATTTTTTTTTATTAAGACGGTTAAAAGTAAATAGAGTAATTAAGTGTAAAAATAATATAATAAATATTAGAAAACTACCCTAACACTTATATAAATTTCATTTTATGAGGTATTTTTGACAAAATAATACATGGGATGATATTATAACCTTTGGAATCCACTTAGATGAAAGTATGAAATTTATTATATTTCTTTTAATGAAAAGTCGAAGATGTCATGATCATATTTTTATATACTATATCAATTTTAATATATGGTTTTACATAAGATAAATTCAACTATAAATAGTAAATTTAAAGATAAAACATTTGTCTTAATAATGATAAATTTTTTAGGAATGAAATATTAAATTAATAGCATGCATAATGATGATGTAGTAATTGTTTAATTATTATACATATCATATAACTGTTATTATAAATATTAAAATATAAAATATATTATATGATTAATTTCATAAAGGAATTTTCTAGATTACCTAGTCATATTATGGATGTATTAGAGGTTTTTTTGAATATACCATGTTTTGATGATATTTTTTAAAATATTATGTAATGAATAGCATCAAAATTGACATCAATTTTCTATTAAAATAAATAATAATTTATTAAATGATATAAAATTCATAAAAATATAAAATTAGGCCAATTGATTGGGATAATGTTATTAATATCATCCATGACACATTTACGGTTTTTTAAATATTATAATAACTATCTTAACGTTTAAATTGTTAAACCACATGATGTCACGATAAGAGTTAATGGGTTTAAAAAAGGTTAAAACTAAAATGTAAGGGTAATAATTATATTTAAACATGTCTAAAAACATTGGATGAGATTTTTTATACCCATAATCATCTAATATTACAAATAAATCCCTTTGGTGATATTTGGAATTAAAAAGTAATTTATATTAATTTAATATATTTAGAGTTTGAAAAAATTCCTCTCTCCTCAATTATAAATGGGAACCTCCTCCCTCACTTATTCACACCACATTGATCATTATATCTTGACCAAAACCTACTCAATTCTCCTCAAAATTTTCTTATCATATTTTTTGATTTCCTTGTCTTCCAAAAATACCAAACCTATATCCCTTGATAAGAGATCTAATGGGAGTCTTCCAAAGAAGAGGTAATCATTTTTACCAACTCATCAATCTTCATTTCCTCTTATACTTCCTATTCATGAGTTTTTTTCTGTGTTAATGTATTAAATAATGTTTCATATATATTCGGAGATGTTATTATTATTAAATAACAACCATATTCTATGATTTATCTATCCTATGAAAATCAAAAGCACCACATGTGCGTACGTACGACTTATTGTCTCCATGCCATGGGGTAATTTGTTTTTCATCACCAATTTACTTGGATGGGTATAATTATGGAAAAAATGTAAATATATAGTACTTATGACATGATATTGATTATTTATAATTAATATACTATCCAATTCCTTACCCTTTCACCATTAATGGAATGATATTATTTCCCGTGCGTACGTACGACCTACCTTCTCCACGACGTGTTTTTATTAATTTTATATGTTAACCATTCATGAATGACCAAAATATGTATATAATGATTATATGTGATATATATGAACTTAATAAAATTTTGGAGATGAGATAAATATATCATATTCCTAAGAAACATGACATATGTGACAATCATGCATAGGAAAATGAAGCAGTTAACACCCGAAACAAGAGTATTAACAAAATATTACTAACAATACGATATAAAAATATCATATATGAAATCATAAATATTAATATCATTCTAATATAAATTAATAACATTGTTTAAAATAGTATACCTGAGGTTAAATCACATTCAAATAACTTAAAGGGCAAGGTAGGGTGAAATTCCACAATATTATTATTATTCAAGATTGTTTATATATAAGTATTTGAGGGGGAATATTTATCCTCAATTTCTATTATTCATAAAAAAATTTCAAAAATATTTTTACTATTATAGCAAAAAAATTATTATTTTCTTACCCATGTTTAAATTTTTATATAAATATTTTAAATGAATATTTTTTTCGTTTTCCAAATGATGTTCTCTATGACTTTTCCACAAAAAATAGGAAATGAATGTTATTTAACTTATATAGAATGAGTGTATTTTTCCACCGTAATGACACCTTAATGTCTCAAAGCTTCCTTTAAAAGTTTATAAGATTCTTTTCAATAAAAATTGTCTCTTTTAAAATTGTGCAGCCTTTTAAATAAATGATTTCAATTTAAAAAGGGGTATTACTCTCTTGAAATTTTAATGATTTTATTAGATTATTTTAATCTATGTGAAAATCCTTAATTAGATATTATTCTTGATTTAGTTTTATCTCTTATGATACCATATACAATATTTTATTTATGATTTTATGATATGTTTGACTAGTGATGTGCTATTTCAATACTATTCATGGTATATGGTTAAAGTATTCACATTTCTCAAGCTAGAGTGTTTATGTTGTTTATATTTCTCCCTTTTAATATGATTAATTCATTAGAATTAGTATGTGATGGGTGGGGCCCTCTATATCCCATCACTGCATCGATATGTCTTATGAGTCAAACGAGTTTGGGTATTGGACGAGCCCTTACCCATTTTTGTATGGTGTCTTAGATAAATCCATTAAAGTATGTTTATGATGCTTGATATTATGCATTCACACATTTTGATATTTTTTATTGATATTTCAAATGATTATTTAATTATTTGAATATCCATGTGAATATTTATATTTCATTATTTGATTTTTATTTATTATTTCTATATTATACTCAAGATTATGTTTAAATCCCTTGTGTTTTAGTTATAAACATTTATATAATGTTAATTATTGTTTATTAATAATATATTATGATGTATTCTTACCCTTACTAAGAAAATGAGCTCACCCCTTTCTTATGTTTTATTTTTCCTAGGATTCCAAGATGCATATGATGATTGATATTCCGGGTTAATCTTAGAGAATATTTGTTCTCTTAATGGATTAACTATGTTTTATTTTATAGTTTCAATTATAATATATGTTTCTATTATATAATCTAATTTCCAAGACTATTGGATTGATCAATAATTTGGGATTTAAAATTTTTATCCAAGATAACGTAATAAAGTAAGGCACTACCTCCAGAAAACTAGGGTTGGGGTCTTTACAAGATATATAAATAATGAATTTATTAATAGATACCATAATATATTTTCTGAGGAAAAATTAATTAGGTGATGCAAGTTTTAATCTTCGTTTAATTAAATATCATAAAATTTGATTTATGATTCCTGAAAAGTGATAAGGTATTTCCTACCATGAGGAAGAACACATTCACCATGAAGAAGATAAGAATATTCTAATTGACTACTCATCCAAGAATCAAAAAAATATAGTTATACCATGATAAAATGGAATAAATTAATAAGAAGAAACAATGATATTGGAAAATTAATAAGGAATTGAAAGTAGTTAAATAAAATTATTTTCCACTCCATATCAAATTTGAAATATGAATTTCCTGAGGTAAAATCACAAAAATTAGGGGAAATAATATTTCTATTGTTGGGAAATATTTTTATTGTGAAAAATGATAAAATTACTTTAATAGTAATATTTTAGATATTATTAAATAGAGTGAAGGAATTAAAAGAATAATTTTACTGTTATTGCACAAGTAGAAGAAGAAAAATAAACCATATGTATTCTTATTTGGAAGAATAATATCATATTTCTCACATTATTTTTATCATTGTAACTATATTCGAAGGACATATACTATTATGATACATTAGTGTAAAATGTGTTCAAATAAAAACCCTTCATGGTTTAATCCCTTTGTTTATACTAGTATTCCACATGATCTTGGGTGAATATGAATCCAACAAAGGATTATAATTATCATTTTTATTGGAAAAAAATCAAAATATGATGTTCCTAATGTGTGTCCATGTGTGTGCTTTTAATGTAAATAAACATCATTTTCATTAATAGGTGGTGAATATTTAATCCAATTAAAAAAAATTATTTTTAAATCACTTATGTTTTCGTAATTAATAGTAATCTATTTTGTGATTTTCATGTGGAATTAGATCCCATTACTCTACATTCATCAATGTAATATTTGGAGTAAAAGATATACTATTTTTGGACTTTTGTAACTATATTTATGATGAAAATATGGATTTTATATTTTCATTAAAAAAATTTTGGATTCCCATTTTTTTATCAAAATAGTGCATATAAAGTTTCTACATGTTTCTATATATACTATTAATCAGTATGAATGTATTAGAGGCTACAAATAATGGTTTTACTCATTGTAATTAATTTGTTTCTATGAATATAATTTAGAGAATGAACATGGATAGTGATGATAATATTTATATTGAAATTATATCAGCTCTTTCATAACATAAAATCATTTTGGATTACATAATTCAGACAACTAAATAAATATGGCAGAAATAAAAATAAATAAATTTAGTCAATAAAAAGATGAATAAATCCTACATATAAGATTAGAGATTGAAGTATGAATATCATTAATTTCATGATGATGAAATTTTTGTTTAAAAAATTTTAACTGTTAATGAAATTATAACAATAGTAATTTGTTTATATGAAATGTTGTTGGATATAATAGTTGTTGAAAATATTATTCACATTATACTGGAAATTTTTTATGAAAAATAATCATATCTTATGATCCATGATATTGATACACATTATCTAGTTAATTTACATATAATTAATATTGAATATGAAATGTGGAAGGGAATTATTTTCAATAAAGAATACAATAAATAAAATCAAATTTAATTTTTAACATTGAAGAGAGAAAAATATATAATTATGAAAAAGAATATAGATGTTAAGAATTATAAGATAATGGTGTTTAAAAGTTTGATAAAATATTATATATTATCTATATATGTGTTATAATTGGTAAGGGATGATTTATGGTAATTTTTTATCTGAAATATTTCATGTTTGGGTCCAGTGGATTTCTTTAGTGAATTTTTCAAGATTGATGAAAAATAATCTACTGGCGATGAAGATGAATTTCCAAGGATAAAAATTTAGTATAAAGATGAAAATAGTAAGAAACCATTGTTTTATTATAATAGTAGGGAAAATAATATATTTAATCATAAAAATAGAAAATTTTCATCAGTTTTAGTTTATTATGAGAGAAATGATTAGGGAAAATAATTTTATACTTCCAGTGATATGGATAAAAAACTATTAATTACTAATGTGAATATATAAGAAATAAATATTGTTGAAAACAATGATTATTATATTAAAGAAGAAAATAAAATGGAGTTTATATTAAATTTATAATTTATGGAATATATTTTAATGATTATAAAGTTGAAGAAGGAGATTTAAAACTTTATGAAATACAGTCAGTTTTATTAGTAAAAAAGAATGTATTTGTAGAAAAAATAAATGTTATTGTAATATATAGATTATTTAAAGGTGATTAAAGTTTAAGATATGTTTTTAAAAATTATATATGTAAAAAATATTGATGAAAAAGGAGGAGCATTACCTTTTTCAATAGAAATCTATTAATTCTGAAAAGGCCCAAGACAAATTCCAATCAAATTTTCAAAACACCATTGATAAAGATTTTTAAAAGTTATAAGAAGGAACATTATAAAATAAACTATTAGATATCTCAATTTAATGGTGATAATGATTTCCAAATTATTGGTGGTATGCCTAAATTGAATTCATAGGTGAATAAATCCATTTAGTGTTAAATAAATGTGACACTTCGAAATCTTGTAATTTAGTGAACTTAGAATTTAAAGACAAAACTAATACAACTAGTGATTCTAAAAAACTAGAATGGATTCTAAGTCAAAAAGGAAAGTGTTGAGAATTTATAATATTTTTTGATCACAAAAAACAATCCAATATTTATGAATCAAATAATTAATATATATAGGTTACAAGTTTTAGATAATATGTTATTTTTTATGTATGTATTCCCTTAATGATTAATTTTTTAACAATAAAGGTATTTTAAAGATAGATGGAATTTATAGTTTCAATCACCAATATTATAAATAATCATTGAAGCTCTAGGAGACAGTTTTTGATGGGTAGTCAATCTAGCGAAGGAAGAAAAGTTTAGAGAAAAAAATAAAACCATAATACATGTTCAAAATAAATTCCATCCCTTACAAGAATATTTTGGAAGGTGTGACTAGATATATCACCTTGAAGATGATTTTTTTAAATTAATTTTCTCCTATGTGAGTATGAATTATATTCCTAAATTTTATTGAAGAAAAATTAAAATATAAATTAAAATAAAATAATTTTTTTATTTTTAATTTCAATCACAAATATGGGAATTTCCATGGATTTTAGATTGTGGAAATTTTCACACATGATTGAGGATTTAAAACTATTTAATTATGAAGAAAATTTTAAATATGTCTTAGTGACCTTTTCAAATGATTGTTCACTTAAAATCAATGGTGTTTGTTGGTGATGATTGAATATATAATTTAAATAAAAATAATACTTTATATATTGATGAGTTGAAACAGAATATGTTGAGTGTTTTTCACCAATATATTGAAATTAGTGAATAATTGTTTTAAAAAATTGGTTCATAGAAATAAATTTTATATGTAGTTTTTTGATAAAAAAAATAAATTGAACAAGGGGTAATAAATTTCCAGTTGGTGATGCTTCAAATTCATTTGAATTAAGAATGAATGAATAAAATCACATTAGGTATAGATTCCATGGAAATATTATAGAAAGAACATGACTAAACTCACCCAATTAGATAATGTCAATGATGCCACTATATTGAAGAGAGAAAGGAATTGTATGTGCTCAATATATCAAAAGGTAAATATTAATAACTCTCCTTATTGGAAAGAATACATTAAATAGAGTCACTTGTTAGATCTCATTATTTCTAAAATTTGTGTGTCTATGAGGAAGATATCCAAAAAATGAGATAAGTAACTATTATTTTTTTATTAATTTACTAATATAATTTTCTTATATTGATAAAAAATAAATCATATGATATGAAAATGTTCAATACTTATAGAAGAAGTAATGAAACGTTTTTTTCATTCACAATAAAGAAATTATATATAGAAAATGGTGTTGAATATGTTAAGGAATATTTGAATAATTATATGATAAGAATGGTATATAAAATTAACTACGAGAACCATAGACATTCCAAAAAAAATGATGTACCAGAATGGGTGAATATAAAGTTAGTACATTTAGATTATACCATTTCATTCAGGCATCATATTTTTTGGTATTTATAGAGATAATATATAGGTTCATAGATTCACAATCTAAATAATTTTTTTTGACTAGATTCAAATATGACACCATATAATATTTATTTCAAGAATTTCCTATGTGTAAATTACAGAAGGGTGTTTTTCATCCCATGTGTATTTGAAATGAATGGTGAAACTGTTGGTATTTTTGGAGAATAGTGGTGTTTATGGTATTTCCAAATATAACTTATAAATGGAAGAGGATACCATTATTACAAAAAATATAAAAGGAATATTCTTAATACTAAAAATGTGAATGTGTGGTAATATTCAATAAAGGAGAATATATGTAATAAAGATAGTTCTAGATGTTACGATGAAGTTGTTTTTTATGTAAAAGAGGATGAAGTTTCTAGATATTATATTAATTTAGAAGCACTATAGTGTGAATATGTTGATTTATCAAATTAATGTGATGATTAATGACATTATTAAACTCATATAATGATGGGGAAATAATAAATTTCCACCATATAATTGTATAAAAAGGATAAGAACTTTAAACTAGAAGAATATTTAGGATAAAAAAACACACCTCACTATTATGACATATTGAAGAAAGAGAATTTAATGGGGAATTAGAGAACCAATAGTATTTTGATACCATGAATGAAGGCTTATACCAAATAGAGAAGAATAAAACATATTAGTTGGTACCCAATCCTAATGATAAGTATATTATTAGTTCAAATTGTTTATTCTAAAACATGTTGAATGAAAGTGGAGAAGTTATGAGAATTAGAGAAACGAAAATTTTGAAATTCTATACTCAACTTTATGGAATTTTATTTAATTACACATTATATAGGGTTTTATGCCAAATATCATTTGAATATTTCATATCATTATAGTCCAAAAGTAATACCATATTTTACAGTTAATATCAAGTATTACTTACTTAATGGAAAATTGGAAGGGGTGGAATACAATGAAAATCCTTATGGATTATTTCATAATAATGTTGATAACTATGATTTTATAAAAATAAGGATATATATGGGTTGAAACAAGCCCCAAGATCTTGGTATTCCATTTTAGATACATATATGAAGAAGTTGAATATTATGAATTGAATAGTGGACATAAATCGCTATATTAAATATAATAAATAGGTATACTTAATTATTATTTTTTATATAGATGAAAACATTATTTCTGAAAATTAATATGGAGTTGGTGATAATTATTTTTTTAAATGAGGATATTATATGATATTTCTTTTCTGATATAAATTTTTATTATTTTAGGACAAAAAATATCTAAATATGTGGTGAACATATGTCATTAATAGGAGAGGTTTTCTTGGGAAAATTTAATAAATTTTATCATTGCTGTATCAAAATTGATTTGGAAACTAATTTACATATGAAATAAATAGTCAATAGATGAAATATATAAGGGAGTTACCCATATATAATTATGCCAACTAATTGGGGGTTAACAATTCTTGATTGATTCAAGACTAGAAATTTTATATTCTATTACATTTTGATTTAGGTATCAATGTATACCAAGAAATACTCATTTCATTGGAAGAAAATTTTTTCTTATGTGTATTACTAGAATAATAAAATATGGATTGATGTATGAATGGAGTGGAATACATGATTTGTCTGGGTACGATGATACATATTGGAATACAATTATATAAGATTAAATTTCCACTTTTGGTCGAGTTTTTATTATTATTTAATGGTGTTTATATTTATGGAAGATGTTATCACATTTTTTAAACTGGTGGAATGTTCATCCTCATCGAGAAGGATCTAATGGATGGAAAATACACAACTCATCTTTATCAGAATCTTATCATACATGAGATATGTTTGAGATTATGGACTTAGAAAAATGGATATATGCTCAACATGGATGGACGTTGTATTGAGGGTGTAATGCAATGGGGTGGGGTGGGGCATGGTTTTGTTCATGATCATCAAAGATTAGTGATTATTTTATTTAGTGATGCCTAGAGACATGGTGACTCCCTTATGGCAGAGTCCTGTGTGATGCTGAAGGGTATTGAGTTATGTCATTCACACAACATCTAGATAATTTATATGGAAACCTAATTGGCTATTATACATGTATCACTATAGGAGAATATTAAAATTCCATGGTCCATCACTTAATTCATACACAAATTCAAAATAATTTTTGATTCACAGGTAGACCTATGTCATACATTTCATGAGGGGAATAAGGTTTCAAATTTCTTTTATTCATTGGTGGTTAATAAGGATCAATGTTTATTATCTTATATCTTGGGATCTCTTACATAAGTTTTTGGTAGTCTTGTTAGAGCATATTCACATTGTCTTTACTATTTTAGACTACCTTGAATTTATTCTGACTTAGGACCTTCCCGACTTGTAATAAATTGTTTTAGAATTGGTATGGTAAACATTAAGAAAATATCTATAACCATGAGTATTGTTGAAGAATAATATATGGATTCAACCCATGAAAAAACCCAAATAATGTTAATGAGGGCTCATTTTGGGAGATATCATAGTTGAAGTGATGTAGCCACTTATTTTAGGCTGTGATGATCAGTGTTCTATAAATTTATGAAAATATTTATTTCAACATTCATGATCCATGAATATTGATATAAAATATCACTGTATGAAAGGGTGTTATGATAAAAATGTATGTAAGATGAAAGTTATTTAAAAAAAGGATAAAATATAAGATGTGTTCCCTAAACCATTATTGAAATATTCTTATATACAATTGATGTTGATGAAATAAGTTAAACCTAGTGCCTTTTTATAGATATGGTATGTTTTACCCTTCCACTCACTCACTTGTTATATGGATATTATTTTAAAAAGTTGGATAAAAAGACAACATAAATCTCATTAATTTTTTTTCAATATTAATTTAAAATGGTGGATACAAGTATTTAAATAGTATTCAGTGATATGTGATTTACCATATGGAGGAGATAACTATTATTGATGGGTACTATGTTATTATATGGAGTAATTAAATGGGGAAATATATGAGGTCACAATGTTAGTATATGATTTTTCTGATATTTGGACTATTCTAATAGTTTTTGTGAGAATGAATGTGAGAACATGTGTTTAATGGTCCACTGAAATATTTTTAGATGTGGTAGATTAGTTGTTTCTAAAATCGTTTCTCAATTTAGTCTCAAGGAATATGTAATGTTTAGATTTTCAAATGGGATCAAGAGGATATAAATCGATTAAAATGTTAATATTAATAATTGTTTTGATACAAAACATTATTTTATTATTTAATATTATTTTTTCTTATATATATTTTACACATGATGAATTATAATTATTGAATAATGTTTAGTTAAAAATATTTTTTGATTTTGGAAGTGGTTTAGGATCTTTTTTTGCTAATAAATGCCAAGGTGAAAGAATATTATGGCCCAGATATGTTTTTTGAGAAGACGATACCATCTGAGAGATTAATGACACCCTTGTAGAATTTATTGCAGTGAGAAGCATAATATGAAGTAGATATGTTTTTTTTGTTGAAATTTATTCAAAATATAAAATTTATATTCATACTCACATAAGATATGATTTTTAATATTAGTTGAAATCGATTGAGAAGTTTAATATTTTTTGAATGTGATACCTATTTGTTTAGAAATATTCTATAATTTTCATTAGAATTGATCACATTTAGACTAAAAAATGGACTTTATAGATTTACTTAGGTGTTATTCTTGTTTTAGTAGTTTTGAATTTTATAGTGGTATAAAGACATCATAAACCCTAAATGTTATGTAGACAAATCTTAAGAATTATATATATATTTTAATAATTTTTGTAATTCTATAAGTGACATTCTGGTTATAGATTTAAAATTTTAAAGATGATGATTTTTATAAGAGTATTTTATCACTATATATGAATCAAACAAATATATTAAGATTTTTTTTAGGATTATATAAGGATGATCAAAATTATATATAATTTAACCAAATAAAAAAATTCATTTTCGGATAATTCCCTAATATTTATTATAATTTTATAGAATGTCACTTGAAATGGAGAAAGGAAAAGGTATGGAACATCAATGAACAATTTATAATTAATTTTAATATTATGAGGTGGGATACACATGTATATTAATTACAATCAATTCCTCTACAGAATTATTATAAATTATCCAATATTGAACTCATTTTGAAATACATTAATAAATTAATCTAAGTGAAAATAAATAATTCGTTTTAATTAAATATAAAAATGGTTTTGTGATTCTAGAAAAGGTGAATATTTATCTCACTATGGGGTATAATAAGCGCTCTATGAATGAGAGAAATGGTTTAAAAATGACTACTTAGTCTTACTGCAACATATCCAGTGGTGTCCTGATAACCCAAAATGAGTTCAATGGAAGAAAGAATGAGGAGGGAAGAAGATTAAGAAGAAGATAAAAGTACTAATAAATGGTTCTTTTTCACTTAATTTTGAATTTAAAATTAAAATTTTAGAAGGAAACTTAGTTTTTATGGATGAAATAATTATTATAGTGTTTTGAAAATTTCTGGTTGTGGAAAATAATAATATCCAGTAAAAAACAATATTTCATAGATTATTAAAGAGAATGAATGTAATTGAAAAATAACAAGATCATTCGTAAATAGGACCACTAGTTGATAATATCATTTAGTAGAATACCCTAAAATTGATAAAAGTATGTATATCATCGTAACTATTTTATAAGCACAAACACCATTATGAGAGATGAGTATTACATTATTTCTAGGATAAACCCTAATTTTATCTGTCTACATGTTGACACCAATTATTTAATTGAACATGAGTGAAACTAAATCATAAAAATTAGTGTCCAAATTATTTTTAGAGGTTGACCATTTAAATATGTTGTGCAAAATATTTGTACCTGTGTCTTTGTTTAAATAACATACTATTCATTCTTACAAAAATGTTGTGAATATTTTTCCAATTAAACATAGAAATGAATTTTAAATAATTAATTTACCCCCCTCTAAGTGATTTCCACTAATCCATTTGTTCTTTATATTATGAAAAATTGAAAATTAAATTAGGAATAAAATAATATGTGTTAATACTAATAAATAACTCCATTAAATATTTAGAATATAAAAAGATTATTTGATCACTAAAATAACAATGTTAGTGCGATATAATAACAACCATGAAAAAAATTAATGAATTTTAGTATAATATAAAAGGGAATAAAAAAGGGTTTAAAACAATATTATATTATCAAGAACTCTATTTAACTATACAACATTTATATGTACTATGTTCCACAAAAATAAATGTTACATCCATAATTTTAGTATGCATATTATTTTCTTATTTTATATTTTTATTCTTTATGATGGATAAAATATTATATAAAAATAAATCATACAACATAAGAACCAAAATGATTACACTTTATTCAATCATAATGGATCTTTATAAAAAACTACATGATACTATATATCACATAACACAGATTATTTTATATCTTGGATGATTACATCCCATAACAACATATAAATAAATACTGATTGAGAAATAATATTTTTACCACATGGAAATCCTTTGGATCTTCATCACCCTTGATATTATTCATTAGTAGAACTAAACCTACAATGATATAGAATATAATGAAAGGGGCAATAATTTTTTAATAACCAAGATTGAAACTAAAGGAATAAGAATAGTGATCTGAGTCTTTATAAAGAAATGAATTTATAAAATGTAATTTGTGTAATATAGCTATAATATAACAATTATTAAATGGTATATAATATTTGGGTATAATACTAGTTACCATCTTACTAGTTTAAAATTACTTATATGTAGTTAATATTTATAACGTTTTTTAGATAAGAAACAATAAATTTTTAATATACATAATTTATATGAAATGAAATTAATTATTTTTCAATATTATAAAAACATTCTAATCCATTTTTGAAGACATATTTATTTATAAATAAATTTTTTATAAAAACCTGTATTTTTTGAAATGTATTAATTTAAATGAATAATTTTAGTAAAAATGTACCTATAAAAATGTATGTTTAGTAAATTAAATAAATTAAATCCATGAAATAATTGTGATCTATAAGGAATTCTAGTGTTTTAATCATGTCCAATCAAATAATATTTATTAAAAAATGTTTTTTATTATATAATATATATTAATATTAAAATGTTTAATTTATATTATTTTATTTATGAAATTTAATTTAATTTATTTTTATTTTATATATTTAAAAATTAAGGAACATTCATGGAATGATTATTTATTGGTTACAAATAATAATAATATCATTTAATATTAAATGGAGATATTTTTCATGGAATAATTTTTATATTTGTTATGCATTATTATAATAATAAATTAAAATAGTCACTGACAATGAATATATTCAATGAAACTTACTTAGAATTAATATAAGAAAATAAATTATCATTCATCCAGAAATTATTACTTGGTATGGATTAAAAATAAATTAGTTTTATCAATAATTATTTTTTAAATTTTTTATTTACAGATTATAAATTCTAATATTAAAATTATATGATTTCAATTAAACAAATAATATCTATAAAATATGATTTCATATTTGAAATCAGTACTCCCGAATTAGAAAACACGTTGAATTTCATTTTTAAGTGTAAAAATAATAGTTTGAAGTAAGAATTGGATTGTCATGATAAAGGTAATACAAGGTAAAGGGGTTAAATTATAGGGTAAATACCTAAAATATCAAAGATAATTTTCATGAAATGTGTGTATAATGGAATTATAAAACTCAACATATATTATATCAACAACATTTTCATATTGTTTCACTTCCCGTAAGATATTATATTTCCTATTCATTATGGAATGCGTATTTGGGAAAATGCCTCTCAAGCCCACATATAAAAGGACCCCTAATATTTGTACCTTGAAGAATAAATATGTCACCTCTAATAAGAATCTGAAACTAATTAAAACATAATAATATATAAAGGGTTGGAAATTCCATACAAAATCCTGTATAGAACAAACAAGACAATTACCACCCAAATATTAATTTTAACAATTATTTTTGATATTAATGGTTAGAAAGAATTACTAACTAATATTATAAATTATAATAAATATAAATATAAATCTCATATTAATGAATAATACACCTTATATTATTACAAAAATGGATAGAGCATATCTCACCAAGATAGAGTCTAATGTAATGGTTTTTGTTGAATAAATTTCAATTTCGATGGGTCATAATTATTCCTCTTTGACAATGATCTTATATGTTTTTTATATTCTTTGATTACTATATTTTATAAGTAATTTTATATTTCATCATTATGAAATTAAATTTGTATCTTTAAATATTATTATATGATGGATTTATTTATTAAAAAAATCTATAATGTTTTTAATAATAATTCTCATCCTCTCGATTAGTTGTTTCTACCATATTTACATATTCATTTATACCACAAATTTTTTATTTAATTTTTTGGATATAAAAATATATTATATTATATATATATTTTTGCATTATCTATTTTTGAAAAGGAAATATTATATCACTTTGGTTAGTAAGGATTTTCTATCGATGTTCCTAATAAGGAAAAAATTAATGTTTCCACATTCACATATTTTTTATCAACCACTATATATTTAATTATATGATGATTATTTTTTAAAATATTCCATTATTATTGATTATTTTAATGTAATTTTTTTTAAAATTCTTTTTGTCGCATTCATGGAAATGATAATTGAATGTAAATTTGAGCTATATATTTTTATGTTACTTTTAAAAATGTTTTATGAAAAATCTATTTATCATTTCACTTACATTTTCCTCTTTAACTCAAATATATCTTTCTCATATGGTATATTTTCCTGAACACCCCTAAATAATATTATGATATACATAGTTTGGGTGATTGAATTTTTGGTGTCAAATTATCTAATTCTTGATGTCAATTTATAGGAATCAATTTGAAAACTCTATCTAACCCATCTTCATTCCATCGGTTTTTCATGATATGATAAATTATAGATTTCATGAGGAATACATGTTTATGTTGAATAATTATTTTATTGGTGGGTCTTAAATATCCCCTCTATGAGTTTCGTGATGTCTTATATCTCATGATATAGTTTTTTGAAAAATAAAGTTGTTCCAATATATACAATTTACTCTAGGTTTTTATGATCTCAAATACCCTCCAAACAAAATTGTTGATTTTCTTTTTAATTATGTTATCCAAAGAATTACCTCTATTTTAATTTTTCTCATTAAATTCATTAAGTTGGTATTGAAGAAACTTATTAAAACATTTCCATAATTATAGAAATATAATCTATGTTAGGCATTCAAATATGTGAAGAAATATATATATGAGCATTGGAATATGTAAATCACCTTTATGAATGTTTTTTCCTATTTAAATCAACTACACCCCCGAATCTCCTACATAGAAAGAGTTAATAATGAAAAAAATCAATAAATAGATCATTTTGTTACCTGAATCAGTCTTGTGTAGTAATCAGCTACATGAATTAAAGACATTGTGAAATCATATATGTGGTTCCATTTGGCAACGTTATTAAAATTACATTGTGAATTAATTTGGACATGTGAATTTTTCTACAAGGACTAATTATCTATGTGAAAAATAAGCTACATGATAAAGGCCTATATGGATTCAGCAACATAAATATTTCATCTATGTGATTTAAAATATGAAATTTAGCTATGTGATGATCTGTAATTAATTATTCCAAGATGCAATCTGTATTTATTAACATTGAATATATTGAGTGAGATTTTAACAATTCAATGAAATAATTAAATTCAATATTTCCCCATTATATTAAAAATGAATAAAATAAGGTAAATGTATCAAGAATAGAAATAAGTACATGAATAATTTATTTTTATTTACTATTTTTGAGGTATTTTTGAGAAAAGAAAGTGTGTCTAACCCTAAATTTTATATATTATGTTTTGTGAATTTTTGTAAGATGTTTTTCATGTATTTTAAAATATATATCATGTGTTATTAAGAAAAATAGATATATACATTGAATAAAAGAAGCACCATAGATATTCAATTTTTATTAATTGAAGCTCAAGTATGTTTCTCTATTTCTTCATGAATATAAGAAGAAGCATCATGATATGAAATTCTATGATATTGATAATACTTTCTATTGTTTTAGAATACACTCCTCAAGATACATTATTTTTTTGATCATCGTTAATTGGTATTTATTCCTTATATTAATTTTTTCTTAAAAATGTGTTGAAAATATAAACACATTGCTTTCTCATATTTCATTGCAATGGTTACCATTTAAATAACGTAAAATTTATTGTTTGTAATGACTTTTTGGATCCCAGTTGAAATATCTTGTTATATTGTAAATTTTCTTTGACTACTTGCACTTAGTCTTGTAGTCACTAAAAGAATGAATTCTAGTCCCTGGATAAAGTATTGGTCTAGTGAAGATCATCATACTCATGGAGAATAGTGTTAGTGAAGTGGACTAGAGGTCTTAAATTCCCCAAACCAATATAAATCTATATTCCAATTTCATTTCCTTCAACTTTTATATTTCCATTGTTTCTTATGTTTATGGAAATTACATATGTTAAAAAAATGGAGACTGGGTATTTTTATAATCGAAGAATATTTAATTGAGTCAATTCAGCCCCCTCTTGTGTTTTTCCAAACATTCAGAAAAAAATTAGTTTCAGATCTTGAGACTCTTCATTTATCAAATACCAAATATATAAGGTTGAAGTATAAATATCATATTCGAACTGGATATTGTGAATGATAACAGAGAAGGTATTTATATGGTATAAGAACCCTATTTTGAGGGTATTAATTAAAAATACTCAAAGTCTAAGATTATTATCTATCAAAAGAAACATGGACTAAAGGTTTATCTCAAAGTTATGATGCCTTATGAAATTAAAATAAATCAACAAAAAACTTAGGCTATTGATAATAAAGGATTCTATGATTTAAAATCTAATTAAATTAATGTGATTATAATTGGACAATGTGAATATGTGTTCAACTAAGTTTGTTAATTTAAACCAACCCATGAAATGTGGATTATTATAATTGTTATATATAAATATTGAGATAATGTGAGATATATCAGATATGATCCTGTGATGATCATGTATGATACATTCTAAATTATGGAAGGGAATAGAATCAACAAATTAAATGAAAGGCCTACAATGATTTTAATTTTTTTCTCTATGAGAACCAATTAATGATCCATATATTGAATTCAATGAGCTAAGGGTTTTATCACCTATGTAAAGTGGTATTTATTATATTATTAAATAATATTTTGTAGTCTATAATTTTGAGAGAAAACTTCTTATTGAAACTCTTATGATGTATGAGGTAGATATATATATAGAATCTATAGAAAGTAGGCCAGTGAAGAATGAAAATGATTATATGAAAGTATTAACTTCTAAAGTTTAAAAGAAGATAAAAATAAATTCAAAAAGTCAAGCCATATGATAAATAAACAATAAAATGTTCTAATTCAGACAATGAACCTGGCCAAATTTCATAGAAATTATGAACGTTATATAATAAGAGATTTTGTTTTAAGTAATCATTAAAACGTTATTAGAATAATGGATGTATTTATAATGAATTTATATTCTGTTAATACAAGAAGTCTAGACATATCATACTAGATTTTCCAAAACTATAATATAAAAAAATAATTGAAAAAGTAATTTAATAATATTGGTTACAAAAATAATTTCAAGAAATCAATGAAAGAAAGAAAGTGTTCTCTTGTAATTTTAGTGACATTACATCATTAGAATCACATGTTGTAGCCACTACTAAGAAGGGAAAATTTTATTTAGGGAACATTCTAATGAGGTACATTCATATTATTCTTCTGATCATGAGTATGGTTCTAAAAATTAAAATTTCTCATATGTGGAGTTAAATAAATATTTTACCATAATGAAAAATATGAATGACTATAAGAAAATAAAACTCTAAAAAAATCCATTTGTGAAATGGTTAATAAAAATTAGGATAAAAAATTATAATTAAAAGTAAAGAATGATAATTTTTCTTCATGTTTTATTGAACATGGAAAAAGATTCAAACATTGAGAAAATAAACTCAATATTTAAAAGTTGATTCCATTATTTACTAAATCTGAATAATATTTAAATAAAATTATTAGAATCAATAAAACTAATAGAAATAAACATGGAATTTGAAGACAATATGGAATAATAATGTTCTAAAAATATTAATTTTTATGTATTTATGAGAACATGAGCCTTCATAATGTTACTCATTTTCACTATGGATAGTTATGAAATTATTCTAATATTTTTTGTTGGAAAAATATTTAATTCTATTGAGTTAATTTTTTTTCAAAGATATGTGCTTGAATTTATGGACAGAAGAAACCATTTTGGGTTCTAAAATTATTAGTTTCTAACAATGTTAGACCAAATATAATATAGATCCCAACTATTTCATCTTGTATTTATCTTACTATGGTAAAAGGTGTAATTTCAATAATGATAAATGTTATATGGACAATGGGTTATAAAGTATTATGTGTGTATATTTCTCTAATATGCAATCATTATTAACAAGTGATAGAGGTTATGTCACATTTGGTGACAATTATAAAGGAAAAATATGGGAGTTAAACCCATTGTAAATACAAACTCAATTATCTAAAAAAATGATATTTATTTGGAAGGATTGAAGCATAATATGATAAGTATTTCATAAATTTTTGATGATTGTTATTTTTTATTCTTCAAATAATTCCTATTTAGTTTTAAATATAAAATTAAATATTTTAAGGCCCCTAGAAAAGATAATGCATGTACTCAATATTTTATTTATCTAGGTTGACAAAAAGTGGAATATTTAAACACTAAAACAGATGAATCATGGATACAATATAAAATATTGGGATATTCTAGTTTTTATTCATTTAGTAAATTTTCAAAAATGAATTTAGTTTTAGATTTACCCCAATATAAATTGAATAAAAGGTTGATTTTCGATACATGCCAAATGGAAAAGAAACAAAAGTAATCATTTAAACCAATTAAAGAGGTTGCTACTCCTAGATCCTTAGAATCGATTCATATGGATTTGATTGGTTCATCTAGAGTTGTAAGACTAAGAGGAAAATATTTTTTATGTATTATTTGATTATTTCCCTAGATTTATTTTGGTTTTCTCTTTTATTTGTTCAGAGTGAACACTATTCATTTTTTAAATGTTTTTTTCAATATGGTTCAAAAAAATATTCCAAAATTATCACTTTACGATGTGACCATGTAGGATATTTTGAAAACAATGGGTTCAACTACAATTTTTAAAAAAATATAATTAAATATAAATTTTAAACAACTAGTATACCTCAATAAAAAGTTGCTGTTGAGAGGAGGAATCGAACATTTCAAGACATTACTAGGACAACATTTTATAAATATAACATGCCGATTCATTTTTGGGATGGATTAATGAATCCTGATTATTATTCAATAAATAGAGTTCTAATTTGAAATTTTTTTAAGAGAACACCATATGAGAACTACAAAGATATAATTACATAAATTAGTTATATAAATTTATTTACATGAAAGACTTACATTCTAATAATCCAGGATAATCTTGGTAAATTTTATCCAAAATCCAATGATGGAATATTACTATGTTATTTTACTTCTTCCAAGACAAAAATAGATTTCAATAGAAGGTAAAATATTTCGGATGAATCCACTCAAGTGAAATTTGATTAAATTGATTCCATTGATAACCAAATGATTCATATTGATCAACTAAGTGATTATTTTGAAAACGTGAGTCATATGCCTCTCTATGAAATTAAAAATGACGTTGAGTTGGAACATGATTTTCCAGAACCAAATCCTGAAATAATGGGTAATTGTGATCCAAAAAGTGTGCTTCCTAGAAAACGTAGAACCCTTAAGAATAATTTATTAGAAATAGTTATAGGAATCCTATATGAAGGGATCATAACTGGAAGTATTTTAGTAAAACATGTAGAGTTTTTCCTTTCTATCCCTGATAGAACCTATGTCTATATATGTATCCTTAGAATATTATATTTGGTATGTATCAATGAAAGATGAATTAAACTAGTTCAAGAGGAATAGGGTTTTCAAATTATTTTTTAGGTCATATAACTGTCCTTTTATAGGAATAAGATTTGTTTCTAGGATTAATAGGTTGATAATGGTTTGATAACTATGAATTAAGATAGACTTGAAACTAAGGTTTATAATCATGAATAAGGTATAGATTATGAGGAGACATTTGAACTTATAGTAATATTAGAATACATTATAATTCTATTTGATTATATTTATATTTTTTGAATTTTAAAACAATTTATAATGATGAAAAATAAGATTTTCTAAATGGATTTATTATAGAGGATGTTGATACTGAACAACCACCTATTATTGAAAATTTCAATTTTAAAAATATAGTTTTTAAACTTAAAAAATATATTTATAGATTTAAAAAATAACCTACATCTTGTTATTAATTATTAAGTTTTTTTCTTTTATCGGGTGGTTTTTCAATATGTATAGAAGATCATAATAAATTTCTAAATACATTAACATCAGATAATTTTTTTTAGATATGTTGATGATGTCATATTTGGTTATATAAATTAAAAAATTTTTAATGAATTTTCAAAAGTCATGGAAAATTAATTTGAAAAGATCACGATGGGTGAGTTAAATTTTGTTTTAGGTTTTATGATCTATCAAAAAGCCTTTTGGAATATCATAAATTAAGGTAATTAGATACTTGACTTACCTAGAAGGTTTTTATTGAAAGTGGTAATGTGAATAAAACCCATATACATTCTAATTAAAATCTTGATTTGGATGAATCAGTAAAAACAGTTGATAATAATATTTATAGAATATTAACTAAAATTTAATTGAATGTATATTTTAGTAGGTGAAATTGTATGTTTTATATATTCCATTTTCCTATATTTCAATAAATTTATATAGAATATCATTTTAAATATTCCAAAATAATAAGTTATTTGAAAGTAATATAGTTTCTTTTATTATATTTTCAAAAAAAAATCTGATTTTAATTTTATTTCATATTCGGATACTAAATTTTGAGGTTATAGAATAAATTGTAATTATACTTTAGGAACCATACATTTTTAGGAAAATTATCCTGGTCTAGTAGGAAGCCCCACTCACATCCACTATCCACAGCTAAAGTAGAATATAGTGCCACTGGTAGTTATTATGAACATGTATTGTGGATGAAACACACCTTAATGTTTTTTAGATTCAATTTCAATCATGTTTTAATAAAATCGTATAATAATACTGATATGAATATCTCTATGAATTGGATAAATAATTCAAGAATGAAGCCTATAGACTTAAGGCATCATTTTATGAGAGATCAAGCTCAAAAAGGTGACATTACTATTAATTTTATCTTTATTGAGAACCAGTTAGTAGATATTTTTACTAAGAACCTTGATTTCCCAAATTTAGATTTTAAAAAAGGGATTTGGGCTTATTTGATAATAAATAGACAAAATTTATCATTTCATTTATATTTTAATTGAATTTTTGATTAATTTATTCATGTTTTTTTTATTAAATTAGCATATTATATTTATGTGTTGTGATTTTGGAGACTAACATTTCTTTTTATTAGTGTTTATTATATTATATTTTATATATTATCTGGAATCCACCAAAAAACCAACACAAGAATTTTAAAAATCAGTATTGTGACCTAACTCTTATTTCACAGTCATCCTATTCTCCATTTTAATATATATCATCTTCCCAAATTCAATCCTTCTACTTGAACCTATCGATCCTTACTTGACATCCAACAGACCCTATCATCCATGGGAATGTCCAATCACACTGATGAATGCTATTTGGGTTATTCCATGAAATCCAATGGAAGCACGTCATATAATGTTATTTTTAGAAAATACATTGATATGATATGTATGATGTCAAAACAGAATTTTATAATGTATTTGATCTAATTTGAATGATGGGAGTATCCATTTTATGGGGATAAATCATTTATTATGTTTAAGGAAGGGGAAAAATATTTTTTTGAGTAATACAGAGTTCTAGTTTAATCAACCGAAGCTATATTTTCATCGAATGTGAAAAGAATGGAAATGATGTTTTAATCTACCTAAATAGATGTTATTTTCTATAGTCCCCATAAGGGGGAGTTATGTTTTAGTAATATTATTTTTAAAACTAGTTCTGTTGGACTTATAGATGTATTTAGGTTCATGTTTAGTATCTATGATTTTAAAAAGAAGTCTGTGAAATATTTTCCCGCAGTGTGGTTTGCGTTGTTCCATTTTGTGTAGAATTGGATAACTTAGAAACATGGTGAAATGGATAATGTTCCTTTTTAGGGAATATATTTTTGTATATTCTAATAAATAACATAAAATTTAATTTTCATTATATATTACGTTCATTATGAATCATTCTATCATAGTAAATGGCAAGATCAACCAGTATCCTTATGGTCGGTTTATATCCTTTTTTGATGAAAAAATAGGTGAATTTTAATAAGGGAGATACAATGAATTTTCACATAAGTAATGCTCTATTAACAGACGTATTAAATACAATACATTACTTTTGTGAGTCTTATTGAACTTCTATAAAGTCAATTGGATAGGAAGGTGTGGCTTACAAAGATTCATCACAAACATCACTACCTAGGGATGCATCACATGAAGATATGGCTCCTTATAGGGAAGTGAAGAGGGTATTTACTGCAAACTCTGATCCCTAAATTCTAGTGGTAATTCCTATTATGGTTTATTCATTTTAGAGTCAAGTGGATGAGGCTTCCTAGAGCTATGTTTTTTAAATTTATGTTGTTTTCAGCATGTTTAAGAACTAGTTCTTAAGAAAACTATAGTAGTTCTTGAAGATAGGTCAACATAGACTATGCAAAATGGTTCAGCAGTTGAGGGAAAACTAGAAGCATGTAGTGGTTCATCAAATAGCTAGCCCAATTCATACTAGATCTCCTATTGATAGAGCTAATTTTAGTGATGCTATTATGGAGACTTATGAGAACTGTCACACACCACCTACAGCATCACCACTTAGAAGTTTTCATGAGGTGGAACCCTCATTCATTAAGATCATAGATATCTTAGTAAATCCATATTTTCCTTCTAATGTAATGGTGGATTTTGATAATCTCAGAGATGATTATTATAATTTAATGGTGGATCTAATTTATTTCAAAAAAAAATCAAGGAATACAAGGAGTCATATTTTTCTAAATATGATTTTAAAATTGTTGTTGGGTTTTTTCTACCCAAATTGAACTAATAAATAATATTCATTGTATCCCTCTAGTTTAGTATACCTCTCCTGAGGTAAATTTTTAGTAACTTCAAGAGATGAAAGCTCTAGTAATGGTATTAAATGATTTTTTTCTATAAGAAGTTTTAATTTATTTATCTTGGTACCATGGTTTCATCTCATAGATATGTGTTTCAAAATAATTATTTAGCACAATAAATCTTAACGAAAGAGTATATTTATGAAATTAAGACATTTAGGACTGGGATTAAGGAAACTATGGCCCCTTTATAATTTTTTTGATAAAAAAAATAAAATTCATGGAAATGTAATAACAATCTATATCTACTCCACCATAACCTCCAGTTATTCTTGGTTTTCAATGTTCAATTAATCAACTAAAATCATATTAAAATTATGTGTCTTCCTAGATCATGTTTATTTTGTGTGATTTTCATACACTAGTTCAGTTGAAAGTGTTTATTAATGATTTGATTGTTGATATCCAAGACACTAATGATTATATAAAGAAGAAGAGTATTTTAATTATCATGTTCTTGAAATACATTATTGGTTATATTCAGAAAACTATTTGTAAAATTGAAGAAGAAAAATGGGTCTATCTATGAAAATAATGGATATGGTTTCATGCTATATTAGAGAAATCAATGAGAATAATCAAACTGTTTTCAAGTGGATGAAGGTGGTCTATCTTGAAATAATAGATATTTATTATGAATCATCACCAAAGGAATGAAGTTTAGGATTAGAACATGTTTCAGATATTATAGTTTCAATTACATGGAAATATTTGGTTTTCTACAGAGCTCCAACATTTTTACTTTTTTGGAATTAATTTATCATGATCCAGTGGTATATGTTTGATTGGATCTCGAGCCTACTATTATTAGTTCACTAATTCCAGAACCATCTTTATGTACTATGATGTTTATTGTTGAATTTTTTTTATAATATGGAGAAATCATTGATAAAAGTTTCAATCATTGAATGGATATTTTATTTTAATTAAAAGTTTTGTTGAACAGATTTTGAAGAATATTTTTGTGTAAATACAATCAAATATAAATATTTCAAACATTTCTCATATTTATAGTCCTTATTAAGTCTATTCCCCAAGAATTTTTCCATCATGTAAGCATGAATCATTCATAAGAATTAAGATAAGTGGTTTATCTTCAGTTTCTCAAATTAATAAATTGGACAGTCTCATCATTATAGAGTTATGAAAATAAGAAATTATTCCATGGAACAAAATGTGTGTTTAATCCTTTTCTAACATGAAAAGAATAATAAATGTCGGTTCTGAACCACCTGATTCATTTAGAGTTACTAGAAATGGAATTGAATCTATATATGATCCATACCTAGTCTATCAAAAATAATAATTCAATGTGGATGAATCCTTAGTTGCTAATAATTCCATGGAATAACCATATTCATTAGATCCTATCAAGAATGTACCATTTTGGAATATGGAACTTATTATTTTGATAATGATTAATGTCACATTGAAAATATTCTCAGTGTTCCTACCTAGTGTCCTCATGTTAAAGCTTCCATAAATTTATAGAGTGGATACATTTCAACATAAGAAAAGAAATAAATTCCATTAGTAATAGAGACTCCAACAACCTCCTAAACAAAACCCAATTTCATGATACCTCAATAAAAATAACCAACTTAGTTTGAACCCATCAATAAGAATGGGTATTCTAAGAGATTTATTATATTTCTATTTTGTGGGTTTTTAGTTGCAGTATATCATACATGATAAAAATTACAAAAAAATTTCTTTATTCAATGGTTATGATTTTTTGGGATTTTTAATGATATTTATTACTAAGGTTCTCTTAGTGTTTTTTTCATTTGATTTTATTTATTTAAAATATATTTTTTTCATAATGATTTTTTAATTTAATTATTTTAATCTATATATTTTTTACTAAATTACATTCATTATATAATTCCATAATTATTATTTTAAAAATTATAAAACAATTTATTACTCTAAATTGTTTCAAATTCAATGTATATTTACCTCTCTTATCCTTCATTTTTAATGACACAACCTTAGGGAGAAGTAAGATATGTGTTACCCTAAAGATATTCAAAGGGGGATAATTTTCACATTTTTTTAAAAGGAGGAAAAGTTTCCTCTAATGTCAGAGAAGTGTAAAATTAAGGTATTGAAATAAAGGATAAACACTATATTTTAGAAGTAATATAAAAATTATATAGTTTTTGGAATAATAATGATAAAACATTTTAGATTATTTTGTCCAATATGTTTTTGGTTTTGTGATCAACATAAA
Organism: Viscum album; assembly: GCA_963277665.1. Taxonomy (NCBI): domain Eukaryota; kingdom Viridiplantae; phylum Streptophyta; class Magnoliopsida; order Santalales; family Viscaceae; genus Viscum; species Viscum album. Next base: position 867,367,365 of record OY728120.1, read on the forward strand.
TGGGGGATTGTAGGACTACTAATGTTATTACAAAATATCCTATGTACTATAGGTTTTGATTATCTCAATTACCCATTATAATTTACTGATGATTTTTTTCAAGTGTGTTCATCATGTTTTATCTCTATTTTATATGTTTTAGATGCTAAATTTATAAATTGGTCACTCTGGACACTTTTGATTAAATTGTCCCATGTCATGAAAAGTAATATATATACAGAATTAGATTACAAGGAGAAATGTTTATGTTAGTATTCGGATATGTAAATTGCTTATGCGAAGTATTTTCCTTCATAAATCATCAATTTCATATAATTAGTTACAGGGAAATCCACTACGTTAATGAGATTGGATATATGAGTAATATGATCTCTAAATAAATATACTATGTGAATCCAATATGTAGAGTAATTGGAAACATGAATTATAAACATGGGATAATCAAATAAGTGATTCTATTTAACTATCTAAGATTTTTCTATGTCAGTAAATAGCCTCTGGGAATCAATTTGGCTATATGAATTCCACTATATGAAAATATTGGATATGTGATGAAAAATCAGCTATGTGAAGAGGTCTTACATGATTTTATCTACATAAATAACTTTGGATATGTGAATAAAATAATAAATTCAGATACATGATGATCTATAATTGGTAATGTCGTGCTATAATATTTATTTATTACCATTTAATCACTACTGTGAGATTTTAATGATATCATAGAATCATTAAATATTAGATTACATCATTATAGTAAAAATAATTATAATAATAGGGATGTATTGATAACGGAAACAAGTGCAAGGATAATTTATTTGAATTTACTATTACTGAGGTATTTATTATAAAAGTGCATGACTCTAACCCAAGATTTTAAAGATCATGTAATATTCAAATGAGGAATAACGATTTCATTCATTTTATAATATAAATCTTGATATATTATGAAAAAGTGAAACATATATAGAACAAGAGAATCATCATAGTCATATATATTTTCTTTGTTGATTCTATTGTACAATTTTTAGAGTTTTTATTAAAATAAGAAAAAGAATCGTGAAATATAGATCCGAGATATCAATCATATTTTCTATTTTTAGAGGAATATCCTTGAGATGAATTCATTTTTTATCATCACTTCTAGAGATTTCTTCTTTCTTCCAGTTGTATCTTTTAACTATGCTTTGTTATGATAAATGTTTTTATCATATTTCACTATAATTGTTCCTAGTGAATGAAAATGAAGGTTTTTGTTTGTAAATACCTATTAGAGACCTATTGAGAGCTCCTATGATATTCTACCATGTTTATAATTCTCTCACTCAATCATTTTGACCCTAGAAAAAAGGGATTTTAGTCCAAAACAAATTAGTCTTGTGAAAATCACCATACTCACGGAGAAAAGTGTTGGTGGAGTGGAATATGAGGCTTCTATTCCCAAAACCATAATAATTATCTATGTTTTTTTGTTTTCCATTTTATTTTATATTTACTCTACTTCTCATGTTTATGAAACCAACATAAGTTAGTCCTAACTGAATATAGGGTAATTTTCTAAGTGAAGAAATGTTCAAGAACTCAATCCACCCCTAGAGTCTTTTGAAAACCTTTTAGGACAAAAATAATTATGTCATATCGGGACATGATTATAACATCTTCAAAACATCATGTGGGAAAATGATTGGGGTTTTCTCACACCGTTATGTGTTTTCATGATTGTTTTTTCAACAAAACATTATTCACAAGAATTATTGTGGGTTTTAGAAACATTTATGATTTTTTATGATTATTCTTGTTCCATATTTATATGTTATGACACATGCCCATGTAATACTTATTATCCCATGATTATTGTCTCTTATCTTCACATTCTTATACTATGGTTTATGTATAATAATTTTAGGTTATATATTATTTAATCATACAAATATAGAAAAATCTTATTATTCCATTCTATTTTAAATTAAATGTTATCCAAATTTTTAAATTTTCTCACATGATTACGATTTAACCCATTAAATGAATCATTTATAGGATTTTGATATTCATAGAATTTTGGATTACTACATATTTTTTCCAATTTTTTCTATAAAATATATGAAAAATTATGTTTAGATGAAAGTCATGTGTGGAGAAACTAATTAATGTTGTCGATGAAATAATGGGCTGTATAAAAATTATATAATTGATCTACAGAGATGCTGTATCTATGGAAATTGGGATTTTTCATTTATTTTTGAAATGTAATTACTAAATTATGGTATTGATATAAAATATTTTATTCTTATATATGATTCGGCTTAGAAATGTTCAACATAAAAATTAGAATAGAATCCAACCCACAAATAATTTTTTTTGACTATGATAAATAAATATCCCATGACTGCATCATTATTTTTAATAATTCATTATCCACTTAGTGCACAAAAATAAATATAAAATTTAACTATAATATAATGACATGAATCAAATAACCCATTATAAATACACAATTATATGATCAATAGAGTGATTTAATCTCAAATTTGGGGATATTTACATTGTAAAAATAATAATCATCCCTCACAGTATAAATTTATTCAAAATTATTCAAAATATCCTATAAAAGGAATTTATGTGTCATAATATTCTCCCAACCATTAAGAATCCAAATCCTTAGAGAAACTATTTAAATAATATTAAATAGAGTGAAAATAATTTGATTAACTATAGAATTTTATCTATAATAAAGATAATCTAAATTACATTTAAAAATATCAAACCAATAAATTTTGGAAATATAAATGGAATAGAAAAATCAACATGTGATATTAAACCCTAATTTGAGTCTCTCATCTCTAAGTGTTTTCCAAAACATACCCTAGATACTAATTTTTTTTATTAAATGGACGATATTCATATCCATAGATTTGTTTTTGTAGTCCTAGATCTTTAGTAGATTAATTTAATACACATCAACATTCTTTAAGTCTAACTCAACCCAAAAAACCACATGGTATATTTCATGACATAGTTATAAAATTTAGATTCAAACTATACTGTATGTTTAAAATAAACACAACATATCTATTACAACCAAGTAGCTAAAAATTATCCAAATAATTAAAATGATTTATTAATGCCTCTTTAAATACAATACTACTTGATACATGATCTAACATAAAAAATAACCTTTCTCATAAATATAAAATTGAATGTAACATTCTATTGGTCAACAAAATACATTTCGTAACTCTGATCTATCATCATTGACACCTTAGTCAACTAGTCTTTAGTTCATTATATATTTTTTGATCCAAAACTATCTAAAACTCCAAAAACTACCAGTCACAGTTGGTTTCAAAAAATTTATTCCTATAATGTCTCATATTGTGATTTTTTAAAAAGAATCACTTTTATCATATATGAACTTCTTCAATGGAATAATGTATTCCCATCAGCCACAAATAAACAAAATGGAATCTTGATCAATTTTATATGTAGTTCAATTCTTCATTTAGAATAACTATAATTTTTAAGTTAGAATATATTATTGAAATATAGTTAGGTGTTGGAATAAAATGTAAATCCCCAGAAAAGTTTAGATTCCTTCTTCGAATTATTCCATACACTCTCAACCATAGAACTCAATGAAAATATAAAACCTCAATGTAATATTTTTTTCAGCATATCCTTTTGTATAAAATCCTTGTTTGGTAGTAAATTTTGTTAATATTACATTTAATACAAAATAAATCAAATAAAATAAAACCCATTTGGTTCCCTAGTTTACCGAATCATAAAACATTTCATGAAAACTTGTTATAATAGTTGTGATATATTCAACCACTACATAAATCTATTAAAAACATGATACCCACAAATTGAACAATTTATAGGTGATGTATTTACTCACTAAAATCATCATAAAATTCCTTATACTTAATATAAGGAAAATATCTACCATACCATAGACCATATACCATAATCATATATTTCTTACTTAGGGAATCTCTAATAGGATTCAATTTTTTTTAAACACCCCTAAAACATGACTTATGGTGGGAGTAGTGTCTATACCCCCATACAAATAGTACATGTGAAGTTATAATAATTTTTTTTCATATTCTATAATACACCAACCCTAAGTACCACTATCATTATAATAACAACATTTAGTTAGTAACATTGAATCTATTTGTAACACCCTCATGAAAATAGACTGATATATACATTATATATATATATATATATTATTTAATAGATTTTTTAATTATGTTTTTTATTTGAATTTGATATTCCTACATGATGGTAAAATTTATGTGTTTTCAAGGAATATTTGAAACAATGATGGAATATACAATAATCTGGAAGAAAATATGTCATTTTATAAACCCAACACTTCACACCATGATTCTATGCATCATGGCCAGACACCCTAGGAAATATCATAGAGGAACCAATAAAACTGGGAAAAACTAGATTCATATAGTAAATATAATTTCACAGTATGAATATATCAAGCCTTACATCCACAAAAAATCATGTCAACTCATCAAAACACAAAGTGAAATATTCAATTCATGAAGCATCCAATCAACATTCAATGATAGAAGAGATATTATTAGATCATTGATTATTTTGAATTTTTTAAGAAGGAAATTTAATTTCACATCATGATAAATATTTTAAATTTTTACATTACAAGGAGTAATTTTTATAATGAGGCCAAATCAGTCATACTATGACACATTTCATAACTCTGTTAATCCTATGTCAAGAGAAAATTTAATAATATTAAATTACATATTTATTTGGTGGATTTGATACATGTTTGATCAATAAATATTATGGTGACCTGAATTATTATAATATATGGGTTCATTCACATAAGGGTGATCATTTTTTCATAATTGTGGAGATACTACTATTTTCCCATCCTCAAGACATTTTATCTTCATAAGTTTTCTCATTATTATTTATAATTTCTACTATAATTGTTGAATAATTTTATTTAATGGTACTATTCTTCCCTTAAAACTATTATATAAAAATTTTTAGGGGAAATGAGTGGAGTGTAGGTGAAATTAAGAATTGATGAAAAATTAATATAATATAGTATCTATAGTTGTTTTAGGAATTAGCATGGATATTCCATTAACTATCACAACTATTTTCATATATCGGTCTAGGTTATTACATAGGGAGTGAAACATAATATAATCATGAAAAAGGATCTATGACCATTATCTCTTATCTTTAATCCAATCAAATAGATGAATTGAATACACAAAAGTTGGAATCGATTTCTAAAACAAGGGATCATAATTGACTTTGGTTGAATCTTAAGAAATAACCATATGATGTTACATATCCTATAAAAATATTTTATCTAACATTGATGGACTAATAGATGAACTAATTAATGAAATATTAGTAATAAAACCTCTAAAAATATTTCTTAATCCAACATTTTATCATATTTATTTAATTTATTATTTATATATTTAGTTTAATTTTCATTATTTCTTAGATTAATAACTCAATTTAAATATTTTTTTATGATCATTACTTGATCATGATAACCTCACATTTATTAAATTATTATTATTGTGCTTCTCTATTCTATATAGGATCGACCTTGTACAACAAAAATTATATGTCATTGAAGTTATTGTAGTAAGGTAATTTAAATTTCTAATTTAGTTCATCATGGAGCTTTTTACGATGTACTTTTTGTGTGTAAAATATTGGTGTCATTTGTATAGATCATTAGAATATACCTATTGAAAAGAAAAATGTTTCTTAAATCAGAAAATAAATAATTAAAATTATTTTCATATTCCATTTCATTTTTGTGAATATATTTTTGGATTTTAGTTATTGTTTTCGATTTGGTAATCCATTTTACACAATTTCTAGTTTGTTTTGTTTTGTATTATGGAATAAAAATATTTTAGTATGATTTTGTACCACCATCATAGTATAGTTGATATTTGGTGGATTCTACTATGTGAGAACTATTGAGTTGTGAAGGATGGTTACAATAAGGTATTTGAAATAATGATCTATAATCTTATGGGAATTATAAATTTCATCCCTAATAGTTGAATCAAACCTAACGTTGAAAAATTAATGAGAAAAGAATTATAATAACTACCAAGGAGGATCTAGGTCAGTGTATCATAATAAATAATAACCACACTTCAAAACACTATAAGAGATAAAATCATAAGTTAGATCTACAGAATTTCTCATGATGTAAATTGAAGCCCTGTATATGAGAATGTATGATCATTATTCCTAACAAAGAGAATAATAATAAAATAAAAATAACATTTCTTATGAAATAACAATATTAAATTACCTTTTGAATAATCTATTTTTAAATTTTGATATCAAAAAATAAGATGAATGGGAATCATATATGAATGAATACATTATATCTGTTAATGTATAAAATGAAGAAAAATTAAACAAGGTCAACATAAGGTACATAGATTAGGATAACATATTTGAAAAATATGAACCTCCATTATACAAAAATATATACAATGAATCTCAGGTATAACATTTGTTCTTAAAGGAACTGTAAAAGTAAAGACACTCTGCACTCCAACAACTACAAGAAGTGTAAGAAATGATTATGATTGAATTAATTAATTAAATGGTAAATTGAAGAGTTGATAAGTTTAGTGATGAATACATTACAATATTAGAGTAGGTTCTATGTGAATATGTAGTATAAATTCTAAATTTCAGTAACATAATAATTTTGTTTGAATAGGAAATGCCTTCTTCACCTAATTGAAAAAAGTGAGTACTATATAATTCCAAATCCATTGAATCGAATGAATGTGGAAGAGATGAAAAAGGATAATATTTGAAATTCATGGAGAATGTGGCTAAAAGTATAATATACACATGAAAAGATGAAAATGAGTGGAATATAGTTGAAGTTTGAGTGTTTGGATCTGGTCAAAATTTTTAATGATACCACACATTAAATAATTAAAAAGAGAAATACAATGATAGATAATGAGAAAAATGCCTTGGAATGAATGAAATTATAGAAATAGAATAATAATGGGACTCCCCCATACATATACAATAAGAATAAAATAAATACATAGCGATAACATAGATAATTTCTAATATAAATCCATTAATTCTAGAAGAAGTGGAGAAGAGGGTGGATGAAATTTAAGATGTCATTCATAGATATAAACATAATAAAGAGAAGTAAGAAGTTATGGTTGAGTAAGAGAACTAAAATATATGGTTATATTTAAATTTCCAAAATTGAACATTAAAAACAGCCTCAAATTTAAGTCCATCAGAAATTGATCGATATACCCATTATTGTGTATTAATAAGTTATAATGCATGTGACATGCTATTAAAGTGGGATTTGAGGTTTTATGCACCATGTTGATTAATAGATTGAAAATAATAGTGGAAATATTCTAAAATTATGCATGTGGATATGATATCTATTTCATGTTTAAGGACTAGTTTGGAATCTATTGGTTGGAGAATAGTTTGGGAGTAAAGAATTCACGTGTAAATGAGTGGAAAAATGATGTTTTTTTTAGTTTAAACAAAATTAACATTTTAACTGGTTTATATCATATTAAATAAATGGATTTAACTACATTCCATTTTATTCATATTGATTTTTTAACTAAATTATTTTTTGAATAAATTATCATTTATTAGGGGTTAATATTCCAATGCATTAGTTTAGAATTAATTTAATATTGTTTTATTTTTATATCACTTTATTAATTAAATTAAAAACCTATTTTGTTCCATTGGAATACATCCATGGGTCCCAAGAAATAAAATCCTCTATAATCTCATCATGGATAAGTCTAGAAACATTCTCTTCACTGCATGTCAATTAAATAACTAGCTCTCCCATGCCTTAGAGAAGTTGAATCACCAAAATCAAAGCTCTCAACCTCCGTATTCCATTAATCATTATAGAAGACAATCATTTAATTTTTTATCTCCCATGGGAATCCACAAATGTCGATCCTATTATATTAAAGCTGATAATTGATTCACCCGATACACATATTCAATGAATTTAAATAATCAAATATTTTGTGGATCCTAATTCTAGATTCCATCCCTTGAAGTGAAAAAATGCTAACCCATGGTAGCACAACTTGACTCACAAAATCATTATTATTTAATACACTTATAATCTCATACCAATTGAACCCACAACCATATATCCATAGTTGTTCATTTATTTTTGTAGTAGTGAAAATAAAAAATACCCATATCAATTTCAAGTCCATATCACATATAATTGAGCGTGTTCTACAAATTACACGATCATTTATACCCCTCCAACTCATGAATATTTTATCATTATTGATTCATTCTAATGTATTCATCAAATTATAGAACTATTTCTTGTTTTGGAAGTTCAGTTCCAAGTAGACCCATAACACCATAAAAATTACCTAATTCACCAAAATGATCCATATAACTAAACTAATGTTTAATTAGTTTACTCAGATCCATGTCCATCAAGTATCTGAGTATGTATTTTCCCTATTCCACTGAATCCCAAACCATACATCACATTCTCTTTTTTCCCGTATTCCATAGTATAAGATTGTTGATGTAGTGACTCCCTCCAACTGACCAAGAATTAATCATATACTAATGTAACCATGTAATGATGCAAATAAGCTCAAATTATTCTCTAATAGATGTTTATCTCAACAATCTAATTTTTTTCTCAACTGTATACAATTCAACTTTTAATTCTACTTGATATAAATAGATTTGAAAAGATATTAAAGGGGGTGGGTGAATTTCGAACTATTTCTTTCCATCATGTTGTACTTCCATTCATTTTTTTCTTTGTTTCACTTTCTTCATTATGTATTCGATACAATTTTAATTCCGTGAAATAAAATTATTTCTGATTATTTTCACCTATGGTACATTACCTTCTCTTATTTTTTATTTTCGTGATACTTTTATCATGTTTTTCCTATTATCTCCCACTTAATGGTAATGAAGAACTAACCATAACGTTAATCCAAGAGTAAGGTTTTGTGTTATTTCAATTTTTTTTTTAAAATTAATACATAATTATTTCATCTAAACTCATAGAGTACGTGTGTTATTAGAGATAAGGGTATGTGAAAGTGGCCTCTTGTTCTAATTTCTTTAGTGTTACATGCACCCACATTACTATAAGAGTATTTATACATCAATTCATTATATTTTAAATGTCATCATAAAATTATTATTCTAGAATATTTAATTGTTGTGGAAACATATTAGAATGGTGACTGATGGTTTCAATTCAGTAGGGGGTTACCTTTTCTATCTAAGGGGTAGATGAGTTGGTGGTTTACCTTGAGTGATCTTTTAAGTGTGTCAATTATTCAAAAAAAAAATGGAAACATGAATGTTTTGTTTATAGGGAAACATTATCCTAAATATTTTGCAAAAAAATTAATTTAAAAATGTTGAAATTCATATAATCCCATCCATGGGATAACACATTTTTTCTAACATTATAGGGTCATCATTTCATTCATTACATTTCATTACCAATTTTTTCCATTTTATGTATCTAAAATTTCACTCAGAATATTTTCCTTTTATTAAAAATCATAAAGGAATAAATAAAATAAAATAGAAGTTAAGATAATAGTTAGTGTTATAGTAATTTTTTTCTTAAGGATAAACTTAGTGTCATCTTTTTTCTATACAAAGTTGAATTAAATTATATGATGGTATCCATCTATATAGACAGACATCCAAAACACCTAGGTGGATGAAATATGATATTATGGGTATTTTTAATCCTCTTATATATTCTATATGTTGCTTCAAGTAGATTATTCAACATGATACATTATATATGAGGCTATATAGATATTGTTTCCTTGGGTGATATTATGGAACATGTTCGATAGTTATAATTGGTTCCCCCAAGGTGACATTATTATTTTTCTATAAAAGTATATGGTTCCCCCTGGGAGGTGTGTATTATTATTAAAGGAATATGACACTGGATGAAGCTAGTATAGTTAGTCACATGAATCACCATTAAACCCATTAATCATTAGTGGTTAATTAATTATACTCTTATGTTTCATTTTTATTCCATGAGGATCAATTTATTCTTAATCGGTATTAATTTGTTGTACTAAGTACATTATTGGTGGTGGCCTACTGATTTTTACTAATAATTTTAATAGGAAACCCCACCATGTTGGCACACAAGTAGAACTCATGACTATATGTATAGGTATAGAAGATGTGAGATATTGGATGATTGATTTGGAAAGCTTCATTATATTATGGAAAATTGGATTGGGATAGGATTTGAGATGGCTATTAGGATACTTATAAATTTTATTCATTTTTTTAATTTTGAATAGGTTATTGTATTAGTTATTTATTAGTTGGTATATGTACTTATATGTATTTATATTCATTTGATATAGCGTTGAAATGTTTTTTGTGTTTATTTATACACTGATTTATATTATGGATTCTATTTCACAATTTTATGATATTTCCATTTTTTTATCACTAAGATATGTGGGTTTATTCTCCCTATGGTAATAGTATATACCCTCTATGTTAGTCAGAATTCTCTTTCATATAAGGAGGTATTCATGAGGTCTTGGGACACCCTAGACTAGATATTATCAAGTTTCCTACGACCAAGGAAATTATAAAATCGGTATCAAATAAAATTATCTTTATCATACAATTTTTTTATAAAATTTAGAAAATAGGGATGTGTCAGAGCTTCTAATAGTTCTTAGAACAGTGCATCATGAACACCTTTTTAGTGTGAAGTCATTTTTACCATAGTTGGTGGATTATTTTTCATATTTTTCAATGTAATTTTTGAAATTCATATTCATCATTGATGAATATATTTGAGAATTTTTATTTTTAGTCTTGGAACGAGTTCGCATTTTACAGGGAGGAATGTGTACATGAACCATATTTGGTATATTGATTTCATATGAAAATTTTGTGCTTTTATTATTTGATAAAATTTATGGTATAGTGTTAATAATTTTAGTGTCTCGAAAATAACTTATATAGTGTTTCCCTATATAGAAGGTTGTAGAAATTCTACTCAACTGGACCACTATATTTCCTTATGATGATAGGTCACATGGATACATTCATGTCATGTTCATTAATGTCAAATATATAGTCCCTATATTTAATGGATTTATTGTTTCCCTTCTTAGGATATAATATGAATTAGAAAACACCATGATATACCCCTTGTGGGTGATTATGATTCATGATTATTTACTTAATGTGTCAAATATATGAATATATATATATATTGTTTTACCTTAAAAATTCTATGTGTAATTTTAATTTATAAAACCTTATGATTATTGTATTAATTGATACTAATTGTTATAAAATGTTGTTATATGTAGAGATATAAATCCAGACCCTTAATAGGGTAGTTCTATTTGTGTTTTCCCATTGTGGATGGGTGCCAAAATGTGAGTAGTTGATTCAACATGTGATTCATGTTATGTAAATTTCAATACCAAAGAGTTAGTGTTTCATAATATGAGTTTCCAATAGAAATTTGTGGAATGAATAATAAGTATATAATTTTTTCTTCATATTGATAGATTATATGTGTTATTAGATATGTGATATTGGCAATGATATTTAATCATTATTTTGAATTGGAACAATGAATAGTGGTTGGGATGTCATAGGTCTATAATGAACGGGAGGCATGGTGAGTCCTTTATAAACTTTAGCCTATGTTTGATCATGTGATACTATTGGAAACATGAGTCATATTAGGAGATGAGGTGATATAGGAGCATATATCAAAGGGATTTTTATAAGATTGGTATGGAAAATGGGGAAGATCCTGTGAGATTTTTTTGGTGGTCTATTATTTCGTGAAGGCGAAGTGTTATATTTATCATGTATTTCAATAAAATATCTGATGTGTGTGGGGATGTATATGTGGGCTTATGTGCAATTCCCATTTGGGAAGTGAATCGATGAGTGGAAAAATCTGCATTGATAACCAATAAGGTAGATGAAATTTTTATAGGCTTGGAATCCCAAACTTACATCAAAATGGGACGTGTTATCTTTGTGATGGATGTATAAATATTAGATGAATTAGAGCATCATTTAATGATTGATCTGACCATTCTCTATATCATGGGTTTTAAGTATGTGTTAGGGTAGATCAATAAGGGTGAAATTTGTGTGATATTTTAATCCCTTCACTGTTTCTCTTTAAGAGTTTTTTAAGAGGAACCATATGGTTGGGAGTAAAAAATATATTGTTGGAGGGAATAAAACTCATTTAGGATGGATTTTGGTAGATGAAAATGATAATGTTCCTAGTAAGTAAGGAACAAGTAGTGGTTGTTGTTTTACATTGGCTCATGTGTATGAGTAGAAAAGATTCATCCAATCATTATATATGTGAGTGGATAGAATGAGGGATGTGGATAACATGTGTTTGGGGTATGAAAAGTAATGATATTGGGATTCCTATTGTTGGGTTCATTTCATCAGATGTAGATTTTCGACCCTTGTGCTTATAGGTTCATGGATGCGGTAAAAAAATTGATGGATGGTCTAAAGTGAATTAGTTTCTTTAAAAATACTATATTTTAGATTAATATTTTTTACTATATATAGTCTAGGATATAATTTGGATTACTATTGATATGCAATAATCTGATTGTGATTTGCATCAGAGGTGCATCAATTGTCGGGGAATTATAATGGATGATCTTTTGGTTCACAATCCAACCATGTAATTACTCTGTTTTTTGGTATAATCCTCATCGTGAAGGTTTTTATAGTATCATGATTCATCTATGGATTTTGGGATCATGATTGGGTGATGACATAATATTTCATTAGGTTTGGTTTAGATTTTCCAATTTTGGTCATTCATAGGAGTACCCAAAAAAATTTCTCATGTAATTTTTTATATCGGGGGTGGAAATATCATTGATCACATCATTATACCATAGTGACTATGGTTTATTAAGTGATTCCAATAATTGATAGAAAATGACGTGAAATCATCCATTATGAATGGTGTAATATAACAAGGATCATTACGATCCTAATGGTGATTTTTTTGAGAAAGATTTAGTGTCTCTGGATTGATGGGTATGGTTGAGCACTTTTCGGGGGTGGTGATGGTGATGAGTGGGTAACTTAGTTTTTTTTGAATGGTGCACTAGGGTGTTTGGAGTTCTATAGTATATGAACATTAAGAAATATAGGGTAGAACATAGTGAGATAATTTTTAATCTATGATCCTATAATTTCACATTTGATGGAAGAGAACCTTTAGACTTATCAAGTATTTGAAGTGCTATGGTGGGGAGGTTATAAAGAATTTCATCATTACAAGTTGTGAAATTTATATGTAATATGAATTTTTGGCACCAAAATAAGGGATAGAATGATAAATGGAATTTTGATAAGAACTCGGAGGCTTGGGACATCTCAATATGATATTTTTGGGTATTTTTTGAGGTCTGGGAGATATTTTGGGAGTTCAAGAGATCATTGGAGTGGTGTCCGGGTGACCCCTACTGCTGATTGTTTTTATAGTGAGGGGGTCACAAGATGATCTATTTAGTGAAATGGCGATGGACTGTCACATGGAGGGTCATGGTAGGGAGCTTGAAGCACCCTTATTTGAGAGTGGGTATGCCATTCCCATGATTTTGGGCCTAAAATTGGGATTGTGAAATGCATCATTACCTATAAGGATCATTCCATGAAAATGACTGGTCAGGGATTAAGCCCACTGCCTAGGGTATTTTTTCTATGGTAGAATTAAATTTTTATATAATTTTACTTTTTAGGCCACTGAATTGAGACCTATAAATCAATAAATTTGAGGGTAGTTTTTTCATTGTTATAATGTATGAGTATGTTGGGTTCAATTATGGTAATGGATTAATTCATTATTTTTCAATATTTTATCTATCATTGGAATTATTATAAGTATTTATAAATTTAATCATATGATTATTTTTTCATGTGGTTGAGGTTGTTTTGGGAACATTTAGGTCTATTAGTGTGAAAAAATTGAATTATATCTAGTTTTAAAGACAAAATATTTAAATGGAATCAACATATGTATTCATTGAGTGATATAAATGACATAATTTATGCCTTTGATCCTAATTAAAACCATTTTTTATCATAATATTTTTATTTAATCATTAGTCTTTTGATCCTAAAACTTTTCTCCAAATCACAAGGCTTCATTTTTATTCAAAATTATCTGTTATATGTCTTCTCCCTATATCATAATACTTTCCCAAGACTTATGATATCATCCAAAGAGGAAGGAAATTGAAATTTATAGGAGAATTCATGGGAAATCATAAAATTTCTAAAAGAACACCAGGAAGGCACATTAAGATTCATGAAATCATTCTTGGGATGCCATGTGAATCATTTTACGAATAATATTTCAATGAAAAATCCATGGGTTTCTTGGAAGGAAGGATCATGATAGTGATATGAAGATAGAAAAGTAGAAGGGAAGTCAAGGGATAAAGAGGAATGAATGAGGACTTATAAATATCATGAATCTCATAGTATTTTGGGAAACCTAAAAGGTAGAATGTTTTTACCATTGAATAAGATGTGAGTATTCATATAATTAATAGTTTGGTTCTACTATCAAATGGATGCCACACTACATGGGGAAATAATATAGAAGTGTTGCCATATTTATGTATATATTTTTATTCTGATATCATTCTATAATCATATTTCATATTTTAATACATGTTCTCTCATTTATTTCTCCATCTCTCCCATTTTATCTTACATTATTGAGATATCCTGAGACCCGTATAACAATTCCTGGTGGTAAAAAAATACTCTTTAAATATTTTTTTGATTCAAACATGATCCACCCCAACCTAAACATCCAAATTTACAATGTTAATAAAAAATACACAGTTAGTTGCATACACAAGGCTATGTCAGGTTCATATTTTTAGAGAATTAAGTAAAAATATATTATGTAACAAATTCCATTTCATTATAAACAAATTTTTATTTTTCCCATCAAACTAAGAACATATTATTTCATATTAATAATTCAAAATATTTAACAAAATTCTTCCCACATTATAATTTTCTATTAATTTCATATATAATATCATTTTATATTACAGAGGATAATGGAATAAATTGGCATGAGGACATATTCTCAATATGCGTAAGCATATGAATTTTAAATCAAAGATAATAAGTGAGAATATGATGATTATACGAGTATGATAACATGAACCTAACTCATGAGAACATTACAAAAAATTCATAGACAATAAATCACGAGTCAAGGAATAAATATTTTTCACATCAAATGGATTGATTCATTAAAGTGCAGAATCATCAAGGATCAATATTGATATATGAGATGATATCATAATTATAATACATTTTTCTTTTTCATAAAATAATGAAATATAAATAAGAATTGAAATAAAATTTCTAGAATTATCTACATGACTTTCATCATATGGTTATATTTGGATAACCACCCACGTACCTTCATTAGGGATTAGTCTAACCTCTCATGCACCCTAATGATATTGACCTAAATTTACCCTCTTGTTCGTGGTAATAAATCTTTTATACCTTCTTGGGAATGATAAATCCACCCTTGTATCCTCTAGGGAATGGGATAATCACCCATGTAACTTTAGTTATGGAAAAACCCCTTGTTTACTCATTGGAGATCATTATATATAAAAAATACCCAATTAATTAGAGGGATATAATGGATACACCCATCACATAATAATAAACCATTCATATATATTTCAAAACAATATAAGAGTACCCATCATTGTATTATTGTTTAATTAACATGTGAGAATGAAATTGGTTTCATGAAATATTATAAAAATTTCATTATCATAATATATCTAGAGAAAGGTATCAGTTGATATCATAATATCATAACGTCAATCAATTATATGAATCATTAAAGGATTTTGAAATAGTTAAAAAATACATTTATAAAACCATTAGAAAATTGTTTTAAAAAATAATAAAAAGAAACCTCTTCTTTTTATAGGATTTAAAAATTAAAAAATCTTAGAAAAAAAATTGAATGTTTCTATTCGAAAAGTATTGGTAAAAATTAATTTAAGAATGATGAAAAAAATTCTTAATGATATGAAAATTTATTCAAGAAATAAATTTTAAAAAGAATTATTTTCCTAATTTTTTATAAACACTACTGTGATTCATATGAACAAAATTTAAAAGGATTTTTTTAATAAAGATTAAATAAAATAATTTTTTTTATAAATATAATTTTATCATAAATTTTAAAGTAATCAAAATCTTTTATAATTTTTTTAAGAACATGGATATGGAATAGAAGGATTCTAGACCCCTAAAGATAAATATTTTTGACTTTTATTAAAAGAAATTATCTAAATTTTTGAGTACCAAAAAGTATAACAATGGATAGAATACTTGAATAACACAGAAATAAATAGTGGGTAAGAAAATATATGGGGGTAATAAAAGAAAAATTTAATAATTTACCACTATTTAAATTGAAATATATGCCTCCTTGATAAAAATTGGGATTATATCACAATCCCTTTCATCTTTGATGATCATTGAATCAAAACATCATAAAATCATTAACCATGGATATATTTGTTAATATAAATAATTTTACTAAAAAGTTTTATGAATAAAATTCATGTTTAGTATATAGACAACATATAGTAAAGTAGGTGTTTAGTATAGAATGCATCTCAATAAATGGAAATTGAGATGATGAAACACTTACACTAATTGAAATAGTAAAAGTGAGAATTTTTCAACAAAACTATTATATCGAAAAATTTAAATTCACAAAAAGAATTAGTAAATAAAAAATAAAAAATAATGATTCAGACATAGATTATTTTGGGGTAACATATTTAAAAAATAGTTGATTTAACCAGATGAAAGGAAATTAGGTAAACAATAATCTTACCTTATAATTCCACTAATTCAAACATGTTATAACTTCATGGATAATAAATCTAGACTTGTTATAAATCTATAATAAAACAATATTTACCTATAATTTACTATATAAAAATCCCTTTACATTTTATATTACCCAGTTAATAGTAACTCTTTGTAAATATTAATATATTTTTTAACTATTGAGCTTCCCATAAATGTTCTTATTTGAATGTATTGATCTAGGAACATCTATCAGGATTTAAAAATATCGAAAATTTTAATTAATTTGTAAATAATTAGTTTTATATAGTTCATGGGTTTCCTAATAATTTTATGGAACATCTCCTATATGTTCACATAGAACTCACTAAAATTATTATTTTTTCATAATTATTCAATATAATAGATGAATTGAAATTATAGGTAAATAAAACATTTAATATTAACCATAATTAATCATAAAATAAAATAAATTCATCATTATTATATAATATTTCCAATAAAAAATTTTTTTAAATCATTTGTGGCATAAAAATTATAACAATGTTTACGTAGGTTGTGAAACCGACCAGAAAGAGAACACGTAATAACAACTGAAGGAGTAAGAAATTTTTATATTATAATGATAATTTTACATTTAAAGAAGTTTAATCATGTTATAAATATAATATTTATTTATTACATTCATTTTAAGAATCATCATTTTAAGGAGGTGATGAAAAATGAATCAAATCACTTCATAGAGGCAATGGTTCACATATACACATAAGTGATGTTTCCATTATTTAATAGATTGAATGAATGAAGGTTCCAAATTAATATATAATTCAAGAATAAATAAATTATAATAAATATCACATATATTAATTAAATACATATATATTACCATTAACATATCAAGGTAATAAAAAATAAAAAATATTGGTTCATGAAGGTCGTGGTCTACACGTACAAATAAGAAAATTTTACATTTTCCACCGGATGGAAAAGAGATAATAAATAAATATAACATTATCATAATTTATTTAATTATATTTATGATAATTATTATTTGAATATATTTAAAAATTATTTGAATGTTGTTTAAGATGAAATAAACATATAAAATGTTGGTAAGAACATATATCTCTCTTCCTTAGACAAAATCCTTTGAAAGGATCTTTATTAATTCTTGGATCAGTGTTTTGGTATTAATAAAACATAAATAGCATGAAGAGGTGTTTTTTAAGGAATTTGGAAGGATATATTTATATATAAGGGGATGATTTTTTTGCATATAATATAAGAGGTGGTTTATTTTTATATGTGAGGAGAGTGGCACCTTTATAAATATTTAGAACATTAAAATACAATAAATTTCATTCTTATGAAATGTGACTCAAATTTTGTCAAATATCGATTATAGGGTAAGGTGTGGTCTAAATACATTCATAATATAAAATTATGATATGTTTTATAAATATTTTTATCTTTATATCTTATGTTAACACCACCTATTAACACTTTTCACCCTTACTGTGGAAAGAAACATTTATCCATGATAACTATTCAATTCAACTAATTAAAAAATAGACATTATAAATAATTTTAAATTCCCAATACAAAATTTTTAATCCAAATTGAATTATTAAATTTGTATAATTGGTGAAAAAATTTAATATATGTTCTCAAAACATAACCAAAACATGTAAATAAATAAATTCATTTGTTAATATAAATATGATTTTATACCAAAATAAAATATGATGTATAACAAAATAGATTTTATTTGATAATTTTTAATCAATACAGAATTGAATAATATTTAAATGAATATGTTTTATAATGGATCATATTTAATACTTTATTAATAGAGATGAGATGAAAAATTACTTCAATAAAAAATTACTAAGATTTCTTAATTGTTATTCATAGTTTTCTATGTTCAGAATTATAATTTGAATGAAATGTATGAAATATTAAATATGAAATTTTTATAGAAAAATAGGTTTTACAAATAAGAAATTTATTCTTATATCATGATAATTTCATAAATTCATCATATTTTTAAAATCAGTATTCTTCACTATTCATCATAAAATCAATCTTTTCAGAAACATATCAATCGTTCACCTCAAGCTAATTTTTACATGATGAATTAAATAATGAAATCAATTTTTTCATATTAAAATTAAATAATTATATTTAAAATAAAACATATATAATATAAAATATTTCATTAACTAAACATTTCACTTTGGTCATGAATAATTAAATTACTATTCATTATATTTTGTTAATCATTTAATGAAATTATAAATTTAATTTAATAATAATTATTTTAATTTTATAAATAAATTATATATATATATATATATATATATAAATACTCTAACCCTTATATCCTAGAGTCTATGGTTATATTATTACATTAAAAATAGTTACAAGCAATTGCATTCCAAAGGCATGAATATTTTATTAGTCTTGGAAAACTAGATATATACATGAATCCTGCTAACATTTTAAAAATAAATTAAAACATAATATTTTATATATTAATAATATTATTATATCTTATATATCCATTAATATCTATCATAATAAACTTCCTACCATACTAGGGAAAATAAACATAAAAAGGGTTGATCTCCATTGCTCATTAAGCTAATATATATAGCAGAAGCTATCCTTGAAAAAATATAAAAATAATAATATATTAAGAATAAATGTTGATTAAATAAATAAATATAAATATTCACATGATATTGAACCTTATACATGGATTACATAAATGTTTTAACAATCACATGGATATTAATACCTTATTTTATAATTTTCGAAATCCTAACCTTATCATTAAGGCCTCATTCTTAGAAATCTTACATAAATGAGAAATGCCTTTTCCAAATACCCAACCTATTTTCTCTCATAAGACCTACTAACTAATCATGGAACTATGTAATTCTAGGAATCACCAACAACATAATAATTTTAATGCATTGATCATTTTAATAAATAATACAACTTAATCAACATACATTAATAATAATTTTTTTGAATATGTAGCACTAACATAAGAAATTTAAATACCTTTCCGGATCAAAATGATTATAAATAATCATGTGAAATAATAATTATGGTATTATTACATCATATACCTAGTGAATAATATGTATAATAAAGTGTTATTGTCATTGATAATTGGGAATACAATAAAAAAGGCAGTAAGAACATTTTTAAGGAAAATACAATTTTTACACTTAAAATAACATTTCAAAACTGAAATTTTCCAAAAATAATAGGGCCTTTTATATATCACTGAAAAATTGTAAAGTAATATTCAAATAATTTTTTGGTTATGGTGATATTAAATGTATTTCTTTTAGATCATGTTAAAATAAATATTTAATCCACATTTTTTTATAAAAAGTCAAAACTAAACAAAAATAATAATCCTTTGAAAAAATTTGAAATAAATTCAAACATGGATAAACATGAATTTATAAAATAATATTTCAAAATTAAAATCATTATAGAAAACATTTTAATGAAAAAATGGACATGGAAGGAAAATATTTTTGACCAATAAGGGAATAATGTTTATTTTTATTAAAAAAATTAACAATATTTTATGTACCAAACATAGGAAAATGGTAAAATTACATAGAAATTCCTTGAATAAAAATAATAGAATAAAATATATTGGTTTTATGATAGAATTATTAAATACTTATCCCATTATTGACTTATAAATAAACAATCTTGATTAACATTGATAATGTTAAATAAACCCTTACCTCAAGTTTGAATTTCATCGAAAGCACTCTATCCTCATGTATAAAAAAAATAAATTTATTTTAAATCTTTATAGATTAATTTAAATAATTATAATATCATATAATATTAAATTATTTTATTTTAATATATATTTATTTAAAATTCCTTATTAAAATCATCAATTTTGTGTTTTAACTATTTCATTTTTCATTAGAATTTCTTTTCAGTAGTTCATTTCCATGTATGTTGATAATGGATTCATGGTATTTAGAATTATATTCAAAATATAAATATCATATATATTAATCATAGACACAAGAAAACACACACACATATATATATTATCACTTATAAAATGTATATATAGACAAATAAATTTTATTGTTCATGGAGACTGTAGGCCGTATATAACATGAATATTGTTTTCACATTTTGATGGAGAAAACAAAAAAGGAAAATAATGACTCATATTTTTTAAATATATATATATAATATTAATTAAATATTTATTTATTATCATTCATGTAAATTAGAAATTAATTACAAATCACATCTCTTCATGGAGGTGGTTGTCAACATATACGCATGAGTGACATTATCATTTTCCAACAGATGGGATAGTTTGAAGGTATATATTATAGTGTAATACCAAAATAATAATTATATAATAAATATACAATGTGAAAATTAATCTAATCATAATAATAATTCCACTAATATAGTGATGTAAAATGAATTATATCGCAACGTGTAGGAGCTAGTCCACATGTACGCCTGAGGGATATATTCCTTCCCATTTGATGGAAATAATGGGTAATAAATGTGAGTCAATATGAATAAAACATATTAGATTATTTAGGATACTTATTTCATAAGGTTATGACATATACGATAAATTTATAGGATGTGTAGGAAGAAATAAATTGAAATAGTTTAGGTAAAACAATTAATAGTTATTCGTTTGGTCTCCATTAAATCCTTCCTAAAGGTCGCATATAATGGTATTTTCATAGAACCATATCATATAATTCAGGGATATGAATGTTTGAAAGGGAATTTGGTGGGTTTTGATCAACCTAAATTTCTCAAATATAATTCATTAATTTATACATGAATTACTTAAAAGGTAATTAGTGTTCATTTAAATGGAGGGAAAAGACACACTTGGAGTTACATAAAAAATTTAAAAATAATTTATGTCTTTCTCAAGTATAATGACTCAAAGTATACATGAATTTGAATAAAAATAGAATATGGTAGAATTATAATTATCCAATTAAATTTATAATGTTTTGTTGTAAAATTGTAAACTTTATCATTTAGTATAACACATTTGTTAACGAATTTAATCTATAAATATGGTATTGAATTTTTAAATCATAATGGAATATAATTATAATTTCAGGAATTTTTTTTTCATTAATGAATGATGGATGATATTTTATACCATTTATAATCAAAATTTTCATCCTTCATGATTTTTATTATTTTTCTATAACGTAATAAAAGATGTGTTTTTTTTCAAAAAACATCATTAATGACAATTTTTAAAAAATTCAATTCATTTCACATTAATGACATTGAAATATTAATTTAATTATAATATAATCCTTAAAAACATCTATAATATGATAGATTATTTTATTAAATTATTGGTGAACTATAAATCACCTGCAAAATATTACCTTTTTAGTTTTAAAACCCCTTAACTAATTTTTATACTACATGCATAGGTATTGTGTTAGCATTATGAAATCATTTAAGGTAATTATTTAATATCAAAAAATAAATATAAATTACCAGGACAAAAAATTTAATTCATATTTCAAATAAAAATTTACAACCAAAATTATTCTTTTATTATCCTCATGTAAAAATTTTAGAGATATTAATGTCAAGAGTGCGATATTTTAGAATTTTCGATACCTAAAATAATAAAAATGTCATTATCAAGGAAAATGGTACTAGAATTACATAAATTATACTTTGGGATGGATATTGTTTAATTTATGCCACTGAATAAAATAAATAATTTTAATTTTAATTTTGAGTCATTATATCATGGTTTTAACCTTGTTTTTCGAGTTTTAATCTTAATGAAGTGAAAAATATTAACCACGATTACTATTCATACTGATCAAAAATCAAAGGGACTTATTTACTAAATTTAAGATACGTAATTCAAAATATGGTATCCATTTTTCATTATTTAATCTATAGACGAGGAAGAATGTAAATTTAATATAAATGCATAAAATGAAATAAAAAATGTTTTTAGGAAAATATATTTTTAAGCATAAAAAAGAATCCATATCAGAGTCATTAATATGAGTCCTTAAATGGAATTAATTAAATTATGATGAATCAAAATTATAATATGTAACATGAACACAATATCTAAATTTTAATTTAACTTTTAAATTGTCTAATTTTATAAAATGAAATAAAAGTATTTGAATTATCATTATTTTTTACCATTCCTTAAAAAATAAATCATTTTAGAAAAATAAAAGATGTAATCATATGTAAATATTGAAATTGTTATTTGAAAAATGATATTTAATTTTTCATTTACATTTTATATAATGGGAAACAATTAATTATATTAATTTCTCAAAAATCATTTTTGGAAACATAAAATGATTTCACTAAAAATTAGGTGGTTATTTATAGTGAATAAATAAAAAAATTATTGATTATGAACATTATAAACATATTTCATAATACGGTTACTCATATACATAATCCCCAATTCAATATCTTGGTTATAATAGTCACATTAAAAAACAAATATTGTATATAATATCATAATTCCATAAAATCTTGGTGTTACAGGATATGTAAAATGTCAAACTTAATAACCATTCACCCTAAATTTTTGTAGTGTTACATTTTAACACCCATAAAAAACATTTCTCCATTTCAATTTAATTTCAATCATTAAAGTTTCACTGTTTGAAGATACCTTTTTTTTTAAAACAAAAATCACCCCAAGGGATAATAAAAATTCATATGAATAGTAGAAGTGAGAAACATAATGGTTATATGAAATAACACATAATTGGGTTCCTAGACAAGTATAAAATTTTTGGGAAGTTAAAATATATACCTAGAGTAGAAAACTATTATTAAAGACTAATAGTGAGTGAAAAATAACATACTCATGAAAATGTTGATTAAAAAACCCTAAATCATTTAGGGGTGAACATATCACGAATTAATCAGAAAAGAAGGTAAAAGAACAAATTTTTATTTCAAGATCTTATTTAATATATTGAGGGATTCTTTTACTAAAAATATAGAGAACATGGGATAATATACTTACATAATTTATTTCTATTTCGTATAAGAAATATCAACCTTTCGTATTTCTTCAATCAACTTCTACTTAATCTCTTACTCCAGAAAATTAATATTAAAAATTAATATTTGATGTTAGATGAACTAAGATTAATTGTTTAAAGAACATAAGATCTATAAATGAATGAAAAGTCATTCCTTTTATATCTAAATAATTATAAAAATAAAAAATTGTTTCTTATGTTATACAATATAGATAATAATAAAACATTATTAACTAAAACATATTCAGTAACTCCTAATGTTCAACTTAATCCATTAAATTTATACTTAACCTTAAATAAACTTTGTGATAAATTGATTTAATAATGTACTTTAATTTTTTTGGAATCTATCCATTTTGTATAAGAATGTTTTTTTATTCAGTATTCATATCTTGTCCATCATAATGACTTCTGTACAAATGTTGAAAGAAACTGAAGGTTTTAACCTAAAAATATTGGTAGAGAATAGTTTTGTTTTTATGAAAGATGTTTTCTAGACTCTGAGGATTGGACTAAGAAGTACCAAATATATAGTATCAGATCCATCGACCTCAGATTAATATAATTTGATCTAAAATAATTGGATTCATAAATTATATATTGTTGTAAGTTTTATTTTATTGTAATCATATAAAGAAAGATGTTGTTGATTAAGAAAGACTAATTTAGCTGAGTAAAGAAGTTATTTTTTTGCAGAAGATTTTTGAATAAAGATTGTGAATTCAGTATTTATATAGTTTTCATACTTTCTAAACAATGTCTAAGGATTATTTGTTGATAATGAAGTTATTATTAATCATGAAACATACTCAATATGAAATATTTTTAAGAAATTAAGGAATCATAATGATTCAATCAGATCCATTGATAAAGAAAAATTCATCATCAGATTCATGAAATATGAACATAAAAGATCAAATCCAGAAGTCAGAATGTGTGAATCTGATGAATTTTAAAGAATTTCGATGTTTCTATGTGGATTTATCATTGAATACTTTCCATAATTATGTAAAATTGATTATAATGGTATTTTCATCATAATGAGAAAAACCATCGTAATGATAATTTCATCATTATTAGGATTCTATCGGGTTGAAGCTAAGGAATTTCATTGTAATGTGCTGATAAAGAAAGGAATATCGTAATGAGCCAAGAAGAAAACAAATTTGTAATAAGCTAGGAAGGAAATAGATTCCAAATGTGATAATAAGGAAACAAATTCATAATCATCTGAGAAGGAAATATATTTATAATGAGCTGATAATGAAACAAATTTATAATGGTCTAAGAAGGAAACATATCATAAGGAACTGAGAATGAAAGGCATATCATAATGAGATTATTACAAATAACACACAAAAATAATATTCTAAATGTTTTCTGAATAATTGAGGTGGAAAAAATTGAAACTCAATTTTTTATAAATATCGGAGAAACCAGAGGAGGATTATAGAAGTCAAAGATGAAGTTTCAAATGTGACTGTTTTTAGATTTTTTAAAATTTTAAAAAGAGGGAAATTTTTTTAGGTTTCCCACTTCTGTTTTATGAGACTCCTGTAAATAATTCCTCAGATAATTTATTCATTGTATCTTTCTCACAAGTGTAAAAGTTGGAGCACTAATTATTTTGAGTGAAAGTTATTTCCAAATAGAGATATGTGAAGAAGACCATACACCTAAAAGTTTTTTCATTAGATAATAGAATAAAATTGAGAAACATCATATTGAGGTAATCAGATTGATTCAATCTTACTTTTGAGGATTTTAGTTATTATTTGTGAAAATTTTTCATTTTTTCGATTTAGAATGGGTTCATCTTATTTATTTAATCAGATTGAGGAAGATCAGATTGAGTATTTGAGGAGAGTTTTGGAAGTACATATTGAGTAATATAGAGTCTTATTGACCTCATCAAATTCATAGATTAAGATCCAAATAAATCAGATCTAAAATGATCTTTTTGTATAAAATTGAAAAAAGTCTTATTACTTTGATTTAGATCAATTATTTTGTAAGAAAACATAAAATATAATGGGATTTAGTATAATCTTTTCATATTGGGTGATAAATATTGTCTAACAAGAGTTGGAATAAGTTATATTCACTTCTTTATAATAGTCAATTTCCATAAACCGATGAGAGTGGCTATGTAAAGGATGTAGGTTCTCACAGTGAGGTCAATCTTTGTAAATCTTGTGTGTTTTACTTGATTTCATACTTTTTTCATGAACGAATATTTACAAAAATATTATTAGGAAATAAATAATAATAGGTTTTAATGGTTATGTTTTAAAAAGTATTGAAACTTATAAAAATTGAACAACTTATTCAACCCCCCATTCTCAGTTGTTATTCAATCCTTTGGAAATTTAATTGGTATTAGATCAATGTTCGCTTATTGAATCCTTATCATGTATAATTTTAATTATATAAAAGGTATAAAAATTCCAATATTTGATGGAAAAAATTATTTATGGATGAAAAAATAGGATGATTACTTATCTCTAACCTCTTGGGCTGAAATTTGATAATGCTACTACTATTGGTTTTCCACTTTTTGAGAAATATGATCCTATGATTTTTTTTATTAGAGAAAAATAAAAGTTGATAGAATGTATATAAATGAAATACTTATGTTCTTCTATGATAATTTTTATCATAAGTTGATGGGTCTCAATATATCAACAAGTATGTTGGACAAGATGGAAATTATTTTTGAAGGGAATAACAAATTCAAGGAAGAAAAGATACAAATCTAGCAAATTATGTATGAAGACATCATAATGAGAGGTTAAGAAACTATTGATGAATACTACACTATATTCAATGAAATTATTTGCAACATTATAGGATTTTTAGATGTCCTAGATGATTCTAAAATTGGGAATAAGCTTATTTGAAACGTTCTAGATAGGTTTGATTCTTAAATTTCATCTTTAGAATAAAAGGATGATTTATCTCTTGATTAATTCCACTACATTCAAGTTGATTATGAAATTAGAAAAGATGAAATCTTTAAAAATAAGATGAAAGATAAAGTGGATTTCTATTCTATGAGAAAGTTTAAAATTCAAGATTTTGAATATTTTGATCCTTGTGACTCTAATTGTAATGTGAATAATGAGTTTAATAATAATATCATGCCTCTTATATATTAAAACTATCGAAGAGGAAAAGGAAATAATGGAGGTCCAATTCCTCTCAATTTTTTTGAGTGTGATGTAAGTGGACAATTTTCTAGGAATTTCCCTAAGAATGAAGTTGCAGAATATTGAGATTATTTTGATGAAAAACCTCAATGGAAAAAAGTCAAAAAAAAGTTCTAATGAAAAAAAATCATCCCGAAAATCAAAAAAGAATTTTAATGGGAATAAGAGAACTATTTTTAGTATGAAATATAAATTAGAATCAACTAAAAATAATTCTTTGGAAGATGATAGTTTAGAAAATTTAGAATCTTCATTTAAAAAGTTGAGAATTTTGAAGACTCCTCAAATAGTAAAGAATGTGATGAAGAATATTATAGAGGGTATCATCTCAGAACATAAACTTAAGCATTTATTTAGAAAAATAAATATCTCAAGAAATAAATCATAATTATAACTAATATTTTTGAAGAATTTCCGGAAGGAATAAAATATTTCATCAACAAAGAGAATGAATACATTTATGAGATCTTATTTTAATAATGTATAATTGCAGATCAGTATAATATGGTTGAATATCTTAGTAAGAAGTTGGAAGTTAAGGAAGAAGAATTTAACAAGTTTCAATCAAAACATTGTGAGTTCAAAGAGACCTTGAAAAAGAAAAATGAAAACATCAAAAAAATATTTTGATGTAAAAGATGAGACTTATAATGTTGCTGAGAATAATCAAATCATTAATTAAGTGAAATCCCCAACCACAAAAAATAATTTTTCATATGCTTTTTCTAACATTTCTGGTAATGGAAAAAGTATTGGGAAAGCTTGGGTGAAAAAATAATGTAAGAAACCTACCACATCTACAAATTTTGAAAACACTCCCTAGAGGAAATATGGTACACAATTAGAGTATGTTGAAATAAGAAGAAGTTATCGACCTCAACAAGGCTTTTTCTAAAAGATCTTACTTCATTTGAAAATAAATATTTTATGGTTACTTGTCATGTTTTGGAATCTATGATCACATGTCATAAAATTTTTTACATAGCCTATCTCTTCTTGGAAGATGGTTTTATGAAAGAAGAATGAATAAATTTCCTAATCCACAAGATGTTAGAGAAGATAAATATAAATATTGAGAAACCTTCCAACAAAAAATCAATTTGAATGTCTGGAATAAGTTTTTGGAAGATGTAAATAGGCTTTTCATAATGAAAAAAAATATATGAAACTCCTTACAGAACAATTTTATTATGGTAGAAAAGAAAAGGAAGTTAGAAATAAGAAAGTTGAATAAAGATATTTTGTTATTGATATTACTTTAAAAGAATGTAAAAAAGAACAAACCATGGATAATTGATGGTGGTTTCTCTTCACATATGACAGGTGATATATAAATTATGAAACATGTTGAAAGTCATGATGGTGGAGCAATTACCTTTGGTAATGATAGTTCATTAAAAAAGGGAATCAGAACAACTGATATTGAAGCATAAAATTTGAAATATAATGAATTTTTATTTATTAATCTTTTAAAACATAACTTACTTAGTGTAATTCAAATTTTTGATGATGGAATAGAATTATTCCGCAAAAAATATTATTCTATTATCAAAATTATGAAAGATGGAAAGGTGATTACAAAAGGAGAGAGAAACAATGTGAATATTTTCCAAACAAGAGAATTTAACAATTCTAGATACCTAATTTCTGAAGATGAAAATAAATTATGGAACCAAATAATTTTTAATATTGAATAAAAAATAAACAAAATTTATAAAGTTGATGCTGTCAGAAAAGTTCTAGAATTGAAATGAATAAAATAATTTTTATTTCTTTTCAAAAAGTAAAAACTGACTCATAAAATTGATATGAGAGTTAAGAATTAGTATACCATACCTCTTGAATATATTCATTTCTATTTATGTAGGACAATGAGACATCATTAAAAAAGTGTAGATTTATAATTCATCACATTTATTGATGATTTTACTTGGAATAAAAACATTATGTTAATAAAACACAGGTCATAGTCTATAGAAATGTTCATGTTTTTTTAGAAAAAATGTTGAAAAATAAATGAGGGTTTATATAAAAAAGGTTAATAATAGACAATGGTAGAAAATTAACCATTGATTCTCATGAATATTATATGAGAAAAGGTGGTATCAAGCATAAGAATAGTTCTCCCTATACTCCATATCATAATGGATCAGTAAGAAGAAATAACAGAAGATTGGTGAAAACGGGAAGTATTATTATATCAGAATACAAATATTCAATGTTTTACTAAAAATAAGTTGTTAGTACTATGTACATATTTATTATAGATGTTTTTTGTGACCGGTATATAACATTACATATTATGAAATGTGGTATAAAAAAAATATTCATTGAAGTAATTTAATGTTTTTGAAAGTCTATTTTTACATAGAATAAAAAAACTGGATTTGGGAAAGTTTAATGAGAAATCTAAAGAAGAAACTTTTATTGTTTATTCACAAAATGTAAGAAGTTAGAAATGATATAAGAAACATTTACAAAATTTTATGGACTCTTTTTAAGTGAATTTAATTGAAAATAAAAATTTCTTAACAAAATTTGTTGAGATTTCTAAGGAGGATAAACTGGAGATTTCCAAAAGTAGTTAAATTTTTCCTAAACATCCATATCAAGATTCAGAAAATTCATGTTATGATGAAAGATTTGTTTGGAATGAAACATTGATATTTTATAATTTAAAAAAACAAGTTGAGTCCCAAAAAATTATTGTAAATCAAAAGGCTCTAGTTCAGACTAGTAGAAAGTTCAGATTAGAAAATAAAACATCACTTATCTCAAAAGTTAATCCAGAATAAGTTTGAAAGAATATTTAACAAAAATAATGGTTTGATGTTATGAATGAATATTTAGATCATATTGATAATAATTATACATAAGAACTTGTTGCATAGTTAAAAAATAAAAATGCTATCATAAAAAAGTGGGTTTAAAGAAAAAAGTTGAATGAACATGGAGATGTTTCAAGAAACAAATCAAGGATTATTAGTGAAGGCTCTTCACAAGTGTAAGGTGGGAATTTTGCAGAAACCTTTTATCCAGTTTCAATTTTAGAAACTATTATAATGTTTCTTTTAGTTTCCATAGATGGTAATTGAAAAATTCATCATATGGATTTAAATTCAGCATTCTTAAATGGCGATATTGAGGAAGAAGTTTACATTTACTAAATTTTTGGGATTTTATTTCATGAGGATAAAAAAATTTAGTAAATTGAATATAGATATGTATAGGCTGAAACATTTTCCATGTTCTTGGTATTCAAAATGTGTTAATTATTTGAGAATGTAAAATTTTTCTAAAGGAAAATTTTAGAGCCACTTATATGTGTATGATGTGAACTAAAAAACTCTAACTGTAATTATTTATGTGGATGATATATTTTTTATTGGTGATAAAGAAGATGTTTGTAAAACATTTTATGGAGAAATTAAGAATAATTTTAAAATGTCAATTTTTGGGGAATTAACTTTATTCCATGGATTAAAAGTTGAAAAAAATAAATTTACATTTTCATATCTCAAGAAAAGTATGTTAGGGAACATTTAATGAAGTTTGGGATAATAGAATCAAAATAATTTTATACTCCCATTAAGTGAGAAAAAAGTTGAGTAAAGATGAATCTAGAATAAGAGTGAATCAGAAAGAGTTTCTGAAACAAATAGGAAGTATACTTTGTCTTACAACCTCAAGTCCTGATATTGATTATGTGGGGACATTATATGCAAGATATTAAAGTAATCTGAAATAATCACATTTGTAGGTAGTAAAGTGGATTATAAGACATAACAAATGATTAAATTCACATGGGTTGTTATATAAAATAAATTGTGAGATAAAGTCTTATGGTTATACTAATGTCGATTGGGAAGAAGATTGTAATTATTGAAAATCTACCTCAAGAGGAAGATTTTTCTTAGGTGAATGTTGTGAGAGTGGGAAAATTAATTAGAAAAGGTAATTAACATTGAACGTATATTAATATGAACATGGTGTACCTAATCAATATTTTAATAAAATGGCGTGGATAAAAGTTCTAATAGAATAATTTAAAGCAATAGTTTCTAAAACCTTAAAGATACTTTGTGATAATCAGAGAGCAATGGAACTTTCTAAAAAAAATTTCCAACATTCAAGATCAAAACACATTGATATAATTTTTCAAATTATAAATGAGAAATCTTATTTTGGGGATTTTTTTCTGAAATAAATCTGAACAAAGTATAAAATTTCTGATATTTTTACATAATCCACGCCAAAATAAATTTTTGTGGAATTGAGACTACAAATTCATCTTCAAACTCACCCTATAACTTCCGAAAAATAATAATGAAGTTACCCCCAATTTTATTTTTATTATATTGAAAAAGGTGGATATAAAGTAAGAATTTTTTTGTAAAAAGTTTTTACTTATATTTCATAAATAAATCTGAAGATTTGGTTATCATAAAATGGGGGAGAGAAAAAGAAAAGTGAGTGGAAAGGATAAAATCGAGGGGGAGTTTATATTTACATGTCCAAAAACCTTTATTTCAACTAAGGGATGAAATTACATAAAAACACATTATGTTATACAAGACTGTGGTGTCAGTAAACTCTCTTTTTAGAAAGTCTATGATTTGATAAAAGTAAAAAACATGAGTTTTTTACAAAAGATAACTTGTGAAAAAATTTCTGAGAGTTTGAAAAGTTGTTAATGAGGGTTGTAAACAAATCCAATGGGGGGCATTGATGATGATTCTTGATAAAAAAATTTAACAATGTCTTTTTATTTGCTGATAACTAACCATTTTTGGATAAGAATGTTTTTGGTATTTATAAATCGAACCCAACCCATCGTAATGAGTTCTATAAGAAATTTGATAGTTTTAAAAGTTTTAACCCAAATATAATAGTGGATAAATGTTTTGTATTTAATAAATATGTTCTCTAGACACATAGTATCATATCCATCACAACTAGATTTAGGTCATTAGATCCAATAGAATCAGAGGTAGAAATTGTTGATTTCTAGAAGTTTTTCTTTGACATAATCAAAGAAAAAAAGAAGTTTCATAGTAATAAGTAAAAAAGTTTTTGAGTAGGGAAGTCATTCTTTTTATGAAGAGTTTTGAAATAACATTATGAAGTAAAAAGTTAAAAATGATTTTATAATTTTTAAATAATGTTATAAAATTCTTGGATGATAATGAAGTTCTTATAAATCATAAAAAATAATCATGGAAAAATATTTTTGAAGAAATAAATGAATCATAATGATTGAATTAGTTCCATTGATCAAGAAAAGATCTTCATTGGATTCATGAAATTCGAACATAAAATATTGGATCCAAAATTTAGAATGTGTGAAGGTGATGGAGTTTGAAGAATTTCAAATTATTTAAGTAGATTTATCATTAAATACTTTACATCATTATAAAAAAATAATCATAATTCTATTTTTATCATAATGGTAGAATCTATTATAATATTGATTCCATTATAATTATAATTCCATCATTAAAAGGATTCCATTAGGCTAAAGCTAATAAATTTATTTTTAATGAGCTAAGAAGGAATGATAGGATATAATAGGAATAGAATGAAATAGATTCCTAATGGGATAAGTTGGAAAGAGATTCGTAATGATTTGAGATGGAAATAGGTTTTTAATGAGATGATAAGGAGATAGATTCATAATGAGCTGATATGGAAACATATTTGTAATGATCTAAGAAAAAACATATCATAATGAACTAAGAAATAATGGCAGATCGTAATGAGATTATTCTAAATAAGACTGAGAAGAAGATTCTAGAAGTTTTATAAATAATTAAAGAGGTTTAACTTGAACTTTAATTTGTCAAAAATCTTATTGAAATCAGAATAGGATTGAAAATGTAAAATTTGAATTTTTAAATGTTGGTGTTTTTGGATTTTTAGAAATTTCAAGAAGTAGGGAATTTTTTCAAGAGTCCCAAATTTATTTTCTGACTCACCTATAAATAATTTCTTATATCATTCATTCATTGTAACATTCACATACGAAAAAATGGAGAAGCACTGAATATTTTGAGTGAGATTTCTCTCTAGACTAAGATCTCATAATAAGATCAAACACCTAAATGTTTTTAATGATAATTACATAAATAAATAATTTTATAAAAATTGAATGCATAATGTGAGTCATCTTTATCAAACTATGGAGTCTGTGAGCTATGAAATATTATATAAATGGGTAACGCCTTGTCCAAATCCAGAATAAATTTTGTCTCCTGAGTCCTACCAAAACAAATAGGGAAATGGATTTTTGGGACCCACCCATCACATAATATATCCAATTAATAATTTATATTAATAAGAAATACCACTTAATCAATTTTCTTTGATAATAAAAATTTTCCATATAAGAAATATAGAATAGAGAATGTCTTAACATTACCCAATCAAACTAATCATAAACTATCCAGAGAATAAATAAGTATGATATCATTACAAAATATTCTTGGTGGGGAATATTTAAATTAAAGGGATGTTTTTATTTATTTATATAAATACCAAAAAAATATTATTAAAATAATTCTTGAGAAAAATACCCTCTTCAATTTGAAAATAATTTTTAAAACTAAAAAGTTAATGAATATTGGGAAAAACATTTTTATTGAAAATAACCCTGGAAACCTTTAATGGAATGTTTATATAATTGTTTAGTCATTTTGTTGGGAAATTATATTCAGTCCACGTATTTAAAAAAATCATTTAAAATTTAAAAAAAATTAAAAATGTTAATTATTAAAAAATATACTATAATATACCTTTGAAAATTTTTTATATAAAATGAAACAATGGTAAAAGTGACATTAAACAATAATAATAGAATGATAAAAACATTCATTAAAACATTTTAATAAAAACATTTCAATGAAAACTTATACCTGGAGGAAAAAATATTCTTGAACAATGATGAAATAATGTTTTTTTCATAAATATAGTTTCATGATATTTTAGGTACCAAAGATAGGAATATGGACAAATTATTGGAAAATTACAATTATAACATGAAGTGAAGAAATATTATTATGATTTTATTGGAATGATAAAATTATTACCTCAATAAAAAGTTAAACATTGTCATTTTCTATTAATGAGGAGATCATGAAATGAACTCTTACCTCAAGTTTGAATTAGATAAAAAAATTTCTAACCGTATTTATGAAAACATTTAGTGTAATGACCACAACTACAGTATCCCAAATCTAGTATTTACTTTTTTACATTTTCATAAGGTACAAGGAATCACTTTTAGAAGGATTGAATAGTTTTGTAGTATTAGTAAAAAGGATACTTTCTTGAGATTCACACAGCATTTGAAATCATTAAATTCATAATGTATTTTTTTAATAACTACATTTTTATCCTTGGTGTGACCTTAAAAATTAATTCTAAATCACTTCTTGGAATACTATGTAAAATAAAACATAATAATAGGTGACTATAAATCTTTGTTAGGTTAGCCGTAAAAAGAAAGCTATGAATAAACAAGGAATAATAAATTTGGAAAGATAATTAATGAATCAACTTTTATTTAATCAATAACTTGAGCACAATATAACATTAATAATTGATGATCAACAAATTCCATATAAATAATCACATGACGATGAAACAAAACCATTGTTATTCTAACTAACCGAATAATCACATAGAATATAAATAAATGAATTCATAATGATGGAATGCATAATGATAGAAATATAAAAAAACCATCAAAGATTCATGTGAATACATAAAATACTATCGAGGATTCATAAAAAGATATATTGTTTTTTTGGGGCTTCATTCCAAGACAGCAATATAAATGTGTAAGGACTCGATCAAAACCCAATCCATTTTGTCTCATGAGATACACCGATGAATCGGGGGGCTATTGAGAGCCATACACATCACTAACTATGTAAAATGTATTTATCATATAAAAGGAATAAAACATAATCAACATAAACATCTTTATTGGTAAACTAGGATATGAAATGTTAATACCTTCCCCAATCAATTAACATATTCATAAAACATCTAGAGAAATATGGTGAATGGTATAAATATATTACATCCTTAGTTAGCCGTATTATAAATTATTAAATGGAATATGGTTGATGGTATTATAGGATATCAAACTAAATGAATAATAACATTAAAAAAAAGATGTTGAAATAGATAAAAATACTCGAAAAATATCAGTGAATATTTCTTTAGGAAAGTTCCCTTTTTTACTTTGAAATCAATTATTTTGTTTCAAAAACAACTCAATTATAATGCAAAACATTTTATTCAAAAATTACTTCTTAAAAATTTAAAGGAATATTTAGATAAATTATTATTATAAAGGTGGGAAAATTCATTCATTACATATGAGTGGAAAAACATTCCTTTCACACTTTTGTATGAAAAGATTAAAAGTACCTCATTTAGAAAATGATAGGAAGATTCCATTTAAAATAATTTTATATAGTAAAAAAAGTGTAAAAATGACTTCCAAAAATAATAAGATAATATTTAATAACATTGAAAACATTTTTAGAAAACATGGACATGTAATAGAAATTTTTCCCAACAAAAATTACATAAACAATCCCGATTAATGATGAGATTGTGAATTAAACCCATATCGTTGTTGTAAATTTTGAATCACAATTCCCATTAAAGAAATAAAATGAAATGAAAAATTAAATACACTAAAGTTAAATGGATTCATAATATTAAAAATCAAATGGGTAGTATATACACCACATAAAAAAATAAGTGTTGAATAAGGCATATGACCCATTTAAATAAAAGTGAGATGAGAAACCCTTACCTCAAGTTTGATTTCTATCGTATGTTTTTGAAACTCCTCGATAATAAATATATATTTATTATAAATATATTATATAACCATAATAATATAAATTATACCATATATTATTTACTTATATAATATTTTATAAACAATTTATTATTAATTCATTATTAAAATAACTATTTATAGTGGTAACTTCATTGTTTTTAATGTATGTTTTGATTAAATTGTTATGATCCATAAAAATTTATCATAGTTTAATCATATACATATATTATTTATCATTTAAATATAATATATATATATATATATTTACATTCAACTATAAATATAGAGATAGAAATCTGAATTACACCGTTCATGGATATGGTAGGTCGTACAAATGCATGAATATTGTTTTCATTTTTTGATTGATGGAATGAAAGAAATATAAAGAATAATAAACCATTATAGAATCATTATTATGTAAAATATATCATTCATTTTTATTACCAACATATTAATAACCATGCAAGTAAAGTGGTGATGAAGAACTAATTATACCTTCAGGGGGAAATGGTAAGATGTATGTATGTATGAGTGATGTTTTTTACATTTTATGAGGTGGAAAAAGGTGTAACATGGTTGTATAATAATTATAATATAATAATATATCATTATATATATTATAATAGGGTTATTAATTTTTTATAAAAGCAATACATGAAGAGTAATTAGAAGAAGAAACAATCTTAAAGAGTTGATAATAACGATTACCACTTCTTTAGTGGACTCTCTTTAGGTATTTGCATAAGGGATCTAAGGTTGGAATTTTGAGAAGAAAATAACCTTTATTGTGTTTTTGGGGAATTTTAGGAGTGAATTTTATAGGTAATTGAAAAACTATAAGGCTCCACATAGTGTAAGGAAGTGACCAAGCAAGTACCTATTTTAATTAAAGTGAGGGTCACTTTTTGAATTTCACAAAATATTAAAATATAATTAAAATATTTTAGATCCAAATTATTTTATAATGGCCTATAAATAGAAAATGGAATAAATTTTAGACCATATCTTATGCCCTTTTTTATTATTTTACATTTATATGATTGTTGAAAAATTTAACAAAATATTAATCCCATAAAATATCATTATTGTCAGTTTTGATACAATTCATCAATTTCACATTAAAAACAACATCACATCAAGTAAAATTAGAAAAATATAATTTATAAAATCATAGACATGTCAATTTCATCTATAAAATTCTTTAATTACATTAATAATATCAAATTATATTTATAATAGTATTTTCAATATCATTTATTCGTTTTTTTAATTAATTAAATAATTATCGCATTAGTTTTGTGAAAGCATTTAAGATAAATATTTATTCACTAAAAATTAAAAATAAATCTCCATGATATATATATATATATATATATATATTATCTTTAAAAATAATATTTTTATTAAAAAAATTCCCCTTGATATACCCATATTAAAAATTCAATAGTTATTTAAAACCTAAATGTGACATCTTTGACATTTCATTAAATAAAATTTAAAAAATCCCAAAATCTCATAAAAATTGGAATAAATGGTCATATAAGTGGAACTATAATAACTATTGATGAAAATTATTCGTAAAATAAAATTTTTCTAAGTGTTAGGATTATTTTACAGTACTTATGATATTGTGTTAACCCATAATTACCTGATTTTATCTTTACTGTGGTAATAAAATTTACCATAATTACTATTCATAATGACCAAAAATAAAATTGAAATATTTATTAAATTGCTACCTCATGATTCCAAATATTTAATTCATTTTTCAATATTAAATTTCTATAATTGGAATAAATTAATTAAATATTAAAATGAAAAGGCATTGAAAAAAATTACTCATAAAAATGCATTTTATGTATAAAAATACTTATATACAAAATTCAACAATAAAATTGATTTGAATGAACATAAATATATTATTAATAATATAATATAACTAATTTTATTTTTTAATAAATTTTAAAAAATTGAAAATTCCTAAAATAATAATGCATTTTCTAATAGGAAAAGTATTTTAACTATTCACTAGATAATAAATCTTTTCATAAAAATACCAAAATATCACCATACATTAATTTTGATATATTAATTTCAAAAATTAAGTTCATTTTATCAAATATATTTTCATAAACCTTTAGATATTTTTATATTAATTTTTTCATAAAAATAAATAAAATTACATTTTGAAGAAAACAAATATTTGAAGAATAAAATTACTACTACAAATTGGGTTTTATTTCAGATGTACTAATAAATAAATTTTTATTTAATTATAAATTAATATATATATCTTCTTATAGTTAATCCTATTCAAACCTACCAATTTAATGTATATATTATAATATTCGTGTTAAAATTATAATATTTAATAATATATCATGGGTTGTTTAAGGTCGGTATTTCATGACCTGAAATATATCAGTTAAATTTTATATATTATAAAATATTGAGATGTTAAATTATCCCCACCATCTATAAATTACATCCTCACAATTTGAATTCGAACTTATAAATTCTATGGATGATATTTAAAAATTATTTTGTGAAAAACCCACATCATAAAAAGGGTTTAATAAAACATCCACTTGGAAATAGAGAAATGGAAGTATGAAGGTCATTTAGAGTTTAAAATATAAGGTTTCATTATAGGATAACATAATTGGGAATTGGAAGAGTATATGTGGACGAAAAATCAAACTCCCAATGAATGATGGAGTTTGATATAGAACATGGTCATGAAAATGTTATCCACCAAAAAATCAAAAACAAATTATGGGTTAAATGGACATTGATTTCCCTAAAACAAAATTAATTAGATAATTTTTTTATTTCAATATCATTATACTAATGTTTGAGAAATTATATTACTATCCAAATAAATTACTGATTAAAATAAACTTACAGTACCCTTTCAATGTCAAAAGAACAATAACATCATTTGGCTATGCATAGATCTATTTACACTTCATTAATAATTATAATAAATGGGTATTCATGGTGAATATTTCATTCATAAATCACTTTTATCAAAATATACATAATTCATTTGATCTCCCATTAAATACTTACTAAAATAAAATTGGTTAGCACATATTATCCAATATTATAAATCATAATTTAACCTCAAACAATAGTGTCCAATTTTCAACACAATCCATTCCAAAAGTAGTAAATCAAAAAAATCCTCCTAAATATTATAAAAAATATTCAAAAATAAAAAAATTTATGAATATGATCATTTAATCATCTTATTATTAGTCACCTATAAAGTATCTCTTAATTACACCTGTAAAAACTGTGATAAAATATTTTCCAAAATCATGGTAACAAGATAAATCACTATAAAAACTTTTTGAAAACATGAATGCTTTCAAAAAAATATAGTTGTCTAATATAATACTTAAATCAAAAAATGTAGTAAACTCCAACAAAGATAACATAAACCATAAAATAATAACCAATTTCCTTATAACTAATGTTATCCCATTATCATCACATTATCATTATTATCTCAGCATTGCGATCATAT
Source organism: Viscum album (assembly GCA_963277665.1). NCBI lineage: Eukaryota > Viridiplantae > Streptophyta > Magnoliopsida > Santalales > Viscaceae > Viscum > Viscum album. Next base: position 867,407,076 of record OY728120.1, read on the forward strand.
TATGTATTATCCACCCTCATTCATGTTCATTCAATAAGTTTAAATTTTTTACTGAATCAATTTTCTTTTTCATAGATTACATTCAACACATGATCATAAATACATTAAGAAATGGTACTGTAGTAACTTTATTATACTTTTCACGATTATTATAATTTGAATGTAATTAATAAAATAATTTTGAAACATATTTTATGGATCTAAATACACAAAAAAATATAATCCCAATTTGGATGTATTAATATAATAATCTTTACATTGATCCATTAGATTCGTCTAAAGTAAATTCCCTGAACGCTTGGCATATTCATTTGCATAGTTCCCCATATCATTACAGTGGATTTATTTCATAATGAAAAATTCTTCATTTCCCTTACACTCATGAGCAAGGTGTCCTTTTTACCCACACATGAAACAAAATCCTTTTTCTTTTAATCATATACCTAGGTGATTCCTTCCACAAGTATGAGATGTAATAAAAAACTTCATTCCATTATTCACATTATCCAATTTTTTCTCTATCATCCTCTGATTCTCTTTCATACCTTTGAAGTCATAATAAATGAACAATTATTTAACTATCATGAAAACACATGATAATAAGTCCTCAATTGATTATAATTTTTGGGATATTAGTGCCATTATAAGGGTCAGATTAATCCCATAAAATAAAAAATAAATCTTACACTTTGGTTTAAGTACGTAGTACAAACCTTTCGTTCATAACAATATAAATTGGTTTTATAAATGGATTAATTTTACTCCTCTTTATATCAGATAATCAAAACTATCTTTACATATCCTCTCATTTCTTGTGAGGAAAATAGTTTTCCAACATGTGTATCTTGAAATCCATTTATTCAAAACTCACTATTTCAACCTTGTCCTTAGTGTTTTTAATCATGAAAACCATTGTTCTTCATCACCTAATAGAAGATAAAATATCCAGAAATACTTTTCCTTTTCAAAATTTCTAAAAGAAAGAAATATATTCTCTATGTAAAATATCCATTACTCAGCTACAAATAGATTTGTAGTCCCATTATATGATGGATGTTTTTGATGCATTAAGTGGTGTAGAATTGTTACACCGTTTTGTAGAACAGAAGGATACTCCATATGAAAAATTTTATTTTTTACAACCTGATTTATCTATCACATTATAGTTATAATTTCTCCAAATCCATCTTGATCTCCCGCTCCAGGTTCATTGTTTTTCATAGGAGTTAAATCCCTACATGGATTATTTGCATTAATAAGGTTTCCATTACTTCTTCTATGATCCAATTCTAAAAAATATCATAAACTTGATTAGATTATAACATTATGAAAAGACATTCATAATATAAAAACTAGTGAAACACATACTTTAAATTGATTTTTTTGTATAAATAATATATAAATCATAATATTGGTTTCTTTGGGAATATCTAAAAAAAAATTCATAGGGTTTCACCCTCAAATATATGTTTTCTAAAATCTAGTTCCCAAGGATTAAACTAAAATTGTTCTGATAGTAATTACAAAGACCCCAACTCTAGTAGCCCAGATCTGGTGGTTAGATTATTACACTATCTAATATATATGTAATTATATCACGAAGGACCAAATTGTGTATTTGTCATAGTATACTAGATACATACATGAAATTTACACTACATTTTAAACTATAAAATAAAAAAAATTATTTTCATTGATAACACTATTATCCCCATTAGGATGTCCCAACATATCAATCCAGAAATACTTCTTGGTATACTTGGGAAAATTAAACATAGAAAAGGGTGACCTAAGATGCTCGATAAGGGTCGGTGTATAGTAAAAGATATGAATAAATATGGAATAATCAATATACAAGGTAAATAAATTAAAAAATGACCATTTAATCAATGAATTTAGTATAATATGGTAGGAATAAATGATAATGAAATAATTCTTTTAAATAATCAGATAATCATGAAACAGAACCACGGATAATATAACTAATAAAATAATCAAATGGAATATCTAGAACTAAATTCATAATGATGATATGAATTATATTATATATCTAAAAAATATTTTTAAGGAATCATGCCAAGAAATATAATACGTTCAAGGATTTTATTCAATACATCTATATTATTGGGTAAGGCCTCACCAAAAACCCAATCTAGTTTCTCTTATGAGACCTACTGATTCATCGAGTAGAAATAGAGGGCCTCACCCATCACATACTGAATCTAATGTATTCATCATATAAAATGGGTGAAACATAATCATGGAAAACATTTATATTGGTAAAAGAGCATAAAAAATGTTAAATTATTACCCAATCAATAAGAATAATATTAAACCATCTAGAGTAATATGTTGAATGATATCAAAATAGTACATCTATAGTCATACTGATCATAAATTGTAACACCCTGACCCCAGAATCCCGAAGACGATCCATTATTTTATTAAATTGTTATGATTTTATAGAACTATATCCCAAATTAATATAACTAGATAAGACATAATCGATAAATAATGGTAGGTAACGAAAAACCGATTCCATTTAATCAATAAACTCTGAATGAAAAACATCCATAAATTTTATTATATGAAAATATCAGGGATAATAAAAATGATAATTGAAATATATATGAAGGAAATTATTAATTATTAGATTTCACGTGTAAGTCACATGAAAATATATAATTTCAATACCTTTCCCAAGATGGTTTAAAATTACACGTAAATACATGTTTAATTTAGCAAACTTATTTTTCACATGACAACCTGGTGACTCATTAAGGGGATATATAATGTTTGGGCCCCACCCATTACTAAATCTCTAAATAATTCGTCATATTGAGTAATTGATTAAATTAAAAAACAATATTCCTTATCAAATATCCATATTGAATAAAAAATACATATTATCAATATTTCCCAAGATAATCAAATAATTGTAAAAGTGAACACCGTATATAACAATGGTTTATGGTTTATGTAATAATAATATCCACTCTATGTGAATATGAATATTCAAAGAAATTCCCAAATAAAATATTAAAATAATGTGATTATTTGAAGATAAATTTATCAACAATTAATGAAAGTAATACTGAAAATATAAAAAATGAGAACATTATTGAGTAAAATTATCATTATACATTCCAAAGTGTCCCATACCAAATTGAAATATTTGAATCGTAATCCCCATGAAGGAATGAAATTTAATGAAATATATAATATCATTAGAATTTGTAAATTCATATTATAACTTTTCAATGTGTAGTATATACACTATATAAATGAAATAAGTTGTTAAAATGGTGAATGCCTCACAGAAAGAAATGCAAGAGAGGAATCCCTTACAACTATGGTTCCATATTAATCGAAAGACTCAAAAGTAATGAACATAAAATTAGAATTATAAATTCCATTAATTTATAAAAATTCATGATATAATATATCAAAATGGATATTAGGTACACCACACATATGTAGTAAGTTGTCATGATGACATTGATCTCACAGCTGTAAAAAGTGAGATGAAAATACCTTAGCTTGAGTCTGAATTGTAACATTTATATTTATCATCTGGAATAATAAAATTATTTTAATTTTTTACTTGTCTTATAACACTTTTAATGTTTATTATTATTTTTAATTCACTTATTTCAATGTTTTATACAACTACTTAAACAATTATGTTTACATCGGGTGTTTTTCCCAAATTCGGGTCATTTGTCAGAAATGACTTTGGTAGGTCAAAAATGCTCAAATGGCTCATTATATAAATATCACCATTATAATAATAATCATGAAATAATTATCATATTTATAAATAAATTATACGTTTAAAAACAATCATGAAATAAGGTTATGAAAAATAAACCAATGTTATAATCATAGAGAGGATATGTCATACATACACATGAGCAACATTCCCATTATTCAATGATCATTATAGAAAGAAGGCAAGTAACATAATATTATTCCAAAATTATCATAACATCACAAATAAGATGTTATTTACTCATATATTCTTATATATATAATTCTTGTTATTTAAAAGGAATCACCTCGCATTGAGGGGGTGGTAGTTTAAACGTCCACGAATGATGTTATCACTTTTTTTAGTGTGGTAAAATGATAATGAATAAAATGATATATTTTATTTATATAAAGGTAACTATGTCATGAATAGAATATATATTTCATTTTTAAAATATTTTTAACTAATACCATCCATATTATATTCTATGTAATGTGTGAACGTGTCCTGTCACTTCTAAAAGGCGATAGTCCACACATCCATAAACAAAGTTATTATATTTACACCAAATGGAAAGAATGAAGGTACGTGTTATATCATAATTAAATATGTATTCATAAAAAATAAATATCATAAATATAATATAAAAACATCATGTCCATCATAATTCCCAACCATGAGAGCTGGTAAATGAAAAATGAACTACATTGTTTCTTGAGGGGGTAGTTTTTCGTATATAAGAACGACAAGTTCGTTTACCATTAGATTGAAGTGTGTGTAATTATAGGTATAAATATTATAATAATCAAATCTCATTATATTTATCATACTAATTTTATTGTACAATAATAGAATATTAATATTTTAGGGGGTGTATAATGAAAATTAAACAAAGGGGCTTCAGGAAGGATGTTACCTATTCTTTGGGTAAATTCTCTTGGTTTGCACCAAAGAGATTACTTGGTTGGATTTATGACCAAAGAGAGGAACATATGACGATAAAAGGGGTTTTTGGAGCTTATATGTTCAAATTTTGGGCTAGATAAATTGATTTAGATATGTGAATAAGGGGAAGGGGTTAATGCATTTTATAGTGGAGGAGGAGTGGCATTTTTTAAAATTTTAGAAAAAGGAATTCACCCCAAGTTTTTACCTTGTGATATGGCACCAATAATGGTTAAAATTATATCCACAGGATGATAGGGTCTAAATATGAACATAAAATAGATTTTAGACATGTTTTTAGGTCATGTTGGACCATATGATTATGGTTTTGTCTCTTGTTAAGCTATTTTCCCTCTTAATTGTTGAAATTAATTTTAATTACTTTCACGAATAATTTTTTTAAAAAAACTAGGTTTACATTATTTTAAATTAAATTTTAATAATAATAATAATAAATATATTTTTAAAAATTTCAATAAAATAATTGACATAAATTAATTTAAATTTAATCCCACATACGAGATGATAATGTAGGTTTTTAAAGTAAAAATATACAAAAATTTTCTAAATTTTATATCCAATTTTATAGTGAAGTTTATTAAAATTACCTGAATTTGATTAATTAATATTGTTTGTAATTAATCGTTAAAACCGATTTTAAATACAATTTATCTTTAAAAATAAATTAGGTAAATCAATTATATGGAAATAAAATATATTTTATTTAATATTTATATATATATCATTAATATCTTTCAATATTAGTAATTATTTAATTTATTATGATAAAACGCCTTGGGAGTATAAAAATAGTTTTTTATAAAAACATTCCCTTTATATTCAATTGTTTATTATATTTGTTTATAATTAATTTGTATCCAATGAATTTAACCATATATCTTAAAAATTTATTTAATTATATATATAACCATGAAATTAATGGATATGTTATATATTATTATATTAAATAATAATATCTTAAAAGTTTATTGTTATTCAGTAAAACACAACACTTTGTGTAATGCAAGCCATTGAAGAAATTCATTATTGTGTGTAACGAAATATATACTAATGTTGGGTGAATTAAAATCTATAGAATATATTTATTTAGAATATTAAATATGTCCTAAATTATTGGGAAATTATATTCCTTTTTATTATTTATGTTGTGTGTCACACACGATATCATATTCAATGTTCTTAAATACGAATTTCAGGGTGTCACATTCTACCTGCCTCAATTAAATTGTGTCTTAAGAGTTTAAAAATGATCTCAATAATAAAGGTATTAATATTTGAAATAATTTTTTGTTGAAAAACCCACATCATAAATAGGGCTAATGACACATCTTCTTTGTAAAAGGGAAAATTAAATGCGAAGGTCACCATATAACTAGGATTTCTAATAAGATAACATCCGTGAAAACATTGATATGGAAGAGAAATCTAAAAATAAATTTATGATGGATAATTATAAAGAATATTTTCAGATAAAATATGTTGAATACTAATCCATAAACCAAATTTGTGAATAAAGGCCATTGATATCATAAAAACTGAAGATATTTGGACAAAATTTTGGTTTCAAGGCACTTTTTCCTAGAGTTGAGATATTCTTTCATAATATAATAATATAAGTAAATATATATTTTCACAAACATAATATTTTATATTTACTACACATTTAACAATTTCTAATTCATCTCTTAGAAAAATATTATTCATATAATTAATTAATACATTAATCTATAAAACCTCAATTAAATATAAACTAAAACATTTCATAAATGGTTAAACATTCAAAATGATTTTGATCCAACATAGTAGAATCATTTCTAATATAGATAGTAGTCCTTAATTATCATCATCTATATGAATAATCTCTTTGTAAAAATGTCGTTAACTCAACATTAAGAACATATTAAGGCTTATTTTCCCCAAACCATGTGTTTTCCAAAAATTTCAACATGCTTCTAAATAGAATTTATTGGTTATCGGTACTAATCAACATAAGAATTTAAATCCTTGATGAAAGTTATTATTGTTAAATACATATAAATTACATAATACTTATAACTATGGAATCATTAAAAAAATTTAAAACAGTATTCAAGGATTCAAATACTATAGAAAATTAATCACTCATATTCAACATTATGAATAACATAAGATTGACCTTGATTCCTTATATTCTTCTATGAAAGATTCCCATAAATCTTGGGGCATTCGTTTTCATAGTGTCCCATCTTCTTGTAGTTATAACACTGAATATTTCAATTTTCCTTCTTCCCTTTTCATTATTTTTCATCGTGACATTTTTATCCACACTTATATAAAACACCCCATCCTTTAAAATATTTAACAGGGAGATTCCTTACATAGTTATCACATGAGGTAAAATCCTTCTTTCCATCACACCATTTATATATTATTTTCTATTATTTTTTCTTCTTCTATTTCTTTTATTTGAATCCATAAAAATTTTAGAATTATTTATCTATCTTGATTGCATATAAAACTATTTCATCATATAATGAAATGGTTTGGGACACAAGTTACCTTCAGATACATGACTTAATACCTTCAATGAAGTGATCAATATTTCATTTTGTATTGTAAATGAAATTCCTAGCATACCTTGCTAACCAGGAAATGGTAGCTTCACACTTTATAACACTTTATTCCAACTTTTTTATATTGAGTAACTTTCTATTACTATAATTTTGTTGATCTCAAGGGAAATATTTATCAAATAATGTCTATTTAAATGTTTTCTATTACACAAGTTGTATTTCCGATTCAACACAAGTATTCTAGATAAAGGACAACCATAGATCTGCATCAACTTAGAGATAATACCCTAGAAGTGTAACCTTTTCCATTTCACTAAATCCAAAGGCTATAAATATGTTCTCTAGAGACTTAGTCCATTGGTCAAGAAATAATTGGATTATTAGTCCCACTAAATGATGGGGTCCTCTGTTGTATAAAGTGATCCAATATCATAGAATATCTATGTGAAACAAGTTTCTCAGTCTGGGAAAGTTTTTGTGTCATAACCTGATTTAGATTCCCAAATATATCCATAACTTGTTCATCTCAAATATGAGTTGTATCAGCTTTCTCAGTATGTAATACTCTAGATTGTCCATGAGTATTGATACCATTCTTCCTTATATGTTCCATTTAAAAAAATTGAAATCTATTGAATTAGGTCATAATATTATATAACATAATGAATAATCACAAAACTAGTGAAACACTTATCATCAATTTAAAAAAATTTATAAATAATCTCATAATGAAAAACATGGTTTTTTTGGGACATCTTTACATTTAAATCCTTTATAATGGTTTATAGTGAAAATTCAAATTATCCAAATCCTATCCACCAAGAGTGTCAAACCACATCTACTAATAGTATCTAGCTAGGTATGTATTTATAAGAATACCCACATAATCTCTACCTTAACAAAATTCTAAGATATTATTCTATATTTATCCTTAATTCATATATTAGGGATATATTCTCTAGTCTATTTCTTCTAAATATAGTATCCATGTTTGATACTAAAATTCCTTGGATAAAAACTATAACTCTCCTACCCAAGAATCCTAGAGATGATGGATTATTTTAATAAACTATCATGATTATGGAATCAAATACCAAAGGAATAAATCGTCTATTTGTTGGGAATGCCAAATTACATACATGATAACAGTAATACATTGGGAAAATAAAATAAAAATAACATTAATAAAATACCATTATCCTTGAATCTCATTCAATGGATTCCTCTTCTTAATCTGGGGAAAAGGAAACATAATAATAGTGATATAAAATTCTCAATAAGGTTAAGTAAAGTTGAAGAAGTAATGAATTTATGAGAATAAATAAACATTAAAAGGTAAATAACTAAAAACACATGCCACTTAAATAATTGGATAAGGAATAATCAATATGGAAATGTATGAAACTAAAAACACATTCCATTTAATCAATAAAATGTGTATGAAATGAATCTATATATTTTAATACATGAAAATGGCATGGATTATAACAATTGTAACTAATATATATATGATGGAAATTATTAAGTATTGGATGTCAAGTTCGAGTCACATGAAAACATATACTGTCAATACATTTAAAAATATGGTTTAAAACTACATGTAGAAAACCATTTTATATATCGAACTTATTTTTCTCATAAAAACCCGTTAATGTATTGAGGGGATATATAAAGTATGGGCCCCACCCATCAATACCTTTCCAAATCATTCCCCATATCGAGTAATCGATTCAATTAATAAACAATATTCATTATCCAATACCCGTATTGAATAAAGAATACATATTTCTCAATATTTTCCCGAATAATCAAATAAATGTAAAAGTGAACACTATATGTAAAAATTGTATATGAATTGGGAAATAATAACATCAATAGTATAATAATACCGAAATTAAAGTAAATTTCCAATGAAAAATAAATAAAATAATGTGATTATTTCAAGATAATTTTAACAATCAGAAAATTAATTTTGATTTAAAACATAATCATTAAGAACATTCTTTTAGAAAATATTATTTGAACATTCCAAAGTATCCCATCAAACATTGAAATATTTGAATCGTAATCTCATTGAAGGAATGAATTTAAATAAAACCTATAATATCATGATAATAAGTTGATTCATTATATAACATATAAAAGGATATTATTTTCACCATATAAAATAAGTTATTGTGGAAATTTTTTTATTCCTCATGGAATGAAATGTTAAGCAAGATTCCATTACAGTTGTGGTAAAATATTAGTCAATAGAACCAAAAAAATAACCATAAAATGAAATTTTTAAATAACATAAAAATATAATAATTCATGATATAATATATCAAAATGGTTAGTATGCACACCACACAAAATAAGTAAATTGTGAATATGATATTTATCTCACAGATGTAAAAAGTGAGATTAAAATACCTTACCATCAGTCCAAATTTTCACATCTGTATATATATTCTTAAATAATAAAAAGATATTATTTATTTACTTTATTCATAACTTTTTCAAGTTTATTATTAATTTTAATTAACTCATTTCAATGTTTTATACAAATACTTAAATAATTAATTTTGTGTCGAGTGTTTTGATCAAATTCGGTTCATGTGTCAAAAAATGGCATTGGTAGGAAGACTATGGTCAAAAGGATCATTATATAAACATATCTAGAATAATAAAAAAAAATTAGAAAATTTATACCTAAAATATAATTTTGAAACAAATAAATAAATATGATTATGAATAATGAAACAAAGTTACAATCATGGAGATGGTAGTTTGTACGTACACATGAGTAACATTCCCATTTTTCAGTGATTGTTATGGAAAGAAGGTAAGTAACATCATATTTTTATATAATGATCATTATATCATAAAAACATAAATTAATCATATATAATTACATATATAATTATTGTGATGTAAAAGGAATCACATCGTCTCAAGGAGTTGGTAGTCCACATGTCTGTGAACGACGTTATCACTTTTTTTAGTGTGTGTAAAGATTAATAAAAAATGATATATTATATTTATATAAATGTAATTATGTCACTAAAATCATATATATGTTATTTTTTCACATATTTTTAATTATAATCATCCTTAACACAATCCATGTGATGTGTTAACGTGTCACAATTCTTTGAGGAGGCGGCAGTCCACACATCAACAAATGAAGTTACCGTACTTATGTAAAGTATAAAGTAGAATGGTATGTATTATATAATTATTAAAGAAGTATTAATATCACATAAATATCACATATATTACATAAAAAATATATTTCCATCATAATTTCCAACCACGACTGGTGGTAAATGAAAAACGAACCACATCATTTTTTGATGTGGTAGTTCATTATAAACAAGAATGGTAAGTTCCTTACCCATTAGATTGAAGTGTGTGTAAGAATAGGTTGAAACCTAATAATAAAAAATTCTCATTATATTTATAATACTGAGTATATTATAAAATCATGAAATAAGAATATTTGAGTGTGTGGATAACGAAAATAAATCAAATGAGTTTGAGGAAGGATGTTACCTCTTGTTTGGGTAACTCTTCTTAGTTTGCACTAAAGGGATTAATTGGTTGGATTTATTCGAAAATAGAGAATTATATGATGATGGGATTTATTTTATGAGAATATTTTAGCATATTTTGTGTGATAAAAATGGGTTTAGATTTTGTGAATAAGGGGGAGGAGTGAGTGCCTTTTTTTATAGAGGAGTGGCATTCTTATAAATTTTGTAAGGGAATTCCAACCATGTTTTTACCATGTAAAGTTTATCCAATAAATGTTTAAAATTATATCAGAGTGATTATAGTTAATAATAGGAATATAAATTTGATTTTTGAAAAGTTTCAAGTTTATTTTGGCGCTTACTTTTAAGGTTTAGTCCCTTATTGAGCAAATTTTCCTCTTAATTATTGTAATTAATTTAAATTAGTTTGACTAATTTTTTGGCCAAAAAATGATGAAATTATTAGGAATTATAAATTAGTATGATTAAATATATTAAATCCAAATTCTAAAATTCCAATCCAAAAATTAATAGAAATTTAATTTAAATTTAATCCCACAGACGGGACAACAATGTGAGTTTTTGAAGTAAAAATGATCAAAACATTGCTATATTTTTTATATCCGATTTCATCATAAAATTAATTAAAATGACCTAAATTGGACCAATAAATAAAAAATTTATCCATTATACGTTAAAACCAATTTAAAATGTAATTTAACTATATAAATAAATTATATGAAAAATCAGTTTGGAATTAAAATTCAGTATTTTTCAGTATTTATCAAAAAATTAAACTTTTATGAAAAATACCAAAAAATCACCATAACATAATTTTTATATTAATATTTAAAAAATAAATTTTATTTTTATTTATTAATTTTATAATATTTTAAAATTCTGATTTGAAATTAGTGCTCCATTAAAAGGTGGTAAAATTTTCTTTTTTAGAAAAATACAATTTTGAAGCGTAAATATGGATTTAGTCTTATCTTATGCAAATAAAGTCTATTAGATTAATATAAAAAATATTTAATTGAATAATATATATATATATGTATATTTTTAATTAATATAATTCACTAATAGTAATTCATTTAATTTATTAAGATAAATCACCTTTGGAGCATAAATTTTTTTTTTCATAAAAACATTCCCCTTATATTCAATTGTTCTTATTTCATTTCTAATTAATTTTTAATCAATCAATTCAATCATATATTTTTATACCTTATTTAATAATATTCAAAACCATGAACTTAATGACTAGTTTATATCTTATTATTTTAAAAAATAATATTTTCATAGTATATTTTTTTTTGTAAAACTTCGTCTTGCGTGTGACATATGCTATTGAAGAATGTAATTGTTGCATGTAACATAAAATAACATAGTTTTTTTTGTGAATTATAAGATATAGAATAGATTTATTTATAATATTATATACATTTTATGTTCTTAGGATGTTATATTCCATAATATAATTGGTGTTGTATGTCACACACGATATCAAATACAATGTTCTTAATTTAGAATTTATGGGTGTTACATAGGCCATTCAATATAATATGGAATATGGTATTAAAATTTATCAAGATTAATTAATAAATGATTAAAAAAATTAGGTTTATATAAATTAAATTATTTTAAAAAGGTCATTGAAAATTTCTTTAGGAAAATAACATTTATAAGTTGAAATCAATTTTTTTTAACAAAGAGATTATAAAAGAAAACATTTTAAAAAATAAAACTATAATATTTTATTGTAATATTAAAATAAAATATTATTCATGAAGTTTTGAATATAATTTCATTTTTTATAATAAAAAATATATATATATTTCACAATTTTGTATGAAAATACAAAAAGAACCTCATTTTGAAAACATCATGGAGATTCCTTTTAAATCGTTTTTTTAAAAGTCTATCATGGGAAAAAATGAAAATAAAAAATAACTTTATATTTTAAACCATTTTTGAAATCCTTTTTATAAATCATAGACATGGATCTCAAAAATTCCCCAATGTATACTTAAGCAAAAAAAATACCAATTAATGATGATATTGTGAAATACACTATTAATCTTGTGGTAATTTTTTAATCATTATCCCCAGTTTAATAAATAAAATCAAATGAAAATTTTAATGCCATTAAGATAAATAAATTAACTATATAAAAAATAAAATGGTTATAATATTCTCCACAAAATAGAAATAAGTGGTGAATATGTCATATATCCTATAGAGGTAAAAGTGACACGAGAAACCCTTAACTCATTCAATTTCCATTGTATGTGTTTGAAAGTATTGTGGAATAATTATTGATTTATTATAAATATATTCAAAAACCAAACTATTATATAATACCATGAATTATTTAATTACTATATATTATCTCTTGTTTACTTCTAGTTTACTGTTAATGTCACAATTTTTTGTGGTAATTGCTTTGGTTTTCATGTATGATTTAATTCAGTTGTTCAGGTCCTTTTGTTTTTATCGTGGTTATTTTATCTACAGAATATTATTTATGTTTTAAATATAATATATATTAAATATATATATTTAGAGACATCTATAATGATAGAGATATAAAAATGAATTACACTATTCATGGAGATGGAAGGCCATACATACGTTGGAATTTTGTATTCTTTTTTCAGTGGATGGAATGAATGAAATGAAAAGAATAATAAATATTCCTTAAATAATTATTATATCATATATATATCTTATATATTCTTTTTTATATATTTATAACCATATAATTAAATTGGTGATAAAAAATAATTACATATTAATGTGAATACAGTAAGATGTGCATACAAATGATTAATATTTTTACATTTTTTAGGATGGGAAAAAAGTGAAATATGGTTTTATAATAATCATAATAACATATTAGTATATTGAGTATTATGGATTTATTAATTCTGGTTTAAAATAAAACATGAAGAGGACAAAATATAATAAATAATATTGAAAGAGTTATTAAATGATATTACCTCTTCTTCAGTGGACTCTCTTTAGATCACATCCTAAGGGAACAAGGGTTGGATTTTTTAAGAGATACATAACCTCTATAATGTCTATAAGACAGTTTAGAATATAATTTTTCATGTGATGGTAGACCTATAAAGTTCTATGTGGTGTAAATAAATGTGAGAAGAGGTTCCCTTTTATAATTAAAGTGAGGGGCACCTTTGGAATTTCTAAAAATACTAAAATATAATAAGACTATTCTAGATCAAAATGCTTCAAAATGACCTATAAATGGATAGGTATAATATTTTATATAATATATAATCCCCTTTTTTATTTTTTGGAATTTATTGGTTTTTTAAATAATTTAATGATATATTAATCTAGTACAATACAACCATTATAAATTTTGATACTATTTATTACACTGACTATAAAAACACCAATAAAAAATTAAAATTAAAAACAAATATTTTATTATATCCTAAAAATATCATGGATGTCTTTAAAATTCATGGGTTACATTAATAACCTAAAATTATTTTTATTTTAATATTTTCTAATATCATTAATTTAATTTTTCCCTTTAATTAAATAATTACCACATAAGCGCTGTGTAAGAATTTAAGGTAATTATTTATTCAATATAAATTATGTCATTTTAGATAAATATTTTAGTTCATTAATAATATTTATAGTCAAACATATACTTAAGGAAACTCCAAAATAAAAATTCTGTAGTTATTATAGACATGAATGTGACTTATTTGACTTTTCTTTAAATAAAATATTATAAAAGTCACAATCTCATCTACATGGAAATACATGATCATAAAAATACATCTCTAATGATCAAGGATGACAATTACCCATCCATTACATTTTTAGGGTCATTTCCTGTTACTTATAATATTTTTTTAACCCATAATTACTCAATATACCCTTTGTCGTGGTAATAAACATTACGATGGTTATTATTCCTAATTACCCAAAATTAAAAGGAACTATTTTTTTAATATTTAAATAATAATTAATGATATGTAATAAAATTTTGAAGATTCCATTTCAGAAGTTGAAGATATTAATTTAATATTATTTTGAAAAACAAAAGGGAAGAGATTTTTTCTTTAAAAAATGCCATTTTAAGTATAAAAATGATTCTATACTAAATTCAACAATAAAATTGATTAAAATTTACTTAATTGGATTTTTAATAATATAATTTTACTAATTTTACTTTTTAACCACTCTATATTAAAATATTATTTTTTATATTATTGAAATAAAATTACGGTTGTCAATAAATATAGCACTATTCACTAGAAGCTGAATCTTTAAAAAAAATCAACAAAAACTCACCACAGAATAATTATCTTATAATAGTTTTATAAAATAAGTTTATTTTATCTAATAAATTTTATAAATATATAAAAAACTAATTGTATTTATTTTCTTATAGAAATCCATAAAATCAAGTTTTGAAGATAACATATATTGTAAAAAATGACATTGAAAAAAATGATTGTTTATTTCCTAATAATTTAAAAAAATTATTAAATTTAACATTAATATATATTTCATAATATATTTAATACTATTCAAAAAACCAATTTAACGATTAAGTTATAGTGGTCATGTTAAAATAATAATATTTAATAGTATATAATTGCTTGATTAATCTTAGTGTTTCGTGATCCGTAAGCTATAAAATAAATTTTCAATATGATAAAACATCTTAATTTAATATTTAAATTTATTATTATTATTTTAATGAGTAATTTAGAAAATAATAATATCATTTATAATCCATTTATAATATTTCATCACCTGTTTAATTATAATTCCATATGAAAATCATGGTTTCCAAGTAACAACAATTTCATTGTTCATGAGAATTCTGATTGAGTAGTTATGTAAATTATACATTGATCAATGTTCCATAATATATAGTATTTTAAAAATAATATAAAAATAATATATATATATATATATATATATATATATGCATCCATAAAATTTAGTGAAAGAAAAATGAATTACACCATTCAGGGTGATGATAGGTGTACGTACACATGAACGATGTTTTAACATTTTGATCGATGGAAAAAACAAAAGGTAAAAAATAATTCACCATTATAAAATCAATATTCAATAATATATATAATTCGTATTCATATAATATTTCATTTTTACAATCCATGTAAAGTAGAAATGAAAAAAGGAATCATATTGCTCCATGGAGGTGGTAGTCCACACATATGCATGAGCGATGTTGTCATTTTCAAATGGATGGAAAGGTAATATGGTAGAAAAGATATTATAATTATAGAAGCTTAATTATATCATAAATATCATATATAAACTTTTAAACCATTATAATTATCAAACATGAAATATGGTGATGTAAAATGAATTATATCATTATGTGGAGGTTGTAGTCCACAAATACACACAATTGATACATTCAATTCCCATTTTATGAAAAACAGGGTTAATAAAGGTGATTATCTTATAATAATAAATTTTTAGAATATTTATGATACTTAATGTATTTTTTTATGATGAATACTACTTATTTTATGGAGGATGAGGATGAAAGAAATTGAAAGAGGATGGGTAAACTGGTTAAATCTTCATGGGTTGGAACCCTTTAGATAATTTATTAAGGACCATTGGAATGGCATTTTATAAATTAAAAAATATATAAATCCTTTATATAGAATTTTATATTTTAATTGTATAGTTTTTTATGATAAATATGGATCAATGTTTTATAAATAGAATAGAGAATGGATGCCCTTTTATTGAGGGAAAGGACACACATAGTATTACTTAATAGTTTTAAAAATTATTAATGTATTTATTAAGTATAATTCTTTAAAAATGTTTGGAATTAAATTAAAAATATTATATTTTAAATTCATAATCATAAATTAAAACTTACCCGGGATATTTTTTATTTATAATATTTTATTTTATTTGAACCCATTCGTTAACAAATTTTAGCCACGATTACGATAATGACTTTTACAATCGTAAAGGTTTATAATTATAGTTATATGGGAATAATGGGATAATAAAGGGAAAATAGATTAAATTGTAGGAAATTATCATTATAACTTTTAATTTTTATGGTTTTTATGATTTTTAATTATTTTAATAAAATAAAAAATTTCATAAAATATCATTAATATTATATTTGACAATATGAACTTCATTTGACTTTAATGGACAAAATATATTAATATTATTATAATATAAACCCTAAAACATAAATATTTTGTTTTATTCATATATAAATTTTTTTAGGACAATAAATTAGCTATAAAATATATCTTTGTAGTTTTAAAAATAATTTATATGATTTTTGCACTGCTTGCACAAGCACTATGTCAGTATTGTGTAAAAATTTAAGTAATTATTTCTTCACTAAAAATTAAAAATAAATTACCATGCTAAAAAAAATAACTCAAAGTTAAAACAAACATTCATAACCAATCATATCTCATTTTTATCATTATGTAAGCATTTTAGAGATTCTAATAAAAATATAGTGACATTTTTGAATTTTCATTACATAAAATAATATAAATATCATTATCAAGGAAAAATGGCACCAAAATTCCACATATTCAAATTTTGGATGTATATGGTATAACATATCCAAACCAATTAATTAAGGGAAACTATTATGTTTTTCTGAGACATTATACCAAATTTTTAACCATGTTTCATCCATTTTACCTTTACCAAGGGGACACATATTTACTATGGTCACTATTTATAAAAATAAAAATTAAAAGGAACCTATTTAAAAAAAATTACCTCAAAATTTAAAATATGGTCCATTTTATTAGATTCAATTTTTATTTTTGGATGAAATAAATTTTAATATATATTTATAAAAGGCAATGATGTTTTTGGGAGCATATGTTTTTATTTATAAAATGTAATTTATATAAAAACAATTAATAATAATAATTAAAAAGAAATTATGTAGATTTTTATGAATAAAATGAATCCTATTTCACTTTAAATAAACATCCAAAACTATAAGTTTTGTTTTAAATTACATGACATAATGAAATGTAATGCGATTATTTGAAAAATCAATTTATTTTTTCTATTCACTTCAATGTCAATAATTTATGAAAATTCAAAAAATAAAATAAAAAATAAATAAATTTGAATTGATAATTTCAAAAATGGATTTTATTTTTCACTAAAAAATTATATCATTTTAATAAATTAATTATATTATTTTTCCACAAAATGAAATGAAATCCTTTTTTTGAGAAAAGTGTATTTTTTATTAATAAATGAACATCAATTAAAATTGAGTTTTAATTTATGTATAATTAATAAATAAATTTAAATTAATATGGAAAATCATACATTTATTTTATAATATAATTTCTTATATTCATACCATATAATTCAATAGATAGGTTTTATAGGTCACATTTAAATAAAAATATTTCTATAGAATATCAAAATTCAGTTCAAGATCAGTTTTTCTATTAAGAAACCATTAATGATTATTATCCAATTAAATTAAAATTTTAAGGTGTTAAAATATAAAATAATAAAATTTATTTTATTTATTAAAAATTCATATTCCAAAAAATATTAATGTATTCTTTTTAGAATCATTTTAATTTTCTTATGTGAATTTTACCCCTCTTTATAAAGTCATTTCATTTAGATATCAATTATTGTCCCTAATTTTTAATATTGGCAAAGAATTATTCATATAATTTTAGAATTTTTTGAATCAAAATATATCAAAAAAATATATTTTATAATGTAGAAAATATTGATAAATATAGGGGTGTTAAATTTTTCCCCTTTAAATAAATTAAACCCCCACAATTTTATTTATCACTTATTAATGAAAATTGGTAAGATTATCCTTATGATTTTCAAGACTCAAGATGATATATTTATCTAACTATATTTAGAAAGGCTAGGGATCTCATTTTTTATCTTATAATTAATATGACCCAAATATTATGTTTTCCCCCGACCATTAGAGTTAAACATCCATTATTAAGAGGTTTTAAAACTAATATAATAGATGTAATTTGTCCTGGAAGTTCATATTCATCCTAAAATCAATAATAATAATATAACATGTAATATCACTACCTATAAAATTAATATAGTCCCTTTTAGAGACATAAAATATATTTAGAAAATCACATAAAATTTTAAAAATGGAAATATAATATGAATTTTTGGAAGCACATTCATAGAAAAATATATTATAAAGTAGAATTATTATTTGGGAAAAATTTGTATAAAACTAGGTACTAAAAAGTAAAATTATTTAACTAATTATTTTTATGTTTATTTCAATACCTTATAAAATAATAAAAATATACGAGTAGGTAGATTTGAAATCAAATTTTTAGTTTTTAGTTATTTAGTGGATTATGAATACAACTTATACTAATTTGATTTTGTGAACCAAATTAATAATGATGATTTCATAAATATTACCTTTCATCCTTAGATTAAAGGGTAGATGTTGTAGATTATCATCAGTAATCCTATGATTGGTATACATTTTGAAACACAATTTATAGAACTTACAATTTATTTTTTGTTGTTTGGGTGGCTCCTTAGGCTAAGATATTCCACATTAAATGTGATTAGTTAGCCCCTTTATGTATCTTTTTAATACTTATGCTTGATGAAACTCTATTCCAAACATAGTGAACTTACCGGTTGGATGGAATCCTTTTCCTCCATTATTCTTCCAATATATTTGATATGTATTTTGATGAAGTTTCATTTATTCACGGGTTATATCATTTGACCTTCCATGAAACTCAATTTTTTTCTTATGTAATTTTTTTAGTGGATTATGAAGGTTTAATATCATATTTAAAACCAATCCTAATAATAAATATCCTAAGACACATTAATTTCAACCATATTATTTATTTAGTTTAATATTGACACTATAACTCTCTTTATGTTCAACAAAATCTTCTTTAAGTTTTATCAGTTAATCCCAAAAAATAACCAGCCCATAGTTATCATGATCCTTGTTACTATATTTTAAACAAAAAATTAATAGAAAAATATAATATATAAATTCATTATAATATTGTCCCAAAATAGAAATAATTGAATAAAAGTAAATACAATCATTGATCATACATACATCCATAATATGTTCAACTTCTTCTAGAATAACATGAACTTATTCTAAATAATTTACTTCTCAATCGACAAGGTTATCTATTCTACTTCACATATATTCTAAAAATTTACTAACTCCTTATCCCAATTAATAATAATTACCTTTATATCTATGGACATATTAAACCTAAAGGTTTTAATAATTATTTATGTTATTTCCTAAATACTGTAATAATATTCTTTAGATTGAATCTCATACTAATCCTCAGAAAAATATATAACTCAATGAACTATTAAAACCCAATAAAAAAATTTGAATACATCATTAGTCACCTTAAAATCCAATCACATAAATACTCAATAGGGTATCTATGATATTATGATCTAACATAATATTATGAACACATAATGGAATCCTCAATGCTTAAATTATCATAAACATACTCCAATAAAAATTGTTAAACCCAAAGAATCATACACCTATATCAAATAAAAAATCATACACATTGTATACAAACCTTGACACCAAAATACGAAACTCAATCATAAATTTAAATATTTAAAATTCCAATAATAAAAATAATGTCACTTATGTACCCAAGACCATTCAAGGTTAACCATTTTTGAGGATTATGAAAAAAACACTTTACATAAAAGCATATTTTTCCTCTTAAATGTGTAATTATTACCACTATAGTATGAATTTATTTTATTCATAATAAGTATTTATCATCTCACAAAAAAATTCTACAGATTTGATACCATTCTAAACATATCATACAAAATAATCTTTTTCATAACATAGGTAAATAGAATCATAAGATAGGTGAGGTTAAAAATTTTATAAGGGAAAATATATGAGTTATCAATTGGATAAAATAAGTAAGAATATGATGCTCATATGTGTATAAGAGAATGATCAAAACATCTGAAAACATACCCAACAAGTCATTGTCCATAAATCTTGAGACATAGAATAAAACATTTTGATAATAAAAGGATTGAGTCCTGAGAGTGTGAAATAATTAAAAATAAATCATAATAAATGAAAGAATATCTCAATAATAAGATATATATATTTTTTAAAAACTATTGAAATAATCGAAATTATAGAAAAAATATTCCAAGGATTATCGTAGTATCATTCCTCACAAAGTATGATTTGAAGTGAAAATGATATACCTTCACTTGGGGATTTATCCAATCACCCTCGTAACCTCTTGGGATTGGTCTAATTACCCATTTACCAAATTGAGCTTCGGAAAATATACTATGTAGCATCATGGGATTAGGAAATCCCTAAGTGTACCCTTCGAGTCTTGGTCTAATCACCCTAGTTTTCTTAGCCTTGGGACAACCTATCATACAACCTTTTGAGATCACAAGATATAAAACATCACAAAATGTGTTGGGTTGAAATAATTTACCCAACCAAACAATAATAAAAAATAAATCATATATATATACCGTAAGAACATATTTTAATCCATCATTCATTTATAGTTTATTTAACCATTGAGAATGAAATATACTTCATGAAAAATTATTAAAACAACATCATCAAAAGCCTACAAGAGAAAGGATGGGGATGTTATTATAAGGTCATATCCATAAGAAAATAGATTAATAATTAATGTATGTTGACATATATGGAATATTATTTAATAAATGCATTAGTATTATTCTTTAAAAAACAAGAGAAAACATTATTTTCTTTTTTTATCTTTAAAAAACTAAAAAATAATTGAGGAACTGGAATATGATTTTGATTGAATGTCCATGGAAACATTTAATGTAATCATAATAAAAAATAAAAATAATATAAATTGGAAAATTTTTTTGATCATTAAATGATAAAGATAATTATTCCATTAGTTTTATAAAAATTCAAATGTGATTTATATGGGAAAATATTAAAAATATCATTTTTAATCATTTTTTTAAAAAGTAAAACATATTCGATTAAAATATTTATGAATAATATAATTATATATAATAACTTCCATAAAATAATTTTGAATAATATTGATATATAAGGGAACGAATCCTGAACAAAAAATGGGATATTAAGTCACTCTTCTTTAAAAAAATAGATACTATTTTAGTACCAAAAGTGTTAAAAATGTAGTTAATACTTTAATCCCTAAAAAATAAAAAATTGGTTAACAAATTATAACATGATTCGAAGGAAAAAAATTATCAATTTCCCACATGGTATATTAAATCATAATAAGTCCTGAAAAAATCAAGATTGTAATATAAATACTTACAACCTCGGTTATATTTAAATAAAAAACCTAGAAATGAAATAAAAGTAAATATATTTATAAATTAATATAAATTTCATGAAAATAATTATAAATGTGATTAATGTGAAGTATATATGCATAAAAATGAAATAAATTAGTGAATATAAAATATATCTTAATAAAGGAAAATTGAGATGAAAAACCCCTATGAAGATCATAACGTCGAAAATTTGAATCCATAAATGAATTTATTGTATAGAATGAATTTAAATACAAATTTTAGAATTTAAAATACATCATAAAATATAATTGGTCTTAAAATACATAATATCATTATATATTTAACTAATAGGTTATATAACCCAATTATTTTTAATTGATTTAAAAATCCCATTACCTTAAACTTCCTCTTGGAAAAACACTTTAAAAACACCAATTTAATAAATTTATATTTATTTGAAATATATATTGGAATAAAATTCATACATATATTAATCTATGTAATTCCATAATTTTACCTTAGAGTCAAAGGAATGTTTTATTTTACACTCAGATTTTCACTTTCGATGTTTTATAAGCATTCAAGATTCACAAGTCATATATATGGTGTTTTAGGGGAAACAATCTAGGAATATGGTTAAAGGAAATGGTTATTATTAACTGTAAGTTAACCATTTAATTTTTATATTTTTTTCAATGGTTATTTGTACAATTTGAGAATTGTTTTTCTAACTGTGAGAGTCACCAATAAATCCCTGTGAGATAATGGATTTGTCAAAAGGATATTCGAGGGCTTGGGCATGGTTTGTCTAACATCATGACTAATCATCGGAAACCATGTGCCTTAGATTTCTAGGGATTTAAGCTACCACATTTTGGTATAATTTTTTTCTAACTATGTGGCATAACTATGTGACCTAATCTGAACCTCTTTAAGTGGTCAATTACACAGATAATGTTG
Source organism: Viscum album (assembly GCA_963277665.1). Classification (NCBI taxonomy): domain Eukaryota; kingdom Viridiplantae; phylum Streptophyta; class Magnoliopsida; order Santalales; family Viscaceae; genus Viscum; species Viscum album. The sequence goes on from OY728120.1 coordinate 867,430,205, forward strand.
TTTTTTTAGATCCAATCTTCTCCAAATCCCATAGTAATTATATCTAGTACATCTAAGAAATGTTTGAAGAATACCCCCTTTAATCTACAATGTTTTTAAATTAATTTGTGTGGATATCAGTGAGGTATATTCATAATTTCTCTCATTTTATCTGCTTAACTCGAGATCTATCCTAAATGTATTTTTTACATTGATATGTTGGAACAAAATTGGGCAATTTTTTTTTGTATATAGATGGTTTTTATGGGGAATCGATTACTTCTATTATGTATAATCAATTTTTTTATCCAATATCCTTATTACCAATCCCAGTTTCCAAATATTATTATGTTATTTCTATTGGCGATGTAGGTGTCTTTATAAAATGGTTCTATCACATAAATATCGAAATATTAATATAACTTCCATTGGTTGGTTTTATGAAATTTATTTAACAGAAATATAAGGGGGTTATTTTGTATAATTGTACCTTTAATGTCATGTGAAATATTTTTTGTAGGTTTTTTTCATGGAAACAAATTTTACAGACATCATATGTTTAATGACATGACTTAAATAATATTTTTACTCTAAAAAAGATTTTTCAGCATGAGAGTGGTGATCCTTTTCTTGTATAATTTATTTCAAAACGTGTGAGAATTTTTTTACATAAATTATTTGTAAAATATAAAACATTGGTAATAATTGGTTCACTAGGTTAGGAATATTTGAAAATCATAGTGATTGTGGAACTGATGTAACACCTCTAGTTTTTGTGAACTTTTTTTTGAATAAATTATTTTTACCTGATTTCATTAATTTAATGATTCTATAATTTAATATTTTATTATACACTACAATATGATAATCTTTCATTACTTGAAACACTGACTTGACTTGTGTTACACGCAACAACGAGTTTCTATGAAACATCATTTTATTGTTATAAATATTTAAATTAGAAAGTTATACCATATCCAATAAACATATTAATATCAATAAAAATAACTATTTTTTAAATATAATTTATAGTTTTTTTATGTTAATTAATAATATTGATAAAAAATTATAAATGTTTTAGTAATGTCTGTATATGTTTGAAAATACTATTTTTTAAATGGACTTCTTTTTCATGTCCTTTTGTGAATAATAATAAAATTAATTTTAGAAAAAATTATAAATGTAATTTGATAAAAATAAAATTATTTTTTAAATTGATAGTGTCAAAATTAACCTATGTTTAATTATTTATATTTTTATGAGAAACATCATTTTTTGATGAATAATGAAAGATACTAAATTTTAATTCAAAACATCTTCTTCATCTAATTCATTTATATAGTTATATTATATTTTAATTTTGAATTAAAGTAAAAATAGATCAATAATAAATATATTAATCCAATTTAGGTAATTTAAATCATTTTTAAATTTAATTTAGATAAAAATCATAATGAATTTTTGAACTTTATCACTTAAAAAACATGCTTTCTCGCCATGTTTGTGGGATTAGCCTTAATCTGCAGTTTTCTTCTTATATGAATTTAATTTTAAAAAAAATTTCATAAATGATTATAATTTGTATAAAATTTATATTCTAATAATATCTACTTAATTTTGGAACAAAAATATTATTGAAATTGATTAAATTTAATTACAGGGATTAAGGTAAACGTAATCATAAAAAGGGACTAAACCTTAATCTTAAGGTCTAGTATGACCTATCTATTTTTACAACACCCATTATTTGGACATATTTCGTTCATAAGCCATGTATTATTGATTTTAGTCACCTTTTATGTATTTATTATGTGAAAATATGGGTTCATCAAACTTGTTTTAAAAAATTCCCAGTGTCTCCCCTCCCTCCATTATAAAAGGCCACCACCTCCCCCCTTCATAGCACCTCTCAAACCACTTAGTTTCATACATGATAATACAAATTCACTTATTAAAATACCTAAATTCCTCCTTTAATCCTCCATTTAGGTATAAATCCAACCAAAAAATCCATTTTGTGCAAACCATAAGATGTTACCCAAAGAAGAGTCAACATCCTTCTTCAAGATTCATTCTTGAATTATCATTATAAACCACCTAAATTATTCTTATTTAATCCATATATAAAAACCTAATTATATTTATTATAATGATATTGTTTCATTCTAATGGTTAAACTTACATTTACAAACACATCCATGTAATGGGCAACAAACTTACCATTTTTGTGTATAGTGGACTACTGTCTCACAAAATGATGTTGTTCATTTTTCTTATACCACCTTTCATAGTACACCGTTATGATGGTAAATAATTTTTTATATTTTATATATGATATTTATTATGTACATAATATTATTTAATTATTATATATCATATACCTTCATGCTTTACATTTTGTGTAAATATGATATTTTTGTTTGGGAAAGTGTGGAATACCACCTCTGCAAAAAGATATGATTAGTTCACACTCAATATGTAATGTATTAAGTCTAGGTTCAGTAAAGGTATATGATATATATGAAATTATAATGCTACAGTCGTCAGGGATGATGCATTCAATTTCATATATATATCTTCAATATATTATTATAAATACATATATGCTAGATAAAAAAGATATTTATATAATGGTTTAAATTATTTAAATCATGATATAAGTATAGGGAACAAAAATATAACAAGTTGAGATGAATGCAAAAATAATTTGACATTACACAAAACACAACCTTAACTTGTATGCTTTAATAAGGGGGTGATATAAATAAAAATATGGTATTAGAAATAATAATATAGTTTCTATAATATTTATAATAATATAATATTTATTATAAAAGAGGTTTAAATGAGTATGATGACAATCAAGACATAACGTAAGAGGATTTATAAACTCACTTTGATTTCTGTGATATTTATGTGTTATTCACCACTTGTTTCTTTTATGTGGTGTATAAAATTCCCATGAATATTTTCTATGAATATTTTCCATAAATTATGGTTATTTAAATACACATTTTATGATATCTTTTTCATTGGATTTATGTTTCAAATGTTACCAAATCCATAAAATATTTTTGCTTCAATTTACCTACTTTGAGACACATGCCACAAATTAACAAAAAAAAAGTTTTCAAAAATATTTTCATTTTTTCAAAGATGATATTTTAAGATCATTTTCGGGTAAAAATATTTTTTAAATGTTTTATTGTTTTAAAAAAATACTTAATAATTTTTGAAAGTGATTTCAAAGAAATGGCTTTCAAAATGTTTAAAAGATTTGTTATTAAGTTTTCAAAGTGTTTTCATAAAATGTGTTTTAAAACATTTTAAAGATTTATTTATATGTTTTCAACATGTTTTAAATTAAATAGTTTCAAAACATTTTCAATAATTATTTATTATTTTTGACATTTATTTTCAAATAAAATGGTTAGTAAAAGGTTTTATTTTGTAGAAATCATTTTTCCAAGAAAAAATTACATTTTCACCAAGAAATGTTTTTAAATGATACTTCAATATTATTTTACATATAATATTAAATCCATGGGTATTACTCAATCCTTTTGGGAAAATTATCCAATGGTTACATTAATATTCTTTCTTTGAATGGTTTATGTTTTGATGACATACTGTTTATTAAACCAGTTTCCTTTCATGGGTTACGCTTTGATGAAATTATTATTAAATCTTTTTATTTTCCACATGTAATGATATGATTACATTTTTATAACACCCATTTCATTTCATGGGTTATGATATGATTTTTTATGATTTTTTGGAACATGTATATATTATTTCATTATGAGATTGGTGGGACCAATACATCCCTCAAATGAATTGGTTGAAGATTTATATCTCATGAGATAATGATGGGATTCAAGTCGATGGTCCTGATCAACTATGGGAAATGGTGAAACATGAACCCTTATAAGAAAATAAATGTTACTTGTGATGTTGGTGTGTCCTACCCAGTAGGTGTAGTCCCTATGAAGATAAAAAGATTGGTAAACCTAATCCAATATGAGAATATGAGGATTAACTGTACACTATTTGAAAATACAAAAACCTGATACCTTAAATGGAAAGGACTACAACTATGTATTGTGGTGTGTCCCTCCCAGTAGGTGTAGTTCCAATGAAGTGCCCTGATATGTTATAGAAACATGTATTTACTTATAAGGAGTGATATTAAATGTTTATGTGTGTTCGAAAATTCCATGTCTCACTCTTATGTATTCAATTTATAGATTACACTCTTTATTCCCTACAGATTCATTTCATAAGAACTACCAATATTTATGGAATGATTTAGCATTATGAACATTGATATGTTGGGTATAATCTTCTAATTTTATGATCAAATTCTCATACCATTATTCTCATGTTTATGGTTACATATCCCCCTTGTGACCGTTACTGAGCATCTCATCTAATCCCTTTTTAGGTTTCCATCCCCATGTTATGAATATATATGTAAAGTATAATGCTTATAATAAGGGTTATAGTCATAAATAACCTACTGAGAGATAATATGGATCACTTATATACTAGTGTTTATGTTTCAAAGTTTCCAAAGGTACTAGGCTAATACAATATTTTGGTTTCTATTTTGTGTACTGTATTATGCATTCCCTAAAAGTGATGTGATGGTAGTGAATGAAAAGAGAGGGTAATTATAGTTGGTATCAGTGAAAAAGTTAAGCTATGCTTTGGAAAATAATATGAGTAGAACTTACTGATAACTCTATGGACATTTGTAAGAACAAGTCAAAGGATAATGAAATGTATAGGAAAATGTCCTGGAATTTTGGTAAAGGAAAGCGTGAGTGGTTTCCTCGCAATACATCCTATCTAGATACTACATGTAGACTTTTTTCTAGCACAAATGTACCTGGGAATAACAACATTGACATGGTGTGTCAGGATTGACTTGAGTATAACCAAGAATAGGATAACCGATTTATAGTGCACCTAGTTTAACACTCTGGGGGATATGCTTTCGGAAATAAAAAACTCTTTAAGAACCATCATAAAGAATTTAATTTTTTTTCCTATGAATAACCTAGGATAAACATAGGTTGTCACAGATTAAGGAAGGTCTCATAATTTAGATATCCTATACGTGGTGTTTCACGATTATGTGGTTCCTCACTATGAAAATTGTTTCTTACTCGATAATTTGGGTTTTAGTAAATTTATAAAACCCAAAGGAACCACATTTATGACGTATTTATGACTATAGAATTGTTATATAACACAAAACTTCATGCTTTCCAGTTTTTAAATAAGATAATTTCATTTAGGGATGTTTGGACTACCGCCTCCACAAAGCGATGTGATTATTTCACAGCCTACATGTATTAAGGATTAGTTTAGTAAATTTATATGATATATATGAAATTATAATAATACATTAATTAATATATATATATATATATTCATTAATTTCATTTACATTCTATCTTTAAATATGATAATTAAACATAAACAACATTCATGCGTACGTACGACCTACCATCTCCATGAACAATGTATTCCATTTCAAATTTATATCTTTCATATATTATTTTAAATATATATATATATATAGAATATACATTATATATCAATCATTGTTTAAATTTATGAAATCATGATATTTGTATAAGGGCTAAAAATATAAAAAATTGTGACACATGTGAGAAACAAAGCAGTTTTTACCCAAAACGTAACCTTAACAAGGAAATATTAATAAAAGGGTGATATAAATACCTATATGGTATTATATATAATTTTTTTTCTATGGTAGATGTATAATAAACTTATATTTAATTTACAGAAGGTTTTAATGGGATGATTAGATTTAAGAAATAAGGTAATGGTTTTTCTTGTCTCACTTTTAATTCTATTCGATTTATGTCTTATTCACCACTCATTACTTTTTTTGTGTTGTATATACTACCCATAAATATGTTATATTATTATTATATATAAACTATGGGTATTTACATAGAAATTTCATGATATATATTTCTTGGGTTTTAGGTTTTAAATGTTATCAAATCAGTAAATTAGTTTTGTCTCAATTCCCCTTCTTTGAGACATATTCAATTAATTTAGAAAAACCATGTTTTAAATAAAGAATAAAAAATGGTTTTAAAGATATAATATTAATCTTATTTTCAAGTAATATGATTTTAAAAATGTTTTATTGTTTTAAAATAATCCTTTATATGTTTTAAAATTGATTTCAAAGAAATGGGTTTTAGAACATTTTTAATATTTCTTTATATGTTTTCCAAGAATTTTCAAAGAAATGGATTTCAAAACATTTTCTATATTTCATTATTATTTTTTAAAGTGTTTTAAAAGAAGTGGTTTTCAAAACGTTTTCAATATTTATTTATAATTTTCCATGTTTATTTTGAATGAATACGGTTTTCAAAAGGTTTAAGGGTTTAAAATGAATTTATAATGAAGAAATAATATTTTCCTCAATAAATTTTTTTAAAAGATATTTCAAAATTATTTCCCATATAAGATGAAATAATTTGGAGTTACTCATGTATTTCTGGGGAAATTATCCATAGTATCCATCCGTATTCATTTTTGAATGGTTTTTGTTTTGATGGCATGATGTTTATAAAACCTGCTTTTTTTCACAGGTAATGCATTGCTGAAATGATTATAAAACCTATCTATTTTCTATATATAATTATATGATTACATGTTTATGACACCGATTTAATTTAATGGGTTATGATATGAATTTTTTTTTTGAAAATGATGAATGATTTTATTATGTGATGCGTAGGACCTATATCTCTCTCCAATGCATTTCGTCAAGATTTATATCTAAATAGATACTGATGGGAATAAAGGTGACAGACTTGATTCACTATGGGAAAATGGGAAAACATGATCCTTACAAGGAAAGGACTATTTCTAGGTATGGTGGTGTGTCCCACCTAATATATGTAGTTCACATAAAGATGGGAAGGTAGGGAAACCTGATCCACCATGGGAAGATGGGGAAACATGATCCCTTACAAGAAAAAGACTACAACTGGGGGTGGTGGTGTGTCATACCTAGTAGGTTTAGTCTCTGTGAAATTCCCTGATAAATTATAGCAATGTGTATTGACGTATAGGTAATTTTATTACATGTTTATGTGTATACCAAAATTCCATGTCATACTCTTATGTTATTGTTTAATGGAATATTCACTCGATCCCCTTATGATTCATGTCTTATGAAATGAAAATATTTATGCCACGATTTACATTTATGATCTTTGAAATTCAATTTATGATCCTCTAAGGCTATAATCACATTCTCCTACCCTTATTCTCATGTTTATGTATAAAAAGCTCCATTTTTTACCCTTACTGAGCATCTGATCTCATCCCTTTTTATATTTACATCCCTTCGTTATAAATATATGTATTAATTATGATGTGTCTAAGATGCGTTATAGTCATTAAGAACCTATTGGGTGATAATATAGATAACTTATGTACCAAATTTTATGTTCCATGTTTCCAATGGTATAAGGCTAATATAATATTTGAGCATCTGTTTTGTGTAATATATTAAGCATTCCATAAAATTGATGTGATTATAATGTATGAAAAGATGGGTTCTCTATAAACAATAGTAGTATTGTTTTTATATCAATTGATTATATACAGACTCTATATTAGTAAGATACATGGTATTCCTTGATTTTTTTTCCTTATAATTCCATTTATTAATTCACATTGACTATATACAAACATATTCTTGATTTATTATATGATAGTACTATTTTTTTTATTTTACTCACATGTTTATCTTTTGAGAAATTTATTTTTTTCCACTAACCTATATTTTCTATTTCATGATTTTATTTATATCATTGTGTATTTTAATATGGATTATTTTATAAAGACAACCAAATGATGTTTTATGAAAAATGGTTTCAAAGGAAATGGATTTATGAAACATGTATTGTTTTAAATGATAGAGATAATAGATTCATAATGATTGAAATTATATAGAATAATGTTTGTGTCCTACTTGGTTTCTTGCTAACAGACTCCATATTCTTTTAGGAATAAAAATATTTGGTTTTTCAGGAAACTGTTAAAGGTAACCCCATTATGTATCTCTCTAGATACTCTTATTTGATGTCCTCTTAATAGTGAGTCATGTTAGCAGTGACATATGGTCACATGAAGAAATTATCTTACTATTATTCCGTTGTTTTTCATGCTTTATAATTTTTAATTTTACTTGTTTGTATCATGTATATGTAATTTTCATACATGTTATACACTATTGATTTATATTCTTTAAATTATTGTTGATACATTTTTTTATGGGATGTTATCCACATTGTGGTTCTTTATCTTGGGTGATGCGTCATGTTTATCTCAATTTGTTCCCAACAAAACAGTATTTGAGACAACACCATGTTGTAAGTGTGATGATACTACCAAGAAATGGTTTGGGGTTTATTATATATAGGATTTAGGAAAACTAAAATTTAGGTAGTAAGTTGGGATGATTTCTTCGTCCACTAACTTTAATATTTTATCTCAAGTCATAAGGGGGGGTTAAGGATTTTTCATCACGTTGGAGATTTCTTTTAGGGTAATCAAAATGAACCTGAACATTGGGTTTATTTAGGTGGACTTTTTTTGTGCATACTATTGGATTCTAATTATTTTCCACAAATTTATTAAATCACTATATTCCTTAAATTCAAATTGTTTATGTGAAATAATATATATTCTCAAAGTTTATCTTTTGATTAATATATTTTCTATTAAGCTAATTGGATTTTGTATTTTTTAAGAGATAATTCCTCTACGAAGAGCTCTTCTGAATCATGGATATGAATTTGCGAGACAAGTTAAATTTGTAAATCTTCTAGTAGTCCCATAATTAATGGAATAAATTTTCTGTATAATCCAACCTCTAGGTTAGGAAACTATGCAAAACCAAGGATGAATTGTAGATCATGGATATACATTTACTATGTACTATGCACCTATATTTGTTGGAGATAGGGGACCCAAAGTATCTAAATAGTAGAATTAATCGACTGATAGGATCTTCATCTTATTGATGACTCAATAGGACAAAAAGATGGGTTTCTAAACTTAAACTCTTGAAGGAACGTGATGAAAATAGTGGGACTCCATCCTACATGAAATGTTTCTTGAGGATCTTACAAAGACCTATTTTAAGAAACCCTTCAATCAATATTTTCTCCATAAAATCATTTTAGTGGTTAATTATTAGGGATTATTAACATTTTAGAATAGAAAAAATTAATTAATAGAGTAAGTTACTCATTTCACTAACTTGGTTCACATATCTGTTGGGCTAGTTTATAATGAAGACGTTAAATATTGTTGGTATGATATGTGTATGAGGTCTGATATTTAGTTGATTCCAATTATATTATTCATGCAGATATTTTATAGGGTGGTTGATAAATTATCTATTTTTTGGAATACTTATCCATGAAGATAGGATTATGTTAATATTTTATTTTTTTCAGAGGTATCCAAGGTTTGTTAGCTGGCCAGGAAAGAAAGTGTAATAACGGTTATCGGTTTACATTGGGACTAGTTTCAAGGGATTTTTAAATGGAATCATGTGGTTTTATATCATTGTGTGAGTCCTAGTAATACTTATCATATTTTTAGGGAACCAGCCTTGGAAATACATCATTGTGGAAAATCCAGTAATATTTGGTGTTTTTTAAAATTATTTTCCAAGGATATATAGAGAGATACACTATTAAAAAATGATATCTGGGTCTCTCGAACAAATCAAAGGGCGGTGGATCATTTTATAATGTCAAGGGGGATTCTCATGTATGGAATAATGAATTAGGTTGAGCTAATGTATGATTAATTTATGTAGTGGAATACACATCCGATGAGTCATAAGTGAGACAATCTATTGTTATAGTTATAATATATATATCATACTCTATAGTCCTATGTTTTTTTGGTGTGGGTGAATATCATTATATTATATCATCTATATTGATTGATGTTATTGGGATTATACCTAGAGCTTGTTCTGGTCATGATTGAGAATTCCACACCAATAGGAAAGATGAAGTAACATGGTAAAAAATGGACTAAATTTCATGTGATTATTTTTGACATTAATGTTCAATGAGATTTCTTAGTTCATGGTCATTATATTTTTCACCTTACTATTGGTAGGGATTATATGATTAGTATTTAGGCACATTTATACTATTATCATCTTTGATATAAGTTTATTTCTTCATTTGGAATATGTTATGTCTTCTAATTTAATGGGATCCTAGTACTAGGAGTGTGGGGCTAGTAGTTCTTTATGTGTGAATGATCTCGAGCCATTATTAAGTTTTATTACTTAACTTCACTGATTAGTTATTAAGTAATCTACTTCCAAATTTCATGAGTGTATACAGTTTGGTATTTATTGATGATTTTTTAGGGTTACTACCCTAGGGGGAGGCTATATTCGTTATTAACCGTCTGCATAGGAAGAGAACCATTTTTATGTAACATTATCATATGGATAATATGGATTTGATAGATCTTAAACATCATCTTAGGGATCTATAATTTTAGGGATTTTTTCATCATAGTGTGTCACATTGGGAATTTGATGTTTTCCTTGTAATTGTGGATTAAAAAAATCTACATTTTTTCTTGATTATCAAATTTTTAATCAAGTTACAATAAAAAACAAATAATCCTTTCCTGGTTCATATATATATTTGAAAACCTCATATATTTATGACAGTTTTATAATATTTACATGTGATTGGTGTACCTATATTTAAGTGTTCTAGAAGAATATGTACCTAAGATAGTGTTTAAGGGTCGATATGGCTATTTTGAGTTACCAATTATGCCATTCATTGTTTTTAACAATCCTATGATAAATATGGAATTGATGAAAAAAATATTTCATCAATTATTGGACACATTAATTGAATTATTTTTTTGTAATTTTTGTGTAATCGATGTCAGTGGAAGAATATAGTGATCATTTAGATAACATCCTTATAATATTAAATGAACGTAAATTTTGTGGAAATATTTCTAAATGATAATTTTGTATCAATAAAGTGATGTTTATGGGCCATGTTATATCTAATAGGTGAATTTTTATAGGCCCAAAAAATACTCAAGTTGTGATTTCATGAGGGAGAAAAAGAAATATTTTTGAGATTCCATGATTATTGGGATAACTAGTTATTACAAATAGTTTATTTAGGATTTATCTAATGTTGAATATATGATGATAGTGTAAACATATAAGGGTGTTATTTTTAATTATAATACTATGTGTTAGAGATAATTTGAGAAAATAAACGGTACAACAACATTAGCTCCAATATTTATTCTTCTAGAACTGGGTTTGTGCTATGGTGTCTTCTATGGAGCCTCATATATGGTGCTAGGAAGTGTTATAATATAAGTGATTCATTTGGTAGTATATGTGTCTCTCCAAATGAACCATGAAGAGATTAATTATCCTATACATTATCTAAGGTTGGATATAGTGATACATTCTCGAAAGACATGTTACCACTATCTCTTTGGTGATTATTATACTTTTTATTATATAAAATAATCCTCAATTATATTTTTACACTGTAAGACATTAACTTATGGAACAAAAACTAGGTTGGGTATCATCAAACTGTTTATTATGATATTTCATATAAACCTAGAAATTTAATGTGGTTGCTGACACATTTAAAGGGAAGTTACCAACATAATACATTATGGAATGAATAGAGGAAGGGTATTTTACGAACCTTTTCCCTATGATGATATTGAAAGTGGAAGATAATGATGTCCATGTGATCTTAGATTGTGTGAATTTTATTTTCTCAATTGGTTATTAGATTCAGGTTAGACATGAAACATACACCTATTTTCAACATTTAAGTACAATCCATAATGGTGGGTAGACATAGAGTGAATGGTCTGAGTATAATTATGGTGTATTGTGTTTTTATGGTAGATTAGTCAATTTAATATCTTTATGGTTGGATTTGATGGAATGTGGACACTATTCTAGTTTTTTATACTCCTTAATAATAACTTGATTTATCATGTTCTATCATGTTGGTTTTAGTGGTTGAAGATGATGTGGTTGATTAAAGACTTTGTTTCATGATTCCTTATGTTAAAAAATATTAAGGAAGAGAACTAGAGGAATTTTAGTTTGTTTCAAAAATTACATATACAATTGTTTATGTAAGATGACATATTTATTGACTTCATTGTTGGTTCACCATGGAATATTATTAGAAAGGATGTGATATGGGTTTTCATTGGTTGGATTATGAAATTATCTCATTCTAATCAAACTATTGAGGTAATGAAGGTTTAATATCTCAGGTGCCTGTAAGTTTTATTGATTGTGAATATCCATGGTGTTTATAATGCTATTACATTTTATAGAGACCAATGATTTAAATACATATTTCGGAAGGTATTGAACGAGTCGATACATACCAAATTGAAAATGAGAATAATGTAGGATCTATATATGGATAGGTGTACTGAGATAGCCATTAAGATTCAAGAGGATATGGTTTAGGGGTGTGTGCTTGATTTTGGTGCCATATGGGAAAAGTATCACTCTTTGGTCTAATTATAATATAATAATAGTTATTATGTTTCAATAAGAATGGTTCCTTTTAATGAGATGTATGCAAGACAATGTATGCCTCCCTTGGTTTGGATTAAGTTGGAATAATGGTTTTTGATGGGATCAAGTCTTGTAAAAAAGGTGATAGAAAAGGTTGAATTAGTAAGAGTGATGTTACCGATAGCTCAAAGACGTTAGAAAACCTATGAAGAATATCTACATTTCTCACTAGAATTTGAGGTTTTTTATTAGAGTTTTCATAGATTTTAACCTCATTTGGTACATCATTTATTGACTATTAAAGGTAAGTTGGCACTAATGATTCTTGGCCCATTAATTATTTTTTAATGTCTTGGATAGGTGGATTATCAGTTTGACTGTATATCCATCTTGAAATTTATTAATCATGTAATTAGTGTTTCCAAGTTCAATTGGTATCAACCAAACCCTTATCATGTGATTAAATGAGAAAATTCTAATATTGATCCAAAAACCTAATTTTTTTATTTTCAAATTCATATTATTGATCACAAGGATAAAGTAAGACATGGTAAAACAATTCCCTTAGACCAAGTATAATGAAAGTGTATATGGGATATCCACATGAAATGGGAGAAGGAAACATTGATGAGGAAGTATTGGCCATTCTTTATGCGAGTTCATAATATTGAGCACCATCTATGGGATGAACGTTACATGGTGGGGGGGAACAATGACACCATTTAGTTAACTATTATGTTTAATTTTGATCTTGGTTTGTACGTTTTGGTGTTTTAGAAGAATTAAGGAGTTAAATTTTAAAAATTTATAATTTTGGGGAAGCTAGTCTTGGTGAACGGTTTATTATCATGGTTATTATTAAACTTTTAGTAATTATATGACATGGCATGTTGGGTTCTAGTGGTTATTTGAACAGTTTGAGAATAGTTTTTTTAACTAGGCTAGTCACCATGAATACTATAAAAGGAATGTGTTTTGCCCAGATGTTGTGCCTAGTATTTATCATGGTTTTTATAAACATGTGGATATTTCTAAGAAATTATGTGACTAAATTTTGAATTGATTGTGGCTACCACACATTTGGTTTACAATTTTTATAACCATGTATATTAACAAGAAAACCCAATCCATACTTCTTGAAATTAAAAAATATCCAAACTCACTTTGTGATTTTTATCAAAATCTCCGAATAATCCCTCAATAGTTTGAAATAACCCCTCAATGATGATCTGGAGAACACTCCCATATTTTTTTTCTGTTTCTCTATATATTTCGGTGGATTTTGTCGAGGTATATTCCTATTTTTGATCAATTTATTGTCTTCTCACTCGATACATACTTGATCTATTTTCTCAATGATCTATTAAAACCAAATATTTAATTATTTCTAGATCCAGAGGGTTTTATAGATAATTCATTATTTTTTTATGGATCTAGTCTTGTGAGGACCCGATCTCTTTCCTTGCATCAACGTTTATGAAGATATCTAGGTACACTCTTTGGGAAATTTTGGCGTCTCTATAAAACTGCACTTTCACATAAATTACATTTTTTTTGCAAATTCAATTGGTTTGGTTTCTGAGATTGATTGATTCAGAATATATGAGGTAATTTTTGTATAATTGATTCTTTTTTTCATGAGAAATGAATTTGAAGTAGGGTTTTTTTTCAAAATCATTTTTTATCACATAATGTGTTATATATAATGCCTCAAATATGATTTTTTACTCTAAAATTGATTTTCAAACATGGAAGAGATTATTCATTTCATGTGTCATTTTTTACCAAATTGTGAGCATGGTTTAATATAATTTTGGAAAAACATAACAGATTGGGAATGTTTGGTGCATTGGGTTTTAGATATATTAAAACCATAGTGAGTGTGGTACCACTAGGGTTATTATGATATTAATAGACTATTGAAGGAATCTATATTATAATAATTTAAATTATACCCATATTATTATTCCTTATATGTCCCGGTATGTATTACTATAGATAAAATCCCAACATTTTCATGGTTTTTTATATGATAGTATTGTTTTACGATTGATTTTTCCCTTGTTAATATTTTTATGTATATATGTTTTGACTAAAACACTCAAATTTTTAAATGATATACATATATTCAAACACTTTTGGATTTGAATATGGATTAATTTAAAATGATATACAAATAAATTTGATGTATATATGTTTTAAAAAAATAGTTTTATGAAAAAAATTGTTTTTAAATATAGAACTAATAATTTAATGGTGATTTCCACTTTTTATATTCATAGAGGTATCCTACTGGTAATTTTACTGAAACGATAGATATTACATGGGTAATATGCAAATATAGTTTTTTAGGAAATAGGTAAAGTGAAGAGAGTCATGTAGCTCACCAGCTTCCCTTCGTAAACATATTATTCATAGTGAGTTTTTCTTTGTGGTAGAAGATGAACACATAAAGGCATCATTATTCTATTGTTAAGTTTTTATTTTGGGTTTATTATTTTGGATTACCTATGTATGTGTGAAAACATGATGTCATTTATATGTTTCCAAGAAGTATTTTCATTCTACTTGTTATAATTTTCTAAATATTTCACTACTTTTGAAATTGAATTTAGAAATATAAAAAAGATCCATTTTTTATTGGCGTTCTAATATGGAAGATATTATTTCATTAATTCCAAGATTGGAAAGAGGATTCCATCAATAAAAATATGGAGAGAAGGAACTCAAGGTGATAATTACATATAAAAAGGTGGACCGTGATCTACCAGTTTTAGAATCCTTATCCATTGATCTTTTTCAATTCATTAATTACATTTATGATTCCACTATGTAAGTGAAAATGGTATAAAAAGATATTATCAACCATACATTCCTAGAATAGGTCATTTAAGTTAAAATATTAATACACGATCACATCTAACATCTTTCAATAATCCTCATTGAGTTTTTTCATGATGAACATAAACATTATGTTGATCAGTTGAATGGAGTAGACATAATTTTTGATTCCATTATTTTTCATTTTACTCTTTTTTTAAAATCCTTTTAACCACCTTCACATTTCATTTTGTGAATCATTACCTCTTTAACATTCCCTTTAATTGAATAAATAATCCACCAAGGTGGAGTATTTTTAATAAAATATGGAGGATATTGAATGCCCACTTCCATCTATGAAAAATCAAATCCATGATGGATTTTACATTAAATAACAACTTGAAGCCAAACCTAGTATGTTATTTAATAAATTAATTAATGATTATGTAATTAATTATATTAAAATTCAATTCATTATTTACTTTGACATTTTAGATTTTTTATATTCATCAAAAACATAGATTTACCTATTGGATGGGGACAAAAATAAATGTATCTGATGAGGAGCACTTGAAACACCATAAAGTAATTCAATATCAATATGATGGAGTAACTAAGTAATTTCTAGTTTAATTTCCTAAATAACATGAGTCACATTTTGTCTACATTATTGGATAAGATTATGATATTAATTTTTCATATGATAATTACCTAAGATTTACATTATGCTCTAATTTTCCATTTGATAATTATCTTAATGAAACATACCCTATGAAATATGATGATGTTATGTATAGTTTGTATATTTAGTAGTTTATAAGGATGATGAACCATATTTTAACCCATCCCATAATGATATTTTTACTTTATTGATTTGGGATAGGCCTGATGGAATCTATCTAGGGATACCACACAAATCAAGGAAACGTATTTGAAATAGATTTAACCGATCGTTCAAATTAAAGAAAAACCACCCATTATAAAACTTCAAATGAAAACTAGAAAATCACTACAAGGGGATTAAAAAACCATAGTCCAACATAAGGATTAAAGAAATATTTATTCTCATTCATTAATTTACAAATATATTTTATTTTCATTTCATTTTTTTGAATAAGTTTTCTTATGATATCCTATTTTAGTGTTGGTTTTCAGTGGGAAGCACAATAAAGACTAACTCAAGGTTTCTCTAAGAATAATACTCGGTGGTATTTTCCTTTTAAATTCCTTAATAACTATAAATATTGTGTTCTCATTATTTAACCTAAAAGGAAATTGTTAAATAAGTTTATTGGTGTGGTACTAAACTATTTAGGGGGTTCAAGTTTTTTAATTTCTTCTTTATTTGTGTTTTTTAGGTTAGAATATTTAAATAGAAATTAAAATCAATTAAAAAAATTATTTTATTTATATGTTGTTAAAAAAATGATTGATCTAAATTAATATTAATTTTTATTTATTACTGAAATGAATTTAATTTATTGATAATAAATCTTTACATTTAATGATGTTTGATCAAATATTAATCTCAATCTTCACTAGTGTTGTCCTCAATGATTAAAATTTCTCAAACTTGAGTGGTTTCAATGCATATTTAGAGATTCATTCAAATTCTATTTTTCTTGAGTGTCTTGAGTTGTGGAATGAAATTACTAACTTTTTTTCTATTATTTAAATTTTTTAGAGTTCAAGAATTATGACAATATATGATTATGGATATTTTATGAAAAACTATTTTTAAATTTAACTATATTTTCATGTCTACCCTTATATCTGACCATTTTATAAATAAAATTATAGCTCAAAAAAATCCATTTTTAGCCAAAATATAAACCAATATTTCATATATTCTTTCTCTATATTTTAATTTCATGAATTTGGATGATCTCAATTATGGGGGTGGGATAATTCTTCCACTTTGAAAAATATGCTAGACTATTTTTATGCTGATTTATACATTTCTATTTTGATGTTTTGGAATGAAATGAAAAATGGGATGACCTAAGGATAAATTAAGATTTCAATAAATGATGGAATAAATGTTTATAAATACTTCATAAATGAAGGATTATTCTATTTCCCTCTAAATACTGAATTATGGCACAAAAACATTGAAATAGTACCTGAATAAAGGATGAAACATTGCCACAATGGAAGGAATAAGGAATAAATCTACCCATCAAAGCAAAAAATTCCTATGTGTTGACCACTTAACAAATGTAAGATTTGTTATGAGGATGAATAATGTAACATTTGAGTGATTTATGAACAATTATTCCTAATAAATTATTTCATGCATTTATCATCACATTAGATCCAAGCCTCCTCATTCGATCTCAAAATTTCACCGTTAAATCCTATCAACCTTTATGCCTAAAAAAATACAAGTTAAATAACCTCATGATTAACATATTTTTAATGATTATATTAGGTAGAGATTCTAAGAGGTAATCAAGACTATGGAATCATTCATGATTTGATAATGAGGACATACGCATTCCAAATCATGAGTGACAAAATATACATTTCTGAGGAGGTATTAAAAAAATTAACATGAAAATTAACAAAACATTGAATGGTTTTTTATGCATAAAGAGTATAGAAAAAATATAAATTCATCCATATGGAATGATATTTCATTATTGTTTTAAATTTAAATGTGTTCTCATTTATATATTTAGACATTTCATTTGACCATGGTATATGATGATTTTTTCAATAGGAATAATTATGTGTAAAGGAATTGATATAGGTCAATTTGTTAGTCATTTTACGTGACATTATAGTTACTTGAATCCAAAAAATCTATATTTTTGGGGGCAATTATTGTATTTTTAGAATATATGAGTATTGTTGTTTCAATTGGGAAAATTTCTTGAATATTGAGATAGAATTTTTTATTTATCCTTGTAAATATTAGAATAAATTCAATATATATTAATTGTTATTTTAATGATTATCTTATTTTGTTGAATTTTTTTTGATAACATTAAATTGGATATATAAGGGAATTTCTAAATTCTAAGGTTTTTAAAGCTAAAATATGGAAATTGAGTGAAGATATGTCTTTATCATCTGGCTTTAGAGGATGATCGTATTCAGTTGGTCCAGATTGTAATCACTTCCTCTAGATCATTAGAATTTTATTTAATCTTATTTATTTAGACCATAGTCTTGTCCCCCCACATATGAATTCCTATCATAATCCTTTTAGGGGTCGTATGTTTTTTTAATAAAATTATTTATTATTTTACAACTGTAAGCCTCTGAAGTAATTCTTCACAAGGAATAATAATAAATTGCAAATAATTATCATTTAATCTATAGGGTATGGAAATTAGTAATGTAAGGAGAAATCATAAAATAACATAAGCCTTCCAGGAGAAAATTAGGCTATCACATTATCACAATTATAACCATTCAGGGATTCCACGTGGATACATATACACATAATAATTTAGAAATAATTACATGTGATTTTTTGAAAATCATATCTCAATGAATATAAAAATATATTGATGAAGAAGGGAGGTTATGTGAGAAAAAGTACTAATTTTTTCATTCTAAATAGAAAGGATACTAAAAGATTTGTATATATGAAAGAGGAATGATCGAAGAATTTAATAAGACATAGAAGCACTAATAAGTAAAAGGAGGAAACAACTTTTGGAGGAATTGACTACTACATGATGAAACCAGTCTAATATTATATTATAGATTTTCCATGTCCTATATTTTTATTTCATTCTATAATGCACATAATATTTTCGAAGATATTTACTGAATTTTTTATTTCCTCTATCATTTAATATTTGTATTCACATCATCACATTGAACTCTCAAACTTATAATGGAAAGGGAATAAATTATTTCTTTTCCTTGAGAGAGGAAAACACTGTGTTCTTGACTTTATTAACTTTAATTATTATAATTTTTATTATAACTTAGGTGGGGATATAAGGGTGATTAGTTTTGTTTTTTTTGTCATCAAACACTACTTAGAATCATTGAAAAACTCATTCTAATATCTACTAAATCCTTGATACATCCCTTTCCTCATATGTTGTCATTATATACGGGAGTTGTGTGTGTTCAAGGGATGAAATGGAATATAATCGTGTTAGGTCATGGAATGTGTCACATTAGCAATTGATATGTGTTTACCATTTATTACATTTAGAGGATGAGAGTTTGGTGTTGCCAGGATATATCATAGGCATGATAAATTTTATAGTAAAGGTAGGTTTTAATAGTCCATGAGTGATATAACAGACTTTAAAATAGAATTTATAAAATAAATAATGAATAATTAAGGTACCCATATAGTCAAACTATTGGACTATGTTGCTTATTATTAATATAAATAACACTGAATTTAATTTTCATATTTTATTTCTATTTTTCAATCCATTTCAAACAACCATCTTTTCATTGAGCATATAAAATATAAAATCCCAAAAATAAAAAAAATAAAATTAGGCCTAGTAATTTTTAAAATTATTAAATCCCCACAATTAAGATAACATGTATCATCCATACCCACCTTACAACTAAGATAGTGGCTAGACCGGTTTCTACATGGACTTAAAGTGTGTCTCCCCGTACGCTAGAGGATTCTGACCAGCAGAAAGGGTCTCAGGAGGTGATAGTAGAGAGACTATGCCTTCTTTTCAGACATACATAGTGGTATTATAGAGTAAATAAGAATAAATAGTGGAATTAGTAACTAACAATGATAAAGTTGCAGAAGACAGATTTGATATACTGCACAAAAAGTGGTAAATGACAGTTTATACAATAGATGAATGTGTGGCATGGTGTGGACACATAAACTAAAATAGTGATCATAAAACATGCTTTTCAACTCGGAAAAATACATGAATCTACTAAAGAAAATAATTACAATTCTCAACAATGATCTCCACGAGCATCCTGATCTCTAGCTCTATCCTTTGATCCTAACTCCTAGGTACAAGAAAACAGTTACAAGTAAGGTCCAAGGTCCTGATAGAAATAAATTCTACTCGGGTACCCTAGTGAAATGGAATCCCTTGTAGGGTGTGTGATATAAATCTTAGTATATTGGAACCACTAATTTATATCCCCATACAGATAGTGTAATATTAATTATATAGTATGAAAGAATTATAAATAGCGTAAGCAGTAAAATATAACTTAATACCTGAGTACCTGCTTCATCACTTGGATGGTGTTTGAAAATGTATATAGTTCATTAATTATGTAATTACCAGTTTATATTGATAGGTCATGTAAGGTATATCCAGCACATATATCACCTCTTTAAAGTATAAATAGTTATGTTTCCAAGATACAACAAGGAAACCTGCAATGATATCCACTAGTGATGTCCCAAGGAAATAACCAATGTAACATAGACCTCAAGGACCATCAACACAGTAATAAATGTTGCCTATCTAAGGGTAAGAGTGTAATCCAAGGAGAATAGTTTATGGAATTCCAAAATCAGAAGCCTACCAAATCCTAAGAGATCATCCATTGTAAAACATGGCTATGTAGTGACTGGGCCCTATGGTATTTAACCATGGCACCTACTTGTCAATGCTAGATCCAAGGAGTGTATCCAAGTAATCCTTTAATACTTTGTGAGGGATCCTATGGTGTCATACTGGGCATCCAGAACTAGACCCGGATTGAAATATTGGTCGGTCGCAAACCTAAGAAAGTCACATCCTTAAATCAAAATGGGGTTCTTGAGTGCTCAAGGCATTCCCTGATAAGAATCCAAGGTGAGCTTGAGTCAGGCCATTCCTATTGGATAATTAGGTCACTTAATATTTTATTTCGTTCAATCCTTGCCTTTCATTAGCGTGATAAGGCCAAGTAGCATGAAACCATTCATTTAGTCCATTTAAGATATATTCAGTAATTAAGGATCACTCATCTACCTTCCATTAACCTGGTAAGGGGTGATATAGACATGTAGCATATTATTAATTTATGAACATGAGTCCATCCATTTAATTCTTATATGGGAATTCATGTATCAGCCAAGGTATAATTATGATAAACAATTGAGTCTATCCATGGAAATCATACCTGGGAATCCATGTTTCACCCAAGGTATTAATAATGTTCAATACAGTCAAAATAATTTAATAATCTCATTTTAGGTTTAATCATCATGCATTAACCGTTACATTTAATTCAACCTATTCAATTTAACAACGCATGTCTATTGTATTTATAAGGCCCCATTGATCACTTAGGAGGTGTCCATGATATATGATATCACATATAGGGAAATTCCAATATAAAACGGGACCAAGAACTTATACGGTGCCTTGGTTATTTAGTCATTTTAAAAGAGAAACTCGGTGTTCTTAATTCCATTTGAGTACATGTTCTAAACATTCCATATATCAAAAATTACATCGATTCATAAAGAAAAAAATAGGACAACAAGGAAAGGAATTATAAACATCCAATCACTACTTTAATCTTGAAGATAGTTCACCTCTGTTGTAGGGGTTTTATTATAAAATCATGATCTTGATTATCACACAAATCACTTATTGCATTTAGTATTTTAAATCATGAAACATGCTAAATTCAAATTCAAGAGTCATTTGACTTAAATACTTCACTACTTGAATTAATCTCTAACAAAAGTACAGAAAGAAATTTATTAATGAATTTATAAAACTGAGGATATAGAAAGGGACCCTACCTCAGGGTGGAACCTAGACGTACACTTGGATGTTGTTCCATTATAACTAGTAGTTTCTAGACCCCCACTAAGCATATACACCTTCACACACATGTAAGGACACCTATCTCCCATGCACACACCTGCATGTCCATGAACATGCATAAAGGGATCCTTACATATATGATTATATGCATATACCTATCTTAACCCACCTATGTATTCCATTTTTATATGTATATATATGGGAATACCTAGAACTATATGTGTATATTCACTTCCATGGATGATTATACAAGTAATAGGGAACCCACGCACATATATACACTTACCTATACAGAAACATGCAAGTCTCCTTAGACTCAGTGACTAAAAACCACAATGCAGAGACCAAAAAAAACAAATTAATTACATGGAACCTTAAAACACTTAAAGAACCAAATTTAAAGTGTTAAAAACCAATAGGTGGCAAGAAAATATCACCTCCGATGGTGGCAATGAACTAAAACAAGTTGAACCACCTCAAATTCGATGAAATTTGATGGTACACACATGAACACATCTTGAGAGACCATTTGTGTGAACTAGTATTTAAGGAAAACTTGAATTTGGTCAAACCCTCAAACCCTAGGTTTAGCAAAACCCTACCAGACGATAGGGAGACCGAAAAACATCCAAGAATCAGAAGAATATGGAAGGAGGGGACTAACCTTGAAGGATTGGCCAATAAATTTGGATAAATCCATGTGGAGATCAAAGAACAGAGGAGGAACGAAGTGGTGGTCGAGAACGCGATGAATGGAAGCCCCCTTGGGTGTGTGTCCTGTATGAGGGAGAGGGGTGAAGAGGTGAGTGTTTTTTATTAAATTTAAAATAAATTTATTTTCCTAAAATTGGGTAAACGACGTGGTTTGACCCGTAAGGTTTTACAAAATTTGTGAAAATCGTGCGTGGCTATTGCCTCTATGCACCCACCGTGTGGGATAGGCACATAGATTGGAAAACTATGAAAAGACCGTGCATAATGCCACTACCAAAATGAATTATCCTACAAAATTACCTAATATGGGCTGCATGGTTTCAAACAAACTGTGCGCCCTATATAGGTCCTTTAAAACCTTCTTTTCCTGGTTTTGTGATCCTAAAACTCCTCGAGATGTCCGGGAATGTTCTCAGGAAGTCACCCAAGTCCAAAAAACATTATTTTAAGAATTCCAACTCTCATAATTTTATTTCGAATATCAAATTTTAGAATGCACCGTAATGTAATTGAAAAAGTTCCAAAACCTTTGTATATAAGTCTAGTTCAAAAACACGGGCCTCTAAAGTCTACCCACCATAAAACTTATCAACCCTAAGAAGTTATTAGAAATAAATAAATCATCACTTGACCTACAAAGGTCATGAAGTTTCATTAAAATGGTAGAATTTTGTTTCCAAAACCCAACATACTTATTATGCAATTTGAACTTAATCCTTTACAAGTTGATCCAACATTTATTATCTAACTGAAACATCGAAACAGATCTTACACAAGCCCGCTAAGATAATGAAATGATCACATCATCATCTTGATAAACATCTAACAGATGGTGCTCCCCACCATAGGTCTTAAATTAATGAAGGGCCAAAACGAAGCCATGGTACCTCTACTATTGAAATTTCAATAAAAATTATGCCTCTATGCATCGTATCGATGCTCCTGGAATTACTACATTAAAATGGAACGGTTTGATCCTGATCAAACTATCATAAAATAGTTGCATAATGATTCTCATAAGACACTTACAACCTTGAAACCACACTTTCCTTCACCTGGAAACCTGCTTTAAAATGGTTTCTCAAGACCATAGACAACGAATAAGAGAGATAGAATGGGTCATGCCACTTGGCCAACATATCATGATGATGTCTGACTTAGAAGGCCAACAGAATTCTAAAAGTAACAGCCAGAGTGTATGAGTCTAACTGTGGTGTTCCTATTCGGGAACCTAGGAGTCACTCAAGACATACCAAGCCTCGATAAGAACCACACATCGTCATATATCATTGATAAGGTTCACCAAACGAGATAAACTACATAAAAATTTAGCGTGGCGTAAGACTGACACTCTATTAGTGAATCTAGAAGACATTAAGATAGGGGATATGATTGTCTCTTAAAAACATTACACTATGAAGATTGATATGGTTTCTATTCAACACACCCAACTACTGGAAGGGAAAAAGTAAAACCATAACTAGTCGACATCAAGGAAGAACCTCAACTTCACCTGTCGATGCACCAACACTTAACTGAATACAATCCATTACTACATAAGGAATTCAATGATTGATCTAGATTTAACAACCAAAGTATCCCAAGAACTACAATGTTCCCTTGAGGTTTCATACACAACAAACCATATCAAAGTCATGCTACCATTCAAGAATTGACATAAAACAACAACAATAAGCCTCAATGGAATTCAATCAAAAACTAACCATTTCATAATGGTCCTATTAGATTGTGCTCCATCAACATGAGAGGAAACATTTACCAGATTCAACAAAACACCCCAACCTTATGAGTTTCCCGGTCACAAAAGAAAGAAAAGAAACTTCTCATTATCATGCTAGATCAAAACATCTTAAAAAAACACGTGGTGCTACTTCGAACCACGATCACAGTGTAAAATCATTAAAATAATGTAAATGTAATGAGGCTGCTGTTTCAAAATATCCAAGTCATTTTAAAGTCATCCAAATCATTATGATGAAACTGATTCTTTAACGCCAATCCACTCTACTATAGAGATGACCCAAGACCGCAATCAACAACATAAGAGATTTCTTTCAGACTCATATTTCCTCATACGACCATTATCTTGGATGACACCACAACTATTCGTCTATTTATAAGAATAATAAAGGGTCAAACGACATATAAAGGATCCGACCATTCCCAAGGAATGTCTTAACTTATGATATCGAGAATTTCTTGATGCTGATGCCCACAAATGGAAAAATAAATACATTACCACCAATTTGAACAAGGGTTTTCTTTGAAAACTGAATTTCCTACTATTGAAAATAACACCCGAATGGCACTAAAAGTCAAGAAAATTCACGGTATAAGAAATGCATCAAGCTCCAAGGGTTATACCTACCGAGGGATAGACCCCTACGAAGTACAATGTAGATACTAACACTAGTTCATGAGATAAGAAGTTAGTAGTCTTAAAATATGACCATCAATCAATTTCTAAAAAAAATAACGCCTATAGAAAACATTCATGCTTCTGTTCCTAAGAAAATCAAAGGAGAAACTCAAACCACCCTTACACAAGGGTCTTAAGAATAGGACACCACTACATGTTTCATTTCGATGTCCATAATATTTATCACATTTAATATTTAATCATCAAAAGATTTAGTCAAATCAGTAAGTATCATTTTTTTTAAAAACCTCTAGGTACTTGATTTCAACCGATTCCCCAAGGTAAAAACATGAATGTTTTATAAAACCACATTTTTAACCATTAAATATTTATTAACATCCATAAAAAATATAAATTTTATCATGTTAATTCATTTTAATAATTAAGGAGACCTACAAGGGTTTAACTAAGAAAACTTGGGTTCACCTAAAAGAAACACAATACAATTATTAAAAACATTAATGTTCAAACACCTAAATGGGTCATCTCATAAAAACATTCCCCAACTGACCTACTTGGGTCCAGTTTCATTTTAAAATATAACCATTTTATTTCAGATCAAAATTAAAAATATTTTATATTTATAAGCATTTCACAGAGAATCATGCCATTACATTTAATATACTTTTCCATTTCCTAATCCATGATGTGCCCATACACTTAATGGATTGAAAATTGTATCCAATTAATAGATACCAATGTCAATTCCGAATTTTACAAGATCAAACATCACAATCCAACTTATATGGGTGGCCATATAATAAACTTCAAAGTACCCATACACTTTATATTTTTGTATTTGACTCACTTTAGTCAAAACCAACTTACTTTAGAATTTTAATTATCACATCCTTTACAATGGTTCAAATACATAGGTTACCTTTTCCCATCTATGAGGTTACCATACACCTTACAACGAAAAACTACCTCTCATTATAACTACAACTAGTAACTTATCTCATGCAGCCATTTACATATATCAAAGCAAGCTAGTATGTCACTATAAGCTGGTAACATAGAGAAACATACTGAAAACATAGAAGAATGGAATTTTATCACCCAATCATGTTAAATATATCACTAAAACATGATATTATAATAGTAATGACAATAAATACATTTCATATCATACGTTCAAGTCACATAATTCGAATTATTTTGAAATCTAAAGTGGAACCACATGGCATGGAACTTTGCATGGAATTTGAATTTCATATGTGCCTATATGATCTTGTAACAAATATTCCTTACCATATCATGCAAAGAGTAAAAACACCATAAAATAATAAAATAATAAGATGCATAAATTACACCAGTCACTGAAGGAGAAATAATATCATTTGTAACATCAAACATCATGAACAAAAATTCCCAACAATGTCTACCTGGTCATTTCCCGTATGTGGGTTGATCAGTACCAAGAATGAATATTAACCAAATGCTGACACATTCCTATTCTACGTTATAAAAACCAAAAACTATAAGATTAAGGAAATTAAATTTCATTTAATACCACTTTCTAATGTCCCAAACCAGCTCACTACTAAGACAATGGCCGAACTGGTCACCACATGGACTCAATCGTGTCTCCCTGTATGCTAGAGGATTCTGACTAGCAGTGAGTGTCTTGATAGGTTTTATTGGGCAGAATATACCCTCTTATGAGAGTCTCACAATATTAATAAAGAGTAAATAACAATCAATATCGAAATCATTAAATAGGAATGATAAAGAGGTGGAAGACAGATTTGATATACTGAACAAAAAGTGGTCAGTGCCAGTTTTTAAAAAAGATGAATGCATGGCATGGTAAATAAATCTAAGAAAAAATAGTGATTATAAAACATGCTTTAAAACTCAGAGAAATACATGAATCATATAAATAAAATAACTACAAATCTCAATGTATTTCTCCATGAGCATCCTAATCTCCAGCTCAGTCCTTTGATCCTAAATTCATCGTTCAAGAAAACAAAAACAAGCAAGGTCAATGGTCTTGAGAGTAAGAGAGTCTACTCAACATCCCCAATGTAACGATGTCCTAAGTAAGGTGTGAGATATAAATCCCAGTAGGTCGACACCACTAGGGTCTAGCCTAATCCAAACAGTGTAATATTAATTAAATATTATGTAATCATGCATAATAATGTTAGAAATACAATATAACTAAATACCATAGTACCTAAATTAACCCTCATCTAGTATCTGAACATATAACTAGTTTATTAATTAAGTTATTAACAATTTATATTGATAGGAAACTTTAGGCAAAGCCAGCACTGACATCACCTCGTGGCAGTATAAATAGTGAATGTTCTAAGATATAATTAGGCAACTTGTAATGATATTTACAAGTGATGTCCCAAGGTAATAACCAAGGATACATAGACATAAAGGGTCACCAACTTGGTAATAAATGTATCCGATCTAAGGGTAAGCATGTAATCAAAGTATTAGATTACATGGAATTCCACAATAACATGCCTATAGAATCCACAGTGATTATCAAAGGTAAAATATGTCTAAGCAGTGATTGGGCCCTATGGTCTTCAATCGTGGAACCTACTTCCTAATGCTTCATCCAAGTAGTATATCCCAAGAATAATTTAATACTATGTGATGGATCCTATAGTGTCATTACATGCATCAAATACTAGACAAGGATCAGGATCTAGGTTGGTCTCATCCGATGCAAGCCACATCCTTGAATTGGCATGGGGTTCTTGAGTGTTCTAGGAATTCACTGATAAGAATCAAAGGAGAACATGAGTCAGACCATTCTTGTTTCATAATGAGGTCACATAATATTTCAATTAGTTCAAGACTTTCCTTTCCTTAGTGTGATATGTTAAAGTATCATTCAACCATTCATTTAATCTATTTATGATATATTCAATAATTAAGGTTCAATTCACTACCTTCCATTAACAGGGTTTAGGGTGCTAACGACATGCAACCTGTTATTAATTTATGAAATTGAGTTAGTCCATTGTATTACTACATGGAAATATTTTTATCACCCAAGGTATAAGTATGACAAAACATTGATCTATCCATGGAATTCCTTATTCGAAATCCATGTGTAACCCAATGTGTTAATAGTATTCAATACATTCAAAATAATTTAATAATCTCATTTGAATGTTAATCATCATGAATTATCCATTGCATTTAATTCTACCCATTAAATTTACCAAGTCATTTCAATTGTATTTATAAGGCTCTTTGAATAACTTAGGAGGTGTCCACGAAATAAGAAATCACCTACATGGTAATTCTAATCTAAAATTGGACCAAGCACCTAGATAGTGTCTTGGTTATTTAGTCACTTTAAAAAAGAAACTCAGTGTTTTTACTTCCATTTGGGGCCATGTCCTGAACATGCCATATATAAAACATCACATTGATGTATAAAGAAAATATCAATGAAATAAGGAAAGCCCGAATAAAATTCTATTCACTAATTTTATCTTGAAGATAATACACCTACATTGGAAGGGTTTTATCATAAAATCATGATATTTATTATGAGATAACTCACTTATTGAATTTAGTATTTTAAAACATGAAACATTCTAAATTCAAATTTAAGATTAATTTGATCTAAATATATCACGACCTGAATTAAACTCTAAAAAATGTGTAGTATGCAATTTATTAATTTCTTTATAAAATTGTGGACATGGAAAGGGATTCTACCTAGGGGTGGAACCAAGACAAACACTCGTATCTTGGTGATTTATATCTAGAATATGATACACCACAACTAAGAATATTCACTTTCATTCACATGTAAGGATACCTATCCCTTATGCACACACTCGCATAGCCATGAACTTGCACAAGGGGATCCTTATATATATATATATATATATATATATATTATTAAATGAATATACTCATCTCCACTCAAATAAATATTTATTTTCATATATATACATTGTAATAACTAAAAATATACATCTATATGCGCTGCCATGGATGATTATTCACGTAATGGGGGAACCCACATATATATACACTTACCTATGCACACGCAGGTGAGTTTCTTAGACTTGGTTACTCATAAACACAAATAAGAGACCAACACACTACAAATTAATTATAAGAAACCTAAAAAAACTTAAATACCATAATTTATATTGTAAAAAACCAAGTGGTGGGAAGAAAATATCACCTTAGATGGTGGCTGCGAACCGAAATGAGATGAACTACTTCACCTTCAGTATCAGTTGACGAATACACATGAATAAGTCTTGAGAGACCATCTAGATGACCTAAAAATGATGGAAAACTATAATCAGGTTAACTCCTCAAACAAAAGGTTTGGATGAACCCTACTGGGCAACGGTGAGACCGAGAAACAACCGAGAACTAGAAGAAGAACGGAGTACAAGACTAACCATGAAGGATTGACCATGAAATGTGGAGAAATACAGGTGGAGATCAATAAAAAGAAGAGGCCCATAGTGGGGGATGAGCATGAAGTGAATGGGATCCCCCCATATAATGTGTGAATCACATATGAGGCAGATGGTTGAGGAGGTGATTATTTTATTTTTATTTAATTTAAAATAAATTATTTTTCCTAAAACTAGGTAAGCAACATGGTTTGACCCAAGGGGGTTTTCTAAACCATGTGCAAAATTTGTGAGGCTACTTCCTCTAAGCAGACACCGTGTAAGCTAGGTGCATGATTTGGAAAACCGTTCAAAGCCCATGTGTAATTCCACAAACCACCTGAATTTTCCCGCACATTTACCTGCTATGGGTTACACAGTTTTAGCCAAATCATGTTCCCTCTAAAATTCCAGTAAAACCTGATTTTCTCAGTCCAGTGCTCCTGAAACTCTTCGAAATTACTGAGAATGTTACAAGGTCTTCACCAATGTCCAAAAAAATAATTTTATGAATTTCAAATCTCTTAATTTAGTTCCAATGATTAGTTTTAAAAATGACCTATCAAGTAATTGAAGAAGTTAAAAAAAACGTCATATTTTTTTCCTCTTAAAAAACACGAGACCTTACACAACCCTATTCATCCACTTTACCAAACTAGGGAAACAAAAAATTTCCCATGACAAAAACAATTATGGGTGTGCATCACACCACAAACCAAAGGGTTCACAATTCAGTGATGATAGGAATGGGTATTGTGGCCACATATGTGGTTGTTCGTTTAATGACCATGGGTGTACTCTCCATGAAAAATTTTATTTATTTTTTTTAACCAGGATTGTGTATAATTTCTTGGTTATCTCTCTTAATTTTTTCTAAAACTATTACATGATAAGATGTATTTTGGTAAAATCTCCCCATCACTCTCAAATACAATAACCCCCCCTTAAGAAGGGGTTTTTGTGGATGAAAATTTATGGTGATTCACTTTTTTTCTCCTATGTATTCTTTCTTTATCTTTACCTCTTATCATATCTGATTTGGTGTAGTTTTGTCATGACATAATAATATGATTCATTTTTTGTTTATTGAAATCAAGTTGGAATAGTGGAACATTTTTTTCAAAATGGTAATGAAAAAATCATTAAGATAATCAAATATCATTGTTCACTATTTCGTTAGAGTTATTTTTATACCATTATATATTTATTTGTTTTTAAAAATTGTATTTAATTCTCCATTTAATGCGGTAAATGAATTGTGGAGTTTTGGTGGATTAGGTTTAAGAGTGTGTGAGGAGTAAACCACAACCCATTTCATAAGGTTTCAGTGAGTGGATGCTACTCAGTGATTTTTTAAGAAGTTATTCCATTTTTAAATAAATTAAATAATTATCAATAATATGTTATGGTTAATAAATTTTTATGATATAGATTGATATGGGATTATGGAAATAGATACCATAGTGGATTTGGGTTGGAGATGCTTATGCATTGTTGGGAACACTATTTTAAAGGGAATAACTTTTAATAAAGAAAGTGATTCTTGAAATTCTCCCTAAATTATATACATTATATTTATATGAAAGTTATATGTATTCATAAAACTTCTTTGTGGTTGGCCATGGATTAAATTAATTATCTTATTTTAAATTCATATAAGTAGAGTTGGATTATCAGTAGAAAAAATGGACCCTTTAACACTAGGTGATTACCCTACCACAATTTCCATGTGTTGGATCATAAAATCATATGATAAGATATAATGATCTCTATGTGGTGTGTGTGATGAATACAATAAGGCCTCCTTAGAGCTAGTGACCCATTATCCTTCCTTAATAATGTATTGTGAGTTTTTAGGGGTGGTTGTATTATACATATGCCATATAAAATCCTTGAGGTTATTAGAAACCCATAAGATAGATTAATAGAGAGTGGGACGAGTGTTATATCTCCACTAGTATATGTGTACTACAACATACCATATATATTACAATTTAAATTACTTGAATTCAAAGAAAATATTTTATTTTGATAATTTAACATGATCTTATAGGTTTATATTTTAAGATAACTAGGAAAAAACATTTTCTAATAAAAATCATGTCATTTTAAACTAATTGAAATTTTATCATCTATATTAAAAACTTCTTCATCCATTCCAAATATTTAACATATCCCTCAAATAATCCAAACAAGACAGTCTTCATGACACAACATATCTTTTAATTTTATTAATAACCTAGGGAAATAGAAATATATGTAATGGGTGAGCTAATATTGTCATTAATGTTAAACATAAGATATAATAAAAAATGATCATAAGTGAACATAAGGTGAGCCTATGGGTATAATAATGATACATAATAAATCCATACCTTATAAATCGTATATCAAAAATCTTGTAATAAGCCATGCAATGACATAAATGTGAAAATATCATAGAAATGTTTCCTAAACAATGAAATTTAGCATAGCATGGAAAATAAAAAAATCAAATAATTATTGAATAATACTGGACAAAAAATGTAGATATGGAAAATATTTAAGGATAGAAAACCAAGTGATAAATTCCCATATAATCATTACTATATAATCAAACACTTTATGTCCTTTCCTAAAAATGTGAGGAAATTAATTATGTTCATTCCTATTTAATTAGACTTTGTATGTTTATGACTAGTAATCCTCAATAATATCATCATAAACCAATAAATTTTATGGTTATAAAGAACCCTACCAATCACCATCCTCACATATGTGTTCCATTAGAAATCAATCAGTCATCATAAATAACCCTTATAAAGAGGAAAAATAATATATAACCTTCAACCGGAATCATATAATTAAAACAACCATAATTACATAATTTATTATAACATTATAAAATCATGAATGAATATGAAAATATAAAGATATTTAGTAAAATTATTGGTAAATTAACTTTAATTAAGATAATATATCGTATAGTATATAAAATATCTAAATAATGTGTATATGGTTTAGTTTCTTAATTTCCCTAATCAATTGACAAATAGGATCTATGAAGAAACCATTCAATCCATGGAAGAAAATATATATTGTTACAAGAGAAAATTAAATGGAAAAAATTATTTGAATAAAATAATTATGATTAGGAAATATCATGGTAGTGATGGATTAATTCTCCCATAGATATTTGGTGTTTCTAATTTGTGAAAAAAATTACTAAATAATCAACAGGTTAGAAAAAAATAATATAAAAAAGTAATAAAATTATCAATTTAAAACAATTATGAAAAAAGACCATTTCCTTGAAAAAACTTTTAAATATAATTTATTGAATAAGGGAAAAATGATTTATTATTTAAAACCATGAGTCATTATGATTATGTTTATAAACAATGGGAAATACTTTCTTTTAAAACATTTTAATAATGAATTTATTTTCATATTTGTATAAAGAATGTATAATGGATAGTATCAATAGTTTATTTTGAATATTAATTATCCAAAAAATTTAGAAAGAATAATTTTGTGATATATTAAAAAAATCATTAATAATTTTCTAAAAATTGATTATTGAAAAATCCATAGTGTTTTTCTAGAGAATACATAGAGTTTATGTTAAGAAAAAATCCATGATATATAATTTTTTTTGAAAACCCTAACATTAAATAGGAAAAAAAGTCCATTTGTAATGTTTTGATTATATGTAAGAGGATCACATGAAATAATCTATATTTAATATCCCAAAAAATAGAGGAATACACTGTATGAAATAAAAACATGGACATAGTGCAGAAAGACCCATTTGAAAGAATGAGAGCTATTCTTACCAAAATAAAACATTTATTCAAGAATGTATTTCATCAATGAAGTTTTTTTCATTATAAATTGTATCTTAACTATATATAAGAGATACTTATATTATAAAAAATTATATATAAAGATAAAAGGGGAATATAATATATTGACAATGTAGAGAATCTGTGATTCAAAGAGAAAGAATTTGAGTTGGGAAATCTATTACATCTCTAGTGAAATTTAAATCTAAATCCCTTCAATGAGAGAGATCATTAAATTCACTAAATATACCATGAATTAATGATATTTCATTGATTGATAAAACTTATATATATAATATGTATAATATAAATAAATTTTTTTACAATACAAATAGATCTCAAAGAAAAGAGTTTGAGATTAAAAACAAAATACATATTTTGAATCATTTGAGTCAAAATATTTTTATTAAAAAAAATGAAATGGAATATGGATTATAATGAAATAAATGAAAAATCTTAATATAATATAACAATGGGGAAATAAGTTAACCATATAGAGTAAATCATGGTGTATATCATAAACATGTCTCGAGGAATTGTAATTTTGGAAGATTGACTCTTATGAAATTAGAAACACTTAAATAAAAACACCATGAAGGATATGATTTAGAATGACACATTAACAATAATTAATAATGAGAGGATCAAGATAATAAATATTAGAGGATTAGTAGAGAAACCATTAAAAATAAAACATGATGTATAATATGAAATATATCAGCAAAATTTAATTTTGATAAACAAAACCTTAACCATATTTCTCTATTTAGTTGAATTTACTCCATGAATCTATATAAAAAATAAATATCATAATATTATTATATATATATATTGGTATTAATTAACTTTTATATACTTAATTTATTATAATTTATTATTTATATATTTGTTATTTATAGATTATTTTTATAGTCGAGAGTACATAACTATAATTGTTTCATGACTACTTTAGGATTTCGATCCTTGTACCCATTATTAGTTACATTGTTATTAATTTATAGATCATTTATGAATTTTATTATATAAAATATATATGTTTATAGTTATATTATAACATTTCATATGTGTTTTAGTTATCTTGTGTGAAAATAGAATCATTTTCGGGTTATTTCGTTAATTTTACTGATGGAAGATGATATTTTATTGATCAGATTAATGACTAATATAACCATTACATAACTATAAAGAAATAATTATATTATAATTAAATTATTATAGTATTATTTTTCCAATGTTAATCCATGATATATTGTTATAATATCGTTTATGTGTGTGTTTAAGCCCACTTAAAGAGGAACATACAATCATAAGATGGATGAGTATGGTTTGAAAATTGAATTTTTTTTTCATAATATGAATATAAAAGAAGAATAATTATTTTATTTATATGTTTTTAATTCTTTTAATCATATTTTATAAGGTTTTCATAATTAATGAAAGTCAATATGAAAAATTAATAACATTACTTCATCATTAAAGATGTATTCAAAACACACAGTTAACGTTTCCACTTCCCATGTTATGAAAACCTGTGTATTAAATAAACATTATTTCATGATTTATTACATAAAATAACACGTATTATAATTATGAGGATTGAGAGGCATAGTGTATTTGATAAATTAGATAAATATAATTACAATATGATGCAAAATTATAATGAAATTATTGAAAACATCTTTAACATGCTCCTAAAATTCCATATTTCTTCTAAATCTGCATAGGATAAATTGGGTTCGTAAATAAGAAAGGGATGATCTATAAAGTCCATTAATGGAATAGAATATTAATATCATAAGGTAAAACATTACTTGTGATTCAAGAGGTATTAAAAGTAAAAATAATGGTTGTGGGAATCATAATAATAAACAATTAGCATCAAAACATATAGGCAATATAGGAATGTGGCAAAAACATAAAACATGACATCATAAACATAATTCAATGATAAAACCCAATAAAAAATAAAACAATTTTTTATAATTATTGTACAACATACATGGTATATCATAAGATAAAAACATTATCCAATGCATTGTATGGCAATATAACATTAGTCCTACCATTCACATTCATATCTTGAACATGCATAATTATTCAACATAGATAATTCAATATAAGATCATATATCATCTCATTTTTACTTGTGAATAAGGAATGTGGGATAGGTAAGTGGAATTATTAAATCAAAATAGTATTGTAACATCATGTTGAATACCCTAGAGTGGAAATGGAGATGTGTATTCACAACCAAAATGTTTTGAATGGAAAATTGTATGATAGTTTCGACAACATAAATGGTGTATATAAAGATTCATGGGAGCTAATAAAGGGAGTGAAAGGGAACACTGGAAAATTTGAAATATTAAGGGATGTAAGAGGGGTGTGTGAAAACATGTCTCAAACATGAACAATGGGGTAAATGTCAAATTATAAAGGATGTTCTTGAATAAATCCAAGAAGGAGAGGATCCCTTACTTTGACAGGGTATTTATAAAAGATTGGAAGGAGATATATGAGGTCAAGGGACCACCTTGGGAGTAAAATATAGGGGGGGGGTTAGTGTATTTTTATGATCCAATTTTTTTTATTGAGTAGTAATGGTAGGATTGGTGGGTTTATATAAAAATAGTGTGGATAATT
This sequence comes from Viscum album, assembly GCA_963277665.1. Lineage (NCBI taxonomy): Eukaryota > Viridiplantae > Streptophyta > Magnoliopsida > Santalales > Viscaceae > Viscum > Viscum album. The sequence goes on from OY728120.1 coordinate 867,466,405, forward strand.
ATTTATTAATTTCCACACATAGGGTTTGAAATGTATATGATAATGTTATAAAAACCAAAAAACATCCCTTCTTTTTTCCCAAGTTTATTAAAAATAGTATTAGTTACCATATTTTTTCTCTAAAAACCGAATGAATTTAAATAATCCACATAGTTATGTAGAAGTTATTCTTGTTTATAAACAATTTATTATATATCAAAAAAATATAATAAAGATTTTGGATGTTTCATTAAGGATTTATAAAATTAATAAAATAACACCAAAACACAATATTTTTAATGGAATGTTTATATTTTTCCTTTTATACCATCTATGAAATATTTTACATCACCATTGGGACATTATGAGGTCATAATACACACAATATATTTATACAGTATTTAATTTTTACATAAAATTTCATTGTGTACAAAAATAATGAAAAATTCACCATGGAATAATATCGACATTAAGATTTCAAAAATAAAATTTATCCTATCCAAATAATTATATATGTATGATAATTTTCACTTTTATATAAAAAAATCCATTTTATTATAAAGTATTTATTTTTCATATAATTGTTTTTTGACACTTAAAAAAATTAAATTTTAATTTATAAAATTTTATTATCATTCATATTTAATAAATATTATTTAAAATAAATATTATTATAGTCAAAATTATTTCTTTTTTTTTGAATTCATTAAAAGTAGTGAATTTGATGAAAGTACCTAATTCCGAAAAGTACAATTCGACTTTTTTTGTATAAGAAACCATTTTTTTATCAAAATAATTTTAAATAATTTATAAAGTAATAATAAAAAAGATAAAATATAATCTTTATTTTAATAAAATAGAATATAAAAGATCATACCATTATGTTGTATACACATAATCCTTTATTACACCTGTGAATTTTATAGGGTAACATCTGTGATCTTGAGATTTTGATGGGGTTGTTTGATTAAAATGGTTTGGGTTGTGAACACAATGAGCTTAAAAATCATCCTTAAAATGTTCCAAACATGCTTCATTTGTTGAATATTAGCTTGTTATTGGTCAATAGAAAAGACCAATGATTCCATCTCCCGTTGAATATTAGATAAATGTGCTTAATAAGGCATGATCCTAGTAGTCTAGGTCATATATTCTTACATTTGTGTTAATTGGACAGTATCACAACCCTAAATATTCCAATCTTAATGGTCACTATTAAACGACTATATTATCAATTGTTGTGATGATTAAAAATATTTGAAATGTGATATGATATAACATAACATAGAAAAAAATAACCAAATTAGTGATTGTGTTTTCTATATATTCATTGCTTAATAATTAATTTACCCATTTAAAAAGGGAACTTCATTTATAAATTTTCAATTAGTTTAATCATTTCTCTATTCATAAAATTTTCACTCAAAATTTTCATTTCATACACAAAAAAATTTTATGTTACAACTATTTTATCAGCTCTTCCAGTTCCCACATCATTTTTGGTTCTTCCACAAGACTTTGACTAGGTGAGTTGTCTTGTTTCAATGAGACTTTTCTATAAAATCTAATAACTTCACAAGATGCTCACCATATGAAATAAAAATCTCCAATGGTACCACCTCTAAATTAAATACTTGATAGTTGATTGATATGTAATTCCAAAAGAGGGGAAAATGGAACACATCATGTTCATGATATATGATATGTGGGAGTGTTAGTTGATAAGCCACTACTCTGATGTGATCAAGGATCTAAAAGTGGATAATATATCTAAGAAAAATATTTCCCTTATTCCCACTCCTTATGAATTTTCCCAATGTTTATATAAAAAGGAAAACATTATCTCTAACCTAAAATTCTAGATCACATCAATGATTGTATCCATATATTTTCTATCAACATTGTGTATATTTCATATGTAACTAAATAATTTGAACCTTATCTCTCATTTCATGGATGAGATAAAATATTCTATACTTATTATCTCTAAAATCATCATAGAATGTTATAATCGGAAATCTCTTCTCATATATATCCTCATAAGGTTCCATTTGAATTCCAAATTGGAAGCTATTGTTATATGTGAACTACACTTGTAGAATGTGTTGATCCCAACATCTATGGAAATCAATTGAGCATGATCTCAGTATATCATTAAATGTTTGAATTATCCTCTCATATTAAAAATCTTTTTGAGGATGATATATAGTGTTCATACCCAGTTCTATATCCAATTCTTACTAAATAATTTTCAAAAACCTCAAGGTAAAACTCATATATCGATCATATATAATTGAAAGTGAATCTCCACTAAGTTAAACCAATTACACTATGTAAATCATGGGGATTATTTAAATAGCTAAATATTCCTTGAGATTAAGGAAATGTACCAACTTTTAATTGATATTTATTACTTCCCATACGGTTTTATATTCATCTCATGTCTTGGGGATTCCTACGACAAAATCCATGGTTATTTTTTCCCATTTCCAAATAGGTATAGGAAATGGTTGAATCCTACCCTTAGGCTTTGGTGATTCTGACTTTAAATGTTTTCATACCAAGTATTTATAAACAAACTCCACAATATACCTCTTCATGTTACCCCTCCATAGGTTTTGTATCAAATATCTGTACATCTTACTACTTCGTAGATGAATAGAGATGTTTTATATTTTCATAATCATTTTAGGCCTCCTTGATAATTTTATGAATAGATGGTAAAGTCATTATTTAAGATAGGTAATATGGTTATCCTTATATTATTCATTATTATAGACTCTTCATGTCCAATAATATTATATACCTTTAAATCCTCATCATTGATAGGGTTATAAGATCCTTTCTACTCATATCATCTTGAACATTATCTGCCTCTCTAGAACGATAATGGATTGGACAATCATAATACTTGGTCATCTATAACTTCCTTCATTGTTGCATATTGAGCTTATTTTGAGTGAATATATACTTTAGGATTTTATAGTCTATATTTATTTAACACTTTTCTGCATAGAGACATTTTTTATACATTATCAACATGAATATCACTGCATCTAATTATCGATAATGATTTGGGTAATTCTACCCATCAAAAATAAATTGGTGAGAGGTAGAGGCCATCAAATTGTCATATATCACGATACTTCAACAAAATCACATTTTTTGGTACATCATTTTTTATCAATAATCCTTCACCATAGGTGGGTAAAGTGTGAACTAGTGCATTATCATATTCTTCATATCAGTAAATATTTCATTATATTCATAAGAATATTAAAACTTGACTTATTTTTGAGTAATCTTGTTTCGTGTTATTGAAAACCCAGATAATTTTATCCTAAATTATTATTATACCCTACTAATCTATTGAAAATATGAATTTCTCTCAATGATGTTGGTTTGGGATATCCTTAATTTTCCTTTTTTGTTGGACTATAAACCCCCTTTTTTATAACAAACCCCAAAAAATATTCATACTTCCAAAACAATTCACAATTATTATGCCAGGAATATAAATTTTCTTTTCTCTAGGTCTTCAATACTGTATTTTAATACTACTCATGTTCCTCCTTTCCTTTGGAGTATATAAGCATATCATCAAATAATACTACCTTTATTTTTTTGAGGAAATCCCTAAAGACTCTATTATTCATTTCCAAGAATATTTATGGAGAATTAGTTAGTATAAGTGGAATCACTATAAACCCATAGAGCCTATTGTTATATGGAAAACCTATCTTAGGGATATCCACCATCATTATCTTTAATTGTGAATATCTAGGATGAAGGTCCAAATTAAAGAAATATTGGGCATTATGTAGCATATCAAACAAGTTTTCAATTTATGGAAGATGATTCTTATTATTTTCCTGATCTTGTTGATCTCATGATAATCAATGCATAGGTGAATTGAAATATCATTATTCTTGATGAAGTAGACCAGTACCCCCCACGGTGTAGAAAATGGGAATATAAACCATTAATCTAGATTCTACTATAATTTTTTATCTCCTGCAGTTCAAAAATAAAAATTCTATATAAATTCATGTATATCGGAAAGAATTAGAGTATGATATTGACTGAGAAATGAACCACACAGCTAGGGGAGACAATATATAATTATCAAGAAAAACATTAGTGTATTTACTTATAAAGGAAATGTCATCATGGATGATATTTTCTTTAGTCTCAATCATTTGATAAATATATAAATTCTCACAATGTAATAATATACAAGCTTGAGATATAGGTACTAAATAAGATTCATCCACCTCTCTACACTTGTATAGAATTAGAGGGTGATTTGGGATACAGAGGGTGATTTACATCCCCTTACAATTTATGTTTTCTCTTTATATAGAAATATAATTAACACCCAAAATACCATCAAATTATACTAAAGGAATAATTAAAAGGTTTTTTGGGATGTTCAGTCTATAAATATTAACTGGGGTGGAGTTATAAACATATGATTCAATAATTCCCCCATATTCTATCGTTATCCATAACTTAATGTCCATATTTTGATGTAGTGTATTAATAGTTCTTATTAACTTTCATGATGTGAAATAATTCATAGAAATATAATTAAGTAGTACATTCGTTATCCAAGAATGAATAAGTTTCATACCTATGACCACGAATTTTTTGGAATCACCTTGATAAGTTTTGATTGCATTGGCTAGACATTTTTAAGCTGGAATTAGAGGTTTTTTTCATCGGATATCATTGACAACCCTTTTCTAAGTTCATGTTTTCACAAATTTTCCTTATACCTTTCTGTTAAAATACTAGACAATAGGCTGAGGGAAGACATTATAATTTTTTCCGTCACATTTTCAGGTATCTCCCATTAGAAATCACTAGCTAGGGGGCCTTATTTACATCTCAGAAAAAATCTCACTGTCCCATTCCGGTAGTTTTTATGATTCATATACCCATACTATTGAAATGATGTATGATGGAATTTTTTATGCCTTTAATATTTTTCTATCACAATTCCAAAATTAATAATTAATTATTGGCTTCATGCCTCTAGTAAAAAGAGAGATTAATTTTTTATGATATCCATTTATACTTTTAGGGACAACAAACAATTTCCTCAATTCTTTCAAAGTCTTAAATCACCATAAAGTTTCATATATTCATATTTAAACCACCAATGAAGTGTTAAAAATTACTTTTGGTGGAAATGATAAAGCCACAGGTGTATCAAGAATGTGTTGTGATGTTTTTCCCATAATACATGATACATTTTTAATCATTTTTATCGATTCTAACTAAATAACTCTCTAATTTAACCAATGCATTAGAGAGATAAATAATTTCATACCCACCAGTTGTATTCATATCATGTACATGAATGTGAATTACACATAGATCATTCATGATAAGATCATATATCCTCAAATTTAATCCCATGATGAATGAAAATATGATATATACATGGAAATAAAAAATAAATGATGTATAGGTAAATATTGGTGAATATACATGAGTGTAAATGTGGATGAGTATTCACAAAACAATTTTTTTCATGGAAAATCATAGGATAATTTTAGCCGCATAATGGGGGTACTTAAAGATTAATGGGAAAAATTAATGAGAGAGGGGGTCTCTAATTATATTTAAATCATAAGTAAATTATAAGGGATGTGTGAAAACATATACCAACATGAACAAGTGGAAAATAGAAGGCATAATATAAAGTATGTTCTTGAATAAAGAGGAGAAGGAGAGGATCGCTTACCTTCAGAGGCCACTTCAAAAATCATAGGAAGAGCTTCTTGATTTATTTAGGGAACCATGGGATGTATTTAGAGAGGTAATGATAAGGTAATTCAATGATTCAAGAGATTTTAGTGATGAGTAATGTAAGGTTGTGTGGGTTTTTATAGAAAATGAGATCATAACTATTTATAATTTTCCAAATATAGGTTTGGGACTCTATATGAGAATGTAATTAGAACCAAAAACCATCGAATATTTTGGTCAAATGGTTTCTAAGAAGGAGGAGTATTTTTTATTTTTTTAGAATGCTATGAACCGAAAACATTAAATTTTTTTTATAAGGATGTGTAAATGTGCCATGTTTACCAAGAATTGATTTTTGAAAATGTAAATATATATCAATTTTGGAGGATTCATTAAGACATTATAAAATTAATAAAATGCCACCAAAATAAAAAACAATTAAAGTTTAAAGGTACATCTGGTACTGTATACCTAATATTGCATATAATACATCACATTTTTGTGATTATGATGTCATAATATACACTATATATTTATACCCTATTTTATTGTTACCCAAAAAATCAATTGTCTCCGAAAATTATGAAAAAAATTACAATTGGATAATACCAACACAAAAAATTCAAAAATAAAATTTATTTTTTCTAAACAATATTCTATGTATGAGAATTTATACTACAGAATAAAATCCATATTTATTTAAAAATAATGTTTTTCAAAATAATATTTTTTCACCCTTATAAAAATAACATTTGAATTCATAAAATTATATTATCATGTATATTTATAAATATTATTTTATAAAAAATATTATTAGAATAACATATGTTTAAATAATTATTGAATTCATCAAAATTAGTGACTTGTTAGGAACAATATTTTTTCCAAAAAAATCAATTGGTGTCTTTTATTATTATAAACTTATTTTTTATCAAACTCATTTTGTAATCATTTATAATGTAACAATAAAATAGAAAAAATATAATATTTTTTTTATTTAAAGAAAAATAAAAAGTCAAACTATTATGGCTTAGATACACAACATATTTATTACACCAACAAATACTCTAAGGGTAATGCATGTGATCATGATATTTTCAAGTGGTGGTTCAGTAAGCATGATTTTGTTCATGATCGAGATAAATATGAAATTATTCTATAAATAGTTACTCACATGATCAAGTTGTTGGATTTCATCATTGGAATGGTAAAGTGAAATTCCCAGTGATATTATCTCCCTCAGTAGCTCTAAAAATAGGATTTATTAGGTACAATCCTACTAGTCATGGACATTTAATATTTCATCTGTGTCAATTTGGATTTATTATGACCCATAATATACTAATCTTAATGGTCACATTACAATGGATATTTTATCAATTATTTTGATTCTTAATAGTCATTTAAATATGACAGGATATAACATATAATGGCCCAACATAACCAAATTAGTTCATGTGACTTCTATAACATCATTTCTTAAAAATTATTTTACTAATGAATAAAATTAATTTCATTTATAAATGTTTTGGTTGTTACACAATTAATGATATAAATTTACAATTTATTTTAATTTGTCTCTTTATAATAATAATTTTATTATGTATGTCACATTTATTCTTATGTTATAAACTTATAACTAGAAAATATAAGTTGTGGTGAAAACAAATAGATTTTGCTTCATGTAGGTGGTAGCCTTCACAACTACTCAATTGAAATTCTTTTGTTTTTTAAGTGGATGTTAATGAATAAATAATGGTTTTTGAATTATTATAATAACACTTATTTATATTAATTATACTAATGTCATTATATTAATATGGTTAAAATAACTTTAAATGATAAATATTAAGAGGAAAACTTTATCGATAATATTGTGAACTAACCCATCAAGCTCTGCTTTCCCAGTGCTAAGCCGAGTATGAAAACCACAATACCATCTATAATATTCTGGGGACTCCTGACTTGTGTTGATTATCCATAAAATGAAATGGGTTTCCATAAACAAATGTACCTTTACACATGTAAACAATCAAATCAATTCAAAATTGCATAGGAATAAAAAAGGACTTAAAATCTAGTGAGTAAACCATGCATGAAAAAACCATTAGGAAATACATATATCATAATATAAAAGTGTAATACAAAAAAAAGTACAATAAACACCAAACCAGAAATACAAGGGAAACCTGAACTGAAAATAATTTAAAGAGTAGTGTGTGGGAGATCCTAGATCTGTATCCCAATTTTTGACCACCAAACACAGTTAGTGACACCATATACTGCTGAGCTCCACTGATACCAGCTCCACCATAGTCACTACTAATATACTAAGTTTCTACATAATTACTAAATGCGTAGGAAAATTCCATTCAAGAGTGAGTAAATACATTCCTAGTAGGTCTCTCCAAAATCTCCAAGAACAAATAATCAATAGGGAGTAGTCAACTCATCACAATTAAGGCATGTCAATTTCAAAATGATATAACAACCATAACGATAACATAGATATTATCAAAATGGATCCCTAATGATGAGAGAAAGGCGATATCATTATCCACCACCCAACTATGAATGTTGAGACAACATGTAGCTCTAAAGGTTCATATTTGATTCCAAAAATAATGAGAAACCATACATGAATTTCAACGGATGGGCTCACACCTCACCGTTACGCTCCACAATCAAAGGATCCACAAATCCGGTTGAGTAATTTCTCTCTACTAGAGCACAAAGATGGGAGATTACCAATATATAGATAGAGGTCATGTACCCTATATAGTATAGGGTAGAGTAAAATCTACCAATGTAATGAGTGTGGGGTACTCATGCCCTAGTGTGGTAGGGGAGTATTGACCCCCAAATCTCCCTGATCACACCTAATCATTTCCATCGGTCAAGCATCACTGAAATAATTATCTTGCGCATAACACCTCTTATCATATCCCCCAGTCCAAAATGAAGTCCACTATTGTTTGTTACGTGAAAAACTACTCTAGATATGATACCTGAGATCCCAAATATGATATTAGAAAATACATGATGAACGCAATAGATTTATCATTGGTATGATGGGATAAAAACTAAATCCCATGATATTTCACCAAAGACGATCATAAATGAAAAAATGGATCACTTAGTTATGATCTTCACATAAAAACACTCAGGATATGATCTATATTTTCCTAAAAAGGACACTCAGTGAAAAAAAATTCATCATATTACTTATAATGGGTGATTCATAGTCCCAAATCAAGAGTCTGAATTAAATACCCAACATTGGTCATGATTTAGTTGTCTTAATGTCTAGGTCATAATGTCATAGACAACACATAAATTACACATCATATAAATAATGCAGATTGTAATTTAGATTCAATAAAAATATTTATAATAATAATAAGATTATTATTATTATACTATATATAATAAGCCAAAAGAAGGGGATGATACCTCCTTTTCTGATGAAAATGGCATGTACAGGAGTTCCCATCTCCATGAAATTCCCCATATCTGGACCATTATCAATTATATATTATTATAATTAATATTTGATAAAAAATATCATCATTAATATACATGGGTGGAATTCACCCTAAATCAACCACCCATGAGAAATATGACTGAAACTCTTCAACATGGTTCAGTATTCATTTATTTATTAAAATTGCATAACAAAAGTAAAACACACACAAACATAGACACTCTTCACATGTGATTGGTGCTGTGGTGGTGATCCGGACTGCATTTCACCACCGCCTCTACATTGGTCGCCATCATGACAAGATTATCCAACACAACATCAATTATATATATGACTAGTATCGCATGGAACTTTATACTCCCCATGTGCTAATGAGCCCGAACAGTCATAATATTTTCTTAATCTGTCTCACAAAGCTATTGTTACCCGATACTACAGTGGGATACCCTTATCGTCACCCCACCTCTACCTCTTTTTTGAATCCCAATCAAGAACTCATGATATTGATCCATTATGCTAAAAAATAATACTCAATAATATACCCTTAAATGTATCATCGATTCACCTATGAACGGATTACTAATGATGAATGACAAGAATGGAAGGAGAAAGGAACTCAACATAACGTGTGTTTCAATCGATTGAAATGTTATTATGGTCATATTAAAAGTAATACGATTTATGATGGTTTTCAAATCAAAATGAATAAATGATGATAAATATGTTTGAAAATCCAAGATCTTGGATGATAAGACAAACCATTGATAAACCAAAAATTGTGATTCAGTAATTAATTTAGAAGGAATTAATTCATGTTCTTATGAATTTATAATTGGGGATCAAAACACTAATTCCAGACATACTGCTATGATTTTGGGTCGATCATTGACGCAGAACAAGTCTACTCTAAATGAAGGTGATGTTCATACAATATTCATCAGTACTCTCATGATTATCCTCAATTATATTTTAATAAATCCCCCTTCCCTATCCCCTCAGACCATCTCTCTCCTCTTCTTCTCCACTATCACAGGGTTATGAGGGAAACCATATGGACTTCCTATAGTGAAAATTAAATACAGGTAGGTAATTAGGTACATAAATTAAATGAATTATGAAATAAAATTTATTAATTCGCTTAACACACTTCCCAACAGTCACGATCAATAGAACGTCAGATACCGAGTAACATTATGTATCACTAATGGTAAACACCATGTTTTGGAAAGAACTACAATATTTGATTACCCATATGAGGTCTTCATCAGTAGTAAAACCATTTATTCTGACATAAATTATTATTCTTGATTAAATATATTTACTATTTTGAATATATAAATACTGATCCTCTTTGTACATTATAATATCATGTTTTCTTAATGTCGGGCTCCAAAAACATTCCTCAAAATATTCCACAGTGATACACAACAATACATGAGTCAATACCCTCTCCCTACCATCGAGGATGTTTATCCCAATTGAATAAAACCATATCTTATTGAGGATTCTAATCTATCCTATGGGTCTCCCACTCCTATTATCTAACTTGGATATTCTCATTCTTCCAACACGCACACACATAATGAAAAAACACTCCCATGAGGGTTATTCTAAGACTAGTTCCCAAATACCACTGGGCTATTCAAAAATGTAACCTTATCCTTAATGTCTAGATCAACATAGTCAACATCATGAAATGATTTTTCCAAATGAGTTTTTTGATGAATCACATGGATAAAACCATGTGATTAGTAAAATTGTGGTCATAGGGGAATGTTGTACACCACCTCACTAACTCATCATAGTAACTGGATAAAGGGTCTATGAACCCTGAAGATAGTATTATGTACTGACCAATTCTCCATAATCCATGATGATTTAAGATCTCTCAAAACACATCATCACATCATTGAACTCCAATGGCTACCGTCTTCCATCCCTAAATGAATCCTGATGGATTTGGGCAGTCCTTAGCCACCTCTAGTTGAACTTTACCATTTTCAAACACCACTAGAAACATATATAGTCCTATAAGTGGTGTCTCCATTTGGCCTTGACTAGTGCAGTAGTGTCCTATAAGGTCGCTCTTATTTTGACTAAAATGGTTATAAACCAATGGTGGAGTGGCAACTATTTTGATACAAAAACTCCAAAAAATGGTATATGATCCTCTTATCTATGGAAGAAGGATATCATGAAATCACAAATCATGTTCTCAAGAACCTAAATGGTTCACTTATCCTAGCTATCTATTTGGTGTCGAGGCATTTTTATCAGCTAAAACAAAATCCCAAGGGCCTCCTGTTTCCACTCGATAGTTATGAAATAAAGCGATTATCATGGCCTGAAATGATGATTTAGTGAATTACATGAATATTGAATACTACATACACATAAAGGTGTCCCAAAAACTCCACTAAGTTATACTATTAGATGGTTATGAAGTCGGACAACATGGAAATACTATTTATAATAAATAAGATAGTTTTAAGACCTGTCACTATATGTGAAATCCCCTATCATGAAAACCACAATGATTCTATCCCATTTTTACTTCCATCAGGGAAGCAAAACCTCCACCTATAGATCAATGACACCATAAGAGTTAACCATGGAAGATTGTTGGATTACTAAGAAGATTCCAAAGGATTATGATACATCTGATCCTCTCATGGATCCACCACTGATGTAGAGTTATAATGTGTCCCATTGAAGAATACTACCATAGGAGAATCCCAAAAGAGTATAATTTTCCAGGTTCATAATTCCCACAAGAACTTATAGGGAATACAACACACTAAAAGGTATCACCGTAAACTCAATGAAACTATATTTTCATTATGAATCCAACCCCATTACAGCCTCTTCTTGAACATAATGATGGTGAAAACTATTTGGCTATTAAAATCAATGAACCAATCTATTCTAAACAATGGGAAAAATTAATCAACAGTTATCAAGGGTGAATACTCCTTGACATAATCCTCATTTAGGTGTTATCAATCCATGCCCATCATCTATCTAACTTCTAACTCTTAGGATAAAAATATTGGTCTACCTGGGTCCGATCACTAGGAATATAAATCCCCTTATTTATTAAATATCCAATTAAATCTTATTCTCCCACAACAACATGGGGTCATATGGTATTCTATTTCATTAATCAGGTATTCCTAGAGAAAATTAAAAATATAAAAAAATATCTTTACTGGAGGTAAACCTAGAACATCATATGTAATAATTTAAATGTACTCCTCTTCCATCATATGAAACTAAAACCCCAAAACATACTCTAGTCTATAATAGTGGCAGGTACTATAATAGGCAGGTATTGTAGCAGTACTATTTACAGAATGGGCCTTGGGCCAAAATATTTGGGCCTACAGGCCATGTGATTTGATACATGCCCACTGGGCCTTCAGGCTATGTAATGTGTCTCCCTTTACCAAGTCAAAAGAGAACTTTTTTTTTCTTTAATAATAAAATGAGGCTTTGACCACAAAATTTCAAAAAAATATATTATTGATATTGAGTCATCTATATCCTCATACCCATCATCTCATCCTACTATGCAAGAGATTCCTTCTCACATGAGAAGGAATATTACCTACAACCCTCTTGGGTACACTCTAACCCACAATAGTGTTAGTAAAACTTTTAGGGCTAATAATTAAATATTCCTTGATGAGTAAAAAATTGTAGTGCCTCACCACAATCTATGTAATAGTTCAACTCAAGGATCTACCTCTCCTCACCGAGTCAAGTCACACTGTCAGAAAAAGTGTATGCTCACTCGTTCTATTTTCTGGTTCCCTCGAACACAAGGGTTGAGATGAAAGGATCCACTCATATATATAGTCCTCAGATAGGGGATATTTCCATCGTATGTGGAATTAAACAATGTTCCAATGCTACAACTAGATAATAAAAGACACAATTCATACCTCAATCATACATATAGTTTTGGGGTCACGATACCCTATTGCTTAAGGACATATCTCCGCATTTCCCAATTATTCTCCAAAACGATGACATGCTCCAAAATATTATAAAATCAAAATGACCTTGGACTTAAAATTCTAAGGATATAATCCACCACACATGGAAACTATATTAATTGGGTGGAACATACTCATTCATACAGTTTTGGATCACATCATAAGAATGTGTCTTGGTGGGGGGTGTGATTCTATTCCTTGAATGCTCGGGGACACATCAATCGTAACTAATAAGTGAATCTATTAACAACAAATGTCACCGTTGAGATATCTCACCTTGGGAAACACCATCGAGAGTGTTCGTAACCAAATGGAACCCAAACACAATAGGTTAGTGATTTCCCTCTTCCACCTGAGAGAGGTTCTATGCCACTATAAAAGATGGGAAATATCTATCTATAAAGCACACCAAGTTACCATACAATAGTAGTGACATAAATTAGTACCACTAAATCCAACTATTTTCCACTAATGAAGATTGGTCACCAATGTATCCATATTTTCAGTTGGGGTCAACACATGATGGAAAACCCAAACAACCACCTTGATCCAATCCTCCACTACCTAAGGGACTGACTCGATATGAAGCCTCAAAGGTCCATATCACTAGAACATATGCAACATGATAAGACTATGTGTACCATCATTCTATCCTTATAGATCCATCCACTACTCAGAATATAGATGATAATAAAACCGAACCACTTGAAGAGGGTACATGAACTGCTTAATATGTGGCAGCACTGCTTGGTGTTCACCTATAGGAGAATACATATTGTATGGGTCCTCAAACTGAGTCCTCAAAACTCAACAGGTAATCATTATAACATAATAAAAAAAATACTAGATGGATATAATCATGATGAAATCCTGAATTTTATCTAGATGTACCATGTTTAGAGAGAATATATGTAAAGAAAACATGAGAAGGAAATATAGTCAACCTGACCTAATACTATATGATTCATGTAAAACCATTATTTAAACTTGTATCCTAGTGTGTGGAGTTTAAAAGTAGTCAACCGGAGTACTGATGAATGGATGCATCCGCAACAACACCAACATTGGATTCCCAGTTTTTAAATCCACACTCTAGACTCTTCAACATTTTTTCCCTAGGTTCCCAACCAATCCTCGCTATGGTTCCCACTCCAACACCGACTCGAGGACTAACTACTATGATACCACTCTTCCAGAAACTAGCCCAACAGGCCCCACCTGATGTTGTTATCCTAAGTGTGAAATCCATAATACCACCAACAATTAGATAAGGTTGGATACTATAACTAACTAGACATAAACCAAAATGGGTGACCTTATCCAAATGTACATTTACACATTCTGAAAACCATCTCTAAACAAAAGTGCAGAGGAATAATAAAAAGTAAAACATCTAGCATGTAATCTGTGTATCCAGTAACATCTATGTAATATATATATATATATAATATTATTACAACATAATACAAATAGAAAATAAAAAAATACGTGCCAAATATGAAATATAGGGGAATCCCAGAACAGAAAATAACTAAAAGAGTAGGTCGAGGGTGATCTCGACTCTGGATTATAGAGTTTGAAAACTAAACACAACCAGCACCGCAACATACTACTAAGATCCATTGATATCAGTTCCACCATAATAACTTCTAATCTACCAATCATCAAGATAAAACACAAAAAGTTATGGAAATACCTATGTAGGGGAGAGTATATTCATACCCTGTAGAATACCATAAAAGCACCTATCAAAAATCATTGAGGGAGAGTAGTTATAACATCACACTAACTATGTTTCAATTATAAAATGATACAACATACATAATGATAATCTAGATATCCTCAACTAGAATCTCTAAAAAGAGAGAAATGGGGCATCTAACTCCACATCCCTTCCGAAAAAATTGATTCATCCTACATCTCCAATGGATTATCTATTATTCTGATAATCACATAAAACATCACAAGAATATGTCATGAAGGGATTTTACATTTTCACTTTTCTCCACATATGAGGAAACCAGAAATCTAGTGGAGGAACTACTCCCTATCAGAGATCAATGACATGGGATTAACACTCATCAGATAGAGGACTTATTCCCTCAACAACATGGGGGAGTACCAAAGGAAAATATGTAATGCATGTGGGGTCCCATGAACAGGTTCCATGAGGGAGTACCGACCCTAAAATCTGTTTGATCACACCATATCACATACACTAGTCAAGCATTTCTAAATGGAGAATCACACTCGTAAGACCTCAAGTTATATATTATATTCCAAAATCAAGGTCACCATTATTACTTATATAGAAAACTATTCAGGATAGGCTACTCTCATACCCAAATATGAGAATGAAGAAAATATTGATAAACACATAAAGCTCATTTTCGTCGTTAATGGAGAAAAAGTAAATCCATTGATATTTCACCACAAATAGCCATGAAGGGAATAATAGATCATGATGTTTCTATCCTCATTGAAAATAATCAGGATAATATTTTTACATAACTAAAACGACTACTTGGTGAAAAAAAATTATTTATTAATATTATGTATGAAGGGAGATTCATGGGCCCATGAAGGGAATCTAAATAAAATAACCACTATTGGTCTTGAATCATATACCCTATTGTCAAGGTCATGACTCAATAGATAGATCATCAATTTGACATTATATTAAGAAGTTTCATTCTTATATAGAATCAATATAAATTAGAATATGAATAAAAGTAATATTATATATATATAATTATCCAAAAGAAAGGAAATTAACCCCGTTTTCCTAAGAAAATTTCATGTATAGGAGTTCTCCAATCTAGGCCAATCCCCCCTCCCTCTACCATTATCAATTCCATATTATAATTTTTTTTATTTTTATTTTTATCAATATTACAATTTAATAATAATAATCCTAATTCATCATCCTATGAGGAATTCACACCCAATACCCCTATCCTACTATAGAAATATTAATCACACACTTTCACATGGTACATTAATATACTATTTTAATAATAATAAATCAATAAATTAAGACACCCCATACTTACCCTCTCTCTTCACATGGGGGGTTGCGATAAACAATGTATGTCTCTACCACATCCACATTGGTTACCTTCACGACCAGATTATCTAGATAAACATTAGTTTCAATGATGACTTGTCTCTCATATTCTATCTCATTATCCATTCACTAAAGATCTCAAGAAATTAAAACATCTTGTTAATCCATCCCACAAAACCACCATTACTCGATTCTTCATCGAGATCTAATTTTAATCGACACACCTCTATTGCATCCCAAAAACCCCATACTGATCTCATGAACACTATATGTTGTGTTAAAAAACTAACACACAATAAAAATCCTTATTGGGTATCATTGAATCATCGACCAATCAATTACCTATGATGAATGTGATGAGTGGAAGAAGAATGGTACATAACATAATGTGAGTCTCAATCGATGGTCTTGTTTATTTTTATATTGTTAAGATAAACCAATTAATGGGGACTCGTACATAAAAAATAATTAATAATGATAAAAAAATTCATTTTCCTTAATCAGGGAAGAGAAAATCTATTGTTTGTAAACCAATTAAGTTGGATTCTCATATTAATTTAGAAGGAATTAATTCATATTCCTCTAAAATTATAAATGGGGTTTGAACTAAAAAATAATACATCTAATATTTTGATTGAGTTAATAGTTGTTGAAGATAACATACTCTACCAATAATAATGGTGATCCCACCATGTTCATTATTCATATAATTACTATCCTTGATCGACTTTTTTGTTGTTACTCATTCACAATCTTCAAAGGCCATAGTTATGCTCTTCCAATATACTCTCCCAATGTTATGTGGCTAACCATATGGATTTTACATAGATAAAATTATATTTATATTGGGAATTAGGATTATCCAATAAATTAATAAACTAAATTAATTAATTAATTCCCATAATGTACCCACCAATATCCTCCCTCATCCAAACATTCATTGATGGATAGCTTTATGACATGCCTAGGGTAAACCCCATGATTTGGAAACAATCAATCATATCTTGACTCAATGGGGATATAGAAAAAACTACCCCAAGTTTTCTCCCATAGGATAGGGGGTGGTGGTAAACAATGAATTAAATAACTAATATCGGAGACCATTGAATAATGTATATGTATGCACACACCATACCATATCAATACATAAGTGTAGATGAATAATAATAATAAAGATAAAATTTCTAGATTAATAATCATACATGAAAAACCTCTAGGGTGTATTAGAGTATGATAGTTAATACTGAAAGGAAATGGGAAAAATACACTCCCAACAAAAATGATGTCCCAATTGGAAAAAACTAGATTGGTAAAATTATGAGAGAGTCGAGCTTTGGATCTCTAATATATTACCATCACAAGTGGTCTAATACTCCAGGTATCCCTATGATACATTGTAATCATCGCTGAACTATTCCTCATCTTCATAATACACAACATGTGTTGGAAAATCCCATATAGGGGTGAGTATATACATACCCATTAAGACACCTCGATAGCTTGGGGGGGGGGGGGGTAGTACGAGACATGATAGGAATAAATATAAATATCAACACAAATAAATAGAATAAACAAATAAAACAATATGAATATATATATAATCAAAATGAAGAAACCAAATATATATATAAGGGGATAACCATCTCACAACCCAAAAAAAAGTGACATCAGTTTCGAAAATCCATCAATGATGCCCAACATCTTGTGTGTCTTCCCAAAAAAACATCCAAGCCAGTACATTACATTCCACTATGTTGAAAAATTGGGGGGCCACAATCTATAGATATAAGACCCATTAACTAGTACAATAGGAGTGTTTGACATATTCTATAGCTAGAGGAAACATTCCATGTCCTAGTAGGAGTGTTCCACTCATGTAAAAAGTATAGGACCCATTCCCATCCTAATTGGAGGGTGCCACTCTAGTGGTCGATGACCTATGACCAGATAAAATACGAGGGTGACTATATTTTCACTAATGGAAATGGTATTATCATACCATCCAGTTTATATATCTAGATGAATTGTTAATTTTTTTTATGTTTTCATGAAACCCATCTCTTTCCATTATGTGAATTGACTGATGATAGAAAAATGAATGTTTTTATTATCTTGTGGAACATATATGTCAGGTTTTTATTAAGTTATTTTGGGCCCTATATAACCCTCCAGTAAATTAGAAAAGAAATTATATATCTTGAGATACAAGATATAATTTTTTATTCTCAATACACAAAGGGAAATAGGTTGTTGACCGAAATCTACCATGGGAAATAGGTCTTCATACCTGATCTACATAGTGAAATCGGTTGTGATGCATGTTATACTATGTTATGATATATATTCATATTTTAATCCATATTCTTATGTTTTTCTATGTACTTATATTATGATATATCATGTATTATTTTCTTTGCTTTATCTGATTATCTTATTCTATTTCTTTTTTAATAGATCATAAATATTCACCCATTATCAAATTCTTATATTCTCATAACTTATGATCACCATTGGTTATTTGTATGTATCCCTTACTAATAATATAATATCACCAATTTATATTGTTTTAATCCTCAATAAATATAGATGATAATTATTCATGAGATATTTATATGTGGGTCTGTAGTAGTTTGATTATGGATATTTTTTCATGATAATTGTCAAATAAGTTTTCTATGTATCTAATCTCCAAAAACTAGGAACCTTCAGTAGTCATGATTTTTTGACTCTTTGTTCTATTAATTAATTAATTATGTAAAATTGATAATTAAGTTATATATTTATCTTTTGAAAACATAGTTGGTATTAGAGTTAGGTTTAGTTATGTTTGGATATTAGTATCGAATCATTTTGGGATTTGGATGAGTGAAATTAAGTGAAAAACATATTTATATGTTTAAATATATGATAACATATTATTATGGGGTTGAATATTTTTATAGATCTAAATATAAAATTATCATTTAAAAAACTAGTGAAGCCTATAAATTCATAATATAGGGTATTTACATTATTTAGGAGTTATTTCTTCTCATCTAATAGCTTTCCTCATTAAATTTATTTATTTATATCCCTAAATATTCATTAAATGTAATTTAAATATTATGGATTAAAATTATTAATAATTTATGTGATATACAATGTGGTGATTATCCCAATGAAGTACCAAATGGGAAGGAACACAGTGTAAAAGACCTCATATAAATGCTCAGAAAAATATCATAATATATAAATAAAAACATGAACCATATTTATATCTCAAACTAAGTAAAAAAAGATAAACTGGTTATCAGTTAATTTATTCAAGAATGTCCACTATACTTCAAAAATAAAATTCCTTGAAATCAATATATGAAAATGAAATAAGAATTCCTAGGGATGAAAAAAATTAGACATAAACTATGGGAAAATATAAATAAAAATTCACCAGACATGTGATATGAAACTATTTTTGTATATATATTATTGAAAAAAAATTAACCCTTTATTTGGTAGGTTTAAAATTTATTTGAAGTGCATTATCCAAAATAGACTCAGGTATCTGTGAAGAATTTATTTGAACTATGCTAAAGGTATAAAAGTAAACAAGGGAATATCAATATTATTTTGATAAGAAGTGTAAATTGAAGTATCCTGGTAAAATTGATGATAAAACATATGGGGGGAGAAGAAAAATCATCCCCATACTTGAAAAAAAATGTGGTAGGAAGAAAAATAGAAATTACTTGAAAGGAACTGATAGGTGCTTCATGTGTGAAAAGGTTGTCCATCAATCTCATCTTTGTCGAATAAGTATAATGTGAATATTCTATAAAATATATGATAATAATTCCCCAAAAAATGAACTTCCCATACCTTAATGCATCATGATCAAATATTTTCAGAATTATGAAAATCTATACCCAAAAGCTAGATAAAAAAAATATTCCCAATAAACATCCACAACAAAGAAAAAAATAGAGAGAATATGTCATAACCACTATTTAGGTGGAACATGACAATAATGTCGTTAAAGTTATAATAATTATCCAATCCAAAACTAAAAGTTCATTATTTTATTCAGTTTCATCATATTTTAATATATAAAAAAATTTCTAACAATTTTGATTCACCATTTCAAACATTAGATGTTGAACCATCAATAAAAACCCACAAGGGAATGATAATTGTGTAGGGTATATAACTATTTGTGATAAAGATATATGTGGATATATTTCATTCAAATATAGACATTATAACCTTTTCTATGTTGACGTAATATGAGGTATATATTGGATATCCTGATCTAAAGCACATATCAGTTGTTTGGATATAAAGATCTCATTTCATATTCACAAATTTCTTGTGAACAAATGTCAATACAATAATGCTGATGAGCATTATTTTGTCGAGAATTATATTATATGGGTCCTAATACCAAAAAAATGAGGGAATTGTATCTAAAATGATCATGAAATAATTCATAATTTATGAAATCAATATTGTACAGTAATATGGTGATGTATATATAATTGAACTGCATGGACTTCCCTCATAGTGTGGATGAGTTTTCAATGAAAATAATACATTGATCCAATATTATCTCTAATATTATGTATATAATGGACCTCATTGAATTGTAATAATTATATAATATAGTACAATATAATCTGGACAATGGTTTTATATGATAGAGGGATTCATTATGGGGTGCACAAGTCATCATTATGAAAAAGAAGAGTATATCTATATATCTATTCATCAATTATCATGAGCATAATGAAATTCTATTATCCTCTACATTCTATTGATGAACTGTTTGATCAACTCAACAGGGAAAAATACTTTTCAATGATTGGACTTTTATTTATATATCATTAATTATGGGTTTGACGAGAGGATATTTCAATGAAATATTTTTGTTTTATGTATGAAAAATATAAATTTATCATCATTCCATTTTTAATTAAGAATTCTCACACTATATTCCTAGATCTAGTATATATATTTTATATATACAACCTTAAAAATTTTTCATTCATTATAATTTATATCCATATATTTTTTATAATCATGGGAGAGCTTGGAGATCATTTAATGATTGTGTTCAATACCATGAAAAATAATAAACATCATGCCCAATTTACTATGGATGAATTATGGATAGGGAATGTATCATTTTTGCATAATGTATTATAAATAATGTGAATATCATTAGATCCATGAAATATTAATATTATTTAGTTTTGGCCCATATCAAACACTATAACATATATTTTTAGTTTTCATGGGATTACATGATATTACTGATGCTTTTTGAGAAATTACTCTTGGATTTAAAATTAACTAACCAATTTGACATGTGGATGGAATTAGGATATAGGTTATAGGTATATTAAAGAGGTATTTAAGAAGTGAAGAATATGGCTCAAATTCCCCACACCACTTTTTCAAATATTTCTAATATTTATTTGGGCATTGACCTGTTGGAGGGCTGCCTGGAGAAGTCACCTCCCACTCTAGAATTGTAGGAGGCCACATGGGGTTCACAATTAGTCTATTTGGTGATGCTAGACCACTTTATAACTATTTGATTCACTCCAAGGGTGTGTTCCTCTAAATATGTGATTTATGTCCCTTCTTCATCAGATCCCTTATCTTGTATGACTAGTATCTCAAGCATCCTCCCGACACATAGGTTCTATCCTCATGATAATGTATTCCCTACACTGGATCTAGTGGAAAATAAAATCAGTATGAAATCATTTTATCACTATTAGTCCCTACTGGAATGTTTTTCCCATGGGGGACTATAACTTTCTCACTCTAGAGACGTTTTTGGGCCTCAAATAACCCATAATGGTGTTGATTATATAGAGAAGTTAATTATACACATATGTCTTCTCCAATTATTAATTCATGAATGAATGGTTTTAGGAGGTTCATATGTGTAAAATTTAAAGAATCATTATCTCCATGTGTTCTTTGGAATCAAAAAATGGGAATTAATCAAGCTTATTAATAGGTTGGGTGAGTTTGCGAGGTATTTCACTATCACTACAGAACTGATCTATTTTTTAAAGTGTGGGTGATTTGATGCATTTCTTCTTCTATGTGGAAAAATAAACTTGAAGTATGATGACCTATTTGTTATATTTCATATGTGTAGAACTAGATTTATCAGTGGTATTTTCCTCACACACTATCAATTAGGATGGTAATAAATTCTCATGGTGGAATAGTTTTTTTCCAGGTACCTCCTCAGTTTTGTTTAGAATATCATCTTCAGGATCATTCAATTATTTCATGTAGGTGTAGATTATTTGGATTCATATTTTAAAATAATATAGTAGGGGACACTTTATGTGATTACTCTAGTTATGATATTTATCTTGTGGTTTATTAACAAACTTCTTCCCATCCTATTCGTGTGGTCCCTACAGTGTCATTATTCTATCCAGAATCTGATAACCCAACTCTTCTCCCAAAAGATGATCATTCTCATCATCATGAAACATAATAAATGGATTCAATGGATGGATATTATACATCAGTGAGTGATAAACTATGGATAAACCTAATTCATGGTTGGTTTCAAATAGATGTTCATTGGTTAATGTCTTTGGAAAGTGTTCCTAGTTACTGGTGGATCCTATATATGTAACTACATCATCTCAACGAGGAACTTCGAAAAAGATGTGTTCTTTCAAAATGGGGGCTGATACATTTTCCACTTCAACTATGATCCCCATGGAGGGTGTTTCTTGGGAAAATAACTCAAAATTAGTGTATCTCTCGAAAATGGATGATCTGAATTCCCTGGTAATGTAATTTTGTGAGTTTAGATGATTTACTATATTAAGAGATTCATAGGTTAGTGTTTATACTTAGACATTCAAAGTAACTAATAAGGTTGGTATCTTACACCCCCCCATAGAATGTGTATAGTGGTTAGATAACACATTGAAAATCCAAAAATGAATGCATCACATCATATTAAGCTTCTAAAACATGGATCCTAAGCTGCAACGATTCTATCCCTGCAATCCAATGATCTAAATCCACATAGAAATTTAGGGGTCATAGGGCTATAAAATGGGGTGTTTATCTTGTAAATTAATTTCAAAAGAACAAGTATTCACTTTGGTTGTTCTAGAACCTTATCTCATCATTCAAAAATAGAATCAGATTATCAAAATTCATGTGCGGGAGCTCATGTAATAATCATATATGGATTTTTGAGAGGAAAAATGATTCTATTGAACGAATTGAAATATCAGAAAAAATTACCTATAAATGAGTCTAATAGGGTGAAAATACTTTTTTCATTCATGTATATTAAATTTGAGGTATAAAAAATAATGGAACTACAACATGATCTATTTAATTTCTATTTGGGTAACTCAGTTTGGTTTTTTGGAGGAGATTTAGACCCCATAATAGAGATGTTGGAGAAGAGAGGTGGTACATTGTATTCAAACAAAGAAATTCCAAACATCAGTCATTTCATGACACATAATGAGACCATGTACATGTTATTTTTTAGTGACATATTCACCTAGTGAAATAATGGAAAATGAATTGGGAAAATCTATAGAATAATGGACCATTACAATCAAAAAATATAAGGAATAAATTCCATTACCTAAGACATAGTTATACACCATACGCACTTTTGGTTAGACTATTCACCTCTCATGGTATAGTTAAAGAGTAGGTTAAGTATAAGTAATTAATTATTCTATATTAAAAGCTAGTAATGGGATAAAGACTGCATGTAAATAGTATGGAGTTCATTAGAGAAACAGGTGCTTGGATCCTTGTGGGAGGGCGTAAGAAACCATGTAAAATGACTGAATGGGAACATAAATGACTATAACAATAATATATCATACAATTATTATTTCCTAGAAAATAAAAATAAATACATTAAGTGGATAAAGAAGTGTTTTTAGAAGAATTTGGATGACAGTGCCTTTGTCACTATGGTTGGTAAAAAAGTCTACTTTTTGGGAAACCACTAGAAATAAAAATAGTTATTAAGGAAAGGATAAGGGTTATATGGATCAGAAATTGGTGTAAAATTATTGTGTATATTTAAGTGTGTGTGAATGGGAAGAAGGTCTCAAGAAGGATAAACTTGTTTCTTGAGGAAGGCTCTTATATGGGGGTATTTAGGTTGAAGGGAAGATTTCTCTAAAAAATTGGAAGATAAATTTTTAAGAACTAGTTCCAATGGTGAATTAATATTCAAAGGGGAGAAAAAAGAAGGAAAACTCCCTCACAATATACCCATACTAGTTTAGGACAGTGGAAACAAATATAAGGAGTGTATCATGATAAAAAGGGAGATCAATGCAGCTATCTCTAGAATGAATATGGAAAGTGCACTGGGACATTATGGTTTTCACAATTAATTTAATGTAGTCTTATGGGACATAATGATGCTATATTTTACTGAATTGGTAAAAAAAATTACTGTTCCATAGTTATTACAAGGTATTTTTGTTCATACATGATTACTTTGAATGCAATGTTTATGGACCCTATGACTCTCATGTAGTATAGACCTATATATCCTTACAATTTCCCACAAAGGAACCTCAACTATCTATTTAATATGCAACTTGGATTTGTTATTGAAATTATAATATTAGATGAACATCATGGATTCAAGATAGGATGGAGTACAAAAGTGGTGATTTGGATTTCCATGTAAATGGTGGATAACGTTAACAAGAGAACCCTTGGATATAACATTATGAACCATGTACACATGGATAAAGTGTATAACGGGTCAGAGTGGTGTTTCTTTGTGAGGTTTCAGAGAATATATAGCTTCATGAATTATATTTGTGATTTTTTTAGAATCCATGCCTCATCATGGCCCTCCATTTCAAAAATGGGGATGCGATTTGTCTTTTTAAACATTATGTATGTGTGTAGATTAGGAGACACAATGTGACCCATTCTATATATACAGTCACAATAGGCCCTCAATAGAAACATAAAATTTAATATCGATTTGGGGATGATAATTATTTATATAAGTAGGTTTGTATAAGTAGTTGTTTCACATAACATGATTTCAGATGACATCGTGTTCATACTTAATGGTAAGAAAAGACCCATCAATGGATTCGTTATGATAATGGATTCCAACAGAATATGGAGTTGATTTAAAATTAATCACGGTATAATTATCATTTATATCCCAAAAAATAAAATAATAGACATGGTAAAGTCATAAAATAAGAGATAGGGATTCAAAGCTGGGACCTTTTGATAGATTACCTTAGAGCTCCAATCTCGGATGAAAAAATAAGAATGGTTTTCTTTGAAGTCATTATCAACTGTATCGTAGACCATCAACATAAATAGAATAATAATTTACTCTCATTAGGGGATGAAAATAATACTAGTGAGAAATGAAATTACATCCATGGTAATTCACATCCAATCTATTATAAAGGCACCTAATGGAGTTGTTGATGAATAGGTAAAAATAATGACTACATTAATTTTGGATTCCAATCAGGGAGGAAAATTCCATTAGGAATCTATGATGATGATTTTTATTCAAACTTCATAATAAAATATTTTATAATAATAATAATATCTATATCTATTTAAATATTTAACACCAATCATTAAATGAATTGATATGTGTTATAAAAATTTTATTATTTAAATTTGACTTAGATATTAAATTAGAAGGACTGAATATGGGTAACTAAATTATAAAATATATGTATAGAAGTATAAATAAATTAATATTTATTTTTTATTTTTGAGTAAATGAGTAATGAATTTTTAGTGAATAATTTTATTCTTCAAAAATGTATTTTCTTGAAAAATATTTTTTATTACCTTTTTGTGTGAGGATATTGTAAGTAATTTATATCACTTTTAGAAATATAAATTCAAAAAATAAAATTAATTTTTAAAATTATTATTTCAAAACTATATTTGTGGGAAATTTGGATAGATTTTTAAAAAAGGGGGTTGTTCAACAAATTCTGAAAAATACTAATATTTTGGAAAAATTGTTTCTTTATTTCAAGAATCTCATAATATTAATATTTTTAAAGTGTAATAAAATTAAAATTATTTAATTTATACAATTAATATTAAAAGTCATATCATTGAAATCAATTTATTATTTTATTTTAAAAAAAAGCTTTTTATACTAAAAGAAAAAAATTTCTGGAAAAATGAACTTTCATCGTGTTTTGCAATTTAATCTAAAATTAAATTCTTCAAATTTTTGTATTTAATTTTGTAAAATTAAATCCATATTTTGAATTAGAATAATTTATATAATATAATAGGTACAACTAGTTTTTCAATCATTATGAATAGTAACTATAGTAAATATTAATAACCATGATAAAAGTGTAATAATTGGGATTAAAGCATGGAGTAAAATATTAAAATAGCCCTAACACATTGAATTATAATATTTTAGGAGTTTTTTTTGTCAAAATATATTTATACATTTATATAATGAATTTAAAATAGTTATTTTTTATTTGGAAACTCTATCTTGACATTTGTTAATATATGTGATATTTTATTCAAATTGAAAACTTTTTTGGAGTCATTAAATTTAATAAAATTGATTGAATATTCCATTATTATTTGGGATTCCCCAAAACAAAAAAAATACTAGTTTATTAATTCAACAAAAAAATTATGTAATGTAATATATTACTCTATATTTAAGTATAATATATTTTACACTTAAATCATGTATTTTCAAAAAAAAACTATTTTTCATTAATTTTGTGTTCTTATATTAAAATTTACTTATAAAAACTCTATAAATTAATTCAAATAAAATTTAATCCAAATTTAAAATTATCATTTAGAAATTTTTGATATGTTCCATTTTATTTTTTTCATATAATTAATTTTCATTGAAAGATGTTATGCTATCATAGTTATATATAAAATTGTATTTAAATTAGTTTATATATACTTTAGGGAAAATATATATATAAAAAACTTTCCCAAAGTGATTTTTTGAGTTAATTTAATCCCTATAAAATTTTATTTTTTAATTTGGGAATCAATTATGCCACTTGACATGATTTTGATATATATATATATATATATATATATATATATTATTAAATCTTTTTTGTAATTCCAAGTGTGTCATTTCCATCCCCTATATAAGGATGCCACATGTCCTCTCCTGTCCACACTGAATTCACCTTATATATTAGCTAATACCTACCATAATATTTTTTTTTCATTATTCATCCTAAACAATATCTTATTAAAATTACAAAAACCATCCTCACAGGTCATAAAGAGTACTTCAAAAGAGGTTTCTCAATTAAGAGGTATTACACGTAACTAAGAATTTCCAATTTATTTTCTTCTTATAACAATTATAAATCAGTTGTATACATTATAAAATAATTAATTTATTATCTTTAATAAATTTAATATTTATTATGATGATGTTACTACCATTATCCACATTCTTTTAATTATATGGATAGTGAAAAAATATCTTGTGCGAACGTATAACTTACTATCACCACATTACGATGTAATTCATTTTTCAAACTCACAATATATGGATTATTATGATGATGGATTTAATGAATATATATTATTTATATTATATAATAATTTTTCTTTAAAATTGAATTATTTCTTACCTTTCCTTCATTCTATCTACAGAAAAGTTACAATAGTTTACATGAACATGTACGACATACCACCTCCATTAAAATTTTATTTCATTTTCTATCCATGTATTAATTGGATTAATATTATAAATATATATAGATAATGAATATATATTATATAAATATCATGATTAACATTATAGTGATGATGAAACCACGATCAATGTACAAGGACCGAAATAGTAGAGCTAAAATTCTAAAGAAAAAATAAAATAGTCACAACCTAGAATCGATGTGTTCAATAAAAAATTATTAATATATCGTTATGGAAATGTTATAGGTGTATAATATATGATATTATAAGAGATTAAATAAATATATAATATAATTATAATAAATTTAAATTTATTATAGTTGATGTCGAAGTTATTCTCAGAGAGTGTCAAACAGGAAGTAATGTTATATGGTCTCATATTATCTTCGTTGGGGAATATATAATATTATGCACTTATCTTCTCTTATGTGGTGAAAATAAAACCCATTTTACATGTTATATCATGAATATACTTTTTTCATGATATCTAGTGTTTTATTTTAGTTAATTATCTCATGTGTTTTACGATTAAAAAGTTACCAATGTAGTAAGTGTTTTTTATAAAATCTCATTATTTACCAGTATTTTTTATGATTATGTTTCTCATGATTGCATTTCATGATCAACATCTAAATAATTCTATAAATTTTATTACACAAAGTTTATCTATTTATATGATTTTTTTTTTCAATTTTTAAGTATTCAATATATTGAAAGAATATTTTTATGGAAATCCCACATTATTTATCTCTTTGGTCAAAAATTATTTTTTGCATGTCATCATTTTTTTAAAATGTTTTCAGTAATGTTTAGATATTCTAATATGATTTTTTATATTCATTTTCCCATGATTTAATTTTTAAAAATGTATTAACAGGGTTCTTCTTGTTATTTTTTTGAAAAATGTACTTCTGTTATTTTACCAAAAATGTGAAATCGATCTCTATTTTGACAAACAAAACATGAATAAAATTTCCTGTTTCTAAGACCACTAAATAATTTTAAATTACTTTAATAGTTTACATGTATTATTTCAAATAATTTTTTCCCTGATATTTTATAAATTTTTAGACATTAATCAAGTGATATCAAGTTCAAAAGGGAATTTTCCTCAAAAATGTTATAAGAAATAATTTAAAGAAATTTATAATTTATGATAAAATCCTTTAATTTTAATTATTATTTAATGGGTATATTATCCAATAAAACCATCCAATTTCATTATATGTATGGCTTATGATGATGAACATTTAAGGATGATTCTGTTAAAACCATTTTATTCAATGTGTTTATTAATTTATGTTAAATCCTTTTAGAAACCTATTTTTATTCCAAGAGTTAAGCTATAATGAAATAATGAAATTATTATTATTATTATTTCCATTCTATAGGATATTATATGATGATTGTTTTATGATCTTTCATAACATATATGTATTATTTACAATATTTTATGTGTAGGACTAGAATTATATATTCTTCCAATTAATTGGGTAAAGATGAATATATAGTGAGATAAAAAGGACTAGAATTAGGGTTAAACCCAGTTAAATAAGGAATATTTCTCGCTATGATTGTCCTAGGGGGAACCTTTACTAAGTATATGATTATTTATAGCATAGAACATATTCATTAAAGACACATTGTTTACTATAATAGTATTCAGAGTAAAAATTGACTAAATATACAATAGTTTAGGGAGTGAACCCTATCCACTTTGATTGTTTTGGTAGTGAGGATTTAATATAAAGGAAATAATTTTCAATGCTTATTTTTATACCAATTACTAATTTCTTAATCCAATGATATGTTATAAAGGCTTACATTCATTTATTCATTTATGAACCAAATCCTTTAAACATAAAAATGTATTATATGACTCACGATTATAGCCCATGATATAAATGTTATGATTTTTAATGTTATGCTCATGTTCATATACTTGTATGTTGATGTTATGTTTATATGATCATTTATGTATCCCTTGTTTAACATTACTTAGAATCATAGATGTCCCTTTTATATATTTCCATTCACTAGGTTATGAAGAAATGTATTTTGTTGGAAATGTGTAAAAATACTAAAAGTTATGAAGATAATTTTGAGGTATGATGTAGATAACTTATGAAAAAATTGTTTAAGTATCCATGTTTCTAAAGACACTAAAGATACACGATTCAAAAATAGATAAAAATGTTATGTAATTGAAATTAATTTGTTATGATGTAGTATCTATGTATGAAAATTAGAGGGCGTTATAGTTGGTATTGAATCAAGGATTAGTTACATTTAGAAAGTAGTATGACATAACATTAATGATATTTCTTATGATAATCCTTTAGGAGAATGTCCAATTCCATGTTAAATAAATTAGTGTGTATTTATATAAAAACAAAACTTTATATATACTATAGGTGGATGAGGTTTTAAAAAATATGCATCTAGGGGTAATAAAACCAAAAAAATTTATCTATTATACCTCAACTATAATTATATTGCATGATGTATGTCCCCAAATTTTTCACCTTGTTTGACTATCTTAAGGGATATTCATAGATAATCTAACATTTTATTTATAAACCATTATTAAGGATTATAATAGATGATGATCATGGATAATCTAGGTTAAATCTATTATGTAATATATTGAAAGGGATTTTTCATGATTTAGACAATCTATAAAGGATTCTCATGATTATATAATTTCCCACCAAGATAATTATTTATCATACTAAAAGTTTTTTATTTAGTAAATGGATAGATGAAGAATAAATTGTGTTAAATATTAATGGGATGGACCATGGAATAATTTTCCTCATGAGAAAAAATGAATTGAGAGATGGAAAGTGAATCCTTGTTATTATTATATATTATATATCAAATTACATGATTAAAACCCTAATCATGGGTGAGATTTCTGACACACATAATAAGTGGATAATTTTGTTTCATGGGAGTTCAATTTAGGAAGATCGTAATGGAAATATGATTTAGATTCATACATTTTTTAGATTTGGAATGATTCACCAATTAAAATTTCTCAGAGGAATAAGAATATGATTTATGTTTGGGATATAAGGTCATATAGAATGTAATTAGAGATGAAAAATAATGATTTCCATAGAAGAAAATGATGCCCATACTGAGGTACCATTTATAGTTTAATGTTTAATGTGTGTAATTGAATGTCATAGAAGAATTAATTATATTTTAATTTGATGTGTTATGTTTAGGGTAAATGCGATTTATCTAATTAGATTACATTATCCAAGGGATAAATTCTTGATTTGGTAAGGTCATATGTTATTCCAAAAATTAATGTGAAAGGATTGATATTTTTATATACAAGGATTAAAAAATTATGTAATATAAGTTATATATCAATGATATATTAGATATAATAATCATGAAATATATAATTATTGATCCATAATAGCTTTTATTTAAGGGTTTTCAAATATATATTGAATGGTATAGTTAACCTTGAAATGTGATATATTGTTATTGTGGTAGTTTAAAAGGACCTATGAATGAAGGAATAACAATAATTTATATATTCATGAAATTTATATAATAATGTTTACTTTGGATAAATAGATTATTTATATTGATAATGTAAATTGGATAATTTTAATGACCATGATATTTCTTGGTGATTTGAATAAAAAGTGATTTCAGTAATACATGATTAATTTTTTTGAATATTTTGTATTTATTTAATATCTTCAATAGTTCTTTTCGGGAATAATGATTATGATAATTTTTGGATGTTTACATGACATAATTTATGTTTTATTAAGATTCATGTTATTTGTATTTATTAATATATTATTTGATAAGGTTATTCACATGTTTAGTATGTGACATTATGAGCTACGTTTTGTGGTTTAGGGATAATCATATGATCAAATATTTCATATTTTTTGGTTTTTATTCTAGTGAGACATAGTTTGTTGGAGACTTATGGTTAACATTTCATGGAACATATTTTTTTGAACTTTGAGTTATTTTCAAGGATTTAGAGATTAATGTATTATATTTATCCATTTAGGATAACTTAGGATAACCATTTCGGATTTGATAAATATTTATATTAATAAGTAATGAATTTATAGTATTTTATTTATCTTATTATCAAATAAATTTTATTTTTAATTATTCAAGCATTAAAAATTCACCAAGAATATACATTTATTAAAATAAGAGATAGAGTAAATTCATTGCATAACTAAAAAGTATGGAATTGTTTTAATGAAATGAAAAGATATTAAGTAAGTACATTTTATCATTCCTTCTAACATAATGGAAAAACCATCCCTCACCATTAGAAAAATGATGTTGAAATAAGAATTTTGTACTTTTACTTTCATTTTTATGAATAGGTTGCCTTTTTCCCCTCACTGTTTTATATATTTTTTACCATTAACATTCTCATGACCATGTTCTTCGATGGTATTTTTCTCAACCATGTATAAATTTTATCTTGTCACAATGTTTTAAATTATAATGGAACTAAATT
Source organism: Viscum album (assembly GCA_963277665.1). Lineage (NCBI taxonomy): Eukaryota > Viridiplantae > Streptophyta > Magnoliopsida > Santalales > Viscaceae > Viscum > Viscum album. The sequence continues at coordinate 867,498,927 of OY728120.1, forward strand.
ACAATTTATTTAAGGTAACCATTATTCTTACCACTTCCTCTTTAATAAAGAAGTTTTATTATCCCTTTGTAATAAATGAATTTTAAAAATTTGTATTTTAACATATTTACTCTTTGATTAAAAGGATAGGATTATAAGGGAAAAATTTATTTATTGTGTGTGTGGTGGTGGGGGGGGTACTATAACACCGCCCTAAAATATAGTTTAATAGAATAATAACCTTCATAGATCACATAACACACAACATGAAGCTTTAAGGGAATTGTGATATATTATAAAAACCTTAGTATTTTATTTTGACCAAGTCATTAAATTGGATGGTATTGATATGAGTAAATCTATTTTAAAATATATTTATATAATTACTACCCAAAAAAAAATTATTGAATAATTATTAAGAAAAAAATTCAAATTTAGAGACATTATTTTATGATTCAAAAATGTTTTTTCTATAAAATGTTTTTTTATTACATTTTGGGGATGAAAATTAATATTAATTTTTTCAAATTTTTAAAATTAAAATTTAAATATTTAACTTTTTTATCGAAATCAATATGGTAATGTTAACATAGAGTGATTTTTTAATAATTTTTAGAAAGATTTTCTTTTTTGATGAATAGTGAAAAATAATGATTTTTATTGAAAACTGTATTTTTTTTAAAGACTCATCAAATTGAATTTCTTTGACAAAATTATTTCAAGGTAAAATTATAACATTTAATTTTTTATTAAAAAAATTAGAGTTATTAGAATCAATTTCATGAATGAATTTTATAGAGAAAATTTTGTACATAAGAAATCGTTTATTTTATGAAACCTCTCTTACATTATGATTTTTTATTTTAATCTTATATTATATATTTCAACTTTAATAAATTTATATAAAAAAAGTACCTTAATATATATATTCATTGTTATTAAAATAGAATTAAAAATAGAACTTATTTTTTTTTTTGAAATTATGAATTATAATGATAGTACATATTTGTTACCTGAGTTAAAGAGGTTGAATTGGGTTAAAACCATGGGATAAAATATTAAAATTACCCTAATGAAAGACTTTATCCTTTATTATGATTATTCTTCCCCAAAATTTATCCATATAGAGTTAAATAATGTATTTTAAATCATTATTATGAATTTCAAAATCCCAGATAGACTTGTGTGAAGATATGTTATATTTTATTAAAATTAAACACTATTTTTGGGACATTGAATTTAATATCATGGATTGATGATTCTGATTGTTTTTTGACTTCAAAAAAAGTTTAAAATAATTAATTACTTTATTATTTAATGAAAAAAATCATGCAAATCTACTTCTTAATTAATTTCATGGGAAATGGTTTTAATCTTAAATGAGGAATTTCCCTAAAAACTATTTTCATGTTTTCTGTGATATTATATTAAAATTAATTTCTACCAATAGTATAAGTTAAATATAAAATAATAAAAAAAATATAAAATAAAAATTTCAAAAATTTTATAGATATGAACTTTTATTTTTGGTCATATAATTATGTTATCATGATAATAAGTTATGTTATCATGGTTAATGTTAAAATATGTTTAATGTAGTTTAACTAAATGATAAGTCTTAAATTATATCCAACACATTCCCAAATGAGATTGTTTAATTTTATTTCAAACCTATCACATAAAATATATTAATTTTGAGTTCATTGGTGAAACATGACATGATTATTTTATATATGTTATTTAATCTTTTAAGTAATTCCATGTGTGTGTTTTCAATCCCCTATAAATGTATACCACATATATTTTATTCTCCATGAATAATGAGCCTTATATATCTTCCATAACCAACCATAATAACTTCCTATAGTCCTTCCCCATATTCTATAGCTTTTATCCTTTCAAAAATATCACCCTTCCAAGGATTGTTGTTTAATCCAAAAGTGGTTTCTAAACGAAGAGGTATAACTCTTAACCTAAAATTTTTAATTTTATTTCATTAAATTCCTCCTATAAATAAATGGCTCCATTATAAAATAATAAATTAATTACATTAAATATACCTAATTTTATTTTATATGATTTAAAAACCATTATTCATCTTCATTCCATCCTATGAAAATTGAAAACATCAGTCGTGTGTACATTCATCTTACAGTCTCCACGTTACAGTGTAAATCATTTTTCTGCACCAAATTAATTGGATAGTTATAATTATGGATAAATTCAATATATATGATACATTGGATAAATTTTTTTTCTACAATTCTGAATTATTACTTACCTTTCTTTAATTCCATACATTGAAAACTTAAATCATCATTTATACATACATGTGACATACCATCTCATAGAATGATGTAACTTATTATAATATCTATATATAATATATATATATAAATATAAATTTATATATAATAAATATATATGATATAAATATCATGTTTAACATTATAAATATTATATAAACACGATAAAAGAAGAAATATCAGAACTACAGGACCAAAAATCTAATGAAAATTGAAATAGTTAACACTTGAAAATGATGATTTTTATAAAAAATTATTAATAAATAGGTGTTGAAATGTTATAAGTATATCATATATGATATTAAATACATTTAAATGAAAATTTTATGGAATTATAATATATTTAATTTTATTATACCGCATGTTAAATCACATTCAAAGCATGTTAAACATTTGGTAAATGCATAGCATGATGAATTGTCTTATTTGGGACATAAGTTATGTTATGAACCTATCATCCTTTATAAACATATATACACCCATTTTACATGTTATATAACTAATATAGATCGGTTCTTGATATTTAATTTTTCATTTAATATTATTAATTCATGGGGATTATGATTCAAAAGTTACCAAAGTAGTATAAGTTTTATGTTACAATCTCATTATTTACCATGACTTTTTTAATTAGGTTTCTAATATTTGAATTTCATGATCATACACTAAATAATATCATTAATTTTCTTATATTTTTTTATTTCTGGATATTAAATTTTTTTTTCATTTTATTTTCTTCCCATTATTTATGGAATGTACTGAAAGAATATTTTTATGGGAACCAAACTTTATTTCTCTCTTTGGTAGAATATACTTTTTATTCAATGAATATGTTTTATAAAAATGTTTTCAAAATTTTTATTAACATTTTAATATGAATTTATAAAGTCATTAGTACCAATTATTTATTTTTTTGGGAAAAATTAATATTTGTATCATTTTATGAAAAATGAACTTTTGAGTTTTTCTAAAATTGTGAAAGTAATCATTATTTTAATATATATGGTATGAAATGAATTCCCACACCTCAGGAAATCTAAATAAATTAAATATACCATTTCATGATTCCATGATTATTTTAAATTAAAATTTATCACATAATAGTATTCAAATTTTTACGTTTTAAATAATTTATTTCAAAACGAAAAGTGTAGTAACTTAAAAAATCAAAGTATTATTTCAAAGAAAATTTTCATATTTGATAACATTGTTTGGTGTTACATATTCTTCACTAGGGATATGAACCAACGTGACCATCAAATTTCATTCTTTATATTACTTATGATGATGATGATTTAAGGATTATTCAATGAAACACATTTCCTTCCATTGGTGAATTGAGTAATTATGAAACCGTTAAGGAACCCATTTCTTTTCCAAGGGTAATTGTTAGGTCCACAAGGCTGAATACCCTGAGGGGGGGGGGGGTGGATCATGGTATGACTAATTTAAAATTAATTCCCATTCTGATCTTGTTACGCAGTTAATCAAAACACTCTTCTCTCTCTTTCCTATTGCACAAAATAAACATCAAGTAAAGAAATCACATGACACATCAATTTTACTTAGTTCACCGCTAAGTGCTACGTCCAAGGAGTATACGCCGACAGGTTGCCGGTCGTACCAATTCCACTAAACTTCACTAGCTGTGGATTACAAGGATCGGGCTGGATCACTTCTAAGCCCATGCTCACTGTCTTTACAAGTTTAGGGTTAGCTCACTACATTCCCAAGGGTCACTACCTATTTCTCTCTCTCTAGCTCACTGCCGGTGGAGAGGATCACCTTCTTCCTCTTCTTTCACTCACGGCTCTGGAAAGGATCCACTCACAGCTTATAGACCTGTAGGTCTCTTCATTTGCATGAAAGAATTCATCTTCTTCTATATGTAGATGCTCTGTTGAAGTACAACTTTCACCTGTAGATGAATACCTATTTGCACCGAAGGTATCAGGAAAACTTCCAGCTTCCACACAGCCCAAAAATCACTGCTAGAAATAAACCATACTTTTTGCATAAGTCAATCTCGGCACGCAAGTATCAGCACACAAGTCACATCTGGCGTGCATGTCTTCCTTATAAACTTACGCGACACAGGCTTTTCCAACTCCAAACTTGCGCGACTCACATCCTTCCTCGCCTAAACCACCTCAGAAGTTCAACTCTCACTTGGCACACAACACCTCACACTGGTGCGTAACTTCAACCACCAGTGCGCAACATTACTTGTGCGACCCACACACCACTTGTGTGACCATCACATCTGAGTGACGGGAGATCATATTCTCAAAGTGTTGATCTCCGGTGGAGAATGAAGTGGGGTGGTCTAGTATTTATAGGCATTTGGTCAACCCTGCGCGATGGAACACAACTCTTTCTTCGGCGCACAAGTCTCAGTGCGCAGGTCTCAGCTCCTGCAAGTCACTTGTCTGACCAAAATCCAAACTTGCGCAAAACTCTTTACATTGCCATATTTTGATCTTCTGATCTTGAAAACCCATAGGCACACAAGTTCTCATGCTTCCAAGGATTCAGCACACAATTTTCATTCACGGCGCGCATGTCACTTGAGCGACACCACCAATACTTGCACGACACTTAACCATTTTCCATATTTTGATGATCTGATCATAAAAAACATATGGCGCGGAAGTTTCCAAGCTTTCAAGTACACGGATCGATAACCACAACTCATGAACTCGATGTTCCATCATGAAATCCTCTTTGTTAACAAATTTCTATGTCATCGTTTTGATTTTTCAATAATCACAACTCAGATGTCCGCATCACCTCAAAAATGCTTCAACGATAGCTTGAGGGATTTTTTCCCAATAGTAATGCTATGAAGAAATGATGAAGTGCTTGTGAAAATCATTTTTTATCAATAGGTTATGATTTGATGAATTTTTTATGATATTTTTTCACACATATATATGATTTTCATTATGTTATTGGTGGTATTATAATTATATGTCTCTACAATTCATTGGGTAAAGCGGAATATCTCATGAGATAATAAGAACTATAATGGTGAGTGAACATAGTTCTGTAAGGTACTAGATACACTATGATAGTCTTAGTAGTGATCCTTGAATAAATAAACAATGGTTTTTAGAGTGAATCCTATTTAGTATGTGACTTCATCCACTATGATATTCTTTATAGGAGACTTGATTAAGGATACAACGGTTTGCTGAGTGAACCCAATCCACAATGATAGTCTTAGAAATCTGACTTGAGTACTAAATAAATTATTCTCTATGATTAAGTGTATTCCAAAAACATATTTTAGATGGAATGGTTATTCTCTCATGCTTCATGTAATATTATTCTATCAGGATTATTTTTTTTGAAATTCCTTGCATTATGCCTTGAAAAATGAATATGATCCATGGCTTGTAGGTAATTAATTTCAAATGTTATTATAATGTTTTCATATTCTTATGCTCATGTTATATTTATGATACCATTTTTATATCCATTGTTTATGTGATAATTTATATCTTCACTAAACAATTATTCTTAATAAAATACCTTGTTATAATTTTTTTATATGGAAAAATATGAATCATTCACTTTTATGTTCTAGTGATAGAGATCACAAATCTTATTCAAAATTAGAAGTAGAAATTTATCCCTTTTTGGGGAGAATGGTATTGATCAATAACATCCAAATTCATTTATGCATCTCATTCACTCGATAATCAATGTTTCTAAAACTATATTGAAGAATATTTGGAAAATATTAGGTAAATAATTTTGGGACACCATTGAGGAGGTTTGTTACCACTAGGTGTGAATGAAACTTTTTATGAGACATTTGGTAGGGAGAATTATCAACATTCAAAGGCATGAAGCCCCATTGCATTAAATAAATGTTATGTTATCCAATGATGGGATCATGTGGAAATGTATTGGGTGGAGGTTCACATGAAAAAATATTTGTTTTCTTTTTATTCCATACACAATAATGGAATCTAATGATTTCTTATATGGTTTATTATCAATAATCACCCTCAAATCTTGTTTGACTATTCCTAGTGGACTATCAGGATTATTGATATTTTACTTTGTAAGGATACTTGGGATAATAAATCCCACTACTATATACGGTTTGCCACACTAGACATGAACATCAATGATAAAATCATATTTCCAAACATTACCAATGTAGTGCTCGATAAATGTTAGGAAAACAACCATTCTAATATTGTAATAACCATTGAGAAGGAATGTTTTGAATGAAAAAATGTAAATTATGGAAACCTCACCATTAAATACTATCATATATTCATACATTTATCATCATAATAGTTTTATTGCGAAAAATATCATTTGAGAAAAAAATATTAGTGAAGAAGAGTCTTCTCTTTCTTTGGGATTATAATAGAGAACTCTATATAACTACGAAATTCCAAAATGATTATTTCTAATTTTTCCCAAATTCTATTGATTTACAAGCACAAACGTGATGTTATTTTTCAATAATATCATTTAAATTATTGGAAAATATTCATTTGGACCAGACATAAAGTAAGATTCGACATCTAACCCATTCTCTCATTCAATGATATTTTATTTACAACATTGTTTCTCAAAACATAAAGTAACTCACATATTGGTCTCCATTGATGTATCTTTCATGGAGTGAAATGTTTTCCTTGTGGAATAATTGAAATAAAGTAATATATAATATAGAACACTATTCTTCATTTATCTATTTATTCCCAACATATTGATGATTATTTCCCTTTCAGTATCGCTGGATGTGAATGCCCACATCCATCCAATTCATGTTCCGAGTCTAGTTGAGTGTGTCCATTAGGTGTGATAGAAAACTCTAGATTAAGGTTTTAAATGTTATAAAATTCCACCAATAAAAATTGATACAAGCATTTTGGTGGGATTTTCTATATCCCTTAAAAATCTTTGATCCATGCATTTAGATCCTTTAATAGTATGGTAAACTGAACCACTAGGGATTAAAATGTTCTTTTTAACATGCTCACTCTCTAAAATGAGTAATTTATCCCACTATCCTTGGATGAGATTATAACACAAAATATTTTATGGTGTGTTTCTACTTAAATAATTCAAATTCATTATATATCTTATAATACATAAAGCACCGAGTCTTTGTGAAACAACACCTAGTTATACGAGATAGTTAAAGCCTAGCCATTAAAATTAAATTTTCCAATTCTGTGATTTGAATTTTGAAAAACGGACATACATGGTTGCAATTAGGGTGATATTTTGAGTGTCATAGAATTAACATAATTTTAGGTGAATAGTAACATACCCTTATGAATAGTAACTTACCATTATGAATAATAACTTACCATTATGAATAGTAATTTCACCCTTATGAATAGTAATATTTCTCTTATGAAGTGTAACCCTACCCATGAGTGTATAAGTTAAATTTAGGAACCTTATAAATAAATGTGGATATTTTAATTAAGTGTTGGTATTTTTGCGAGTAATAAATATTTAATTACAATATTATAATTAATAAAATGATTTAAAAAATAATTAATTTTCACATAATGTATTAGAAATTCAAGGTTCTCATTCCCTATGATTATTATGTAAATTTAATGAGACCTTAGTTAACTTGTCATAGTGACATAAAATCGGTTATAACTTTTAAATTGGTATTTTTTGATTAAATGATGATTATTATTAAAAACTAAATTTATCATATTTAGAAAATTATTTTCAAAAAATGAAGTTTATATTTGGATTCTAAACATTAAAAAATGGTTAGGGAGATTTTTTGGTATTTTTCTGAAATATGTTAATTTTTTTGTGAATAGTAAAATACGACAATTACGGTGTAAATATGTAATGAGATAAATACAGTACACCATTCATCATGGATAATGTAAGAAACCATTAGTTCTAACACAATTGAACTTATTACTATTTCTAGTCACACGAATCAAAACAAATCATATTTTGAGGAAAAATAATAAACTAATGATTAAATTAATGAAAAAAACCACCTCTCCTTTATTATATAAACCACCCCTCACCCCCTCTTTCTATCACACCAATGAAGCTTTGAGACTTTCCAATGATCTTATAAATACACTTACCAAGACCTCCCCTCCATGTCTAATACATTTTTATATCACCAAGAGGGAAAAATGGCCTTAAGGAGATTCTCAAGGAGGAGTACTCAAGAGGCAAAACTCTCTTCCTTTTTCTTTCAAATTCTTTTACTAGTTCCATTATTTTGTTTCTATCTCATCACATCCCATCATCCAAATTATTTTATAATTATATTACCTTAAATTTATTTTAATTTTATTATTTTAATGGATTATTTAATCATCATCTATCTTTCCCCCTCCTCTTATACTAATAATGAAAACACCGTCCAGGATGTGTTAATTTTTCACAGTCAAGGACGAAGGGTTTTCAATTTATATTAATTCCTAGAATTATTGTAATGAAACCATTTTTATTGTTTATACAGATCATAATATATTTAATATATCACATTTATCTTTCTGGAATCATTTTTTACAAATGGATTTTAGTTATAAAACCAAATGAGTTTGTGGTGATCGAAAAACAATCCAAATAATCCATGCATTTATCCTTAAAATTTTATATAACGATTCATCCTCTCCCAAAATAACCAAATTATTTATACAATAATTTAACATTTTTGATGATCATTAACAACTCATAAATTCAATTTTTGTTTTTAATTTATATTTTACACGAGCTTCTGTACTCTTATACAAGAAAAACGACCATGAAAACTTAGAAAACAGGCACTCCCAAATGATGAAATTGAATCTCTGAACCCATATAAAAAGAAATAAATGGACTAAATGAATATATAATAAGTAAATTACATGTATATAAGGTTATTTAATTCTAAATTAATGAATCTAATTTGATTATTCATGACATTAAAATCAAGTGCAGAATACATTTGGGCTTAAGGTAAGGGGTTTCTCATGTCACATTTTTTTTTCTTAAAATTTATATTGTACACCACTAATTTATTTAATATAGTGTACATGTACTTTCATTTGATATATAATATCATTATTATATTTATATTCATGGTATTATATTATTCATTTGATGATTAATAATTTTTGTTCATACGATTTGATTGATTACAATGTGGTAAGTGACTTTGTCTCAATTTCCATTTCATGGAAATTTACTTTGAATTGTGAACCTAATCATTCATATGTGGCATATATAATACCCATTTGATATCATTTTTCATTTGAAATATTAATTTTATTATATATCTTTATTCTTTTAGCATATATATGATTATTTTTTATGATGTATACCATTTAACATACAGTGGTTATTTTGAATATTATGACGAAACAGTACCCTCTACTCAACATGGAAATTGAAAAGGCATATTTTTATTGTATTAAATCCTTGTATAAATAATTATTTGGAATTTCAGTGATGGGTGGGGCCTGCAATATCCCCATGATGCGTCGACGATTCTCATGAGACCAAACAGTTCGAAACAAACCCTTAGAGTTTGTTTCTAAAATAGAATAAGATAGGTATCTACCCACAGACTAAAACTGTCTTAAAGGTATTATGGTTCATGTGCCAGAAAAATGACACCCAAATAATAAGAATTATCTTTATTGATTATACAATTACTACTTTCCATGAGTTTTCTCTATAAAAAAATCTATAGATACATTATCATTCTCAGTTAATTAATGGCGTGCATTTTTCATTTATTCTCTATGCTATATTGATTATGTAAAATTGATTGTCATTAACTTATTATTGATTAATTATTTCACTCTATGTAACCCATACTGAGCATTTGAGCTCACCCTTTTCATTTATTTTCCTACCATAGGTTATAAAGAAGGGATCATTTTTTGACTTTTCATGGATGCTGTTTATTATCTCTTGTTATGTATTATGTTTATTTTCTTTTACCAATGAAAAATGGGATTCATGTATGTATATAGTTTCAACTAGAATACTACACGGATCAGTCCTTCATGATTTTATTCCTTATAATCATGCTAATGTAATATAGTAATGCACTAGCTCTGGGCTATAGTGGTCATGGAATTACTGTTGGTATCAGAGGAAGTTTAGTATAAACCTTTGGAGAAGGATTTAGAAAACATAGATTTTGTAACATAACCCTAAGATAGACATTGCTGATAAGCAAAGAGTACTATCCTAGAATTTTCGTATGGTAGTGACTATGTGGGTCTTCCTAGAATATACATCCCTATTTTTATACTAAATGTGGAGGTGGTTCTGGCACATATGTTCCTTGGAGTAACAAATCTAACAAGGAGTTTTGGGCTTGACCCAGGGTGTCCTAGAACATGACCATAGGCCTTACTGCGGACCTGTTTTGAAAATACTAGGGGATATTATTAAGATAGTTCACATTTTTTTACAAACCATTATGCATGATTTAAATGTAAATAGAAACCATGTTTATTATAATGAGATTAACCGCGGATAAATTTTCAAATTATGTTAAGTGTTTGTTAGTTATAAATTATGTATTATAACCTAATGTAGTGTATTCCATTATTTAGTGGTGGTCTATATTATAAGAAAGGGAATCAATACCCAAAGAAAATGTATGTATTTCCCCACTAAGAAATTGAATGTAGTTACGGTTGGAGAAGATCATATCATGACCATATTGAGACAACTTACTCAAGCCATGACTAATAACCATGCTACCATGGTGTTGGATTGTTTCATATGACAGAAGCCCCCATCATTTAGTGTGACTAAAAATCTAGTGGTAGTTTATGAAGGGATTAAGTCGCCTAAAAATATATTTCTAGAATTATGATGCAATGAAAATGAAAAGGTAGTACTATTAGTGTATTGTCTCAAGGGTGATGTTGATCGATGATGGTTCTTGATACAAATACCACATAGGAAGAAGAAATAGAAGATATGGAATGGATAACTCTTAAGGAAAAAATCTTCAATAAATATTTCCATCGTGAAAAAGGACTTGAGATGAAGAGGAAATTACTTTTATTAAATCAATGGGAAGAAGATAATGTTGTTGTGTATAAATCTACATTCACAAGACTGGTTATGGGTGACATATATTACATACGTGACTCACCGTACAAGATTGATAATTTCATTGAAGGTCTTACGCAAAGTCTTCGAAGGGCACTAGCTTATCAAACATTATTTTCATATAATAAAATTATATTAATTTCCATCAAAATAGAGAAGGAATTATATAGATCAAATTTTTTTCAAGGGAAACAAAGATAAGAAGTGGTATTCTGATAAACATGGAAAAGGTGAAGCTCCAATGAAGAAGGGGATGAAGAATTTCCTATTATGTGAGAACTGTAGCAATAATTATCTTTCTAAATTTTTTAAAGGTAAGGGAGTTTGATATAATTTTTGAGAAAAGGGTCATAAATCTAATGAATTCCAGGGGAATAAAAAAGTCAATAATTTTTAATGATACCACTGTAGGGAGACGAGACACTATGGAAATTGGTGTCCAAAGTGCCAATGAAACTTTCCTTAGAAAAGCCCACAGGAACAAGGTCAATCTTATTAAATCACAACTATTGAGGTTGATGTTCCTAATAATGTAATGGTAGGTACTTTAATTTTTTCCTCAAACTAAGAAAATGGTTTATTTGATTCTAGGTCAACAAATTCGTATATATCTTCCAAATTTTACATGAAAGTTAGATATTTCAAATTTGATTTTATAAAGTAGTTGTCTATCACAACTTCTACGGTATGTATCATTACAAAAATGACGTGTTAGGAAAATCCCATTATGGCATACAAACGTGCCTAATCTGCTTATTTTATCATCAGGCCCATGACTGAATTTGATATAATCCTAGGTATGGATTGGATTTCATATCTTGATGTAATAATACATTGTAAGAATAAATAATTTATAATTTTTTCGGATGATTTAGAATCCCTTATCTTTAGAGCAGAAACCTCACCATCTGATTCTTATATAGATCCAACCCCAGTAGCTATATTGAATGCAATTCATGGGGAGGATGAGAATTTGATATCTATGAGTGAGGAATGAAAATATTAAAATTGAGTATGTATATATTGTGCAAGAATATGTTTATGTGTCTCCATAGAATATACCTATAAATCCTCCAAAGTGGGAAATTATGTTCACTATTGATTTAATTCCATTTTCAAGACCTATATCAAAGAATCCATACATAATGGCCACTAGGAATGGGAAGAACTCAAGAAACAAATCGTGGAATTGAGTGATAAAGGATTTATCCACAATAGTGTTTCTCCATGGGGATCCCCTATTCTCTTTGTCAAGAATAAAGATTGATCTATGAGGATATGCATTGACTACAAGGAGATCAATGCTATTATGATAAGGAACTAGTATCCTCTTCTTTATATTAAATATTTATTGGATCTACTTCATGGATCCCAATATTTTTAGAGGATTGACCTTCGATTTGGATATCGTCATCTATATTTGAAAAAGAAAGATACTCTGAAGACATTATTTCAAACTAGATATGGGAATTACTAGTTTACAGTAATTCCTTTTGGAAAGACGAATGCACCCTCTATTTTCATGGATCTATATTGATGATTTTGTTGTGTTATTTATTAATCATATCCAGGTATAATCCAAAATATATAAGGACCATGAGAATCACTTACGGATCATTCTTAAAACTCTTAGAAGAAATGTATTATATGAGAAGTTTAGAAAGGATGAATTTTGGATTCAATCAGTTTCTTTTCTTAAACATTTAATCTCTAAGGATTTAATCTTAGTTGATCCTGTGAAGACAAAGGCTATACAAGAATGACGCATGAAACAAACATAAATGAGGTTTGTAGTTTTATTGGCTTAGCAGGATACTATCGATTTTTCGTTCATAATTTTTCCAAATTGGATAACCCACTAACCAAGATCGTAAATAATGGGGTTAAGTTTGTATGGAAAAAAGAATATACATAATGTTTTGAATAATAGAAAATAAGATTAGCCAATACTCCAATTTTGACCCTTCCATCTGGAAATGATTGAATTTTTATAAACACTAATGCATCAACGAATGGACATGGTTGTGTCCTTATGAAAAATGATAAATTAATTTCTCATGCATCATGTTAGTTGAAGACTCATGATAAAAATTATCCAACATGGGATCTTGAGATAGCATCCATAATATTTTCTCTAAAAATATGGGGACACTATCTCCATGGTGAAATGTGTGAGATATATACAGAAGAAAAGAGTTTGAAGAACATTATTCATAGAAAGAACACAACATAATGAAAAAGAGATGACCAGAGTTACTCAAATATTATGATTTTTTAGTACACTACCACCTAATAAAGGAACATAAGGAGGTAGATGCATTAAGTAGGGAAGAACATGGACTTTTGACCTAAATGAGGATTGAGGGAGATCCTATATTTATGGATCTGGAAAAATATGGATATAAGAACTGTTAATATAGGGGAAATATTTTTAATTTATCAAATTATTGCTAAACCATATATACTAGAGAAGATAAAAATCTCTCAATTTGATAATGATAATCCTACAAAAGAAAATTAATGCTGTTAAGGAAGGATGATTGGTAGGCTTCATGCTTGAGGTTGGAGTTCTAAAATTGGGAAAGAGGTTATGCGTTCTATCAGTACCTAATCTAAAAATGGAACTATTTGATGATTCTCGTAGCTCAAATTCCTCTATACACCCTAGTATCACATTTATTTATGGAGATATGAAGGAATAATTTTGGTGGGATAACATGAAGAGAGAAATTGTTGAATATTTGTCAAGGTGTATAGATTGTCAACAAGTGAAGGCCGAGAGACAACATCCTGAGGGGTCATGAAACCTCTACCTATTCCTATGTGGAAATGGGATGAAATTACAATGAAGATTTTAATTGGACTACCAAGGAAACCAATAAAGAATGATGAAATATGTGTAATTTTTGATTGTCTTACAAAAGTGGCATATTTTCATGATATAAGAAAAGATTTACCACTAAAGTCCTGGAAAAACTTTATATTAATCAATTTTTAATACTTCATGGTGCACCTCTGTCGATTGTGTCCGATCAAGATCCACAATTTACATCAAAATTATGGAAAAGTATCCCAAAGGCTTTGGATACAGATCATTATATGAGTACTTATTATCACCTTGAAACTGATGGATAGCCTAAAAGGACTACTCAAACACTAGAAGACATGTTGAGATCATAGAATCGTTAATTTCAAGGTACATGGGTTCAATACTTAAGTTTTCTGTAATTTTCCTATAATAATAGTTTCCATTTTAGCATTAAAATGGTGTTATATGAAGCATTATATGTAAAGAGGTGTCGAAATCCAACATGTTCGGATGAATTTGGAAAGAAGAAACATATAGGCCTAGAACATATCGAATAGACAATGACAAAGGTAAAGACAATCCATGACCATATAAAGTATCCCAAATTAAAAAAAATCTATGTTGACAACCATAGAAATGATTTGGAATTTGAAGAGGGAGATCATTTATTTATGAAAGTATCTATACGAAAGGGTGTACTAAGGTTCGGTAAGAAAGGGAAACTAAGCACCAGGTACAAAAAATGGAAGTTGTAAAAGAAGATAAAAGTAAAAGGAAGATAGGTTTACCTCTTGAGTACTCCTTGAGAATCTCCTTAAGGCCTTTTTTTGTCTTACTATGAAGATCCTATCAAGATTATTGACACTAGAGATCTAGTATTGAGAAATAACATGACTCTACTGGTAATGGTTCTTTGGGGAAACCATAAAATGAAGGAAGTAATGTGGGAACCTGACGATGATTTGAATAATAACCACATACATTTTTATAGAGGGATCTGTACATGAAAAATTTTGAGGATGAAATTTCTAAAGTAGGGAAGAATATAATACCCCAATATTATATAATATGTGTCTTATTAAATAATTTCAATTCATTAGATAGATTATAATTGATGAAACACTAAGTATTTGTGAAACAACACCCGGTTATAGGAGAGAGTTATATCCTAGTAATTGAACTTATGTTTTCAACTTCATTGATTTGAATTTCAAAAAATTGACATACATGGTTACTATCTAGGTGATATTTGGATTCTAATAGAACTAATATAATTTTTAGTGAATAGTAACATACCCTTATAAATAGTAACATACCATTAATGATAGTAATGATACCCTTATGAATAGTAATATGACCCTTATGACTAGTAACCTTTCACATGACTGTTTAAGTAAAATTCAGGCACCTTATAAATAAAGGTGAATATTTGAATTTAGTGTTGATATTTTTGTGAGTAAGGAATATTTAATTACAATATTATTATTAATAAAATTATTTAAATGATAATTAATTTTCATAAAATTTATTACTAAATAAATATTATTGTTCTCTATGATTTTTAGGATAGTTTAATGAGATCGTAGTTTACTTTTAAAAGTGTCATAAAATCAGTTATAATTATTAAATTGGTATTTTTCGGTAAAATGATGATTTTATTTAATAATAAAATTTCTCATAGTTATACTTTTATTTCATAAAATGGAGTTCACTTTTTGATTCTACATTTCAAAAAATGGTTATGTTTAATTTTTGTGTTTTTTCTGAAATACTTTAATTTTTGGTTAATAGTAAATTACAGTAATTACGGTATAAGTACATTATAAGATAAATACACTATTACTTGTATCAGGGAATATGTAATAAACTATTAGATTTAAATCAAGGGAACTTATTACTATTTTGTGTCACAATAATAAATACTATTCATAGTCCTGAGGCAAAATAATAAACTTGTGATTAAAATAAAGCAAAAACCCACCTCTCCTCCACTATATAACCCACCCCTCACCCCTCTTCCTCTCACACCACTCAAGATTTGAGACTTTTCTATGTCCTTCCAAATAAATGTTTCAAGACCTCCCCACTTAAAATACCTTATGGTCTCACCAAGAGGCCAAAAAAGGCCTGATGGTGATTCTCAAGGAGTACTCAAGAGGTAAACCTCTATTCCTTTTCCTTTCAACTTTTTTTAAAACTTCCATTTTTTGTTTCTCTCTCCACACCTCCACTCATAAAAATTCTATTACAATTTCAGTACCTTACATGTACTTAAATTTTATTATTTTAATGGAATATTTCATCATCATATCTCTTTCCCCCTCCTCTTATACTAATAATGAAAACTTCATTCGAGATGTGTTAATTTAACACATTCAAAGAAGATGGGTTTTAAATTTCTATTACTATTTTAAATTCTGGTCATGGAACTATTTTTATGGTTTCACCAGATCATCATATATGTAATATATCAAATTTAATGTTATGTAATACTTTTTACACATGGTATTTAATTATCAAACAAAACAAGTTCATAGTGATTGAAAACCCATCAAAATAATCCAAGCGTTTATCATTAAAATTTTATATAATGATTCACCCTCCCACAAAATAACCAAATTATTTATACAATAATTTAGACATTTTTATGATAATTAAAAATTAATAACTTCAATTCTAGTTTTCAATTTCTATTTTACATGAACTTTCATACTCTTATACGAGAAAAACGACCATGAAAACTTAGAAAATATGCACTCCCAAATGAAAAAATTGAATCTATTAACCCATATAAAAGTCCAGAAATGATCATAATGAAGATATAATAAATATATAATATGTAGATAAGGTTATTTAATTCCTAATTAATTAATATAATTTGATTAATTAGGACATTTAGATCAAGTGAAGAATACATTTGGGCTTAAGTTTAGGGGTTTTTCATCTCACTGTTATTTCCGTGAGATTTCCATTGTTCACTACATATTTCTTGTATATGGTTTATTTATAGTAAAATTTAATATATAATATCATTATTCTCTATATATTCATTGTATTCAATTATTCATTTGATGAATTTTAATTTTTTTTCATATGATTTGATTGATTACAATGTGGTAAGGGACTTTGTCTTAATTTCAATTTCATTGAGATTTACTTTGTATTGTGCACCTAATAATTCTTATGTTGTGTATCTAATACCCCTTTTAGATCATTTTTCATTTGAAATTGTAATTATATTATATATAAATATTATTTTTTCATGGATTTGATTATTTTATAAGTTGTATACCATTTTAGATACAATGGTTATTTTGAATGCTTTGATGAATCTGTATCATCTACTCAAAATAGATATTGAAAAGGAATATTGTTCTTGTATTAAATAATTTTATAAATAATGATTTGGAATTTAAGTGATGGTAGGGGTCTTATATAGTCCCTTGATGCATCAAAGGGTCTCATTAGACAAAACAGTTGGAGACATGCACTTTGAGTTTGTTTCCAAAACAGAATCAGACTTGTATCTACGCACAGACTTAAACTCTCTTGACAGTATTATGGTTCATGTTCCAGGTAAAGAATATACAAATAATAATTATTTTCTTTATTCATTATATAATTATTATTTTACCTGAGGTTACCATTATGAAAAAATAAGTATACATTATCATTCTCAGTTTATTGATGGTGTGTATTTTTCATTTATTCACATTGCCATATTTATTATGTAAAATTGTTTATGATTCAATTATTATTTATTCATGATTCCACTATATGTAACCCTTAAAAAGAATTTTATCTCACCCATTTGATTTATTTCCCTTCTATTGGTTATGAGTAAGGGATTATTTATTTAGTTTTCATGGATGCAATTTTTTAGCTCTTGTTATGTATTATGTTTTGTTTTCTTTTCCTAATGTATTATGGGATCCATGTATGAATCTAGTTCTAAAAGTATACTAAAATTATTGGTACATTAGTATTTGATTCCATATAATCATTCAAATGTAACAATTTAATGCACAAGATCCATGATATATGGTTCGGGGTTTTATATAAATGGATTTAACACTTTGTGTGAAACTACCCCTATCACCCTCTGAGTTTCCATGGATGAATAAATAAACATTAAAAAGATGAATTATCTTATTAAAACCAAATACAAAATTCATTACACATGTTGGTAAGGGAACAAGCTCGTAGGATTCCTAAAAATAGGGGTAATTTTCCATAAAAATATCATTATTTTTAATTCATTAAGCTCCCACTCTTTTTCATGTAACACTCTACAATACATTGACACTCTTATCCAACACCACTAAAATCCCCATAGAATTTTATTCCTATAGTGGTTTATTTCCACCATATTCATATTATTAATATTCATTTAATGGATTATGGGTAATTTTTTAATGGTTTATTTTTATAGATTAGTAATGTAATATGGGGAGTTTGGAAAAAAAATTATTTTTTTTTATTTTTTTAATGGTTGTGGCTGAATCCTCACATTTTTATTAAATAAAATATATCTTTCTGAATAGGTATAGGGAGACCCCTTACCTAGACCGAATCGCCAAGACCAAGTGGTCAGAATTCAATGCCCAAAAGCCCAATTTTTTGGCCCAAATGGCCCTTTGGTGAATAGTACTACTTTAGTGCCTTGGTTACTGCAATGACACCAACACTACAGTTCTGTCTAAAATACTAACCCCCACTAAAATGTCACCACAACTATTTTCTGACCGCATTTATAATACTACTAAAATACCGTTCTACAATGATGCTACAATAGTAAGGAATTCGTCCCCTACCTAGATTTGATCCCGGGTCTTTTAGATTCCAAGCAAGTGCCTCTACCACTTTGGTACAGACAACTTGTCTTGGAAAAAAATTATGAAATTCATATTTTTATACAATAATTTCCTTATAATACGAATGAAAATATCTTTAAACTAGTTTTAGTTTGGGAAAATTTGAATTTATTTTAAAAAACAAATTGGTTCATCATGGAAACATAACCAACAAAATCTTATCATGTTATTATTTCAAATATTATTTATGTAACTCTATAATGATGCATTATATTGAAATACATGGTTCATCTTCAATGGAGGATTAATACTGAAATAAATTAATCTTTATTATTGTCAATATTTTTTCAATTAATTAAAATATAATTAATTAAAATGAATAATTATGGGGGATTTATTATGCTAAAATGAAAAGGTGGAATGTCATATAAATATGAATGAATGTAGTATATAAATTAATGGTGATAAATTCATGAATTACTTCCAATAAATTTTTTCCTGTAATTGTTTTAAATAATTACCCCATTGTTATTATCACTAGTAGGAAGGATCGATATCATTTAACTCAATAACTATAACCATATCATTTTTGAGTTATAGTCCACTAAGATCTCATGTGTGATATCATCCCTTTATTTTTATTTTTAGTTTTATATTTAACCTTAATTAATGTGAATGGATCATGTAATTTTCCCCCAAGTGTAAGAATAGGAGATCAATAAAACATTTTACACGGTCAAAAATCCCAATACCACTCCCTATAACTATATAAATATTCATGATATGATGGATTAGAACATATGGGGAAGAATTGATTGATTTATAGTTGGAGGAGAATAATTGGTATGAAGAATGATAAGATGAATGAAAATAATTAATTTAAACCCCTTGGTCAACTCATTACGTCCTATAATAACAATAATAATGAATGAAGGAAACTATATTCCAAAATAAATGAATCAATTATTGGTTCCAATGTCTTGAGATTAATACAATATTTTGTAGTCAATTAATGGATTTCATGATCATTGGTTGAAATAAAAAGACTCCCAAACAAGTAAAATGAAAAAATTCCAGTAAAAAATTAATATAAATATAATTAAATCCTATTTATGTGGATAAAAATTGAAAATTTGGAAATCATTCCATGGGTTTAACATCCATAAATGTATCAAAAAATTATCTATAACTTCATTGAGTATCTTATATAATCTCATGGTATTAGGTAAAACTGTATTTTATTTAACCTATAATTTTGATCATTCATTATCTTCTCATTCCTGGACCATTGAACACATTGATACATTACTACATTAATTACTCAATTTGATTAGATAATGTCATTCAAGGATCCTTTTATTGCATATATCCAACAAAAAATTAAATCTTCTCTATGACCTTGATTAAACCTACATCAATATTCAATAATTAATATCAATGGTTATATTGAAGGAATGAATAGATCATCCTTAGTTAGTAATTATATTATAAGAGGCCCGTCTTTATGATTTAATTCCTTATGTTATGATATATGAATATCAAATATGATGATAAAATGTATCACATTTCTTTTATCTTATCATTTTTCTTGATATTATGCATTCATAGTCCCCAATTCATGGATACATCAACTAATTTTGAAATCATCTTATATTTTATGAGTCAATTATAACTAACGGTTTAATCATCACCTCAAATATCTCCTTATCATAAACGATGATAAAACATTTAATATTTTTATCCTCTCAACACGAATCATCTCCTAATGTCATTTGTATATCATATCCATTGATAAGACTCCCTAAAAATAGATATTATACATCCAAAAATTATGTACCATTTAAGGATGTGGATATAGATATAGGCGCAAAAAATATTACATGATCATTTTTTAAGACCATTAGGTGATAATCTGTATAATGACGTTGTTCACATTTAAATTGATCTTGTATATCATTCCATGGAGAATATGAATATTGTATATCTATGTAACACATGATTTCAAAAATACCAATTGATGAAGATTATTCAGAAATGGTTCCCAAAAATGTGTTGTAATGGTGAAAAACATTCAGTATGATGAGGCCATGGATTATATAAAAATCATTTGCTATATTTTTGAGGTTCTTTTAGACATTTTTTGGTAATGGAAAATGATTGTTGTGGTAATGCATACGGATTATGAGTATATCATTATGTTATCATTGATGTCACATATTTTAAATCCAAAACTAAATCCCATACCAAAATTTATAATCATTTTATAATGAAATTTTTATTAAATAGTTCTACCCAATTCTTGTAAGTGGACAGCTAGTCAAATACCAAATGCATTAACATCCTCAATTGAAACCCATATTCATGCCCAGACAAATATTTTATGTAAAACCCCATCAAATACAAAATGTGTGACCTCCTAAACACCCAATATTGGTCCCCCTTAAACACCCAAATATAACTGTGTGATCACCAAGATGCTTAAAGAAGTTACAAAACTTGATGGAAAATCAACAATCCCTTTTCTATAAAAGGACACTACCACAAGACACAAAATTAAAAACCAATAAGGATATAAGTAGAACTTATAATATGGATTCATAGACTAGGTATCCATGTTTTTCGGAAAATTCCCTCATCTGATTTTTAAAACAATACCTAGTGGGAATGATGATCAATATTGGTTTTTGGGTTATCTGATGTTTTTTTCTAATGGGCATAACATTTATAAATGATATTCATTTTTGATTAATCATATTAATAATAGTTATAGGAAACACATGGAAAATATTGGTTTTTTTGGACCTTTATAGCCAGTTGGATTTAAAAGATCATTATGGATCTTAACTATTGATAATTTATGCATTGTATGGTGAAAATTTTGAATACTATATATTTAGGGTTATGATATTGTCCAATTGATATATATGGAAGAATAAATGGTCCAAACCTATAGGATCATACATTTGGACTCACATTTATCAAATTTTTAATGGGATATGCAATCACTTGGATTTCCCCTTGACAAATCCCATTCCAAGATTCAACAACCGATGCTCAAGTCAAAACTTTTACTTAATAATTTCATTCTTATCAATTCCATGACCCAAACCAAGTCTTGTGAACTACATCATGAAAGAACCACAATGTAAAACCTTAACCTTAGTACATATACTATATAAAAAGAGGTTATGTATCAAGGCCATAATAATACTAATTTTTATATATTCATTTTTTTAAAAAATACTATTATATGGGTTCGATTTTATAAATAATTTATCTTTTATAATGTAGTGAGTTTGATAAAAATTATATTTTTATACTTAGATATCAAAATTACATATTTTGAAATTATATATTTTTAAATAATTAATTGTTTTGATAAAGTTAAGGATTTTTTAAATAATGTTTATTTTAATAAAATATTCATGTTAGATAATAATTAATTAAATATAATTTACTATATTATTTACTGAATTCTAGTGTAATTTTCATTATGGTATGAATGTGGTTAATATCATAATAACTAATATTTTATAGTAAATAGTGATTCTTAATTAAAATTTAAAATCATCTTATTTATTAAATTATTTTGGGAAAAAAGTATTTCATAAATAAGCACATAAAAATTATCCAATGGTGAGTTTTTATTATTTTTCTGAGATAGTAAAATGTTGGGGAAATAATTATATATGTTATCAATATGTGGTCTGAATTTTTATATCATAATATCCATAAAATGAAGTAATAAATTTTATAATGTAATCAATGTCTAAATAGATATTTTAAAATTAAAATAATGTGTTTTCATATTATGTTATTAATTTTATAGTTCTTTAAGGTATCCTCCAAAACCTATATTATATTTTAAGGTTTTAGAATCAATTCATTATAGACACGACTCACATCCACATCACCAATAGAACTATTTTAATTATATTTCATCATGTAATTATGAAACATGGCAATACACTTTGATTTGGAATAAACCATGGGAAAACCCATGTGATGGTTTTTGGTTTTTTTATTTTTTCATATTGATTTAAAAACCTATGTTTAGAAATTAAATATTATTTTGCATCAATTTTATATAAATAACCATTGAACCTACCACTCCACTTCACTTAAAACCCAAAGATAATTAAATTACTCCCCATATCCCACTTTAAAGCCCAAAAATTGTGTTCTCATGATCTTAAGATGACTCTCCCATGCTTTTAGATGTGCCCCCTCGAGGTAAGGGTATTATATCCTCCCCTTTCTTTGATAACTCTCTTTGATTTAGAACTTTTCATTTACAATTTTTCATATTGGAGTTTATTTTTACAAATCCTTTTACTATTCTTATAATTTCTATGTAATTATGGACTTACTTTATCTCTAATTAAATCATTCATTGTACTATTATTTACACCTATTATACTGCCAAAATTATGCCGCGATTTTTCCACTTTAAATAATTTTATTGTGAATACACATCCAAATTTCTACTCAAGTGTATTCACAAAAAAATTACTATCCATAATTGACTATTTAAATCCATATATGTAGCACAAAATCATTAATCATGGGATAAATATTAATGTAATGAGTTCTTACGTGGTATGATCATTGTGAAACACTAACTCAGGTACATGATATGAATTTTATGGGTGTACGCAAAATTATATATCCCTCAAATTCATTAGGTAGTATTTTTATCTATTTAGATAGAATGTATGGTGAAAGGGATTTTATCCTAAGAAAAATATGTTTTATTTTCACATTGGGTGGCCTTTATATAGGCTTATGATGTCATGTTTTATGTTGTTTCCATTTTTGTATGTTTCCTTGATGTTATCAAATTATATCATGATTTATGTTCATGTTAATGATTCTAAACACTTTAATTTCACCATGTAATGCATCTTGAATAACTTTTATTACTTTAATCATGTTAGTAACTTCTTATTTCCTTATTGGGATTTATATATCACCACATTATTATGCATATCCTTATGTTATCTCATGAGGTTTTAGGAGATCAAAGGAATTTAAGGGTATGTTATGGGTTTTTAAATAATGTTATTATATCCCTATTTCATGTTCTGGTGTTATGAATCTAATTACTAATAAAGAGTATTCCTCTTAATATTTTGGGATTTTATTAATTTTTTCCATATTTATTGAATCATTATTTAAGGTTTATAATGAATTTGGGTTCTCGTAGTTCGTATCCGAGGAAGTATGTTTTAATATTAGTGATTATTATTGAAAACCATAGTCACCTCTTTGGTATATGAATAAAACTCAAAAAATACTTTAATTATAGTAATTTATAAAATATTTTGATTCCAAGAATCAAGATCCAAATCTATATACTACATGTGGATGTGGCTCTATCACAAGTGTATATAGTTCTAACAACCCCAAATAGTGTGTATTGGGAACTAACTCAATCGTCACATGGTGAATGAAAAATATTCATTACTACACACCTAGTTTTATACTCTCTCGTTAATTGAATATATGTCATTTCAGATTTATCCAATTAATATTAATTATTCCAATTTAATGTGATTAATATTTTAATAATTATAATCCCTAATGTCCCTTTAGTTTTAGTAATTGGATAAAATACGAGGATTTGAGTCAACAACAAATGTGTTTGTCCATGGCCAGATGAGATGAATAAACTAATGTGAGTAGTAGTCAATTAAATTATGACAATACTTATTCAATTTAATATTGTTCTTAATATAATAATGGATAACGGTAAACCCCAAAATTACACTAAGAATGATTAATTTTCCATTAAGTCATTTGTGTGAAAAATTCCACTAAATGTTTATATATATATATTGATCTATTAATCATGGAAAATCTGGGAATACATATAAAAATATATTCACATTCATATAATGATCAGGGAACAAGATTTTTTTCTTCACTGTTTGTTGTATGGAGGGAGAATTTGATCAATGGTGGATGTTGATAAAAAATACAAATCTATAGGATTTGATTGAATTGATATAGATGAAAAAATACGGAAAATATTTTTAGATATATATTTTTGTAACACTCTATGAATAAAAATGTTGATGGGGGACCTTCGAATCGTGAAAAAGGATGTGAAATACCTTAGGTAAGATGAGTAAATATTCAAAATACTTTTTCAATATTCCAATATATTTTTCTTTTACCTTGAAATTAATTTTAACACCTTCTTTAGTTGAAAAAATCATAATTTAGTAACACATTTTATTATTCAATACGTTGTTATCTATGATTAAAAAGCCTATTGTTCCCTAAAAGTAAAAATAGGGGTCATTTAATCTCAAGGGTTAGGAGATAGTAAGAAGACAATGGATTTAAATTTGGGTGGACTAATTGGGAAATTTCACTCTGGAGATAAATTCCAATATCCAAATTCTAAAAAAATAAGGATGAAGATACCAATATCTATACTAAAGGGGATATGGGAATTATTTAGTTGTGGGAAGGAAGGTATCCTTGAAAGAGAACACATATTGGTGAAACATGCAAATATATTGTAAGAAAATATTTCTACAGTCACCCTTTGACTCATTGTTTAATTTTTCAACTATAAAGAATATGGAAACTATGAAAATTTATTTACTAATGCAAGGTTTTTTAATGAAAACCAAATAAATTAACCTCCAAGCCCTCGAGGGGAAGGGTACCATATACCATCACAACTACATAGGTGGATCGAAACATTGACATAAGGGAAGTTATGCTAGTTATTCAATCAATAATAGTGAATATACTCTATAATTATAGATCTATGTATTCATTTATGACATGGATTTTTAGTAGAAAAAATCAAACACCACTGGAAAATAAGGACATAGATCTAACTTTAATAATGAAAATTTGGACAATTATTGTTTCCAAAATTTTATAAATTCCCCCTATCCATATTTGAGGGATTAATTTCCCATGGAACCTTATTATACATCCATTAGTGTAATTTAATGCTATTCTGGGTATGTATTTTCTTTTCTTATATAGAGATAACATAAATTTCTGACAGAAGAAGATTATCATTCGTATAAAGAACCACTCTATGATTCAATACAAGTTCAAGGTGGTATATGAATCTCTTATGGTATAATTATCTAAATCATGGATATTATTTCCTTATGTGGCTGAATATCTATATCAAATGATTACGGCTAAAGAAAACATCATCCTTGATTACAATCCCATTAAAACAAAAAATGTTGATTTGTTTCTAAAAGATTATCTTGGGATTCATCTAAGTTGTGAGGTTTAGTTATGAATCGATGTTTTACTCAAATATTTTATATTATCCAAGATTCTATATAAAGTGGATACTTTTAAACATGATGAGATTAAGAATAAACTGAATGAGAATCATTCCCAAGGGTTTATATGCCTAAGTGTATCACCATGGGGTGCATCGATCCTCTTCCTCAAGAAGAATAATTGGTCAATTTAACTCTGTATTGGTAATTGTGAACATAAAAATTCCTTGATAAAGAAAAAAATCCTCTGACATAGATTTACGAATTTTTAATCAACTATAGAGATCATAATACATCACAAAGGTAGTTCTTTTCTCTAGATATTATCAAGTAAATCAGAATATAGAGGATATACATAAGACTAATTTTCATAAAATGTATGACACCTATGAATTTATAATGATCCCATTTGTACTCACTAATAATCTAACTATACTGATTTAATAATGTATAAAATATTTGTAGATTACCTTCATGAATTGGTTTTTCTCTTTATAGATGATACTCTTATATACTACAAAATCAAGGTGGAACAAGAGGAGCATTTGAATAATGTAATAAAGAACATCCAAATGGAATAGTTGATTGAGAATTGTCGAAAAGTTTAGTTTTGTCCGGATTAAGTAACATTAATATGTAATATTTTAATTAAAAAAATGATATATTTGGATCCTTAATAAATATGTGCAATTGAATAATGACCCAAACAAACATATATGACAGAGTTAAGTAGTTTCCTTGGATTAAATGGTTATTATTTTCTATTTTTGAGAATATTCTCACATTTTTCATTCACATTGACTAGTTTAACTCGTAAGGTGGTGAAGTATATCTATAATTATTAATGTGAATAGATATTAAAAGGGTTAAATGAGAGGGTAATAAATTTACCTATTATCACATTAAACACTTGTGGGGAAGGATTTTTGAACTATACTGATGCCTCTAGTACTTCACCATTGGGAGCTCCTGTTTTGTTTTTTAAAATGAATGATTGTTACACGAGACTTTTCATTGATTATAGTGTTTTGAATAACATCACTGTTAAAAACAAGTATCACTTTCCTCATATCAATGACTTGTTTGATCATTTCCAGTGAGCTCAGTACTTTTCCAAGATTGACATGAGATCTGGATACCATCAGCTGTAGGTGAAGGAGGATGAAATCCCAAAAATAGCCTTTCGTACTAGATATGTGCATTATGAATTTTTTGTTATGCCCTTTGGGTTGACTAATTCACCTATTTTATTCATTAATCCTATGAATAGAGTACATCATGAGTTCATGGATATGTTTGTGGTTTTATTTATTGATGAAATTATGGTATTTTATACAAATGAATAGGATCATGAAAAACATCTAAGGGTTGTTTTACAAACCTTAACAGAAAAGAAACTATATGGAAAATTCAGCAAGTGTGACTTTGGTTGAAACATATTTCCTTTCTTGGGAAGATTGTAAATAAGGATGGAATAACATTTAATACTACAAAAAAAAGTGGTTGATGAATGGCCAAGGCTGAAAAATTTTATGGAGATTCTTAGTTTTCTCGGATTAGTAGGTTATTATCGATAGTTATTTATGAACTTTTCATGGTTATCTATCCCGATAACTAAATTAACAGAGAAATGGGTTAAATTTTTTTGGACAGAATAATGTGATGTTTGTTTTTAGGAATTGAAGAAGAGATTGAAGAATGATCCATTTTTTTCCTTACCTTCCCAGAATGGTGAGTTTGTCATCTACATTGATACTTCTTTGAAGGGGTGTGGCTGTGTTTTGATTTATAATGATCAGGTAATTGCCTATGCTTAGAGAAAACATAAAACTCATGAGCTAAATTATCCCACAAATGATTTAGAATTGGCACATGTGGTTTTTTGCATTGAAAATTTAGAGGCATCATTTATATAGAGCCAAATGTCAAATATATACTGACCATAAAAGTAAGATGTATATATTCACTCAGAAGTCATTTAACAGGAGGTAAAGAATATGGATTGAACTAATAAAGGATTATGATTGGACGATCAATTAACATCCTCGAAAAGAAACCAAAGTGCTGGATTCCTTGAGATGGAAACATCATTCACCATTAACCATGATACGTTTGGAACATGATCCCTTAATTAATGATTTGATAAATTTTGGCTAGAAGTTTATGGTGCAAGAAATACCTTTGTTGTGATTCATGTTTCAGTGTAATCATTGTTATCAGATAAGATTATGCAAGCACAGAAGGAAGATGGTTTGCTATAGAAAAACATAGAATTGGTTGAAATGGGTAAGTTGCCAGAAATTAACCTTGATAAAGATTGTGTTTTAAGATTTGGAATAAGGTTGTGCATACATAGTGATTCTCAGTTGAAGAATGATTTTTTTGTGTGAAGATCATCGTTCTCCATTTTCAGTTCATCCTGGCAGTACTTAAATGTATAGAGTCCGTCAGGAGTATTATTGGTGGGATGGAATGAAAAGAGATATTGCTAATTTTACCATGAAATGTTTGACATGTCAACAGGTTAAAGAAGAGCAGTAGTTACTGAAGTGGATGCTTCAACCATTTTCAATGCCAGAGTGAAAATGAGAGATTGTATCCATGGACATTGTGGTGGGACTACCAAATACTTCTAGAGGTAACAATTCAATTTGGGTTATTGTTGATCGGCTGAAAAAGTATGCACATTTTCTTTATATTCGAGATAAAATCTCTTTGGATAAACTTTCTTGACGATACCTCAAGGATATTGTCATGTTATGCAGAGTTTTTCTTTCCATTGTATCTGATCGGGATCCTAGTTTCACTTCTAACTTTTGGATGGGGCATCAGAAGTCATTCAGCACGAAATTATGTTTTAGTACATCTTTTTATCCTCAATTTGATGAGAAGTCAGAATGAAAGATTCAAACTTTGGAGGATATTCTTAAATCATGTTCAATGGACTACTAGGGATGTTGGGATAAGCATATTTCTCTAATTTATTTTTCCTATAATAACAGTTCTCATTCCAGTATTCAGATGGAACTTTTTGATGTATTGTACGGGAAACAGCGTCAGACACTAGTGTTTTAGGATGAAGTCAGTTAAAGAATGTAGATGCTGCCAAAATTAGTAGAAGAAGTGGCTACAAAAGTGATGATGATCCAATAGCACCTGGGATAGCTCAGAGCAGGATGAAAAGTAATGCAGATAACAGAAGGAAAGAGATCTCTTTCGAGGTAGGTGACCATGTTATCCTTAAAATCTCTCATTGGAAAAGTGTAATGTGTTTTGGTAAGAAAGGGAAGCTAATTCCATGGTTCATTGGTCCTTTTGAAATCTTGGATAATGTTGGAATAGTGGCATACCACATAGATTTTCCTTTGAGTTTATCTTAGGCACACGATGTTTTCATGTTTCGATGTTGAGAATGTATGTGCTAGATTTATCACATGTCTTAAGCCCAGAAGCAGTTCAGCTGGAAGAGAACCATTCTTATGAAGAGAAACCAGTTCAGATTCTCGATCGAAGGGAATAAGTATTGTGGAAGAAGGTAATCCACCATGTAAATATTTTTTTGAAGAAACCACATGTTTTAAGAAGCAACATGGGAGTCTAAAAATATTGTGAGTGAAAAAATACCCTTAGTTGTTTAATAAGTAAATAAAATTGTGAGTACAGAATTTCTAGAAAGTGGGGATAATTTAACACCCCATGTTTTTCTAAAAATAAATAGAAATTCATGGAACATTTTTTGAAGTATATATATATATAACTATCCTTTAAACATAATTTTTTCAATTTTATGTTATGAATTTCAAGAAACTGTCATCTACAATTCTTTCCAGTAAGTTATTTTGAGTATGATGACACCAACATGCTTTTTTGTGAATAGTAAAACACCCTTATGAATAGTAATATGAATAGTAATTTGACCCAAAATGAATAGAAAATTTTATTATTATCTTCTTTTCTTAAGAATTTAATATAATAACATCTTGGTTAATTTTTCAACTTGATATAAAAGTAGTTATAGAATTTGAATTATTACTTTTTGAATTTAGTATCATTTTATTTAAAAATTAAATTAATAATATTTGGAAAATAATTTTCAAAAAATGGACTTCATTTTTGAATTCTACACGTTGAAAAATGTTTAGGTTAAATTTTTGGGATTTTTTTGAAATTTTTGAAATTTCTATGAATAGTGAAATACGATAAAATAACGTATAATAAAATTATCTGTAAAATACACTATTTATGAAACATAAGTGATTAGAGGCCACTTGGATAGAACTCATATTCCATTATTACTATTTTAGGTCACATAAACTAAGACTATTCATAATATTGGGCAAAAATAGTATAATAATTATTAAAATAATGACAATACCCCCTCTCCTCCACTATAAATACCACCCTCACTCCCCTCTTCTTCCCACACCTCTCATGCATTGATCCATGACTATGTTATTCCCAATAATACTCCCAAGTATCTTCCCCACAACCTAGATTTTCTATACTAATCAGAATACCAAAACTAATGCCCTTAAGAAATATTTCAACGAGAAAATATCAATAGGTAAAACATCCTCTATTATTTTCCTTCTTTTCTTTCATTTTAGGTTATTCCCTTCCTTTAACATTGGAATATGTTGGGATATTTCATTCAATATCCCTCCTTACTTTATATATTATAAAAGAGTGATGATATATGCCCTTTCTCTCACAAATTATTTTTATGAAATTTTAAGAGATGTCGTTTGGCTGCCAAACTTTCGTGAGATATTTATCAAGTATTATTTTATTTCAATATTCATTTATTTTCTCAATAATTACCCACCTAATCTTATCCAATAGTAATTAAAGATCTAAAATCTTTTATATTTTTTATTTTCTCATGTTCATGGTAAATTAATCAACAATCTCCTTCTCTTCCTCCACCTGTTCTAGGAATTAAAAACATTGTCGGTGATTTGTCGAATTACCGACATTATGGATGATGTGATTTCAATTTTCATTAATTCCTTAAAGTCCAGTCATGTAACAATTCTTATTGTTTAAACAGGTTATAATATATCTATTATTTCTCATCCAGGGTTCTTGAATTCTTTGGTGTTCATGTTTTTAATTTGAAAAACAAAATGAGGTCATTATTATCAAATAACCACTAAAATGATCTAAATGAACATCATTAATGTTTTAACTTATGAATCATCCTCATATAAGAATTAAAATTTATAAATACTATAATTTATGTTACTTGATATATGTAAATACTACTATATCCCAATTCTGGAGTTTCACTTCCAATCGGCAATAACATCCATCATGAACCAATCATGGAAATTTTGTAAGGAACTCACCCAAAAACAGTACAAGGAGAAAAATACTAAAAATTTTAGTGTGAAATGATTTTATGAAATGATCTTATAAAATGTTATAAACATGAACATGTTCCTATAATATAATAATAAAACTCTTTTAACCATTATACCAGAAATTTAAACATGTTTTAAGTAAGACAAACCTGAGGGAAGTGAATTCTTAACCCGATTTCCATTCTTTAAGTTAACCTTCTACTAGTTATTTATGTGGTATTAAAATTGATTGTGTGATGGGTTTTGCTTATATTATGTTGAGTTATGTCTAATTACAGCATATATATATATTACATCGACTCTATGAAGTTTTACATTAATCATATGATATTTATAATGGACTTTCCTTTTAAAATCCCCTTTTAAAATTCTTTTTTACAAAGTTTAAAAGATATATTTTTATGCTATTATACACATAGAATGATTATATTATGGTTCTTGGGAATTGTATATGATAAATTTTGGGACCTATATATCTGTCCAATGCATTAGGTATGTGTATGTTTGAGGTAGTACGTAAGGGTACTCCAAGTGTAACTACGATGGTTACACAGATAGTAAGGTAGTCGTGAGGGTTACAAATTATAAGGTAGTCGAGAGGGTTACAAGATTATGTAAGTAATGCCACAATATACCTTTATGGTTTTAATTATGTTCTTATATATTTTTGAAATCTCATTTTTCAAAAAGGATGTATATATATAAGTGATAATTATGACTTCTGAATGTGATTTCAGACGTTACAACTATTCATGGGACAATGTTTTCTTTCCTTATTTTTATATCCCTTATGGAATTTTTGTGCTCATCCAAAGTTTTAAATTATTTTCATAGGTTAATGCATGTATAATACAAAGAAGGAATCCATGTTAAATACTGAAGAAATGTCAATGAATCATGTTTTATGTTTTATATTTTGAAAAAAATGGAAACGGTTTTTATGGAATCCACTCTATAACAATTTGTAATGTTATGAATGTGTTATATCCCAAATATCTAAAGCTCTAAACATAAAAAGATCCTCAATGTAAAAGGAAGGGTTATCTTGTCTAAATTCACGGTTATATATGTAATAAGGCTGGTTCCTTATACCTAGTATGGGATTTTTCAATAAAGTCATTGTGTTTCTATTTCATGTTATGCTATTATGTATCTAATTACCAAAATACAGTAGGACTTTTGATCTTTTCAGATGTTATTATGTGTGCATCTATGTAATTAATCACGAAATATTGTTTATAACAAATTTTAGTTGTCATGGACTGATTTCAAATAAACCACATCAAACTATACTATTTCCAATCCTATATATATGAATGGATTAAGGATCTGTTTTATTTAGATTATATAATAATTAAAGAAAAATCATGATTCAAGGACATTTCGATTTATTTGGATGTATTCTCAACCCTCACAGTCCCACGTGGGAACCCTACTCAATTAGGTCACATACATGGATGATGTTACAAACTTTTTCTTAATAGATTAAATGACCCCATTAGAACCCTTATTAATAGATGTATATCTAAAAAATACCACTTCACCCTTCCCCAGACCTCGGAATCTAGATATACATGACAAGGTTATCCTATACAATCATATGGACTTTAGGATCATCTATTCCTGTGATAATGAGAGCCTTGTCTCCTATATAAATTCTCTATATGATTTTACCCAAAACCATAGATCATTAGAGTGAATTCAATCATGTATTTTATTAATAATCAATATCCCACATCATAAAGAAACTATTTGAATCTGTTTTTAACCAGTGTTCCCATATTGGTTTTTCTAATGTAGCCTTATATCCTCTCTTAATCTAGTTTTACTCCCATGTGTTTAATTAATGGGTCATAGATATAAACAAGATTCTATTATAGTGTAATTCCCTCTATTCATTCACATAACTCACATATATATTTACCCTGATATATGGAAACATCCATAATATTTACATATTCTTGAGTTTGATGTCATGAATTCATTATCTTACATTTTAGGATCTTTTCAGGTTTAGAGTTTTAGGGAATTAAGTCATAACAAAAAACATTAAATTACCATGTAATACAAAGTGTACACTTATTATTAGTATAATTATTTACCATAATAAGAAACATTTAAAAAATGATTATTTTATTTCAAGGAAAAATCATTATGAATTTCAACATGAATTATTCATTTCCATTTAGAATCCTTAAACACTGTGAAAAACATTTAAAAATGTGGAATGAGTAAAAAAAGCTTAGTAAGGTATATAGAAATTAGAAATCTGATTAGTCTGATGAAAATATGAAGACGCATATAATTTTTACCTTTATATTGAAAATAATATTAAAGAAAAAAATTTCACATGAAAACCCCCCACACTTTTTTGCTTAATGAAAATAAATAAATCCCATAGAAATCAACTAAAAACCATTCTCGGTAACATAATACATAATATTTAAAACATATTTTAAACATGTGACAAAAGTAACTAGAGAGTGGTTAAATCTATAGGAGAAATCCTTTGGTAACCCCCTCTTTCTTGATAGTTAGGATAAGAAACATCACCCAATGCATTGGAGCCTTGTATGGGTTCACAAATTATTTAAGATATAACAGGCTAGCCCTTTTCTATTTGGGACACCCCATCATATAACCTATAACATGCTCACCCAATTCAATCTAGATAACACCATCATATAAATAATAATATAATCACATAGTGCAATCTAGGCATCCCCATTATATAATTATGAAAAACCATTTCAATAATCAAGCATTTTTATGCTTTTAATTTTTAAAAACATATTTAAACTCATAAAAAATCACTTTTGGAAATCAAAAAACAATTTTCTTTAAAAAATAATTTTCAATAAAAAATATCCAACTCTATGTGAAAAAAAATTTCAATAATAATATACAAAAAATGAGTGTTTTTAATCAATGAAACCATGTAATCTTGTAGAGGAAGCTAGGAATGATATAACAATCACGGTGGAAAAAAATTCATTGTCATTGATTCATTTAAAACACATAAAAATATTAATTTTGAAAAATAACAAAATAAAGTAAAAGATACATAAAATAAACTTTATTTTATTTCTATATATATTTTTTGAAAATACTTTAATAACATGGACAGGGTAGAGAAATATATTTTGAATGAAAGTACTGAAATATGGGTTTCTCTAAGAAATAGACCCTTATCACTTGGGAAATATTTGAATCAAAATATACCTGAATGATTAACATTAACATAAATTTTAAATACTATGAGAATAAATGAATTCATGATACAAAATATAAAAGTTTCATTATATACAACTGGTAAAAGAATATAGGTGTATAAAATCCAGATATTCCTCAACAAAAGTAGATTGATTCGTTGTCCCTTACGTTATGTTTGACTTGATGCATGTGTTTTTATATTAGTAAATAAAAAATTTATGTTAATTGTTTACTTTATTGGGAATTTTTTTGAAGTTTATTAATAATTTTATTCCATTTGTTAACTTGTCTTTTACAATTACTTAATTAATTATGTTTATGTCATATTGTTTGACCATATTCGATTTTTGTTTCAAAAATGACATTGGTAGGTAGACACTAGTCAAAGTGGTCGTTATTTAGCAATATCTAGATTAATAATAAAAAAATAGTTATCATTTTTATAAATCAATTATACTTTTAAAAATAAGAATGGAATACTTTTAGGACAAATTAACTAACATTACGATCATGCAGATGGCATGGCATACGTACACATGAGTAGCATTTCCATTTTTCATTTTTCCCTATGGAAAGACGTTAAGCAGAATTTATATTTAAAAATTTATCATTATATAATAAATACCATAATTAATAATTATGTATACTTAAATATATCATTCTTGTGAAATGGTGATTAAAAATCAAGTCACATCGCTTCATATAGGCCATAGTCCACACATCCACAAATGACATTATAACTTTTTATGTGAGAGAAAATATAATAAAAAATTTATATTACACTTAAAAATTTATAATTATGTCATTTATATCACATATATTCATCATCTTTACCCTTATTTCCTCCCATTTAATGCATTAGTGAAAATGAATCACAAGGCTTCGTGTAGTGGTAGTCCGGCATACACACGAACGACGTTATTCTTTCCCTTAAAATTTGGAATATTAAAAGGTTATATATGATATAATGAATAAAAATGTATAATAATTTATTAAATATCACAAAAAAACATTATATCCATCATCATACCCAACCATATGAGATTGTAATGGAAAAAATTAATGGCATCATTTCCCATGGCGGTAGTCTGTCGTAAACGTGAAAGATGATTATGTAACCCATTTAATGGAAGTTTGTGTTGATGTAGGTAAAAATATTTTCACAAAAACATATTAGTATACATGATATAATGATTTTATTTTATCATTGTGGTATAATAAATATTTAATTGGTGTATAAGGAAACAAAACAAAAATTAGCGTTGATAAACATTACCTCTTCTTCGGGTTTCACCTTTTTTGCACACAAGGACTTATTTGGTTAGATTTATGGACAAATTTGGACTTAAAGGAGGATATTAGGGAATTTTATAATTTATGTGCATAAGTATTTTTATAAACATATGGTTTTTAATGTGTGAAGAGAGTTCAAGAGTTGGAGGCCTTTTATAAGTGAGGTGAGTGGCACACTAATAATGTTTTGAATTAGTGAATTCCAACCATGTTTAATTCTTGTTACCAAGCCCCGAAAATGAACAAAAATTATCCTAAAAGGTATAATTTATAAATAAAACCATAAAATATAAGTTTTAAATGTTTCTAGGTCATTTTCACCCTTATGTTTAATGTTTAACCGCTATGTAAACTTCATTTTACATTAATCGATGTAATTAATTTTAATTTATTTCAATAATATTTTTTTCCAAATACCATTTTTATGATATAATAAATAAAAATGATTCTTACTCCTAAAATTGAATCCATTTTTCCAAATTCAATTTGTAGAATTTGAAATTTTTTATATTATAATAATCTTACGGATGAGGCAAGGCATTGGGTTTTTTGAGTGATTCTTTTTTAGAAAAAATACGATTCTATATTAAAAAAATAACTAATAATAATTAATAAATGAAAATAAATTAATATTTAATTGATATATAATCTATAAAATAATTTTAAAAAATTACACATTGTGGATTTTTTTAATTAATTTAAAAGGATAAACATTATTCATTTTAAAACAGGTTTTAGAAAGTCCCAACTTTAAACCCAAAACAAACATATACTAAAAACCAAAATATTGTTGATTAAAAATTAATTAAGTAGATTTAATATAAATAAATTAAACTTAGTTTAAATTATATAACATTTTTAACATATTGGGACTCTAATATTACTTAACTTTTTAAAAAGAATATATTTTTTATAAAAATTGGTATTTTTTACTATTCACTAAAAAATAAATATTTTGAAAAAAGTCCCAAACATCCATCCAAATTAATATTTGGTATGATAATTTCAAAAATGATATTCATTTATTCAAATTAAAAATGACAAAATTTTAAAATTAACCATTTAAGGAAAACCATTTAAAAAAAGAGTTTAGTTAAACTATTTCCTTTTTTAAAAACAAATACTAAATATTTTTAAAACTAATATAGCTATATAATTCATATTAGTAAATAAGAAAATTATTTGTTCAATCATTACCAAGTTTGGTACATCCTGCCTCACCCTAATCCACCATTTTTTTAATTCCTCCCTCACAAATTTATTCACTTACTATAAAATCGAGGATATTATTCCCTCGTAGCATTTTTAGATTCTCATGTTGTCTTTTCAACCATATGATTTTTCCACAAAACCGTAAACATGTGAATAAACGTATTTCAAAACACATTCTCTCTATTTTCAAGAATATTAACTTGATATTTCTCATATGAAAGATTCTCCTACAATAGAACTACATTAGATCTCAAAGCATGAGATGAATCTGGGATGTATTTCTTTAACATTGAAAAATGAAATACATTGTGTACCTGAGATAAAATAGGGGGAAATCGAATAGGTAGGAAACACATAAATCATTATTCAATATTTAATACATTCCAATGAATCATGGACTTTTCTTTCACTTTTTTTCAAAAACACAAAACACTTTTCCCTGGATAACCTTTAAGAAAGACCTGATCACCTACTTCAAAGGAAATATCATTCCACTAGTGATCTGTATAAATTTTTTCCTACATTGAGATATTATCATGTCATGTTGAATAAACATCACCCTCTATGACATTTTCTATACCAACATTTGTCCCTTCAACTTACTGTCTCCTTTATCATCCCAAAAATTTGTTGTCTGACACCGATGTATATAGAATTCCTCAAATAGTGTAATCATAATTCTAGAATGAAAAATGTTATTATTATAAAACTCAACTAAATAAAGTGGTTGATTTTAGATTTCTTTGTAATACATTACATAATAATTAAGAATATAATACATGGTATGAATTGTACTACAATAATTTCCATCGCATTGAGGATAAAAATAGGTACTGAAATTTAATTCAATACACAATTACTTCTGATGTCCTTCTAAAAAATTATATGTGAACTAGGGATTACAATCTGATACAATAGAGAAATTCACTCTATGTAACCTACCTATATCCATTAGAGACATTCGATAACGTTGATCTAAAGAAATTTCATCAGGAATTTGAAGTAAATGTTCCGATTTAGTTAATCAATCAGTAATAACTGAAATCTCATTGTTAACTCTTTATGTCCTTGGAAAATATCACATTAAAATCCGTTAATATATTTCCCATTTCCAATCTAGCACTATTAAATGTGGAAGCATCCACTTTGGTAACTATTATTCTAGCTTAACCTACTGAAAATTCAAACACTTAATAGTGACATCAGTAATATCTCTTTTCATTTCATCAATCCAGTAAAACTCCCCATGGATTACACACATTTTAGTGTATCCTGGATGAATATAAAATGCAGTAATATGAGATGTAACAAAAAAAATAATTCCACAAATTGTAATCATAAGGCACAGGTAATTTTTTTCCAAATCCTAATACAACTTCTCTATCAATATTATTATCATAAAATATACCCTTTTTAGTAGATTATACCTTTTACTACAAATATTTATCATCCTTTATGCACTATTATTATTTTTTAAAAAGTAGAATATATTAAAACCAAAAAAAAAATAAAAGATTAACCTACATCCATAACATCTAAGAAAAAATTCATCAAAATCATCAGCTAAAGGGTCAAATTCCAAATATTACATGGTCAATGTAACAATACTTTTTTGACATAAAGAATCAAAAATTATTTTTTCATGATTATAATGAATCAAGGAATTTTAATCCTTGATCGGTTATAGAAATATTCTTTAACTCATGTTTAATTATTTTGAGGAAATATATACTTAAAACTTTTGTGATCAATATATATTTCTCACTATACACCATATAAATGATTTAACTCACGAGGATTCGTCTAACATGAATCAAAAAAAATTACAAGATCATTCTATATTTGGATGAGACTAAGTCATTTGATTAAATAATAATTATAGATGATGAAGTCTTTATTTCAGGAAGGAAGGGAAAAAATTAGGGCATTCACCAATCTTATTTTCTATTCCTTAAATGAGTCATCACATTATTTTCTCCAAATTAATATAACTCCTTTTTATTTAACATATTCAGTGGTCTAGGAAATCGATAAAATTTCTCAACAAACCGCTGGTAGTATCCAAGTAATATAAAAATCTACAACTCTCAATTCTAATTCCAACCGTCTCAAGATTATGACTTGGAAGGATATTTTTCTATCAGTTCCTTCCCACGATAGATTCTTTGTTTTCTATAAGAAAACCATTATAAACCTATATATTTTAGTAAAATAAACATGTTATTATTTAAATACTATATCATTTTAAATTATTTCTATGTTAAAATCTTTCATGAGAAATGAATTAACATTTTCCAAACCTCTAAATTATCTAAACCATTTCTTCAATACCAATAATAATGCCCTGTCCATAATCATTTCATAATATTGAATTTTAATTCATGAATTTATTCTCATACATTAGAGAATATTTTCAGGTTTATAGTGTTGAAGAATTAGGTTATAACTCATACATTATAAGTCCATATAAAAAAATTTGACATGTTAGATTAATATCCATTTTTCACATAATATAAGACATTTAAAATAAAACATGATTTTTTTTCATGTAAAATCCTCACAAATTTCTACTTTACTTCTTTATTTCCAATACCCATCATTAATCCCAGTGAAAAACATTTTAAAACATGATACAAGCACAAAAATATCAGTAAGGTATACACATTGATGGAAAACCCTTAGTCTGGTGAAAATGTAAAAAAAACATATAATGTTTACCTGTATATTAAAGATTATTTAAAGTATAAAAATTTCACATGAAAATAAAAGACACTGTTTTTATAAAATAAAATCATTAAACCCCATAGTATGTAATTGAAAACCCTTCTTGGCAACTTAAAGAATAAAATTTATAACTCATTTTAATCCCATGTCAAAAGTAACTGGATACCCATTAAATCCAATGGATAATCCCTTTGGTAACACACTCATTCTTTTCTATTAAGACAAGGAGAATTAAAAATTAATTGGATTTCTATCTGGGCTCTCCCATTGTTTAAGATAAAATAGGCTCACCCGACTCTATCTAGGCCACCCCATCGTATAGGATATAACTGGCTAGCACAATGGTATATTGGACACCCCATTGTATAAGCTATAATG
This sequence comes from Viscum album, assembly GCA_963277665.1. Classification (NCBI taxonomy): domain Eukaryota; kingdom Viridiplantae; phylum Streptophyta; class Magnoliopsida; order Santalales; family Viscaceae; genus Viscum; species Viscum album. The sequence goes on from OY728120.1 coordinate 867,539,370, forward strand.
AGATAAACCACTGCAATCTAGGAATTTCCATTATATAATTCTAAAGTACCATTACATGAATAAAACATTTGTATTCATGCTCATTTTAAAAACTCATTTAAACTCATAAATAAATAAATTTTGGATATCAAAATACCCTTTTATTTTAAATCCCCATCTATAAAGAAAAATCAACAATTTTTTTTAAAAAAGAGCACCATAATACTATAAAATAGAGGGTTTTTCATTTAAGAAAACAAGTAATATTTATTAGTAATCTAGGAATAAAATAACTATCACCACGGTAGGAAAAGTCATTGTCGTCTTTCTATTTAAAACATGTAAAAATATTATTTTTGAAAAACATTAAAATAAAGTAAAATTTATAATTCTTTTATTTCCATGTGAAAAATTTCAAAAATCATTTTCAAACACGGAAAGAAAAGGAAACAAGATATTGATGGAAAACATTAAAATAATATTTTTAATGGAAATAGACCTTTTAACTTTTAAAACACTTGAATCACAAGGACCATGAAATATTATCATTATGAAAAATTAAATATCTTGATAATAAATAAATTTATAGTATAAAATGTAAAATGGGTTGTATATATACCCCATAAAAGAATATGGGTGTATAGAATCAAGATATGCTTCAACGATAAAAGATTGAGAAGATATCCCTTAGATTGAGACTGACTTATCAAATGTGTATTTATAATCATAAATAAAAAACTTATTTTAGTTATTTAAATTATTGGTAAAAATTTAAAAGTTTATTATTAATTTTAATTAAATTATTAACATGTCATAAACAATTACTTAATCAGTTCTGTTTCTGTCTGATGTTTTGACCATATTCTGTTTTTATTTCAAAAATAACTTTGTTAGGTCAAGTATAGTAAAAGGATAAATATTTTAAGAATATATTGAATAATAATAATGATATAATTCTAATATACCTATTTCAATCAAACTTTTAAACCAATAATGTACGTTTTTTATTAAAAATTAGTTAATGCAACAATCATGGATATGGTAGGCCGTATGTATGCATGAGTAATGTTTCCATTTTTCAATGACCATCATGGAAATAAGTTAAGTAAAATTTATCTCCAAAATATATAATTCTATAATAAAAACCATAATATTTAATTATATATACTTATATAGATCGTTATTTTAATTTGGTGATGAAAAAAAGAATCACATCACTTCGAGGAGGTAGTAATCCTGAAGTCCATGAATGACGATATCACATTTTCTGTGACTGAAAAGGTAAAAATTGTTATATTACAAATAATTAATTATAAATAAGTCTTGAATATCACAATATATCATTTATATCATTTATATTAATTATCATTATCCTTAATACATTCCATGTAATGCATTAGTGAAAATGAATCACATCACATCGTGAGGCGGGTACTCTGTCATACACATGAATGACATTATTGTATCACTTAAATATTGGAATATAAATGGGTATATATGATATAATGACTCTAGATTAATAATTATTATATAATAATCACATATTAACTTTATATACTTCATCATAACCAATCGTTATAGGTGCTAATGGAACAAAAAATGACATTGTTTTGTGAGGCGGTAGTCCGTCGTACAAATGAATGATGATTTCATAACACATTTTATGGATGTGTGTGTGGGTTTAGGTCATAAAATTATCCATAAAAATTAAAATATATGTATTGTATTTATTTTATTATATCATAATTGTATAATAACAATTTAATTGGTGGATAAGTAAATGAAACAAAAATGCTCTTCGATTAACATAACCTCTTCATTATGTAAATCCTTTTGGCTTGCATTAAAGGCCATCCATGGATTGAATTCTACCAGATTTAATGATTTTATAAGCATATAAGGGAATTATAAAAGTTATTTGGGTATTTATTGTCTGAAAAAAAAATTTTATGTTTTGGATAATGGAGGATAGGTGGTGGCCTTTTATATGTGTGGTGAGTGGCACCCTTGTATTTTTTTGAAAGGGTAAATTCTGCCCACATATTTTCCATTTCACTAGTCCTCAATAATGTAGAAAACTAGATTATAGAGGGCATAATATCAAAAAATATCCAAAAAATGTGTGTTGGTAAATTGTTTATGTCATTTTCCCCTTATATTTGAATTTTAACCACTAAGTGAACTTGGTTTCTCAATATCAATGTAATTAATTTTAATTGACATCACAAATATCTTTTTTCAAATGCTATATTTTTGTTAAAATAAATTAAAAATTTTAATTATTCAAAATATTGGATCCATTTTTTCCCAAAATAAGCTCACATATATGTAAAATTTAATTTAATATTAATCTCATAGACGCTGTGAGAAAACATATTTTTAATACGAGTATTTTTTTTAGAAAAGGATTATTCTATAATAACCCCATGATTTATAATAATGAATATATTAAACTAAACTAATATGTACTGATATATAATTTTAAATTACATTTAAAACATTCCCCAATATGTGTTATGTAAATCATTTTAAAAAAAGAAAAATTATGCATTTTTAAACTATTTTTAGAAAATGATGACTTTAAACCTAAAAACAAACTTATACTAAAAATCCAAATAAATTTGATAAAAATTAATTTAATAAAATAAATATAACTAAATAATAATTATGTTAAATTAAAAATTTTTGAAAACATATTATAACTATTAAATTACTTAATTTGTAAAAAATAGAATTTTTATAAAAATAATTATTATCACTATTCACTGAAAAATCAATATTTTACGAAAAATCGCAAAAGTTCACCCAATGTAAAATTTGATATTATTATTTTAGAAATTATATTCAATTCATAATATTAAAATCCAAACATTTATAAATTAATCTTTTAAATTAAACCATCTAAGAAGAGAGTTTACTTATACTTTTTTATTTTAAAAAATTTACATCATATTTTTATTAATAATATAACCATATAACTCAGATTAATAAATATTAAAATTATTTATTCTATTATTAACTGATTTTTTAATGTAAAATTTATCATTATTTATATATTTTTAACTACAATATTCATATCCACTTGTCACATAATCTCCCACTAAATAAAACTTTAAACAACTAAAATGAGATATTCATCAAAATTATGTATATAAAAAGATTTATTTTCATCCTATTGTAAAACCATATGCTATTTTGTCTATAATAATTCAATTAAATTAGTTATAAAAATTAGAGATCAATTGAAACTGATTGTTTCTTGGGTAACGATATAATGTTTGCATTGTCCCATAGCCACATTACCTCTAGTTATATGGTTGAGTAATATGATGTTGTTCCCTCACATAATTTCTAATGTCATATAATAATTTCATTATCTTACATTCCTATGAATAAATCCTTGTCCAAAAATATCTTAAAAAAACCACTTTCTCAGCAAATATCAATAATTAATAAGAAATCCATGATAAGAAATTAATTTCATGATAAAAATTATTTGGTAGATTCCCATATATTTTATGATTCATGGGGATATAGGATATAAATTTCATGTCAAAAATTATAAATATTTGAGTTTTATTCATTATATATTTAATTTTTCTAATTAAAGGGTACTTAACACATTTTTTATATTTTGGTTATTTTATAATTAATTATAAAGTTCAATTAAATAGAGTATTTTTTTATATTAAAATTATCAATAGTATCATATTGAATATATCTGAACCATGAATTCGTATTTCTTAATGTTTTTGGTGACATTATAATGGTATATGTAATTAACAATTGAAAATTTTAAAACCTTCAAACAAATAGAATGTGACAATGTAAGAATTAACTGGTGGTAGTGTAACTGTGATTGGAAAAATATATTTCCAATTCAATATTGAAACATGATGATTGGATACAATGTAACAATGATTTAAAAAATGTTAATCTCACATAAGTGTTATCGAAGATATCAATTTCATACATATCATTGGATGTAAAATTAAATTGACATGTAAGATTTAGTTTGATGTTAAATAATTTAGAATCATTTTGAAAAAACTAATATTTTTCCAATTGACGAATAAGAGATAAATGTAAGATTAGATGGAAATATTTATGAATTTGTATGATTTTCATAATAGAGAAATAAACTTTGACTACCTACTTATGTGAGTAATGTATCTAAAAATGTAAAGAAGGTTGATCCTTGGGTGGTCTAAAAACCTGTCTATAGAGAATATATGTATTATGAAAATAAAAATTCATATTTTTATAAATACTATAAATTAGAATCAAGGAAATATTCATTTAATTGAATATATAGTACCTATTATGGGAATGATAAAAAAGTGTGATCATGGGTATAAAATTATATATAACCAAAGTGTATATTGAGTTATAAAATGAAAATACGACAAGGGCCATGCTCCATCATATTATAATATTTTGATATAACTATAATTTCATTGAGTTACATTGTGAGTTATGATCTTCTCCTATTGTTTTATCTTATTCTATGGTGGGATTACCATTAATGGTTTATACAATGAGGAAGAACCTGGGTAATTTTTCCCAATTTAGTGTTTTGATAATTTGATTTCATATTTAATTTGGAATCTAAGTATTTATTTTTTTAAATATATTAAATTCAAGTTTTAAAAATAAAATTTTTTTATTAAAGAAGTTGATGATTTTATTTCATTTCTTTACCAAAAAATTATTGACATTAATTAATATATGATAGAAATTGTTTTGATACTATTTGAATTATATATTGTAGGTTAATAAGGATATCAATAAATAGAGGGAAAATATTTTAGAGTTAAGTTCCATTTTTGAAGATATTTGTATTGAAAATAAAAAAAATATTATATTTTTTATTAAACTATTTGATGGTCTACATTTTAATAAAATGTCTTTTGATGTATTTAGAAAAACTAATGAGATATTGATAACTATTTATTGAAAAAATTAAATTCCAATAAGATGAAGTAAACCATATCAGAGTTAGGTATAAAATATCAATGTTGATAGTAAAATAATTCATGACATATGGGGTAAAATGACATGGAGGTGCTTCATGATCACGTTGAGGTAGAATAATGAGCAGAGAAACAAGTAATGATTTATTCATCATTTTCATACTTTTATAAAGAGAATATCCCATTTTGAATCATATTGATGATTTGACCATAGATTTAGAAAAGAATAAAATATAGAAAATAAATGTACCATGTCATGTATATTCACTCCACTATTTTGAAATTTTTAATGTATAGTAAGAAGTATTTCTAAATGGTTTGTGTCATTTATGGGAAAACACATTTCATTTTCTTTTTCTATGATGTCATTTAGTCAATTTTTTCTATAAAATTTAAAAACCATTATCATTAAAACCCCATAAATTTTGTGTATTTTCTATATATTATTGAGTATTTTGAGAGATCTTATATGAGAGAAAATAATATCTTCTAAAAAGGAATAACAATTATGGAATATCACACACCGTTTTTCCTCTTGAAGAAGGAATTATTGCACAATTTATATTCATTGATAAAGTGGTTAGTCTCATACAAATTATATCATTCTCATATATACAGGATAATGAAATATTTTTGGGTGACATATAAATTTATTATGAGATAAATTATATAAATAACTCATTCTATAAATCATTATTATTCGATTTGATCATATAATAACAAGGTTTCCATATTAGGAAAATGTCATTGCCAATAAATTTAAACTCTGAGCATTTTATATAAGATGTTATTTCTCTAATTATTTTATTTTGTGTGTAAAATTTATATAAAGGTGATTTATTTTAAAAAAAAAGTGAAATATGATTGTATAATATAAATGACAAATTGAAATGTAAAATTCATTTCATTTATTCACTACTTATTGAACCTTAATTGCAATGATCAAATATTTTGAATTTTATATCACTTTAAATATATATCATTTTTAATCGCATACTTCACATGAAACAAAAAACATAAAAACTATTATTATTTAAATTTAAATTATTAAATTATATTGTTATAATATATCGATTAAATTAATGATAGGAAATAAAATTAACCACACAATAAAAACTATATAAAAAGAAGAAGTTATGACATAGAATATCATGAGTCTTTTTTATGAAGGTCACATGTTCGAGCATGGAATGAATTTTCCGTCACCACAGTTTACCCTAGAACAACAAAAAGATGAACTCCAATATTTATGTTATGATAAAAATAATATGAAAGATATGTTCGTGGTTTTTGAAATTTTCTAGAGTTCCATGATAGTTGAACCACCACCAACAATGACTACCATATCATATATTATGATTATGTCTTCATTGAAGATATTGGGGGTTATATTGATAAAAATTTTGATAGTGTATAAATTAAATAATTAATTTAATAAATTCTTTCACATTTTTTTACATTTAAATAATCTGAATGTTAATTTTTAACGCTAATTACATGATCAAATTCAACGTATGTATCAAAATAACTAAAAATGACCATTTCCTACTAAAAATATTTATTTTTTCAATGATTCAATTTTACGCACTTAAATAAACTAAATAAAAAATTTAATGAATATAATTTTTGAATGAATAATTATTGAAAACCAATTTAAATTGTAACTTATAGGAAATAATAATAAGAACGGTTAAATTTTCAGAGTTATTTTGGGATTGAAATGGTTTTCATTATATTTTTATGTATTTATTCAAATTTTAAATTATGAAAGTTTATAATTTTAAATTAAAAAAATTAACACCATTTAAATACTTCTAATATGAATAATATAATTCTTAATTTATTTATATATTCAAAAAATTATTTATTTTTAGGTGAATAATGAAAAATATAGTTTTTACTAAGACCATACATTTTATATCTATATTAAAAGGGATGTATGACTTAAAAACATATAATTATTTTTCCATATTTATTTATTAATTAAACATTTCATGGTAGTATTTGGTTTTGGATTATTGTAGAAAAAAATTATAATTTATTGTGTAATAATATACAATTTAACATTATTAGAACCATTAGAATTACAAATTTTATTTGAAAGATTATTTTATGTGATTAAAAATTAAAATTTTCTAAACATTATTTTTACTCCTTATGAATAAAAACATTAAAATTAATTTTTCTCACATTTATAAATTTTAATTAACAAAATAGGTTTAATATTTTTAATCAATATGAACAAATTCATTAGAAAGTAATCTATTATATTTTTGAATTAGTGTTAATTTATGTATGTATAAAATATTTACCGTCTTAAAAATGAAAAATGGTTAAAGGAAAACTATCAAAGTAATAGAGATAAAAAATTTCAAAAACATATCTCAAAATGATTTTGTAGATCAACCAAAACATGTCATTTATTCATTTTTTCCTCTTTAGAATCCACTTTATAGGTAAAATCTATGTACATTTTATATTAATTTGTTAAATTCACAAAATTTTTATTTTATCCACTTATAAAAAAGGAATCCACAACCCCTTCAACGATAAAATAAAAATAAAATTCATATTTATCCACTACCATTTTTTACTTCACCTAGAGTCCTATAGAACTTTTGGAACCCCTTTGATGCAATATAAATCCCCACATCCTCTATTTCTAAGAATTCATATATGGGAAAACTAATGTTCTCATCCTAAGTACTGATAATTATATATTTTTTATATATTTATAATAAAAATTTAATTTGTTTCATTCATATATATTGAAATACATATTTGGTATAATATTTTTTTATTTTATCAAAATATTAATTTTCCAGGTTTCCCATTTTCTTTAGAAAAATGAAAATGTCGTCATTCGTATTAGCAGACTACCCCATCCATGAATGAAGTGTTTTATTTTTCATCAACAACTTGAATAAATAGTTAAAAGGTTTGATTTTGTTCTTTAATATTATATTTATACGTTAATATTATTCTGATATTATTATGTATTATTTAACATCCTTTCACTATATTTTAATGAACATTTACTCGTTCATATGTTTAGACTACATCAACACTGAAAGTGAGGTGTTTTAGTTATTATATAGTAATATATTTTTTATTAAAATATATTGAAATATGATTCAAAATCATAAAACATATAAATAATATAATAATTCTTAATTAATAATGATTTTATGAAAAAAAAAATTACTTTCTCATCAATACTCACCCATAGATTATAGCTTTTTATTGTTTGGGTCGGCTTAACCACCTACTTTAACAGGGATATAAACTAGTAATAATACATTAATTGAAGAAAATAACATATTATGATGAAAATAAAAAACAAATAATTAATATATTTTGAACAAGTTATCATAAATGAAGTTTATAAAAGGTTATAAGAATTATTAATGTTAAAAAATGGTTTATTAAGGTAGTTATTTGTTATACAATAATCTTAGAGCATGTTATACTAACTGGGAATATAGGTAAGCATTTCTGTTGACTCACTTTTCTTTCCTTGAATTCTGATATTTTTTATAACCATTTTCCTTCTATATTGGATGTGTTTTATCATGATATTTTATAATATTTATATTCCTCTTTATCTTTTAGGTATATAAATTTCTATATCATAAACCCATTTTAAAATTCTACCTTATTTATGATTTTATATTTTTATAAGAGATTTTAATTAAAAAAAATTCACTGAGACACATTTCAGATTCACTAATTTTTTTTATGTTTTATATATATATTGAGTTATGATTTACTTATATCAAAACATTTTTACAATTCATGGAAAATAAAAGTATATCTCACATTATCATTCATTGGGATTTCAATTCAAATGATTAAAATATCATCATATATTTTGTTAACTCCAACTTCATTTCATTAAGTTATATTATTCTAATAGTATGTTCTTACTTCAATGATCGGTTTCTTCCCCATTATGATTTTAAACTGAACAATCCGATTATAATTTTATAATTTAACACTTTTTATTGAAATATTTTTCCATGAAGAATTTATTACAAATAAACTTATGAAATATTTAAGAATAATTATCATTCTATTTAACAATTATTTTTCTTCCAGGACAATATTAACCCATCTCACAAATGTTCAATTTTATATTTTGAAACCCAATTTTGGTTTATCTCATTTGAACACCACTTTTTCCTATTCTTATATCTTGTACCTATATTCAAAATGAGGATATTCCTTTATTCTACCATCAATATTCTCTCTCTGGATGCCTTAGAAAATATTCTTATGGATGTTTTTATGAGACCCATTTTTTCGATAGGTTAATTAAGTGATGTTTCAATTATTATTTTTCCATGTTTTTGTGTCGTACATATAAATATTTTTCATTTTGTTATCGGTGGCCCTAGAATTAAATATTCCAGAATTATATTTGGTAACTTTTTCAAATCATGATATATCAATTATGGTTCATGTATAGAAATCATAGTACCCTATGTTATGTTATCATGGAATTAAGCCTTGGAATATACTTTTGATGACATGATTTATGTTGTTTCCATGTATTTATGGTTCTATGAACATATGATATCATACTCTTATTCCACGTTTCGAGTCTTGTCCCACACTATAATTCCACAATACATGTTTTTAAATTTGAGATTTCATGGTCAATTATCATTATATATGGGTAACACTTATTGTTTTGTGTTAATTTTAGTAATATATTTCTCCCATAGTATTTTTTTCACATATATATATAATCCAAATCTTGATTAAATGTTGTTATGTTTAAACATACTATGAATTAGAGCTCACCCCTTTCTTATATTTCCATTTCCCAAGTCATGAAAATGAGTAAAACCTATTAAGAGTACAAAAGTGTGTCTATTGTAAATCTATTATTGATAAGTGTTCACAAGTATGGTAAAATAAACTATATATTGTTTTAGTCCCTAATGAAACAAAAAAATTTCATCATAGGATTGTGATATCATTGTGGGATGTAATGTTTATGTTATGAATATGATATCAAATATAGGTATGTTTACGAACGATCATATACCCAAGTAGTAAAGGCTCCTACTAGGCATCCAAAAGTCCAAGGATTGAATTTGGGTTGGGAAGAAATTTGAGGTGTTGTGGCCGTACTCTAGGAGTTGATATAGTAGCAGCAGGTGATAATGTAGCGGCAGAGGAATTGTAGCATGAAATGTAGCGTCGGTACCGTAGCAGGTACTATAACATCATGGGAACTATAGTAATACTATTCACCAAAGTTTCCTTTGGGCCAATAAATATGCTTTCAAGGCTTGTATTCAGGCCATTTTCCTTGGGCCTTTGTGCTATGTATTAGGTATCTCTCTACAGATACAAAAAGAGGTCATTGCTTTAATAATAAAATGAGGCTTTGAACCTAACCTTTAAAAAAATCTTGGGTCATCTCACTTTATGTCAATGATATTATTCAAATAATGTGTTTTTGTACAAAACCCATGAGTGTGAATTTTGTGTGATTTACTGAATATTTATAGCAATATTATCTTATGTTAGAACATATATTGGTTTTCTTCCAATGACCAGAAGATGTTTGGGGATTCATGCTTTGAATTGAGTTGATTTGAGAATTTATATATTCACAATTTATTATGTTAATTTATTTATTATAACGGGTAATATGATATCTTATAGAAAGAACTATAACATAGAGAAGGATGGTATTTTTTCATACTGATAATCACTTTTATTTTATGTGCATTAACAATCTACTAAAGTGTATGTTATTCTTACAAAAGGTGAGAGGATAAATATTTTTGTAGATTGAATATTGAATATGATGTCTAATTTGGGAATGTAATATATGTATTCCTTTAAAAGAAGAAATTTACAATATATATGGTAATTAAGTCTTTGAAAATTACTTAGGATAATTTGTAAAATATTGTTATTGGGAGTATTATAGTTAATGAATCTAATTTACATATTTGGTACAAAGAGATTAAATATATTTATTTTATTGAAGATGGAATGTTTTATGGGATCTTTTAAAAATTTAATAGTAGATAAATCCATTAATAAATTTAGAGAGACTATTGAATATTCCATAATGGTAAATATTTAATTAACTGGAAAGGATAACATTCTAAAATAGAACCTGATTCGACTATGATATGGCTTAATGGGAATTCTTGATCCCTAGGGGATGTTGACTATCACTTGAGCATCAATAAAAAAAAATATATAATAATTTCACCCCAAGATCTACTATATATAATGAATATAGAAAAAATAAACCATAAATAATCAGTATACTATTACATTAAATTAGGGAAAACACAAAAATGTGGGAAAGAAAGCAAACAAAAACATCATATAACTAGTGAAAATGTCATCATAATATCTCCACCCAATATGTGGAACATACACTTTTCTTATCGTTGAAAACTCCCTAGTTCATGATATAAATAAAAAACACTTCCAGTAATTGGTTCTTTCCCTTTTCCTAGAATTTACATAAAAATATATAAAAATTACAAAAGGAAAAAGTTGGTTCTGAAAAACACTATCCTAGTGGAATCCCACCAAGGCAGTTAATAAGAATTCCATATGTAATAGACCAAATATGCTCAATTATATACATATTTTCATGTTAATATATGCACAATTCAATATGAATCATTCTTTTCAAATCATTTCAATAGAACATATAAACAACTATAAAAGGGGAGTTCTGTGAAAAAATATATGTATATGGATTTATATCAAACTAAAATGAAAAAATCATTTAATATCAACTGGTATTTATTCATTCATTTCAACCATTACCCCATTTATATAAGCATATATGTTATGTCACATAAAAATGTTCCATAATATCAGGGTGTAATATGGATCCTAGTGTGTACACATCCCATGATCATATGTTAATAAATAATAGGAGTTGGCCTCAATGAAAGAACTCTTGTGTGTCATCAAGATCAGTTAACATTGTCTTGGTCAACCCTTTGAAAGGTAGATCTAATACATTCATATAATTCATATCCTAAACCAACTACCCAGGATTTTATATGCTTTCAATAAATAAAATCAAGGTGGAAACCATTTGTTTAAAATCATTCTTATCAATCATTGTTCACACAACACCAATTCATTTTTTACAAATATACCATTTAATTTAGAAAACCAATATTTATGGGTCTTTATAAAAAACATTAAATTAAAAATCAAATAATCTAAGGTCAATGCCATAAAACATTTTTGGAAATAATTTATAAAAATAACCAAATTCATTATTTAAATCATTTTTTATGTTGAATGTATTTTTTTTAAATCATGACATTATTTCAGAATCGATAGACAAAGAATTTACTACACAGACAACATACCTTTTGAAAAAATTATCATTAATTAAGAAAAATTATTTGGAATTCAACTATAATATAATTTTAATTCAAACAAAAAATCAACTATCTCGAATTATAAAGACAGATTACAAACCACCCATGTCAATCTCAGTCTCATCAGAAACTCCTCATGGGGTCAAAAATTATGATTAGATTGACTAAAACCAATCATAATGGAATACTAGAACCATAAGTCACTAAATTATTATCTAGATCCATCAATGAAAACAGGTTTATCCCTACATAAATAAATATATAGATATGGAAAGAGGAAATGAAAAAAATATATAGTTCTCACATGCTGAAAAATATTCAATTCTTCAATCTACAAATCGATCCATGATGATACAAGGTTATAAAGGAAAAAAGTTATTATATAGACCCTAAAATGTTTAATGTATTAGGACCCAAACATATAAAATTACATAATCATGAGTTATTTTAAGAATACATATTGAGGATCTTTTCAGGTTTATGGTTTTAGAGAATTAGGACATAACTATTACATCTCAAAGATTACAAAGTAAACACATCTACTCAGTTTCCATTTTTTTCACAAAGAAATAAACTCTTGAACCAAAGAGTAATGTCTAGTTCCATGTTTTATACATCATGAAATTTTTTTGATCCCATCCATGACCCTATTCCACTTTATATCCTGTGAAAAAACATTTCAAAAATTTATGATGAGCATAAAAAGCTCAGTAAGGGTTATAAAACAAGGAAAGAAAACATTAGACCATATATAAACAAGAATCAATGAAATCATAAATTACTCATAAACATAATTACATTAACATACCTCATGAAATCATAATATTTAGGTATAAACCATACAAATCATATTACATAAAGGTAACTTGAGGCATTCATAACATTCTTACATAGGGAGTAACCCTCATGGTTACATTTGGAATACCCATCATATTATATTCCCTAAATCTCTTCGGAGAAACCTTAGAGTTTAACTCCTTAGTGTTACCTAATGAATTGGAGAGATATATCGGGCTCACCCACAATTATTTTCTCACAGAACCACCCATCTTCACAAAAAATGGCCAAGAACCATAACATAATCTTATCAAATAAAACATGCATAAAGGAAACATAAAATTCCCACATTTCAATCACAAGATATCAAAAACACATTGATATAATCAAAACATTATCAAAACAATTATCAATACCACAATAATAGAAAATTTAAACATGTTATTTACTTTTCATTTTAAAAAAAAAGTGGTTCCTTATAGAGGAATCTGAAACTCAAATACTGGTCATGGCGGCGGAGAAGTCGTTGTCGCTGCTTACATAAGACAAAAAAATCCCTTTTGTTGTTTAGTAAAACTCTTCATATAAAAAGATTCCTTTTTATAAAAGTAAAAGTCAAAGGGGTTTATACACTGTATAAAATAATGTTTTGTATAAAACAAAATATTCCTCAATGAAAGGAGTTTGAGACGAAGTCCCTTACAAAGACAGTATCATTAGATTAAGGATAAATACATTACATAATTTATGTGTGAAAATTATAAATACACCCAATATAGGTGGATATTAAGTGTAAAAAACTCAGATTAATTCACACATTTTCATAGAATAACATATTCAAGGAGTACATGTTTAACCCAAAGGACAGAAATTGAGTTAAGAAGTTACCTTGCAAGAATTCGACAACATAACAACGTCACATTAAAATTCAGAAAATGAGTTGATGAGAGAAAAAATGGTATCTCATCACTTGTACATAAAATTTACATCAATAAGGATATATAAGAACATATCCCTACATAATATGATGTAAATTAAAAGGCATAACAAAATAAGTCTTTTAAAAAGAGGAGGGGGAAAGGTTCCTTTACAGATTTGGGTAACTTTCAAAACGTACACCGCATGAAAGAAGGGTCATAAAATGAAGAAGTAAATACACATAAATTAAAGTATATTACACAAAGATACAATAATGAGCAGTATATACACCACAAAAAAGGAAATAGTTTCCAATGTATCCTGAATCTCACGGGAATAAAAAGTGAGATAAAAACCCCTTACCACGTTGTGACCAATCGAGTCGTATGACCAAAAGATAATAAACACAAAATTAATCACATAATTACATAAATATAAATATAATCATGATAATATAATGAAATTTCAGTACACAATACACCACATTCAATAAATATGTGGCGAACAATGGAAATATCACGGAATAAAAAGTGAGATAAGAAATCCCTTATGAAGATTCGGCAGCCTAACAACGCCATATAAAACTTCCGAAAATGGATTGATGAGATCAAATAGAGTCTCTCATCTCATGAAAATAAAAATTACAGTATGTGTAATATTAAATAATATTCCCAAATAAGATAAATAGGATCTTAAAAGAAATGACATAAAAGATAGTACTTAGAAAGAGAAGGGTAGGATCCCTTACAAAAATTCGGCAGCCTAACAGCGCCACATAAAAATTATTAAAGTGAATTGATGAGAGTAAGAGGGGGTATCTTAAAATATGAAAATAAAAATTAATCTAAGGTGAATATAAAATAACATCCTCCAACATTATAACATGGAGCATAAAAGAAATGACATATAAGAGAGTACTTGAATCGAAAGAGTGAGGTCAGATCCCTTACCTCAAGTCCGACTTGTCTTGTTTGTTTCTTTATACTCCTGAATAATAAACATTGGTAAATTTATAATTTCAAAAGGAACTCATTTAATTTATATTATTCAATTAATTTCACATATTATAATGTTATAATAATTAGTTAATTATGTGAGTTCATATGAGCCGTTTTTGTCGATGTTCGGTACATGAGTCAAAAATGAACTTGTTTTAAAAGAATTGTCCATGCAGTTATAATTAAATCATCTCTACAATAGTATTAATGTTTTAAATATCATATTTGTCCAGTATATATTCATTTTATATGATTCTGTAACATTTGTATATAAAAAATGAAATGCTCCGTTCATGGAGACGGTAGGCTGTACGTACGCATGAACACTACTTTCATTTCATTATCATATTAATAGAATTAAAACTAAATGAGAGAGATATATATATTATAATTCCAGCATGATCTTCATCATTTATATGTAATATATATCATATATATCCATTATATATATGTACTTATAACAATTCATAACATTTAGAGTTCAGAAATGAAATGAACTGTTAATGGAGACGGTAAGCCGTACGTACGCATAAACGCTAATTTCATTTCTATTTCATACATTATTGGACTGAAAACACAATGATACATAGTTATATTATAATTAAATTATAATATAATATATAATATCATTAACTCCATCCATTATACATCCCACATATGGCATTAATGATTGAAATCACTTTGAGGGGGCGGTAGTCCGCATTTCCAAAAATGAAATTATCGCGTGTACCTATTATGGAAACCATACAGGTATGGCATAAATGAAAATTAATGAAGCATAAGGAAAAAATAAACATAATAAATATATAATATATAAATACAGGGGCATCCTAATGGCCACCATGAGAGATTTTAAAATAAGATTGAACAATCATCATTTCGTGAGGAAGTAATTCACCACCCACAGAAACAGTACGTTCTTTGACCATTAGATGGAGGTGTGTGTAAGTGTAGCTTGAATAATTACCATAACAACATACAAGAATATTTAAGATATTGGTGGTGTTACAAAAGAAATGAATAAAAATATTTTTTGGGGTTGGAGAAGCAAAATAAAACAAAAGAACATAAGAGAAGAGAATACCTTTAAATCGGGTAACTCTTTTTCATTTGAGATCAAAGGATTCCTTGGAAAGTCATATGCACAATATGAGGATTATAGGAGTAATAGAGGTATTTTTAAGGAAAATATGAGTAGATGTTGGAGGATACAAGGGATTGAGAGGTGTGGGTAAGGGGGTAGAGGTGGGCATTTTATAAGAGGGAGTAGGGGCACTCTTGGAATGTCTTGGAATGTTACTTTATTATAAAATGAGTTTCAAATTTTAAAGGTCCCAAAATGATATATCTTGAGGATAATGTGATAAGGGTTATAAATCCACATATCCAATAGGTTTTAGACAAGTTTAAGTCTTATATTTCACATTATCTTTTCATTTTATTTAAATCGTTCATTAATGATGTAATCACTGCATCTTCAAGGTGTCATAAATAAATTTATTTATTTAAAGTCTAAATATTATAAAAAAATTACCATCATGTAGGAAATATTTCTATATTTCTAATGACTATTTATATTCAAATATATCATTTATGTATACGAAATTAAACTTTTTTTACGTAGGATATACAATCCTTTGTTATATTTCCTTTCTTTAAAAAAATGATAAAAGCCAATATCAGACTAAAGTGATTCCATGTTGCCCAAAATTTGGCGCAAGGCATCACATGGCCGGAAATGACACCACCAAAATAATTAGGACACATTTTGGGGTAATTTTATATATTTATGATATTATTTTATTACCCTTAACTACCCGATTACTAATTAAACACAATAATTAAATATAATTACCGTCGTTACTATTAAAAATGTTCAGAAACAGAAGATTATTAATTAAATAATTTGGACCTTCTGAGTCCAAATGTGGAACCCATTTTACCAAATTCAAAACACAGAAATTGTCGTAATTAATTTAAAATAAAATCTCATTGTCAAAACAAAAGACGAGTTTATAAGAAGTACAATTTTTCAAAAGATTGACTTGTTTTTACATCCAATTGAAAAGTGAAATTACTTCCAATGAACAACATTGTATTAAGTGATAAAAACATAATTCAATTATACTTTAAAAATAATTAAAATTATAATCTAACAATATAAATAAATTGGATGAAAAGGCAGTTTTGAATTAAAATGCTGTATTTTTCACTATTCATTAAAAAATGAACATTATCAGAAAACTACCAAAAAATCACCATAAGATATATTTGATATTAAAAATTCAAAAATTATGTCTATTTTACCAAATTAAAAACATATAAGTTTCATTAATAAATTATATAGTTAATTCCCACTGTAAAAACAAATAACTTGTTTTTAATAAACAATATCTATCAAAAGATTAACACATATTTATGTCCATTTTCAAAAGTGAAATTAATTCTAATGACCAAAATTTTATTAAATGGAAATATTATATTCTAATTACACATTAAAACAATTTAAAAAGACAATCTAACCATATAATTAAATTAGATGAAAAAGCTGTTTTGAAGTAAAATTCAGTATTTTTCACGATTCATTAAAAAATGAACATTGTTAGAAAAATTCAAAAAATTTATCCAAAGTAAATTTCAATGACCCAATTATAAATAATGTGTTTATTTTGAAAAATAGAGCTTATAAAATTCTCAAAATTTAGATTTAAAAAAGGTTCTCCATCAAAAGGCGGTAAAAAAATCTTTTTAAATAATTCGAGTATTGAATATAAAAATTGGATTCATTTGCATTCTAAGCCTCTATCATTTATTGGATAAATGTAAAAATATTTAACAAACATATGTAATCATTTTGAAGTTATTTATATTCATTCCTGCCATTACAATGACTAGACGTTATCTATTATTTAAAATAATATTATTATTTTATTAGTGTGCAACGTAAGATTTCCAAGAAACTCATTATTTCGTATTCGGTACGCCATCAAACATAGAATCCTCTTTAAAGTAATATTTATATTTTATTCAAAAATATTAAAAAATATGCAAATGTAAGATTCTTTATTTACCTAGTATGTTACATCCTTCCCCCCGTTTGGGAATTGCGTCCTCGCAATTTTAAAATTGGGCTCAGAAACTTCATTGAAACCCCCACATCAGAAAAGGAGTCAATAAAACTATCTATTTAAAAGAATTAAAATGAAGTAAAAAGGTAACCGAAGACAACAGATACTAGGGTTCCATTAAAACATCGATATAGAGGAGAAGATAAATGGTCATGTTCTGATGGAGAGTGATAGAAAACATGTCTAGGAGAAAGTTAACCACCAGAAAATCACAAAATTGTGAAGGGTTAAACGGTATTTCATTCCCTAGTAGGAAAAGTTAACAGAAAAAGTTTTTGTTTTATGTTACTTTTTATTGAGGAAATTATTTATGAGCTTAACTAAAACATTATGTCTTTCCATTAGTGAATTGTATATATCTCTAGAGTTCATTCTGGGGAGACCATTAGTGAATTGTATATATCTCTAGAGGTCATTATTTTCTTCTGAGATCATTATGTCCTTCCATCATCATAAATAACAGATGTTTTTTAGGATTATTAGAATCCCCATTATGAATTTTACCTAGTAATGAATAATATGTTTAATTATATGATAATTCAATTCTAGTCTCTAAATCTAAAATAGTACATCAATGATTTTTTCTCCCATTGTTAAACATGTCAGCAGATTAAGGCTGAGCATCATAAGACATGGGTTTTCTTTAGCCACTATTTCTATCGACCAGGAATAGTGATGATATATAAATGTATTTTATGGTCTGATTTCCTTGTATTCCTTTTTAATGAAATGTTATTTGTTTTGTGATTCATTGATTGACTAAATTGGATCACTTTATTCACATTCAAGGTACCTCTAAAATCGATTACATGGGAAATAAATATGTCTAGGAGATTTCCAGGTAATGAAGAGTTTCAGCTATTATTTTTTATAGGGATACCAATTTAACATAACTTTTTTAGAGAGGCCTTTAGGAGGCCATCGTATCAAAGATAATGTTGAGAACACCATACCACCGGCAAATGGATGGTCATATAAAATAGATAATAAATATTCTTAAAGAAAAGCTTCATTCTTGTGTACTTGACTTATGAGGAGCATGGGATTTAAATTTAGGGCTAGTAATTTTTTAATAAAATAAATATTATCCTTCATCAATTAAAATGAAATGCTTTTAGGACATGTAAATTTGTTATTTTATGGATTAATATAAGTCAATATTCTGTGGTAAGACAATATTTTTCTAGGAGATGACGATGGTGATATTGATGATTCTATAAATAATGGTAATGAAAAAGTTCCTATAAAAAACATATGTGTATCATCATCAACATCATACATTTTTTCGCAAATATTTAAAAGGTGTTCTTGAGAGTCTATCCTCAGTTGGGTTGTTAGTGACATCGTAAATAGGGGATGTTGGTAGCATGACATGATGGATTATTTTAAGTCCTTGAGAGGATTGGAAAGGTGGATTATCATTTTTATTTTCAAACATAGTAGACTCAAACAAATGAAATTATCCATACTTATCATATCTAGAAATATTTTTCAAATTCATCCCATGTTTTGAAATGAGATGATCTCAATGTGTATCCTGATATGATAGGGATTGAGCAGCTAGTTTGTCTTAGTGATCCTCAATTAATGGATTAATTTTATAAGGATGTTCTTGTGGTTTAGGTTCTATATATGAGTGGTTCTGATTGTCCAATTATGTGAGTGTATGTGGATTTAATGAGAGAGAAGTGGCCTCAAATTTTGGTGGACATATATTCATTAAGAGGCTCTAGGGGAATAAAGAATTTATTTTGGGGGGGATTTGTGACATCACAACACATTGTTACAAGTTTATACATTATTTTATCTTGAATATATTTTCATTTGGTATTTCAATGTTAATTTTGTGGTACTATTTGATTTTTTTAATAATTTTTGAGCCTATGAAATTTTGGTACACAATTATGGAAAACATTGCTGGTCTGCTTAGGATGTAATACAGCATTAGATGGGGCTCCAAAGGTTGGTTCCTGATAAGCACACAATTAGGGAATGAAGTATAGCCTTCCCTTCGAACCAGATGAATATGGGTAGTTCAATTTCATATGGTAAGGGAACATTTTATATATCATTTTACCTAAACATATGTTTCTCCTAATTGTCTGGAAATGGGAAAACGTTTAGCCCCAAGTTTAGAAAACCATGTAATCAAACCATGGGACATGAATTATTTTTTCCATTTTTCTAAATTTAATTCCTAAAACCCCCTATATAAATCAAATGTCCTCTATATAAAAAATTATTTTACTCATTTTGTAACACCCCAGGTAAATAAATATTATTAAATTTTCATATTTATTAATATTTGTGAATAAAATATTAATATTACTTTAATGGGGATTCTATGTTCGATGGCGTATCAAAAACGCAACAACGGGTTTCTTGGAAATCATACATTTCACACTAATAAAATAATAATAATATTTTAAATAATAGTTAATGCATAGCCATTGTAATGGTAGGAATGAACATCACTAACTTCAAAATGATTACATATGTTTGTTAAATATTTTTACATTTATCCAATAAATGTTAGAGTCTTAAAATGCAAATGAATCCAATTTTAAGAATAAATACTCTAATATTTTTAAATGATTATTTTACCGCCTATTGATGGAGAACCTTTTTTAAATCTATTTTTTGACAATTTTATAATCTCTATTTTTAAAAATATACTTATTCATTAGAATTGGGACATTTAAATTTATTTGGATAAATTTTTGGTATTTTTCTGACAATGTTCATTTATTAATGAATAGTTGAAAAATACTACATTTTACTTCAAAAATGCTTTTTCATCTAATTTAATTATATGGATAGATTATATTTTTAAATTATTATAAAGTTTAATTAGAATATATTTTTACCATTTAATCAAACGGTGACCATTAGGATTAATTTCTCATTGAAAATGGACTTAAACAATTGTCAATATTTTGATAGATATTGTTTCATAAAAACATGTTATTTGTTTTGACAACGGGAATTAACTATATAATTTATTAATGAAAATTATATGTTTGAATTTGTTAAAATAGACATCATTTTTGAATTTGGAATATCAGATATATATTAGGGTGATTTTTTGGTATTTTTCTGATAATGATAATTTTTTAATAAATAGTGAAAAAGACAGCATTTTAATTCAAAACTGCCTTTTCATCCAATTTATTTATATAGTTAGATTTCCATTTTAGTTATTTTTAAAGTATAATTGAATTATGTTTTTATAACTTAATACAATTTTTTTCATTAGAAGTAATTTCACTTTTCTATTGGATTTAAAAACAAGTCAATCTTTTGATAAATGTTACTTCTTAAAAACTCGTCTTTTGTTTTGACAACAAGATTTACTTTTAAATTAACTACTACAATTTCTGTGTTTTGAATTTGGTAAAGTCTGTTCCACATTTGGAATAAGAAGTTACAAATTATTTAATTACAAATCTTTTATTATTGGACATTTTGAATGGTAACAATGGTAATTATCTTTAATTATTGTGTTTAATTAGTAATCGGGTGGTTAAGGGTAATAAAATAATATCATAAAAATATAAAATGACCCAAAATGTGTCCTAATGATTTTTTTGGTGTCATTCCCGACCATGTGGTGTCTTGTTCCAACATTGGGGCCCCATGTAATCACTTTAGCGTGATAACGACTTTTATCATATTTTTTAAAAGAAAGAAAATATAACAAAGGTTTGTATATCCTAAGTAAAACAATTTTAATTTCGTATACATAAATGATATCTTTGACTAAAAATAGTAATTTGAAATATAATAATATTTCCAACATGATGGTGACTGTGTTAAAATTTTTATACATTAAATAAATAATGTTATTTATGACACATTTATGATGCAATGATTACCTTATT
Source organism: Viscum album (assembly GCA_963277665.1). Taxonomy (NCBI): domain Eukaryota; kingdom Viridiplantae; phylum Streptophyta; class Magnoliopsida; order Santalales; family Viscaceae; genus Viscum; species Viscum album. The sequence goes on from OY728120.1 coordinate 867,561,409, forward strand.
AATGAATGATTTATATAAAATGAAAATATAAGGTAAAATATAAGACTTAAACTTGTCTAAAACCTATTGGATGGGTGGATTTCAAACCATTTTCACCTTATCCTTTAAATATATCATTGTGGGACCTTTAAAATCTAAAACTCATTTTATAATAAAGGAACATTCCAAGACTTTCCAAGAGTGCCCCTCCTCCCTCTTATAAAAGGCCCCCACCTCTACCCCCATACCCACACCTCTCAAGATCTTGTAAAATCCAACCTCTACTCATATTGTCTTTAATCATACCTATATTACTCCTAGATTCCTAGCACTGGGAAGAAGTCTTTCCATGGAATCCTTTGGGCTCAAATGAAAAAGAGTTACCCGATTTAAAGGTAATGTCTTCTCTTATGTTCTTTTGTTTTATTTTTCTTATCCAACCCCCTAAACTATTTTTATTCCTTTATTTTGTAACAAAAATAGTGTCTTCAATATACTAGGATGTTTTTATGAGAATTATTCGATCTACACATACAAACACCTCCATATAATGCTTAATGAACATATTGTTTTTGTGGGTGGTGAATTACTACCTAACGAAACGATAATTGTTCAATCTTCTTTTAACACTTATCATGGGGGCCTCATTGGATTTATATATGATATATATATTTTGTTTATTTTTTCCTTATGTTTCTTTATTTTTGATTTGTGACATACCTTTATGGTTTCTATATTGGGTAAACGTGATAATTTCATTTTAGGAAGTGCGGACTACCGCCACCTCAAAGTGATTTGAATCGTTAATGACATATGTGGGATGTATAATGTATGGAGTTAATGATATTATATATGATATTATACTTTAATTATAATATAATTTTGTATCATTATGTTTTAATTCCATTAAATTATGAAATAGAAATGAAAGTAGCGTCATGCGTACGTACAGCTTACCGTCTCCATGAACGGTACATTTAATTTCTTATATTCAAATGTTATGTACTATTATAAGTACATATTTATAATGGATATATATGATATATATTACATATAAATTATGAATATCATTCTGGAATTATAATATATATATATCTCATTTCGTTTTAATTCCATTAATATGACAATGAAATGAAAGCAGCGTTCATGCGTACGTACGGCCTACTGTCTCCATGAACGGTGCATTTAATTTTTTATCTCCAAATGTTATGTAATAGAAAAAAATGAATATAAACTGGATAAATATGATATTTAAATCATTTATACTATTCTGGAGATGATGTACTTATAACTACATGGACAATTCCTTTCAAACAAGTTCATTTTTGACTCATGTACCGAACATCGACAAAAACGTCTCATATGAACTCACATAATTAACTAAATATTATAACATTATAATATGTGATATGAATTGAATAATATACATTAAAGGAGTTACATAAGAAATTATAAATTGACCAAAGTTTAATATACAGGAATATAAAGAAACAAACAAGACAAGTCCGACATGAGGTATGGGATCCAACCTCACACTTTCTTTTCATGTACTCTCATTTATGTATATATCTCTAGAGGTCATTATTTTCATCTGAGATCATTATTTCCTTCCATTATCATAAATAACAGATTTTTTTTAGGATTATTAGAATCCCCATTATGAATTTCACCTAGTAATGAATAATATGTTTAATTATATGTTAATTCAATTCTAGTCTCTAAATCTGAAATAGTACATCACTGATTTTTTTCCCATTGTTATACATGTCAGCAGATTAAGGCTGAGCATCAAAAGACATGGGTTTTCTTTAGCCACTATTTCTATCGTCCAGGAATAGGGATGATATATAAATTTATTTTATGGTTTGATTTCCTTGTATTCCTTTTTGAAGAAATGTTATTGGGTTGGTGATTGATTTATTGACTAAATTGGGTCACTTTATTCACATTCATGGTACCTCTAATATCGAGAACATGGGAAAAAAATATGTCTAGGAGATTTTTAGGTAATGAAGAGTTTCAGCTATTATTATTTATAGGGATCCTAATTTAACATAATGTTTTTAGAGAGGCCTTTAGGAGGCCATCGTATCAGAGATAATGTTGAGAACACCATACCACCGGCAAATTGATGGTCATATAAAACAGATAATAAATATTCTTAAAGAGAAGCTTTGTTCTTGTGTACTTGATGCTTCGGTGCTAGTAAGCATCCCCTAGGGATCGAGAATTCCCATTAAGCCATATCATAGTCGAATCAGTTTCTGTTTTAGAATGTTATCTTTTGTAGTTAATTAAATTTTTACCATTATGGAATATTCAATAGACTCTCTAAATTTAGTAATGGATTTATCTACTATTAAATTTTTAAAAGATCCCATAAAACATTCCATCTTCAATAAAATAAATATATTTAATCTCTTTGTACCAAATATGTAAATTAGATTCATTAACTCCAACACTCCCAATAACAATATTTAACAATATTAGATCTCACCCCTTTCTTATATTTCCATTTCCCATGTCATGAAAATGAGTAAAAACTATTAAAAGTACAGAAGTGTGTCTATTGTAGATCGATTATTGATAAGTGTTCACAACTATGGTAAAATAAACTATATATGGTTTTAGTACCCAATGAAACAAAACATTTTCTTCATAGGATTGTGATATCATTGTGAGATGTAATGTTTATGTTATGAATATGATATAAAATATAGGTATGTTTATGAACGATCGTATACCCAAGTGGTAATGGCTCCTTCTAGGCATCCAAAAGACCAAGGATTTAATTTGGGTTGGGAAGAAAATTTTAGGTGCTGTGGCCATACTCTAGGAGTTGAGATAGTAGCAGCAGGTGATAATGTAGCGGCAGAGGCATTGTAGCATGAACTGTAGCGGCGGTATCGTAGCATGTACTATAGAATCATGGGAACTAAAGCAGTACTATTCACCAAAGTTTCCTTTGGGCCAATAAATATGATTTCAAGGCTTGTATTCAGGCTATTTGTCCTTGGGCCTTTGTGCTATGTAATGGGTATCTCTCTACTGAGACAAAAAGTGGTATTTGCTTTAATAATAATATGAGGCTTCGACCCTAACCTTTAAAAAAATCTTGGGCCATCTCACTTTATGTCAAAGATATTATTCAAATAATTTGTTTTTGTACAATACCCATGAGTGTGAATTTTTTGTTATTTACTGAATATCTATAGCAATATTATCTTCTGTTAGAACATATATTGGTTTTCTTCCAATGACCATAAGAAGTTTGGGGAATGATGCTTTGAATTGAGTTGATTTGAGAATTTATATATTAAAAATTTATTATGTTAATTTAGTGATTATAATGGGTAATATGATATCTTATAGAATGAACTATAACATAGAGAAGGATGGTATTTTATCATACTGATAATCACTTTTATTGTATGTGCATTAACAATCTACTAAATTGTATGTTATTCCTACAAAAGGTTAATGGATAAATATTTTTATAGATTGAATATTGAATATGATGTCTAATTTGGGAATGTAATATATGTATTCCTTTAAAAGAAGGAATTTACAATATATATGGTAAATAATTATTTGAAAATAACTTAGTATAAGTTGTAAAATATTGTTATTGGGAGTGTTAGAGTTAATGAATCTAATTTACCTATTAGGTACAAAGAGATTAAATATATTTATTTTATTGAAGATGGAATGTTTTATGGGATCTTTTAAAATTTTAATAGTAGATAAATCCATTAATAAATTTAGAGAGACTATTGAATATTCCATAATGGTAAAAATGTAATTAACTGGAAAAGATAACATTCTAAAACGAACCTGATTCGACTATGATATGGCTTAATGGGAATTCTCGATCCCTAGGGGATGCTGACTAGCACCTGAGCATCAATAAAAAATATATATATAATGTTTTCACCCCAATATCTACAATATATAATGAATATATAAAAAATAAACCATAAATAATCAATATACTAATAAATTAAATTAGAGAAAACACAAAAATGTTGGAAAAGAAACAAACAAAAACATCACATAACTAGTGAAAATGTCATCACAATATCTCCTCCAAATAAGTGGAACATACACTATACTTATCGTTGACAACTCCCTAGTTCATGATATAAATAAAAAAAACTTCCAGTAAGTGGTTCTTTCCCTTTACCTAGAATTTACATAAAAATATATAGAAATTCCAAAAGGAAAAAGTTGGTTCTGAGAAACATTATCCTAGTGGAATCCCACCAAGGCAGTTAAAAATAATTCCATATGAAATAGTCCAAATATGCTCAATTATATATATATTTTCATGTTAATATATTCACAATTCAATATTAATCATTCTTTTCAAATCATTTCAATAGAACATATAAAAAACAATAAAAGGGGAGTTCTGTGAAAATATATATGTATATGGATTTATATCAAACTAAAATGAATAAATCATTTTATATAAACTGGTATTTATTGATTCATTTCAACCATTACCCCATTTATATAAGCCAATATGTTATGTCACATGAAAATGTTCCATAATATCAGGGTGTAATATGGATCCTAGTGTGTACACATCCCAGGATCATAAGTTTATAAATAATAGGAGTTGTCCTCAATGAAAGAACTCTCATGTCTCATCAAGATCAGCTAACATTGTCTTGGTCAACCCTTTGAAAGGTAGATCTAATATATTCATATAATTCATATCCTAATCCAAGTACCCTGGATTTTATATGCTTTAAATAAATAAATCAAGGTGGAAACGATTTGTCTCAAATCATTTTTATCAATCATTGTTCACACAACCCCAATTCATTTTTTAAAAATATTCCATTTCATTTAGAAAACCAATATTAATGGGTCTTTATAAAAACACATTAAATTAAAAATCAAATAATCTAAGGTCAATTCCATAAAACATTTTTGGAATTAATTTATAAAAATAACCAAATTCGTTCTTTAAATCATTTTATAAGTTGAATGTATTTTTTTTAAATCATAAAATTATTTCAGAATCCATAGACAAAGAATTTACTACACAGACAACATGCCTTTTGAAAAAATTATCAATAATTAAGAATCATTATTTTGAATTCAACTATAATATAATTTTAATTCAAACAAAAATAAATTATCTCGATTTATAAAGAAAGATTACCAAACCACCAATGTCAATCTCAGTCTCATCAGAAACTCCTCATGGGATCAAAAAATTATGATTAGATTGACTAGAATCAATCATAATGGAATACTAGAACCATAAGTCACTAAATTATTATCTAGATCCATCAATGAAAACAGGTTTATCCCCACCTAAATAAATATATAGATATGGAAAGAGGAAATCAAAAACAAATATAGTTTTCACATACTGAAAAATATTCAATTCTTCAATCTACACTTCGATCCATGATTATACAAGGTTATAAGGGAAAAAAGTTATTATATATACCCTAAAAGGTTTAATGTATTAGGACCCAAACATATAACATTACATAATAATGAGTTATTTGAAGAATACATATTGAGGATCTTTTCAGGTTTAGAGTTTTAGAGATTTAGGACATAACTATTACATCTCAAAGATTACAAAGTAGACACATCTACTCATTTTCCATTTTTTTCACACAGAAATAAACTCTTGAACAAAAAAGTCATGTCTAGTTCCATGTTTTATACATCATGAAATTTATTTGATACATCCTTGACCCTATTCCACTTTATATCCTATGAAAAAACATTTCAAAAACTTATGATGAGCATAAAAAGATCAGTAAGGGTTATAAAACAAGAAAAAAAACATTAGTCCATGTATAAACAAGATTAAATGGAATCATAAATTACTCATAAACATAATTACTTTAACACACCTCATGAAATCATAAGATTTAGGAATAAACCATAGAAATCATAATACATAAAGGTAACTTGAGGAATTCAAAACATTCATACATAGGGAGTAACCCTCATGGTTACATTTGTAATACCCATCACAGTATATTACCTAAATCTCTTCGGAGAAACCATAGAGTTTAACTCCTTAGTGTTACCCAATGCATTGGAGAGATATATCAGGCTCACCCACCCATTGTTTATCACGGAACCACCCGTCTTCACAAATAATGGCCAAGAACCATAACATAATCATATCAAATAAAACATGCATAAAAGAAACATAACATTCCCACATTTCAATCACAAGATATCAAAAACACATTGATATAATAAAAAAATTATCAATACCATTTTCAATACCACAATAATAGAAAATTAAAACATGCTATTTATTTTTCATTTTAAGAAAAAGATATTCTTTATAGAGGAATCCGAAACTCAAATACTGGTCATGGCGGCAGAGAAGTCGTTGTCACCGTATACATAAGACAAAAACAATCCCTTTTGTTGTTTAGTGAAACTCTTCATATAAAATGATTCATTTTTTGAAAAGTAAAAGTCAAAGGGGTTTTTACACCGTATAAAATAATGTTTTGTATAAAACAAAATATACCTCAATGAAAGGAGTTTGAGAAGAAGTCCCTTACAAAGACATTATCTTTCGATTAAGGATACATCCATTACATAATTTATGTGTGAAAAATATAAATACCCCAAATATAGGTGGATATTAAGTGTAAAAAACTCAGATTAATTCACACATATTCATATAATAACATATTCATAGAGTACAAGTTTAACCCAAAGTATTTAAATTGAGTTAAGAAGTTCCCTTGCAAGAATTCGACAGCCTAACAACGTCACTTTAAAATTAAAAAAATGAGTTGATGAGAGAGAAAATGGTATCTCATCACTTTTACATAAAATTTACATCAATAAGGATATATAAGAACATATCCCAACATAATAGGATGTAAATTAAAAGGAATAACAAAATAAGTCTTTTAAAAAGAGGAGGGTGAAAGGTTCCTTTACTGAATTGGGAAACATTCAAAACGTACACCCCATAAAAGAAGGGTCATAAAATGAAGATTTAAATACCCATAAATTAAAGTATATTACACAAAGAATACAATAATGGGATGTACATACACCATACAAAATGAAATAGTGGCCAATGTATCATGAATCTCACGGGAATAAAAAGTGAGATAAAAACCCCTTACCTCGTTGTGACCAATCAAGTTGTATGACCAAAAGATAATAAACACCAAATGAATAACATAATTCCATGAATATAAATATAATCATGATAATATAATGAAATTTCAGTACACAATACACCACATTCAATAAATAAGTGGCGAACAATGGAAATCTCACGGAATAAAAAGTGAGATAAGAAATCCCTTATGAAGATTCGGCATCCTAACAACAGTAGTTAAAACATCAAAAAATGGATTGATGAGATCAAATAGAGTCTCTAATCTCATGAACATAAAAATTAAAGTAAGTGGAATATAAAATAATATTCCCCAACATAATAAATAGGAGCTTAAAAGAAATGACATAAAAGAGAGTACTTAGAAAGAGAAGGGTAGGATCCCTTACAAAAATTCGGCAGCCTAACTGCGCCACTTAAAAATTATTAAAATGAATTGATGAGAGTAAGAGGGGGTCTCTAAAAATATGAAAATAAAAATTAATGTAAGGTGAATATAAAATAACATCCTCCAACATCAGAACATGGAGCATAAAAGAAATGACATAAAAGTGAGTACTTGAAAAAAAAGAGTGAGGTTGGATCCCTTACCTCAAGTCCGACTTGTCTTGTTTGTTTCTTTATACTCCTAAATAATAAACATTGGTAAATTTATAATTTAATAATGAAATAATTTAATTTCTATTATTCAATTAATATCACATATTATAATGTTATAATAATTAGTTAATTATGTGAGTTCATATCAGACGTTTTTGTCGATGTTCGGTACATGAGTCAAAAATGAACTTGTTTGAAAAGAATTGTCCATGCAGTTATAAGTAAATCATCTCCAGAATAGTATTAATGATTTAAATATCATATTTTTCCAGTATATATTAATTTTATACAATTTTTTAACATTTGGAGATAAAAAATGAAATGCTCCGTTCATGGAGACGGTAGGTTGTACGTACGCATGAACGCTACTTTCATTTCTTTTTCATATTAATAGAATTAAAACTAAATGAGAGATATATATATATTTTAATTCCAGAATGATATTCATCATTTATATGTAATATATAACATATATATCAATTATATATATGTACTTATAACAATTCATAACATTTAGAGATAAGAAATGAAATGTACTGTTAATGGAGACGGTAAGTCGTACGTACGCATGAATGCTAATTTCATTTCTATTTCATACTTTAATGGAATTATAACATAATTATACATAGTTATATTATAATTAAATTATAATATAATATATTATATCATTAACTCCATCCTTTATACATCCCACATATGGCATTAATGACTCAAATCACTTTGACGGGGCGGTAGTCCGCATTTCCTAAAATGAAATTATCGCGTTTACGCTTTATGGAAACCATATAGGTATGGCATAAATGAAAAATAATGAAGAATAAGGAAAAAATAAACATAATAATTATATGATATATAAATACATGGACATCTTAATGGACACCATGAGAGGTGTTAAAATAAGATTGAACAATCATCGTTTCGTGAGGAAGTAATTCACCACCCACAGAAACAGTACGTTCATTTACCATTAGATGGAGGTTTGTGTAAGTGTATCTCTAATAAATCCAATAACAACATACAAGTATATTTAAGATACTGGTGGTGTTACCAAATAATTGAATAAAAATATTTTAGGGGGTTGGAGAAGAAAAATAAAACAAAATAACATAAGAGAAGAGATTACCTTTAAATCGGGTAACTCTTTTTCATTTGGGCTCAAAGGATTCCTTGGAAAGGATTATGCACAATATGAGGATTATAGTAGTTATAGAGGTATTTTTAGAGGCAATATTATTAGAGGTTGGAGGATCCAAGGGATTGAGTGGTGTGGGTAAGGGGGAAGAGGTGGGGCATTTTATAAGAGGGAGGAGGGGCACTCATGGAAAGTCTTGGAATGTAACTTTATTATAAAATGAGTTTCAAATTTTAAAGGTCTCAAAATGATATATCTTGAGGATAAGGTGATAAGGGTTATAAATACACATATCCAATAGGTTTTAGACAAGTTTAAGTCTTAAATTTTACATTATCTTGTCAATTTATTTAAATCGTTCATTAATGAGGTAATCACTGCATCACCAAGGTGTCATAAATAAATAAATTTATTTAATGTCTAAATATTAAAAAAAAATTACCTTCATGTAGGAAATATTTCTATATTTCTAATGACTATTTATATTCAAATATATCATTTATATATACGAAATTAATTTTTTTTTCATAGGATTTACAAACCTTTGTTATATTTCCTTTCATTAAAAAAATGATAAAAGCCACTATCACACTAAAGTGATTCCATGGGGCCCAAAAGTTGGCACAAGGAATCCCATGGCCGGAAATGACACCACCAAAAGCATTAGGATACTTTTTGGGGTAATTTTATATTTTTATGATATTATTTTATTACCCTTAACTACCCGATTACTCATTAAAAACAATAATTAAATATAATTACCGTCGTTACTATTAAAAATGTTCAGAAACAGAAGATTCTTAATTAAATAATTTGGACCTTCTGATTCCAAATGTGGAACCCATTTTACCAAATTCAAAACACATAAATTGTCGTAATTAATTTAAAAGTAAATCTCATTGTAAAAACAAAATACGGGTTTATAAGAAGTACAATTTATCAAAAGATTGACTTGTTTTTACATCCAATTGAAAAGTTAAATTTCTTCCAATGAACAACATTGTATTAAGCGATAAAAAATAATTCAATTATAATTTAAAAATAATTAAAATTATAATCTATCAATATAAATAAATAGGATGAAAAAGAAGTTTTGAATTAAAATGCTGTATTTTTCACTATTCATTAAAATATGAACATTATCAAAAAAATACCAAAAAATAACCATAAGCTATATTTGATATTACAAATTCAAAAATTATGGCTATTTTACCAAATTAAAAACATAGAAGTTTCGTGAATAAATTATATAGTTAATTCCCGCAGTCAAAACAAATAGCTTGTTTTTAATAAACAATATCAATCAAAAGATTGACACTTATTTATGTCCATTTTCAAAAGTGAAATCAATTATAATAACCAAAATTTGATTAAATGGAAAAATTATATTCTAATTACACATTAAAACAATTTAAAAAGACAATCTAACCATATAATTAAATTAGATGAAAAAGCGGTTTTGATATAAAATGCAGTATTTTTCACGATTCATTAAAAAATGAACATTGTCAGAAAAATACAAAAAATTTATCCAAAGTAAATTTCAATGTCCCAATTATAAAAAATTAGTTTATTTTAAAAAATATAGCTTTTAAAATTCTCAAAATTTAGATTTAAAAAAGGTTCTCCATCAAAAGGCGGTAAAACAATCTTTTTAAATTATTAGAGTATTGATTCTTAAAATTGGATTCATTTGAATTTTTAGCCTCTATCATTTATAGGATAAATGTAAAAATATTTAAAAAGCATATGTAATCATTTTGAAGTTAGTTATGTTCATTCCTACCATTACAATGGCTTGACGTTAACTATTATTTGAAATAATATTATTATTTTATTTGTTTGCAACGTAAGATTTCCAAGATTCACATTATTGCTTATTTGGTACGCCATCAAACATATCATCCCCATTAATGTAATATTAATATTTTATTCAAAAATATTAATAAATATGAAAATGTAAGATTCTTTATTTACCTGGGATGTTACATCCTTCCCCCCTTTTGGGAATTGCGTCCTTGCAATTTTAAAATTGGGCTCAGAAACGTCATTGAAATCCCCACATCGGAAAAGGATTAAATAAAACTATCTATTTAAAAGAATTGAAGAGAAGTACAAAGGTCACCCAAGATAACAGATACTAGGGTTCCATTAAAACATCGATATGGAGGAGAAGACAAATGGTCATGTTCTGATGGAGAGTGATAGAAAACATGTCTAGGAGAAACTTAACCACCAGAAAATCACAAAATTGTGATGGGTTAAAAGGTATTTGATTCCCCAGTAGGAAAAGTTAACAGAAAAAGTTTTTTTTATGTTCACATTAAGAGTGCTATAATCAACTTCTAGAGAATCACCTAATCCACAAAATAGAAGTATATATTTCTGATGTCTTTAGACCTTAACCAAAACCAAAATTGTTAGTACATGATCAGATAATCCCCAAAAGGTTAATCCTTTATAAAAAAAGATACTCTTAAGCTCCAAAATTTGTTTAACATTACCCAATTTTCAACATAGACCATTCGATAAACAATTGTCCACAAAACTCATCAAAGTAATAAAACTAAGATTGAATCCCAAATATTCGAAGGATTTAATCACACAGTCTTCCAAGATAAATCTTAAAATTTATCTCCAAATAACATCAGTTGCTCTTAAGGTCTCATATTTGAATGTAATGAACCTAATCACATATCCTCCATGATAAGATAATCATTTCAATAGATAACCAAAAACCAACTTATTCCTGATTCATAAGATCAGCTAACTAAAAATTATTAGTCATACTAACACGAGACTTCACGTAGTCCAGTGGTAGGTGATAAATACCAGTCGCACTTTGGTTGGGGGTTCAATTCCCACAGCTTTGTCTGACACAACGGTTTGTCACATGGACTACGTGTTTTCCTTTCTCCAAAAATATATAATTCATAAAAAATTCCCCAAAAAGAGATAAAATATTCAACAATAACCATAACATAATTTAACCTCAATTTTATGTCATGCCTTTCATTTTCCATCATAACATATAGTAACCCATAATTAACTCAAAAGTAAGGATCATATAAACCATAATGTTTACCTTTATAATTATTACCTGAACATCCACATCGAGTTTGTTCTCTCATACATGATGCATTACAGAACTCACCAGGGTTAAAGTGGATGATCATGACTCCTAATATTTGGTTTAGAATAACCATGATATTTTTCATTTAATCCCCCATTTCATCCAGTCTCTTAATCAGAGAACCACTACATTTTCTTTTAAACCCATTGTCACTTTGGTGCCTGCTAGATCCATCTATTTAATTAAACCAAAAATGTCAGTGTGAGTATATCAACAAAATCATCATGTACTAATAATGAAGATAAAAACTAAGATATACTTATACTAGTTATCTCAATCTCATTCCAATATTTAAAAATAAAATTGACTCCACCTAATATACTAACCATTGTGGTTATACAAAACTTGTCACTTATGCCTAATGAATACCCTAACCTCTAAAGTTATCTAAAATGACCTCTGTGTAAAGACCCGTAAAATTCAAGGGAAATTTTTTCTTTATTTTCTTTAGAATTTTACAAGAGCGCGATTTCAGACGGGACCTGATTCTGAGGCCCGGAGTGCCCGGAATTAATTTCTGAAGTTTGGCTCGGGTACGTTCAGTGAACGAACGAGCGGGAATTCCTAAATTTTGATACGGTGCTCGAAATTGAAATCTGAGGGCACCGATGAACTCGCAGCGCCGATATTCGCTTAAAGAGACCATTTCGGAAGATGCGTTTGTTGCGGGTTGAAAGTTAGTTTTTGGGTTTTTAGATTAAGTTAAATAAAATTTGTGAAATACAAAATTTATTTAAACTTGTTGGTTATCTTCTCTCAAAGGAAGTTAGGTGTGGGACCCACACCCACTTAACCTCCCTTGAGAGGATTAAGTGTGGTGGGGCCCGCACGAAACCTAAACTTTTCATCTTCCCTCAAACCCCCCTTAACCCCTCTTTAATTAACATGAAAACTTGTTAATTAATGTGGACTTATCTGTTTATGAATTTCAAACCATTGAAATTCTTTTTGTGAATAAAATAAGCTCTTCTCTCTTTTAGTTGGGTTATAACTCTTTAGCCAACTTCAGAGTTTTTGAGAGCTCCTCCTCCTTCTTCTTCAACTTGACGAAGAACGCTCAACTTGACGAAGAATGCTCAACTTGACGAAGAACGCTCAACTTGACGAGGAACGCTCAAGTTCCGATGAAGAACGTTGCTCCGCTCTTCTTCGTCTTCCGTGTCAACGAGAGGGAACGCCACTTCCTCCTCGGACTCCCTTCGTCAACTTAAGAAGATTCACCAACGAAGTATCTCTTCGGGCGTATCTCTTCGTCATCGGATTTGACGAACGACGACCGCGACGCCCGACCTCCGCGACGTTATCTTCCGCGGGACGTTGTCAAATCTTCGAACCTATACCCGAGGTAGGGGTTGTTGATTCTTGTTTAATTATTTTATTCCTACTCGTGGTTCGCATGACTAACGTAAGAATTTTGAATATTTTATGTTGCGTTATTATTTAATGTGAGGGGGGCCGGACCGCATGAACACGGCCGAACCCCCTCTATCGTTCTTGTTGATTTACCTTGCGGGTTGAAACAAGGTGGCGCGGTGCCGTCACACCACGCGGTTAATTGTGCAATTATATTACGCGACGCCATCGCGCCGCACCATGGAAGGATCATCAAGAACGCGACGCCGTCGCGCCGCGTTGAGGGAAATCAAGGTGCGGCGGAGGGGCTCGGTGCCGTCGCACCGCACCGGACGATGAACCCCGCGGCCGGTTCCGGGCCGCGGTGGATTGAGAAGACCGGTGACCGGGCCTCCGGCGTCGGAAGCCGAAGAGGGGACCGGTTTTTCCGGTCCCGTTGTAGATATTAATCCCCCGGCCAGCACATAAAAACCCCCCTCTTTATGAGGGGGGCGGTTCCTTTGAGGGGGGGCAGGCGGCCCCCTCTTTTGGCCATATCTTGAGCCACGTACCTACAATCGACGAACCGTCTACGGCAACGCGATCCTTGGATCGAGACGGTCGTTTCGGTATATCTCACTCAAGGTTTCGGAATACTTTGAGTTCGGCCGGGTTGGTTCGTTCACGAAACCAACCGGGCCTTCGGAGCGGAAACGCTCATATCTTGAGCTACGGACGTCCGATTGACGTGTCGTCAGCTGTGTTGTGTTCCTCTTAGTGAGAAGGATCTTTTGGCACACTCCGCCCGAGGTTTGGACGCCGGTGGAGTACGGTCGGGTTGGTTTTTCCTTAAAAACCAACCGGGCCCCGGGGACGAAAATGCCAATAACTCTCAGACTGGGCGTCCGATCGACGCGCCGTCTGTTGCGTTGAGTTCCTGTTGACGATACAGAACTTTTGGATACATCAACTCTGGAATTTGTGACAGTTGATGTATCAGCCTCTAGGCTCATGTAGCGGTCCCTCCGAACGAGCTTGCTGTGTGCGGGAACCCTAGTGCTGGCTGCGACTGTTACTGTGACTACTACTGCTACTGTGACTGCGACGACGACAGTACAGAGATCCTGTGTGGATTCGACGACGATGACTACAACACTCAGCGATCCTACGTGGATCAGTGCTACAGGTCCTGTGTGGGCCCAATCCTGTGTGGATTCGACGACGAAGACTTCAGCACTCCGCGATCCTACGTGGATCAGTGCTACAGGTCCTGTGTGGGACCGATCCTGTGTGGGTCCGATCCTGTGTGGGTCCTTGCGCTCAGTGGTCCTGTGTGAACCAGCGCCTACAGGTCCTTTGTGGGCCCGATCCTGTGTGGGTCTTTTGCGGGGGTTAGTTACCTATCGATCCATCATGGGTCCGACGACTTAGATGGATCAGTGATCATCTTTATCGTCTTTTGAAGAAGTATACTTGTGTGAGCTGAAACCTATTGCTTTCCTGTGTGGATTGTGTTTTGCAATCCTGTGTGGATTACGTTTTGCTTTCCTGTGTGGATTGTGTTGTGCAATCCTGTGTGGATTACGTTTTTCTTTCCTGTGTGGATTGTGTTTTGCAATCCTGTGTGGATTACGTTTTTCTTTCCTGTGTGGATTGTGTTGTGCAATCCTGTGTGGATTACGTTTTGCTTTCCTGTGTGGATTGTGTTGTGCAATCCTGTGTGGATTACGTTTTTCTTTCCTGTGTGGATTGTGTTGTGCAATCCTGTGTGGATTATGTTTTTCTTTCCTGTGTGGAATACATTTTCTTTCCTGTGTGGACTGAGTTGTACATGGGCTCGGAGGTTGGAGCGTATTTGAAATTGATGACTTAGGTATATGTATGGGCATATACCTAAGCAGTGTCGGTTGTTACTTCGTGATTGTACCTTTCTTCGTGGTTTATCCTTTGTGGATTTGAGAGACCTTCAGGGGTCTCGGGGTCCCTACTGAGTAGCTTATACTCACCTCTGCACGGGCTTTACCCGCACTACATTGTGTTGGTTGCAGACGACGGACAGCGTTGACCATAGCTGAGGCTTGCAGAGCGGGACGGTACCCGGAGGTGGACCACTGGGCGGGACGTGCTCGGAGAGGACGACGGGACCCATGGAGCAGTGGAGCTATCTGTACCCACCCTTCAGGTGGGATTTCCAGTGGACAGCTCGGTGTAGCGGCTTTTACTTTTTAGTTGCTGTTTTCCCTTTCGAGTTGTACTTTACTTTCAGTTTGGGTTTGTATACTGGACCATTTACTTTTCCGCACTTTCAGTTGTACTCTGCTTTTGCTTAGTGTTTACTTTCCGCTTTCTTACTCTGTGGTGTTTGTTTACATTACAAAGGCAATGCCTTCCCTTTTTACCGGGATTTACGCCTTGGTGCTAGTCGCCAGCCCCTGGCCTATGGAAGGCGGGCTTGGGGTAGTCACGGCACAGACCCTGGGGGCGGGTCGTGACAAATTGGTATCAGAGGAGTTCGGTTCTACCGTGAACTCTGATATTTTCTATGTGAAGCATTAATGTTTAGTGTATTGAGTGTGGTTATCAGTCCAGGGAGTCCAGTGTTGATGCGGCGGCCGACGTATCCGTACACCAGGACCCTGACTTCTGATTTCCGACTTAATGCACGAAAACATTGATTGCATGTGTGTTTCAAAGTTTTCTTTGTGATTTCTTTGTGTCAGCTCACCAGGTATACTGTTTGACCGTGGCGCACCTGTTTCCTATTCTGGATGGCCCCACGACGGCAGCCAGCTAGGGTTCCGAGAGTCGAGCGTGACGACAGCCCACCGAGCGACGAGGCCTCGGTGCAGGGCCCTTTGTCAGCAGTGGCACCGGCGGTAGCTCTACCCGCTGAGCCCCAGATGCTTCCAGCAGCAGCCGCTGACGATGCACGTCGCCTCAGCGCACTGCATGAGTTTCAGTGCCAGCGACCGCCCAGGTTTCGCGGGGAGACGGATCCCCAGGCAGCAGAGGACTGGCTGGAGGCAGTGGTACGAGTGTTTAGGCTAGTGAGGACACCAGCAGACCTCATGGTGATCCTCGCTGTGAGCCTACTACACACAGCAGCAGGGCGATAGTGGAGCTTGATGCTCCAGGTGCACGATGAGGCATCTATACTTTGGACGGAATTTGAGAGCCTCTTCCGCTCGGAGTTCGTCCCAGCCACCCTTCGTGCAGTGCGTATCCAGGAGCTTCTACAGCTGCGGCAGGGCAGCATGACGGTCGCTCAGTACTCGGTGAGATTTACCGATCTCTCGCGCTACTCGACCGACATGGTACGAGACCCATTCTTCCGGGCCCGTACCTTCGAGCAGGGATTGAGACACGAGATCAGGGCATCACTGATCTCCCTCAGCATACCAACTCAGATAGGAGTACTGGAGAGGGCTCTTCGGATCGAGAGCTTCCTTTCTGAGTCTACACCAGTGCCGAGACCCTCCACAGGGCGGCACGTGTTAGAGTCATCTGCAGCAGGCAGTCGACGGATGACTCAGAGGTCCAGACAGACCAGACCTTCAGGCAGACGACCTCAGGACACTAGCTTAGCAGTGCGGGGCACACAGCGCGAAGCCAGTCTTTCGAGTGGAAGGCAGTTCTATGCATGCGGCGGGCAAGGCCACATGGCTCGTGACTGCCCGACCCGCCATGCAGAGGAGTAGCAGACGGTTGAGGAACCACCTAGGGAGAGGCAGAGGCTCGACCGTGGTGGTCTGCAGGGAGGAGGCGGACGAGGCAGAAGAGCTGGCCGAGCTGCAGGTGGTGGGAGACGTTTTGAGGCTCTACCACCGCCACCACCAGGAGGTCCACCCCGACCACAGGGAGTAGGTGAAGATGCGAGAGCTCAACATCAGGCAACCGAGGCCTTTGATCATGGAGCTCTGGGAGCCGATGGACAGGAGCAGAACTAGTGGATACTTCCTTTGTACTTCTGGTTCCTTGTTGCATTTGTGTAGCGTCTTGTATTATGAGCTGCAATAATAAAAGACGCATACCTTTGTGATATTTCGTTCCTGTTCTCTTTCGTGATGTTACTAAGAGGTTCCAGTTTTGGCTGTTGACTTGACCCTCACTTGTGAGACATATACTGGAGGAGACCCAGTTACCACACACTGATGTCGACAGTGTGACTCAACCCTTGGAGGTGAGAGTAACGGTTGGATATCTTGGTAGTAGCGTCGAGGCCTTACGACGTCATCCTTGGTATGGATTAGTATCATCCATGTTAGGATTGACTGTATTAGGCGAAGAATGTGGTTCATCCAGGGGATGAGACCAGATTTCTCTTATCGGCAAAGAAGAAATCTTGCAGCTCTTGTGGGACCTGAGATGGTCCAGGTCATCCAGGGGCGGATGAGTACAGCTCAGAGCCGGCAGAAGCCTTATGCTGACAGGAGGCAGAGGCCACTGGAGTTCGAGGGTGGTGACCACCTCTTCTTTCGGGTCTCACCTCGACGTGGTATTCGGAGATTTGGCCAAGGCGGCAAGATATCTCCGCGCTTCATCGGACCCTTCCAGGTCCTCAGCAGGATTTGCGAGGTGGCTTATCGCCTGGCTCTGCCACCTCAGTTGCACCAGGTGCACGACGTTATTCACGTATCTCAGCTGAGGAGATACGTGCACGACCCGACGCACATCATTGACCATGGGGAGCTTGACGTTGACGATGGGGCGACTTTTACGGAGGTCTCGGTGGAGATAGAGGATCGACAGGAGCGGGTCCTGCCTGGGCGATCGATTCCTCTTGTGTGCATCAGATGGAAGCACGGGAATCTCCAGGAGAGCACATGGGAGCGGGAGGCTCCAATGCGTGCTCAATACCCTCATTTGTTTCCCTAGTTCTTGATGTATCTTTACGGGGATGTAAAGCCCTGATGTGGGAGTAATGTAAAGACCCGTAAAATTCAAGGGAAATTTTTTATTAATTTTCTTTAGAATTTTACAAGAGCACGGTTTTAGACGACACTTGATTCCGAGGCCCGGAGTGCCCAGAATGAATTTCCGAAGTTTGGCTCGGGTACGTTCAGTGAACGAACGAGCGGGAATTCCTAAATTTTGATCCGGTGCTCGGAATTGAAATCCGAGGGCACCGATGAACTCGCAGCGCCGATATTCTCTTAAAGAGACCTTTTCAGAAGTTGCGTTTGTTGCGGGTTGAAAGTTAGATTTTGGGTTTTTAGATTAAGTTAAATAAAATTTGTGAAATACAAAATTTATTTAAACTTTTTGGTTATCTTCTCTCAAAGGAAGTTAGGTGTGGGAACCACACCCACTTAACCTCCCTTGAGAGGATTAAGTGTGGTGGGGCCCACACGAAACCTAAACTTTTCATCTTCCCTCAAACCCCCCTTAACCCCTATTTAATTTACATTACAACTTGTTAATTAATGTGGAGTTATCTCTTTATGAATTTCAAACCTTTGAAATTCTTTTTGTGAATAAAATAAGCTCTTCTCAATTTTTGTTGGGTTAGAACTCTTTAGCCAACTTGAGAGTTTTTGAGAGCTCCTCCTCCTTCTTCTTAAACTTGACGAAGAACGCTCAACTTGACGAAGAACGCTCAACTTGACGAAGAACGCTCAACTTGACGAGGAACGCTCAACTTCCGACGAAGAACGCCGCTCCGCTCTTCTTCGTCTTCCGTGTCAACAAGAGGGAATGTCGCTTCCTCCTCGGACTCCCTTCGTCAACTTAAGAAGATTCGCCAACGACATATCTCTTCGGGCGTATCTCTTCCTCATCGGATTTGACGAACGACGACCGCGACGCGCGACCTCCACGACGTTATCTTCCGCGGGACGTTGTCAAATCTTCGAACCTATACCCGAGGTAGGGGTTGTTGATTCTTGTTTAATTATTTTATTCTTACTCGTGGTTCGCATGAATAACGTAAGAATTTTGAATATTTTAAGTTGCGTTATTATTTAATGTGAGGGGGGCCAGACCGCATGAACACGGCCGAACCCCCTCCATCGTTCTTGTTTATTTACCTTGCGGGTGGAAACAAGGTGGCGTGGTGCCGTCGCACCACGCGGTTAATCGTGCAATTATATTACGCGACGTCGTCGCGCCGCGCCATGGAAGGATCATCAAGAACGCGACGTCATCGCGCCGCGTTGAGGGAAATCAAGGTGCGGCGGAGAGGCGCGGTGCCGTCGCACCGTGCCAGATGATGAACACCGCGGCCGGTTCCGGGCCGCGGCGGATTGAGAAGACCGGCGGCCGGGCCGCCGGCGTCGGAAGCCGAAGAGGGGACTGGAATTTCCGGTCCCGTTGTAGAAAACCGGCCGGCCAGCTGGCCGACCGGATGGTAATAAACCGGGGGAAATTAATCCCCCGGCCAGCACATAAAAACCCCCCTCTTTATGAGGGGGGCGGTTCCTTTGAGGGGGGGTAGGCGGCCCCCCCGTTTCCTGCCAATCAAGCCCCCCACGTTGGGGAGGCGGTTTGCAAACAGGCGCGGCTAAAAAGCCGCGCCACCATTTCAATCAGCGGGGGATTGATTCCCCCCGCGTGCCGCCTCCGTGCGGCGCCAGGCCGCCAGGCCGCCGCGCCGCCGCGCCGCCGGCCGGCCGGCCGGGCCGGGTCGGACCCGGGTCGGGTCGGCCCGGACCTGTACCCCCCGTTTCGAATCATTTTCGGTCTTTTGGCCATATCTTGAGCCACGGACCTCCAATCGACGAACCTTCTGTGGAAACGCGATCCTTGGATCGAGATGGTCATTTCGGTATATCGCACTCAAGGTTTCAGAATACTTTGAGTTCGGCCGGGTTGGTTCGTTCACGAAACCAACCGGGCCTTCGGAGCGGAAACGCTCATATCTTGAGCTACGGACGTCCGATTGACGTGCCGTCAGCTGTGTTGTGTTCTTCTTAGTGAGACGGATTTTTTGGCACACTCCGCCCGAGGTTTGGACACAGGTGGAGTACGGTCGGGTTGGTTTTTCCTTAAAACCAACCGGGCCCCGGGGACGAAAATGCCAATAACTCTCAGACCGGGCGTCCGATCGACGCGCCGTATGTTGCGTAGAGTTCCTGTTGACGATACGGAACTTTTGGATACATCAACTCTGGACTTTGTGACATTTGATGTATCAGCCTCTCGGCTCATGGAGCGGTCCCTCTGAACGAGCTTGCTGTGTGCGGGAACCCTGGTGCTGGCTGCGACTGTTACTGTGACTACTACTGCTACTGTGACTGCGACGGCGACTGTACAGAGATCCTATGTGGATTCGACGACGACGACTACAACACTCAGCGATCCTACGTGGATCAGTGCTACAGGTCCTATGTGGGCCCGATCCTGTGTGGATTCGACGACGACGACTTCAGCACTTAGCGATCCTACGTGGATCAGTGCTACAGGTCCTGTGTGGGCCCGATCCTGTGTGGGTCTGATCCTGTGTGGGTCCTTGCGCTCAGCGGTCCTGTGTGAACTAGCGCCAACAGGTCCTGTGTGGGCCCGATCCTGTGTGGGTCTTTTTCGGGGGTTAGTTATCTATCGATCATTCGTGGGTCTGATGACTTAGATGGATCAGTGATCATCTTTATCGTCTTTTGAAGAAGTATACATGTGTGAGCTGAAACCTATTGCTTTCCTGTGTGGATTGTGTTGTGCAATCCTGTGTGGATTACGTTTTTCATTCCTGTGTGGATTGTGTTGTGCAATCCTGTGTGGATTACGTTTTGCTTTCCTGTGTGGATTGTGTTGTGCAATCCTGTGTGGATTATGTTTTGCTTTCCTGTGTGGATTGTGTTGTGCAATCCTTTGTGGATTACGTTTTGCTTTCCTGTGTGGATTGTGTTGTGCAATCCTATGTGGATTACATTTTGCTTTCCTGTGTGGATTGTGTTGTGCAATCCTGTGTGGATTATGTTTTTCTTTCCTATGTGGAATACATTTTCTTTCCTGTGTGGACTGAGTTGTACATGGGCTCGGAGGTTGGAGCGTATTTGAAATTGATGACTTAGGTATATGTATGGGCATATACCTAAGCAGTGTCGGTTGTTACTTCGTGATTGTACCTTTCTTCGTGGTTTATCCTTTGTGGATTTGAGAGACCTTCAGGGGTCTCGGGGTCCCTACTGAGTAGCTTATACTCACCCCTGCACGAGCTTTGCCCGCACTACGTTGTGTTGGTTGCAGACGATGGACAGCGTTGACCTTAGCTGAGGCTTGCAGAGCGGGACGGTACCCGGAGTTGGACCACTGGGCGGGACGTGCTCGGAGCGGACGGCGGAACCCATGGAGCAGTGGAGCTATCTGTACCCACCCTTCAGGTGGGATTTCCAGTGGACAGCTCGGTGCAGCGGCTTTTACTTTTTAGTTGCTGTTTTCCCTTTCGAGGTGTACTTTACTTTCAGTTTGGGTTTGTATACTGGCCCATTTAATTTTCCGCACTTTCAATTGTACTCTGCTTTTGCTTATTGTTTACTTTCTGCTTGCTTACTCTGTGGTGTTTGTTTACTTTACAAAGTCAATTCCTTCCCTTTTTACCGGGATTTACGCCTTGGTGCTAGTCGCCAGCCCCTGGCCTATGGAAGGCGGGCTTGGGGTAGTCACGGCACGGCCCCCGAGGGCGGGTCGTGACACTCTGATACCAGCTATAAAGACCCGAACTTATATCATTACAAAATCATGAGTTATTTCAAGAATAAACATTGAGGATATTTTCAGGTTTAGAGTTTAAGAGAATTAAGACATAACTATTAAATCTAAAAGACTACAACGTAGACACATCTACCCAGTTTCCATTTTTTCACAAATAAATAAACTCTTGAACAAAAGAGTCATGTCTAGATCCATGTTTTAGACATCAGGAAATTTCCTTGATCCCATCCTTGACCCTATTCCACTTTATTTCTTGTGGAAAACATTTCAAAAAACATGGTATGAGCATAAAAAGCTCAGTAAGGGTTATAAAACAAGAAAAGAAAACATTAGTCCATGTATACATAGTAATCAAAGAAATAATACATTACTCATAAACATAAGAACTTTAACATACCTCATGAAATCCTAAAATTTATGAATAACCCATAGAAATCATAAGACATAAAGGTAACTTGAGGCATTCATAACATTCTTACATAGGGAGTGGCCCTCATGATTACGTTTGGAATACCCATCACAGTATATTACTTATATATCTTTGGAGAAACCTTAGAAGTTAACTCCTTTGCATTACCCAATGCATTGGAGAGCTATACCGGGCTTATCCGCCCATAGATTATCACAGAACCACCCGTCTTCACAAACAATTCCCATGAACCATAACATAATCTTATTAAATAAAACATTCATAAAGGAAACATAATATTCCCACATTTAAATCACAAGAAATCAAAAACACATTGATATAATAAAAAAATTATCAAAACCATTTTCAATACCACAATAAAAGAAAATTAAAATATGGTATTTATTTTTCATTTAAAAAATGTTATGCCTTTAAGAGGAATCTGAAACTCAAATAATGGTCACGGCAGTGGAGAAGTCATTGTCACCGCATACGTAAGGCAAAAACATTCCCTTTTGTCGTTTAGTAAAACTCTTAGTATAAAAAGATTCATTTTGAATAAAAGTAAAATTCAAAGGTGTTTATACACCGTATCAATGAATTTTGTCTATAAAAAAAATATGCCTCAATGAAAGGATATTGAGATGAAGTCCCTTACCAAGACAGTATCTTTAGATTGAGGGTAAATCCATTACATAATTTATGTGGGAAAAATATAAATACACCAAATATAGGTGGATATTTAGTGTAAAAAACTCAGAGTCATTCACAAATATTCATAGGATGACATATTCAAGGAGTACAAGTTTAACCCAAATGATTGAAATTGAGTTAAGATGTTCCTTTGGAAGAATTCGACAGCCTAACAACATCACTTTAAAATTCAGAAAATGAGTTGATGAGAGAGCAAATTGTATCTCATAACTTGTACATGAAATTTACATCAATAAGTATATATAAGAACATATCCCAACATAATAGGATGTAAAATAAAAGGCATAACAAAATAATTCTTTAAAAAAGAGGAGGGTGAAAGGTTCCTTTACAGATTTGGGTAACATTCAAAACGTACACCCCATGAAAGAAGGGTCATAAAATGAAGATGAAAATACCCATAAATTAAATACTATTACACAAATAATACAATAATGGGTATTATATACACCACACAAAATCAAATAGGGAAAAATGTATCATGAATGTCAAGGGAATAAAAAGTGAGATAAAAACCATTTACCTCGTTGTGATCAATCGAGTCGTATGACCAAAAGATAATTAACACAAAATGAATCAAACAATACCATGAATATAAATATAATCATGATAATATAATGAAATGGTAGTACACAATACGACACATGAAATAAATAAGTGGCGAACAATGGAAATCTCACAGAATAAAAAGTGAGATAAGAAATCCCTTATGATGATTCGGCAGCCTATCATCGCCATTGAAAACTTCCAAAAATGTATTGATGAGATAAAATAGGGTCTATCATCTCATGAACATAAAAATTATAGTAAGAGTAATATAAAATAACACCCCCCAATATAATAAATATGAGCTTAAAAGAAATGACACAAAAGAGATTACATAGAAAGAGAAGGGTAGGATCCCTTTCAAAATTTCAGCCGCCTAACAGCGCCACTTAAAAATTCATAAAATTAATTGAAGAGAGTAAGAGGGGGTATCTCATAATATTAAGATAAAAATTAAAGTAAGTTGAATATAAAATAACATCTTCTAACATCAGAACATGGAGCATAGAAGAAATGACATAAAAGAGATTATTTGAAAAGAATGAGTGAGGTCGGATCCCATAACTAAAGTCGGACTTGTCTTCTTCGTTTCTTTATACTCCAGAATAATAAACTTCGGTCAATTTATAATTTCTTAAGGAACTCAATTAAAGTTTATTATTCAATTCATATCACATATTATAATGTTATAATATTTAGTTAATTATGTTAGTTCATATGAGACGTTTTTGTCGATGTTCGATACATGAGTCAAAAATGAACTTGTTTGAAAGGAATTGTCCATATAGTTATAAGTACATCATCTCCAGAATAGTATTAATGATTTTAATATCATATTTATCCAGTATATATTCATTTCTTTCTATTACATAACATTTGGAGACAAAACATGAAATGCACCGTTCATGGAGACAGTAGGCCGTACGTACGCATGAACGCTACTTTCATTTCTTTGTCATATTAATGGAATTAAAACGAAATGAGAGATACATATATTATAATTCCAGAATTATATTCATAATTTATATGAAATATATATCATATATATACATTATAAATATGTACATATAATAGTACATAAAATTTAGAGATAAGAAATGAAATGTACCGTTCATGGAGACGGTAAGTCGTACGTACGAATGAACGCTACTTTCATTTCTATTTCAAAATTTAATGGAATGAAAACATAATTATACAAAATTATATTATAATTAAAGTATAATATCATATATAATATCATTAACTCCATACTTTATACATCCCACATATGGAATTAACGATTCAAATCACTTTGAGGGGGTGGTAGTCCGCACTTCCTAAAATGAAATTATTGCGTTTACCCATTATGGAAACCATAAAGGTATGTCACAAATCAAAAATAAAGAAACATAAGGAAAACATAGAAAAAAAAATATAATATATAAATCCAATGAGGCCCCCATGATCAGTGTTAAAAGAAGATTGAACAATCATCGTTTCGTTAGATAGTAATTCACCACCCACGAAAACAATATGCTCTTTAAGCATTAGATGGAGGTGTATGTATGTGTAGATAGAATAATTCTAATAAAACATCCTATTATATTGAATACACTTGTGTTGTTACAAAAGAAAGGAATAGAAATAGTTTAGGGGGTTGGAGAAGAAAAATAAAACAACATAACATAAGAGAATACATTACCTTTAAATCTGGTAACTCTTTTTCATTTGAGCACAATGGATTCCTTGGAAAGACTTCTTCCCAGTGTTAGGCTTCTAAGAGTAATATATGTATGATTAGAGACAATATGAGCAGAGGTTGGATGATCCAAGGTCTTGACAGGTGTGGGTAAGGGGGTAGAGGTGGGGGCCTTTTATAAGAGGGAGGAGGGGCACTCTTGGAAAGTCTTGGAATGTTACTTTATTATAAAATGAGTTTCAGATTTTAAAGGTCCCAAAATGATATATTTAAAGGATAAGGTGATACGGGTTTGAAATCCACCCATACAATAGGTTTTAGACAAGTTTTAGTCTTTTATTTTACCTTATATGTTCATTTTATTTAAATCACTCATTAATGAGGTAATCACGGCATCATAAAGGTGTCATAAATAACATTATTTATTTAATTTCTAAAAATTATAAAAAAATTACCATCATGTAGGAAATATTATTATATTTAAAATTACCATTTTTAGTCAAAGAGATCATTTATGTATACGAAATTAAATTTTTTTTACTTAGGATATACAAACCTTTTTTATATTTCCATTCTTTTAAAAAATATGATAAAAGTCACTATCACACTAAAGTGATTCCATGGGGACCCAAAGTTGGAACAAGACATCCCATGGTCGGTCATGACACAAAAAAAAGCATTAGTACACATTTTGGGTCATTTTTTATTTTTATGATATTATTTTATTACCCTTAACCACCCGATTACTAATTAAACACAATAATTAAAGATAATTACCATTGTTACAATTCAAAATGACCAAAAACAAAAGATTCATAATTAAATAATTTGTAACTTCTGATTCCAAATGTGGAACCCATTTTACCAAATTCAAAACACAGAAATTGTAGTAATTAATTTAAAAGTAAATCTTGTTGTCAAAACAAAAGACGATTTTTTAAGAAGTAACATTTATCAAAAGATTGACATATTTTTAAATCCAATAGAAATGTGAAATTACTTCTAATGAACAAAATTGTATTCAGTTATAAAAACATAATTCTATTATACTTTAAAAATAACTAAAATGTAAATCTATCCATATAAATAAATTGGATGAAAAGGCAGTTTTGAATTAAAATGCTGTATTTTTTACTATTCATTAAAAAATTATCATTATCAGAAAAATACCAAAAAATCGCCCTAATATATATTTGATATTTCAAATTCAAAAATGATGTCTATTTTACAAAATTCAAAATATAGAAGTTTCATTAATAAATTATATAGTTAATTCCCGTTGTCAAAACAAATAGCATGTTTTTAAGAAACAATATCTATCAAAATATTGACACTTGTTTATGTCCATTTTCAAAGTGAAATTAATCCCAATGGTCTCCGTTTGATTAAATGGTTAAAATATATTCTAATTACACTTTATAATAAATTAAAAAGATAATCTAACCATACAATTAAATTAGATGAAAAAGTAGTTTTGAAGTAAAATGCAGTATTTTTCAACTATTCATTAATAAATGAACATTGTCAGAAAAATACCAAAAATTTATCCAAATAAATTTCAATGTCCCAATTATAAGGAATAAGTTTATTTTTACAAATAGAGCTTATAAAATTTTCAAAAGATATATTTAAAAAAGGTCCTCCATCAATATGCGGTAAAATAATCTTTTAAAAATATTAGAGTATTTATTCTTAAAATTGGATTCATTTGCATTTTAAGACTCTAAAATTTATTGGATAAATGTAAAAATATTTAACAAACATATGTTATCATTTTGATGTTAGTTCTGTTCATTCCTTCCATTACAATGGCTAGGAGTTAACTATTATTTAAAATAATAATATTATTATTTTACTGTGTAATGTATGATTTCCAAGAAACCCATTGTTGCGTTTTGGATACGCCATCGAACATAGAATCCCCTTTAAAGTAATATTAATATTTTATTCACAAATATTAATAAATATGAAAATTTAATATTATTTATTTACCTGGGATGTTACAAAATGAGTAAAATAAATTTTTATATAGAGCACATTTGATTTATATTGGGGGTTTTATGAATTAAATTAAGAAAATTGGAAAAAATAATTCATGTCCCATGGTTTGGTTACATGGTTTTCTAAAAATGGGGCTAAATGTGTTCCCATTTCAAGCCAATTGGAAGAAACATATGTTTAGGTAAAATGATATATAAAATGTTCCCTTACCATATGAAATTGAACTACCCATATTCATCAGGTTCGAAGGGAAGGCTATAATTCATTCCCTAATTGTGCGCTTATCAGGGACCATCCTTTGGAGCCCCATAAAAAGCTGTATTACATCCTAACCAGACCAGAATTGTTTTCTATAACTTTGTACCAAAATATCATAGGCCCAAAAATTATTAAAAAAAACAAATAGTACCACAAAATAAACTTTGAAATACCAAATGAAAATATATTCAATAAAAAATAAAGTATAAACTTGTAACAATGTGTTGTGATGTCACAAATCCCAGCCAAAATAAATTCTTTATTCCCCCAGAATGCCTCGTAATCAATATATGTCCACCAAAATATGAGGCCACTTCTCTCTCATTATATCCACCTACACTCACATAATTGTACAATTAGAACCTCTCATACTTAGAAACTATACCACAAGGACATCCTTCTCAAATAAATCCTTTAATTGAGAATCAATAAGACAAACTAGCTGCTCAATCACTATCATATCAGGTTACACATTGAGATCATCTCATTTCAAAACATGGGATGAATTTGAAAGATATTTCTAGATATGATAAGTATGGATAATTTAATTTATTTGAGTCGACTATGTGTGAAAATAGAAATGATAATCCACCTTTCCAATCCTCTCAAGGACCTAAAAAAATCCAACATGTCATGCTACCAACATCCCCTATTTACGATGTCACTAACTACCCATCTGAGGATAGACTCTCAAGAACACCTTTTAAATATTTGAGAAGAAATGTATGATGTTGATGATGATACACATATGTTTTTTATCGTAACTTTTTCATTACCATTATTTATAGAATCATCAATATCTCCATCATTATCTCCTAGAAAAATATTGTCTCACCACAGAATATTGACCTATATTAATCCATAAAATAACAAATTTACATGTCCTAAAAGGGTTTAATTTTAATTGATGAATGATAATATTTATTTTATTAAAAAATTACTAGCCCTAAATTTTAATCCTATGCTCCTCATAAGTCAAGTACACAAGAACAAAGCTTCTCTTTAAGAATATTTATTATCTTTTTTATGTGACAATCCATTTGCCGGTGGTATGGTGTTCTAAACATTATCTCTGTTACGATGGCCTCCTAAAGGACTCTCTAAAAACGTTATGTTAAATTGGGATCCCTATAAAAAAATAGCTGAAACTCTTCATTACCTGAAAATCTCCTAGACATATTTATTTCCCATGTTCTCAACTTTAGAGGTACCATGAATGTGAATAAATTGATCCAGTTTAGTCAATCAATCAATCACCAACCAAGTAAAATTTCTTCAAAAAGAAATACAAGGAAATAAAACCATAAAATACATTTATATATCATCCCTATTCCTGGTCGATATAAACAGTGGATAAAGAAAACCCATGTCTTTTGATGCTCAGCCTTAATCTGCTGACATGTATAACAATGTGAGAAAAAATCAGTGATGTACTATTTCAGATTTAGAGACTAGAATTGAATTAACATATAATTAAACATATTACTAATTACTAGGTAAAATTCATAATGGGGATTCTAATAATCCTAAAAGACATCTGTTATTTATGATGATGGAAGGACATAATGATCTCAGAAGAAAGGAATGACCCCTAGGGATATATACAATTCACTAATGGTCTCCCCAGCATAAAAAGAATTCATAATCCCTAAATACTCATAATCATGATTCTACTCATAGATAATTATATCATTAAAATTTGATGTAAACGTAACACTTTCCAAAAAAACCATCATGTAATCCTCTTGGACACCCATGTACTTGTGAGGAAAGAGTTCCATGATATTTCACACCTTTTATGACTTCATCATGGAATGGGATGGTATATTACTTCTTATTAAAGAAGAAAAAACGTTCCCATTTTTGGATGTGTAGTAAATTTCAATGTTTATATATTACAGGTACTCCACCCATCACCATTGATAATGATTCAAATATATTTTTGGGAAAATACAACTGAAGGATTTTTTATCAGAGTAAATGGTGATACATTCCCCATAAAGGTAGTTCTACCAAATATTATGATACTTCATTATATTTGTAATATCTAAATCATTTTTTTAAAGTTTATATCTCAATGATAAATTTGATGAAAAAAATAAGTAACCACATGATCTCCCTGTATTGGAACGCAGCCCAAAACTAATCCAGAAACATCGCAAAAGGCTATATAACCCTACCCATCCTATAGACGAGTAAGCACGAGAGATAGATTCTAAAAAAACTCAAGTATATGAATGAAATATAACATTAATTACCATATATGAGATTCCCTCGATTCTAAGTGTGTGCTATCGATGATGAAGCCAAATTATAGAAATCATTCTCGAATCATTGAAAATATCATTCCGAACCAAAGAAACTCAGAATATCAAATATATTACATGGTTCATCCAATGAACTAAAAGAATTCTTTTTCTTAGGACAAAATAAAAAACTATGTTCCATAACTCCATGCCCCAAGAACCTCACCTTTCTAATCTAGAATGGGAACCTTTATATCATGGAGTAAATTTAGTGATTTCTTAAAATTTTAGGAAATTCTCCAATGTAAACTAAAAAACCCTTATTGGTTTTAAAATATTACAATAATTAATCCAGGAATATCACTATGAAAAATACATTATCGTATAGGAAATAATAGTCGTCAGTTCTATAAAATAATAGGATCATTTTTCATACCAAATTTCATAACGTGATATTCATAGTGGCTATAACTACTACTAAATGCATTCATTGGGATATCAAACTATTTTATCCAATATTGGTGGTAACTAGACTAGAGATAAATCAAGGAGAACCACTTCACCAAATTTAACTAATGTAAAAAATATTTATTAAATGGAAATATATAATTGTTCTTTATTATAAATTGATTTAGTATATAATAATCAACACATAAGGGAAGCATTTTGTGGACTTTTTTTATCTAAAATCATGACTACATCCCCTAGTGGCACATTTGGTCAAGTAATTAATTTAGACATCAATTTATCCTACAAATTTAGTAGTTTTTTCTGTTATGTTTTTGATATATGGTAATATGAAATATTAATGGTATTTTTACTCAAAAAAAATGATAAAGAACCCCACCACCCTCACCACTGGTAAAATATAGAGTCTGTTAGAACACATTTAGAAACTCAATAGCTAATGGTGGAATTTTCATTCAAGAGGATTAATGCCCTAGTTCAACAGCACAAAATGATTTCATTGAACCCAACTCTAGAAGAAAAGATACAAATTAGTTATACCTCAGGTCCCAATATCTATGATAAACATAGAACACCCCATCAGTGAAGTGACCAAGGATATTCATGGATTATTTAATACATTAATCTCATGGGTTAAATAATACATCACAAGAATTTAGAAAACCAAATTATAAAAAGGATTAAAATCATAGATATTTGATGTAGAAACATCATATTTTACCATACATGTTAACAGACCCCGAGAATCAAGCTCCTCTAGACAAATTCTAGACACCTCACCTGATATAGTTGTCTCTATAACCTTGGATTGGAATCATAAAAAATGGGTGAGTGAAAATATAAAATAAGTTTTATTACATATTTTAAAGTATTATATCATAATCATGATGGGGAAAATAATAATGATATAAATAACAAAACAATTATAAAAATACAATGGATAATAATAATAAAACTTGTTAAAGGAACAATAGATCTTAATAAGACTATTATGGAATCAAAAAAGAAATAACATTGATTAAAAAAATCTACAATGATAAAAAATTTAAGAATGGATAAAATTATAGAGTATTTTAATACTAAAGAATAATAATTAAAACATAGAATAACATGATAAAAAACTAGAAAAGTTTTAAAAATCATAATCATTAGATTTAGTATCCTTATGAACATGGCTACTTGCCAACCTATTCACATATAAAATATTCATCAGAGCTTATGGACATCAAATTTACCCTTTATGAACCTAGTGAATTTATAACCTTTTGACATATATATTTTTGAGTAGATCATAATATCATCTCACTCAAACATTATCAACAAAGAAATTGGTTAACCTATTCATATGTGAAATTGTGAGTAGATATTAAATCCATCACACTCACCAATAGTGAACCTAGAGTCATGATAACCTATAAAAATAAAATTTATTTCACATGTGATATAATCAATTATCCAGTGATTCATAGGGAGATATAAGTCCTAGCCTTCCAATAATTCATAAATTTCTGAACCACTAAGAAAGAAAAAATTCATCAGCTCATAAATAACACATCGAAAAAGAAAGTGTTTCTTAAAAAAATGTAAACAAAACATATCCTGATCATAAAATATTATAATATACCAAAATTTAATTTTGAAAAAACAAATAATATCATAATATCATATAAAGGGTTTTAAAAAAAACACATCATAAAAAATAATCCTTAGATGGGAAATATATGTGAAAATAATAAATTATTCAGAAATCCTTTTTTAAACATTGATGTGAAAATTATTATTGAAAATAATGATATAAAAGTAATGATGTTAAATTTAAATACCTTGTTATAAATATTTTATCATAAAAAGTACATGAAAATATATAAAACTTTTAAAATGAATAAGTGAAAATAATCTTAAAATGTTTACTTTTATGAAAATATTTAATAATGTAAACTTGAAAAATATATAATGTTTTCAATTAAAGGAGTGAAAATAATTTGACAAAATTTACTTTTAAAATGGGTCTTGAATAGTAGAAACTTGGGATGAAAATAATGTATTCAATTAAAAAATGGAAATAAATGAAAAAATGTAAATTTCAAAAAAACAATTAATAATGGAAATATGAAAAATATATTAAGGTATTTAAAATTAAATATGGATTAGAATATATAATTTTTTTTCTAAAAGGAATGAAAATCCTATTGAAAATTTTGAAATAATTTTATTGAAAACTGAAAAAATGTCGAATATTTTAAAAGTTCCAATTGAAAATAAGGTAAATATAAATACAAGTTAATGAAATATATCCATATGAGAAGAAATTTATAGAGAATTTATAATGAATGGGAATAAAAATAACCCATATAGATTTTCACATTTGAGAGGTCCCAATTTTTATAAATAAGGTGAAAAAAATCCATACAGAATGGGTAAAAATTAAAAAATACTCTTAAAGTAGAATGATCATGAAATAAAAAATTGGATACCATGAATAAATAATTAATTCATGATCTAATATATCATATAGGTAGTATGAACATTCTTAAATGAAAATATTTTTATAGTAAAAATAATATATTGATGAAGGGGGAATTGACATGAAAATACCTTACCTTATTTCTTTACATAGTTAATGACACTATAACATCATATCAAACATATATAGATAAAATATTATACTATTATATAATATTACTCAAAAATTTCACCCTGATTTAATATTTTATAAATTTTTTTATCTTTATTATTTTAATTTGTTATCATGTATTATAACCATCGGTTTTTAGTAACATTAACCATTTCCTTTATTATTAATAATTTTTTATTCATTACCCATCATTTAATACCATATTCATTACTGATAAATAATTTAATATTATGTAATATATTTTCTATATTTATTTAAAATTTTCATTTTTCATTTCTTATTTTTTTAGTTACACTAAATGAAAATATAATTGGTGTTTGATAATTTCAGTGATTTTGGAAAATAAAAAATGAAATTTAATAATATGATAAATAAATAATATAAATTTTTTGATAAATATATAATAATCCTGATTTTCGTATCATATTATTAAAATAATTTTTTTTTGTTCCTATAATCATCCATACTATAATTTAAAAGCATTTTTCATATAGGTTATTAAACTAGCACAAATTTTAACATGAATTATCTTGTTTAGTAACAATTATTAAGGAGGTGTTTATTTCAAAATTATATCATTATAATATAATAATAATGATATCATTTTTATATTTATATGATATATAACAATATATTTTTATTTTTGGGTAATTTTGAAATTATAAATGAAAAATGAAAAAACTTTTCATTGTAGAGGTGGTAATCTGAACTTAGGAATGATTAACATTCATGTATCTCAATGAATGAGAGGCTGAATATAGATATAAAATTGAGATTTTATAATCATAATTATTTGTGATATATAATATTTTATCCTTATCACAACTATTAATTCCTTCCATTAAAATCTGTAATTAAATCTAATGATGTCACTTTATTTAGGTGGTAGACAATGCAAAGAACTACAGATGTTATTTTATTTTTACAATTGGATGAAAATGTGTAAATAAGTGTTGTAAAAAATATAAAAAAATTAATTATACTATTAATATTAACTAAAAATATTATTATGTTTATAATATATTTTTTTTGTGTATTATTATGAATAAAATAATTAGAGGAGACACCACTTATGTTGGAGACTTAATTTTTCCCTTGGAGGTTCCCTTGATATTAAAGGGAATAAGATAAATTTGAGTGGCTGGGATCTTGTTTTTATGGGATATTGTTATAGGGAGATTTAATTGGAAGATTTTAAAAGGGGGTATTTAATGGAGATGTTTAGCTTGGAAGGGAGGTCGTTGTATTCTTTTTTTAATGGGAGGAAAGGGGAACATTAGGAAACAATCATAATGATTCAAAAATTCCATGAAATCATTCGACGGTCGCTGGAGCCAAGGAAAATAAATTATTTATAGTGTTATTTTTTGGTTTTATAATTTCACAAAAATGTGTTTCCATTCATATTATAAAAATTTTATATTGTTCTTACTATTATATCCATTTTTTACTCTTTTTCTTGGAAACCAAGTAGCTGGTTTCTAACTAAGTGATTTAATATTTTATTAAAAAAATAACATTACCAATATAATTTTATTTGGTTTTACAAAACTATATTTTACAATTATTTTAAAAATATAATTTAAAATATCATAGAATTAACTTTTAATCCAAAACATGTAATATATAGAAAATCTATTTTATTTGAAAAAATTACATTTTCCACTATTATTTCTTAATCATATTTAGTACTGACTAGAAACTAAATGAGTGTTAATATATGTATATTTGTATCTATAAATATAGTAGATTAATTATTAAATGGATTTAAATTTAATTAAGTTGATATAATTTAATTTATATAAGTAAAACCATAATTTCAAAAAAAAAATGATTCAATATTATTGTGGTAAATAACATTAATCCAAACAATAAAAATTTTATAATGAAAAATTAAATTGAAAATATTAAATAATATGAAATTTATTATCTCAAATATAAGATTCATTTAATAAAATTATCTTTCTATATGTTACAAAAATTCATCTTAGGCTTTGCACATATATCACAAAGAAACCCATTTTTTTAAAATGACTATTTTTATGAAAAATAAATCAATGATTATGATAGAATTATTAATTTATTTTATTCAAATGAATAAAAAATAATTATTATGATTCCAATATTATTTATTTTTCTATAACTTAAATAAATATAATAATTTATAATGTTATAATTAATTTTAAAAACTATTTAAAAATATTTTTCAGTAAAATGCTACATAGACATTCAAAATGTTTAACAAGGGTTCATAAATTAAAATAAGAATATTAAAATGTTTTTATACATAATAATATATTATTTTATATTATATGGATTCAAAACATTCAATTTATCCATTTAATATAAAAATAAATATATTTATTTGACTAATAAAATTATTAAATTTTAACTTTTCACCTAAAATTGATTATTTTAGAAACATCACAATTGTGCTATAAGGACCCGACCTTAAAATGTTACTTAATATTGAACTTTATACAAGACGAAAAATATTTACACATTGAGTATATTTTTTTTATTAGAGTTATAAATAATTAGGATATCTTACATACATGACATACCACATTCAAACAAGCGAGTACTACTAAAACAGTATCCATTTTTTTCAAAATGTAAAACATTTAAACTTAAAACAATATTTCTTTAACAAAGCATAATATCAAAAATCATTACTGAATTATTTATCTTATCTATCATTATATCATGTAAAAATAAAACAAAAAAAACTTTGGAGAAGTATAAAACTTAGTAAGGGATATAAAGAAAGAAATCGTTAGTCAAGAGATATTATAAAAACCAATAAAAACCATAATCATAAAAACACATATACATAGAAACATCATGTATTTTACATTGGAAATATTTACCATATCACTCTTACATTCTAACTTACACATTGAATAACCTTTTGGTCAACTTCCATATTTAGATTACCCACTACATTGGAGAGCTATAATGAGGCTCACCCGTCATATCTTAAGCTATAATGGGCTCAACCCTACACATCTTGAGCTATAATGGGCTGAACCAAACATATCATGAGTTATAATGTGATAAAACCAACATAAATAATGTCCAAGGAACATATCACAGAAATAAAGTATCTTGAAAATCTACAGAATCCACTCTTTCCTTATACATATAAAAAACAATCCTTTGAAATTTATTAAAGAGTGTTTTAAAAGTATTTTAAAAGGAATGTCCCATAAAATATAATTGGAGTGAGAATTAATAGAATGGAATGGATATTTTTATACAATATAAATACACATAATAAAAGAAAATATAAACAACAAAATCATCACCCCGATAATATTAATACCACATAATGAATAAAGAAGAAGGTTAACCCAATGAATGGAAATTGGGTTAAGAATTCGCTTACCTCAGTTCTTCTTACATAAAAAGTATTTACACCTCATGTATAATGTTTAAAAGATAGTTATTATTATCTTAATGAAACATATACATGTTTATAATACCTTATATGATCATTTTAAACATAATTCGACACATTTATTAGTAATATTTTGTTAATTACATTGTTTCGGGTGCGTTTTTTAAATGGTTTCCATGACCAGTTCATGATGGATATTCTTGTTGATTGGAAGTGAAACTCTATAATTGGAATAAAATTGTATTTAAATATTTAATAACCATAAATTATACCATTTATCATTTTTAATTCTGAAACGAAGATTATTCATAAGTTAAAACAGTATTGATATTTGTTTAGGTCATTTTTGCAATTATTCGATTGTGATGAACTCGTTTAGTATTATAAATTAATCACATATGTAAAAAATGATTCAGGATACTTATATAAGATATAGTAAATAAATTATAATCTTTTTTAACCATAAAAATGGTTTCATGACCAGTCTTGAAGTAAGTGAAATAAATTGAAATCAAATTATCCATTATGTCGGTAAGTCAACACACCATGAATGATATTTTAATTTCTTGAATAAGTGGGAGAGGAGAAGAAGCATAATAGTGGATATTCCATAAATATGATGAAATAAATAATATGTGTGATACTATATCATTCATGCCTCTTTTATGAGGGAAGGTTAGGAAATAAGAAGAAAATAATGGAACTCGAAATAAAATAATAGTTGAGAAATCCCTTATTAAAAATCGTCAGCATAACGACTATGAAATATGGTTTTAGAAAACACTAAAATAGTGAGAAAAGGGGTCATCCATACAGAAATTAATCATAATAAAGTATATAGAATGGATAAAATATAAATAAGAACATGGTATGGAAACGTGAAAGTTATACCACATAAAAGAGAACATGAATGGAAGAAGAAAGAAGTTGATAATTCTATTATCTTGTAGAGTAACTCCTAAGACATGAATTTTGGGAACTTGGGGGATTTATGACACCTTGGGACGATTACAAGAGAGGTAAGAGGGCCTTATCTTCATTGATATGAAATTGGGAATGAATTTAATAAAGGAAAGGGTTGGTATTTGTAGCAAAAGTGGTGGAATATTTTAATAATTTTCAAGAGACACCTCATTAGTGGTATTGGAAACACCATGGGTTTTCCAATGGTATTTTCCAATGGTATTTTCCACATGTGATTCCTTGTATCTTATTATAATGTACACAAGTCGGGCAGAATTATTACATCATTAATGATGTCATTAAACACACCGAAACTCAAAACTGCATTTTTACTATTCACGAAAAAATCAATTATTTCAGAAAAATATTAAAAATTTACCCTCACCATTTTTCTATGTGTAGAATTAAAAATTGTACTCCATTTTTTTTGAAAATAATTTTCTAAATATTATTAATTTAGTCTTTAAATAAAATCATACTAAATTCAAATATTAACAATTTTAATTCTAAAATTGCTTTCATATCACATTGAAAAATTATCCAAGATTTCATTATATTAAAGCCTTAATAAAATAATATAATAATAAAATTTGATATTAATAAGGGTCATATTACTATTCATAAGGATGGTTAATATTCCCCCAAAAAACAATTTTCTTTCATTATACTCCAGATATCTTACAGATCACAATTGTAGATGAACGTTTTTTGAAATTCAAAAAATAGAAGCTGAAAAATTTTGTTTAAATGATACTTATAAATATATAAATAAAACAAAGTTTCATGAATTTAATTTATTTTTTAAAACCTTCCAGTGTTGGTTTATTCCCACCATCAAGAAATTGGATCCTCACTATTTTATTTACTCATTAAACAAGTGAGGGTACCTTTTCCTCATAGAATTTTCGGATTACATTGTTGCTTATTCAACCATGTGGTTTCTCTAAAAAAAACCTTTACCTGGTGGATTACCTTATTCCACAATTCATGTTCCCTTCGATAAAAAATATGAAATAGTTTCTCTTCATAAGAAAGGTTCTCTTCTAGCCGAACCTATTCTCGACTCAAGACAAGTGATGAATCTAAAACATAATTTGTCAACATCGGAACATAAAAAAATTATGTACCTAAGATATGATCAGAGGAAAAGCTACTCAGTATACAACTGATCCATATTTCTCCAGGATTTCAAAAGGACTAATGAATCATGGACTTTTCTATCCTTTCATACAAAAACACATAACACTTTTTCAAGGAGATATTTTAAGGAAAACACTGTCACTTACCTCAAAATAGAATTCTTTTATTCTATTATCTACATTAATTTTCTTCCTCCATTGAGTTGTCCTCATGTGATGTTGGATCATCATCACTTTCTGAACGACTTACTCTACTAATTCTGGTTCCATCAACTTCCTTTCCCCAACTTCATCCCAAAAATCTTGAGTTCTACACCGCTTCCCACACATTTCCTAAAAAGATTCCATCTATATACTGGAATGAAAAATATTATTATAAGAAAACTCAATAAAAGAAATATGATGATACCAACTTCCCTGGAAGTCTATTGAACAAGATCATAGCATATCCTCTGAAGTCTGAATCATTCATTCCGACTTCCCATCTGAATGAGGTTGAAAATATATACTAAAAGTTAATTTTGTTCCCAACGACTTCTTAATACCCTTCCAAAAGTTATAAGTGAACATGGGATCCTGATCGGATATAATCGAATGATGAAAATCATGTAACCTGACAATCACTTTGAGGTACAATCAGGAAAGCTGATCCAATGAAATTATATCTCCAACAGAAAGGAAATGTGAAGATTTTGTCACCCGATCAATAATAACCTAAATCACATTGTTACCACAATAAGTCATAGGTATTCCCACCATGAAGTCCATGGATATATTAACTTATTGACACTATGTAACTAACAATGGATAAATCATCCCATTTGGTAAATACTGATCTTATTTAACCTGTTTACATGTCAAATATTTCACAGTAAATTCTGCAATATCTCGTTTCATTCCAACCCACATGTAATACTTCCGAAGATTTCTATACATCGTAGTACATCCAGTATGAACTATAAGTGGAGAACTATGAACTTCACACAATAAATATTTAATTAAATAGGAATTACAAGGGACCCACAACATTTTTACAAGTATTAAAACACAATATTTATCATGGTTAAATTATAGAAACTTTCCCATTTTATCCAATTCTACTTTTTTCTATATCTCACAGTCTTCCTCCTATGACTAGTTAATTCTGTTTGATAATGATGATTGCACTGAAACCTGAAACAGAATAGATATATTCCCAACATTGACCACTTCTATGCCAAAATTTATCAAATCATGATTCAATGGATCATGTTCCAAATGTAACATGGATAATGATGTATTATTTTTTCGACTCAAGGAATCCACCACTTTTTTTTCTTTTCCTGGAGGGTAATTGATATTGAAATAATAATCCTTTATCAGTTCAATCCGTATTCTTTTCCTCATGTTTAATTCCTTCTATGTTAATATATACTTGAAACTTTTATGGTGAGTATATATTTGAGGTTTGGTTCTGTATAAATGGTGCCTCTAAATTTTCAAAGAAAAAACCAAATCTGCCAATTACAAATCATGTGTGGGATAATTTAACTCATGAAGTTTTATTTTCCTTTAAGCATATGCAGTTACTTGATCATTAAATATCAGAACACAACCATTTCCTTTCATTGAAGCATCACTATAGATGAAAAATTCACCATTTCGGGAAGGCAATGACAGAACTGGATCGTTCACCAATATATTCTGCAGTTCCTAAAAACAATCATCACATTCTTCTATACAAATAAATTTAACCCCTTTTGTGTTATATTAGTTAGTAGGATAGATAACCATGCAACAATTTTAACAAACTGTCAGTAATAACATGCTAATCCATGAAAAATACGCATATCTGTACCATTTCTAGGCCTTGGACATTAATCAACCACTATTATTTTGGATAGATCAACTGTAATTCAATCATTATTTATAATCTTACCATGAAAATAAATCTATTACAGCCAAAAATTAAACTTGATGAATTTTCCATATAGTATATGTTCATTTAAGGTTTGGATAAAAATCCCGTATATATTTTTCATAGTCCTATTTACTTCTAGAATATTCCTGAATGTCATCAATAAACATAACCACAATCTTATCCAAGAACATTTGAAATATTCTCTTCAAAAGATCTATGTATATAGTAGGTTTATTGGTCAAAAAAATGTAATAACTAAAAATTCATAATGACCATATCTAGTACAGAATGCAGTCTTCGGGATGTCTTCATCCTTTACTTTCAACTGATGGTACCGCGACCTCAGGTCATCCTTCAAAAAAGATTGTGATCCCTAGATCTGATCAAACAAATCATCAATATGTTCAAAAGTATACTCTTTTAACATTAATGTTATTCAAGGATCTATAATCAATGCAAATTCTCATTGAACCATCTTTTTTTATAACAAAGAATATAGGATATTCCCATGGTTAAGTGCTAGGTCAGATGAAGCCTTTATCTAACAAGTCTACAACTGACTTTTTAAATCCAGAAGTTCCATTTGGTTTATTATATAAGGGGGTTTAGAAATTTTCTTTGCTTCAGGATCTAAGTCAATAGCAAATTGAACCTCTCAATTATGAATAACACCAGGGAAATCATCATAAAAAAATCAGGTATTCATTTACCATTGGTACATCATTAATCTAGATAGTTCCCTTATATTCAAAAATATGAGCAAGACAACATTCATTCCAACTATTTACCATTTTCATAGATTCCTGATATGTTATTAATGGTATGAGATCATTCCTATACACAAGCTGAAATTATTTCTGAAAAAACTTCTTTTTCTAAACAATCTCTATTATGGTGATAAAAAGAAACCTAGTCCATACACAGAATAACATCAAAATCTACTATAGGAAAAACAAGAAGTTTTGTAAGTAAAATCACTCCATAGATAAGGATAGGTAGATTCTTATAATTTATTTTCTCCAATAATATTTCTTCAAAGTGTTTTTACCATGAGATAGTGTTCGTTTCATGATGTTGAATTCCTAATTTTTCCGAATATTTCATAGAAATTAATTAATGTGTAGACCATAAATCAAAAAACACATTTTAGAAATCTCTAGAAACTAGAAATATAACTGATACTGGATCATTTTATGGCTCCAAATCTACTAAAGTGGTGGAAAATTATTTTACCAAACCATTCTGCTTCAAATCCTACTGATTCCATACATGAGTAACTAGATTTGGACAAACATTATCTAAATGAGCCAATTTTGTACAGTTAAATAATATCACAATAGACTTCTCTTTAATTTTTATAAAATTTCCCTTGTACTCATAAGACATGTGTCCAAACTTTCCACATTGGTATAATTTCCCAGAATTTATAAGACATTCACCTGGATACCTTTTACCACACTTTTCATAGGAATTGAAATCCATTTTCTTATCTCCAGACTTCTTTAATGAGTACATCCCCATTACAGACCAACATCAACTCTTCATATTCATATTATCACGAGGCACAAATGTGTCAGAAAACTTCATGTCAACTTTTTTAGCATAACAAAAAAGCTTCTCATAGATTTTAATCTCTCATGAAGCCAAAGCTCTTCCCAAAAAATGGTTTCAAACTAGAGTAAAATATATTAATTTTACATTCAAAATCCAAAGTAAAATCTGGTATGTACTTGGTTTGTCTTTTAAAATTGTATTCATATATTTCCATATAATCATCAATAGTC
Organism: Viscum album; assembly: GCA_963277665.1. NCBI lineage: Eukaryota > Viridiplantae > Streptophyta > Magnoliopsida > Santalales > Viscaceae > Viscum > Viscum album. The sequence continues at coordinate 867,603,504 of OY728120.1, forward strand.
AACTTCAATTCTATGAATTGTTTCTCCATTCTGATTTGAACAGTTTTGGGAAAAAAAAATTTCCATAAAAAAGAATCTTATATTCATCTCATTCCCAACTGTCTAGATCGTCTCCTTGTATCGTATTCTTAACAAGATACCACCATTGATCAGCCTCACCTTCCAAATGATAAATTTTTAGTATTACGTTTTGACGTTATGAACATCCCACGACATCAAATATCTTATCTAGGGAATTGATCCATCCTTTGGAAATCACTGGATCTGTGGTTCCACTGAATGCTGGAGGATGTTGCCTCATAAAATTCTCTACAGAAGAAATGTTTCTTTGTGTTAGATCATGTTACTCTCTAGAATGGGTACCACCCCCATTTTTTTCTAGATTAAATTTATCCCTTACTGTAAGGAACTACTCCGTTCTGATTCCCACCATTACAGGTTGTAGATTCATATAGAAATAAGCCTCTTAGTACCTTCCTACTTCAGCATCCCTATTTCTTTTACAGAAAATCATTCTGCACAGACAATCCATAGATAAAGCAACATGATAATCCTTAAATTCAATAACATTTAAAATTACCATAGAGTAAAAATCATTTATGTTATTCTTTTAACATCATCCTAACCTCTAATGTTATCTAAACCATCCTCTCAAACCAACTATAAGGACCCAGCCATAAAACATTACTTAATCATGAAAATTAGACAAGACCAAACATATTTACACAATTAGCAACTTTTTGGGTTTATATTTTTAAATAATTAGAATATCATACATACTAGACATATAACATTCATACAATAGGATACTACTAAAACAGTATCCATTTTTTTCAAAATGTAAAACATTTAAACTTAAAACATGATTTACTTAACAACACACTATATCAAACATCATGACTCCCTTATTTCTCTTATCCATCCTTATATACCATGGAAAACATTTAAAAAAACTGGGATGAGTATAAAAATCCGTAAAGGATTTAAATAATGAAATTGTTAATCATGTGATAACATAAAAAAAATAAAACCCAAAATCATAAAAACTCATATGCATAGAAACATCATGTTGTTGCCTTGGGACATATTTACGATATCAATCTTATCTTCATCCTTACAAATGGAATAATCGTTGTGCAACATCCATCTTTAGAGTAAAAAATGCATTGGAGAGCTATAATGGGGCTCATCCGTCATATCTTAAAATAGAATGGGCATAACCAAATATTTCCTGAGCTATAATGGGCTCAACCTAACATATCTTTAGCTATAATGGGATGATACCAACATAAATAATGAAACATACTAGGTAATTAAATAATATAACATTTAATTTTTATTAATATATGTGAATAAAATATTAATTTTACATTAAGGGGGATTTTATATTCGATGATGTACCCAATATGAAAAAATGAGTTTCTTTGAAATCTTACGTTGCACACAACATTGGGTCATACTAAAAAATAATAATATAATATTATTTTAAATGGTAGTTAATTCCTAGAAGTTGTATTGGGGGGAGTTGGTAGAACTAACTATAATATGAATTTACATTATTCTTAAATGTTTTTACATTTAGAAAATAAATTTTAGAGGCTTAAAATAAGAAAGAATCTCATTTTAAGTATAAATACACTAATATTCATTAAAATGATGATTTACAACCTTTTGATGGTGAACCCTCTTTGAATCACGTTGGGGTCACATTAATATGTTCTATTTGACATAATAAAATTATCTTTTAGAATCAGGACATCAAAATTTACTTTGGGTGTATTTTTGGTATTTTTCTGATAGAATTCATTTTTTAATGAATTGTGAAAATACTGTATTTTAATTCAAATCCGCTTTTTAATAAAATTAATTTATAAGGTTAGATTATCTTATTAATTGGTTTTAAAGTGTAATTATAATATTTTTTGTACCATTTAATTCATTGTTGGTCATTTGATGTAATTTCACTTTAAAATTGGATATAAACAAGTGTAAATCTTTTGATAGTTATTATTTCTTAATAACAAACTTTTTGTTTTGATAGCGGGAACTAATTTTAAAATAATTTATTCCAATTATGTGTTTTGAATTTGGTAAAATGGATTCAATATTTGGAATCAGGAGGACCAACTTTTTTAAATTGGTAACTTTTAGTTTTAGACATTATGAATATTTACTTGAGTTAATATTTTATTTACCTTGGATAAAGTGTAAATCTAGTAAATAAGGGTAACAAATAATATTATAATAATATTAAATTACCATAACATATTCCCTAATCCTATTTTTTACACATATCCGGCTGTGGTCATCATTGGGTCGATTTTGGGACCCCATGAAGCCACTTGGGAGAGATAAGGACATTTTCTATAAATTAATTTAATGTAAAGACAAAAATGACTTAAACATATATCATTTAATAAATCAATTTTTAAATAGTGTTATATAAGTCATCCCTTAAACTATAAATATTCATTTGAAAAAAAATATAATTCTTACATAATGAAATTTCTTATAATTTTCAGACATCAAATAAATAAAATTATTTATGACACAATAATGATGCAGTGTTTACCTCATTAATAAATGATTTTTATAAATAATATTATAATGATTTAAAAAATATCCAAAACCTACCCAATTATTATTTTATGATTTTATTTAGAACATTAGTCATCTTATCATTTACTTTAATAATTTTTTCATATTTAGAAACCGAAAACAATTATATAATAAAATAATATTTTTAACATTCCTAAAGGGATCCTACCCCCCCTTTTAAAAATCCCTCACTTCTAACCACTTCCTCACACTTCTCAAGCCCATTAATTCTTACAAACTCTTCCCAACTACAATACCTAAATTCTTATACTTCTTCTAGAATCCTTCCCCTCAGTAGAAGACAATTTAATTAAACATTTGTGTTCAAACCAAATGGAGATACCTGATTTAACAGTAACGTCTTCTCTTAAGTTATTTTGTTTTATTTTACTTCCCAACCCCATAAACTCTCCTTATTCCTTTATTTTTTTAAAACATTATCCTCTATATACTAGGTTGTTTTTATGAGATTTATTCAAACTAAACTTACACAAACCTCCATTTAATTGGTAAAAAACATACTATTCTAGTGGACGGTGAACTACTTCCTCATGAAATGATGATTATTCAATCTTCTCCTACCACCTCTTATGGTGGAAATTAAGATGGAACTATATTTATTTGTGATATATATTATATTTATATTCTTTCTATGCTTATTTATTTTTCATTTATAGAACACCTTTTTGGTTTCCATAGTGGGTAAATAGGATAATTTTATTTGAGGAAGTGCGGACTACCGCCCCCTCAAAGCGAGAGGACACATTCATGCCATACGTGGAAGGTATAAAGGATAGAGTTAATGAAATAATATATGATATTATACTTTTATTATAATATAACTATGTATCATTATAATTTATTTCATTAAATATGAAATTGAAATGAAATTAGCATTCATGTGTACGTACGGCCTACCATCTCCATGAACGATGCATTTCATTTCTTATCTCCAAATGTTATGTACGTTTATAAATACATATATATACTTGATATATATGTTATATATGATTTCTAAATCATGAATATCATTATGAATATAATGTAATTTCAACATCATGGACAATTTATAATTATAAAAAGTTCAATTTTAACTCAAGTTCCAAACATCGACAAAATGTACGATATGAACTGAAATAATTAACTAATTGTTATACCAAGGTAATAATTGATATAAAAGGAATAATAAATGCATCATCCTGGATAAATTAATAATATGACTTTTCTTATTTATTAATATTTATGAATTAGATATTATTTTTACATATAGGGGTTTCTTTGTTCGATAGCGTACCCGATACGCAACAACGAGTTTCTTTAAAATCTTACGTTGCACACTAATAATATAATATTATTATTTTATATGGTAGTTAACTCCTAGAGATTTTATTATTACGAATTAAAAAAAATAACTACAATATGATTATATATGTTTTTTAACTTTATTTACATTTATCCAATAAATGTTAGAGGCTTAAAATGTGAATGCATCTAAATTTAAGCATAATTTATATTAAAAGGTCGATTTACCACCTCTTAATGTAGAACCCTCATTAAATAAAATTTTGGTCACATTAATACATTATATTTGACCAAATAAAATTCTTGTTTAGAATGAGGACATCAAAATTTACTTTGTGTAAATTTTTTGGAATTTTTCTAATAAAGTTCATTTTCTAATGAATAATAAAAAATATTGTATTTTAATTCAAAACTATGTTTTAATATAATTTATTTATATGGTTAGATTATCTTTTAATTGATTTTAAAGTGTAATTAGAATATATTTTTACCATTCAATACAATTTTGGTCATTGTAAATAATTTCACTTTGAAATTTGACATAAACAAGTATCAATCTTTTGATAGTTATTGTTTCTTAAAAACATGCTATTTGTTTTGATAACGGGAATTAATTTTAAAATTAATTAATGACACTTCGAAGTCTATAATTTGGTAAAATAGACATCATTTTAAAATTTTGAATATCAAATATATCTTAGGCTGTATTTTTGGTATTTTTTTTGAAAAACATCAATTTTTGATGAATAGTGAAACCACTTAGTAGTAGTTATAAAAACTGACTTTTTCATTTAAATTAAATTTTACCACTTCTGTGAATCGGATTTTGAAAATACTACATACATTGTTGTTATTATTTTGTAAAATTTGGTTCAATAAGATGAATATAATTTTTGGTGAATAGTAACTTTTGTCTTTTATTTACCACGATTAAAAGTAAATTGGGTAATTCAAGGTAGAAGGAATAATTTAATAATTCAAAATTACCTCAGAACTCTTCCAAACCGTATTTCAAAACTATTTTTATTTTGTGTTATATAAGTCATATTTTAGACTATAAATATTATTTAGAAATATAAACATCATTCCTACATAATAGTATTTTTTTATAGTTTTTAGACATTGAAAAAATTAAATTATCCATGACACAATAATGATGCAGTATTTACCTCATTAATAAATGATTTAAATAAATAAGATTATAATGATTCAAATATTATCCAAAACCTATCCAATACCAATTGTATGAATTTATATCGAACATGAGTCTTCTTATATTATACTTTAATGATTTTTGGACCTTTATAAATCGAATATAATTATATAATAAAATAATATTATCCCACTTTCCTAAAGAGACCCTCCTCTCCCGTATAAAAGGGGACCACTTCTAACCAAATACTCACACCTCTCAAGCCATTTGGCTCGTCCAAAATCTTCCCAATTAACCTCCCTACATCACTATACTTCTCCTAGAAGACTTAATTTCGGTAGTAGTAACTTCAAGAAGTCTTTTGGTTCAATCCAAATAGAGTTACCCAAATTAAAGGTAACAGTTTCCCTTAAATTGTTTTCTTTTATTTTACTTCTCCAACACCTAAACTCTTTTTATTCCATTCTTTTGTAACAACACCAATATCCTCAATATACTAGTATGTTGTTATGATATGGATTCTAACTACACATTCACACAACTCTATCTAATTGGTGAAGTACATAATGTTTCTGTGGATGGCAACTAACGCGTCACGAAACGATGATTTTTCAATTATCTTCAACCACATCTCATGGTGGACATTATGATGTCACTGTATTTATATATGATATATATTATGTTTATGTTTTCATTATGCTTCGGTATTTTTCTATTTATATAAATACTTTATGGTTTCCATAGTGGGTAAATACAATAATCTCATTAGAGGATGTGCGGACTACTGCCCCCTCAAAGTGATATGATTTGTTAAATGCATTTTGTGGGATGTATAAAGGAGGTATAATATTTTATATGATATTATACTGGAATTATAATATAACTATCTATCATTATGTTTTTAATTCCATTAAAATAATAAATATAAATGGAAGTAGAGTTCATGCGTACGTACAACTTACCAGCTCCATGAACAGTGCACTTCATTTATTTATCTATAAATATTATGTAAGGTTTAAGTCCGGGTCATTATAATTGGTATCAGAGGTAGGTTTAGATAACTTTAGAGGTTATGGTATTCTTTTACCATAAGTGACATTACCATAATGGTTAGGATTTTAGAAAGAGTCATAGTTTTTCAGATAAAGTTAATGAGTTTAGATAACATTATTAATTATATATTAGTATTTTCCATCCTCGTAAGATATTATATGATGAATTTACTGATATAATCAAACTTACCTTTATGGTTTTAGTCAATTGTTTGATCTAGAAGGCATCATAGTAACAATGGATGTGAAGAAAACAATGATGGTTTTATGAATGAGCAATTGAATGAAATTAGAGATGTAATGAGAACTCCTCTGGTTATTCTCAACCAACTATCTAGACTCATGATTGAACACTTTAACCTTTGTGATTTTTATAGGGCATCTTATATGAGAAAAAAAATCCGCACAAATGTTCAGGTAATAATCATAAAGGTAATTATGTTCAAAAACCTATGTGTCAAGGATGTGGAATGAAAAACCTAGGAAAATGTTTCAAAGGGACAAGAAGATGTTATAGAAGTGGAAATAAGGATCATAAAGCAAGAACCTTCCATTGAAAAATGAAGCATCCAGTTGACTCTAGGAAGGGGGATGAATTTGTTTCTGAGGGATCAAAATAATGTTTTAAATGTGGTGTTCATGATCATTATACAAACACATGTACTATGAAGAATTTTTTGGAATGGGATCACCAAGATCGTACAAATATATGTTTACCAATACCTAATACCATTCTAATTGAGGATGAAGAAACTGACAATGACCAGTGAAAGGTATGGATTAATTCTTTAATATATGTTTTGATATTATTGATTCTTATGATATGATTCATGATTTTGTTTGTAGGAAAGGATTTTTTCAGAATATGTTGGAAAGGAATCATTAATTGAACATGAATAATGTTGAATGAGTAAAAAGACAACATATATGGGATTCATGTGTTATGGTATATTTTAGGATGGTGAAAATATTAAAAGTATTAAGGCTCTATTGATTATGGGATTACATTAGAAGAATTTTTATAGTATTTGTAACCCTGAATATTGATATATGAAAATTTTATTCAAGGAATAATTATCTTTTCTTTTGTAGATATAGTTATAAAGAACCATTTGGGTTTATATGATCCATAATTTGAGGCAATTACAGTTTAATACATTTTGGGATGAAAAATGAATGTTTTTAGAGAAACGTTGGGGTTAAAATATTTTACGGTTATTTTTGATGAATTTATCCCTTTTTGGGAATGTTATAAAATTACATAGTTTTTGAAAAAGAACGACACACAAACCATGTGACAACATGTCGAATCAGACAAAGCTATTGGAATCGAACCCACAACCAAAGTGAGATTGAGATTTATCACCTACCACTTGACAACGTGAGGTCCCTGGTTTTAATGGCTAATTATTTTTAGTTAGATGATTTTATGAATCAATAATTAGTTTATTTTTGGATATCTATGGAAATTACTACCCTATCATGAAAAATATGAGATTAGGTTAATTACATTTAAATATGAGTCTTTAAGAGTAACTGATATTATTTGGAGATATGTTTTAATATTTATCTTGTATGACTATTTGATTAAATCCTTCTGAGATTTAGGTTCAACCTTAGTTTGGATTACTTTGAAAAATTTTATGGACAGATGTTTATTGAATTGTCATTTTTGATCATTGGGTATTGTTACAAAAATAATTGGAGATTAAGAGTTGTTTTTCATCTTGTAAAAGTTTATCCTTTTTGGTGATTATCAAATATTATGCTAAATGTTTTTGTTTTGATTAAGGCCTAAAGTCATTGGAAATATATAGTTCATATTTTTTGGATTATGTGATTCTCTCAACGTTGATTATAGCGCTCTTAATATGAAAAAAAAGTCATCATGATTACTCATCATTTGGAGAAAATATGATTTTATGTTAGAAATATAGTAAAAGATGAATGTATACATGAAAAGTAAGTATATTTCCTTATGTTTTTAGTTATTCTCATAAATAAATTCCTTAATCAAATGTAACTTGAAACAAAAACCTTGTCTGTCCACTTTTCTTACTGTGGAATCAAAGACTATTTAACCCATCACAAGTTTGTGATTTTCTTGTGGTTAACATTCTCCTAAACATGATTTCTATGACACTCCATCAAAACATGATGGTTTTTTTTCTCCTCCATATCCATGTTTTCATGGAATCCAAGTATTTATTTTATCGGGTAACCTTTGTACTTATCGTCCTTTATTTTAAAGTGAAAGTTTTATTTCCTCTTTTTTATGTGGGGCTTTCAGTGAAGTTCTCGAGCCCAATTTTAAAATTTCGAGGACGCAATTGCCAAAAGGGCGAAGGATGTAACATCCTAGATAAATGATGAATATGACATTTACATGTTTATTAATATTTTTTAATTAAAAATTAATTTTACTATAATGGGGTTTCAATGTTCAATAGCGTACCCGATACGCAACAACAGGTTTTTTTTGAAATCTTACGTTGCACACATATAATATAATATTATTATTTAAAATGGTAGTTAACTCCTAGACATTTTATTAGTGGGAATGATTAAAAATAACTAAAATATTATTATACATGTTTGTTAAATGTATTTACATTTATCTAATAAAAGATAGAGGCTTAAAATGTGAATAAATCTAATTTTAAGCATAATTTACATTAAAAGGTTGATTTACTACCTTTTAATGGTGAACCCTCTTTAAATATAATTTTAGACATGATAATAAATTCTATTTTACCAAATAAAATCATTCTTTAGAATGGGGACATCAAAATATACTTTGTGTAAATATTTGTAATTTTTCTGATAAAGTTCATTTTCTAATGAATAATGAAAAATATTGTATTTTAATTCAAAAATCTGTTTTAATCTAATTTATTTATATGGTTATATTATCTTTTAATTGGGTTTAAAGTGTAATTAGAATATATTTTTACCAATTATTCCAATGCTGGTCATTGGAATTAATTTCACTTTGAAATTTTACATAAACAATTATCAATCTTTTGGTAGTTATTGTTTCTTAAAAACATGCTATTTGTTTTATAACGGGAATAAATTTTAAAATTAATTAATACAACTTCTACGTTTAAAATTTGGTAAAATAGATATCCTTTTTTGAATTTTTAATATCATATATATCTTAGGCATATTATTTGGTATTTTTCTGAAAAAACATCAACTTTTGATGAATAGTGAAACAACTTAGTAGTAGTTAAAAAAACTGACTTTTTCATATAAATGAAATATTAACACTTCTGTGAATTGAATTTAGAAAATCCGACATACATGGCTGTTATTAGTTAGTAAAATGTGGTTCAATTGGTTGAAAATAATTTTTTGGTGAATGATAACTTTTGAGTTTTATTTACCATGGTTAAAGTTAAATAGGGTAATTCAAGATAAAATGAATATTATAATAATTCAAAATTACCTTAACAGGTTCCCAAACATTATTGGATGAGTCATGTTTGAGCATGGTCACCATTGGGTAAATTGTGGGACCATATGGATCCATTTATTAGTTATAATGACGCATTAAATTAATTAATTTAATGTAAAGGAAAAAATGACCAAAAAATATCTTTTAGTAAATTAATTTTTATTTAGTGTTATAGAAGTCATGTTTTTTATTATAAAAATTATTTAGGAAGATGAAATTATTTCCTACATGATAGTATTTTTCTTATAATTTTTAGACATTGAAAAAATTAAATTATTCATGACATATTAATGATGCAGTATTTACTTCATTAATAAATGAAATAAATAAATAAGATTATAATCATTAAAATATTATCCATAACCTATCCAATAACTATTTCAGGATTTTATTTCGACCACGAGTCATCTTATTTTTGAATTTAATGATTTTTGGACCTTTAAAAACAGAATATCATTATATAATAAAATAATATTATCACACATTCCTAAAGAGCCCCTCCTCTCCCTTATAAAAGGAGACCACCATAACCAATTACACACATGTCTAAAGCCTTTTGGCTCATCCAAAATATTCCCAATTAATCTCCCTACATCCCTCTCCTCCTCCTAGAATCCTTACCATAGGTAGAAGGAACTTCAAGAAGTAATTTTGTTCAAACCAAAGGGAGTTACCCAAGTTAAATGTAATAGTTTCTCTTAAATTGTTTTCTTTTATTTTTTTACTTCTCGAAACCCTAAACTCTATTTATTCCTTTATTTTATAACAACACCATTATCCTCAATATATTATGATGTTGTTATGAGATGGATTCTAACTACACTTACACACACCTCAATTTAATGGTTGGAGAACATAATGTTTCTGTCGATGGAAAACTAACGCCCGACGAAATGATGATTGTTCTAATATCTCCAACCGTCTCTCATGGTTCCCATTATGATGACATTGTATTTATATATGATATATATTATATTTATTTTTTCTTTATTCTTATGTATTTTTCCATTTATATATATACTTTATGGTTTCCATAGTGGGTAAATATAATAATCTAATTAGAGGATGTGCGGACTACCGCCCCACAAAATGAAATGATTCGTTAAATGCCTTATGTGGGACGTATAAAAGATGGAGTTAAAACTATATTATATGATATTATACATGAATTATAATATAAATAAGTATAATTATGTTTCTACTTACATTAAAATAATAAATAGAAATGGAAGTTGCATTCATGTGTACATACGGCTTACCGTCTATATGAACGGTGCATTTCATTTCTTACCTATAAATATTATGTAATGTTTAATTCCGAGTCCTTATAATAAACATGAAAATGTTCTTAATCAAGTAGAAATTAACTTTAGATTATTATTCACGAGTTTAAAGAAAGATAAAGTCATGCCAGACACGAGGTAAGGGACTTCATCTCAATCTCCTTTCATTGAGGCTTATTTAGTTTTATACATGACTTTCTATTATACGGTGTATAAATACCTTAGAATTTTCATTTCATTCAAATGGAATCATTTTTTATGTGGAATTTTACTAAATTAAAAAAGGAATGTTTCTTTTTAACATAAGCAGTGACAACGACCTTTCTGCTAATGTGACTATTATTTGATCTTTTTCTTCCTAAACTAGAAAAAAAATTAAAAGGAAAATAAATACCATATAATCTTTAATGTATTTTGGTATTGAAAATTGTTTTGAAAATATATTTTTATGTCAATATATTTAAATGATATATTGTGATTGAAATGTGGAAATTCTATCTTTCCTTTATATTTATTTTATGTGTTATGAATATGTTATGGTTCTTGGGAATTGATTACACATATGGGTGGTCCATGATAAACCTAGGGTTATTGAGCCTGAGATAGCTCTCCAATGCATTGGGTAACGTGATAGAGGTAAACATGAATATTTCTCCTAAGATATTTGAGGAATATACTGTGATGGTTATTCCAAATTTAACTCTCTACGAAGATGTGAAAACTACAACGTATGTATGTTATGGATGCCACACGTTACATTTTTGATTTATTATTTCTATGTGTTATTCATAAATATTATGATTTTAAGAGGTATAAGCTTATGTTTGGTATGTATTTATGGACTAATATTATATACCTTTATATTATGAACCTTACTGATCTTTCTATGCCCATCCAATATTTTTGAAATTTTTTTCACAAGAATTAAAGATGAATAGGGTCGATGATGAGATCTAGGAAAAGTCATGCTGTCTAAAACATGGAACTAGTCACATCTCTTTATATCAAGAGTATTTAATTTATGAAAAAAATGGAAACTGTGTATCAATTTCTAATTTGTAATTTTTGAGATGTAATGTAATATTTATGGACTAATTCTCTAAAAATCTAAACCTAAAAAGATCCTCAATGTGAATTATTCATTTAAATCAAGATTTTGTAATGTTTTAAGGACAAGTCCTTATAGTTGGAATCAATGGTCGGTTTAGACAACATTAGGAGTTAGGATATTGTTAAATTAATAACCATAAATTAATTTCTGTTTATGTTATGATACAAATGATATAACATTTAGAGATTATCTTGTGGATTCTCAAAATATATTTCTATGTTCAGAATGGTTTTCCGCAGAAGAAACAGGGAATCTATGATGGGACGACATCAGGAGGAATAAAACCATCCAAATCAGTAACCTAAGATGGCCAGAATCGGAACTAAATTATTTGTAGCTGTGATGAAACAGTTGAATGAGGCTATAAATGGTGCTGGTATCCATCCACAAGATCATCCAAATTAACCACATACGAACATGTCAGTAGTGGAGAATTTTATGAGGCAACATCCCCCATCATTGAGAGGATCATCTAAACACATGCTCACTGAAAGGTGGATTGAATAATTGGAGAAGATTTTTGATGAAATGGAGTGTTCAGAACATTAAAAGTTTATTATAGCTATTTACCGTTTTGAAGGTGAATTTGATCAGTGGTGGTTGATGCTGAAAAAATATTTGGGATAGTGAGGATATTGATTCTCTTGATTGGGATGAATTAAAATAAGAGTTTCTTGAGAATTATTTTCCTAAGGTGGTCTTCTTAGGATGGATTTTTTTTTGGAATTGAGGTAGGAGGATCACTCAGTGGATGCTTATAAAGAAAAATTCACTCAACTGGAAATGTATTCTCCAAATTTCATATGAGATCTTAAAAGTAAAATCCACCATTTTTTAATCAGGATTAATTCCAAATTATCAAAGGGATTTAGCTTCTCGTGAGTTCAAAACTTATGAAAAACATGTTTGATGTGTAGAGAAGGTGGAAATATATTTCTCTGATGATCTTGTGTTTTCGAAAAAATAACAGAATAAGAGGATGATGTGGTAGATGAAGGGGATGAACTCTTCAAAAAAGTCTAATGGTAAGAAAATTATGTTTATTGTTTGTGAAAATATGGGTAAAATACATGTTGGGGAATGTATTTGAAATTCTATAAGTTATACCGATGTGGTAGAATGGGACAGAAGGCTCATAATTGCACTAAAAAGGATCAGGGTAATGTTAAGACAAAATATGATTTACAATCAGTAAAATATTTTAAGTGAAATGAAATGGGTCATTATAAAAATGAGTTTCCAATGATGAACTCAACTAAGGGAAAGAAACCAGAATACAAGAAAAAGGGGTGGTTAAATCATTTTCTATTACTCCAGTATATTTTGGGCTATCAAATGATTTAGTATCGGGTACACTATTTGTTTGTTCAGATTATGCAAATGTGTTGTTTGTTTCAGGGTCTACACACTATTTCATTTCTGAGAAGTTTTCTAGTAAATTGGGAATTCCATCTCAAGATATGAATCCTAAACTTATGGTAAAAACACATAGAGAAAATTTTGAGACAAAAAGAAATTATAAGAACATTCTTTTCCTTGTGTGTGGAAAGAATATACTATAAAACATTATTGTTTTACCTCTAGTAGAGTTTGATTTCATTTTGGGAATGGATTGGATTTCCGTTTATCATGCTTTGTTTAACTACATAGCTAAAGAGGATTCTTTTCAGAAATATTTTTAGTTTGTGTACAAGAATGAACCCTTAATTTTGATAACATGTCAAGAAGCTGAGAAACTAGTAAAAGATGGAAATTAATGATACCTTGCACATATTTTTGAAAAATACAAATTGATCAGACTAATGATGATCTACTGGTAAATGAGTACCTTGATGTTTTTCGTGATGATTTTCTGGGTGTTATACCTCATTTGGAATTTGAATTTACCGTTGACTTAGTTCCTGATGTTATGCCGTTTTCAAAACCCCCATATCGAAAGGATCAAATTGAACTTTTAGAGTTATTGAAGCAATTATAGGAGTTATTAGATAAAGATTTCATTCGACCTATCACATCAACATGAGGTTCTCCAGTATTTTTTGTTAAAAATAATGTTGGATCAATGAGATATTTCATATATTATAGAGAATTGAATAACATAATTGTTAATAACAAGTATCCTTTACCTCATATCGATGATTTGTTTGATCTGCTCTAGGGGGCTCTGTATTTGTCGAAGATTGAATTGAGCTTAGGTTATGATCAGTTGAAATTAAAGGAAGCAAACATTCCAAAGACTGTGTTTCATAATAGATATGGATATTATGAATTTTTAGTTATGCCTTTTGGGTTAACCAATGCACCAACTGTTTTCATGGATCATATGAATAATAGTTTTTGTAAATTTATGAATAAGTTTGTGGTTGTGTTCATTGATGATATTTTGGTTTATTCCAAAAGTAAATAGGATGGTGAAATTCATTTAAGGTTTTTCTTTCAATCCTTAAAAGAAAAAAACTATTTAGTAAATTCAGAAAGTGTGAGTTTTTGTTACAAAAATTTTCATTCTGTGATCACATTGTTTTAAAATAAGGCATAACTGTTGATCCTTATAAAACAAAAGTTGTTAAATAATGTCCAAGAACAAAACATATAACTGAAATTGATAGTTTTCTTATATTAGCTGGTTATTATTGGAGGTTTGTTGGAAACTTTTCATGGTTATCTAGCCCGTTGACTTAGTTAACTCGAAAAGGTGTTAAGTTCATCTAGAAATAAGAATGTGATTATTGTTTTCAGGAATTGAAAAGAAGATTTGTGAATGCACCAGTTTTGTACCTACCATCCAGAAATAGTGAATTTGTTATCTATAATGATGCTTCATTGAAAGGAATTGCTTTTTCCCAAATGTATAATGATCAGGTAATTTCTTATGCATCACGTCATTTGAAACCTCTGGAGTTAAATTACCCTACACATGATTTGGAATTAGTTTCTATTGTTTTTTCTTTAAAAATTTTGTGGCATTATCTGTATAGAGTAAAATGAGAAATATATACTGACCAAAATATTGATGTATATATTCACTTACAAATAATTAAACATGAGATAGAGGAGATGGTAGGAATTAATGAAGGATTATGATTTCACTATTCATTACTATCTGGGAAAAGAAAATAAAGGGGATAATGCTTCGAGTCAAAAATGTAATGATACATTAACTATGCTATGTTTGGAATGAGATCCTTTGGTTTTTGATTTATTGGAATTGGGAATAGAATTTATTGGTGCAGGAAATTCTTCTGTTTTGTTTTAGGTTTCAGTGAAATAATCACTATCAGACAGAATTAAGAAAGAACAGAAAGAAGATAATGAGTTGCATAAAATGTTAGAGTTGAATGAGAGGGGTATGTTTAATAATTTTTACTTTGATAATGATTTTGTTTTGAGGTTAGGTTAGAGATTATGTGTGCCTTGGGATTCCTAATTGAAGAATGAGTTGTTATGTGAAGCTCATAGTCCTCTGTTTTCAATTCATACTGGTAGTACTAAGATGTACACAAATCTTTATTTGGTTGAATTTTTTTATAATAATAGTTTTATTTACAGTATATAGATGGATCCATTAGAGGAATTATACGGGAAGCGATTTCGAACTCCATCTTTTTGGGATGAAGTAGGTGAAAGGAAACCGATGGGACCCAAATTTGTAGAAGAGATGATAGAAAAAGTTCAGTTGATTCAGAAGAACATGAGAACAGCACAGATCAAGCAGAAAAGTAATACAGATAACTAGAGGAAGTATCTTTTTTTAAGGTAGGTGATCATGTCTTTTTCAATGTTTCTCCAAGGAAAAGTGTGATACATTTTAGTAAGAATGGAATGTTGAGTTCGAGGTTCATTGGACCTTATGAAATCCTGGAGAAAGTTGGATTAGTTGTGTATAGAGTGGATTTTCCTATAAGCTTATCTGAGGTACAAAATTTTTTTCATCTTTCAATGTTGAGAATGTATATACCAGATACATCTCATGTTTTGCGCCCAGAGGTAGTTTAGTTGGAAGAGAATCTCTCTTATGAGGAACAACAAGTCCATATTTTTGATTGAAGAGTGTAAGTGTTGTGAAATAAGGTAATTAATTAGGTAATGTTTTTGGGGAAAACCATATGGTTGAATAGGCATCATGGGAATCTAAAAATGCTATGAGGTGTAAATACCCCCACTTATTTGATAAGTGAATAGAATTGTAGGGACACAATTCCCAAAAGCGGGTAAGGATGTAACATCCTCAGGAAATAGAGAATATAACTTTTTCTTATTAATTAATATTTGTGAAAAATATAAGAATTTTATTTTAAATGGGATTCTATGTTTGATGGTGTACCTGATACGCAACAACAATTTTCATTGAAATCTTACGTTCCACACAACTTTGGGACATACTAAAAAATAATAATATAATATTATTTTAAATGGTAATTAATTCCTAGCCATTGTATTGGTGGTAATGGATAGAACTAACTACAATATTAATATACATGGTTATTAAATTTTTTTTACACTTATCGAATAAATTATGGTGGCATAACATAAGAAAGAATGTGATTTTTAGCCCAAATACTACAATATTAATTAAAAGGACAATTTATAATAATTTAATGGTAAACCCTCTTTAAATATAGTTTTGGCCACTTTTATATGTTATATTTGTCCAAATAAAATTTATATTCATAATTTAGGACATCAAAATTTACTATGGGTATATTTTTGGTATTTTTCTGATAAAAATCAATTTTAATGAATAGTGAAAATACAATGTTTTAATTCAAAAATGCCTTTTAATCTAATTTATTTATAAGGATAGATTATAATTTTAATTGGTTTTAAGGTGTAATTGTATTATGTTTTTACCATTTAATCCAATTTTGGTCATTGTAAGTAATTTTTCATTGAAATTGGACATAAACAAGTGTCATTCTTTTGATAATTAATATTTCATAAAAACACCTTTTTTGTTTTGACAACTGGAATTAATTTTAAATTAATTTCTGACACTTATGTGTTTTTAATTTGGAAAAATTTATCCCATATTAGAAATCATGAGGTTAAATTTGTTTAAATAGGTAAATTTTAGTTTTAGACGTTATGAATATTTACTTCAGAAAATATTTTATTTACTATGGTTATAGTGTAAATTTGGTAAATAAGGGTACAAAATAATATTATAATAATATTTAATTACCCTAAAATGTGTCCTATTACTATTATTTGATACATTGAAGACCATGGGAATCCTATGTTTATTAATGGGCCCAATTGAGCCACATGACAGTGATAATGACAAATTATATTAAATCATTTTTTGTAAAGAAAAAATGACTTAAACATACATCTTTTAGTAAATCAATTTTTACATAGGATTTTATAAGTTATATATTAGACTATAAATACTAATTTTAAAGATAACAATATTTCCTAAATCTTGATATTTTTTTATAAATTTTCTACGTCAAATAAATAAAATTATTTATGACACAATAATGATGTAGTGTTTACCTCATTAATAAATGATTTAAATAAATAATTTTATAAAGATTAAAAATATATAAAAAACCTGTCCAATTCTTATTTAATGATTTTATTTCGAACTTGAGTCATCTTAAATTCGACATTAATAAATTTTGGACATTTAGAAACCAGATATAATTATATAATAAAATAATATTATTAAACATTCCTAAAGAGCCTCTCCTTCCCCTTATAAAAAGCCCTAACTTCTAACCCATTACTCACACTTCACCAGCCCCTTGGTTCGTCCAAAATAATCCCAATTAAGTTCCCTAAATCCCTATACTCATCCTAAAATCCTTCCCATATGCATAAAGAATTTCATTTACACTTTTTGGTTCAAACCAAAGGGAAATACCCGATTTGAAGGTAACATCTTCTCTTAAGTTATTTTATATTATTTTACATATCGAACCACATAAACACTTTTTTTGATTTATTTTATAACAAAAACAATATCCTAAATATACTAGGTTTTATTTTCGGGAAGTATTCAAACTACACATACAAACACCTCCAACTATTGGGTAAAGAACATACTTTTTCTGTGGATGGAAAACTACTACCTCACGAAACAATGATTGTTCAATCTTCTCACACTACCTCTTAAGATGTCCATTAAGATGAAAATATATTTATATGTGATATATATTATATCTATATTGTTTCTAGGCTTATTTATTTTTCATTTATAGGAAAAATGTTTGGTTTCCATAGTGTGTAAATACGATAATTTCATTTGAGGAAGTGCAGACTACCGCCCCTTAAAAGTGATATGACTCGTTCATGCCATACGTGGAACATATAAAAGATAAAGTTAATGAAATTATATATGACATTGTTCTGAAATAATAATATACCTATTTATCATTATGTTTTTATTCCATTAAATATTAAATAGAAATGAAAGTACCATTCAGGCGTATGTACAGATTTCCGTATCCATTAACGGTGCATTTCAATTCTTATATCCAAATGTTATGTACTATTATAAATACATATATATACTAGATTTATATGATATATATGATATATAAATCTTGAATATCTTTCAGTAGATGATGTAATTTCGACCACATGGACAACTAATAATTGAAATAAGTTCATTTTGAACTCATATTTTGAACATCGACCAAATGTCTGATAGAAACTCAAATAATTAACTAATCGTTATATAAAGGTAATAATTTATATATAATAAACGTGAAAATTTTTCTTAAGAAAGTAGAAATTTATTTTATTTTATTATTCAATAGATTAAATGACGATCGAGTCAAGTCAGACATGAGGTAAGGGACTTCGTCTCAATATCCATTCGTTGGGGCATATTTAGTTTTATACACGACATTTTTTTACAGTGTATAAACAAATTTGAATTTTCATTTCATTCAAAACAAATATTTTTTCTATATTTCATTTTAATAAATGACAAAAATCAATGTTCCTTTCTAACGTAATTGGTGACAACAACATTTCCACTTTCGTGAGTATTATTTTATCTTTGACTTCCGTATCAAGCTAAAATGTTTTTAAAAAGGAAAATAAATTCCATATACTCATGTACATAATGTGGTATTGAAAATGGTTTTGATAATGGATTTGTTATGTCAATATATTTAAATGATATATATTTATTGAAATGTGGAAATGTTATCTTTCCTTTATATTTGTTTTATGTTTTATGAATATGTTATGGTTCTTGGGTATTGTTTACATATACGGGTGGTTCTGTGTTAAACCTTGGCCGAGTGATCCCGAGATAGTTCATAAACGCATTGGGTAACATGACGGAGGTAAACATGAATGTTTCTCCTAATAGATTTAAAAAATATACTATGATGGGTATTTCAAATGTAACTCCCTATATAGCTGTGAATGCTGCAACATAAGTATATTATTAATACCACATGTTACCATTATGATTTATAATTTTTATGTGTTATTCCTAAATATTAGGATTTCATGAGATATGATATTATTCTTAGTATGTATTAATGGACTATTGTTATCTTTATTTATCTTATAACCCTTACTGAGCTTTTTATGCTCATCCCAAGTTTTTGAAATGTTTTTCACAGGACATAAAGATGAATAGGGTCAACGATGGGATCAGGGAAAAGGCATGCTGTCTAAAACATGGAACTAGACATGTCTATTTATTTCAAGAGATTTTATTTTATGAAAATATGTAAACTGAGTAGAATTTTATACTTTATATTTTTTGAGATTTAATGTAATATTTATGTCCTAATTCTCTAAAAATCTAAACCTGAAAAGAACCACAATTTGAATTATTCATTTAATTCAAGATTATGTAATGTTATAAGGCCATATCATTATAAATAATTTCCAAGTAACATATCATGTTAATAAATTATATTGAAAATAATAAGAAACCACTCATTCTAAATATATATATAAAAATCCTTTGCAATTTATTAAAGAGAGTTTTAAAGAGATTATAAAAGGAAAGTCCATTAAAATATAATTAGAGTAATAATTAATATAATGGAATGGATATGTGTATAAATTATAAATACACATATTTCAACCTAATATAAAAAAAATTCATCACATCAATAATCTTAATACTACATAATTAATGAAGAAGAATGTTAACCCAAAGAATGAAAATTTGGTTATGAATTCCCTTACCTCGATTATTCTTACTTAAAAAGTGTTTAAACCTCCTTTATAATGGTTAAAATATTCATTATATCATAGTGAAATATAATCATGTTTATAAATCCTTATATGATCATTTTACAACATCATTTCACACATTTATTTGTAATATTTTGTTATTTACATTATTTTGGGTGTGTTCTTTACATGGTTTCCATGATTAGTTTCTGATGGATTTTCTTTTCGATTGGAAGTAAAACCCTATAATTTTAATGGAATGGTATTTAAATATTTTCAGAACCATAAATTATACTATTAATTTTTTTGAATTCTGAAATTAGGATGATTCATATGTTAAAACATTATTGATATTTGTTTTGGCCATTTTGGAAATTCTTCTATAATAGTGAAATAATTTTGTATTATAAATTAATCACATGTTTAATAAATTATTATAGAACCATATATACGATATAATACATAAATTATAATTTTTCTAAACCATAAAAATGGTTTTATGACCTACCATGAATGAACTAAATGAAATTGAAATCACATTACCATGATGTGTGTAACTCGACACATCACAGATGGTATTTTAATTTCTGGAATAAGATAGAGAGGAAAATAAGTATAATGGTAAATATTACATAAAAATGATGAAATCAATAATATTTATGTTACTGGATCTTTAATTCATCTTGTAAAAGGTTAGGTGAGTAAGGAAGAAGAAAATAATGGAACTCGAAATAAATGAATAGTTAGAAATCCCTCACGAAAAATCAGTAGCATAACAGCTAGGAAACATGGTTTTAGTAAAAAATTAAAAGAATGGGGATAGGGGTAACCAATCCATAAATGAATCATAAAAATATATAGAGGAATGATAAAATATAAATAATAACATGTTATGGAAGCAAGATTGTTATACCACATAAAAGATAACTTGAATGGAAAAAGAAAGAAGTTGAGAATTCTCTTAACTTCTAGAGTAAGTCCTATGACATGAAGGTTGGGACCATGGGGGAATGAGGACACATTGAGAGTATTAAAAGAGAGTTATGTGGTCCATATATTCATTTAGAAGGTATTTTTAATGAAAGTAATGATGGTATGAGTTGATATTTATAACAAAATTTAGGGAATATTTTAATAATTTACAAGGGACACCTCATTAGTGGTATTTGCAAATCCATGGGTTTTACCATGGTATTTTCCCATGGTATTAGCCACTTCAGATTCCACATATCTTATTTTACTATACACAAGACATAAAAAATTATTAAATCATTATTACATCATTAATGAGGTCATTGAACACACCGAAGCTCAAAAATGTATATTTACAATTCACCAATAAATCAACTATTTCAAAAAAATCCCAAAAATTCACCTTAACTATTTTTCAATGTGTAGAATTCAAAAATGAACTCAATTTTTGGAAAATAATTTTCTAAATATTATTAATTCAATTTTAAAATAAAACCATACATAATTCAAAAATTAACAATTTTATTTCTAAAACTGCTTTTGTATCACATTGAAAAATTAACCAAGATTTTATTATCTTAATGCCATAAAAATTAAAATAGTAATAAAATCTACTATTAATTAGGTTCATATTTATATTTTTATTAATATTAATATGGGTAGGTTACTATTCAACAGAAAAACATGATGGTTCCATTAGACTACAATTAACATACTAATCACAATTGTAGATGACCATTTTTTGAAATTCAAAACATTGAATTAGTAAAATTTTGTTTAAAGGATAGTTATAAATATATACATAAAATAAATTTTCAGGCACTTCATAAATTTTCTTAAAACCTTGGGGTGTCACAAGTGACTCCTATGATAATTTTATTCAAAGGAATTTGAAAATGAATTTCAATTTACCAAAATTAATTTCTAGTTTTAGTAGATTTTTATTTTTAAATGAAAATTTATAATATAAAAAAATAAATTTCATTGGAAAGATCCTTTTTAATATTAATGTTTATTAATTTTTTACCATTAAATGATAATAAATATTAATTTTTTACTATATTTTTTTTATTATAGGTTTATTAATAATTTTTTATTATTATGTGGTGGATTACAGATATTGGGTGTAGTGTGTGACATATGTTATATATATATTAAAAGACCTCATATCTCATGTTTTTACATTCAAAAGCCTAAATAAATTTCAATTCTTCAATTTTAATATTACTATAGTAATGAAAATATATAGGCATATCCATAAAAAACTATATAAATCAAGAATTACTTTCTGATGTGGTATAAACATTAATAATTTCATTGAGACTATGAGACTCTTATATTCTTTAATAAGAGGTGGTTCCAAATATTGAGTCTATCTTTAACCACCTTTATTAAAAAAAATTGTATCATAAGTTTTATAGTGTAATTATTTTTCCAAAAGGGTTCATAGTCATCCTTATATTGACAGATGATCACATGTTGGATTGAATTATGAAATTTTATTTCCCTATTTTGTTGATTATTATGCATTATTTGGGCAATAAGATATACGTTTTGAATATCCCGTTGAATTTCTTTAAATGATGGATAATATGTGTAACACCCCAACCCCTCTAGACCGGTGTTGGTTCATTACTAAGTACATTACCATGGTTAGAAGAAATGAAATCCCAAAGTAATGATCATTTTAGTAGTCCTGAAGAAACTTGATACATATATGTAACTCATATTATATTAGAAAGGTGACAAAATACAACACATATCAAAAACAAAAAAAATTGCATCCACAAAAACTCAATAAGTGATCTCCTCTTCATAACCTGTTGAAGGTAACCAAATGAAAGGGGTGAGATCGAATGCTTAGTTTGGGTTACAAATAGAGGAATAATGAATAAATAATAACTGAATCATAAACAAATTGGCATAGTCAATATGGCTTGGTGAATAAATGAAATACTCACACCATTAATAAAATGAGAATGAAACTGCATCTGTAGATTTTATCATAGTGAAAACCTCATGTATAGTAATAAATGATAATAAATAAAGAGACTGATTATTAATAGGATTTCATGTATCTGAAACATGATACCATAGTACCATTAAAATGGTTTAGTTCTGTGGGTGGAAACCAATCTGATTTTTGGAATAAACTCAAATGGTTTGTCTCCAAACTGATTGTCTCATGAGACCTATCGATACATTGAGGGTCTATAGAAGGCCCTGAATATCACTGCATGTAAAAATCAGTTTTTATACATAGATTCAATAAAATAGAAATATTCATTTACATTTTCTGTATAGAATAGAGGATACAGATTCATCAACACATCCATAGTTAAAACAACATTCAAAATAAATACCATATGTAAAATGGTACACGACTTAGACAATAATCATATCCATGATATGAGAATAATTTTATTTAATATTATTATAATTTAAAATAAAATGTGACCTAAAATGGGTTGTAGGTACACCACATAAAAATTATTAGCTGCAAAATACAATGTAAGTCACAACGAAATAGAAAATTTAGACAAAGTCCCTTACCACAATGTAATCAGTCGAATCATATAACCAAAACATAATATACACCAAATGAATAATTTAATACCATTAATATAAATATAATCATGATATTATATGAAAAATGGTAGTACAAAGACACTGCATTCAAGAAATAAGCGGTGAACATTAGAAATCTCACGAAAATGAAGGTGAGATGAGAAAACCCCTTACAAACATGTTGGCATGGTAATGAGTGTTTCTGTGTGGGATTAATGAGAGGTAAATGGGTTAACATTATTTATATATCATAAGGTAAGTTTGGGAAAGGTGATAAAACATACCCCATCATTATGAATTAAAAATAAAAGGAAAAAACATAGGGGAAATTCATGAACAAATGTGAGAGAGAGGATCCCTTACCAAGAACACATCATTAGATTGAGGACAAATCAATGAAATAATTATGTGAGAAAAAGATAAACCCACATATTAAAAGTGGATATAAATAATAATAAAATCATAGGTCATTCACACATATTCTTGGAAAATACAAAACCAAGGACATTGATGTTTAACTCAAAGAATGGAAATTGTGTTTAGATATCCCTTAGTTTATGCTCGAAGGTGATCTTGATTGTTCTGAACAACCTGAATAATAAAATTTATCATCATTAATTAATAAATCCAGAACCTCATAAACGTTTGATTTATATGGTATAACCTTATTAGGTTCATTAATGTCATTTTTGGTTGGTTTAGGAGATTCATTTTTATTCTTTTTGAAGCATTTTTTCCTTGGTCTTCCGGATTCGTTTACTTGTATTCATGAATGGAAGTTCATTTGAAATTTGGGTAAACATCCCAAATTGTTAATATATAATATTAATGAAATTATAGAGATATATATTATCATATAATTATTCTATTTATATACCATTAGGATGACTGATTCGATGAGTTAATGATATACGCTTGGATTTGGCTTGGCAGTTTTGTGCAAAATGAACTTGTTTTGTATTATTATTCCATATTATGAGTGTGTAAAGACAAAAAAACCATAAAAAAGATAAAATACATATATTATGATCAGGTTCAATCATTTAAAAGGTTTCCTGACCATTATTGAAGAGAGTAATGCAAATTGAAAACCTGTCTTCCTTGAGTGTGTTAAATTCACACATCTCGGACGGTGCTTGCATTTATAGTATAAAAGGAAGGGAAAAGAAAGATTATAATGAAATATTCAATTAGTATAATTAAAATCTTGTACATGTAAGGTACTGTATGTATCATGGAATTTGGATGAGGGGAGTTGAGAAGAGAGAAAAAAATAATGGAACTTTGTAAAGGAAATTGAATTAAAAGAGAAGAGAGGTTCACCTCCTCAGTACTTATCTTGAGAATATCTTTAATGCATTTGTTTATGGACTTTTGGTGAGACCAGTTGGTCTTGGACATGAGGATAGGGCTTTCAGAGAGTATTTGGCAGAATTTAAGCAAGGATTTAAGCTTTAGTGGTGTGGGAAGAAGAGTGGGTGAGGGGTGGTTTATATTGTGGAGGGGAGAGGGGATTTCTCTATATTATATTCAATAATTTATTATTTCTCCGTATGAGAATGAATAGTGAGTCTTCCATGAGAAAAAGAGTAAATTTACAATGTGAATCTGAATCAATTAGGCTTACATCAGCAGAACATCATATATGACTCTATAATTAGTGTATTTAACTTATTTTTTAAAATTATGGTATTTCACTATTCATAAAAAATTAAAGTATTTCAGAAAAAATACCAAAAATTCACACGAACCATTTTCTAGATGTGTAGAAACAAAAAAAGAAGTCCATTTATCAAAAATAATTTTCTAAATATTTTTAATTAAATATTTAATTAAAATCATTATTTCATCGAAAAATATAAACACTTAAAATATTCATCTTCATTTTTAAGGTGCTTAAAGTTATTTATACATTCATGGGTATGGATACCATACATAAGATTTATATTACTATTCATAAGGGTAAGTTACTATTCATAATGGTAGGTTAGTTTTCATAAGGGTAGGTTACTATTCCCTAAAAATTGAGTTTTTCTTATCAGACTCTAAATGACTTATTGATCGCAACTGTGTATGTCAGATTTTTGAAATTCACATTATTAAAGTGACAAAATTATGTTTACTTGGATATTTTATAACAAATTGGTGTTTTTAGAGAATTAGTGATCTATAAATTCTTTAATAAATCAATTTTTAAATTCTTATGGTGTTACAATATGTCTTTCAAAAACCAAATTCTAAAATCATTAAAATGGGATATGATTATAATGAATTCTAATATAAAATCATTAGGTTGTTGATTTGATTCTCTTAGAAAAAATCTGAGTTCTAGCAGGGTGGATATAACTATATTTCTATTGGTTATCCAAATATCTTGAGTGGATTATTTTTATACCTTTTACCCAACTTATTCATAACCAACATTCACAAATATGGGTTGAAAATTAATTCCTTTGTTTCTTGGGTTTTTGGAGATGATGATATTCATAATCCTCCAAAGAAATTGAATTAATTCGTCATTGTTCAAAATTCTTAGACTATAAACATTTGAGACATTGGAAATTTTTCACCTATAATTTATGGATCAATGACTTCATTTTATCTCAACAATAATGAGATAAATTTCCCCTACTTCCACACTTAAATCAAATTCATTTAAATTTATGGAATTTGATTTGGTTCTTCCTCCCACACATTGGGAAGGTATAAATTCCATTCTATTTTCCTTCATCATCTTCATTACATAATCTTCTATAAAACAACATCTATCTCTTCTATGGAGGGTTTTCACGTTTAGAATGTTTCAATTTATTAATCATAACTATAGAATGATGGGTGAGAATGACCATAATGTTTTATTCCCTATATTCTCTCCTAATTATTTTCCCATTTCTATATTATCCATCACTACATTATGGACATGGTTTCCCCTTTCTCCATCCATTTCTAGAAACCCAAAATTTAATCATGAGTGATCAATATTTACATTATTAGGTAAATATGAAAACTAAACCTCAAAGTGAGTTACTCTTTTAAACGAAAAAAATAACATTTAGTTTAATATAAATAACTCTTTTTTCATATTATAATTTTTTTGTTGGGTTCTATCAAATGTATCATAATTACATAAAATAATAAATCATTCACATAATATTTTAATGAGAATTTGATTAAGTAAATCATATCCATTAAGAGTGTCTTGATAGGAGTGTAGTATAAGTTCAACTCATTATGTATTAGGGTGATGATATAGTTAATGATAAACCAATCCTTTCTGATCTAATTACCCCAATGTGAATCTATTCTATAAAAATATTCACTTCCAAGTATCTGTATAGGGATATATATCTACAAAAAAAATCCACTCTAGACATAACTAATATTTCAGGATATCCATATATATATAGACTCATATCAAGGTTTTTCACTAATGTTATCTAACCCTAACACTAAAGTTATCTAAAATAATATCCAAACTGATATAAAATAAGCTCTAAAATAACCAAACCCTTATTTTATAACAATTGAAGTGACACAAGATAAAAATGGCTAAATGAAAACATTAATCTCGTAAATTAAATAACACATCTCACAATTTTTTGGATAACCAAATTGATTAATTATTTAATGTATATGATATTATATAAAAAATATCCTAATTTACTACAATTTTGGTCATTTCCCCATAATCAGGATCCTATGGAATCTTTTATGTCATATCACATAATACAATCCAATTCAAAACCTGGTGATTGGAAACATAAGAAAAGGGTGAGCTCAAATGATTTGTAAGAAAAAAGTAATATCATGATGGATTAGATCATAAATATGAATGAGAATTTTCTATTGGTAAAAATTACATAATAAAATCACAGAAACCCATTGATAATAATCATAAAAATGATATAGAAACAAAAGATCCTATAAATAATTTTAATGAATAAAAAAATATATGACATAGCTCAAAAAATCAATAATTAGAAAACATTTGAGAATTATATAAAATTGTGGGAAAATTTAAAAATAATTAATAATCATGAGAACCTATTATAACATGATAAAATCATTAAAATGTTTCATTCTTAAAATTATATGATTTATTTTCCTTATAAGCATGGAAACATTCCAACCCTTTCACGTGTAATTTTTTTATAGATCTTTACACCTTCACACTCACACTTTATAAAATTAGAGACATTATAATCTTTTCACATGTTAAATTTTGATGAATGATAAACCCCATTACATTCAATATTTTTTAACCCATCCACTTGCTAACATATTAACTCATAAATTTGTGGGTAGATATTAATTCCATCACAATCACCCATTGTGAGCCTAGGGACTTGCGGTCCAATTCAGAAAACTATTCTATATCGTGATTTATAATACTCTATCTAATAAATTAGAGTGAGATATTTGTTTCTCCCATATCATAACATTTATATATGTGTTCCAATTGAAAAAAACATCCATCATCTTATAAAGAACCCAAGGAAAAAAGAAATTGGTTCCATAAAACATTCATAAACATCACCTCACATGAAATTAAGAAATCATTGAATATAAAAACTCTCATTTTCAATAATTGATCATATCATAGTAACAAATAAAGGTATGTAAAAACAAAAAATCATAAAAAATAAACCTTGGATGAAAAATATGTGTAATAATAAAGAAGATTTTTTAAATCATTTTTAAAGCATTTGATTGAAAATTACATTAAAAAATATTTTTGGGAATGGAAATAAAATAATTTTCCTAACCTTATTATAAATAGATCAAATAAAAATATCACGAAAATATATAAAGTTTTAAAAATTGTGATTTGAAAATAATTTGAAAAATTTTACTTTTAAGAGAATTATTATTAATATAATCTTTAAAAATTACATAAATATTAAAAAAATTGAATATAATTTGATAAATTATACTTTTGATAATGATAACTAATAAGGGAAAATTGAAAAATTCAAAATGTTTTCAATAGGAAGAAATTTTTTTTTCCATATTAAAAAGTCGGTTTTTGGGTATACAGTACCCCAACTTACAACCAAAAACACAAACAATGAAACACAAACCACATACAATGCAAACTAAAACAACATTACACATCATAATAACAAGAATCATCACTATATCCCATGTAGGAGTCATCATCTCCAGTAGCCGATTCCCAATCTACATGTCTCTAAAAGATTCCACTTTGAACTTGACTCCTACCATGATCAAGAACGGACTGGTCTGGGGATGCCTCCTTGACCACACATCATTTTTTAAAATCCAATGTCACCTCATTATTATACTTTGAGGATGATCTAGTCTGCATCGGCTGTAGAATATATTGGTAATCCTTCTTTGTTCTTATTCTTTGTGTAGCAGATAAATATCCTTTCGATGTATTCAACATCAGGTTCCCACATGTTTTCAATAAAATAAGTTGAATTACATTGAAAATATTTTATTTTAAAAATAATATATAAAAATTCAAAACTGAAAAATATATAACAATTATCAGTATAAAATGTGGATTGTATGAATAAACTATTATTTTTTATGGAATGGAAAATAAGTGGTTAATTTTGAAATATCATTATTGAAATTTCATATTTTGTAGAAGATTTCAAAACCATCAATATAAAATAAGGTAAATAAAAAATATACATTAAAAAAATTTCCATAGGAGATTAAATTGAAATATGATTTAGAATGAATGAGCTTAAAATTTCCCATAAGGATTATCACATCTAAGAGGCAATTATTTTCTGATGGAAGTTGAAAATGAATCCTTTTAGATTTTATGACATTTAGTTCCAACATTTCGGAGAATAATGTCCATGAAATTAAAAATAGAATAACATGAATGATTAATTTATTCAATATCTAATATATTGTATAGGTTTTATACACATCACATAAATTAAAATATTTATGTAACATAAACAATGTCTTCACAAATGGGAAATTGAAACAAAAATCCCTTACCATGTTTCCTTTCATAGTTATTTCCCATCTAACCACCGATAAAAAATATATATCTAAATTAATATCTTATAATATATCATTATTCAAAAATATTACCCCTTTTAATCCATATTATAAAATTTAATATTGTGTTAATGCGTCTATCATAACATATTATGACCATCGAGTTTTAGTAACTAACAGAAAAAATTTATAAATAAATTTTTTAATGTTATGTTTTCTTGGTTTTATTTTTATTGATTAATTATGTATATATTTGATTATCTTTTTTACAGGTGACAAGATACAAAAAATGTTTGATAATGATGAAAAATATAATTTTTTCAACATTTACATTGTATAAAGTATTTACATGGTAAGGGGTGTCCATGGAAGGTTTATAAGGCTTAGATTTGATGATTCAGGTGGAAGTAGGGAAAAATATTTGGAAATTTATCAGTCACATTGTGAATGATCTAATAAAAGTGTGAAAAAATATTGAAAGTTAGGAAATGACACCAAAATATGAAAACACACACTCATAATGACCTCATGAATTTTAATTCCATGACCCGTATTGTCACATGGTGAATCCTGAGGATTAGAAAATTATACTTCATCAACAATTAATATTATGTAAAAATCATAGAAATTTTGACCATGTAAGTCCATTCACCCAATATATTAACTTGAAAACAATAAATTCAAAAATAATCTTATTATTTAAGCTATGATTAGAAATATTTATATATATAATTACTTTTTCATCGGGGTAATTTAAGAAAAAAATTAGGATGAGGTAAAGAGTTGGGTGATAATAACATGTTGTTGTTTTTATTTCTTTTTTTGTTTCATTTCATTTAGTTTTCATAATTCCTTGATTCTCCCCAAAAATCATGGATACACTTCAAATATATAGGTAAATTTTATAAATGATTTGGGGAGGTGAGGTTGGACCAATAGTAATGATTTATTTTTTGTTATTAAATAATGTAAAATCCGTTATTTCTTCTTCCAACTATTTACAGTTCTCGAATTGTATTTTTTATTATCCAATGTGATTTTATTTTTTTATATTAATTAAAGATTATTCCATTGGTAAATACCCCTTTTTCTCCCTCCCTAATTTCTAGTATGTATAGTGTGGAACATTCATGGGTTACATTGTTACGTTTTAGCAATCATCATCATGTGTTTTATGTTTTAGTTGGAAATATTAGTAGTTTAGAATAATAAAAATCTGATCAAGGGTTCCCTAAGACAACCATGATAGATATCTATAAAACTCACCGACATATGAAGGAGGGTAAACCAAATTGATATATTAGGTTGTAAAATTCTCACCATCACCATATGGAAAAGGGATATAGAGAAAAAAGGGGAATCTCTATCTTACTAGCCTTATAAAAGAAGATTGTTATAACTAGGAATAATGATATCATTTTAATAGGATTAAATAATCCTATACTGATTACCATTTCATATAATTTTTAAAACAGTCAACTTTAATTTAATTCTAAATTCTCAAACCAAATAAAAAAATCATTGAAAAAAATTAAAAGTGAAAATAGTTTAATGTGAAATCCTCTTTGGGAGACTACCTTGGTTCCCCCTTTACTATATTCAAAATAGTTAACAAATTTATTTTTCACACCTTATGATAGGAAGTGAATCAAACATGGTTCCTTTTTTTGGTATTATATAATGATACTAACCTGGATACCCTCTCAAATAGTTACCCATCTCATATTTCCACATACCTTAAGGGCATTATATATCCCCATGGGATGGTGTCTAGCACCCGGGAAACAAAAACAACCACAAGATGGTATGATTTCACCTAACCTAAAATAGAAAAAATAACCTATATCTGTTTGTACATAAAGATATATCCAATGAAAACATGAATATATATATATCTATGTCACAATAGAAAGTAAACAACAGAAGTTATTAAATTGAAAATGTAGAAAAAAAAATCTCCCAAAGAAAATTATAATAGAAAAGGATTCCAAAAACTAAAACATATACTCCAATAGTATCCATGTGATTTCATCGTAAAACCTACACCATCTCAAAATCTAGCTACCCAACCCCAGCTGATATTAGACCTCGATTCCTCACCCTGACATCTTTCTTATATCTGTATCAAAGGACATAACCAAGTCTACACACCACCGAAGGGGTATGCAAGGTATGAGGTAACAGTTTGTGTATGATCCTAACTAGATTTTATATATCAATTTGTAGAAAAATAATTCTGTCATTACCTACTTTATTGAAAACAAGGTAGTATATACTATTTATATGTTTTCTATCAAAATCAAACAAAAAAAATTCAATATTACCTTTTTTGAAACTTCCAAATAAATCTGGTAAATTTGTTTCAAATAATTTCATAGACATATATCAAAGTAAATAAATCATATTAAAACAATTATTTTATAACATATCACAAAAAAAATATATAAGTACAACTCAAATATTACAATACAAAATACAATCGTATGTATCATCATGCTAAAGATAACACTAGGTCAATATAGCTAGGATACTTGTACCTAACATAGAAAATCATATACAGATCAAGAAACTATACATATTAATTGATTTTAGAGAATATGGGAGCACTCTATAATGTGAACCCCCCAATAATTCTAAAAAGTCCATAAAACAATAGGATTATGGAGTATAATAAATCCCCTTGTGAAAATCCCTTGAATGTGGAAAATAGCTTTTACTATAACTTCCACATAAGTACCAAAGGTTTCTAATGTACTTTATTCTCCAAAAATTTTCATTAAACCATTTCATGATATAAGGATATGAATCCTATTTTAGAAAACTGTTTCATAATTCTTTGAAAACCTCCTTTAATTTAGGGAAATAAATGGAAAAAAATCTATTATCAAAAAAATAGTTCTAAAAATAGAAAAAAAAATCACTCAATCATGCGATATAATTTAAAAAAACAATTTATCCAAAACATGAGAAATTAAGTTCACCAACACAACCTATAGATAGAACCACCTATCTCAAAACTCATGTCTCACATTACAATAATGGGATCCATCAATAGAAAGGACACAATAGTGAAAATAGAAGCCCTAGAATCCAATCCATAAATATAATAATTGACTCAACATAAAAAAGGGTAAAAAAGAGGAATGATCATTACATACCTCATGAACGTACAACCACCAATCCACAATAAATAAGTAAACAACACCTGGAACAAGGTCATTCCATGGATATAGAATAGAAATAAGAATAACATCACTGTAGGTCAATAGATCCGATAACGTAGCCCAACTATGCTATTGTGATCAAAGCCACTGATGAAGCAGGGAAGATTACTCCCCTGAAGAGATACCACACACAAACCTTTTGACCAAACATCAAACAGATCCATATGGAAGGGTTGGAGGTTCCGAAAATCACTAGAGAGTTCTTCTAGGTCAAGAGGGAAGAGGGATATGGAGTAATTAAATATGATTCAGATGAAGAAGTTACATAAAATCCATGTTTATGGTAGTTACATGGCACGAAATCCCTTTACACATCGTGTAATTCATGAGGTCCAGACACACTAAAACCCATATCCTTTTTATTAAAACCCAATATTTACACATTACATGTCATGTAACCCACTCTAGATTTGTAATCATTCATATTATGTAATAATATCATGAATTGGTCCTAGAGATAATTACACATCATGTACTCTTTTGATGGTTTGTAAATTTCCTACTGTCATTTAAAAGAGAAGATCCTTACCTAAAAACCCAAACCACCTTAGGAATTCTCCAAAATCGAGGAGAACCATTCCAAGACATTACATGTTTAAACAAGTACTCCATTAATTCAAACATACATACATCTCTAATCATTGTGTCATTTTCCACAAAATATTTTCTATGTCTTTAGTAGTCCTATGATGCACACAAGTAAACTGGACAATATAAAAAGATAAGGGGATAACCTGAAAATCAGGTAATAAGATATTACAAACATCCCACCAAAATACTTGTCTTCCATGGGATATCAAGTATAATAATTATTGTCATTAAATCGGTTAGGCAACTAATGCTTCATCAATAACTCATTCTCCCATGTCTCTTGAGAATCTGATTTGTGCCTCTATAGCACTCTAACTAACAAAATCTACTTCCCATGAAAGACTTTAACTCGAGAGTCAACTATTTATACAAGACACTCCACAATGGAAAGATATTGATCTTGCTCAATATTATTCCACCTCATAACATGAGAGGGATCGAGATGGTGATTCTTGAGCTATGATGTGTGGAAAATGTTATGAATGCATGTCAACTAAATAGGAAATTCTAACCGATAATCAAATTTCCCAAGATACTCAATGACCTAAAACATCCCAAAATATCTCATAGACAACTTTATAGGTTTTCAAAAAAAATGGTGACCCAACCAAAGATAATGATTCAAGAAATACTATTCACCTATAGAAAACTTGAAAGGAAATTTTTGTCATTACGTATAATATTTCTATCGAATCAGCACAATAACAAAACATATTTATAAATTCTGAATCCTAGCGGGAATTTACCAAACCAAAATTGATCCCACCAAAGGCGCGTCAGCCACCTCTACTCATCAAAGAGGTGATCTAAATCAGAAACTATACAATTCTTAGAGAGGAGAAATTATTATCAATGAATTATAACTATTTTTACGAGTAAACTCAACCAATCACAGATTCTTATCCCGTGATCAACCAAAATCAAAGACACTTGCACAAATCATATCTTCCAAAATCTGAATATAACACTCTATATGAATATATATATATGGATGATAATATATAATCAACCTGAACTGAGTCACTATCACCTCCTAAAGACACCTCTCGAACCTCAATGTAAACCTAGGATCTTTTTCTAAGACAACAGTTGAAGGAATTTCAAGTAACGTAACAATTTCCATTATATAAAGGTTTCCAAGATCATCAACATCTATAATGTACCTTATTGGAATGTAATGAGATTTCTTTTTATACCAATAAATCACCACCTGGAAAGTATTTTTCCCTTGGAGAGTGTATTGTAATCAAAAAAAATATATTGATACATTTTTTCCTTTCCAAACCAGCACCAGAATAGGATGAAGAAAAATTTAAGGTTTTATATACTCAACTGTTATCTGTTGGAAAGTGTACTAGTGTGAAAAATAATCAATAATTTCATGCTTCGTACTCCTCCACAAGAATCATTATCCTATTCCACAGTAAATCATTGTAGTTATTGGATGAATGGACCATGAAGAATTATGATAGTAAAAATAAACAAGCACATCATAGGTGTTGGGATGAAAACCCAATCCCCAAAACAAAGAATGACACATGAAGAGAGAGACCAACTAGAAAAAGTCTCCCCACCACATAGGGTCTCTCTATTTTATCATAACACATCGTCCTAATATTGAATGTATAGAATAGACTAATGGAGAGACGATGATAACTAAAAAATTTTCTGAACCATGTCTAAAATGTCTTACTTATCATCCAAATGAATGTAAGAAAAAATACCCATAAGGATCCACTCCTACTTAGATTCCAACATAGCTTGTGATGGATATTACATACAAGGAGTATCTATGAAAAAATTCCTCTTCCCATAGGTGTTGTTGAAGTCAAATTCAAAGGCCTGACGGTATTCGACACATGAACTATGTATGAGATTCATGTTTTTTGAAGACAATATTTAGCTCAAACTCTTATGGTTAGAATACAATGTGAACCTTTACCCAAAAGATAGTTTTTCCCACACTTAAGTGCATGAAAAGTTGTGGCTATCTAAAAATTATGAGTGGGTAATTATTATCATCTATTCAAATATAAATAGATTTTTAAGCCACCACATGTTCATCCAATAGAAGCACACAACCTAAACGACTTCCTAAAGCATCACCAAAACCACATACCCATTACCATGATTATGTAAGATCAAAATATGAGACGGTGTAAAAATTCATTATAGTTCATTGGAAAAAAGTATACCATTTCCCCCCTTGTGAATTTTTCCCCATTACTAGTATGATCAGTGAAAGGTGGCACCAACTATAAGAAATCCATAACGAACAGTAAATAATATCCTGTAAGATCAGGGATGCTCAGAATTTGAAAGACATTTTGTGATTCTTCCAAATAAAAGATAACCTTTAACATATCCGTATCAACTGATAAGTCCTACTATGAAATCAAATTCCCAAATAACAGTACTCCCTAGATCCAGAAGCATCATTTAAAAATATTTCCATACAAACAGTGTCTCCTTAGGATTTGGAGAACAAAACCCAAATAATTCTTATACTCCTAACCAGATCACAAAAAACCCAAAATATCAGCCATGAACACTAAAAAAATGTTGAGATACATATGAAATATTTTATTCATGAAAGACCTAAAAATGGTTGGAGAATAATTCAAACAAAACAACATAATAAGATATTAAAAATGGCCATACCTTCTCCTAAAAACTGTCATCAGTATATCAAAATACAAATCTATTATTTGACTAAAACGCAACCAAATATACATCTTTGAAAACCTATTTTTCCAATTTAACTAATTGAAAAAATCATCCACACCAATAAATGGATACTTATTCTTAATCATTAGCCATTTCATCTTCTGATAGTCCATGCATAATCAAAGTAAACCATCTGCCTTCTTGGAAAAGTGCACTGGGGATTTCCAAGGAGAAACACTAATACAGAAAAAACCCTTTTCCATTAGGACATGAAAATGAATCTTGAGCTATTTCATATCAACTGGAGTCATATGATAGGATGGTATCAAAATCACATGCTTACCTAGAATGAGGTAAATTATAAAATATATTTCCCTTTCTAGAAAAATCCCATAGAGATCATCAAACAACGAGTCTGTAAAATCTCAAACAAGATCACACAGATCAAAAACAGAAGAAACATATGCAAGATCAACTATTGTAGTATAAAAGAAACTCACAAGCTCTGGGTAGGATGATATTTTATCATCAGACCACATATTCCGCTCTACTTGAATACCTCAGGGTCTCGCATCGACAACAAGAAATTGAATATTCCAGTGATAATAATTATCCCCCTCATGATTTCCAATAACCCAATCCATCTTGATTATGGAATTGAAAAAATCTATATTGAAAATAAGAATATTCATGACTATATTTGCATCAACCATCGATAACACAAAAGATGGAAATGAAAACCATTGATCCTTCCTCATCCCAATAGGTGTCACTAAATCTCTTTAAAAGGACATGATATTTGTTGGATATTTAATACTGTCAAATAATTGACTGATATAAATGAGTGAGAAACACTAGTATCAAATAAATAAGTCTCTACTGAAGATAAAATAAATATATAACCTATCACTATCATTGGACCCATATTTACCTCCACCAGAAACTTAAATTTGTGTGAAAATTATTCACTCTAGATTCCTATGGTTAGAGAAATATAGTCGTTGAAGAATCTAATTGTGCCATAGTTTCCATTTGAGCAAGAAATCCACGACCATAGTGAGGGTTAGGCATCTCCTGATAGAAATGCTAAATATAAACAAAATATCCACAATTATTGCACATCTTTACGGGTTAAGGAAAATAAAATCTTTTTTTCATGACCATGTGATGCTGATAGAATGTTAATATCACAAAACTATTTGAATATGGATGTGTTGGAAAGGCCTGTTGTCGATAACAACCACCACATGTCGTATAATGATCATGACACCACTTCTTTTTCCTTAACACATCGTTGAATCTACCTGTAGGTGTAAGAGAAGGGTAAAATATCCATTATTTATTTCCATACTCATTTCTACTATCATATCCCATTCCACTATCTCCACATAGGTCTAAAAATATAAAAGAAATACATAAAATATGATATTTGTTCTCAAACCCTATAGATACGTCTGAGATTTTAATGAGTAATTATTTACAACCTATGGTGAAAAAAACCAATGTAGAAAACCAATTATTTTAAACTAATACTAAATGATCACCCTAGTACAAAGTTTGGTACTCTAGAGACTTATCCATCATCAGTGACTCTGAAAAAACTACTTGAATATTAGAGTCTTGAAACCCTTCTAATACAAGCGAACATCCCTATCCACCTGTACCCTGTAATTATATCGTCACTTATGGGTAACCTCAATCCCAAATGTTACACACATTATCTTGATACCCTTATGTGTATTTAGGAAGTCAAATATCTGATCAATATTATCAAGCCAGTCCTCCAGCTCGTGAGGTTCTTCTATACCCTTAAAGGATCATAACTTCTCACTCAAGAAATCTTATGATCGATC
The DNA here is from genome assembly GCA_963277665.1 of Viscum album. Lineage (NCBI taxonomy): Eukaryota > Viridiplantae > Streptophyta > Magnoliopsida > Santalales > Viscaceae > Viscum > Viscum album. The sequence continues at coordinate 867,641,477 of OY728120.1, forward strand.
TCTATCTTCAACTTCTCCCAGTCATACCTCAAAGCCTACATTTCGAGACCGTGTTATATTTTATAATATAGAATTAAATTCTCACATGATTTCCTCAATATAATTCTGACCCATATTACTATTCTCTTGAGCAACATCAGTTTCACCCTCCTGTAGAACTCACATAACATGTCTTGAATGCATACTATTATACACAAAAAAAGGAAATGATAAAAAACATTAAAATAACATATCAAAAAATAAAAATCATAATAAAAAATAAATATAACATTATGAACAAAAAATAGGTGAAACACACTCCAATATTCCATCGTAACATGAGGTCATCATAGAAAGAGCTGGGCATGTACTCTTTGTATTCTACCTATCATATACTAGAAATCTTATATCCATTCTACCGAATGTCCCGAGATAAGTAATCTTGAGGAATGATATACTATGTTACCAAAATATAGAAATTTTAACCTAGATACCCTAAAAAATAGTATCCTAAGTGAAATTTCACATACCATAATGGTGTTTTTGATCCTTATTTGTTGGTGTCTATCAGTTGGAAAAATATAAAATAGTGGGAATTATTTATCCCAACCTAAATTAGATAACACGACAAATATCCACATATATATAAATAAATATTGGTAGATAACAATAATATATACATATGTCATAATAGAAAGAGAACAATGGAATTTATATAACTGAAAAGGTAGAAAAAAAATCTCCAAAACAAAATTCCAAAAAATAATGGATGATAAAACAAAAATAGCCACTCTAACAGTTTCTATGTGATATCATGAGAAAACATGCACTATATCATAATACATATACCTAAACCAAGCTTATAGAAAAACTTGATGCCACAATACAACACCTTAGATTCCATTGTATTCAAAGACATAACTAGCTCTATGCTCTCTTGAAGGGGTTTATATGGTGTGAGCTAACATTCTAAATAGGTTCCCATCTAGGTCTTCTATGTCATGTCACTAAACAATAATACTAGCATGATCAAATTTAATTAAAATAAGGCATTATGTACACTTTAGCACTTTTCTATCAAAATTATGAAAAAACAATTTAATTTCCACATTTTCCACATTATCAAATAATGTAGGTAAATTTGATTCAAATAATTTCATAAAAATATACCAAATAGATGTATCATGTCAAACCAAATCATGCATCACATATCATATCAAAACCATGGTAGTAAAAATAATATAGTATAAGCCAAATGAAAATCAAAAGTAACATATTTCCAAGGATCAAACTAGGTTTTGATAACTATGAAATTAAAATGTAAAATAGAAAATTTCATATGAATCAGGCCACTATACACATGAATAAATTATAGAGAATGATGATCACTCCCAAAAGTTAACTCCCCGACATGTCTAGAAAATACTAATACAATGGGCGTAGGGAGAAAGGAAATCTCTAAGAGAACACCACACCCCCCCCCCCCCGCAAAAAAATTGGTGATAACTACTACTAAACATTCAACCAAAGTACTAAAGGCTTACCATGTGCTCTATTTTCAATACTATTTCATAAAACTATTTCATTATATATATTTTTGAAAACAAATTCATAAAACCATTTCACAATGATTTAAAAAACCCTTCTCATTAACTAAAATCAGTGTAAAACCATATTTTATTAGAAACATAGCTCAACACATACAAAAAAATTACTCAATCAATCTATTTCATTAAATAAAATAATTAATCAAAAACTGAAGAAATTAAGTTTATCAAATTAGGCTAGATACAAAATAACCAACCTCAAAACCTGGGTCACACATTCGTGTAAAGGGATCTACCGATAATAAGAACACAATAATGAAGAAAAATCCCCAAAATCCAATCCTCAAACATTAAATTATATTCAACCTAAAAAATGGTTGGTGATGTGGAAATATCATAACATAACTCATGAAAGAACACCCACCACATTAGAAACAATAAGGAAACATCCCCCAAAACAATATCACACCATATATCTATAATTGAAACAAGATGAACATCACCATGGGTCAATATATATGATAACACAATGCAATGATTCTTCCATGATCAAATGAAATTAATAAGCTGAAAAGATTACTAACACTGAGAGTTACCGTGTTCCACCATGGTGATCAATTACCGAAAGAATTGATTCAATTGGACTGTTGGTTTCCAAAATCCTTGGTGAGTGCATCTAGGTTGAAAGGGATGAGGGATATTGAAGAATAAAATAAGATTCATATGATGTAGTGCCCTAAAATCCATGTCCATCATATTTACATTGTTTATAATCCCTTTACACATCGTGTAATCCATGGGGTATAAGTATACTGAAAAAACCATATATATTTTATTAAAAACACACCTATTAACATTAAATAACATATAATAATTACATATTGTGTAATCTCTCATGATTTTTAATTATCTCATGACATGAGCCTGATGATATTTATATGTTCCTTAGTCTTTTCAGGACATTTTAATTTCATGAAGATTGTGAAAAAAAAAACAGTTCCTTACCAGGAAAAAAACCACCACGAGATTTCCCAAAACTTAAAAATAACCCTACCAATTTATTACAAATTTATACCAAGAATCCATTAATTTTAAAAAACATACATCCTAAAAAATTATGACATTTTTATGAGAAAATTTTCTCTATCCTCATGAATCTAATGTTAAAACCAATTAAAGAGGAAAGGAGGAAAATATAATGCAATTACCAAAAGTCTGGTAATAGGATATTACATGGGTAGTGCCAAAAAATAATTATTTTTGAATAACATGATGTTTTAATAAAACATTAACTAATTTCAATCATGAAATTGAAAGAATAATAACCCAATTAAGGAATATAAACTAAAAAATATACCGTGAGGATGCGAACCACACATAGATGTGTGAAACTCTTAGAATTTACTCTGAGATTAAAGAAATAGTTAGATATCCCAACCAAACCATCAAATATAATTTTTCACTCTAATTTAAATATCATTCAAATTATCTATTTTTTCATTGATTAGAAAAACCTTTTTAATAGAAAATCAATATGATTTAGTTGCTAAAAAAAAATTATATTCGTGCATGTGAGGATGTTTTTTGAAATATTCTGGAGTTAAAAATTGTGTTATTTAATTTAAATCCACAAAAGTTATTCTTGAGGATCAATTCAAGTGGATGGATTTACTATTTTCATTTGAAGAAAATGCCCAGGAGTGGTTGTACAACATAAAAACTGGAGAGATCCCTTATTTGGATGACCTCCAAATGTATTTAATGAAATGAATCTTCCCAACCTCTTAGAGAACATCAATAAATGATAGGACCTAAAAAATACCAAAATAACCCAAATAAACACTTTATGAGTATTGGGAATGATTAATGAATATTATTGGATGTTTCCCTCATCAAGATGTAGAATAACATCAAATTATAGTTTTCTTCATCTAATTACATCTTGGAAAGGAATATAACCAATAAGATTCATCATAAAGAGGGGGCTTGATTGATAATTCAATAATGACTGATATTATTCAGATCAATATGATTGAATATAATTCATATACATTCAAAATAATTGGTACTAGAATAAGTAGAATATACAAGATATGATCTCCTGATTCCTAAAATTTTTAGGAAGCCACACATACATAAATAACCTGTTTAGTAAGAAAAATGTATTTGATTCTTGTGAGTGAAAACATACCCACCTCTTATATGTGGTTTCTATTATTCAACTAACCATTGTTATTAACAATTTACTAATGTATAGGGAATTTAATTTTGTGAGGTATCCTCTTACCTATTGAAATTCGAAAAAATCAATCATAAAAAGATAATCCTTAAGAAAAAAAGATGTGGAATCTAATAAAATTAGGATAATCCAATTTATCCAAACCAATACACATCTCATATATCATTCCAATATCAATATCAAAACCCACCACATTTTCAATTACCCAAAGAACATCCATACTAACAAAAATATCATTAAATAACCCATTTTTGTCAAAATAATAATGAAAACCCTATACCCATGAACTATCAAAAATTAGTAAAATTATATCATCCATGGTTTAGGGAAATTAAATTAAGATGGATAAGATAAAAAATTAATTTAGAATCCTTATAGAAATTCTAAACAAATTTACTGGTAAACATTATAACTCAAATAACCATGACCATAAAGGGGGATGTGAGCATGATTATAATGATGAATGGAAAAGCAATCTATCCAATTGTGACCATGAAATTTCATGTTGAACCAGATTAATAAATTACGGAAATCCAAAATTAATTCCTTATTATCATTACAACTAAAAAAAGAATAATACTAGAAGAAAGAAGAAATGAGGAAAAAATTTAGTAATCAAAGATTGAAAAAACCCTTGTAATGAAAACAATGGAAAAAATAAGATATTACCCCACTATTCCCTTCTTGGTTTACTAAGTCAAAGAATATTGAAGAAGAACAATATTATAATGTAATTAAATAAAACTATCAAAATTTTCAAATCCACATTTCTATTTTTAATTCTATCTAAATATTATAATTCATTACAGATTTCCCTATAATTTATGCACTAAAAATAGGAAAATTGATGTGAATGAGAGAATGTGATTTGGAAGTAGTGTCTTAGCTCGTATCCCACCTCTATTTCCCAAAAATTATAAAGATACATAAATATTTTTTATTCCTTGCAATATCAATTCTTTAGTTTTTTTAATTCCATACATGACCTAGGTTCTTCAATAAATGACATTACAAACTCTGTCATTTCATATTTTAAAATTTTATTATTAATTCCTATAAGAGTGGTGGTTTAATATATAAATATTTCACCAATTTTCCCTGGAATATTAATAGATGATGTGAATGTTATAGTGAAAGGACTGATTTTCCCAGTCAGTTTATATATGATAACAACAGAGCAAGACAAAGCACCAGGTTATTACAACATTATTTTTTTATAAATATCCCAAATGATGGAAATTATAGTGATCACCATTTAGTAAGTAACACTTATTATGGATCTTGTAAATAACATGGTGCATGTAAATATTTTTGACTCCATGAAGAATCCTTTAATTCATAATTCACTATTTTTATTACTCAATGAAGGAGCTTATAAACCTATTAGAGACATAGGTATTCTCTATGAATTCATATCATTAGGTGAGAACTTTACCAATTAAAATTCCACATAACATGTGAGTTCCAAAATATGTAGAATTTTTAACTTCAAGTTGGAGTGAGATTAAACATATGAATTTATAATTGATTTATTAAATGATAAATAAGTGGATTTTATTTCTTAAATACAAAATATTTGTTCTTTGAAATTGGGGAACCTAAATTCAATATCATCTCATGAAGAACACCCAGATATGGAGCTAAAACTAGTCCCATGTGATTTGATGTATGTATACCTAATGGAAGGAGAGATATCACCATTAATTACTACCAATTACCTATCCAAATCCAAATAATAAACCGTGACAAACCTTATGAATATAAACATTTGAGGCATTTGATGGATCTCTTGTGATATCCCTAGAATTAAACAAAAAATATAAAATATAAAATCATATTATAAGGGGATTATTGAAATTTTACACAGTACCATGTAAGACATAATCCCACCATCATGGTTGTAGAAATGAGGAAGACAGATAATTTTTTAGTAGTTTCTATTGTTATGAGATTTTTGATTCATAGGTGGTAACCCCAATCCAGGAAATTTCCATGAAAACTGATTTTACTATTTTCATGAATTAACATAGTGTATTGATTTCCATGAGAGTTCATAATAGTTAGAGAGTCTATATTTATTATATAAATATAAATCCTCTAATTTAGGATAAAAAATTTCTCATTAAATTTATTGACAAAATTCTAGAGATGTTAACGGAAATAACTCATTATTATTTCATAGAAGGATATGCAGGATACTTCTTATACCAACCACTTAATAAGGCCAAGGGAAGATAAATGTTATAGGTATTTTGGGAAATTTTTCCTATTAAATGATTATTTTTTGGTTTTGTAATAACTTAGTTACATTTATACGGTTCATGGTAAGTATATTTTTATATCATATTGAGGATTTTAGGGAGTTATTTCACTATTACATTAAAATTTTTAGTAAATAATTTGACTATTATTTAATAAAGAATGAAAAATACATGGAGGATTTCACAGAAAATAATCCTATTTTCAATTTTAAAATTGTCACATAATGGTTGAGAAATGGATAGTACGAGGATATATAATTTGACAATAAGTAGTTGAGGTAGATAAATCGATGGATGAAGTTATAAATCAATTTCCATAACCTTCTTTTTTGAAACATGATAGATATTTTTTAGGATATGAATGATCCATTAGAATATTCTTCAAGGATAATAAAAATAATTCTCTCCATCATAAATAATTAATTTGAAATGAATATGACCTTTATTTTATTGATGAATGTAGGGAATATTTTGATGATATGAAGAAATGGATGAACAACCCCATAATAAAACAAAAAAATTGGAAAAATCCCTTAGGGAACTTTGTGGTGGATAATAGAAATATGTGGGAGAAATAACCTATCAGTGAATTTAATGAAACCCATAAGTCATATATTATTCCTCATATATAGTTTAAATTTATTATATAAAGTAAAAACCCATTGAAAATGAGTTTGTTATATCTTTTTTCTTCTTTATAAAATTAGACCATATCTGAATTGAACTAAAGTAGTTCTCTTTTCTAAAGATACATATGATAGGAACTTGATGAATAAGGATGATTCCATACCAATTATAGATATATGTATTATTATTTTTGATGAGTTAAACCAAGAAAACAATGGTAATAATGGAATAAAAAATTTTATGGTCAGTCATTTAAGTAGACTACCCAACAATGTTGATGGTGAAATTTCAGACATGAACCCTGTAAATGGTCGTTAACCAAAAGAAAAAAAATATATTATTGAAGGTTAAGTACCATGGTATAAAGATATAGTTAATTATTTTTTAGTCTCTTATATATTATGTAATCTTTACTCCAATCGAAAAAAACACAAATCTAGCTTTATAATTTATATTTACGAATATCCATTCCATCAGAATATTTACAATAATCATATTATCAGATGATGTTTCACTGAATGTGATATAGAATCTATTTTGGAATTCATTCTCACAATATATTTTGGAGGCCATTTTTGGCCTCAACGGAAAACTATAATATTTTCATAATTTGGAATTTAATGGGCCAATTTATTTAATGGTGCATATGAATTTTTTAGGAAATGATCTTTTTTTCTAGAAATATCTCTAGAATTAATAAAATCCCCCAAAAACCAATTAGTTTTTATGAAATATTTGATGAATGGGGAATATATTTCATGGGAAAATTTATAATATCCTTTGGAAATTATTATATTCATCTTTTTGTGGATTACATTTATAAATGCATGGAAGAAAAATCCAATAGGACTCATGACATTGTTTGTGATTATATTAGGGCTAGAATATTTTGAAGTTTTAGAGAACAATGTTCCATAATTAGATTCCATGGGACTCACTATTTTCAAGTTAAAATGGAGTTATAAATTTTTATGTAATGGGTTCATCATAATAAAATTATAGTATACCATAAGAAAACTAGTGGCCAAGTTGATGTTTCTAATAGATAAATTAATGGAATTTTAGATAAGACCATCAAACCAAATAAGATAGATTAGATCCAATGGTTATAAGACACCATATGGTATTATTTTAATACCTACATGAATCTCATAATAATAATACCTTACTAATTAATTTATGGTAACAACTATCACCTCCTTATGGAATCAGATCATATAGCCTACTAAGTGGTAAGTGGGATGAATCAGGATAATGAAAAATCTAGGATAGAGATGATATCGTGGCTACAATATCTTTAATAAATCAATAAATAACATTTTCAAAATTCTGTGGTATCTTATTAAATAATAAGGATGAAAATGAGAGGAAAAATCAATCAATAAACCTCCACCCTAGAGATAAAATATTGTTATATAACTCCAGACATAAATTGATACCAGGTAAATATCATTCACAATAGGAAAGACAAATTATTGTTACATATGTATACATTTTCAGTGTTGTGATTATTTTATTATTAGGAGATGAAACCTTATTCACTATAAATGGGAATTGACTGAATAAGTACATCAGGAACATACCTCAAGAAACAATTGAGGTTCTTACACACCTCCAACATGTTTATCAATGATGACCCATGGGATTGTACATTTCCATTATAATTGATTGAATGTGGTAATTATTTTTAAAATATCATTACATATATAGTAAACTTGAATAAATTTTAAAATGTTAATCAATATAGTGTTGTTGAGGGAATCATGTTGTTAGACCCATTAGTTGTGCCAATGACCTTAATAAAAAAAATTGATAGGTGACTTGTGTTATGATTTTTTTTCATAATGTAACTATTAACCTCTTTCCTTTAATATCCTACAATATGAGATATTATAAATCTAATTTAATGGTCTTCAACATGGCACATAGTCATATAAAATATGTTAAATAGGATATATACAGGTGAATCATGTCGTGATATGGTTATTCCTGTCATGATATTGTATAGAAAGAACCCAGACAACATAAATTGAAGAATTATTGAAAGGGGTGTATGAGATTTAATTATATATTTTATTTCAACCCCAAAAATTTTAAATATATTTTTAATCGTTAAGATAATATTTATATTCCTATATTTTTTCTTTTTTCACTACTTGACTCCTTCTAGGAGAATTGTGTTTCTTAAGAATCCCCTGATTCAATGTTTCATATTTATATGTGAATGATATTGAATTAGATATATAGATAAAAGAATTTTTATAAGGAACCATATGATATTAATTTTTATAAATCACAATTTAATGCAAGTAGTTGATTCAATAAAATTAAATTTCCCTACAGTTTTCATTCATTTAATATCTATACTTTATGTGGATTGATTTTTTAATATTATTCCATGTCAGGATTGATTTTACAATTTCATATATTTCATTATCGAGAGGATTTCAATACCTAATATTTATAAACATATCTTGATAATATTTCATTGTAGATATTTTGGCAAGTAACATACTACAAATTTCATAGTTACTCGTCTATTATATGATTTTACAGATTCACATTTAATACAATTGAGACATTTTTATTAATAACCTAGTACACCTGAGGAAAACATTTAGATTAAAAATTGATTAACCCAAGTATTCCATGAATGATCATGATATAAATCACCCACTCTCCAATCCTACATTTCCCATTCTTACCCTACTCTATTTATTTTTATTGATATTTAATAGTTTATGTGTTAGGGTGAGGGATATTTTGATCAATGAAATGGATTGTATTATAAAAAATAATTGTGGGGGTGGACTTTTTGTTTATTGTGAAATGTTCATGATTTATTCATTTAACTCTTATTATATTTTCATAATGGAAAATTGAATAAAATAAAAACAATTGATTGTAAAATAAGATTATAAAAAACACCATTACCAGAATGATGATTTTATAATATGGGGTTTTATAGTGAATGTAATATTATTTCCAAAGAAAGAGTTTTTAAAAAGTAAAAAATAGAAATATTATATAAAAAAGAAGAATAAAAATATAAAATACTAACAATTTATGAGGCTTTACATCTTTCATTATGCTCACATTGTTTTATAACCATTGCATTGAGCTTGGGAAGAAAATATTTCATTTTAAAGGGGGTTTTCATTATATTTTTATTTTTGTATATCATGAATTATACATTAGATTTGACCTCTTCATTGAGCCTTATTATTTTAGAAATGATTACATACTAACCAAAATACCCAGAGTCATTCAAACATTAATTTAAAAAATCTCAATTTCTCATAAAGAGGATAACGGAGATCATTATCAAGATTATGGAATGTTTTATATATTTATGGTATGAGAAGAAATTATGTTTAACATGTTACTACAAGTGATGAGATAAAATAAAATAAATTTTATGAAGATCTTGATGGAATGTTTAATAATAATGAATTATGAATCATGAATGAATATGAGGAGAAGATTAATCAATTATCAATGAGAGAAATTAAATATAAGGTTAATTTGTTTCTTCAAAAGCAATGATATTAAAATTAATATTTTATGTGGAACCCAAATTTTTAGTTTTCCGTGGATAATCAATTGAATTTATTTATTTGTAATTAAAATAATGGAAACATTGTTTTCCACTTTAATATATGTTGATATAACATTGTTGATGATAAAAAATTTCTAAGTGTGGAAAAATTGACAGAATAATTTTATGAATACTAGTATTAGAATTAAATACATTTTTTTGTAATTAAGTATATTAAACTTTATAATATTTTTTTTATTATTTATTTGTTTTAGGATACAGATAAATGTTTTAAAATGAGAAAAGAGAGAAAATTGGAAAATTATTTACATCATAAGATTACATTCCATTGCATAATATTTCCATTGTGTGTTTACAAGGCTCTAATCTGAAGAAGCAAGTGGAAATAGATCCAAAATCAATAGGAATTCATCATTCACATTTTAATCATCTATTAATGATGTGAAGCTGAATATGAATTCAATACATTATGATAATATAAGAAAACCCATACCAGGGAGTTCATCGTGAATTTTTATAGATAATACATAATGTCATGCTGTGAATCATGCTAATGGTAAAATTATGCTTTATCAACCATAAAATATAGGATAAAATATCAATCCTTTTGACTCAGAACCTCTATGTACCCCTGATACTGACTCTGATGGGATTAATTTATGTTTTTATGGATGATTAATTTCAACCCAAGCCCGATTTATGAATATAATTACATCAAAATGTGTTGATTCATTTAAATAATCCAGGTGAAGGGATGAATTGTATGAGGAGAAAAAACTATGGTTTTATTTCATGTTTTCATTTATTCAATTAGTTTTTTCAAGGGATTCCTTCCACAATATAATCTAGGTTACCCTTTAGATGGAGGGGTAAATGTTCTATGTGATTGAGGAAGGGAATTTTAAAAAAATTAAAAAACATTAGTCATTCCCATTAATTGAGGTAAAATAACTTATTTCCTCTTACATTTGAATTAACAATAAAATTATATAGTTTAAAATATAAAATATTATTGTATTTACCTTTATATTCTTTGAATGTTTATTTTCATGGTCAAGGATCCATTTTCTCCCTCAACCTAGTTCTTTTATGTGTATGACAGAACATGATTGGGTTTGTTGGTAATATTCCCAAACATTTTCAACACATTTGTGAATTTTTATTTTGATATATTGAATTTTAGAAAAATATAAACATAATAGGGGATTTTTTTTAGTAATCCATGAGGTCCTGATGCAATACCTACCTGCATATGATTGACTGTATACTATCATGAGTTCTTAGTTAGGAATATTCTCACCATCACCATTTGGCCAATTTATGGAGATTAAAAGAAAATGAAATCTCTACCATGAAATAATAACATAATTATATTGGAAATTTTGTGAATTAATATAACATTTTAATAGGTTTAGCTAAGCCTAACCTGATCACTAAATCATATATTGTTTTTAGATGACTAGTTTATCTACATTCTAAATCATCAAACCAAATCAAAAATAATTTTCATGAAAAAATAAAAAATTGAAAATATATTTGTGTACAGTCATATTTTGGAGAATAACTAGGATTCCTATATACTATATTTTACTAAGGTAATAAATTGTTTTCCATGCCCTATGATAAGAAATGCATCAGTAATTGTAATTGTTTTGTTCATTTTTTATAATTTTCATATAATTACCTATCATTTGGAACCATATTTATTATTGATACATGATTTAATATTCCATTATATAAATATAATATTTATTTAAAATGTTATTATTTTATTCTATAGTCGTTTTAAATATGTTTTGTGATTATAGAATCATTGTTGGATTATTTTGGTTAATTTGGTGAATGAGAATTATAAATTAATAATTTTTAAGAAAAATAATATAGTATTTCCAAAACAATATAATAATCATGATTTGAAATATATATTATAAAAATATTTTCTTTCATTTTCCCATAGTCATTTATAATTGGAAGTTAAATCACTATTCATGTATGGGGGTTAAACCGACCTAACTTGAACACACTGTAAATCGATTAGAGATTATGGTTAATGATTTATTTATTTTGACATAATATATTTATATGAGAATAAAAATGGAATTATTGTTATTTTATTATGATTTCTATATATATTATATTATTTTCAGATAATGTATAAAATTATAAATGTAAAATTAAAGGATTCTTAATATTGAGGCGGTAATCCGCACGTATGCCTGATTAAAATTTTTGTTTCACATTACCTTAGGGGTGGTGAAAGTGGTTATTAAATTAAAATTTTAGAATCAAAATTATATGATATATATCATATTAATTCATTATTAATGTAACACCCCAAGCTTCTACGGTACACTTCTATTTGAATAATCCAATAGCGTGTGTTGTACACAACATCGAGTTCTAACACACACCACAACCAATCAAACTAGCTGTTATGAATAGTAATACCTACTTCATAAAATTTTATAAATTTTATCTCTCAAAATGGTCTTCATTTTTGGATTCAAAGTATCAAATTTAGCCTAAGGTAAAATTTTGGTACTTCTTGGATAACTTTAATATTTTGATGAATAGTGAAAATTACTAAATTTTAATTAAAAACAAATTTTTTTATTCCAAATAATTAATAGTGGTAAATTATGAATTTGAGTGGCTTAAAAGTATATTTAGAATATATTTTCACTATTTAATACATTTTTGGTCATTGGACATAATTTTACAATTAAACCAGACATAAACAAGTATCAATCTTTTGATAGTTAGTATATCTTAAAAACACACTTTTTGTTTTCACAGTGGGAATTAAATTTAAATTAATTTCTGCCACTTCTGTGTTTTGAATTTTTAAAAATGAATTCCATATTTGGAATCAGGATTTTCAAATTGTGTAAATAGGTATCTTTTATTTTTAGACATTTTGAATAATTATTTCGGTAAATATTTTATTTACCATGGTTAAAGGCTAAATCTGGTAAATAAGAGTTAACAAATAATATTATAATAATACTACATTACCATAAAACATGTCCTAACCTTATTAGTGGATACATTTCCGACCATGGGAATATTTGGGTCGATTTGGGGCCCCATTGAGCCACTTGTAGGTGATAGGGACACTTTATTTTAATTAAGTTAAAATAAATAGAAATATAACATAAGCATATATCTTTTAGAAAAACAATATTTACATAGGGTTATATATGTTATATTTTCGACTATAAATATTCATTAGAAAGATATAAATATTTCCTATATAATGATATTTTATTTAGAATTTTTATAAATTATATAATTTATTTTATTTTTGACACAATGGTGATGCAGTAATTACAGAATTAATGAAAAATTAGAATAAGTGATATTATAAATACCCAAATAAATGTAATATGAGACTTTTCCTAAATGAAAATAATTTTTTAAGATAATATTCCGTGTTAGGATTTATTTAATTAACTTTTTTCTAAGTAATCATTCTGTAATTAATTTAACAAAAATAAATTATTGAATAGTGTCAAAATTGACATAAAATAGTTTTTAACACAAATATTATATTATTAATTGATATTAAATTCCTAAAAATCTAGGATTCTTTCAAGAGACATATATCATTATAGGCGTATCATTAATGGACCACTTATGGTCTCTTGGATGTATATAATATGTTTATTAACGATATAATATAAAAATACAAAGAGACATTGTAAAAGTGAAACTAATTAATTAAGAGTTAATACTGAAAGATAAGGATAATATAGTTACCCAAACCTTTCTAAATCCTATTGGTTGGGTGGTTTTCGACCTATCCCCACCTTAACCTTTAAATAATCCACTTTGGAGCCATTAGAGACCGAATATTAATTTATTATAAAATAATATTTCTAGCTTTTCCAAAGGTGCCCATCACCCCTCTTATAAAAGGGCACTCCCCCTTCTCATTATTTCACACCTTCAATGCTCTTTTGGTTCGGCCAACCCCTACCCAAATACACTATAAACGTCCCTAACTTCATCCTAGAGGCCTTAATTTATTCATAAAGCTATCCTTAGGATCCCTTATGATCAAATGAAAAGGAAGACCCCAAGAAGAGGTAATGATTTCACCACCCCTTTTCAAGTTCTTTTCTTCTTCGACTTCTTCTATCTTTGTTATTACCATTCTAAAATAATAAATCCAGTATATTATATATATGTAATGTTATTATAATTATGGTACAACCATATTCAGTATTCTATCCATCCTTTGAATGACATGTCATCATACATGCGTACGTACGGCTTACAGTCTCCACGTCATGGTGTAATTGTTTTTCAATAAATTATTATTTGAATGGGTATAATAATGATATTTAATTAATTAAAATAATAAATATAACATGATAATGATTCTATATATATGATATACCATCCAATTAAATATTATTTTAATATCAAAAAAATGATATTGTCGCTCGTGCGTACGTACGGACTACCGTCTCCACGAACGGGATGAGATTCATTCTCCATCATATAAATTCAAGTATAATTATCATTTGATGATTATTCTAAGGACTTGATATAATTCTGGATATGAATAAGATACGACCTATCCATGAAAAAAAAGGCTTACCTAACAAAACATATAAAAGAAAACAAGTAAATTAACACCAGAAACAACGATAATACTAAGATATTATTAACAAAGAAATTTTAAAATATCATATATGATATCATATTAATATATATGATTGTTGTATAATATAATAACAATTATTTAACCATTATACAATAATTTGACCTACCCCAACCATGGTAATGTAAAATGTAAGGGTTATTTCACAATCTCTTCATTATCCGAGGTTGTTTATACATGATTATCTACTGTGACTTCTTTATCTTCCACATCCTTATTTCATAAAAATATATTTCAAAACATTTTTACTATTTACTGGATAATGGGTTAAAGTAATTTATACCCTTTTTGACTTTTATAAGTGGTTTATAAAGGAATATTTCTATCGTTTTCCAAATAAGGTCCTTTTTAACCATTTCTAAAGAATTAAGGTAAGAATGTTTTTTTAACTTATACGGTGGGTGCTGCTATTTTCCGCCAATATAAAATCATCAAATCTTCCCTTACATGCTTATAAGAATATTTTCGAAGAAAATGTTTTATTTTATAAATATATGATTCTTAATTGATTTCAAAATAGAAAGATATATTTCTCTAAAAAGAGTTTTGATTTCACCTATTTCAACATCCTTCGATGGATTTTACAATTATTTGAAGTTGATTTATTATGATACAAAACTTCTATATTTAATTGAATGTTTTGTGATATGTTCGACTGTAGATTTTTTATTTTTATACCATTCATGGTTTATAGATGAAGTATTTAAATTTTTTATGCTATTTTTAGTACGAATGAATGTGTTATGTTTAATCCTTTTCATATGGGAATGCATTGGACTTAATATGTGATGGGGGGAGCCCGCTATAGCTTCTCGATGCATCGGTAGGTCTCATGAGACAAACTACTGTCTTGGCACAAAGCCTTGGAAAAATCGTATTTGTAGTCCTGGCACAAGGCCTTGGCTATGTGGTTATGATAGTCTGGAATTATTCATTCATTCATTATGAAAGTGGTTATTGATATTGAATGTGATTATTCGATTAGTAGAATATCCAGGTGAATAAGTAAATGGAATTATTTCATTTTATTTTTTCCATTCCATGTTGAAGTTCATGTTTAAAAGGCTTTTGTTTTATTTATACATTGCCTTATATTTTTATTCTTATTTAAGAATGTTTCTGCTATATTGTTTTCATTACTCGGCATATGAGCTCCCCCCTTATCTATTTTTTATTTTTTCCAGGATGTGAAGAAGTAAATTATGAATGACCTGCAAGGATAGTATTAGGGGATAAGAGTGTGGACTATGGAGGCTATGTTGTTGTAGTTTTCATTTTTATGATGTAATGTAAATCTTTATGAATATATCTAGTGTTTCCAAGGTTACTAAACTAATTGTTCTTTTGAGATTTGATCTTTCTTGTTATCATACCAATGTTATGTAATAATGCACTGGCTCTGGGTAACTGGGGTCGGGGCATTACAGTTGGTATCATATGATGTTTAGTACAAAACTTGGAAGCTAGATTTAGATAAAATCTGATTAGAGCACATAGACCTAAGATGGACTTTGAGGATTAGTATATAATAACATCCTAGAATTTTTTTATTGTATAGATTTTGTGAGTTTTCCGAGAAATTCATCCGGGTCTGGATACGAGCAGGTAGAGGCGGCTCTGGCACAGATGTACATAGGGGTAAAACCCGAAAACACCACTTTGAGCTAGACTCGAACGGGAACTGGTGCACGACAATGGGCCTTGCTGATCTCTTGGTTATGACACTCCCATGGGATATTCTTAGGATAACTCTCATTTTCATTACAAAACATTATGAAGGGTTTATGAGTATATACTTTCTCAAAGAAAACATTTTTATCATTATGGATTATATCCATAAATAGTTCAATTTATGTTAAGTGTTTTATAAGTATGGAATTATATATTTTGATTCATAAAATGATCTAGTTTATGCCATTATTTAGAAATTGCACCTAGTGGAAGAAATGGAAACTGTATCAATGCACACACTCCATGTAGGTATTTCCCTCCTACTCAAGATAATTATTGTGGAGCTGGTGATGCAACTGGTTCCGATCAGATAATCAACATACTGGGACAACTCACTCAGGTTATGAATAATAACCTTACCCGTATGGAGCACCCTGATCTGTTGCGTGGAGGATCAATGTTAGATCGATTCATGAGGAAAAAACCACCAATGTTCAACTGGAGTAAAAATCCCTTAGTAGCTGAGCAACAGATAAGTTCCCTAGAGAAAATATTTCAGGCTTTTGGAAGTAGTGAAAGGGAAAAAGTTATCATGACAGTTTACCGCCTCACTAGATATGCTGATCAATGGTGTTCATTGATTCAAAACATGAAAGAAGATGATAAAGTAATAAATATGGAATGGAGGGAGTTCACAGATCTATTTTTAGAAAAATACTTTCTCGTGACCATCGAGCAGATATGGAAAGGCAATTTTTGAGTCTGAGACAAAAGGAGGATGATAATGCCGCAATGTATGAGGATAACTTTACAAGGATAGAAAGTTATGTTGTAGATTATATACGTAACCCAAGAAGTATTATTGATCGTTTCTTTGATGGGTTAAAACCATTTCTCCATCGAGCATTGGACTCACAATCCTTCTCGTTGTACGAACACATTGTCTCATGTGCTATTAAGACAGAAAAGGAATTCTCTAAGTGATATGACTTTAAATAAAATCAAGAGATGAAGAGATATGCTAATCAATCTAGGAATGGAAATAGATGGAAGAAGGGAATATTTTTAATATCTATCCTATGGTAAATGTGGGAAGAAACACCCTAGTACTTGCTTAAAAGGAACGAGAGTCTGTTACAAGTGTGTTGAAAAAGGCCACCATGCTCGTGATTGCAAGGGGAAGAAGGAAGCTACTGATGTCCAATGCTACAATTGTAGGGAGATGGGACATTATGAAAATGAATGTCCTAAGCATCCGGGGAACTTACCTCAGAAAAGGCCAAGGGATCAAGGCCAAGCTTATGCTATCACTACTGCTAAGGTAGAAGCTCCGAAAGACGTGGTGCCAGGTAATTTAATGGTTTCCGCATGTTTAGAAAATGAATTATTTGATTCTGGATCATCACATTGTTTCATATCTTCCCAGTTTTCTAAGAAAATTAGATATTTACAATTTGATTTAACAAGGGAGTTGTCTGTTAATACTCCTAAAGGAAGTATCATTGCAACAACGTATTGTGAATCAGTCCCCATTAGAGCACATAAATGTTTTTTATCTGCTGATCTCATCGTCATACATATGATTGAGTTTGATATAATCCTTAGTATGGATTGGCTTTCGGACCATGATATGAAGATTTATTGTAAGAAAAAGGAGGTTACTATTTTTGATGATGATGATAAGGAACACCTTATCTTTAGAGCAGAATCGTCACCACCTAATTCTTATCTAGATCCACCCCCAGTAGCTCATCTAAATTCAATTATTGGGGATGAATAGAATGAAATGATTGTGGGTGAGGAAAGGAATGTTCAGATAGAGTATTTACCTATTGTGATAGAATATGTAGATGTGTTTCTGGAAGAATTATGTAACACCCAAAGATATAATGAAAAATATTATTTTTAATTTCATTTATGTCTTGTGTTTTACATTAAAACAAAGGAGTATTTCACAACACACAACCCTATCTTGGCTGCATTACACGCAATGACGACCTTCCTCGATAGCATGTGTAGTAGGCAAAACCGAGTTTCCCTAAACGAGATATTATTATAATATTATTTTGAAATAGCCTTTATGAATAGTAATACACACTTTTTCAAATTTTATAAATTTTATCTTTCAAAATAGACTTCATTTTTTGGATTTGGAATATCGAAATTATCATAGGGTGATATTTTGGTACTTTTCAGATAACTTTCATATTATGATGAATAGTGAAAATTACTAAATTTTAATTAAAAACAAATTTTTTAATCAAAATAATTAATAGTGATAAATTATTAATTTGAGTGGTTTTAAAGTATATTTAGAATATATATTTTTATAATTTAAAACAATTTTGGTCATTAGATGTAATTTCACATTTAAACTGGTCATAAACAAGTGACAATCTTTTGATAGTTATTTCTCTTAAAAAACATGCTATTTGTTTTGACGACGGGAATAAATTTTTAAATTAGTTAATGTAACTTATATGTATTGAATTTGGTAAAATAGAAATAATTTTTGAATTCATAATATCAAATATATCTTAGGCCTAATTTTTGGTATTTTTCTGAAACTTTCATTTTTGATGAATAGTGAAACCACTAAGTGGTAGTTATAAAACTAATTTTTCATAAAACATAATTTTAGCACTTTTGTGAGTGGAATTTTGAAAATCCGAGAGACACGGTTAATATCAAGTACTAAAATGTGGTTCAATGAGATGAAAACATTTTTTGGTGAATAATAACTTTTTACTTTTTTTTACCACGGTTAAAAGTAAATAGGGTAATTAAGGGTAAAAATGATATTATTATTACCCTAAAACATGTCCTAATTATATCTGATAAGGGTAATTCGACCAAAAACAACCGTAGAAATAAAATATGACCATTTAGTCCCACTTGTATTAGATTAGGACATTTATTATCAATTTATTTAAAGAAGGGTTAAAATTGTTAGAATCAAAGTTTAATAAGTAAATCATTTTTAATATGGGGTTATACATAAGATAAATTCGACTATAAAAATTCATTAGAAATCTAAATAAATTTCCTACATAATGGTATTTTATTTTTAATTTTTAGAAATTTAATAATTTAATTTATTTATGACACAACGATGATGCAGTAATTATCTTATTAATGAAATATTGACATAATTGATGTTATAAATACCCAAATAAATGAAATTTGAGACTTTTTATGAATTAAAATAATTTTTTAGGTTAAAATGACATGTTAGTATTGATTTAATTAATTTATTTTTAACAAATCATTCTGTTATGATATTCACAAAAATTAATTACTAAATAGTGTCAAAATTGACATAAAATAGTTTTTAAAACAAATATTATATTATTAATTGTTATTTTATTCCTAAAATTCTAAGTATCGCCCAAATGACTTAGATAAGGTTATACATATTAATAATAAACAACTTGGGGTTATTTTGTCTTGATATCGTATGTTTATTAACCTTATGGTGTAAGAAAACAAGAAGACACGAGAATAGTTAAATTATCTAACTTAAAGTTAAATCTAAATGATATGGTTAAAATTGATAACTAAACTTGTCTAAATTATATTGGATGAGAGGATATAGACCCATACCCACCTTATATTCTATATATATCAATTTGGAGCTATTAAAACCCGAATTTTGCTTTATAATAATATAATATTTTTAGTTTTCCAATGGATCCCCTCTCCTCCCTTATAAAAGGGCACCTCCTACCTCTCTTACTCACACCACTATGAGCCTTCAAGCTCGGCCAAACCCTCCCAATTTCTTCTCTAAACTTCCCTATAGACATCCTATAGGTCTTTGTATTCTTCAAAGACCAATTTTAGTGCCCTAAAAGGAGGTCTCAAAGAAGCGCTTCAAAGAATAGGTAATGTCCGTTATCGATTATTTCATCTTTATTTCTTCTTCAACTTCTTCTTATTTAGTTGTTTCATTATTAAGTAATAACATCACTATCATAAAATAATGATATGTTATTATAAGTACGAAACAACCCTATTTCACCATCTATCCATCCTACGGAAAACGAAATCACCGCGCGTGCATACGTATAGAATACCGTCTCCACGCCGTGGTGTAATCTATTTTCCGCCACCACCTTACTTGGATGTGTATAATGGTGTAAATAATGACTATTAATGATTAATGTAAAGTGATATTGATTCATAAATAGTATATATACACTCTAATACAATTCCACGATCATGGGAAAGATATCATCGCTCGTGCGTACGTACGGAATACCGTCTCCATGAAGTGATGGGACTCGTTTTACATGATCTTCATTGCATAATGATTATATAAATGAATTGAATAAATGAATATGATATATATTACACTAATACCATTCCGGAAATGAGGTATCTATAACCTAAAAATAATAATAAGAATTTATTCGACTAAACACGCATAAGAACAAAAAGTAATAAACACCCGAAGAACAAGTAACAATGAAATATTACTAATAATATGCTATGAATATGACCATATATGATATCATAAAAATAAGTATGATTCTTTAATAAGTAAATAACATTATTTAAATCATTATACATGAGGTTCAGACACTTATGAATCAAATTGGATCGAAGGTAAGGGAAATATCACAATCTCATTTTTAT
This sequence comes from Viscum album, assembly GCA_963277665.1. Lineage (NCBI taxonomy): Eukaryota > Viridiplantae > Streptophyta > Magnoliopsida > Santalales > Viscaceae > Viscum > Viscum album. Next base: position 867,662,667 of record OY728120.1, read on the forward strand.
CCAAGATTGTTTGTACTTTGGAATTTACTGGGATGTATTTTATCATCCACATCCATGTTACCTCAATATGTAATATTTTTTCCATCCACCTAAAATTTTTTAAATCCAATTATACACTTCGGTGAGTTTTTAGTAAAGGAAATGAAAGGAATCTTTTTTCATTTTTCGTACGAGGTTCTTTTTGACTTTTCCGACAAAAGTACGAGAAGAATGTTTTTTTAACTTACATGAAATTGATGGATTTTTAAAATATTATCTCCAATAAGATTCCTTTACATGTTTTAAAGCTTATTTTTAATCAACTTCTTTTAGTTTAGAATTGTATGACATGTTAAGAAAGGAATAGTGTTTTTGAAGTAGAAAGGATATTTTCCTCAGGAGTGGAGTTCAAGTGTTTTATCAAAATTATTTTCCATCTAAGATAATATAAGGTTATGTTTCTACCCCTATTATTACATTGATTTGATTATGTTGTGATGGAAATATTTTTATGAATTCCCTTATCTTATATGAATTGTTTTATGATGTCATGATGTTTAAGATTCCCATTTTTATTGCATGGGTTATGCTATGATGTATGGTTTATGATTTTGTGGCACACATAAGAATGGTATCATTATGAGATGTGTGGGACCTATATCTCCATCCAATTCATTGGTTAAAGATTTTAAATCTCATGAGTTATACATGGATGGAACGGTAGGTTAAACCATTTCAATGAAACATGACTGAAACGAGGAATGAACTTGGTTTAGAAATGGACTTTGTCCACTAAGATAGTCTTGGCAATGTGTCTTGACTAATAATAAATGATTCTCTATGATTATGTGTGTATGCCACAAAGCTTTATGTTTAATGATATGATTATTGGGATTAAATTTCACTTCTATGATTTATCCCATGTTATGATCTCTTTTGTAGGATAATATTTTCATAATGTTATGTTATTATATATATGATATGTTTGATATTTATTTTGTTTACCCTTAATGAGCATTTGAGATCACCCATTTATGTTTTATTTTTCCCTAGGACCAAAAGAAAGGTTTTAGTTAAGGAAAAAAAAGTGGAAGGTCATTATGGAGATGTTGAAGATCTTTCACCACGATTAGAAGATTACGTTCCAAGTTTATAAAGACACTAAACTATTACGGTCCTTGTGTGTCTGATTTTGTTATGTATTAAGTATTCCTCAAAAGTAATGTAATGTCCATGTATGTTAGGATTCAGGTCTCTACAATTGGTATCAGAGGAAAGGTTTAGTCAACCTTTGGAAACCAGGATGCGAAAACGTTAGTGAGATCCCTAGAGATATTTCTAAGGTATGTCTAGGGATGTCCCTAAAGATAAGTATATGTATAGGATATAGTCCTAGAACTGAGGTAACGATCATAGAATTTAACCTATGATGTTAGATATTGAGGGAACTCTCCCTTTACTATTTTGTTTTCCCTAGCATGATTTTTGCCTCTCACACTATTCTTTTTGGGTTTTAGAAAATGGCTTGAAACAAGAAGATTCACGATAATGGAGGATATGAGAGACAATGGAATGATATTCTTCATGAGAAACCAAATGAAACGGGTTCTGGATGTCCAAACATTGTTATTATGCCTAATCATCAATCTCATAATATGATCAATAATCTCAACTTTGGTAAGTTTCCTAACTCGGCTAATAAGAGAAAGATGGATTTTCATTATGATCATAGAGGAAAGAATGTTCAATTTCCCCTATATAAATCATGTGGGAAGAGGCATCAAGGAGACTGTTTAAATGGAACTGAAAGATGATTTGGTTGTGGAAAAGAAGGACACAAAGCCAGTATGTGCAAAAGAAAAGGTTCAGTTAACACCATGGACAAGGATAATGGTATTGCTACGACATCAACAATGATTGGATGTTTTAAATGTGGAATGTACGGGCATTATGCAAACCAATGCCCTAATGGAAAATCTCATGAAGAGAATCATCATGGTCATATGGGTATTATTTATGTGGATGATGATGAGGAGACTACAAATGAAATATGAGCTGAAAGAAGTGTTGAAGATCAGTCAATTGTTTTAGAAGGTAGTGGAATGATGGTATGTTTATCGAGAGTTATGTTGTATAGTTAATGGTACTATGGAATAATGAATCATCTAAGTATTGTTACACTATTTATTTTCTAAAGTATTTGAAAGTATATGTTGAATGGTACCAGTAACCATAGAAGGTTATTCAGATATTTTTTGGAAATTAGATGATATGCGCATAATGAAGGAATAAGAAGATAATGAGATGTTTGATTGTATTCATGAGCTCATGATTGATATAAGGACTAAGTGATATCATGGTTTGAGTATATAGAATTTTGAGGATTTTGGTATGTGGAAAGTGTTAACTTTTAACTAGATTTTTGCTTTCACTAAGGTTCAATGGGTATTCATTTTTCAAGAGAATACATGATCAAGGCCTTCGAATGTTTGGAATGTGACCATAAAGACATATCTTATGATATATGGGGATCAACGATGGTATTAACATGCTTATGAAATTTCTGGTAATCGTTTTCACTATATTATGAGAGTGGACGACAGTATTATGCATAAGCCTAAAGATTGGAATGGATTATGTTGGACATAAGTTAGTATTTTCTATTGATAGATGTTTTTTCGATATTATTGATGGGATGTTATAGTAATATAGTTTTAGAAAAAGGACAACCTACAAGATGTGCGATGGCCCATCGTGTTAGACAAGGCTGTGGGAATCGAATCCACAACTGAAGTGCGACTGGCCTTTATTGCCTACCACTGGCCTACAGGAAGTCCCTGGTTAGTAGAAACTAGTTTTATTTTATTAAGAGGTATGATATATGAAGTATAAGTTAATTTTTAGAACCATATACGATTAATCTGACCATAAGATGGACTTATAACTATTGCTAACCTTTTGTTTGAAACAGAATGAATGACCCATCATTCTATCACATGATCTGCTTACACATCACGAATAACAAATTCAACTTCATTTCTTTAAGGGATGAAGTGGAAATTGTTCAATTCACGAACAATAGTGAGATTATACCAAAATCATGTAAGTATTTCTTTTAATTCATCAACTTTAGGGAAATGATATTGAAAACAAAAAATGTTTCCCTAGTTCCTTTATATTCGATGAATCAGATGGTACATTAGATCATCACAAATCTATAGATTTGTGATTGATGGCCTTTTTATAGCCATGTTATCTACCACTCTCCATCATAACTTGATGGTTAGATTTTTCTTCCATATCCATATTTTCACATATGTTCTCCTACATGGAAACCCAGTGATGAGTTAATTTGGGTAACCATTACGTTTCATACATTAGTTTTCAAATCCATGTTTTGGTATTCCTTTTTACGATGTGGGTTTCTAATAAAAAACATTCGATTATTAAACCATTTATAACCCGGACGAATTTTGAGGGCGAAATTCATTTTAAGGGGGGTAGAATGTAATTTCCCGAGATTTTATAAAAAATATTATTTTTAATATCATTAATTTATTGTGTTGTATGTTACAACAAAGGAGTCTTTCAAAACACGCAAACCTAACTTGGCTGCATTACACGCAATCACGACCTTCCTCGATAGCATGTGTAGTACGCAATACCGAGTTTCACTAAATGAGATATTATTATAATATTATTATGAACTAGCCGTTATGAATAGTAATACCCACTTTTTGAAATTTTATAAATTTTATCATTCAAATTAGACTTCATTTTTGGATTCGGAATATCGAAATTAGCTTAGGGTTAAATTTTGGTACTTTTCGGATAACTTTCATATTCAGATGAATAGTGAAAATTACTAAATTTTAATTAAAAACAACTTTTTTAATCAAATTAATTAATAGTGATAAATTATTAATTTCATTGGTTTTAAAGTATATATAGAATATATTTTTACAATTTAAAACAATGTTGGTCATTATATGTAATATCACATTTAAACCGGACATAAACATGTGTCAATCTTTTAATAGTTATTTCTCTTAAAAAACACGCTATTTTTTTGACGACGGGAATAAATTTTTAAATTAGTTAATGTAACTAATATGTTTTGAATTTGGTAAACTATACATCATTTTTGAAGTCATAATATAAAATATATGTAAGGCCTAATTTTTGGTATTTTTCTAGAAACTTTCATTTTTGATGAATAGTGAAACCACTAAGTGGTAGTTAAAAAACTGAATTTTTCATAAAAATTAATTTTACCACTTCTGTGAGTGGAATATCGAAAATCCTAGAGACATGGTTAATATCAAGGACTAAAATGTGGTTCAATGAGATGAAAATAATTTTTGGTGAATAGTAACTTTTTACTTTTTTAACCACGGTTAAAATTAAATATGGTAATTAAGGGTAAAAATGATATTATTATTACCCTAACACATGTCCTAATTCTATTGGATAAGTTTAATTCGACCAAAAACTACCTTAGGAATAAAATATAACCATTTATGCCCACTTGGATTAGATTTGGACATTTATTATCAATTTATTTAAAGAAGGGTTAAAATAGTTAAAATCAAAGTTTAATAAGTAAATAATTTTTACTATGGGGTTATACATAAGATAAATTCGACAATAAATATTCATTAGAAAGATAAAACATGTTCCTACATAATGGTATTTTATTTGTAATTTTTAGACATTATATAATTTAATGTATTTATGACACAACGATGATGCAGTAATTATCTTATTAATGAAATATTGACATAATTGATGTTATAAATACCCAAATAAATGAAATTTGAGACTTTTTATTGATTAAAATAATTTTATAGCTTAATATGACATGTTAGTGTTGAGTTAATTAATTTTCATCGAACTAATCATTCTGTTATGATTTTTACAAAAATCAATTAGTAAATAGTGTCAAAATTGACATAAAATAGGTTTTAAAACAAATATTATATTATTAATTGTTATATTATTCCTAAAAATCTATGGTTCTGAAAACACACTTAGATAAGGTTATATATATTAATAATAAACATCTTGGGGTTCGTTTTGCTTGATATAGTATGTTTATTAACCATATAGTGTAAGAAAACTAGAAGACATGGTAAAAGTTAAATTATCTAACTTAAAGTTAAATCAAAATGATAAGGTTAAAATTGATTCCTAAACTTGTCTAAATTCTATTGGATAAGAGGATTTAGACCCCTCCCCACCTTATCTTTGAAATATATCAATTTGGAGCTATTAAAACCCGAATTTGGCTTTATAATAAAATAATATTTTTAGTTTTCAAAGGAGCCCCTCTCATCCATTATAAAAGGGCACCTCCTCCTTCACTTCCTCACACCACATTGAGCCTTCATGCTGGTCCAACCCCTGCCAATATCTTCTCTCCACTTCCCTAGAGACATCCTATATGTCCTGGTCTTCTTCGAAGACCAATTTTAGCTCCCTAAAAGGAGGTCTCAATGAAGCGCTTCAAAGAAGAGGTAATGTCAGTTACTGATTCTTTCACCATTATTTCTTATTCCACTTCCTCTTATTTAGTTGTTTCCTTATGCAGTAATAACATCAGTATCACTCATATACTTATATGTTCTTATAAGTATGAAACAACCTTATTTCACCATCTATCTATCCTACGGAAAATGAAATCACCGCGCGTGCGTACGTACGGAATACCGTCTCCATGCCGTGGTGTAATCTATTTTTCACCACCACCTTACTTGGATGGGTATAATGGTGTAAATAATGACTATATATGATTATTGTAAAGTTATATTGATTCTGATATAGTATATATATATACTCCAATACAATTCCACGATCATGGGAACGATATAATCACTCGTGTGTACGTACGGAATACCGTCTCCACGATGTGATGTGACTCGTTCTACATGATCTTCATTGCATAATGATTATATAAATGAATTGAACGAATTAATATGATATATATTACACTAATACCATTCTTGAAATGATTTATCTATAACCTAAAAATAAGAATAATAATTTCTTCGACAAAACACGCATAAGAACAAAAAAAGTAATAAACACTCGAATAACAAGTAGCAATGAAATATTACTAATAATAAGCTAAGAATATGACCATATATGATATCATAAAAATAACTATTTTTCTGGAATAAGTAAATAAAATTATTTAAGTCATTATACAGGAGGTTCAGACAACTACGAAGCAAATCAGATTTAAGGTAATGGAAATATCACAATCTCATTTTTATCCGAGATTGTTTGTACTATGGAATTTACTGGGATGTATTTTATCATCCACGTCCATGTTCCCTCATAATGTAATATTGTTTCCATCCCCCAAAATTTTTTTAAATCCAATTTTAACCTTCGGTGAGTTTTTAGTAAAGTATATGAAAGTAATCTTTTTGTTTATTTCATACGAGATACATCTTGACTATTCTGAAAAAAGTATGAGAAGAATGTTTTTTAAATTATACGGCATGAATGTATTTTTAAAACATTATCTCCAATAATATTCCTTTACATGTTTTCATGTTTATTTTTAATCAACTTCTTTTAGTTTAGAATTGTATGAGATGTTAAGAAAGGAAAAGTGTTTTTGAAGTAGAAAGGATATTTTCCTCAAGAATGGAGTTCAAGTGTTTTATCAAAATTATTTTCCATCTAAGATAATATAGGGTTCTGTTTATATCCCTATTATTACATTGATTTGATTATTTTGTGATGGAAATATTTTTATGAATTCCTTTATCTTATATGAATTGTTTTATGATGTCATGATGTTTATGATTTCCATTATTATTACATGAGTTATGCAATGATGTATTGTTTATGATTTTGTGTCACACATAATAATGGAATCATTATGAGATGGGTGGGACCTATATCTCCCTCTAATGAATTGGGTAAATATTTTATATCTCAGGATATAGACATGGCTGGAATGGCAGGTTAAACCTGTTCAGTGAAACAGGACTGAAACAAGGAATGAAATCGGTTCAGAAGTGGACTTTGTCCACTAAGATAGTCTTGGCAATGAGTCTTGACTAATAGGAAATGATTCTCTAGGATTATGTGTGTATTGCACAAAGCTTCATGGTTTACGTTATGATTATTGGGATTAAATTTCATTTATATGATTTATCCGATGTTATGATCTCTTTTACTGGATAAGATTTTCAAAATGTTATCTTCTTATAAATATGATATGTTTGATATTTATTTTGTTTACCCTTACTGAGCATTTGAGCTCACCCTTTTGTATGTTTTCTTGTCCCCAGGTCAGGAAGAAAGATATTAAGTAGGATATTCCAAAAAGGGACTATAGATATGATGAAATAAATGGGAGACAATGTAGATGCTTTATGAACCAGTTGTTTATGAGTCCTAGTTTCTAAAGACACTATACCTATACGGACCTTTCCTGATTTTTTTATATGTTGTAATAAGTGTGATTCAATTTTGATGTAATAACAATGTATGTAAAGTATGGGTCGTTATAATTTACCTGGACATCCTCTAGAACGATAAGTTGAGTTTTCCATTGATTTAATTTCTGGATCAAGGCCTATATTGAAGACCCCTTATAGAATGGCCACTGTAGAATTAGTTGAAATAAAAAAACAACTAGAGGAATTGAGTAATAAGGGATTTATTCTCCCTAATGTTTCTCCATGGGGAGCCCCTGTTCCCTTTGTTAAAATGAAAGATGGATCTATGAGGTTATGTATCGACTATAGGGAGATCAATGCTATAACAATAAAGAATAGTATCCTCTACCTCACATTGATGATTTATTTTACCAATTGCAAGGAGCTCAATACTTTTCAAAGATTTTCCTTCGATCTGGATACCATCAGTTGTGTGTGAAGAAGGAAGACATTCCAAAGACAGCATTTTGAACTAGGTATGGGCATTACGAGTTTACAGTAATGCATTTTTGATTTACTAATACACCCTCTATATTCATGGATCTGATGAATAGAGTTTTCAAGGAATATCTTGATGAATTTGTGGAGGTATTTATTGATGATATCTTGGTATAACCCAAAAGCTACGAAGATCATGAAAATCCCTTGCGCATTATCCTAGAGACTCCTATAAGACATGAATTATATGGGATGTTTAGAAAGTGTGAATTTTGGCTTCAGGAGATTTCTTTTCATGGCCATATTGTCTATAAAAATAGAATCTCTGTTGGTCATTCTATGACCAAGGAAATCCAAGAATGGCCAGCACCTACGAGTATAACTGAGTTACGCAATTTTATTGGTTTGGTAGGTTATTATCGATGTTTCTTCCAGAAATTTTCTTGATTGGCTAACCCATTAACGAAGCTCACACGTAAAGGGGTTAAATTTGATTGGGAAAAAGACTGTGAATAATGTTTCGAATAACTGAAGAGAATATTATGCAATGATCCTATATTGACTCTACCTTCGGGGAATGATGGGTTCATTATTTATAGCGATGCATCGAAGAAAGGACTTGGTTGTGTCTTTATGCAGAAGGATAGGGTTATTGCCTTTGCATCACGATAGTTGAAAATTAATGAACAAAACTATCCTACTCATGATCTTGAGTCATAAACAGTGATCTTTGCTTTGAAGATATGGAGGAACTACCTCTATGGTGAAAAATGTGAGATTTATACTGATAAAAAGAGTTTGAACTATATTTTCTCACAAAAAGAACTCAACATGATGAAAAGGAGATGGCTTGAATTACTCAAGGATTATGATTGTACAATACACTACCACCCGAGGAAAGCAAACAAGGTGGCAGATGCTTTGAGCAGAAAAGACCATGGAGTTTTGAACAATATGAGAATTGAAAGGGATCCAATTTTCATGGATCTGGGGAATATAGACATGGGAATAACTAGGGAAGGTGAAACATCTAAGCTTTTTCAAATGGTTGCCAAACAATCTTTACTAGAAAGGATTAAGATTTCTCATATCGATGATGAATAATTTCAAAAGAAGATTAAAGCTGTGAATGATGGGAGATTGAGATACATTGTGTTTGAAGAAGGAATTTTGAAATTTGGGAAGAGACTTTGTGTTCTCGATATACCTGATCTAAAAATAGAATTTCTGGATGATGCTCATAGTTCCAATTTCTCTATACACACTGGGAGCACCAAAATGTATTGAGACTTGAAGGATCATTTTTTGTGGGAAAAAATGAAGAGGGAGATTGCTGATTTTGTGTCATGATGTATGGTTTGTAAATAAGTGAATGCTGGAAGGCAACAGCCTGGAGGAGTCATGAAACCTCTTCCCATACCGGAGTGGAAATGGGATAATATCACAATGGACTTTGTCATGGTATTACCAAAGACTCCTAGAAAGAATGATGCAATAAGGGTTATTGTTGATCATCTTACCAAGTCAGCACATTTTCGTGCTATAAGAGATGATCTACCACTGGAACGTCTAGAAAGACTATATATTAATGAAGTTGTGAGACTTCATGGAGTACCCCTATCGATTGTTTCTAATCGTGATCCCCGTATTACGTCAAGATTCTGTAAAAGTCTTCTGAAAGCCTTTGATACTGAACTTCATTTGAGCACTTCCTACCACCCTCAAACAGATGGACAATCAGAACGAAATATTCAAACCTTAGAATACATGTTGAGATCCTTCTCACTTGACTTTCAGGGTATGTAGGATCAATATTTACCTCTGGTAGAATATTCCTAGAACAATAGCATCAATTCGAGTATTCATATGGCACCATATGAAGCCTTATACGGAAAGAGATGTTGTGCACCAACCTATTGGGATGACGTTGGTGAAAGAATTCTGTAGGCCTAGAAATGGTAGAAGAAACAATTGAAAAGGTTAAGGTAATCCAAAACCATATCAAAGCAGCTTAAAGTTGGTAGAAGAACTATGACGATAATTGAAGGAAGGATTTGGAATTTCAAGTTAGTGATCATGTTTTCCTTAAGGTATCTCCATAGAAGGGAGTCATAAGTTTTTAAAATAATTGTAAATTGAGTCCCATGTACATCGGACCTTTCGAAATTCTAGACCGAATTGGGGCTTTAGCTTACCAATTGGCAATGCCTCCAAGTCTCTCGAAAGTTCACGATGTGTTCCATGTATCTCTGTTGAGAAAATACATGCCTGACCCAACGCATGTACTCACCATTGAGGAATTATAAATAGAACCCGATCTGTCTTATTGTGAATATCCCGTCAAGATTATTGATATGAGACAACAAGTACGGAGAAACCGGACGACTCATCTTGTAAAAGTCTTGTGGATAAACCATAAGACGAAAGAGGAAATGGGGGAACCCAAGTAACTTATGATGAAGAACCACCCGAGTCTTTTCATGCGGTTGTATTCTAGAAATTTTGAGGACAAATTAATTTGAAGGAGGGGATAATTTAAAACCCCAAGCTTCTATGGTACACTTCCCTTTGAATAATGCATTAGCATGTGTTGTACGCAACATCTTGTTCTAACACACACCACAACCAATAAAACTAACCGTTATGAATAGTAATACTGAATTTTTAAATTTTTATAAATTTGATCTCTCAAAATGGACTTTATTTTTGGACTCAGAGTATCAAATTTAGCCTAAGGTGAAATTTTGGTACTTTTCGGATAACTTTAATATTTTGATGAATAGTCAAAATTACTAAATTTTAATTAAAAACAAATTTTTTTAATCAAAATAAATAATAGTGATAAATTATGAATTTGAGTGGTTCTAAAGTATATTTAGAATATATTTTTACTATTTAATACAATTTTGATCATTGGACATAATTTCACAATTAAACTGGACATAAACAAGTATCAGTCTTTTGATAGTTATTATGTCTTAAAAAATGCTTTTTGTTTTGACAGCGGGAATTAATTTTAAATTAATTTCTTCCAATTTTGTGTTTTTAATTTGGAAAAATGGATTCCAAATTTGGAATCAGGATGTCCAAATGTGTAAATAGGTATCTTTTTTTAGACATTTTGAAGAGTTACTTCGGTAAAGATTTTATTTACCATGGTTAAAGGGTAAATCTGGTAAATAAGAGTTACGAAATAATATTATAATAATAATAAATTATCATAAAACGTGTCCTAACCTTATTGGTGGATACATGTCTGACAATGGGCATCTTTGGGTCGATTTCGGGACTCCATGGATCGACTTGTAGGTGATAGGGACACTTTATTTTAATTAAGTTAAAATAAATACAAAAATGACGTAAGCATATATCTTTTAGAAAAACAATTTTTACATAGGGTTATATATTTTTTATTTTTGACTATAATTATTAATTAGAAATATATAAATATTTCCTACATAATGGAAATTTATTTATAATTTTTAGACATTATATAATTTAATTTATTTATGACACAATGGTGATGCAGTAATTACTTAATTAATAAAAAATTAGAATAAATGATATTATAAATACCCAAATAAATGTAAAATGAAACTTTTAATAAATAACAATAATTTTATAAGCTAATATTACATGTTATAATTGATTTAATTAACTTTTTTCTAAGTAATCATCCTGTAATGAGTTTTACAAAAATCAATTATTCAATAGTTTGAAAATTGACATAAAATAGTTTTTAAAACAATGTTTATATTATTAATTGTTATTAAATTCCTAAAAACCAATGATTCGTCCAAGAGACTCATATAAAGATATATGTATCATTAATGGACCACTTGGTGGTCTATTAGATGTATATAGGTTTTTTATTAACCATATAATATAAAAATACAATGAGACATTGTAAAAGTGAAACTAATTAACTAAGAGATAATACTTAATGATAAGGTTAATATAGTAACCCAAACCTATATAAATCCTATTTCTTGAATGGTTTAAGACCTATACCCACCTTAAACTTTAAATTATCTACTTTGGTGCCATTAGAAACTGAATATGAATTTATTATAAAATAATATTTCTAGCTTTTCCAAAGGTGCCCCTCACCCCTCTTATAAAAGGGCACTCCCCCTTCTCATTATTTCACACCTTCAATGACTTTTGGATCGGCCAAAACCTGCCCAAATACTCTCTCAACTTCCCTCAATTCATCCTAGAGGCCTTACTTTAGTCAGAAAGCTATCTTAAAGAGCCATTTTGATAAAATCAAAAGGAAGAACCTGAAGAAGAGGTAATGATTTCACCACCCCTTTCCATGTTCCTATCTTCTTCCACTTCTTCTATCTTTGTTATTAACATTCGAAAATAATAAATCCAGTATCTCATATATACTGAAATTATATTATAAATATGGTACAACCATATTGTGTATTATATCCATCCTTTAATTATAATTCACCATACCAGCGTACGCACGGCTTACCGTCTCCACGTCGTGGTGTAATTGTTATTCAATAAATTATTATTTGGATGAGTATAATAATGATGTGTAATTATTTTAAACAATAAATATAACATGATAATGATTCTGTATAAATTATATATCATCCAATTAAATATTATTTAAATATCAAAACAATGATATTGTCACTCGTGTGTACGTACGGACTACCGTCTCCACGAACGCGATGAGATTCATTCTCCATCGTATCCTTTCAAGTCTAATTCTCATTTGATGATTAATCTAAGGACTTGATATAATTCTGGATATGAATAAGATACAACCTATCAATTAAAAAAAAGGTTTACATAACAAAACACATAAAAGAAAACAAGTAAGTTAACACCCAAAACAACGATAATACTAAGATATTATTAACAAAGAAATGTTAAAAGATCATATATGATATCATATTAATATATATGATTCTTGTATAATTTAATAACAAATATTTTACCATTATACAGGAGGTTAACCTACCCCAACCAAGGAAAAGTACAAGGTAAGGGTTATTTCACAATCACTTCATTATCCGAGGTTGTTTATAGGTGATTATCTACTGGGACTTCTTTATCATCCACATCCATGTTTCTTAAAAATGTATTTCAAAACATTTTTACTATTTACTGGAATATGGGTTAAAGTAATTTATACCCTTGTTGACTTTTTTAATTGGATTATAAAGGAATATTTCTGTCTTTTTCCAAACAAGGTCCTTTTTAACCTTTTCGACGTAATTAAGGTAAAAATGTTTTTTTAACTTATACGGCAGGTGCAGCTATTTTCCACCGTTATAAAATCGTCAAAGCATCCCTTACAATCTTATAAGAATATTTTCAAAGAAAATGTTTTATTTTATAAATATGTGACTGTTAAATGATTTCAAAATAGAAAGAGATATTTCTCTAGAAAGAGTTTTGATTTCATCTATGTCAACATCCTTTGATGGATTTTACGCTTATTTTAAGTTGATTTATTATGATACAAAACTTCTATATTGTATTGAAGTTTTTTTGATATGTTTGACTGTGGATGTGTTATTTTTATACCATTCATGGTTTATGGATGAAGTATTTACATTTTTTATTTTAGTTTTAATACGAATGTTTATGTTATGTTTAATCCTTTTCATATGGGAATGCATTAGACTTAATATGTGATGGGTGGAGCCCGCTATAGCTCCTCAATGCATCGGTAGGTCTCATGAGAAAAACTAGTGTCTTGGCACAATGCCTTGGAGAAATCATATTTGTAATCATTACACGAAGCCTTGGCTATGTGGTTATGATAGTCTGGCATTATGCATTTCATCATTATGAAAGTGGTTATTGATATTGCATGTGATTATTCGATTAGTAGAACATCCATGTGAATATGTAAATGGCATTATTTCATTTTATTTTTTCCATTCCACGTTGAAGTTCAAGTTTAAAAGCCTTGTGTTTTAGTTATACATTTCTTTAAATGTTTATTCTTATTTATGAAAGTTTCCACTATATTTTTATCCTTACTTGGTATTTGAGGTCACCCCTTTTCTATGTTTTATTTTTCCCAGGATGTGAAGAAGTAAATTATGAATGACCTACAAGGATAGTATTAGGGGATACAAGTGTAGACTATGGAGACTATGTTGTTGTATTTTTTATTTTTATGATGTAATGTAAAACTTTATGAATATATCTAGTGTTTCCAAGGATACTAAACTAATATGCCTTTAGAGATTTTATCTTTCTTGTGATCATGCCAATGTTATTTAATAATTCACCGTCTCTGGGTAACTGGGGTCGGGGAGTTACAATTAATATCATTAATATCATCCATAAAAAAGGTAATGAAAAAAACCTCCACTTTATAGAGGCCATAGTTTGCGCTACACATTAACAATGTTATTTTGTATTTATATGTTGATAAAATGTAGCAGTAATTATGGTTCCACTAATAAGAAAAAATAAATTTATTATAATTAATGTTTTTTCATCATATTATGATTCTAATAAATTTTTTAAAGAGTTATATTTGGAAGAAAATCTCATGTTGTTGACTTGGTTATCCCATAGAAGTTCCCTTAAAATTGAAGGTATTAAAATTATTATGAGTGACCACTGGGTTATATTTCTAGGATAGGGTTCAATGAAGAGTAAAATGGTAATATATTCAAGGAGATATTCCAACGATATTTGTTTTATTGAATGGTGTTAGTAATATCCTTTTATATACAAAAAAAGTGGCATTTTTTGAAACACTAATCATTTTTCAGTAATTCCTTACCCAATTCTCATGTCAACAACTCTAAATTTTTTAAATTACCCAGTCTGTATTGTCTTTTGGTCAATAATGCAACAACCATGTGCTTCCATAGAAGTTATATAAATGATAGTGTTTTTAATTTTAGGTCATTACATTTTACTCTATAAAATAAAAAAGACTAGTTTTTACTTTGTTATTTTTTGATTTATTAATAATATTACATAACCCATGTTACCATTTTTGTGGGTGATGGAATTATATATAAAATATATATAATCCAAATAAAATTATAAATATTATAAAATTAACTTTTAGAGTTAAATAGATAATATGTAGAAGCCAGATTTTATTTAAAAATGACATTTTTACCATTATTAATTCTGAATCATGTTTAGAATTGATTAAAAATTAAATGTTTGTTGCTAATTTCACCTTTAATTGAAGTGTTTTTTTTTGAAAATGATTATTTATATTTTATTTATTTAATTAACTAATTGATATTTATTTATTAAATAACTGAACTAAATTAGTTTTGTTAATTAAATAAGTAATTTATCATGTTTTATCTTTAATATTGTATT
Organism: Viscum album; assembly: GCA_963277665.1. NCBI lineage: Eukaryota > Viridiplantae > Streptophyta > Magnoliopsida > Santalales > Viscaceae > Viscum > Viscum album. The sequence goes on from OY728120.1 coordinate 867,677,873, forward strand.
CTAACTTTTATAATTTATTGTACTTTTTTATTTGGACATTATAATTATTATAGTACGATAATTATATTTTCATTATATTTAATTTCCATTTTTCTTGTAGAATATTAATTTTCAATGTTTCTAATTTATTGTGGTTTTTATTAATTCCGATATTATTATAACAATAAAAAATAATTTTTATTAATAATTTTTATTTTTATTTTTAATATTTAGTTTTGTTTATTTTAATATATTAGTGTTTTAATTTTATTTTTTTATTTAATTATTTGATTTTTAATTTTATAAATCTTAAAATTAATTTATTTAATTATTTTGTAGATCTAATTGTTTTTTACAAATTTTATTTTCTATTTGAGTATGATTCGAACAAATAATTGAATTTTATTTTTATTTTTCATTTTTAATATTTGAAATTTTAATTATTTTTAATATTTATAAATTGTTAATTATTAATGATTATGTAGTGTTGCAGTGCCATTGCTGATGTAAGTTTACTCAATCTACTACCCACTTGTAGAACAAGGGTGATTGACGTTGATGAAGAACACCTAAATGTGAGCCATCATGCACTAAATCCAAAAAGATCCCATTTCACAGATATGGACCAATCCCAACGACACTGACACCCCATGATTTCGACATGATGAGAAGATGAACCCTATGGTAGTTGAACCAGATGTAGCCCTATCCATTAGATATGTAGGTCGAAGTCGTCGCTCCCCTAAAAATATGAGGTTTGTGGAAGAAGACTCCTAAGGATCCCCACGTAAATAGAAACACATCTAATGCCAATAATGGAATGATCACCATGCCTTGAATGTCACCAGCGGACACTTGGAGTAACTATAGGATGTGTTATGGCCAAACCCTCTCCCTTGGAGATTAAGAAGTGTCAGAAAAATTTAATAAATTAACATAATATAAATATATCTCTAAAAAAATATTAATGATCAAATAAATTTTTAATTTTAAATATATAATTATAGTTATAATAAAAACAATATTAATATGTTTTTTAATAAATATATTTATTATTATTTATAATAATAATATTATTATAAATACAATTATAAAAGTTAGATTTTTATATTAAATGATAATGTTGACAATTTATTATTTATCTTTTGTTATTATTTCGGAAGAAGATGGCCACAGATACAACCAGAAAAATTTCAACATACCATACATGGGTTTGTTGAGGCTGTTAATTGGTTTGAGCTCATGTCACCCACTTATGATCATTTTTTACGAGACAAGTGACATACTTGTTGATAGAGAATATGTTGAGTCAGACCTAAATCGGTGCACCTCATCAATGAAGAAAATTCAGGGAATAAAGAATATATTCAGAATACTACACACTATTTTAAATAGGGAGACTTAGGGAGACTGAGGTAGATTGGGACTAGTAATAGAGTCAACACCAGAAGTTATGAAGCAAAGAAGCGCTAGATTCCACCATTTATGAGGGAACTCCTCTACATAGATTTTTCATTTATTGATTTGAAATAAAAATAGTTTTTTTTAATTTGAAATGATCAGAATATTATCTTCTTGGGATCAGTGATTTTTAATAGCTAGTTTTATTTCTCATCTTCTCTAGATTAATTAATTTTTTAAATTTCAGAATTGATTGGCTAAGTCAATTATGGAATCCAAAAATTGTTTTCCACTATGTGAACTATATTTCAAAACTCATCAAACAATAATTATGACTAATAATTGATTATTTTATTCAATTTGAAGTTAAAAACATTGGAAATGATTAGCGAGATAGATTTTGATGACATTTTCATCAAATTCAATTACTATTTGAGTGATTCTTGAAGCAGCAAAATTCAAGAATAATTCTTTTACGTGTTTAATCTCTCATGGAGGGGGATTAATTGAATCATTTTTCTAGGTTGAAAATTCAATTAATCTATCATGAATGGTGATATTAATTCAACAAGTAGTATTAATATTTTTAAGAATCTATATTGATCAAATTTTGAGTACTTTTACTCATTTCCTTAACAGTTTTCTTATCACATATTAATTCAAAATCATCATTGATTCATCATTATTTTTTTACTATAAACATGTAAAGTAAAAAAATATTTTTCATGCATTTTTTGCAGTGGATTTTTTTTAGAATTTGGTGCACACCCTTCCATCTGGTAAAAAATCTCAATAGTAACTATACTGTAGTTATTAGGAATTATATGTAATTAAAATAACATGTTTCCAATGATGAATGTGACATGTTTTTTGTTCCATTAATAAGGATGGATTCGTGCGGCCAAATTTCAAAAAAATAATATAAAAAAAAGAAAAAATGAAACAAAAAATGTGCCGGTAAAAAAAATTTGTTCAATGAATTTTTTGTTTGTTTTATTTATCAATTTATTGTTCATATTGTCTTTGTTTGAGGAATAATTATTTTACAGAATCTTTCTGTGATTTAATTATGAACATTCTAAAATGGATTGTCCTACATAACAAATGGAACATTAATGGATCTGGTATAATTTAAATGAAACTCATTATGGTTGTTGTGGCTATTTTGGGAACACTAAATGGTAATTTGATCATAATCCACGACAGAATATAAATAAATATTATGAAACTCACAAATTATATGAATTTATGCCCAAAGATTTTTCCAAAATAGAATAATTATTACAGAAGTTATTCGCTAAAGTTGACCAAAGAGAAAAAGAAGATATAATTAAAATATTTCAAAATTAATCTTTCGAAATTTAGGCCCAGATAAAAAGAATAGTAGGTATGTAACTTATGTAAAAGAGGAAGTGATTTTAGAAATTTTGATAATGAAAAGTAAAATGGGCATTTTGAGTAAAATTAAAGAAAAAAATTTATTTTGAAGAATATGAATCTGATGAAGATAAAAATATTGAAATAACAATATCTCAAAATGAAAATACAACACTGAATATCCCATCAAGAACGTAAAAAGAGTTATGTTAGTTAATTTTGAGAAACAATTGAATGAGATTTAATTAGAATGTCATATTATGTTCTTGGTTCCTAGATTTTAAAAGGTTTACTATTATAGGTGCTTGGAAAAGTTTATTTCTTGAGTTGATGAGAAATAAGAAAATAAGACATTTAATGTTATAAAATCATCACCCTATCATCATGTAATTTTTAATAATAAACCTGAAAATGAAATAGTTAATAGGTTATAATATAAAAATATTGTGGAAATTAGTGATGCTAAAATTCTTGAAAATGATTTGAAGTTCACTCTTCCCTATTTTGAATCATTAATCCCAATAATATTTGAAATTTTGTTCGATGAGATGGATGAGGAAATGTGTTTTGAATAAAGGTTAACTGATGATATTTCACATTTTTTTCATCACCTTAATTATCTTTCTAAAACATCACTTAACAACATGTAAAATAGTTTTGTTATACTTGGGGGAAATTCTTTAAAATAAAAAATTCCTGAATATGAAATTCGTAGAAGTGAATTGAAAAAATATCCCCTAGAAAATGAACTAGAAAACTCAACAAACATTGTTTTAGAGTGTCAAATTTTAGAATGTGAACCTCAAGGAGTGGTCGAACACATAATAAATGATTTAATAAGAGTTAATTTCTCAAGAACATTTTTTGATGATTTTCTATTTTCTAATGAGAAAATTGCTTAAGACATTTATATTCTATGAAACCTGATTTTTTTCGATGAACAAAAATTTAATCATACGTAAATTTTTCTATCTTCCTTAATTGAGTTGAGTGTTGAACCTCCTTATAGTACTGAGAGTATATAAGAATAGGAAGCCTTTTTTATTATTAATTTAGAAAGAACACATCTTTCTTTTGAAAATCCTCTTCTTAAACCTATTATGAATAAATCAGTCCCTAACACCCCATATTTTGATTTTTTATTGTAAATGAGTTAGATAGATTTAAATATAATGTAACACCTTTATAAGAGCATAGTTTACCACTTTTCAATAATGGAAATTTAAAATTTTTTAAATCTTATTGTATTATATAAGTGGACCACACACCTTCCTTGAGTGATTTTTTGCCTCTTTTTTATTGATGAGATAATAAGTTTCATGGAAGAGTTAGAGTGATTGTCCCATTTTACACTTAAGGATGAATTTTTTGAAAAAACAGAGTAAACCGATTTGGTTGGTGAATCCTATGATTTACTAGGAGACATAATTGAGTAGTTACTAAATGTTAATGGGTGTTTCATAGGGATTTTTGAAGCTGTTTGGAGTGTTTATTGTTTTTTCAAAATAACACGTTCGGTTAAAAATTTAATTTCACATACAAATATATTTCTAAAATAGATGTGGTGGTTTTTTATAATAAATCATATATATAAAGTGACTACTGTTATCCTCTAATAAAGTATAACTATAGACTTTAAATTCATTACTTCATTGGAGTCGACCCATAATATTTCTCTTTGTTTTGTAATTTTTTTCTTAAAAATAATGTTCTACTATAATGAATATTTTGTTCTCCATTTCTATTATATTTATATTCTTGAGCTCCGAAGTCATATTTCTTAGATAAGGTTTTTTAGAGGTGTTAACATAATAAAATAGTTCCTATTTATTCTTAACTCACAAGAAGCTGAATGTTTTCAGCCTCATTGGAGTAAATTCCCTAAACTCAACCTTTGTATTTTTATTAAATTTTACCATTTATTGCTAAATTATTATTTTAATGTTTTTCATTTTTAGGAACTATATTTTAATAAACTATTATATTTCTATCAATGATAAGTGGTAATAAAACTTTTGTATGAACTTTATTTAATAAAGAATATTTAATCTGTTGAATTATTTATTTTATTTTTTGTTTATCTATTCTTCTCAATTTTATTAATTCCATGATGCTTGTTGAAATTGAGCTTTAATGTTTTAAAATCCTCTCAATTTTATGAAATTATGTGTGTGGGATTAATACCCATGTATTATAGTGTTAATGTAATTTTTTTTGGTCTTTATAGAGTGTTTAGAATTTAATTTAATATGATATTGAATATCTAATTAAATAAAATTCTCAATAATTCTTGACACCCACTTCACTTTGTTGTCATGTTTAGCATGCTACTGTTTGAGGTTTATTTAAAATTTATGTACTATCCATTTAATTATTTTGAATATATGTTCTAAATTTTGTTGTAAAATATTTATTTCAAAAGGAAAACAATTAGAAATTCATTGTAGCCCTTGAACATATCATTAAAATATTGAATTATAAATCAATTTGAACCAATAAGTATAATTGTTTCCCATCCACATTTGAATTCAAATATGAGAAAAAGATACTTTTTAATTATGGGGGAGATGGTATTCAATTTTTTTTTGAAAGGGTCCCTTGACCAAGAGGCCAAGACTATTATTCATAAAAGAAAATAATGTTACCAGAGACGAAAACATGGGGACATATTAAAATAAGCCTCATAATGGGGTAATATGTTCTATAATGTGTGCCAATAAATTCCCATTTTTTTCATCAATTTTTTATAATTTTAATTTTTTTAACTTCAATTTTTGTGGGTTAATTTTTTTTTCTAATTTTTAATGTTACACTACCACTTTGAAGGGGTTATATCATTTTGAGCCCCAAGAATTTAATTGACTAAATCATTTCCTACCCTTTGGAAATTATTTTTTCATGGTAATTTTTTTAGACAATGTTATACAAGTATATTTTAGTTGATTCTTTTTGAATAAATCAATATTATAAGACACTCATTTATATGAGCTATTAAATGAAAATACTAATTTGTGTTGAGTTTCTTTCCTTCATTCTTTCATACTTTTAATCATTAAGTTATGACTGTTGGATGAGTAATTTATGACACTATGTAATCATTGAACATACTCATCCATTTAGTTTCTTCTATTTGTTTGAGTGATAATTATATTTGACTTCTCACTTGGAGGTAAATAGATGTTTTTAGGCCACAGTTAAATAAAAGTTGATTTTTGTTGAATTTAATTCAAAATTATTCAAAAGTAATCATTTTTGTATAATAGTAATTAAATATTTCACTAAAACTACTTTTTTTTAATATGGAATTCATAAATTCAGCGTTAAATTATTAATTGGATAAAATTTTGTTTCCTTAATCTATTATTTCTGGCATTATATATTTTGATATTGAGATTTATTATTTCCAATTGAAATTTATTAGTAATTTCTTGACGACAAAAAAATATTAAGTATGGGGGAATTTGATGATTCTATTAATTGACGTATTTTATCATATCTTTTTTTATTAGAATTTTATTTAATTAATTAATTATTATTAATTTAATAAATTAATGAACAGAATTAGTTTTTTTGTTAAAATAATTAAATTTTCATTTTTATGCTTAATTTTGTATTTTAAATATCAATATTACTCTCTATATTTTTTTAACATTCAACTTATTAATGGTATGATGGTTTTATTTTATTTTTATTTAATTTATATTTTTCTCATAGAATATAAATTTTTAACGCATTTTATTTAATCGAGTTTTTAGTAATTATGATCATATTATAAATAATAGAACAGAACTTAAATTAATGAAACATAAATTTAATTTTTAATATTCAGTTTTTTATAATATATTGGTATTTTAATTTTACATACGATTTTATAATTTTATTTTAAATTATTGTAATCTTAATTTGAATTTATTTAATTATTTTGTAGACCTAAAATTATTTCTAATTCAAATTTTTATTTGAGTGTCATTTAAATTATAAATTGACATTTTTAAATCATTATTTTTTAATGTTTGGAATTTTAGTTACAATAATATTCATTAATTGTTAATTTTTAATGTATATGTTAACATTTCATAGGGGTATTGTTGGACACTGCATATACTCGAGAGTAGAGCATCTACCACTGCGTTCAACTAATCTACCACTGCATGATATGCCACCTCCAGACACCAGATCTACTGCTCTAGTTTTTTCTACTGCTAGCTACATTGGTAAATAGATCTAGTGGTCTCTACATCTACTTCTACCACAACTGATCAACAACTGCACTTCCATATATTGGTGGACTTCTATCCTCTACTGCCTCGACCACTAAATCCACAAAGAAATCACTACACGAATTCAGAAAAATCATGAAGAATCCAACCCTCCTGATTTCTACTTGTTTGGGGATATGAAACTAGTAGTAGTTGAAAAAGATCACTCCCCACCCGTCAGATTCTTAGGATGAAGTCGTTGCACCCCATTAAATATGACACTTTTGTTAGAATAATCACTTATATCATCACCTGAAGATAAAACTCGATTGATTCTGAGCATGTAATTACCACAATTCCTTGCATGTTTCCAGCCACCTCTCAGATTCACTTTATGAAGGACATATGGATGAACCCTCCCCCTTGGAGAGGAAGAAGAATCCGTGAGGTAGTGATAAAAAAATGAATATAAATATTAATAAAATCTAAATAAATAATTATAATAATATATTATATATATTATCATATATTAATTTATAAATAAATAATTACATTTTAAATAAAATCAATAATAAATTTTTTATAAATATTTTACTTAGTATTTATAATAATAATAATATTATACATAGAATTATTATTTATATTTTTATATTAAATGATAATTTTGATAATTTTTTAATTATAATAAGTTATTACTTTAGAAGAACCTATATAGAGTTACATGAAGATACATTCCAAAAACTGAACATGGTTCTATTACGGTTGTTAATCGGGTTCATCTTGAGTCACCCACTATTGATCATTTTTTCTGGTATGAGTGACACACATAGAGACTGAAAGATAAGGCCATCCAATGTTAGTGCACCTAATCAGTTATAAAACCTTAGATAACAAAAAATATATTCATAATACTACAGTTTGTTTCAAATAGGGAGATTGAGAGATATTGAGGTATTTTGGGACGGGGATCAAAGAACGTACTTGAAATTATATTGCAATGTAGTACCAGTTTCCACCATTATTGAGGGAGAAATATTATACTTTTCTTTTATAAATTATTTTATAATAATTTTTTTTAATTTGATATTATTGATTTCTAATCATCTTGTGTTCGATGATTTTAAACATATATTTTTAAATATCAACTTATCCACATTTAGTTATTTTTCAAATTTCAAAATTGGATGGTGTGATAAATTCTAGAATCGTAAAAATTTTCTTAACCTCATTCACTAGATTTAAAAACTCTAAAATCAATCTTAAATATAGATAATTATTTATTTTATTAAAATTTTATTTTAAAACACTATAAATGATCAGTGAGACCGTTTTTGTTAACTTTTATATCAAATTTAATAATTGTTTGAGTGATTATTGATGTGGAAAACATAAAGAATTATTTTGATACATGTTTAGTATTATAGAAATGGATACTAATTGTATCAAAATTTTATATTGTTATTTACATTAAATTTCTATTAATGAATGTATCCATCCAACATGTATTATTGTTTTTTCCGTGCATTATTATGTATCAGATTGCTAATACATTTACTAAATTACCAAACATTTCTCTTTCCTAATATTGATTAATATTCATCACTATTTATTGATCATTATATATCATTAGAAATGAAAAAGGTCAAAAAAATCATCATGTTCTTATAGTGGACTTTTTTTCATAATTTAAAACACACCCTTCCCTGTGGTTCAACACCCAACTATCTAATATACTGTAGTTATTAATACTTATAAATAATTAATCTAGATAGTTTTCAATGATGAACATTTCTTTTTATATATCTATTTATATATTTATAAATCATACTAAATTTGTTAAATAGATAATCTCAATTTAATTTATTTGATATAAATATCATGATTTTATTAAAAAAATAATTTTAAAATAATTGTTTTTTCACAATTACCATTATACTTAATAGTAATCATAAAAATATAAATATTATACCAAAAATTTAAATTGGACATATAAAATAATATTATCATTATTATCTCAAATATTGGAAGTATTTTATCAAATTTAATTTATATGTTTATAGAAATTAACCATAACGTTAGTTCATATATTGAGTAAAGAAACATTTCTTGAAAACATTTATTTTTAAGAAAAAGGGTTTGTGATTAAAATAGAAATATAAATTAAAATGATTGTAATTAATTTAAAATTTATAATATTATTAAAATGTTTTACAATTAATAATAATATATATTACAAACTTCATTTCCTCAAGTTATAATTAATTAAAGAAAAAAATCAAAAAAAATTTGCATTAAAACACAACGTAAATTTTCAGAATATTGATCATGGGTTTAAAAATTTAGCATAGTACTATAAAATAATTTATTACTCTAGTAATAACTTTTTTTATAAGAAATGGTTTGGAAAAGTTCAATTTATTCATATAATAAAACAATTTCATCAAATCGATGACATTAATAAAATCTATATATTTTTTAATATTCACCAAAAACAGAATTTTTATAAAAATATAACAAATACATCATGTAATAATTATGAAGTGATGAATTCAAAAATGAATTTTAAATTATCAAAATTAATATCATGAAATTGTAAATTTATCTTTTTAAAATAAAATGTATAATATAATGAAATATTTTTTTTTCTATTGGAATTATTATTTTTAATTTTAACTTGTACTAATTAATTACTTTCTAATGTTAATAAATGTTAATGGTTTACCATCTTATTGTTTATTGTAGACTTATGGATAATTTTTTTTAATAATTTTTTGAATTTTTATCGTTATGTATTATGTCAAATGCAATATATATATATATATATGAAAAGATCTAAAATATCTTGTCATTATAATAATGGGAAGAAAAATAAACTCACTAATGATGATAATCAATTTGAGATTTGTGAGCCACAAACCTATCCATTCTAATAATGATATCTAGTGAATTCATATAAATAACCCTAATGTCTTAAACATACTTGATCTCTAATAATGATAATGGAAAAGAGGGGTATTGGAGACGCTGTATTATCTTTATCCTGAAAGGTATTGATTTTTCAAACACATTTGTCTTGGGATGCATTAGGATAATAAAAAATTCCATAGTGTGGGAAGATATGAATGAATGAGAGGCATAAATATCAATTAAATTTGACACTAAATATGAAACAATAATAATGGTTCATTTCACTATCATAATACCCACATCATCTCCCCTTAGATACTTGTCCACAATGTGAATTTGCATAATTCCTAAGGCATACTATTGGAACGCCCTTTTCCATGAATAATCTGATTGCACTATACATCCCCTTAGTATTAATGATCCTATACCACTACAAAAAGTAAAAAAATCCAAAACCTATTCAAGCAACATGATCATCCACATGACCTATATATGTTCAGTGCCTCTATAAAACCATTCTTTTAGTGCCCAAACTTACCAAATTTTAAATATGTTTGTGGGTATTTATTGTATATTATAGGATATTTGGATGATGTTCTCTATAAAGGGAAACATAAATTGTCACCACTATGAGACTCATTTTTGAATTAACATCCCATTATTGGGACAACTAAAGATTCCACATAGAGTAAGAGGAACTCCCCTCAACCCTAACAAAAAGACAAGTCAATTTCCACCAATAGATCTCTATCCAAACCACTAAACTAAGTGGTAAGAATCAGAATAATTACCTAATATCAGTTATCTTATCTAAGTCCCATTTGAAGCTTTTAGTCCTTTTACTTCTCATTCAACACCACCTCATGTGAAAACTACTCATGTTCAGCAAAATGATTTTTATACTGATTCATTTTATAATAACCCTGATCATGGTCGAGAAACACCATGGATATATCCAACACTATAAACTCTGGGTAGAATTTATTCATAAAATTATTCTTTAAATCATTCTACTCCATTTTTTAATTATATTTCCCCAAAGATATAAAATCTCACCAACTCCTTCTGGCCCTTCATGTTTGAAGAGGAACATTTTAATTTAATGGAATCTAACATCTCCAAGAACCCAAAGATACATTCAATAATTCCCATCCAATTATCTAGACCATGAGTATAATTTATTATTGGTAATGATAGTGCTTTCTAATGAAATGACTAATGAGAATTATCTCATATATCATCTCTATCTTATACCCTATCTGGTTCCTATATTAGAACATGTGTGGATCTATGGCCTAGTTGTTGGACTATGTGCACCACTACCTCCATGAGGCCCTAGTCAATGACAAGTTTATTTTTTGGGGTTTATCATCATACCACACATGAATCTAGATTTTACATCTTCTTGTGGGAATGGTAATACTAAGCATCTATATATAATAATAAAATATAAGTTAGGAGACACTAGAACATCAACTATATCATTCAGAAATTAACTTAGAAACACAAATCTTTGATCATTAATTGGAAACTATCTAGAATCATATAAATTATTTTTATTGACAACACATTTTCTTAATATACCATGGTATCCTAAATCTCAATACTAAGAGAGTTGGTCAAGAAGCTTCTCATAACCTAACCATTATTTTCTGACAATCTAATCTCCCATTTACCAATACATCCAAAACATCATACAAAAATTTAATAAGATACACAAACTCTCTCTCAAATAAATATTACATTATCGAAAATATATAACCCAATAATCAGAAACCCATGTCGAATCTGACTTGAAACTAAGGGAATTCTTAATACCCATGGGATAGTGTTTAGGACCCATGAATCAAGAAAAAACAAGTGGGAATAATTTCATCAAAATATCAATAATATAAAATAAAAAACTGATAGATACAATAAAAATATGGTATACCAATTAAATCATGGAATGAAAACTCTATAAGGATGTAAAGAAAACAAACCAAAATGCCACTTAATCAATACAAATTTCATCACATGATCTACCCACAATAGATGGAATACGTAGTATGCCTATCAATTTAAAAAAAAGTTGTCCCATTATTAATAAATCCCACTACCTCCAATAAGTGTTTTTATCATTTCATGGACCGACCATAATAATGTATACAGATTTCTAAACGAAAAAACAGGATAAAACCAAAACTACCCCTGTTGGATCCCAAAAGTACATTTCAAAAGAAGTTCATATTAAATAAAAATTATCAATTAAAAATAAATCAAGGAATGTTAATGTTTTCCCATAGAAAAATAAAATATTCTTTTCAAATAACATCCAAGGGAAGTATAAGCATTTACAATAGTGAATTTCAATCTAATAGGAATGTAGAAGAAATTATATAAAACCTAATTCAATAAATAATTTATTAAACACTAGTATGAATATATTCATTTTCAATCAATTCTTAATGGTTATAAGCCCCAAGGTTATGTCATTTCAAAATTTTCTATACACTTTAAGTGAATATATATCACTTGGTGTGCACACATCCCAATATCTCAAGCCTTGGGGGAATAAAAGTTCACCCCCAATGAATGAACTCAAAGGTATCATCAATCCAATGCTAGTTAGATATAATATATTCCATTGGTACACATCTTGGACCATCTACCTATGAAATAATGTGTTTAAAGGAAATCAATCAAGGGTAAAGTCATTAATATAAAATTAGTTTTATCAGTTATCATTAAATATAACCCAAGTAATGTTACCAGAATATGTTTTTCTGAAAGAGATTTTGAATCTATTTTTTAATTCTGTATCACATTAGATTGTAGAGTCCATTTTGTTCCTCAAAGTAAAATTAGAAAATTTTTAGAATCTAGAATTTATTATATCACATTATTTAATGATTAAAATGAATTTTGTATGAAATGAAAAAAATTCCAACTCTCTAGAAAAATCTATAGAATAAATAAAATTCCTCAAAACACCATTAATTTTTGTGAAATATTTTAATTATGGGGAATATATTTTATGTGAAAATTTCAAATGTACTTTGGTAATTATTATATTCATATTTTGGTTGACTGTATTTCCACTTGTGTTAAAAAATCCACTTGGACTGATGATGGTAAGGTTGTTTGTGATTCTTTCAGGGATATAATATTTTATTGGTTTAGAGCACTAAGTGAAATAATTAGTTATCAGAGGAAACACTATTAAAACTCTACAATGAAGTCATTAAATATAATTTTATGGGAGAATCATAAAACATATACACTCTACCATAAAAAAATATTGCCCAAGAAGAATATTTCTAATATAGGAATTAATGGAATTTTATTGAAGAGCCTCAAAAAAAATGGATGGAGTGGATAAAAAGGATAGGAGATACCATATGTACTTATGGGAGTATCTACAAGACAACAATGGGAATAATCCCCTACCAATTAATTTATGGTATGTGATGCCACCTCCATGTAGAATTAGAACATAAAGCCTACAATGTGGTAAGAGGGATTAATATGGACCATTAAAATGATGGGATGAAGATGATATTATATCTATAAGATCTTGATGACATAAAAAGATAATATTTTAAAAATTATAATACCTATAAATAATGAACAAGGATAAAGATGAAAAGATAATTCAACCAAGAACCTTACACCCTAGTGATCAAGTGATATTATACAAATCCATATATAAACTGATGCTTGGTAAACATCGTTCAAGATAGGAAATACTATTTATTTTATCTCATTTATACCCTTTGATTCATTAATTTTTTTAAAAAAAATAGATAAATAGTTTATTGAATGTTGTGATTATATTTAAAGTAATCTTATATTGATACTCAACTTGAAAGCATCATATAAACTATATCAATATAGCGTTGCAAAGGGGATCATTTAGTTATGACCATTAATTATGTCATCATCTTTAACCAAAATTTCATTCAAGTGGAAACATAATTTTCTAATTTTATTTATTAAGGTAACTCTACCACTAATACCTTTATTAGACTACAATATATGATACTTTTAAATTAATATAATGGTTTGTAAACATGGAACAAAGCTGTAGGAATGAAATTGAAGAGGTTATATATAGTTTATTCATGTTGTGAGATTAGTATTCACATGATTAACTAGTACAAATAGAACCTAGACAACACAAATTGAAACATTATTGGAAGGGGTGTAGGAGATAAATTTCTTTTTTTTCTACCACCGACAATTTTAAATTTGTTTTTAATCATTAAAAAAAATATATGCCTACATTTTCCATTTTTCTCTCGACTTGAATGGTCTAGTATAAATGATTTTGTTAGGAATAAATTCTTTCAATATTATATATTTCAATGTTAATGATATTGAATATGATATATAGAAAATTAAATTATTATTGGGAACCATATGATTTTAATTTTAATAAATCACTATTTAATGGAATTATCAGATTGATGAAAATGAAATTTCCCACTCAACCTCATTCATTGAATTTTTGAAATTTATGGCGATTGATTTGTTATTATTAATCCATGGAATGATTGATATTCCAATTTAATATATTTCATTACCAAGAGGATTTCTATACCTAATATTCATAATTTTAACATGAGAACATTTCATGATAGATCTTGAAGAATGTAACATAATAATGTACTTTTTAAATATAAGATTGTACAGATTCACAGTTAATACGATTGATGAATTTTTATTGATAATACCTTTCCTCGATAGCACCATTTACATTAATCATTATATAAACCCTGGATTCAATGAATGGACTTTCTAGAAATGGTACAATTTTCAAGCAAATATTTCCCATTCCTACCCAACTAAATTTATTTTCAATGATATTTAAAATATGGTTTGATGTGGTGGGGGATGTCTTGGTGGAAATAACTCAATATATTATAAAAAATAAGTATGGAAAATATATTTTTTGTTATTCTGAAAGGTTCATTATACATTAATTACACATATTTTTCACTTTTTAAAAAAATGGAAAAAACGAAGTAAAAAATTAAAATCTCGATTGTAAAATAAGATAATGGAAAATAATCATTACCATACTAATTGTTTTACCATATGGGGGTCTGTGGTGAACATAAGATTCATTCCAAATAAAAATTTTATAAAAATTATAAAATTTAAAATATTATATAAAAATGAATAAAAGAAGGGCATAAAAAAATATATAATTTAAGAAGATGAGATCATTCATTAGGATTAATTGGTTTCATGACTATTACATTATTCCTTAAAAAAGAGTGTTGTTATTTTGAATGTGGTTTTCTTTATTGTTTATTTTTGAAATAATTCATTATTTATTAGGGTTAACCTAATCTTCAAACCTTATTTTTTAAAATATCATTACCTACTAACCCAAAACCTCAGCGTTATTTCATACCTAATTTACAAGTTCACAAGATTTCATGTAAATTTTTCATCATCAAGTGGGGAATTTTGATCCTTTTCAGGATTATGGAATCTTTAATATATTAATGGGTTTGAGAATAACTCTACTTTTACATGTTACCATTACTGATGAGAGAAAATAAAATTAATGTGATATATATCATGATTATAATGTTTAAAAAAATTAATTAAGAATAATTAATGAATCATATGAGAAGAAAAACTAATTATCAATGGGATAAAGTAAAATACAAGTTTTAATTTTATTCTTTGAAAACCATGATGGTAAATTTATATTTTTGTGTGGAAATTTAATGTTTATTTTTTGCAAAGACAATAATTTTATTTTGTTTATTTGGAATTAAAATATTGGTAACAGTGTGTTCCAGTTTAATTTATTTTGATATTAATTTTTTTAGATGAATTTTCTATCTTTGGGGGAAATGATAGGAACATTTAATGAATAATAGTATTAATATTAAATAAATTGATTTTGTAATTTAGTTTATGAAAATTGATGATATTTGATTGGGTTTCATTGGTTAATGGATAAAAAATGTATGAAAATGAGAAAATTAGTAGATTAAAATATAATTTGCATCATATGAATACATTACATGTCATGGGTTGTCTATGGTATTCTTACATGAATCCAATTAAAAGATTCAAGGGGAAACGAAGCAAAAATCACTAAAAATTCAACATACAAATTGTAAATAGACTATTAATGATGTGAAGATCATTGGCAATTCAATACATTAATCCCATACCTGAAAAACCATAGTAAGGAAAAAGTTATGAATTTTTAGGAATGACGTATATTATCATGCTATGAATTACGCTAATAGGAAAAATTCGGTTTTCCATCCATCAAATTTTATACAAAATCTCATTCACTTTGAATTGTTACATCTGTGAACCCCAAATATTGACTTTCAAGGAATTAATATATTCATTTTTAAATAATTAAACCTAACACATATGTGATGTAAGGATATGCATTCAAGGAAATGGGGGGGGGGGTCTCAAGTCGATAATCTGGGATAGGGGATGATTTGGATGAGGAATACCTTCTATTGTTTTATTTTATGTTTATTTTCATTTAATATACATTTTTAATTGACTTCATAATTCCATATCATCCTAGTTACACTTTACAGGGAGGTGTAATAGTTTTGAGTGATCAGTGAAGGGTAATTGGGATATTGTATAATTCTTTAGCTTTTCTTCTTAATTAAAATAAAATCCTTTCATTCCTCTTTAAATGAATTAAATGAACAAAATTTATTTTTTAATATCAAATGATGTTGTATTTTTTATATTTTATAAAAGTTTATTTCCAGGGTATATGATTCATTTTCTCCCCCATCATTGTTTTATTTTGTATATGATGTACTATGCTTGGGTTTGGTGGTCACGTTCATGGAAATTTTCATCACATGTGGGAAATTGTAATTATAACTAATGGTTTTCATGAAAAATAAAACAAAATCTTGGATTTCCAATGTCAACCGGGAGGCCTCACTATAATTATTTCATATATGGTAAGGGGCAAACCAAACTAAGATATTAGTATGGTATATTAACATCATCACTATCCGACCAATAAAGATATATAAAATGATCATTTAAGCACTATCTTACTATTATAATTGTGGAATATTGGAAAATAAATGATCAATGAAAGCAATTTGATAGGTCTAACCAAGACCAATTTGATCACTATTTCATATATTGTTTTAAAAAATATTTTTTAGATCAATATAAAATATCAAACCAACTCAAAAATTATTTTCTTGAAAAAAATAAAAGTGAAAATAGTTTTGTTTGAACTCTACTTTCATATAATACCTTGAATACCTGTATACTATATTTGACCAAGGAAAAAAATTTCATGCCCCATGATATGCGGTGTGTTAGTAACTATAAAAATTTCATTCATTTTTATTAATTATGATATCATTACAAATAATTTGGATCAATATTACTTATTTATACATAATTTAAGATTATTTAATATAAATATTATAATTATTTACAATGTTCTTAAATCATTTCATAATTTTTTTAGTTTTTCTATGAAACAAATTGAATTGGTATTGGCCTATTTTAGTGAATTTAGTGTTGAAAAAATTATACATTCATAATTAGTTAAAAAACTATATAATACATACATAAAAATATTCTAACAATTATTTTACTAAAATATTATATTATTATTATTTTCCATGTTCCCAATGTCATCCTTAATCAAAATTTAATGCACTGTTCATGTAGGGGTCAACCTGACCTAATTATGAACACAAATTAAATCGATTGGAGACTATTGTTAATGATGTGTATATTTTTAAATAATATATTCATAAAATATAACAAATTTTTTTTTTTATTTTTTTATGATGGTGAAATATATTAGATTATATTTAGTAAATTTAGGAAATTCGAAATAAAAACAAACATTTCATTATGGAAGTGATAATCGGCACGTACGCATGATTACCATTTCTATTTCACAATACATTAGAGGGGTAAAGCAATATATTGAATTGAAATACTAGAATTATTATTATATTAGATATTCCTATTTATTCATAATTACCACCATTAATATCAATGATGAAAAGTGGTAATGAAAAACAAATTTCATCGCTATATAGAGGCTGTAGCTCATGCAGAACACTAATGACGTTATTATGTAATCTATGTTGAGGAAAATTGATAAAAAAGAATTGTAACACTAATATTAAAACATATACATATAACAATTAAACTTAAATATTTAGTTTTATGATGATATTATTTTTAAAAGAGTATGATTATGAAAAAAAATAAGAGAAGATAATAGTTATGTTGGAGACTTGATTTTTCACGCGGAAGTTCCCTTAAAACAGAAGGAATTAGAGTTAATACTAGAGACCATGGGATTTTTATGGGATATGGTTCATGGTATAATAATTGGTTATAGTTTTAAGGAGGTATTACAAAGATTCATTTTTCATTAAAGGGTGTGAGTTGTATCCTTTTATATGTAGACAAATGTGGTAGTTTTGGAAACATGAATTTATTTTTCAATAATTCCTTATATAATTCCCATACCAAAGACTCTAATTTTTTAAATTATTTATTTTCTAGTTTATTAGGTTTGATAAGGTCACAACCACATTTTTTATCACATGTTATATGCATGTTATAGTGTTTTTACCATTAATCATTTACATTTTATTCATTAACTTATAAAAATGACTAATTTTTAACCAAGTGATTCTATGTATTGTTACACATATAACATAACCAATATTCAAAAACATTGGTGTGATTGAATTACATTCAATATATATTAAATACAATTAATATTTTAAAAACTATAAAAGAGAATTTTAAATTGAAATAGATAATGTGTGAAAACAATGTTTTAATAGTAAAATGACATTTTGTCTGTTATTGATTATTAATCATATTTAGTGTTGATTATAAATTGAATAAGTGGTAATATATTTATTTATATGTTTATAGATCATATTATATTTATTAAAAATGCAGATCATTTTAATTTAGTCGATATAAATTTCTTTATATTTAAAAACAATAATTTTAAAATGATCATTTCACAATTTCTGTTATAGTTAACTATAATAAAAACAAACTAATTGTAATGACCCTGAACCTTGTGTCCTGGATCCAGTGTCATACATTATTAAATTTTTATAAGATACAAGAAATCATAACCTGAATGAATGAATATTTTTGTAGTATCTGTAGGCTAGATAAATATATGATTCATATATTACATTTGAAAATAAAAATAACAACTTAATTTTTTGTATAATAAAATTATTACCTATAGAACATCCTTTCAAATCAATCATTGTAAACTTCATGGATTTAATAAAAGATAAAAAAATAATGGTGATGTCAAATTCTCAGAAAGGTTTATGAACAATTGAACCAATCATGAATCAATTATCATAATCAATATAGAAATGTATGAAACTAAACACACATGAAGAGACCATGTTTTTAACTTTTATGACATTATAATAAATATTGAAATTTTTTTGGAGGTAGGGATTGAGATGATGTGAAATTATGGGGATTATTGTTCCACGAATCAATTTTACAATGTTAGTCAATATATATTATATTATGTGTACATGGTTTCTTAAAAAAATGGGATAACTCTTCAATATAATTTCTTATTGAAAATCCAAGACAATGGATGAATAAATAACATGATATTTTACTGAAGTGAGACATAAAATGTGTTGGTTTGGGACGTTCAGATAAAATATTCTATTGGTTGGTGAATTTAGTTCAATAAATAAATAATTTATTTATTTATTTAATAGAAATAACCTAATTTCCTCTATAAATTATTTTTCTTAAATGATATATGTGGTTCACTGCATAGCTATGATACCATTATGAGGATATTCTTCTACCATATATTGGGAAATCATAATAATACGACAATGAGACATTAGATCTAGGTGAATCAAAAAATAAAAAATGAAATGACTCATATTATTCATTGGAAAGTGAATTATTTGTTGAAGAATGATCTGATTTGAGGTAGGAGTCATCAATTTCTGGATTCATCCCCAATTTATTAAATATATTAATCATGATGACACTATTTTCTTAAATAGTTTTTAAATCAATCTACTTCATGCACTTGTGTACATATTTTAAATTGATTATTCATTCTTATCAGCTGAATGAATCATAATTTGTAATTTTTTACCAAGAAAACTTATAGAATCATTATTGATCCATTTTTTGATCATTTATCACAGTTATTTTTTTCTTTCAACACCGACTATCCCCTGGGGTCTTGGTTTGACATTATCTGGTGTGACTGAGATCGATTGGACTCCCAAATTTGTAGTGGAATCGTGTGTGAGGAATGGATTCATTAATATTTAGTGGATTCCAAAGATCTATAGGATGTGGGTGATTCCATTAAGGATAAAAATACCAATGATAAATTAAGAGGCTATTGAGTAGTGAAAACATGTGTTAGTTCATATAGGAAGAGTTATATTTTTGATAGCTTGCCACTATGGGGAATGAATCACATACTGGATGAGAATCCACTATTTTTTGGTGGTCAAATTTTGGATTCTATGGTGGCGGATATATATCTACAATGTTGAGTGAATATCTAACATTCTCCTAAAATCTAAACTACATATCTTTTAATATAATGAACACACACTATGTAGTACTACTAAGGATGTCGTTCTAGGATCTTGAAAATGATATGTATCTCACATGGTTTTGGATGAAAATAGATTTATGACCGAATAGAGAAATGTAGTTAGATTTTATTAAAAACATTTTCTCAATTATTTTATAATATGAAGAGTATAAAATAGTAATATTACATAAAAATAATAAGAATAACCATATTCAGAGAAAATTATATTGGATTATTTGACAACTATCTAATAATCTCCTTCAACAAAAATTCACGAATAAATAACCTCGATGAGAATAAGAGTGTGAAATAAACCATTATCGTGATCATAAAGTTAATGTGAGTTTTAGTCATTGAATTAATTAGTTTTGTCAACTATAAATACACATTAAAAATTTTAAATAAAAAATAAGATGATATAAATTCCTTATACACATAATCTTATAATGTCATAGAGTACAAAGAAGTAATATAACTCAATGAAATGAAATTTAATTATGAAATTCTTTAAGACATGGTATCTCGTAATTAAATTCCACTGTTATGAAATAGTTCAAATTGAAACAAAAAAAACCATTCATTATGTATTAATTATTATAATACATGTTAAAGGGTCTTTATATACACCAATGAAAGAAATTAGTTGCATAACATTACAATATGCCACAATGAATGTAAATTCAGACGATGCCAATTAAATCACACTTACTTTTGATTAATCGTGATTTAGCAACATATATAATAGTTTTAAACATGTTATTAACTTTTTAATAAACCATATTAATATTTATAATATCATATATGATCTTTTTATAATGTATTATTATCCTTTTGTTAATAATAATTCTTTATTTTCATTGATTCGGGTGTTAAATGTCTTGTTTTCTTGTGCGTGTTTTGCTTTGAATGATCATGAAATTGTGCATATTATCTAGATATGTAATATCCAGAATAATAATCATTAAATAATTATAATATTTACAAATAAATTATACTTTTATCACCAATCATGAAATATGGTTACAAAAAATGGAATATATTACCATCATGGAGACGGTAGGTCATACATACACATGAGCAACACTTTTATTTTTAAATGATCATTTAGAAAATTATGTACATAATATTTTTTATATATATAATGATAATAATATCATATATATGATATTTTATTAAATATACTTATATATATCATCCATGTGGTGGGGTGATGAATTTAGAGTGGCATCGCTTCGTGAAGCTGATAGTCCACAAGTACATGAATGTTGTTATCATTTTTCAGTTTAGATGAATTATATTATATTTTATATTTTAAGAATGATAAACTTGAATTATTTTCATTAATTAATTATTTTTTATTATAAATAATCATTAACTTCTTTCTTTGTATAATTCCATGTAAATAATTTTTGAATAACGAATCACATCACTTCACGAGGCGGTTGCCTGCGGTACACACAAGCGACGTTATCGTATTTCATACAGAATGGAATGTAAAAAGGATTATATGGTATAAAAAATAAATATGTATAGCTATATTATAAATATAATAAATATATAGACATTATATATCCATCATCAAACCCATCCGTGAGAAGTGGGAATGGAAAACGACGGATATCAGTTCGTGAGGCGGTAGTTTGTTGTACACACAAATGATGATTTGGTAACCCATTTTATAGAAGTGTACATGGTTGTAGCTAATGAACATAAAATAAATATATCTCTTTATATTTATGATACATAGGTGACTATTAAAATTTTTTAAAAATAATTTATGTAGTTTGATAAATAAATAAATGAAAAATTCTCATTAAAAAATGTTGCCTCCTCTTCGGGTATCCGACACATGTTTTCAGAAGATTAATTCCTAGGATGGATTTAATCACAAAATCAGGGTTATATAGTGGTATATGAGTTGTTGTGAAGGGATTTTGGAAGGTATTTACCAAACCAAATAGGTTTTAATATGTGAATAATAGAGGATAGTCGGTGGCCTTTTCTGGGCTAGGTGAGTAACAAACATGTTAATTTTCAAAGGAAAAAGTAAATTCCACATTTGTTTTTGATAAACTGTCAAATTTTATTTTTATAAGTAAATTGACATTATATAGTGGATATATTTCCCTAAAATAGATTTTATGTGGGTTTTAGGTCATTTATTAGATTATATTTTTAGATTAACCCCCGATAAATCCATTATTACCTTAACTGCAGTAATTAATTTTTCCTTCTCTCAATATTAATTTTTGTCCAAAATTATGTTCATCATACAATAAAATTTATTTATCCTAATTCCTAATATTTTATCCATTTTATAAAACACAAATAACCTTTTTGGATAAATTTAATTTAATATTTTTTCCATAGACGTGATGAGAAAGAAGGTTTTCAAAGATAAAATGTTCAAAAGTGTAGTGGGTTTTCATGTAAAAAAATCAACATGAAAATTATTTAAATGATAAATATTTAATTAATAGTAATATAATTTTAACAATCTTACTTTAATCCCAATTAAAATTTTAATTTTAATATATAAATACTTTTATTAAAACGGTAGTTTTCAATTAACAGTCAGTAATTTTCAATATTCATCAAAAACATAAATGGTTCAGAAAAATCAAAAAAATTAACTCTATGATAATTTTGATCATAAAATTTTAAAAAATATGATTATTTAATCATATAAATTTTCTAAAATTAAGTAAAATTATTTTTATATTTACTGTGCCTTGCATGAATCAAAGGTATTTTAGAAAAAATACTATTTTTAGGAAATATTTATTTTTTAATGGTCCTTCTTTTTTAAATAATAAATAGACAAATAATAAACATGTGTAAAATATATATTTTAAAAAGTTATTTAATCATATTCTTACTCTTCATTCCAATGTCTAGAAAATAATTTGAATATTATATAATAATATAAATAGTATATCATTATTTGAGAAAAAAATTTCTTGGGAATAATGCATGATATCAAAGAGTATTGTTGTTGTGTTAAATGAATGATAAACTCATTGTTTCATGTAATGAAAGCTATTAGAGAGATTTAATTTAATTTAAAAATATATATATTTTAAATTTTCAGGGTGTTATAATTTATTCAAATCTATTTGTTGCGTGTCATATACTCTTTCAAATACAATTTTATTATTTTAGAATTTTTGTGTTTTACATTCTCCCCACATTATATAAATTTCATCATCATAATTTAAATTTTACTTCTTTAATCAAGTGTTTGATATTTTTAGATACCATTGTTAAAAATCCCACAACTTAACTTTTTTTAAGAAAACATCATCCAAATAAGAGAGAAAAAGATGTACCAATTTTTTATAGAATAACAGATAATGGGTTTCTAGATAAGAGAACATAAGAGGTAAGAGAAGATTTAGGAATAGTAAAAAAGTATAAATAATTATAAAGAGTGGTTGATTTCATTGATAAAAGGAATGTTAATGATAAATTGAATGTTATGGACCTAAAACCCATAAATGTGTGATGATTTAGAAGAACAACAGATGCATTAAATATGAATGTAATAGAAACAAATTTTTTTGTTGCAAGAATATTTTCATTGAGTAAATTATTTCGAAAAATATAATGAAATATAATTATATGATACGTTTCTATTTAAAAATATTAATCTTATCTTTTATTTATACATAAATAAATTTCCAATTCATCCCATACTCCATGAAATGAATGGAGAAAAATTAATTTTTATGCCTGAAGTTATAAAATTGACATTTAAAGGATTATAATATCCATAAAATATCGAAACTTCTTTCAGTCTATCTCAAACTATTTTCAAAAACCAATATGGTTAACACCAGATATATAATATAATACATTAATCTATAAAACTAATTGGTAACACCACTAGTTAATCATTAAAATATATTTTTCAAATTGTTTAATTAATTACATTTTAACCTATAAATCACAAATCTGAGCCTTAGGTATTAAACCATTATCATTATTCTGTTGTGGGATCATGACCCGTGGCCTTACAATATATGATAGATTGTGTCAAAACATTATGGTTTTTATTTCTCTAAACTATAATGATATAATTCTAAAAATATTCTCAAAAAATATGATGGACATCTGTGAAATAAAATTAATACTTAAATAACCTTTTCAAAAATAATTTCAATATAACTATTTTAACAATGTTTAATAATATTATTTGACTATTATTATAATTTCATTAATGATAATATTAACCCTAAATTTTATCTATACCTTTAAAATTATTTCTATAAAATTTAAAGATGTTATTACTAAAATAAAATTTCTACTAAATCATATGATTTCCATAAATTTATCTCTAAAACATCCTTAGTCAGGGAAGTTTCCCATCACATAAAACCCAAAAAAGAGGTAGTTAAGACATTGAAATTAAGACCAATATTAAACTCATTAACTCATGATGGTATCCATAACTATTATGTTAATGAATAAATATATGATTCTTAAATTTAATAGAATCCTTAAATGTTTCATTAATCTAATAAAACTATAACATTGGAAAAATACTTCTATAATATAATTCTAGAATCCCAAAAAATTTACTTCATTGGTATAGGGTTTAACCATTATAAGGGTTAATTTTCTTGGATAATTCACATGTCCCCCATATTTTAGACATCGAATTATATATTGATTTATAATATGAGGTTTATTTCCTTCGATCGTAGACTTCATTTTTTCCATAGAAATTTATTACTTTATTCCCTTATTTTCCACACATAAAACATATTCTCATTTTTTTGAGACACATTATTTTAAATCTAATACTCCATTGGTTTAACAAATGATATTCATTTTCATTATCTATTCAAATCCTTCAAAATGGTTTGTAAAGATAATTTAAATTAACCAAAGCTTACCCCCCATGAGTGTCAAACTTGGTGCACCATAAGGACTGTTATCATTCACTCGATGATAATAAATTCAGGTAAAATTAATTTTTTTTATTAACCTTAGTTTAACATGTTCTAGAACAATTCCATAATTTTTTATCTTGATAAGGAAGTATTTCTTTAACAAATCATAATGTCTACCTTTCTAAAGCATTTGGTTGTTATTCTATACATATCCTAAAAGTATATCATAGGGTTATAATCACTAATATATGTATTCCTAAATATAGTTCCGAAGGGTTCTACTAAACATATAATTATACAAATAATAATAACACCGAATCTAATATTCCAGAGTTGATGTATTGTTTTCATTTTCATAAGATATATTGAATCACATCTGAAAGGACTGAATAATTTAGTAGTCTTGGTAACACAACATGAAAAAGTGCTATTTCTATAACATCCCAGGAAAATAAAGAATAAATAAATTTCATATTTTTTAATATTTACAAATTAAATATTAATTTTATTTTAAAGGGTTTTCTATGTTCGATAGCGTACCCGATACGCAACGATGAGTTTCTTTGAAACTTACGTAGCACACTAGTAATAAAATAATATTATTTTAAATGTTAGTTAACAAGTAGCCGTTGTACTGGCGGGAATGGATAGAAATAACTAAAATATGATTATATATGTTTTTAAATGTTTATACATTTACCCAATAAAAGATAAAGGCTTAAAATACGGAAAGAGTTCAATTTTAGGGCATATATACTCTAATTTTCACTAAAGGTTCACTTATCACCTTTTAATGGTGAACCGTCATTAAATATAGTTTTGATCACTCTTATACTTTATTTTGGACCATATATAACTCTTCTATAGAATCGGGACATCAAAATTTACTTTGTGTAAATTTTTGGTACCTTTCTGATAAAGTTCATTTTTTATGAATAGTGTAAAATGTTGTATTTTAATTCAAAACCTCTTTTTAATCTAAATTATTTATATGATTAGATTATTAATTTAATTGGTTTTAAAGTGAAATTAGAATATATTTTTACCAGTTAATCCAATGGTGGTCGTTGGAATCAATTTCACTTTGAAATCGGACTTAAACTAGTGTCAATCTTTTGATACTTATTGTTTCATAAAAACACGCTATTTTCTCTGACAGCGGGAATTAATTATTAAATTAATTAATGTGACTTATATGTTTTGAATTTTGTAAAATGGACTTAATTTTTGAATTCAGAATATCAAATATAGCTTAGGGTGAATTTTTGGTAATTTTCTGAAAAACTTCAATTTTTGATGAATAGTGAAACCACTAAGTGGTAATCAAGAAAACTGATTTTTCAGTTAAATGAAAGTTTACCACTAATGTGTATTGAATTTTGAAAATCCAACATACATGGTTGTCATTAAGAAGTAAAATTTTGTTAAATGAGATTAAAATAATTTTTTGGGGAATAGTAACTTTTTTTCATTAATCGCGATTAGAGGTAATTAGTGTAGTTTAAGGTAAAAATGGTATTATAAGAATGTGAAAACACCATGACACTTGTCCTACACCTATTGGGTGAGTCATGGCCGACAAAGAAAAGCCATGGGCCAACTTGGGGACCCCATGGAGCCACTTTGGTTGGAAAATGACATTAATATATTTTTATTTAATGTTAAAGTGAAAATGACACTAACATAAATGTTTTTACTAAAATAATTTTTGAGTGGGGTTATACAAGTCCGAATTTTGATTATAAATAGTCATTGGAAAGATAAAAAGATTTCCTACATCATAGTATTTCTTTTATAATTTTTATACATTAAATAAATTAAATTATATATGACATAATAATGATGCAGCGATGACATCATTATTTAACGATTTAAATAAAATGGAAAGATAATGTAAAATCTATAAACTAAACATGTCCAAAACCAATTGGATGAGTTTATTTCGAAGCCTTATCACCTTATACACGAATTATACAAATGTGGGAACTTTTAAAACAAAAACACATTTTCAAATAAAGTAATATTTCTTTACTTTCCAAAAGTGCCCCTCCTCTCCTCTTATAAAAGGCCCCCACCTCTACCTCATTTCACACACTCCTCAAGCCTTTGGCTCGGTCAACCCCTGCCCAATTAATCTCTCCACATCCCTATCCTCATCCTAGAGGATTCCCTTTGGGCATAATACTTTCAAAGGAAGCCTTTAGGCTCAAATCAAAAGGGAGTTACACTTTTAAAGGAAATTCATTCTCTCTTGTTCATTTGTTTTATTTTGCTTCTCCAACCCTCTAAACTCTTTTTATTTACATATTTTGTAACAAAACCAGTATCGTAAATATACTAGGATGTTGTTATAAAATTTATTTGAGCTACACTCTCACACAACTACATAAAATGGTTAAAGAACATACGGTTTCCGTGGATGGCGAAATTCTGCCTCCCCAAATGATGATTGTTAAATACTCATTTAACACCTTCAAGGGTGGCCATTATGATGTCACTATTTTTATATATGATATATAATATGTTTATGTTTTCTTTATGCTTCTGTATTTTTCATTTTTGGCATACCTTTATGGTTTCCATTTTGGGTAAACACGATATCTTCATTTAAGGAAGTGCGGACTACCGCCCCCTAAAAGTGATGTGATTCGTTAATGCAATATGTGGGACGTGTAAAGGATGGATTTAAAGTTATTATATATGATGTTATACTGGAATTATAATATACCTCTATATCATTATTATTTCTTTCCATTAATGTATGAGATAGAAATGAAAGTAGCGTTCATGCGTACGTACGGCTTACCATCTCCATGAACGGTGCATTTCATTTCTTATCCCCAAATGTAATGTACTATTAAAATTACATGTATATAATGTATATATATAATTAATGATATATCTAAATGATGAATATAATTCTGGAATTAAAATATACATACCTCTCATTTAGTTTTAATTCCATTAATATGACAAAGAAATGAAAGTAGCCTTCATGCGTACGTACGGCTTACCGTCTCCATGAACGGTGCATTTCATTTCTTACCTCTAAATGATTATGTAATATTATAAATACATGTATATTCTGGATATATATGATACATATTATATCCAAATCAGGAATTTCATTCTGGATATAAAGAACTTTTGACCACATGAACAACATGTAATTGTAAGAAGTCAACTTTCGACTTAAGAACCAAATATTGACAAAACAAACATTATTAACTTAAATGGTTACATAATGTTTATAACATGGCAATAAGTGATATAAAAAGAATAATGAACTTTAAAAAGGTTCTTAATCAAGTATAAATTAACTCAAGTTTATTATTCAGGACGTTAAAGAACGATCGAGTCAAGTCGGACCCAAGGTAAGGGACTTCGTCTCAATCTCCTTTCATTGAGGAATATTTCGTTTTATACACAACTTTCTTTTATACGGTGTATAAACTCCTTTGACTTTTACTTTTATATAAAAGGAATCTTTTTCTACGAAGCGTTTTACAAAACGACAAAAAGGAATGTTTTTTTAACGTACGCGGTGACAACGACCTTTTTCCGCCGCCACGAGTATTATTTGATCTTTGGCTTCCTCAACAAGCCGTAATGTTTTTAAAATAAAATAAATACCATATACTCTTTTATGTATTTTGGTATTGAAAATGGTTTTGATAAATAATTCTATTATGTCAATATTTTTATGATATATTGTGATTGAATTGTGGAAATGTTATCATTCCTTTATATTGGTTTTATGTTTTATGATTTTATATTGGTACTTGGACATTTTAACGGGTGGTTACGTTATAAACCATATGAAGGGTGGTGCAGTGAATACCAGGACGGGTGGTTACGTTATAACCTCCAATGCATTGGGTATGGAAGTCGGCCATATGGCTATTCCATTAAGTATGTATGGAAATTGGCCTAATGGCTATTCCATTAAGTGATATGTGTGGAAGTATACACTATGGTTATTCCCCTTAAGTATGTTTATGTCCAAAGTTACCTTTATATATGTTATGTTTTCATTATATGGGTTTTATGGTAATCCTTTGGATACAAAAAGGTAAGTAATGATATTTTATTCAGTGAAGAGTTTTTACTACTTCATAAAGGTGAAAGTATTACTTTGATAAAGTATACATGGTTTACTTTTTGTTTTGATAAACTAACAGTTTTTATTCTTTTTGTATCCCTTACTGAGCTTTTTATGCTCACCCCAACTTTTTCGAAATGTTTTTCACATGACTTAAAGTGGAATAAGGTCAAGGATGGGATCAAGGGAATTTCATGCTATCTAAAACATGGAATCTAGACATCTTTCTTTTTAAGAGTTTTTACTATGGAGACTTAGTAGAAGTGTCTACTTTGTAATCTTTTAGGATGTAATAGTTATGTTCTAATTCTCTAAAACTCTAAACCTGAAAAGATCCTCAATGTGAATTATTCATTTAATTCAGTATTAAGTAAGGTTTAAGGCTGGGGACTTATAGTTGGTATCAGAGGTCGGTTTAGACAACATTTGGAGTTAGAAAAGTGTTATATTATAATATGATTGAAATGATATAGCATTTACGGTTTACCATGTTGCTTCACCTAAGATATTTCTGTGTTCAGAATGGTTTTCCGCAGAGGAAACAAAGCAGCTATGTTGGGACGACATCAGGAGGAAGATAACCTTCCAAATCAGCAACCTGAGATGGTCGGAATCAGAACTGAACAGTTTGTTGAAGTGATGGCACAGTTGACTCAGGCTATAAATGGTGGTGGTATTCATGCACGAGATCAGCCAGATCAACCACAGAGGAACATGTCAGTGGTGGAACATTTCATGAGGCAACATCCCCCATCATTCAGAGGATCATCTTACCCTGTACAAGATGAAGGGTGGATTAATGAACTGGAGAAGATTTTTGAAGTCATGGGGTGTTCAGAACATCAAAAGGTTAGTCTTGCTATTTACCGTTTTGAAGGTGAAGCTGAACAGTGGTGGTTGATGGTGAAAAATATAAGGGATAGTGATGAGATTGATGATCTTCACTGGGACAAATTCAAAGGTATGTTTCTTGAGAAATATTTTCCTAAGGTGGTTCGTCTTAGGATGGAAAAGTTGTTCCTAGAATTGAGGCAGGAGGATGATTCAGTGGCTGCTTATGAAGAAAAGTTCACTCGATTGGCAAGGTATTCTCCAAACTTCATACGAGATCTTGATAGTAAAATAAACCATTTTTACTCAGGGTTAAAGCCAACGTATCGAAGGGCTTTAGCTTCTCGTGAGTTCAAAAGTTATGAAAAACTTGTTCGATGTACGGAGAAGGTGGAAATGGAGTTTTCCGATTATCAGGTGTTCTATGAAAAACAACAGAATAAGAGGTCTAGTTGGCAGGAAAAGGGGAAGAATTCATCAAAGAAGAAAGGAGGAAAGAAAACCAAATATCCATCCTGTGAGAAGTGTGGTAAAATGCATCCTGGAGAATGTTTATCCAAGTCTGGTAAGTTCTTTCGGTGTGGAAAGTCTGGTCATATTGCTTATAACTGTAAGGAAGATGATCAAGAAGGAAATGAAAAGCCAACGGTAAGATGTTTTAAGTGTAATGAAATGGGTCATTATGCAAACGAGTGTCCAACGAAGAACTCAACTGGGGGAATGCAGCTAGACTACAAGCAGAAAGGGGTGGTGAAATCCTTTGCAACAACTTCAGCAGATGTTGGGCCATTGAATGAAGTGGTATCAGCTCCAGGGAGCTTAGTATTTTTCGAAGATTGACTTAAGGTCGGGGTACCATCAGTTGAAAGTAAAAGAAGAGGACGTTTTGAAGACTGCGTTCCGTACTAGATATGGCCATTATGAATTTGTAGTTATGCCTTTTGGGTTAACCAATGCACCTGTTGTATTCATGGACCTTATGAATAAAATTTTCCATGAGTTCATGGATAAGTTTGTGTTTGTGTTTTGAGGTTTGTGAAGAGGTTATGTGTGCCTTGTGATTCACAGTTGAAGAGAGAGTTGTTATGTGAAGCTCATAGTTCTCCGTTTTCAGTTCATCCTGGAAGTACTAAGATGTACAGAGATCTGCGGGAGTATTTCTGGTGGGATGGAATGAAAAGAGGTATTGCTGATTTTACTATGAATTGTTTGACATGTCAACAGGTTAAAGTAGAGCAGCAGTTACCGGAAGGGATGCTTCAGCCTTTAGCAGTACCAGAGTGGAAATGGGAAAACATATCCATGGACTTTGTTGTGGGATTACCGAGGAAATCTCGAGGTAATAATGCAATCTGGGTTATTGTTGATCGCTTGAACAAATCTGCTCATTTCCTTTCTATACGAGATAATTTCTCTATAGATCAACTTTCCCGTTTGTATCTTAAATAAATAGTCAGGTTACATGGAGTTCCTCTCTCCATTGTATCAGATCGTGATCTCAGGTTTACTTCTAACTTTTGGAAAGGCCTTCAGTAGTCGTTGGGTACTGAATTAAATTTTAGTACAGCTTTTCATCCTCAATCAGATGGGCAGTCAGAACGAATAATCCAGACATTGGAGGATATGCTACGATCTTGTTCGATGGATTATCAGGGAAGTTGGGACCAACATCTTTCTTTGGTTGAGTTTTCTTATAATAACAGTTTTCATTCCAGTATACAGATGGCACCATTTCAGGCATTATATGGGAAGCGGTGTCGAACTCCAGCTTTCTGGGATGAAGTGGGTGAAAGGAAGTTGATGGGACCAGAATTGGTAGAAGAGATGCCAAAAAAAGTTCAATTGATTCAGAAGCACATGAGAACAGCTCAGAGCAGGCAGAAGAGTTATGCGGATAACCGGAGAAAGGATCTCTCTTTTGAGGTAGGTGATCATGTTTTTCTCAAGGTTTCTCCTTGGAAAAGTGTGATGAGATTTGGTAAGAAAGGAAAGCTGAGTCAAAGGTTTATTGAACCATATGAAATTCTGAAGAGAGTTGGATCGGTTGCATACCGAGTGGCTTTACCTCCGACTTTATCTCAGGTACACAATGTTTTTCATGTTTCAATGTTTAGAAAGTATATGCCAGATCCATCTCATGTTTTGAGCCCAGAGGTAGTTCAGCTGGAAGAGAACCTATATTATGAGGAACAACCGGTCCAGATTCTTGACCACAGGGAGCAAGTGTTACGGAATAAGGTGTTTCATCAGGTAAAGGTTTTGTGGAAAACCCATGTGATTTAAGAGGCAACGTGGGAATCTCAAAATGCTATGAGGGATAAATACCCCCACTTATTTTGATAAGTGAATAAAATTGCGAGGACGCAATTCCCAAAAGGGTGGAAGGATGTAACATCCCAGGTAAATAAAGAATAAAGAATTTTCATATTTATTAATATTTAAAAATTAAATATTAATTTTATTTTAAAGGAGTTTCTATGTTCGATAGCGTACCCGATACGAAACGATGAGTTTCTTTGAAACTTACGTAGCACACTAGTAATAAAATAATATTATTTTAAATGTTAGTTAACAAGTAGCCGTTCTACTGGAGGGAATGGATAGAAATAACTAAAATATGATTATATATGTTTTTAAATGTTTATACATTTACCCAATAAAAGATAAAGGCTTAAAATACGGAAAGAGTTCAATTTTAGGGCATATATACTCTAATTTTCACTAAAGGTTCACTTATCACCTTTTAATGGTGAACCGTCATTAAATATAGTTTTGATCACTCTTATACTTTATTTTGGACCAAATATAACTCTTCTTTAGAATCGTGACATCAAAATTTACTTTGTGTAAATTTTTGGTACCTTTCGGATAAAGTTCATTTTTTTATGAATAGTGTAAAATGTTGTATTTTAATTCAAAACCCCTTTTTAATCTAAATTATTTATATGATTAGATTATTATTTTAATTGGTTTTAAATTGAAATTAGAAAATATTTTTACCAGTTAATCCAATGTTGGTCGTTGGAATAAATTTCACTTTGAAATCGGACTTAAACTAGTGTCAATCTTTTGATACTTATTGTTTCATAAAAACACGCTATTTGCTATGACAGCGGGAATTAATTATTAAATTAATTAATGCGACTTATATGTTTTTAATTTTGTAAAATGGACTTCATTTTTGATTTCGGAATATCAATTATAGCTTAGGGTGAATTTTTGGTAATTTTCTGAAAAACTTCAATTTTTGATGAATAGTGAAACCACTAAGTGGTAATCAAGCAAACTGATTTTTCAGTTAAATGAAAGTTTACCACTAATGTGTATTGAATTTTGAAAATCCGACATACATGGTTGTCATTAAGAAGTAAAATGTGGTTCAATGATATTAAAATAATTTTTTTGGTGAATTGTAACTTTTTTTCATTAATCGCGATTAGAGGTAATTAGTGTAGTTTAAGGTAAAAATGGTATTATAAGAATGTGAAAACACCATGACACTTGTCATACACCTATTGGGTGAGTCATGGCCGACCCAAACAAGCCATGGGCCAACTTGGGGACCCCATGGAGCCACTTTGGTTGGAAAATGACATTAATATATTTTTATTTAATGTTAAAGTGAAAATGACACTAACATAAATTGTTTTACTAAAATAATTTTTGAGTGGGGTTATACAAGTCCAAATTTTGATTATAAATAGTCATTGGAAAGCTACAAAATATTTACTACATCATAGTATTTCTTTTATAATTTTTAGACAATAAATAAATTAAATTATATATGACATAATAATGATGCAGCGATGACATCATTATTTAATGATTTAAATAAAATGGAAAGATAATGTAAAATCTATAAACTACACATGTCCAAAACCAATTGGATGAGTTGATTTCTAAGCCTTATTACCTTATCCACGAATTATATCAATGTGGGACCTTTTAAAACAGAAACACATTTTCAAATAAAGTAATATTTCTTTACTTTCCAAAAGTGCCCCTCCTCTCCTCTTATAAAAGGCCCCCACCTCTACCTCATTTCACACACTCCTCAAGCCTTTGGCTCGGCCAACCCCTGCCCAATTACTCTCTCCACATCCCTCTCCTCATCCTAGAGGATTCTCTTTGTGCATAATCCTTTAAAAGGAAGCCTTTAGGCTCAAATCAAAATGGAGTTACACTTTTAAAGGTAATTCATTCTCTCTTGTTCATTTGTTTTATTTTGCTTCTCCAACCCTCTAAACTCTTTTTATTTACTTCTTTTGTAACAACACCAGTATCTTCAATATACTAGGATGTTTTTTTAATATTTATTTGATCTACACTCTCACACAACTACATCAAATGGTTAAAGAACATACGGTTTCCGTGGATGGCGAAATTCTGCCTCCCAAAACGATGATTGTTCAATAGTCATTTAACACCTTCAAGGGTGGACATTATGATGTCACTATTTTTATATATGATATATAATATGTTTATGTTTTCTTTAAGCTTCTGTATTTTTAATTTTTGTCATACCTTTATGGTTTCCATTTTGGGTAAACACGATATCTTCATTTATGGAAGTGCGGACTACCGCCCCCTAAAAGTGATGTGATTCGTTAATGCCATATGTGGGACGTGTAAAGGATGGATTTTAAGTTATTATATATGTTGTTATACTGGAATTATAATATACCTCAATATCATTATTATTTCTTTCCATTAATGTATGAGATAGAAATGAAAGTAGCGTTCATGTGTACGTACGGCTTACCGTCTCCATGAACGGTGTATTTCATTTCTTATCCCCAAATGTAATGTACTATTAATATTACATGTATATAATGTATATATATAATTAATGATATATCTAAATGATGAATATAATTCTAGAATTAAAATATACATACCTCTCATTTAGTTTTAATTCCATTAATATGACAAAGAAATGAAAGTAGCGTTCATGCGTACGTACGGCTTACCGTCTCCATGAACGGTGCATTTCATTTCTTACCTATAAATGATTATGTAATATTATAAATACATGTATATTCTGGATATATATGATACATATTATATCCAAATCAGGAATTTCATTCTGGATATAAAGAAATTTTGACCACATGAACAACATGTAATTGTAAGAAGTCAACTTTCGACTTAAGAACCAAATATTGAAAAAACAAACATTATTAACTTAAATGGTTACATAATGTTTATAACATGGAAATAAGTGATATAAAATGAATAATGAACTTTAAAAAGGTTCTTAATCAAGTATAAATTAACTCAAGTTTATTATTCAGGACGTTAAAGAACGATCGAGTCAAGTCAGACCCAAGGTAAGGGACTTCATCTCAATCTCCTTTCATTGAGGCATATTTCGTTTTATACACAACTTTCTTTTATACGGTGTATAAACTCCTTTGAATTTTACTTTTATACAAAAGTAATCTTTTTCTACGAAGCGCTTTACTAAACGTCAAAAAGGAATGTTTTTTTAACGTACGCGGTGACAACGACCTTTTTCCGCCGCCATGAGTATTATTTGATCTTTGGCTTCCTCAACAAGCCGTAATGTTTTTAAAATAAAATAAATACCATATACTCTTTTATGTATTTTGGTATTGAAAATGGTTTTGATAAATTATTCTATTATGTCAATATATTTATGATATATTGTGATTTAATTGTGGAAATGTTATCATTCCTTTATATTGGTTTTATGTTTTATGATTTTATATTGGTACTTGGACATTTTAACGGGTGGTTACGTTATAAACCATATGACGGGTGGTGCCGTGAATACCAGGATGGGTGGTTACGTTATAACCTCCAATGCATTGGGTATGGAAGTCGTCCGTATGGCTATTCCATTAAGTATGTATGGAAATTGGCCTAATGGCTATTCCATTAAGTGATATGTGTGGAAGTCTACCGTATGGTTATTCCACTTAAGTATGTTTATGTCCCAAGTTACCTTTATATATGTTATGTTTTCTTTATATGGGTTTTATGGTAATCCTTTGGTTACAAAAAGGTAAGTAATGATATTTTATTCAGTGAAGAGTTTTTACTACTTCATAAAGGTGAAAAGTATTACTTTGATAAAGTATACATGGTTTACTTTTTGTTTTGATAAACTAACGGTTTTTATTCTTTGTGTATCCCTTACTGAGCTTTTTATGCTCACCCCAAGTTTTTCGAATTGTTTTTCACAGGACTTAAAGTGGAATAAGGTCAAGGATGGGATCAAGGGAATTTCATGCTATCTAAAACATGGAATCTAGACATCTTTCTTTTTAAGAGTTTTTATTATGGAGACTTAGTAGAAGTGTCTACTTTGTAATCTTTTAAGATGTAATAGTTATGTTCTAATTCTCTAAAACTCTAAACCTGAAAAGATCTTCAATGTGAATTATTCATTTATTTCAATATTAAGTAAGGTTTAAGGCTAGGGCCTTATAATTTCCATGGTTCAAAACCGGGGAAATAGGACCCAAAATCATGGACATAGGCTACCTCCACAGTTTTGGCCAACAGTGGCCGCTATCGCCATGGTAGTAGGTCTTGACCTATTTCTAGGGTCTTGAAAACCATAGGAATAGGCTCCCAAATTTTCCATTATGGTGGTTGAACTATAGTCACAGATTAATCATGGCTATAGGTGTCTATTTAAACTATTTGAAATGTGGAAATATCCTCAGAAAACTGTAGAAAAATCATAAATTAAAAATTTCCCTAAAGGGTTTTGATTCATGCACATCCACATTGCAATCCAGCACATTTACCTCTATATCGCACCAAAATTTCGATATATATATATATATATTAATAAAAACTATGGTAATAGCCTCAAAACCAAATTGGTAGGGATTCCCACCAAATTTTTAGTGGGATTTTTTGTTCCCACTGAAGCACGAGACCCCCTATAGTGACGGTTTTGGAGAACCGTGGCTATAGGGCATCGAAAAAAATTGTCTTATGTCCAAAGTTTTGAAAACCATGTCCATATTCCAAGAAATGTGGAAATATCCATGGGCTATTTCCACAGTTATGAAAACCATGGATATAGGCCACAGAACTGGGGCTATAACCACCAATACCGACAATTTTAAAACTATGGCTATAGCCACCTATTTCCACAATTTTAAAAAATGGCTATATATCTATGGAATTAGCTCCATTTTCTAGTTTTTTAATCTTGATACATACAATATTATCATATTATATTTTGAAATACATATCACATCATTTTTTTAAGAATAACATTTTTCACTCTAGAATATTCTTTCATGTCAAACTAATTACACTTTAGAGATTCCTATAAAAATAAACAAAATAAGGGTGACCTCAAATTTTCATTAAGGGTTACATGTATTGGAATGCATAATGAGTCAATAATCAAAATCATTATTGAAATTGAAATAACCAAACACACAATCCATTTAAATAACTGTAATTTATAAATAGAGAAGGAATAATCAATATGGAAAGGTAAGTAAATTAAGTCACATTCCATTTAATATATAAAATGATAATGAAAGGAATCTATGTGTAATATCATAGTAAAAATATCATGGATAACAAGAACGTTCTGAATCAATATTGAACGGTACATAAAATTACACACTTTACATTTATTCATGATTTTATAGTGAAATACATCCATAAATAATAATTTTGATGATATCTAATAGAAAATAATAACTAAATTCCTAATTTATGAAATTATAAATTATGGGAAACCATGATCTTTGGAATCATAATACCTATACTATCATGACATTTCATAAGACATTTTTATAACATCCCGAACTAGATGTCACCAACTGGTGCTCTGAACCAGTGGGTTACGAGGCCTCAAGTGTGCCTCCTCATATGCTAGAGGATGCCAAATTGAATCGAGGTTCTATGGAGTGATAGTGGGTAGATTATGCCCTCATATAAGTGTGATAAACTAGTATAAAAAAACTATGTTTCATTCACAGTAGTATACAAATAGATTGCAAAAAAAGTAAAGAACTGGAATAGAAGTTGCGGTAATAATAAATGAAATTTTGTAAAAGCCCAGACATCTATGAAATATTATACAACACTGGTCACCCACTGGGACAAACATAAAAATACATGATCACAAAATAAATTTACTGTAATAGTACAAGGATCTACTTCAAATTTTTAGATATACTACATACCTATTATCTATACACTATAGAACTACAACAACCCGATCAGAAGAACTCACGTGAGAAACTCCTCTTGAACATGAAACTTTGGGACTTAGCTCTATACACCATGCAAAGGTGATCAACCTAAAAAGAATACATAAGGTCTAAACATACACAAAGGTGTACGTGTAGGGGTGATAAATAATCTTAGTAGGCACATCGACTAGAAACCTATAAATCCGCTCCTATAATTGTTTGAAAAAGAAACATGTTTGACCAAGC
Organism: Viscum album; assembly: GCA_963277665.1. Taxonomy (NCBI): domain Eukaryota; kingdom Viridiplantae; phylum Streptophyta; class Magnoliopsida; order Santalales; family Viscaceae; genus Viscum; species Viscum album. The sequence continues at coordinate 867,716,611 of OY728120.1, forward strand.
TATAAAACAACTAAAAATAGAAAACCAAATTTGAAACAACAACCAATCCTCTAGTCCAAAATCTCGATCAGCTGGGAACGTTCCACCATGGATATCTATATCTATATACATATACATGTATAGTCCCGTACATATAAATATATAAAAAATATGAATATTCATGAGTATGTGAATCAAAAAACATGAAACCATATCAACAGTCAATCCTTAGGTCTAAATTCCTAATCTCCAAGATATACTATGAAAGGGAATTGATGTAGACATCATTCCACATAAGCTGTGTATCATTAGGTTTATATATTGGTCTGTAATCACAATTTACATATACCTACTTCGATCGATGCCATAAATATCTCTAAGAAAACTATGTCACCACTGGAGGACACACGTCTTATACCTCAGTTCATCAAAACTCTCCTAAAATCCCTAACAAGGATACCATATACAGAAAATAAATTCTAAAAAGGTCACTAAAACCAACTATGACTATCCCTGAGTAATAATGTGTCAGATCCCTAGTTCCAGGTCCAAGGAACTCAACAATGGAATCTAATAATCCCATGCCATGTAATCATGTGTTTGATCACAAAGAGCCGGATCCAAAGAACTCATCCAAGGCATCCTCTTCATGTCCCAGGAGCATATCATTGGAAACATGGTTGCAACACTAATTAGAGTCTTAGGAGAATGTCTAATGAGCATGTCTTACATGACTCCATGGAAGTTGATTCCATGGGGTAGCAAGTCCCAAGGCATCCAAGGAATCAATACCGAAGGAGCATACTCAATCCAAGGTGTCCACTACTACGCCATGATCTATGTAGAAACATCCAAGGAATCTACAGAATAAACCATCCTATGATTCCATCCAAAAATACCTATAATACGTAATCCAAGTATCACTCAAGGAATATAAAACATCATTCGAGGAGAGTGTAATAATCCTCTGTAGGCCACAAGCCTAGGAGAGAATAATCATCCTCATCACTTATCATCAAGGCCATCATGACCACATATCGTAATCATAAGAAAATAAGATCATAATAATCCCCACCACATATCATTGTCCAAATAGTGTGTTATCATCCCACCACATATAATGAGAATAAGAGTCTTTCTAAGGCTTTAATAAAATAACGAATCTGTGTATCACTCATAGAATACAAGTCAACATGTATGGATCAACATCCGAATACCAGGAAACTATTACGGACATCCAAAATATATATATATATATATAACAATATATATTCATATAGGTTTAATAAAAAATTCCTAGGTAGTAAATTTTGGTATACTATTAAATAACATTAATAACATTGCTTAGAAGCCGAATCCCATATAAGCATGTCTGGGAATCCCAATAAGAAATACATATGCAAGGAATCATTTCCTATAATACCAAAAGAAATAATGACACCTTACCTCTAGATCAATAAGCACCAACCCGGATTCACCTTTCATAAACATTACTACATAAACAATAACCATGTCAAAGCATAAACAAACAATAGACGGTGACCTGAACGACCAACCCAACTCTCCTACCACATCACCGTGGGATTACCAATTTAGCATGGGTTCTAGGGCGACACCTGTTACCATATCTACCCAAACTATATGTAATAACATTGGGTTTGACAAACAATGGGTAACTCATTGGGTATCTCAAGTAAAACACTAGAGGCATCAGACTCGAGATCCTCGATGGAAAACCTAAAAGCAATAGAATCCTTATTTGGATCCTAAACTATATAGTAAAGGAGGAATCTAATATGGGATCCTCAAATGTTAAATCAACGTAGATACATCCTACTTGGGATCCTTAGTACAACACAAAATTAAGGGATCATATAAAGTACTCCCTAAACCAGAATATAAGAAAAATCATCCCTTATGGTATCCTTGGTAACTCGATTAGATATAGAGGCATCCAACACGGGATACTCAATAACAACTATTCTCATGGCCTCTCATGCTAGAAGGGAACATCTCTCAAGAGAGATGTCATCAAGGAAAATCTAATAAGAAATGGGTGGAGAGATAACATAGATCCCATATTATATCAGGATCTCAAACTAGGTTGGTATGAACCCCAAAATGATCATTCATTTCAAGTCTCTCACTTTGGAGTTAACTAAACCCAAAAGTCAAAGAAATAACCTCTCTATTTATATTGAAACCCCTATATAACAATTAGGATTCCATAGAACACTCCACAAGTTTCACAATTTCCATCTACATGGAAAACCTATCAGAATGGACTACAATCAGGTCCAATTCTGAATCTAGGGAAATAAAACATGAAAACCCTCAACGTGTTAAAAAGGTAAAGTACATGATATGTCACCCTCAATACATGACATGTACTAAAAAATTCACACATGGGAGTGTTGTCCCATCGGCCTGGGTGTGTAAAATCCCCAGGCACATGGCATCTAAGGCAGGCAAATAGAGTGTACCAAACATGGGGTACCTACCCGTGTCCCTCAAATGTCATGTCCATATACTGGGCGAGGCCATGTACTTCTACATAGTGTTCCACCTACATGGGGTCTAGTCGTGTACTCCACAGGGCTATGTACCCCTACAGGAGTTCGCCTGGCCCAATAAATGGACACACAGATGAGTACTATTACATGGTGTCTAAACACCGATACACGATATGTACTCCCAATGCGTCATCTTCCTCAAATAGGAATAACACATGATCTGTCACCATAGAATATAAACCATGCAACCTAGTTTTTGTGAATGGAAAACTCTCGGATTTCCCAAATCCCTAATTTTCATCCCCAAATCAATAGATCCATCAGCTAGGGACATCATACATTCATTGTTGGGATTAAAATATATAAAATAGAAAATATACAAGAATCTAATGTGAAAAAATAAATGGGACAACCTATTGGTGGAAACCACCATTGCTTTATTCGATTTCACGGTCCACAGTTGACGCACATCGATCTAGCGCATTGAGGGCTTCAAAATGGTACCATTATTCCATTAAATCTATATATATCTCTCCCTCTCCATCCTTTCTATCTTGGATGAGTGGAATAGAAGTATCTGTAGAAGGTATCCACAAGAATAAAAGTGAAACAAAATAAATGAAAAAGAAAGAATGAAAAAGATGAAAAAGGAATGAAAAAAGAGAATCTTCCCAACCCCAATTCCCATCTCTAGTTTATGACTCACCTATTCTAAAATACGTGTTCCAGACTCATCTATGAAGATGAAATCCCAATCTGACACTCTGTTCAGATTTTATGGCCAAAAAAACTTGCACAAATAATTTAATATTTAATTTATAAAATATAAAATATTAATTATTCTTCCAAAATTTGAATTACTTGTATTCCTACCAATGTCCTTTAATAGGGTGAAAACCCTATCATTGGATAAAAGGAGTTTCCATAAATTTACCCAAGATCATCTGCCATGGAAAAGACTATTTTACCCCTATATAAGCATATGATAGAAAAAATCATATTTGTACACAAAGATATAGTGTGAAAAACAAAAGTCTTACAAAATCCCCACGATAATCCTTCGATTTTATTAGATGCCTAGTGAAAATACTAGTATCCATGATCTCAACTTGAACATCTACACAACCAAACAATTTATACTATCCAACAACCAACCTCATATCATTATAAATTTCCTTCTACACTAATTAAATTTAACTACAACTTATTTGAAACTCCCCACCACTAGAATAACCTAATCATCATCTAAAAACCAATATATTATCTCAATAGACCATAGAAATGATGAATTTCAACATAAAACAAGGGTCACCACCCTCAAATAGCCACTGGTTCCCTCCACACCATATGGTTTACCATAAAATGCTCCTCAAGTGCAACCTCAATATGTTTTTTCCGCCATTTGAGAAGAAAATTTAGAAAGGAAAAGGAGCTCGATGTAGGGATAATTATCTCTCAGTATACTCAAGAAAAATCAAGATAAACCATGATATTCCTTTACAAGAGCACACTAATATTATACAAAAGGGTGAGTATAGATCCCTCTAAGTCACTCTCTCCATCCTGTCAAAACATGACTAGGATTCAGCCACGTGTCAACAGTCTTACGGTACATTGATTATTACCGATATCACATATACCATAAGGGGACATTCCTTACAGCTTTTGGGAAACAATTCTGTGTCATTATATGAATCATAGGTCCTCAGATCACACCCGGACACTAACAGATTTAGATTCAAATGATACCAAGTGCAATCAATATGTAACATTATCACCCAACTCATACTCCAACAAGTTATCCGTTACAAGTCTAAGAATACTATGCTACACATAATGTTAGTTTCACATGCTAGAATCTACCTTGAGAGTCCTCTTCAAAATATGTCACCTCACCTGGGCCATGATTTTTTTATAGTCTCCATCACCTAGTGTCATTTTATTCATGAGTGTCTACCCGTGCTCTAGCTACATTAACAATTGAAAAAACGATGGTCGACTGGGCCAGGAACCCAAATAGTCCTTCCTGTCAATGCAAGTCTGGAAAACACAATCATCCAAAGTGGTTACCGAATGATGAAGTCATCAATATTCCTATAATGAAAAACCTAAAAACATACCATGCCTCGATTTCAAAATGATCATAAAAAAGGCACACTGCCCAAAAAGGAATCTATGAAATAGGGGCTAACAACTCACATATAGGTCACCATATAAAAAAATAGATGTTGACCTATAATTGTCCATGTCATAACTAAGGGCCTCTAGGTCTCCTACCTAAACCAACAGAATAATCCTCAGAACTGGGTCTCAAGGTATAAACACCTTGCACAAAAGTTCATAACTCTTGATATAATGTAAATGTCACAATGTCATATAAGTGTCAAAAATTTAAAAACATGGACTACAAGGGATTGATCCAAATTGAGTATCCTTATAAGGAACTGCTACCTAGAGTTCATGATGCCAATAAAAAAGAAAACATGAATTGACACTCATCAGACATCCATATTTGGAAATACACCATGGAGGTCCAGTTGACAATAAAATTCATGGTATCCATTAGAATCATACTCAGTGATCTAGATAAATAACTACATACCTAAGAAACAACACCCTAAAATGGGTTAAATAGAAAGTAATCACATTCCATGTTGACCTACTTGGTCACTACACCTACTGTACATGAGGAAAGAGTCATCAACCTCACAAAAAAATTTCACAACATAGATCAACTTAACCTCCCATATGATGAATATATATATGTGTAAGTAGGCCCAAAATGCCTCATTCAATAGTAATAATTTCACACTAGTAGGCCTATATGATGTGATCCTATGTTCCAAATATGATGTATGAGGTGCCTCCTTCCTTTACCATCAAAGATTCCAAATCCATCACTGGGTACTTGCCAATGGCCAAGAGCCAGAGACCCACAACAATCATAACATACACATAACATGTTCATCAATCAAAGAAAAAATTATATACAACTATAACATCATAGATCATAATTATAATCCCATACCATAGAAACAAAGACTTCTTACCAGAACAAGTGTTCTTGATGCATCAGTCTGATATCTATCATAGGTTCAGAAAAATTCTCAACACTACTGTATTGCATAACCCAAATAGTAAAAACCATAAAAATAACACCTATGGTACAAATTTGTAATGTACCAACCCGAATGTGACTAATAAGATCTCCCTGCTAGTGGGTTACTAGGCCTCAAGAATGCCACCCTGTATACCCGACGATAACGAAAAGCAACGAAGGCCTAGGGTGTGATAGTGGAGAGATAATGCCCTCTTATTAGAGTGAAAAAACCACGAAAAAAACTAAGTATCATACAAAAATGTAAAAAAAGTGGGGAGGTAGTAAATAAAATAAAATAAAACATTATATAATAATAAATTAAATGTTGTAAAAGATAGAACATCTATGCAATACAATACAACACTGGTCACCCACTAGTCCGACCTTACAGATAAAAGAGTACAAAAGAATCTGAATGTAATAGTACATGGCTCTACTTATAACTCCATGCATGCCCATGAACCTAGTCTCAAGACATAATTGAACTGTATGAACATGATTAGAATAACTAACATGAGTAGCTCTACTCGAACATGCAACTATGGGACTGAAACCTATCCATTACGCACCTATACTCAACCTAAAACATTAGACATAAGATCTATATGTACACCAAGGTTCATGTGAAGGGGTGGAAAATAATATTAGTAGTCCACCCAAAAAGAAAACTATAAATGTTATGCTATATGTGTAAGAAAAATCAATGTTCTCATACTATCTGAAAAGAAACTGAAGAGGTATTAAACCAAATGTGAAACTAGGACTGAACCTTGAGTTCGTAATCTCGGTCAGTAGGGAATGTTCGGCCATGGATGTCCATATATATATATATACATGTATAGTCCCATACCTATAAATATATACATAAATATGAATATTCATTTATTTTTGAATCAAACAACATGACACCTCATAAAAAATCGATCTTTGGATCTGTAATCACGATTGCCTAGACATTCTATGAACTGGAATTTAGCTTGATATCCTCTTACTCAAGTTGTGTATCATTAGGATGATCTATGGGTCCATAATCTCAATCAACATATACTTTCTTTATCCAATTCCGAAACTATCTTTGAGAAAGCTACGTCACCATTAGAGGATACTCATCTTATACTTGGGTTTGCTCGTACTCGCCTCTAATAACTAACAAGGATACTGTATGCCAACATTTAATCCTGTAAAGGTCATGAAAACCAACTATAACCAATGATGTGTAATCACATGTTAGACCCCACGATTATGATCCACAGAACTCATACATGGAATCTACATTGGGATCCACCGTTTAATCAAGTGTAAGACCACGAAAGGCCAGATCAAAGGAAATAGTCCAATGAATCCTCATCATGTCATAAGAGGATCTTGATGGAAACATATCAATGGCACTAATTTGAGTCCTAGGATCTTGTCTACTGAACATGTCCAATGCGAGTACATGAAATATGGGTCCATGGTGTATCAATATAAAAGGTATCCAATAGAATCAAGACCATAGGGACATACTCAATCAATGGCGTCCACTACAACATCCTGATCGAAGATGAAACATCCAAGGAATCTATAAAATTAACCAGCCTATGAGTCCATCCAAGGAATTACTATAATAGGGAATCCAATTATCACTCAAGGTGTATAAATCATTATATGAGGAGAGTGCAATAATTCTCTATAAACCAAAATTTTAGGAGAGCATAATCACCATCATCACTTATCATAAGGGACATTATTCCATTATATCATAATCACAGGACAAGGAGAGTGTAATAATCTCCACTACAAATCATAAGTGGAGGATATATTTATCATACCCACCACGTACAACTAGCCTATGAGTCTGTCCAAGTAAGTCCTACAATATGGAATCTATGTATCACTCAAGGCTTACAAGTCAACACATAAGGCTCTACAACCTAATACTAGGAAATACAATAGGAAATCCCAAAAATATATATATCTCAATGTATATACATCTAGGATAAATAGATAAGTCCCACATCGTACCTCTAGGTATACTAGTAAATATTATAAATAACATGGATCAGAAGCTAGATCCCATGTAAGCATGTATGGGAATCCAAAAAAAGTAATATAGTTCCAAGGAAAATGTTCAAGCTTCCCAAAAGAAAGAAACCATCCTCACTTCCGACTCAACATCCACCAACCAGGAGGCACCTCTTTAAACCATTCCTGCATCAAAAATAACCATGTCATGGAATAAAAAAATAAGTGAGGGTGGACTGAATTCCCAACACATCACTCTACCCATAGGTCATACTAGTTTATCAAGTGTTATAAGGTGACAAACTCTACCATCTATACCCAAACATGATGTAACATATCATGGTTGGTAAAACAATGGGGCACCCAACATGTCCCTTAAGTCAAAAACTGAGAGGAATCCCACTTGAGATCTGAGAATGTAAAACTAAAAGTAAAGGATTCATACCTGGGATCCTAAATTGTAAGGTAAAGGAATAATCATACATTAGTTTCTCAAATATAAAATCAAGGTATAATCATCCTACAAAGGATCCTTAGTTCATCACATAGTTAATGGATCCTAAAAGGGACTCCCAAGATCAGTACATAAGCAAAGGCATCCCTCAGGGGATCCTTTATAACCAGATATGAGTTAGAGGAATCTTATGATCCTCAATAACAACTATTCTCAAGGCCTCTTAGGCTAGAAGGGAATATATTACAATAGCGATCTCCTCAAGGATAATCTATTAGGAAATATCCAGGAGAGATAGATCATAACCTATATTGAATAAAGATCTCAAATTAGGTTGGAAGGAACACCCAACCAATCATTAATGTCACGTATCTCCCTCATAATATAACTAACCCCAAAATCCAAAGGAATAACCTCTCTTTTTAGATATAATCCAAAAACCCCATTTTGAGTCCTTATAATGCTCCATGAGTTTCACCATCATGATCTCTGTAGAAAATTACTTATAATAGGATGCTCTTTGGTCAGATTTTGACTTCATGTTAAGAAAATGTGAAAAACATCATAGTGTTAAAAGGGGGTAGTACACGACATGTCACCCTCGGTAAATGGTGCATATTACCAATGGCCCACATGGGAATGTACTTCCACAGACCATGAAGTGTAAAAGCAGTAGTTACATGGCCTGTAAGGTGGGTACATGATGTGTACCCAACACGGGTTACCTTCTAGTATCCCTCAAACAGTGTGATCATATACTTATCCAAGATGTGTACTTTTAAGAAATTTGACACTAACATATGGTCTGGCTGTGTACTCCACATGGCCTTGTACTCTATACGGCCATGTACCTCTAAACGGGTTAACCCAGCCGAATACTCGGCTTCACGGCTGAGTACCTGTACACTGTATGTGCACCCCTATACAAAGAATGTATTCCAAAAACACGATCTTCCCCAAATGAGAAAAACCAATGGCATGTCTCCCTATACTACATGTCATGTATCCTTGTTTTCCTAAAAAACCCTCAGATTGGCTGAATCCCCTATTTTCATCCCCAAATCAACAGATCTGGCCAATATGGGCCTCATAAAAGAACATTTGCGATTTAAATTTTTAAAATTAAAATATATTGGAATATATCGTGAAAACATAAATAGACCAAGAATTTTGTTTTGGAAACCATCATAACATTGTTCTATTTCATGGTCCACAGGTGCCACATGTCATTCTAGAGTGTCAAGGGCTTCAGGATGCTACCTCTATTACCTAACCTCTATTTCTCTACCTCTCTCTATATATTTCTACCTATCCCTATTTTCTCCCTCTGTTGAGTGGTGTAGGATGAGACAGAGGATGCATCCTTGAGAATAACGAAGGACAAGAAAGAGAAGAAAATGAACGAAAATAAAACAAAGGAAAAGAAAAGGGGGCTCAGGCTGCCCTATGCCCAAATCGAGTTTATGCATTGGGAAGGATACATTATTTGTTCTAGACTCAATAGTCGAGACATAATCTCAATATGAATCTCCATTCAAATTTTTTATCAGGAATAAATTTCACTAATAATTTAATATTTTATTTATTAAATATTAATTATTAATTATTTTTCTTAAATTTAATTGGCTCGAATTCCTATAAAACTCTGATCCTAGGGTAAATAGTCTAATCTAGGACCAACTGAGAAGTCATAAAAATTATCTGAGATCATATTCTTGGGTAAAATGACCATTTTACCTTTTTACAATCACTTGACAGCAAAAATTCATATTTATTCTCAAAACTACAGTTTGGAAAATCACAGGACTTTATAGTTTTAAACTACAAGTAAAAAAATATTTAATATTATATTAAATATTTGCATCACAATATTAACAATAAATTAATGGGATATATAATACCAATACCCACCCAGAACTACTATTCCAAAGCATTCCTCATATATCTAATAATTGATTTAATTCATGAACAATGTGCCTCATCATCAAATATCCGTATTGAGTAAAGAATAAGAGTGTATCACCATTTCCCCAAATAAACATATAACATTAAAATTAAAAATGATATGTAACAATGATATATGGTATAAGAAATATTAATATCCATTAAAACAATATGGATATTTAAAGGAAATTTAAAGTCCATTGATCATAGTAAAGTGAATAATTCAAGGAAAAGTTAATGACAACAAAAATTATAATATGGATGTGAATGTAAATACACTCATTGGTTAAAATAATCCTAAAACATAAATAAGAAAAATAAGGATGGAATGACTATGAAATATCCATGGTTAAATATATGTAAACTAAATGAATTTTTTCATTTATGAAATTTAATACCATAAAAAGGTTTTTTATAAGTAGTCTTGAAGATTTTTTTAAAAAATTGTAAAAATCACATTTTTAAACATAAAAATTAATGAAATTCCATTTTATTAAAAATAACTTAAAAAAATAATCTCCTTAATATTAAGAAAATAACATTATTTAAAAAAACCTTGTAAAACTTTAATATAAGCATTAATGAAAAGAAAATAATGATGATGGTAAATTCCATTCATGTAAAAAATAAAATTCCTCTTCCATTGTAAAAATGATAGAAGAAATCCTTATTTGGAAAATGACAAGAATATTACTTTCAAAAGATTTTATAAAAATAAAAAATGGGTATAAATGTATTTAAAGAATAATTTTTATGATGTTTAAAACATTTTTGAATTTTTTTATAAAACATGTTTTTGGATGAAAACGGGTTTCTGACCAGAGAGAGAAACGTAGTCGGATTTTCATAAAAGTATTTCTCAATATTTTTAAGTAAAAATTTGTAAAAAATTGTAATATTATTTGAAAATACAATGAAAAACTATATTATGAAAAATTATATTGGTTTATTAGATAATGAATAAAGAATTTCATTCAACACAATTTTATGAATAAACAATCTCAATGATAATGAGATTATGAAATATACCCTTAAATGTTCATAACATTGAAGTCAGAATTATACAATGAATAAATTATGTGTATAAACTATAAATACAAATAATATATGATAAAATGACAAATAATATCACTATAATTAACTAAACACAATATTTTACAATATCAAGGACGTCTAAGAAGTAATACAACTCAATCAAAAGAAATTGAGTTATGAAAATATTTACCACTTGATAACACTTATGTGAAATACCCTTGGATGAAATAATTCAAATTTAAACATAAAATAATATAAATTATGAATATATTATGACATTACAATCTTATGTGTCCGTATATACACTTATAAAAGATATTAAGTTCATAATATTACAATATGCCTCAATAAAGTGAAATTTTGATGAAGTCCCTTACCTCACGCTTCATTTTGGCTGAATGTTCTTCAATATTCTATATTGTTTATTTAAAAATTTTATTATATTTTTAAATTAGAATATTATTAATTATAATATCAAATATTATCCTTTTATAATTTCTTATTACCTGTCAGTTAATAATCTTTCATCATTTTCATTGATTCAAGTGTAAATTTCTTAGTTTTCTCATCCGTGTTTCGTCATGAAAGATTCAATACAAGTACATATAATATAATTTCATTATTTAAATAATAAAAATCTTAAAATAATTATATCATATATTTATAAATTATACTATTATGGACTATAATAATATATAGTAATAAAAAATGGACTATGTTATAATTATAGAGATGGTAGGCCGAATATACGCCTAAGTAACGTTTCCATTTCTCAATACTCATCATAGAAACATGTTATGTAATATTTTACCTTCCAATAATATTAATAATATTATATATAACATATTAATTATTTAAATATACTTATATATATCATATATGTGGTGTGGTTATTAGAAGAGAGCCACATTTCTTGATTAAGGATATAGTCCACATGTACACAAACCATGTTATCAATTTCAGTGTATAAAATGAAAATGATATATTATCATTTGGTAATGATAAATAAATAAAAAATATAATAATCATTTAATTTAAGTAACATATAATCATTTTATTTATCTTTATCACTTTTCACGTAATGTGTTAGTGAAAGATGAATCACATCGCTTCGCGAGGTGGTAGTCCGCCATATATATGAGGGATGTTTTCGTATATCTTATAGAATGGAAAATAAAAGGTATATATAATATAATAACTTCATAGGTATACTTATATTATAAATATCGTATATATATAAAATATATCCACTATTATACTCAACTGCGATAGGTGGTAATTGGAAAATTAATGTCATCAGTTCGTGAGGTGGTGGTCCACCATACACACAAAAATGATGATTTAGTGGCCCATTTCATGGAATTGGAAATGGTTTTAAGTCATGATTTTAATATAAAAACATCTAAGTGAATTTAATTTAATTATTTATTTAATATTATTGGTTTAATAAGAATTTAAGATAGTGGAGAATCAAATAAATTAAAAACACTCATTGAAGAACATTACCTTTTATTCTAGTATCCTCCATAGTTTTGCACCAAAATACTTCATAAGATATATTTATAAAAATAATAAGTCTTATAATATGATAGTAGTTAAATTTATAAGGTTTTTTGATGGGGAATTGATGATCCATAAAGGATTTATGGTGTGTTGAAAAGAGGAGAGGGGTGGCCTTTAATAGGAAAGGAGTCTTGCAAAATTGTATTTTTTTAAAAGAAAACATGATACCAATGTTTTTCAATTGAAAAAGGGTCAAAAATGGATTATTATAGATCCTTATAAATTATATTGACAAAAGGTCCCAAAACGAGAATTTATTAAAGTTTATATGTCTTTTTAAACCATATCATTTTAGTTTAACAACCAGGAAAATAAATTTTTCACTTTAGCCACCATAATTAATTTTTAATGTTTTGAATAATAATTTTGGAAAAAATTATGTTAACCATATTAAAAAATATAAATTATTCTAATTCAAATACGAAAAAAAAATTTCAATGATCAATTCATAGAAATGGATAAATTTAATATAAAATAAATCATGCAGAAATGATGAGAAAGCAGGTTTTCAAAGAGAAAATGATCATAAATGTAGACCGTTTTTATGTCAAAATTCAATATGAAAATGGTTTAAATGACATAAATATGATTAATATATATATATATATATAATTTATCTAATTTTACTTTAAAACCAATTAAAAATATAATTTATCTTTACTAATAATTTAAATTAAAAGTTAGTTTTCAATTAAATCTCTGTATTTTTATTAATAATAAAAAAATGAAACATTTCAGAAAAAATACCAAATATAAACCCAAAGATAATATAGATATTATAATTTAATTTTTTTAAATTTTAATTTTATTTTTTATTAAAGTGGTAAAAATTATTTTAAATTTCATTCTGAAATGTGTGACTAAAACATCTTTTAAAAAAAATTCAGTAAATATTTCTTTTTATTTTAAATTATTATTATATTATTACTAATAAATAGATAACTAATAAAAATGTCTAAAGTATATATTTCTATAATTTATATATTCATATTCATACCCCCCATTCAAATAGAATGGTGATAACTGTAATATTAAATAAAAATACTAAAAGTATATTGTTGTTCAGTGAAAATTAGTCTTTTATGTAATGGAAGCTATCAAATAAACATATTGTTATGTGTAATTCAAGATAAAATAAGTGTTTTCTCTAAGGAAATTTTTTTAAGAGAATTTATTTATTTTGAAAAATACACCATAAATTGTGTGGGTGTTTATTTTATTCTAATCTTGGTGTTTCATGTCTTATATGATATCAAATAAAATTTTATTATTTTAGAACCTTGGGGTCTTACACTACATTTCGTACCTAAAAAATAAATTTCCCAAATAATATAATGTTTTCATTTTTATCTCAAATATATGAATCATTTTATCAAATCTGATTTCTATACGTTGGAAAACTAATATTAATGTTAGTTCATGTATTTGGTAAATAACTATTTTTTTGGAAAATGTTTATATTTATACTGAAAGATTTGTGACTAGGACAGAATTATTAGTTAAATTTATTTTAATGAATTTTAAATTTAATTTATTATTAAAATATTATTTTCACCACTTTAAAAAAAAATAAACAAAATCATTTCATAATATTATAATTAATTGAGAAAAGAAATCAAGGAATTAATTTTATTAAAACATTACTTAGATGCTAAAGATATTGATCATGGGTTAATAAATTTAAAATATTATTTAAAATAATTTATTACACTAGTTATATAATTTTTTTACGAAATGGTTTTAAAATATTCAATACATTTTTATAATAAAATTAATACATAATATTGTTGATATTAATAAAATCTAAATTATTTACTATTCATAATGAAATTGGTAATTTTTTAAAAAAATTAAAAAATACATCCTAAATTAATTTTGATGGGATAGAAAAATAATTTTATTTTATTAAAATTATATTATATTAATTAGAAATTTATATATGTATAATAAAATGTATAATAAAAATAGTCATTTTTTGGAAATATCAATTTTAATATTAAATTATATTAATTAATTATTTTTTAATGGTATTAACTATGAAGGGTTTATCATCATTTTTTGTTATATATTTATTTGGAAAGTATTATTAATATATTATTATTTTTATAATGTTAGGTACAATGTCTAGAACAAAATATTTATATTTTTAAAGATACAAAACCTCGTGTCATAACAATTAAGGCCATTAATTGAATCTCACTGATGATGGAAGTTAATTAAAGATTTGTAAGTCACCATGTATTCAATTATGAGAAAAATATAGAGAATTTATATCAAGAACACTAATGTCCCAAATGATATTGATCACTAATAGATATGAAGAATGAGAAGGGAAAAGAGGCCCTTCTTATACATTATCCAGAGAGGTGATGTAGATAGAAACACATTTGACATGGGCTCCAATGGGATACTTAATAACTCATGTTTGATTGAGGAAAATAATGAATGAGAGGGTAACCTTTCAAATAATTTAGTCATTAAAGAAAAATTAATAATAATGTTACCTATCTTAGTCCTAGGACCCACATCAAGTCTCATTGGAGTCTTGTCCACTCTGGGAAGTTGCTTCATTCAAAAGGTCTATGGTTAGGACCCCATTATCAATGAGGCATATGATTTCACCGTAGATACCCTCAGTACTTTGATCCCATAACATATCAAAGAGTGATACATATAATACAAAACCTTTTCTAATGACCTAATCATCTACACGAGATATATATATTCAGTGCCTCTATGAAATAATTCTTTGAGTGACCAATATTACCAAACAAGAATAATGTCCGTGGGTATTTTCTAAATCATATAGATGATTTGGAAGATGTATGATATAGAGGGAAACCAAAACTATTTCCACTATGAGACTCATTTGAATTCATCATCACTTTATTGTAAGAACTAATGCTTACACTAGGAGTAAGATGATCTCCCATTGACCCTAACTTACAATCCCAGTGAATTTCCATTATTAGAATTATATCTAGATTATTAATATAGTTGATAAGATTCATCATAAACACATATGATCAGTTATCTAATCTAAGACCCATTTGAATCCTCTGGGCTCTTATCATCTCATTTGACAACACCTATAGTAAAAACTATGAGAGTTTAGATAATTAATTTTTATACAGAGTAATTGTCTGATCACTATGACGTTGGTTGAGAAACTATATAGACATATCCAACACTATAGAATATAGATATAAATTATCATTAAAATAAATATTGAAATCATCCCACTCTATTATCTAATTCTTATTTCCTTGAGTTGTTACATCCTACTATATCCTGTATGGACCTTTTGGTTTGTAGAGGGATGATTTCCCATTAACGAAATCAAGCATCCCAAATAAAAATAAGAATCATTAAATCCTTCCAATCCAATGAATTTTATCTTGAGAATAATTTATTTTATGGAATGATAGTTTTTTTTCAATGAAGAAACTTCTGGAATGATCTCAGCTATCATATCTATATGGAACCAACCCTTGTTCTTGTCTAGGAATAAGTTTGGAACTATATCATAAAGCATGGAGTATATTCATAACTACCTCCATGAGGTCTTAGTCAGTAACATGATTTAGTTGTTGAGGTTCTTCATAATCTCCCTTCTAAATCAAGATCAAACATATTCTTAGGGGAGTACTACAAAACAACATCAATATATAACAAGGAAATTCCAGTATAGAGATACAAGAACATCAACTCTAACAATATGAACTCAACAATTAAACAAAAATCTCAGATCAATGGTTAACAAAATTATAGATTTAGATCAATTAATTTTTTCTAGGATATATTCTCCTAATATTATAGGATATATTAATTCTACAAAATTTGAGAGTTGGTGAGACACTCACTCATAATCTAACCATCAAGTCAAACCAATCCTATTCCCATCTACAATCACATCCCAAAATTCTTACAGACATTAAAGAAGATACCCAACCTCCCATTTAAAAAAATTAATTATTATATGAAACATAGAACCAACTAAACAGAAACCAAATTTATCCTTGAAAAGACCCTAAGGGTGTTTTCGATACCCATGGTCTACGGGCTATGGACATGGAATAAAAAAACAACCAGAGGGAATGATTTCATAACCATATAAAAAATATAAATTTTAAAAATATGAAAGTGTCAAAAAATAGATTGAATACCAATAAAATCAATGAGATAAATCTCTTTATGGTCTAAAATAATACACAACAAAACATCACATAACCATTGAATATCTAATTATAATATATCCTCACAATATGTGGACCATGTATTCTACATATCACTACAAACTACCATGGTCCCACTATTAAGAACTCCTACTACCTCCAATCATTACAATCCCTTTTATAGACTAGTCATAAGATTGTCTACGAATTACGAAAGGAAAAGGTATGGTGTGAGAAACACTATTCCAGTAGGATCCCAAAAATAAATTTCATTATAATTACATATAAAAAAATACAAATTCATTGATTTAATTAAAAAATTGGATGTAATTCTTTTCAAAATTCAATATAAAAAATTATTTTAAACTAATTTCCAAGGGATGTATAAACTTGTAGAAAAGTGAATTTTCCAAAAAAGATGAATTTATAAAAATTTATATAAAAAATGATTGAATAAAAAATTTCATAAATAATGGTGTGTATAAAATCAATTTCAATCAATTCACAATATTAATATGAACTGAGGTTATGTTATGTCCTAAGATTCAATTAATATTTAGTGAAATGTGGATCTTAATGTGAAAACATCCCTTAATTTCAAGCCTTGAAACTAAAATTTAATTTTTTATTAATTATAATTGAAGTATTTTCTCACAAATAATTGAAACTTAGAGAAATAAAAACTGAGTTAAAATAAAAAATATTACACTTGAAATTACATTTATCTTGTTCTTGCTAAAAAGAAACCAATTTGGTTGATGGAATTTTGTGATATCAATGTGTTATTTGATTAGGAAAATAAAATAAAATTTTTATTTAAAATATGGGTTAATATAAGTAAGTGTAACATTAAAATTTAAAGAATTTTGATATAATTAGAAAATATTTAGAACAAATACAAATTTTTCTGAGATAAATCAATGTAATAAAGTAGAGAAAACATGATGGAAAATATCCAGATTATTGAAGCTTCAAAAAATCACGAGGATTAATTAATTCAATAAAACCCCACATTTATAGTATAAAATTCCTAATATTTATATAAGTATTGTATAAATTAAATTCAATGTAAAAAGGAAATTATTTCATTATAATCTATAAAAGAATATCATGACACTAAAAATTATAGAAATATTAACATCAAAGTGAAATATTATATTAATAATGTATTTTTTTCTGATATATATAGAAATGAGATTAAAATATATAATATTTTTTATTGATCAATGGAGTAAGAATTAATAATTAAAAAGGTGACAGATAGTTGGTGACATATGCTAGATAGAAAACTATCAGTGTGAAAAATGTATATTTGATGGGAATTATTGGTTTTATAGTGGATTCAAAAAGATGATAAGGATATATTTTTTAACTATAAGGTATTATAAATTTATATAAGATTATGGTGGTTGAAATTTTTGAGGATATATCATTCTACAATATGACATGTGTATTAGAAGACTAAAATTTTAGAAGAGAAAACAAAGAATAAATTTTAAATATCTGGATGAACTATATAGAATGTGTCACAAATTCTATTATAGTAATAAAATTTTATTACCAAATTTATATATTAGTTTCATAATTATTTTAATACTCAAAATTCTTACAACAATAATTACAATATGGGAAAGGATAAACACATGTTATATAAGGTTCATTAGATGCTTCTTGAACTAAATACCAATGATTAGTAGATAGGGAATGTTTATCTCATATAATGGGAGATATGAATTTTATGAAATATGTTAATAATTAAAATAATGGACTAGATATATTAATAAAAATACATTCACTAAAAATATAATAATTAGTTTTGAATGATATTATATAGAAGAAAATTAAATAGATTAATATGACTTTTTATGTTAGTTCAAAAAAATTGACAAAGTGTTAATAATGAATTTGAGGAATAGAGTGAAGTTATTTTTACAAATATTTGAACGATTTCTAATGAAAATAATTTATTTCAATGTCAATACTTAATTTAAATGTCCATATCGTAATTTTATTCATTTCACTTAATAAATGTAAACTTTTTACATGAGTGTCGTAGAGATAATTTTGTTATGGATATGATGGATTTGACACCTGGGATAAAACAAAATGAAAAATATTAATTGAGGAAAAAATGTCATGTTTTCCCAATAATAAAGAGTGAAATAAATTAGATGTTATCAAGATGATAAAATTGAATGTGTGGAAACCAAATCTAAACATATAATTATTTCACATCATTTCCATAAGCGATAAATTACATATCACAGTAGTAACAAAATCCCAAAAACTAAAATTTTTATATATTTGGTATTATATATATAAAAATATTACTATGAATAGTTCTCCATAATCATACCATACAAGAATTACATATTAACATATCATGTAATATACTTATCTTCATAATCATGGGAATGAGAAAACATAAGAAGGGGTGTGATCAAACTGTCAAATAGGATAAACATATTAACATTCCCTTAAGGATTATAAAATAATAATTTTAAAAAATAGGGTAATGAGTAAAATATATTTTTAAAATAACATATAAAAATAAAAGTGTTCCATAAGGGAAAATATTTTGAAATTTACTCTCAAATATAAATACTTATACTCTTGTATAATAGTTCTAAATCATTAGATAATTATTATACACAATATATCATAACATAAAAATATATCATAAAAATATAGAATAATAATAAGAATATGGTCTTTTAATATTGTAATAAAACCCAATGATTCTAATTTTTATATATTTTCACCCCATCAAAATGTCCACATATCATGTTATTAGCAAATAAAAATACCCACACATCAAATCTTTACCACATGAGTTAAAAACAATATCTATTTTTTTAGTTGATTATATATGATCCCATCCATCAACACCCATATATATGTTCTCCACATTAAATCAATAATTATTCATATCAAAAAATAATACATGGGACGGAAGTTGGTTTTGTAACATTTAAAAATGTCATCATATGAAATTACATTAATGGATGGATCGGTTGATACCCAAATTTCAATTACCAAAAAGGGGTATTTCTCTAGGGATTATATAGGGAGATTAAATATACATAAATAAATAAAATATATAATTTTTTGATATAAGGGGGAAAATGGAAGGGAAGCCATGAAAAATAACTTTTAGAAAATATTTCATAGCATTTATATAAAGAATTAAAGTTACAAGACAAATTCAAGAACCATTCATTAAAATGTAACATGAAATCATTTTTAAATATCATTTTTAAAATAAATACCCAAAAAATCAATCATTTAAATGATGTAATACTGAAACCATCAATTTTTTTGTATATGATATAGTAAATGATCTTTAAAGGAAATAATTTCAATATTTGAAAATTCCATTATTGATTCACAAATAATTTTAATTAGTTATAAATATATATTATGAAAATAGATATCTAAAATTATTAATATCACCAGAAATAATACATATTCTTATTTAAAAATAAGAAAATTGATCATTGTATGGATGGATAATTTTGACATTGAATAAATATTGACATTAAAGAGGATGATAATTATTCATTATAACGCAACATTTTTATGATGAGATAGATTCATAAAGAATTTGAATTTAGTGTGGAATTTTAATTTCCTTGGAAATGATGGAGGAAATGTATAAAAACATAGTTATTTGATAAAATCAATGAATCATTTTTAAATGTAGTTCTATAAGATAGATAACATCTCAATAAAGTAGAATTGAGTTTATAAAATCCATGGTAATATTTAATACAATTGATTAAAATTTTTTTGAAAGAAAAAACATGTAATGGATTCTTTTATCCTTATAATTGACATAAATTGTAATAAAAAATAAATTTAAAGGGTATTATATACATGAAAAAATATTAAATAAGTTTTGAATATGGAATATGCCTCAAAGATAGAAATGTGAGATGATAATCCATTAT
Source organism: Viscum album (assembly GCA_963277665.1). NCBI lineage: Eukaryota > Viridiplantae > Streptophyta > Magnoliopsida > Santalales > Viscaceae > Viscum > Viscum album. Next base: position 867,737,328 of record OY728120.1, read on the forward strand.
CAAAGATTCATACTTGATCAAACACATTCTATCATAATGTATAATTACCATAATCTAATTAATAATATATTATTGAAAAAAAAATTTATTACCACATGTGATAATATTATATATTTATTTATTTAATAATATTTACAATTTTAGTTAACATTAATTAATGGTAATTAGTGGTCTTAAAAAATAAATACTTGTTTTTGAATAATGTTTCCATTTTGAACTCCATGTTCTTAAGATATTAATCACCAAAATTTTAAATATATAGAAAATAGAAGATCCATAATGGTTTTTTGAATTCCTTGTTCACCCCCTGGAATATTGTGGCATCATTCATCATGGAAATTATTTTACAAAATTTTTTGGTAAACATTATCATAATTATTTTATTAATTAATATTGAGTTTAAATTGTAATATTACCATTCTAAAAACCAAAATAAATTTTTTTTAATTTAATATCATCCCCCAATAAATTTAGTTTCTATAACTATTGGTGATAAAAATTCATATCATCATTCTTGTATGCTGATAAACAAACCCAAATAAGAACATGTCATAATTAATTAGATACAATTTATTATGGAATAATTTTATTATAGAATCATTTTTATAAAAATTCAGTAAAATAAAAATATAATAATTATTATATAAGATTACAAATATTAATTATTTATTAATCACTCAAGATATATTCATTATAACACTCATGGTGTAGTTGATAAAACTGACCAAAACCAAAGGGTGTTTTAATTAATAAAAAAAATTAATAAATATATATTTAATAATGTTTATATTACATTCATAAAATATCAATGATTATATAAATAAAATAATATATTTTTTAATAATATTTAAGAAGTGGTAAAAGAAGAAGAAATGAATGAATGATAATAGAGGCGGTAATAAATTTATATAAGTAGTTAATATTCTCTTAGAAACCTTATTGATTTAGAAGGGATTTGGGAAATCTATATGGACCCAAAGATTAAAAAAATAGATTATTATTTGGTAATTATATTTGGTAGATTAATGGTTGTGGTGGTAATATAAATTTTTAGTGTAAAGTTTAATGGATGGTGGAAGGATCCTTTTTTTGTTAGGGGAGTGGAAATCTTGTAAATACATTTAAATATAAAAGAAACACAAAGCCATTTTATTGGTAAATTGACATGAAATAAGATAAAAAATTGAAGATATAGTGATTAAATGTGGAAATACAATCATCCAATAAATTTTCAGTATATTTTTGGGATAATATATGTCTTATATCATAGGTTAATTCATATTTAAACCCTTTTAAGCATTAACATGGTGATAATTTTTAACCATTGTAACATATTTCTATGGCCAAAATTTTTTCTTATAATAATAAATATTATTAATTATGATTAATAAAAATTTCAAATCTATTTGAGGTTATTTAATTTACTATAAAGGATAATTTGAAAATTAGGGTAATTATGAAAAATGAAACTACAATCCGATTTTTGAAAATTTTATTGTCATGAAAAAATGATTTTTTCCCAAAAATCATGTATAAAATTTATTATCATGAAACTTATATATTTATCCATAAAAATGGGCATTTTCATATAGGTTATACATTCCAAAATATAATGAATCCTTATTATTACTCAATTAATGAAAATGATAAAAACAAAACTTTTATTAAAATAAAATACTTTGTACATTTCAAAGTGTTAAACATAGAATTAAAAATATAAAAAGTTAAATATTTTATATCAATATTTGGAATAAATATTTTCTCAAGATTATTTTTTATAAATGATAAATTATTTCTTATATAATGAGTATTTCTTAATAGTTTCATTTTTTTTAAAACATAAAAATCAATATTTTTAGAAAATTCACAACACTTTTCCATAATCTAATATTGATATTATTAATTTAATAAACAAAAGCATTTGATCAAATAAAAACAATTAATATATGAAAAATAATTTTATTATTGCATGGTATAATTTGGAATTTAAATAACCAAAAAGAATTTTTATTCATAAAAAAATATTCTATATTAAAATAATAATAATTTATTTGGATAATAATTAAATGATTATATCATCATATATCCAATATAAAAACCTATTTAGACCTCCTATTAGGGTATTTTTGCAAGATAATCAGTGGTTGTAGTGGCATGTTTTTTGGTTGAGCCAACATAGATCAGATAGTGATTTCCATAAGCATGAATATCCCCCATAGATGATTTCTATCAATTCGTACATATTGATCTTCAGGTTGGAATTAGTCTTGTAAAATCCCTAAAGTTAATAAATACTTTAAAATCATAAAAAATTATCTTCAAATGGATGTTCAATAATTATAGACATCATTTGTTATCTATTTTACATAAATGTCTTATTTTAGTAATTTTTTATACCTATAAATTCAATGGTTATGTTATAATGGTTATATTATATTATTTATGTATCATGGATTCCTATTAGTTTTGTGTTTTTTATTAATGAATATTTTTTTAAAAAATTATTTAATAAAAATATATATTATATTATCACGTTGTTAGAGTCAACCCTATTAAGTAAATTGTTCCATTGAAAATATTTTTCTCTCATTGATAGAAATAAATGACGCCATTCTTATTATTTTGATTAATCCAAACACAAAACCTAATAACATATCAACCTTAATGACATTGGTAAAATTATTAAACTCATTTCAAAATTAATTATTGAGACCCATAAAATGGATAAAATATTGTTCAGGGGTTATCGTTATCCATGCACTAATAGATGATAAATGTTTGTTTAGGATATGAAATGTTTGTTACTTATTTAGGAAATTGATAATTAATATATTTAGAGAGATATCATCAATGTTAAATTTCATATCAAATTCATATGATGGAAACAAATTAATATTATCATGAATCAAATTCCCACAAAATTCATTTTGGGATATGATACTCATAAAACTAGATGTTTTATCCAAAAACTAATTATCAAATCATTAGGTATGTTTTTTATACTCACAGAAAACATCATACATATAATTGTGGGGAAATAACTTGATTCCAATAAGAAATCCAAAAATATATAATTCATTATTTATGTACCTTATTTATTATAGTATATAATAACATTAATAAGTGTAGTATTTCATCCTTGTTTCATTAAACAAGAATTTTTTGGAGGATGAGTATCCTTATTATTACTAGGATTGGGTATTTGATATACATAATTACGATGATTATTCCATTTTGTGTATCAAATTTTTAGTTGTGTATTAGCCTGGAACTTTTCTTTGCTTTTTTCATTTTCCAACAATGTCATCTATGTTTGACTATTATGATCATGGTGGCCATGCCTCAAAAAATTGAAATATTTTCTTGTTCATCTGAATGAAATCAACTGGTTAATTATTCCCATATTCACGAAATATAGAATGTCAACTGTTCTTTCCTTAATGTTATTTTTCATTTTAATTTCCAGGAAACTCCATTTTTTTCGCATTTCTCCAAATACTTGAGAATGGAGAGCGACTCCACTTTCGATTTCTACCTTAACCAAACATCGACCATTTTCTTCATAGCTACCAAAGTATATAATTGGTAATACATTTCAAATAATTTTTTTATTCCACAAATGAATTGATCCATCATTCTTTCATAGTCATCAAAAAACATTATGTGTACATTATAGGTTTAATGTTGCTAGGATCATAAGTACACAATGATTAATCCTCATTTATATTCAAATATATTAATTCTATCTCCATATTGAGGTGATGTGTTTTAGAAAAAAACAATTTAATGAAGAATATTTTTTCAACTCCTCCAATTTCATAGAATTAACATTTATTTTTCCATAGAATTTATAATAAGTTTCCACCACTATTCAGACTCGCCATCCATGTGATATATGGTGAAAAAAATATTCTAATGGTCTAAGAACTACATCACATAAAATAGTTTCTATATTAAATTAACCCATTACTATGAAATTGGGGAATTAGAATCCCACTAATGGTGGGTGGGCATGGTACCATAAAGAACCTGAATGGAAGATTCTTCTAACTATGTGAATAAAGGATCTCAACATGGACTTAATTATTATTCAATGCATAAAATTGTTGTTTTAGAGTTTTTATGAGGTTGTGTACATAAACTCCCATCCTATTTGGTTTCTATTTTGGATCATCACTACCTTTTTCTTTTACACCCATATATTTCTTGATTCATCCTTCTTCTATCCATTTTAAAAAAATAATGGAAATTTTGGAATGACGATAAATATAATATATAAATCAATTGATATAGATTAAATAAAACAAATGTAATTTTTATTCGCCATCTTATGAACATAAAAGTTTGAATCAATGTTATCCATGGCCAATTCCTGTTAGGATTTCACTAAAAAATATATTCGAATACATTTTAATGGATTATAATGAGAATATGAATTATAAAAAGAATATCCCCTAGGAGTGTGAAACCAGGAGTACTATTAGGCATATTTTTTATTCATCGAGTGGTGATTGAGATAATAACCAAATAAAATTTTTCTGAGTGATTACTCGTTTAGTCATGTGTGGTAGATCTGTCTTCATATTGTTTATATTTGGAATGTGATATTATTTATAGGAAACCACACACATTACAATGCACCAAATATTTAAGATATTTCAAATTTTTATAAATATTCTCATATTTTTCACTAAATTTCCCACATCATAACAAAAAAACTAAAATATTCCCAAAAATTAACTAAACCCAATTTTAATAACATGTTGTTTGAACCAAACTAAAAGTATAATAATTTTACAATAATTAAATAAGTTATATGTTACATATAACACTAATCACACTATCATGAAAGCAAAAGGATTAGTGTGTTTAGACATAATCTATATAAAAATCCAATTATGAACATTTATTTATAATTATATAACACTAGACATTCTTCAGGACATATCATTTCTTATACTCATATTTATATCCTTAGAAATTTGAAAACATTAGAGGATGTGAGCTCAAAGTAAAAAATAAGTGAAAAACAAATTAATATAACATAATGTTTTGGAGAATAATAAAGTGATAAATCATGAGTGTGGGATAAGTATGTTATTAAAAGAACATGGAACACTAATATCAATTAAAAAGAAAAAATATAAGCTAATGAAATCATGAATTATTAAACATATACAATCACATAATAGTTTGGAATCATGAGACATTAATTATATTCCATGTATTGTAAAATAACTATATAACATAAAAATGTTCATTATTGAAAAGATTATAAAATCATAAAATTTTTAGAAAATACAATAATAAACATCAATAATATTGTTAATAAATATTTTCCCATGTATTATGTTAAGAATAAAATAAAATACACACACATAAATTTTTTTTATCATGTGATAAAAAAATTATCCAATTATTTAGAGGGTAATGTATGACCCCACCAGTCAATATATATACATATTGATTCCACATAAAATCAATCAATCGTTATATTATTAATAACCCCTTAAATGAAAATTTAATTTGTAACATTTTTAAATTTTATCAAAAGAGATGACCTCAAAGGAAAGAACATTTGATACCAAAAATTCAATTACCCAAAATTTGTATTTCACACAGTAAATTATAGGGTGATTCATAAGATATATCACTATCATAGATAGAAATTAGATATATATATATAATGTAAATAGATGAAAATCCTTCCAAATATAATTTATAAATTAGTTCGTCACTTTTTTTATAAAGGTTTGATGTTAAAAGACACATTGAAAAATAATTTCCAAGAAGGTAAAAAAGAAAACCTAATAAAGAACCAAATGAAATGAAAAAACATTTATCATTGAGTTGATGTAATGGATATGGAAATAAATTTGGAGTGGGAGATAAAATATTTAACAGATTAATTAAAACATATTCGAAATTTTATAATACATTTATTTATACACACAAAGTTTAAAAGGGTGATAAATATTTATTGGGAAAATATATAAAGATAATTATAAATATCACAAAAATTAATATATATTTGGATTTTGAAATAATTATGGAGAATATTTGGGTGAATAATAATATATACATGGAGAAAAAATAGTCATTAAATAATATGTGAAATATTCTTTTAAACATCACATTTATTGAAGAATGAAATTCCATAAGAGGAAGAAATTTATTTGAAAATATTAATTCCCCAAAAATGAATGAGGTAATGAAATATAAAATTGTATTTTGGTGTAACAAATCAAACTAATAATAATTGAGTTGATTAAGATTGATTAATGTTCATCAAAAGTGAATTGATTTTGAAAAGTCCATTAAACATTAGTTTCCATTGAGTCAAAATCCCATGAAATATAGAAAATGGAAATTATTTTTTTATCACTTTAATTAATTTAATTTATGTAAAAAACATGAATGGGGTATTATATACAAAACAATATATACATAAAATGCTTAATATGGAATATTTCTCCATGAAAGAAATTTTATACAAAAAACCATTACTGTAGAATCCTACTCAATTAGACATATTATGTTTTAATATATAACAAACAAAGACTCATTAATCATATATTTAATAAAAAAATTCTTATTTATTAAATTTTGTAATAATATTATTTTTTCTTTTATTACATAATTTTTCCCTTTTTTAGTTAATAATTAATCATGAAAGATATAAATATTTACCATTACATGCTTCCTTTTGGTAAAATGGTTCTAATTATTACACTCTAATATGATCTTCAGCTCCAGAATAGTAAAGTCCTGGTAAATAGACGTTCCATAATGTTTTGAGGTACTTCCATGTTCACCCCATAAATGATTATTTCATAATTCAATAATATGACATATAAAACATGTATTCTTCAGTAACCATTATAATAATTGGTTTGGATTAATATTTATATAAAATAATAATATAACAATATAAATAAATAAAAAAATTATTTTATTTATATTATTATAATATATTTCAATAAATTTTGTTTCTATAACTATCTATTATAATAATAATATAGTCTAAAGAAACATAGATCCAATTGTTATATTTCATTTTTATATAATACATGAGTTCCCAATGGTAAAAACAACATAGTAGTTATAAATGACAATATACATACATATTTTAAAACATATACATGAGAAAATAAAATATAGCAAGAAATCCAAAAGATACTATTATCCCTTACTTTATTATCTATGAAAATTATATTTAGTTCTCTTTTAGGTTTTTAAGAGAATGGAAAACAGAAAAATGTTGATATTAGATTCTCAATAAGGAGGTGCTTACAAAGTAAGATATAAAAAAATAATGGAATAAATTGTTTTGAAAAAAAGATAATACAATATTAAAATAATTCAATAATAAAATGAAGCTACATCCATTAAAAAATTTCAAATCTAGGTAATAATTATTGATCTCATACTAATGGATGTGATAATGTAGAATATCTTAAACATATTGTTAATTATTTGTGTCAAAAAATCATATATAAATTAATATGGAATATAAAAATAACCAATATAATTTTTATTAAATAAACCAAGGAAACATAGAGGTGCAATCTATATGGGTCAACAAATATGACTAATTAACCCAAATACATTGATTATATGAGTTAAGAAATCATTTTATATCATTAAATAAGGAACTTATTACATAATAATTTAAAATAATAATAATTTATATATGTATTATAGATATAAAAAAATCCCATATTCAATGGAATACTGTGCTATTTAGTAGATTATTCTAAATATCATGTCAGGAAATATGGGATATTATAATTTTAATATTAAGTAAACTTTTAAATGAAATTAAAATAATGTGGTAGAGAGGTAAATTAAAATTTTGGGGATATCAATTGAAGATATTAATTGTGTTTAGTAATTTTAGATGGTATTAGACTAATTTAATGGAAGAAAAATTCTTCATTTTGGTCAAGTAATATATAGTAAGTTGCATAGTCATAGGACCACTCCTCATGCACTAAAGAAATATTGATTTCATACTAAACCATCCATTTTCTAGGGGATTTAACCTTTGTTTATATATACCATAGACTCGTAAAATATTTTATAAGTTGATAGATTTGAAATTTATAAGAAATCCACACATACTTTATCATGTTTTTTTGGGATTTTTGGTATAATGATACCATAGGTAACTTTCCAATCAATTCCCTTTGAAATAAAAAACACATAGTTAATGAGAAAATCACATGAGTTAAATAATATTCATGATATAAAAAATCATGTTTGTAGTATATAAGAAATATAATTTAAAATATATAAAAAATAAAATTGACTTCCCAGGAAATGAAATTTGAGACCAAAAGCCCCTTACTGTAAACCATGATTTCTACCCAAGTGCCAGAATCTCATTAAGAGAATTATTTTCCTTTAATAAATCTCTTTGGAAATTGGGACCTTGAGATAAGTACTACTAACTGAATTATTAATGAAGGGGGGGATTGTTCTTGGAGGAAAAAATGTATTAGGTTTATGAATAAATTAAAAGGAAAAGGTGTGTCATGAAGAGGGGGAAGGATCATCTCTTTTAAGTGAAGAGATTAAGAATTGTGGAAGAACCCTTTTAATTTTGAAAATTATAATGATATTATTCTTTGGTAAAAGGGTATGAACATAAAAATATTGGAATAAGAGGTATTTCTTTGTCAGGATACACCTCAAACAAATATTTTTTAACATGTTTTCAACATGTTTTTAGTTATTTACTTATCAAAAATAATTTTTTATATTTACTTTTAATTGGGTAAATATTTTTTTAATATTAGAAATTAATTTTAATGACCAATTTAGAAAGATAATTTTTCTTTAAATTTCATTTTTTATCATATTAAATTTATAATGACTTTAAAGGTTAATTTAAAAAAAACACACATATTGCTTAAAAATATTGTTTAGTAAATGTCTCCTTACAATCATAAATATAATGTGAATGCCAAATTTATCAATATTATAAATTATCATAGAATAAATTTATATATTATAAATTTTAAATAATATATGCAGTGGTCATAAAATTCTCCAAATTAATTTTACCATTAAAATATTAAATTAATATTAATGATTAAAATTTGTTTTTATTTTCATTAAAATATTACTATTTTTATATATGATAAAAAATTATTTTAATATTTTATTATCTAAAACTAAATTTATTATTCATAAAATTATTCATTCAATATATATTTTAAAAATTAATGGGATTTTTAAAATTATTAGTGTTGCTTATATATAGATAATGCAATAAAAGTCATCATTTTGGTAAAAACTATATGGTCCAGTATTCATCAAAAACACTAATCCTATGATATACTATTAATTCATTTTAGAAAATATTGACATTAAAAATAAAAATATAATGTTAATTTTGTATAATTGAAATTACAATTAAAATTTTAAATAAATTCATGAATAATAGTTCTTTTTAGCGTATGTTTTGTAATAGTTTTAGGGTGTCCTAATTACCTACTATAGTTGTGCCTCAAGTATTACATTATCCTAAAATTCAATAAATTTATCCGTGAAATTGGATATATTATTTCCAACAAAACATTGTGGATATTAATTCCTCATAGCTTCTTATGTCTCCCATATTTCCTCACCTAGTCTGAATTTCCCAAATGGACTTTCACTAGTCAAGGTATCCAATTATGGAAACCATTCACTCTACTTTTTAGAATCTTCAGAAACTCTTCATTATAAAAATATTCATGCTCCAAATGTATTCCATCATATGTGAGTATATTTGTTGTATTAAACTTTTATTTCCAAAATAATGATACATATAATAAGTCTTTTACTACCGAATAGTTGGATGGTGTAGCCAATTCTTAATCAATATATCTAATTCTCTATATATTTTCTAATGACCTAATATACATTGGGATTAATGTTCCCATTTTACCAAATCATAAAACTCATTCCTATATAGACACAATTATGAATAAATGACCCCCATATAAAATTCCATATTTTTTTTGTCAATTATGAGAATAAATATTTCCTTTGATTTTATATTAATTGATATGATTATAAATATTTGGTATTTCCTTAGTTGTGTACTCAATATGTTCTAGTCCTATTAGCTTCCATTCTCCAAATTATACCTCACATGTTTTAATACCAATCCACTTCATATAAAATTCTTCATACGACAGCATATGCATGGAAACTTTTATTTTATAAATATTCCACAAGAGGATGATATTAATCCCCTACATATTATATATCAAAATAACATGATATCAACTTGTATTGAGGAATCATAATAGACCATTCCAACTTCCACTAAGTTGGAGGATTAAAAGGCAATGCTAAAATATACCTTAGTTTCCTGATCTTTTGGAATACTCTTATAAATTTGATGCAAATAGTGGGTTAAAATCAGATATATTGGATATAGGTTTTTTTAGAAGTATCACAATTTCCATGATTTTTAACTAGCTAACGAACACAATAGGTAGGTATTCCCTTAATACTAAAAATTCTTACAACATGGTAAGGTGATCAATAATGACCCATCTATAATTATTCTTCTTTGGATTCATTTAATGTCCAGTAAAAAAGTTCAATTGAATATTATCCCAAATACATAAAGGTATTGGTAGAGGTTTGATGACTCTTGAAGGATTATGCCATTCAAAATTTTCATTCTAGCACACTATGAATCTGGAGTCATAGTGGAACAGTTCCTACATCATTCCATTGAATAAAGAAATTTCTATGAAAACCAAACAAATCATTGTGAACTTGGTTAATGTGTTGAAAAATAAGGATGTTTTCTTTATAAAACTGTTGATAATAAACTACTGAACACTAGAAACAATGTATCTTGGTTATATTCCTTGGTATAAGACATTCTATGACTACTATTTTCTTCAAACAAGAAACATTAATTCCATCCCCTGACAAAATATGGATAATAAAAGAATCCCAATGTCTCCAAATTTCACATTTACTAAATTTCACCTAAATTTAGATTTCTTTAGGTTTCTCAATAAATATTCACAATTTTTTATCACGGTCTCAATATATTCAATATTATATTTTGATATCATCAATTAGAAACATGAAAATATCATCATGATAATCATTTAATACTATATTCATAACTTACAAACACTTGTTTATTATTCAAAATAGAGGGAATTGCAGTAAACTAAAAAATTTCTAAATCTCATATGAAATGTCATATTAGGTATATACTCTATGATCAAAGATAACATGTTATTACCAATATAAAAATCATTATTTGAAATATATTTATCTCTTTTGAGTTGATCAAATAATTAATCAGTATGTGGGAAAGGATCCTTATGCATTAAGAAATTGGAGTTAATCATTGAGTAATTCATGAATAATATCATATACCCATATTTCTATTTTAATATATAATAGGGAACCACGTTTATTAAACTCTAGGGTATAAGAATCCTTTATCACATAACACATTATTTTATATGTTCAAATCAAACTAGTACACTGGTGAAATTTTATACAGTGTTTTTGGTATTGTTCTTTCATATGGAATGATTTTCACGGAAAAATCAACTTCATTTTCAGTTAAATGAATAGGTTATTATTCTACAATTTATCAAGTTAATTTCTAATATGTATTACATCCTCTATCCTTAGAATTTCTATCAAATCATTAGATAATGTTTTCTCTTCCACTTCTCTAATTATTTAATTAAAGTGTAGTATTACAGGGGGGTGGTTTAGAAAATATTTAGTAGTTGATGTATATCACTTGAAAATAAGGTATTTTATGGACTTCTCAATAATTTTAATCTCCACCCTCTTTATTAAAAACATTAATTATACATTTAGATCTAATACAAAAAATATTTTGTTAAAATAAATAATTTTTATGACAATATCGTTTTCCACCATGGAATATCTCTTCATAATAATAAACAATTAATTTAAACCATAATATTAATAGGAATCTGATTATGTTTATTTTCTAAAAATTCATTCCTAATATTGTTGGGGGTGATATTTTATTATATGCAAACCAGAATTACATAGAGGATCACATTGATCCAAAATCTTAAAATTCATTTTCTGACTTTGGCATTAGGATTAATGTACCCCTAATATCATTATTTGTTACTTATACTTTAGTTGTATTGACTTAATAAGCTCATCATTTCCTCCACATCGTTTTTTGAGGTAAATTCTCTTGATGTTTGGGGTATTTGTTTTCATAGTTCACCTACTTCTTAGAATTAAGTAATTTAAAATCATCTGCTTCTACCTTACCTTTTCATTCACGATATTGATAGCCTACTTCTCAACACATAAAATAATGTATCATTCCAAAAATAATTCCTTGTGTATATCATTTGATAATTATTACTTGTGGGACATTAACATTTTCAATTATTCAACTTCATCATACTTTTCATTCTAGGGTGCTCAACAGACATTTTCTACCACAAATTTATATTAAAGACATAAGTCTTAGAGAACTCATTTTCAGTATTAATGACACTTGAAAAAAATCAATATATAATGAAAATTTTTGAGAGACTAATACCCTTATATGAATTATATTTATCCTATAATTTATATAGTTAATCTTAAATTATAGTCTATATAAAATGTATAAATCATTTTTAGCAGTCCAAGTAAATGTATCCTCATAATATTAAACATTTTAACCCTATATATGTTAGATATTTATTTATTTCCTTTATATTTCATCCCTTTTATTAGGGGAAAGTAACTTTCTTCTAACATCACTTTAAAATTCACAATTTCATGTACTCTGTCTATACATACAATTTAGTGTTTTTAATTAGTTACCACAATTGATCTGCATATCCCCTTAAATAATATACCTATAGAATGAACAGTTCCATTTAATTTCTTACCAAAATATTATAAATCTACTATAGGTATTTAAAAAATTACTCAAATAATAATATATTAATAGTTAAATTGAATGGATAACGATTTTATTACTTGATACAGTCAAAAATAGTTACACCATGATGTGGAATATAAAGTTTCCTAATGAGAGTGAGGCCCTAATACAGTTATAATATAATTTTCTATTACTCTATCTTCATATACTTATGCTTGGGGAACCACATTATATTTACTATGGGTGTTGATATGGTTCAAATTTCTAATATTACTCCCCTTCTCTAAATAATCACACACACATAATTTTAACATGATATTCAATTATAGAATAAAATTATTATTCATTTTAGAATGAAAAAATACATTAAATTATAATGATATTTCAAAAAAATAATTTAATATAATTTAATATGTTCTTCAAAATCTGGTTGGCATGAATTTATAAGAGACCCTTTGATACGAACTATATAAAAGTAATATCTAAAAACGTAGAGCTAATAATTATATTAAATTATTTTTAAAAAAAATTAGTTTCTCAATTTATCCAACAACATATTTTCCATAGAATACTATATTCATAGTTATTTTTCACTTTTAATATGAAAATATAATATATAGAAAATAAATCCCATGTGATTATGATTATCTCTTCAACTAGAACCATTAAAATTGTATATAGTACCCTTGAAGATTTCCTTAGGAAAGGAAAAAAATACAAGGGAGTCCACAGATTCTCCAAAAGGAGTAACATAAAATGGATACTATTATAATATAATAATTTCATAAATTGTATGGAAAATAGAGAAAAAATGATCCAAATAATACTATAATAAATTAAAACTATGGAAATACTATAGACATGATTATAAAAAAACATGGATAATAAATGATGATCTAATAATGATTGAATGTGAAATAGTAGGTATCAAGCCATGCTATCAAGGACTTATTCCATGATATCCATTATAAATGGTTAATGATTATATCCATACTATGGAATGTTTTTCCCATGATGCCAAATTATGAATTAAGGGTCTATAATTACCAATCCCCATACATCTCTAATTAATTATAATTCATTCATCATATGAGATAACACAACAATTCATAATGTTTTTAAGGAATATGTTACATATGTATGGAAAAATAAAACATTGGATATCCTTGGGATGGAAATATTCAGGGAAAATATTTCCCCATTTAATTGAATAGTTTTTCTATATTTAAAAATATCCAAAAAATAGACTTTGTTACTACAGGGATTTTTAATTTAATGGGATGTACACATTAGAATGAGATTATATAAAGGTGGTTCAAAGAGTACTTTCATATTGTTTTGTTATCAAAAAAAAATTGAAATTTTGTTATGTAGTTTGATTTGGTTTAGGCCAATTAAATGGAATGAAAGTCCTTCATAATTGTTTGAAATGACTTTTTGAATGTGTCAATTCATATCCCTCATGAGTTTCTATGATTTTTTTGAGTATTAGGACCAATAATCATTTATAGAGGGATGATTTAGTTGATTCTTAACAAAATTATTCTATGTTTATGAGACATATATGTAGTATTAGGCCCATTCACCAGGAACTGAGGGAAGATTTTTTTGATACTCAAATAGGATTGTTCGAGGTAATGAAACATAAATGTATATTTGATAGAGCTGCATCCACTTCTGACTATCTAGATAAGATTATTTTTTCTTCAAAAACTTCTTACATATTAGTCTTGAAAAATTTAGTATTTATGGGCATTTTGATGATCCTTTGTAATATTTTAATCAATGAACATTGGAATATAGATCATGAAATTGACCTATAAAAACGATGAATAAAATAATATTAGCGATATATTAAATAAAATTGGAATTATATACACAATATTAAATAATTTAGGTTCATAATAAAAAAATTAACATGAAATGGTATTTGAGATGAATATCCCACTATAATAATTCATGATGTTCACAAAAGAGCTTGAATATAACCAGGAGATTTAGTTTTCAAGTAGAATATTTATTATAAATGGAGGCCTAAATATATATATTGGATAAAAATATTATTGAATAATTGGTAGAGGGTTCTATGAGGATCAAAATGGTAGAGTTTTAGGAATAAATTCTATGTGGTTAGTGCAACATGAAGTGGTGGGTGGATCCTCTTTTATAAGTGAAAAGGAGGGAAATTTTTAAAGACCCCATAAAATTTTCAATAATGAAAATATACTATTAAAGGTAAAAGGATCAAAAAGGGGAATACAGTATGAGGAGGTGTGTTTTGGTCAATCTATACCTCAACTATACATTATGTAACTTGTTTTAATAGAGATGTTTTTTTATCCAAAGGTGGTGATATTAATGATTAATATTAAAATTTACATTTTACATTAATTGAGCCTTAAATGTTTAAATATGTAAATAGTTCTATTGAATAAATTGTTTAACTATGTGACATTTTAAATTTAAAATATCCATATATCACATTAAAGTTGTTTTTTGGAAATTTTTTATTCTAAACATAAAACATATGTGTATGCTATAGTTATAAAAAAATAAATTTCCATACTTATATTGATTAATTATATAATAAAATGCCTATAGATTTTAAATAAATCCAAAAATAAAATTTTCGAATAAAAAAATTTATTAAAATCTAATATTAAAAAAATATTTAATCTGTATTAAACTATAACATTTTTTATAAGATTAATCATTAACTTTATATTTTTGAAAATATTATATTTAAATTTCATTAATTTATTCCTTAATTACTATTTTGACCAATTAATTGTTTTTATAAAATTCATGTTATTTCTTATATAAATATAATTTATTAAAAATAATTGTTTTTGAAAAAACATTATTTTTTTTGATCAATCTAAAAAAACTAATCTTAGAAAAATTAAAAAAATCATCTTATTTTAATATTGATATTATAAATTCAATAATAATGTTAATTTCTTCAAATTAAATTAAAAATTTATCTTTAAAATAAATTCATAAATAAGGGCTCTGTAGAGTGTACATTGGATAATTGGTTTGGGGTGTTGTGATTACCTAAAATAGTTTTTTCATGGGTATGCCATCTATGATAAAACATCCCAAAAGATTTTTCATAGGCGGTTAAATTGACTAAATAATAAAATTAAACATTTAACTGTATATGTATCATTACGTTATGAATTTATTTTAGTATCGTCATTAAAAAATTATGAGAAATTAAAATTTATCATTATTTTATAATATTACTAGTATTTATGATGTTTTAATCATTCAAGATATAATCCTTATTACAATGTTCACGTGGTCAGTAAAACCAAACCAAACCATAAAATTTATAATGATTACAAGAATAAGATCATCCTATTTAATATTGTTAATTACACTACATAGAATATTAATAATTTAAAAAATATGAATATATGATGATAAATAAAAGGTAAAAATATTTAGAATAAGAATAATTTAAATAATGACAATTGATGAAAAAATAATTATCCAGATAAAATAAATATTCAC
This sequence comes from Viscum album, assembly GCA_963277665.1. Classification (NCBI taxonomy): domain Eukaryota; kingdom Viridiplantae; phylum Streptophyta; class Magnoliopsida; order Santalales; family Viscaceae; genus Viscum; species Viscum album. Next base: position 867,753,751 of record OY728120.1, read on the forward strand.
TTAGAAAACATCATGAATTATTAAGGATTTAGGGAATCTCAAGGGACCATAAGCAGGAAACATGGGGAAAATAATTTTTTAAGGAATATAGGATGATTATAGGGTATACATTGAATTATTTTTAGTGTATTTAAAGGGGTGAAAATTGGATTCTTTTATAAGTTAGTGAGTGGAACTTTTGTAAATACGTATATATTTAAAATAATAAAAATTCATTTTCATGTGAATGTTTTACTAAATAAGATAAATTTTTATGATAAGGTGATAAAGATTCTAATTCAACTAAATAATTAATTAAGTTTTTTTATGATAATTTTGTCTAAATACATTAGGTAAGCCCCCCTTTTATGCCTTTCAAACATTACCCCAATGAAATGTTTTTTCCATGGAAACATATTTATAAGCCCAATTTTTTTAAACATATTATCAAATATTGAATATGATAATTCCAAAGATTAGATCAATTTTAAATGTCTATATTTATAAATAAGATTAAAACTAATTTTAATATAAGTATGTAAAACACTATAAAATATAGTATTTCAAAATTATATTTTTAAGAATAAAAAATATTTTACTCGAAAATCAAGTATAAAACTGATTTTTATGACACTAATTTTTATATGAATAAAAATATATATTTCTGTGACTTTACAAGAAATACAAAAAATAATTCAAACTTGTAATTACATAATAACAGAAACAGATCAAAAGTTATTCTTATATTAGATTAAAATACAATTTATGCTACAATGTGTTAAACATAAATTTACCAGTCCAAAATATGTTTTTTAAATTTTTTTTACACTTTTAAATAAAGATATTATTGTGAAATAAGTTTTAAAAACTTTAATGTGATACTTATATTATTATTGTGCCTTAAACATGATAGTATATGTGAATAATTATTTTTCACCATTCATGTAAATTTTTTTTAAAAAAATCTAAAATTATTTACGACACAAAAATTATGAAATGTTAAATTTAAAAATTAGTAACATATTTTCAAATTCAAAAAATAATTTGGAAAAAAATTTTTTTTTATAAAAGAACATAAAATGGATTGACATTTACAAAAGAAATTTTTTAACCATAAAACGAGTTAATAATTTTATATAAAAATTATAATATTTTGTAAATATTTTGTCTGGATTTAATCCAAGTAAAACTGTGGTCATTTATTTAATATTTAATTGCTTAATATATTTTTTCCATATAATAAATTAGCCTAATTAATTAATTAATAAATTTATTCAAAATAACATTTAAAAGTATTATAATTAAACCAGTTCCATGTTGTAAATATAATCCAAGAAACTAGTTCATTTATTAATTTAAAATTAGATTGATTTTAAACAATGACAATGTGTATGGAAAAAATAATATAATTTAAAGAATAATTAAATGCATTAAACTAATATGTATCATCATTAAAAAGAAAAAAAATTATTCATTTAGTCTAAATTTTTTATGAACACGTCATAAGAAGCCTACCCCTCCATGTTTTCACAATAACAAAATAATTTATTCACATTTTTAATAGATTAGAATAAGATAAAATTCAATTACAAATGAAAAGCATAAGATTTTATCTCCAAAGAACATCAGTTAAAGACCATTCATTTTCAAATTTCTCAATTAATTCCACAATTTGATTTAGAGTTTCTAAAAAGTTTTATCTTATTCATATTTTTTATTGTTTGTGTCATTGTAGTTATAATTTTAAAAGTGGTAAAATCAATCATATTTTTTCAAATAAGAATCGTTCCATCAATCAAATTTTTTTATCCACCATTATTTTTTTCATTGACAACTAATAGGATTCATCTGGATTACATGTGTAATTGAATGGAATCGCATAATATCAAAACATAATTTAATATTTCATGTGAAAACTTCAAAAAATAAACCAAGGATATTAAAACGAAAAAATTCAAAAAAATTAAAATTTGAAAATAGTGAAAAATTAGAAAATACAGTGATCTAATCAACAGACATTTAATCATTTATATTTTTATTTGTTCCCTAGAACTGATGAAAATTGTATTATCTATCTATATGAAGTGTTACACTTAAAAATTAAGAAAATATAAAAAATATTTTTCTCAATATAACACTCACAAAAAAAATAATAGTATAGTAATAACGAGGTCAATACCAAGAGGTTCAAGTAAAAATACATAAAATTTTCAAACACACTATATTATTTCCACAATCTTGTTAGAACATTTGACTTAAATCAAAATTTATCCAATTATTTGATTAAAAATTATGACAATTACGAGGAAAGAATAAATGTCCAAAGATTTTTTTTATTAAATTAAAATAAATTTCTTATATCTCTAAAAATCGATAAAATAAATTTTGTGTTTTTAATATTCTAATAGACATCCATCAGATCAATTTACATCAATACTAATCTAATATATCAACTCTTAATCCAAAAATGAATAAGAAAATTAAGGTTATATAAATTTTAATCCCATGTGTAAGAGAATATAAAAATTCACTATCCAAAATAAATGATCATTATAAGGATAGTATTAATTTATTATTAAACATAATTTTCGAATTATTCAGCATCATATAAAATATATAAATTTATTCACAACATCATACTATGAAATAAGATTAATATTAATGTAATTAATAACTAAAAATTTTGTACATATTATTTTACACTTATCCCACACTCTTATACATGTTTTTACCCTCATATATTATTCTTGTTTTACTTTGAATGATCTATATATCATATAAAATAGTGATTAACTAAAACAATTAGGAAAATATTAAATAATAATTGACCGCATACATCTAATAAGAATAATAATCCATAGTTTGAATATAACAATTAAAATATAAACTAATCCTAAAGAAAAAAAATATGAAATCCAATCCATATGTATAGATTCTTTTCTACACAATCGATTCATTAAGGAGGTAGTAATAACTCTGCAGTTTGTAGAAGAAAATATGAAGCTTATAGTATCCAGTCTAGTTGATATTTTATCCATATAGAATAATATATTTTCATAAAGATAATATATATTTAATTGCGAAATTCTTCATTTTTTTATTTTGTATTCAAATAGTGGCTAAATACTTTTTTTGCATAAGATGAGTGGAATGAAAAAAATATCTCCATATTATTAATTAAAATTTTTATATTTTTTTAAATATAAAAACAGTTAAATTATTTGAATATAGTAGATACATTAGCTAGTACTCTAAATTTTTTTAAACTCCCCATTGTGTTAAAAATGATTAAAATACTCCTAAATACATAAAAATTATTGTGAAAACATAATGTCCAATTGAGATACTAACTTTTATAAGAATTCGTGGATGTCTTACTAAATTAACTCAAATACAATATAATATCGTAAAAATGTCTCTAATGACCCCCCCAAAATAATCCATATCATTATTTACCAAATATTTAAACCCTTAATCCTTTAAAATATTCATTTAAAACATTCCAATGTTCTTTAAATATACAATTTTTATCCTCCTTCAAAACCATAACATGGTATAGGAATCCATGAAATGGTATCTCTATCAAATAGTATGAATAATTAAATATCTTTTCACTATTTTTTGTCGATATCATTTTTGATACGGTACATATCAATAATCCTGAAATATCATTAAACTATGAATTAATGTTTTTAAGCCATATAATGATGCCATATTTGACTATTGTTTCAACCACAAACATTGATATAACATTTATGATCCTTTTTTAATACATCATCATCATAAAAATATTCCATGATATAAAAAAAATGTTGGTACATATGATTTTATTTAATCAATTTTAGAAACATTTTCTTTAAATATTTTTTCAAATATTTTTTCCTCTATTCATTATCATTTTTCAATAGTACCCCATGATGTTGTTTTATAAACCTTTCTATGTTGTTATCTCTATTTTTCTCCAATATCATAAAACTTATATTATCTTCTTGAAAATATTAAAACAATAAATCAAAAAGTTAACAACATCATGGATTAAAACTAAAATTTCGTTTTAAATATTAAATCTAATCAAAATATACATATAAATACATTTTATCCATGATAATATTTTCAAAATATTAGAAAAGGATTATTTTTTGATGTTGATATGGATGATAGGAGTTAACCCCAATTTTTATTAAGGCTATTGTATAGTTTAAAATCCCTTTGTCTCCTTACTTTAATCTTTTTTAAAGGGTTATATAACAATATAGGTCAAAAAGTATACATTTTATCATGAAGTGAGGTTGATTAGTTATTATGGTGGAAAATATATTTAGAGGATAAAAAAATGGGAAACTATGATTTTAGTATGTGTATGCATTTGGATTATCATTTTTTTTAAACTTTTTAATAATTTTAGGGGTAAAAAATAATTTATACAAATATTAAAGGAATATTTTAATGATAAAATATTAATAAGAAGAGTATATAAGTGAAGTAGAATGGTAATGTGAGTGAGGCTTGAAAATAGTTTCCTTTTACGTTAATATTAACCATTCATATTTCATAAACTAATTATGCACCAGTAGGACTATGATTCACTAAAAAATATCTATTTTTAAAAATTATTATATTTGTAGTGAATGATATTAAAAATTAATTATCAATAAAAATAAAAATTAGAAAATATTGAATCCATATTTGACGAAGTTGATGTTTAGTTTCGAATAATTTAGTGTTTTTGTCTGATTTTACAATAATAAATTATTCACTTACAAGAACCTGTGAAGGAAGGTTTTTTGTGACTAGTTTAATTATGTATTGTATATTCTTTATGTGTTTATTGAAGAGGTAAAAAATGTTTTGGAGTTAAGTATAATGTTTTATGCAATTTTTTAGTGATATTGAGTATAAAACAATATGATGTTTATCAAACCAAACATTGCTATGTATTTTATTATAATACCCTATGATGTGTATATAAAAATAAACATTATATTGATCATTGATTTTTAAAACATTCATGCATTCCATGTGGAATATATAAACATCATGGTAATGCGATTCTTGGAATATATAATAGGGAAATTATTTTTGAACTGAAATGGAAAAATTCCAGGCATTTTTTCATTATGATGAAAAAAGGTTGGTCAAAATCTGATGCTAAAGAATATGAATTGGCTAAGAAATACATCATTCTTTATTCATTAGGGTTTCAGTTTTTTTATGAGGCTATGGTATAATAAAACATTTTGATGTGATGGATGTTTTTTTGAGGTGAAAAATACCAATGAAAATACCTTGTTATGTCTACACTAACCATTGTTTATAAATTTCACAATGTTTAATTTGAATTAATTTAAAATGGTTATAGTAATTAAATGGAAACAACATGTGGTTTCATTCACCACATAATTGTTTATTAATATTTCTATAAATAAATATTAATTTATTATAATGTAAAAATATAGGTTCCATGTGTGTATATTGAATATGAAAGAAAATATAGTGGTTAATAAGGTGAGAAAAACGGATTTATGAATGAAGAAGAATATATTTTGAATAAAATACACCATTTCAGGTTTTCGATGAATAAATTATCACACTATTTATATTTGTGGAATTGTAAGGTTAGACATGTATTCAATAATTTATAGATGTGCGGTATCAGTGAAAATTGTCAATAGAAATTCTATTATATCATGACTTCATGGATTAACCCTTGACATTGTATATATTGAGATATTTTTAAATTACCATTTAGTCACAGGTTTTATGAATTATTTTAAGGATGAAATCATTTATTTTTATTTGTAAAAAAATTTTATCAATTGTTTATCATTGATTTCATATTTAGTGTGTTAATGAGGTGATATGGTGCTAGATCAATTTAATATGTAACTGAGGTTCATTTAGAGTAAATCAAAAATAGAAAATTTAACGGTTCTTACTGAACCACCCCTCTTAGTGTACATTCATTAATATTGGGACCCTCAGGATAAAGTAATGTGGTAATGATTTTTAAGATATAATTCTTACAATATTTTAGTTTTCACACTGAAAAAGTGATATTATGATTAACATTCCATGAAAATCTATAAAAAATGAGTTTGGTTATTTATGTGTAGATTATTAAAAAATTATGATCATATATGCATGGAAATTATATTTGTGACTCCATTACATAATTAATATATATTTTTATTGAGGGAATTTCATTAAGTATGATTTAATTTTCCACTAGATCATAAGATGATCATTCAATGATCTAATCCAATGTATGTTGCGGATGATAATGGAGTTGGGGTTGATTTGGATCCAAATTATTAAAAAACTACACAGTATAAGTATAATCAATATCCTAATATGAAGAGAATATTCCAAAAGAATAAATTTTTCTTAAATTAGGGAAATATTTAAATGTTGGTCCCCATAAATACCACCTCAACGAATTATAATCCTATCATTTTATAGGTTAAGGTAACACATTAAATTATATATGAGTACCTTCAAAATAAAATTCTTTTTAGTGTAAAATATCCAGAAAGTCATTGTGGTTCTTATTAGAAAAACTATATAACTTTTGATTATTGATGTCATATATATATTCAAGTTGTATATAGTATAAATACAATTTTTCATTGGGATAATAACCATGAATATTTTTATTTCCATCATTTTATTAATTTTTTTAGTTTTATTCTAGATAAATTTCTGAAATAGTTTTGTAGTAGGTATGTTGGATTTCATATGGAAAGGATCATAAAATATGTTTTATATCAGATGAAAAAAATTATGTTGATTCATTTATTTTCATTAGATTTTATGATGTATTATTTAACATCTAATTTTAATTTTAATAACAATTCTAGATATATATTAATGACATGTTGAAGATATGTTTGGGGGATTGGGTAATATTGGGGTTAAAAATTTTGTGAGAGTGTTTTTTTTTGTTTTATTATTCAAAATTTAACATATTTATCTTAATAGAAGAATCAATTTCATTTGAATATATTAATTCATTTAAAAGTTACTGTATGAGTTTTAATTATTGAATAAATTTATTGATGATGTTTTGTTGTCTAAACATAATTTTCAATCATCATTAAGAGTTTTTTCATATTTATGAAATCAATTACGTTGTGTTTATATACCATTCTTAATTTTTCATCAACCTAGAAGGTTTTATAAATAAATTAATATATCCTTACAATAGACTTATTTCATGTGTTAATATTTTTTTTTATTATATAACATTTTTTTATCATCCAAAAAATATTTTATCTTTTTGAGACAACATAAAAATTTCAACAATTTTTTATCCATTTGAGACAAAGAATTTCTTAATAAGTGATCTATAATAAAATAAAATATTCCAATAACAACAAATATGTTATATATTTTTTTATTTAAATGATTCAATAAAAATTTGGGGTATGGATTTTTCCTGGTATTATTTAGGAGAAAATCATTTTCATGAGAATTTGTGAGGTATAGAATGATCACGAGAATGAAATATTCAGATACTAATGTATCATTATAATATTTTTTCGTACTATCTATAAATTAAAAAGATATAAATGTAAAAAAATCTATAAAAATTATAAAAAAACCCAAAAACAAAAAATACTGAAGAAAATCGAACATTATAATATAATCTCTCAACTTTTTAATCAAGAGTTTGTGAGCGAGTAAGAGTGTGATAGGTTAAGAAATTTTAAATGGAATAAACCTGGGGATTTTTTGACTATGATATTAATTTATTATTATATATTATAGTTTGGTAGCTAACCTACTTTAAGGGGAAATATATTTTCATTTCATTACCCATCCACAATTACCCTCTAAACAATCATTTCAATACCCTCCTATGTGGTAAATTCATCATAAATTATGTGTTTAGATATTTAAATCATAACAACACTTTGGAATCATGTATTATTTGACAGTATTTAAATCTATATAAAAATAATAATCTTAAGTGAGAAATTAAAACTATCCCTGATGGTTGGTTGTATGTGGTGCATGAATAGGATTGATAAGTTAGGATGAGTGTAGGTACGATAAAATGAATAATATAGAAAACTAATTCCTAAGTAGATCAAAAAAATTAATGGGTATTAAAATTAATGAAATATATTAGTTTTTGACATGTTTCCCTATATTTGATTTAGTTATATCTTTTTCATTGATTTAATTTGTAATAATTGATCATGAGTATAAATGATAATTATTGGGGGTTATTAGGGACACCATTTTTTGAAATGTTTATCAATATTTGAAAATGTTCTAACATGTATCCAAAGTGAAAAATACCAGTATGCAATTGTGTATAACTATTATAAAAAATTAATTATGTTATTTACTTTTGATGTAAATCAATTCATAGGTTATAAAGGATCAATCACATGGAAACATTAAATAATGAATCTTTAAATTGTATTAATTCATTTATATTTTTTATACCACCAATAGTTGATTTCTAATTCATATGTTGGTGTTAGGACACTCACAATTATTTATGTGATTCTTGGTTGAATAATTGAAAAAGAGTAGTGTAATATTTCCATATGTTCATTTCAATCCTCAAGTGAATGAGTAACTCATTATAAAAACCCTACTAAATCAAGGTTGTTTTCATTCTTCCTCTTTCAATGAAGTATTACACAAAATGATAAATGATCTATGAAATTTTCTATGTTATAGAAAATATTACTAGCCCCTTATGGTCTCCATTGATTTATATCACAATATTTGGGGTCATGTGTCATTACTAAGTCCCCCATTATATACTGATTTCTATTTTATAATTATATTCTTTATATTGTAGTACTATACTCTATGTCTACCACCTTAAATTCCATCCAATCAAATTTTAAATATTCATTCATCTAAATCATCTTCTATAAAAAATGAATAAGATTTATAAAAAATCATTATAATTATATTGATACTATAAATAATAATAACCAATTATTGTAACACGCCTATATTTTACGGTGTGTATTTTTTAAATAAATTCAGTTACTTCGATAACTTACATTACATAGAATACCAATATTAATCAAACAATTAAATATTAGTATTTAATTATGATAATTATCACTAGCCATTGGAATGGTTGGAATGAATAAGGTTAAATAAATTATGAAAATATATTTTACCCTTGTTTATTAAATTATATCATTGGTTACCATTTAATTATAAATAAAAATGGAAACTAATTGAACATAATAGATGTGTTTTAACAAAAAAACTGTGTTTATACCCCAAAGGAATACTTTCTTTTTAAATAAAATTAAAAAATATATTTGAAATATATTAATTAAATTTATATGTTATATATTTAATCAGTTTTATAAACTCATTTAATAAGTTTAATGGGCTTAATATAATAATAAATCTAATTTTGAGAATAAAAATATATATTTTTGAAAGAGGAAATTTTTTTACCCTTTAATGGAGAACTTTTTATAAATATAATATTTGAAACTGTTATAATTTTTATTTGAAAACATAAACTTTATTTTTATATTGGGATATAAAATTTATCTAAAGGGGAATTCATTTTAATTTTTTTTTTGAAAAGTTTCATTTTTTGATGAAAATTATGAAATACTACCTATGATTTGAAAAATGGATTTTCAAATAAATATTTATAAAGTTAAATTTTATTTTAAATTGTATTTAATGTATAATTAGCTCTATGATTCGTAAAAAATACAATTTATGTCATTTAAATCAATTTAAAATTGACATTGGATATAAAAACATTTAAATATTTTGAACTTTTTCACTTAAAAACCCTCTTTTACATTTCGTCTGTGAGATTAATATTCAATATAAATTTACCAATTATTTGAATTGAATTTGGTAAAATTGTTAAAATATTTATATCATAATGTCCAAATGATTCTATATGGTCATTTTATGTTTTTGGCAAAAAAAATTCACTGTTGTAGAAGAAGATTTATCACAGTATAGGTAAGATAATATAATGGGTTAATGATAAATGGTTAAAGGATTAAATACCTAAAAATACAGTATTTAATGGTTTTTTGATGTGTTTATATACCATAATATGTATTTCAAATAGTAATTATAGTCCAAATTCGTGAAAATTAGTTCCCCAACAATGTGGTTAGAATTATTTGTAAATTAATCATTATTTAATCAATCAAACCCACCTCTCCTCAAGATTAAATAACACCCCTCACCACACCATTTAGACTCACAAGGATTTATCATCCAAAAATATTTTTGAAAAATTATCATCCTATCCCTTCCCATTTCTATATGCTTCTTTCTCACCAGAAGAACAAATCCATGGTCTTCAAGTTGTCCTCTAAGGAGATTATATTCAAGAGGTAATTTTATCAAAACACCTCTCTTATTTTCATTTCTTCTTATATTTTCTTATCATATCATTCATCCAAAAAGGACTGCTAAATCAATAATAATGGATATACTATATTATAATGTTTTTAATGGAATATTTTACATTTATCACTTTAATTACCACCTCTCATTCAATGAAACAAAACTATTGTCCAAGTTATGCTAGTTAATCACCTTTATTAATAATGTTTTTGTTGGTTTTCTATCAACACCTTAATGGATGGTCATAATAATATTATGAAGGTTAAAAAATATTTTTATAGGTTTATAATATCCCATCTTCTGTTTTGGAACTAACATATAGATATAATATTAAATAAAATGAAACTAGTTCATGATATTTGGAAAAACAACCAATATAAACAAACTATTTATCATTAACATTATATCAAATGAATCAACCACATTCTAGAAACCAAAATGATATATGGAAACATTTATACTCCTATAATTTAATTAATACCATTTCATTCCTATATGTTATTTTAATTATAATTTTACCAGAACATCCATTATTATACTCAAGAGAAATGATAATGAAACCACGAAACAAACACACCAAAACAAAAAAAAATCCTGAAATATTATTAATGAAAGGGTCGTAAGGTGTTATAAAAACTAATTTAAGCTATTATAAATAGGAATATACTTCTGTAATGAATTAATAACATTCTTTAAAACATTATATTTTAGGTTAATGTACACACCCGTAATGGGATGCGTGAGGTAAGGGGATTATTAACCCAATTTCTATTCCTAGGGTTAAACATCTACTTCTATGTTTATTTTGTAATAATATCATGTGTGAAAAGACTTTTGAAAAACTTGTGTTATATTTACTCTTTTTTATAATTTTATTTACAAAGAATACAAATAATCTTTTTATTAGATCAACTCTTACTTCAATGATATGATATTTATAAGGGACATTTAAAAGAAACCGTATTTTAAATTTGATTTTCCAAAGAATGTTTTTATTACAGAATGAATGGAATTTACCTCAGGTCAGAATGGCCCGAAGGCCTTTTATTTTATTTCATCATGGATAATACCCCATTTAAGGGTTAAAGGGGATCCCAAACCTGACCTATAGGCCCAATGTATGAGGCCCAAAATTACTTGCAATACATGACATGAAGGCCTAGAGGCATACCATGCCCAATACATGACCCAAAGTTCAAACCTACTAGAACTGCCCCTCCCGAGCTTATTAATCAATGATCTTCTAGCTCCCCACCTTGAATTAATGATTGTATAGTATTGCCTCGTACAATTCTTCAAGGTTCCTGGTCCCGATGGTGGTTTCCATACCCTCTCATTCTTCAGATCCGGTTAGCTCTACTTCTGGTGATAGCTATTCTTGTTTCTCTAATACACTTTTGGGGCCTTCTCTGAGTGAATTGGGCTACTCTATGGTCTCAATGGCCCTAAGGATCAGTGGCACGAAGTACTTCGATGTCCCAAAGGGCCTTGAGGCTAGAAGGCCCAAACTGGTGGTTCAAAGTGTAATTTATCTCTTAATATAGATTTATTATTTTGAATCTTCCTTAAAAATTTTAAATTTTCATCTTCAAATAATGTTTTTTCTTTTGTGTGGTGTTTTAAACATAAGTGAATTTCAAGGTGAATCATTGTATCTTCATCAATAATTATTCAATGATATCCTTTATTGAATCTTGTTATTCATTGAGGTTTATCTCTTATGATACTGTGTTCCATATTTTCTTAGATCGTTATTGATTAGTTTGACTACTAATATACTATTTTTTATACCGTTCACCAGATTATTCTTCATGGTTTGTTATTATTTCTACATAATGAATGTTATTTACATTTTTTATGATAATTTCAATAAAAATGTATATATTGATTATATTTCAACTCTTTAATATAATCAATGTATTGGGATTATTATGTGATTGGACGGTCCTGCTAAATCCCATCGATATATCTCTAGGTCACATGAGAAAAATTACTTTGGGTATTAACTAATGCCTCATTTGTTTATATATGGTGTCTTGAAAGAATCCTTGAAGTAGAGTTTTATAATTATGAAATTATGCATTCCCTCATTATGATATTATTTATTTATTTTTCATGTGATTACTAGATTAGTAGAATAACCATGATAATGTTTTGTAGATCATGTTGTTATTTATGTAGAAATTTTTATAATCTTTTATTCTGAAAATATCATGTTAATGTTATTGAATAAATTTCATGTTGATTAGTTATTTACATTGAAATAATTGTTATTGGTTATTTATTATTGCTTCTACATTACGTAACACTTATTGATAATTTTAGGTCACCCCTTTCGTATGTTTGAATTTTTTCTATATTTCAATAAGTTTATTGTGACTAATATATAGGGATAATCTAGGAGAATAATGGTGTCCTCAAATGATTCCCTATGTATTAATTCATATTTTATATTATAATTTAAGGTAAATATATGTATCTAGTTTCAAAAACTACAAAAATGTTAAGTCATTTGGGATACGATTATTTGTATATTTTTCAATTAAATTAATTAACCATTAAATTTAGGCTACTATGTTCATGGGAATTACAAATTAACCTAAAAACATTGGTGATGGACTTCTTCATAGACTCACCAGTTATTGTATTTATGACATTTATGGTAATGTATCTAATCCAATATTGATGATATGAAAAAATATATCCCCACATAATATGATCCTCACTAATTAACTCTATGATCACATTATGATGACATGTTTTATAAAATACTCCATTAATTTGGGTGATAAAATTGGTAATGTTGTTCAGAAAAACACCATAATTCATTGTTTTCATTCTCAAATATTGATAATTTTAGTGGATGATGCACAAAATTTCAATTTTTGTGTCTATGTAGTATGTTAGTGTAATTTTCATATAGAAATGTAATGTCAAAAAATATTAATTGTTTGTAAAAATGAAATTCACAAGGAAGGAATTTCCCAACCACAAAAATTTGACATGTTATATATCATCATAGTTATCTTGAGATACATTCTCATAAATGGCTAGGTGGAATATAATTTAGTTATTTTCACACAAGAATTGATTAAAATTATGAAAACACTTGATAAGACTCATCCTTATCATAAAAAATTAAAATAATTATCTTTTATTTTAAACCCCATTCCATACCATAAGAAATTATAGATCTAGAATTTTATTTTATCCATTCTTAAATACTGTTTACTTATAACATAGTGATATATTTTATTGGTTTTCTTTTTGTAAATATCTTACTGAATAGAATGTGATATACACAACACATAAATAATGTGTATAATAGTTTATTAAAATAAAATATAAAACCCATTACAACATTATTATTAATTGTGAACTCTTTGAAATTAATAGTATTTGAGAAATGTAAATATGTAATGCTAAAAAGCCAAAGTGATTAGTTGGTTCATTTTACGTGAAGTTATTTTTCATTAGTTTTGTTATTATAATTATATTAAAAAAATTATATTTTTTGAATATCAAATTTATGAAATGGAGTACATTTTTGAATTTAACATTTAATAATTTTTTAAGGGTGGTATATTGGGATTTATTTTGAAAATTTTTATTTTATTGCAATAGTGAAAAATACCGATTTTACAAATACTATATCTTTTATTACATCTATATGATATAAAAGTTAAATAAAAATATATAATAACATTTTAATTACCCAATATTTAATTAATGATTAAATTATTTTATTAAATGTATTTGTTTGAATTTGGAACCAATCCATGAAATTTTCTTTTCATTGTTATTTTTAATATAATATGATTTTTTATTCACTGTATTTAATTGTTATATAGGAAGGATCAATTTTTTAATATTTCTAATGTAAAATAAAATTCATTTATATTAATTGTAATCCAATAAATTATTGGTAATAACCCATACTCAAGATACGTTTCCCTAAATAATTATACAATATTTTTTAAACTTTAATATAATGTTTATCTAAAAAGGGTTTTATGCATTTTGTGAACTTACACTAGAATTAATTTTATAAAATTATAGAAGTTGAATATTGTAAAATTGATTCAATATTTGGAAGTCGAATATTATTATTATATAATAACATTAATTTTATTTGGTATCATAAAATCATGTCTCCATTTTAAAAAGTTTGTCAGAATGGTAAATGATCAATGAAATAACTCGGGGTTAAAATAAGGGATAATAATAAAAGTTTCTATAATACATTTCTAAAATTTTTGTATGAAATTATTTATTTCATTAAGTATACTATATTTTAAAATATTTAAATTTTTCCCAATTTATGTGTTTGGGATAATGAATTTATAATACAATACATTTTTAATAAATATATAACTCTCTATCAATTAATTATTTCTCATGACAATTTTAAATATAAAAATAAAATAGTGATAGTGAAAGATAAATTTTTTTATTTTTTATATATTATATTTAAATTGGAAACATATTTTAAATTTTATTTATTACTTTAATTATTTAAAATGCATTTGAAACGTTGATATAATGCATTTTTCATATACTATAAAAGAGGTGTAAATTATTTTTAAAACATTAGAAGTGATACTGTTTGAAAAAATAAAGTAATATATCAATTTGTTGAAATTTTTGATTTTTATGTGAGGATTTAGGTGTTTATTTTTTAACTTAATTCTTTTCAAAAGATTTAAAAGTCAAATGATATAAATTTTCCCAAAAATGATAATAATGATATTTAATTTCAGATAAAATTTTACTTGTTTAAATAAAATTAATAGATCTAATATTGGTGAAATAATTTGATGGCTAATGGTCAGTGTCATGAATGGTCCATTTTGAGACACTTTTATATTTAAAAATTAATTCCAAGACTAAAATACATTATATTTAAAATAATTACATTAATTGTTATCCATAAAATGGAAATTAATATAACCTTTCAAGAAGAACTAATGAGTTTTATTTTCCTAGAAATGTATGCCTAAAAATGACTGAAGACATCACATACCAAAATCAAAAGTTAATTTATAGAACAGAAATTAAATCATCTGGTATTTTATCTATATTATTTATTGAAAGAATAATTTGTTTGATTGCATACACCACATACAACCTTGAGATTAAATGATCCACAAAATTACATTATTTAAACTTGACTGTTATTACCTAGCCAATATGTTGGTGGGAATGAACAAAAATAAACATAATAAGAAATATATTTAGATTCATTTTCCATTAATAAAATAAATTATTAAATATAATTTTATTATTATTTGGATGGAAATGATGATAAAATATTTTATATCTAAAGGATATATTTTTCATAAAATTGATTATATGTGTGAAATATATTCTTATCTTAATAGATTTAATTAATTACTATTAATAAATGAATATAATGAATTATAATGATTTTATATCTAATACATAGAATTAAAATTATTTTAGTTACATTCATTAAGAACATAATGAGAATAATAAAATTTTATGATTCAAAAATACATTTACATATTTTTTTTCAAGAATTGTGAGTTTGGATACTAAAATAAATTTTTGAAAATTTTATAAATATTATTTTAAACATTGGTTATATTTTTTTAATTCATAATTTATTAATATTCATTGGATAAATTTTTTAGATATTTTTGAATGGATTTATTTTTTAGAGAATATTGAAAGAAGTTGTTTATTTTCCAAAATTCCATTTATTTTTTAAAATTCAATTAATTTGGAAGTCCATGATTTTTTATATTTCCATTAAAAGATATATAAAATCAAATAGATTAAAAATAATATAATTATTTCCCTAAAAATAATTATTATTTGTATATTAGTATATATTTATTTTTATACATAAAAAATCATTTCTCTAAAAACATTTTTTGATATATTTTTTAGAATTCACTGAAAACCAATTTATTTTAATTATAATAATTTAATCATAAAAATTATACTTCATATTTATAATAACTGTTTTAAAAATTGTTAAATTAGAAAATTTCATTTTTATTTATAATGAATAATATGAATGGTAAAAGAATATTATCATAATAATTGATAAAAGAGGATAATAATGGTTAAAACTATAGAATAAGGTCTCAAGATCAAGCCAAATAGTGAAATTATTTAATTGTAGACAGTAATAATAATATAAACTTTATAAATTATAAAATATTTAATTTTGGTTCCATTTTACTTTGATATTGACATTTATATTTTTTAAGTAAATAATTCATACAAAATGAGAGTCATGTTCTTTTAATTTAACTGCTATATTTTCATAGGAATAAAACAATTATAGGAATAAATATAATTGTTTATTTTTGAGGTGTGTAGTTTTTTTTAAGTTTTTTATTTTCAGTTTTTGGTAATGGTATAGTTACCTCGAATCATTACTCATTAATGATGCAGTTTCAATGAAAACTATTTAAAAATAAAATTTAATCGTAATAAAATATTAATTTTTTATTTGAAAATATAAAGTCATACAACAATTTTTTGGATCATATTTATAGTTATTTAATGTATAATCCAAAACTCTTGTAACCAAAAGATAGTGTTAGAATTATTGCATAAAAATAATATACATAGGATCTCAACATGAAGGATCGAGCTGTTTAGTACCCATAAAGACCCAGATATATACATGATTCCCATATTATATTAGAAATAAATTTATATAGAATATGAAAAAATATATCATCATTGATATTATATATAATATCATCAGTAAATAAAAAAAATGGGTGTTGTCAGATTTTTGTTAAGGTTTGTATACAATAAAATTTACCATGTGTAAATAAGGCACAATACATATGGCATGGAAACAAATATGAAAACATATTCCATTTAGTAGATAACATGACCAGAAAATGAATACATGGATAACATAAATAAATTAACATAATAGATAATAATAAATGAATTATAAATTAAATAAATGATTAATCTTGGACATCATGATTACGATCATCATGATATATTTTTCAACAATACCTTGCACCAAGTTAGTTTAATCAATGACTGGTTTAAAAAATTATTTTAGGTACCCAATAGGTTATCCCCACACAATCTATCGATGCATGTAAGGTCTATAAATAACCATTACACACTTATGACTATATGTACAATGCATTCCTCCTATATTTAATTATAAATTTAATTCTTAAACAATATTCCTTATTAAAAATGTTAGTTTTTAATAAAGAATAAAGAATATCAACAATTCACTAGTTAATCAATTAATATACAATATAAAACACGACATATATAACTGCTATATAGTTTATGAAATAATCATATATATGATATAAATAATATATATATTTATGAAAAATGTATTATCAAATGATCCTAAAAATTTTAATTTTTCTAGGGAATTATAATGAAAAAATAAAACATGATTAAAGACTACAATAAATTCATAAAAAATATTGGTTTTCTAATAAAATCATATAATTTTGGAAAATAACTAATATTTTATAAAATTATTAAAATAAAATTTTAGTAAAGCATATTCTTTTTTAAACTATTAAAAACTGGTAGTATAAGATAAAAAGAGTATAATGGTTATGGTGGTGTGAAATTTTAACAATGATGTATACAATAAAAAAATTTATTTTTCTAGTTTATAATTAATGTTTAAAATAGCCCTTTAATAATACATCATAATTATTTATTTCAAGAATTGTAAAATTATAAGAGGATATAAAACTTCCTTGATAAATGTTTTCTGTGAAAAATAGGATTTTTTTTATTTTATTGCCAAATATAGTAATAGAAGAAAAAATATCTAGTATACTGAGAAATATGATGACAGTCCCTTTTAAACATTAATATGATTGAATCAATTATCAAATGGAGTAAAATTTTAATGAAAATATGTAATAATATTGAATATCCATAGGGTAAGAAAATTTATTGTGTTTTTAATGGATGGATTATAACATTTCATCAATAAAAACTGTCCTAAAAATTAGATTGTAAAATAAATAATTATATATTAGGAAACCATTAAAATGTAACCCCTTGAATGATTAAAAATAAATTGATATAATATTAATAGTGTGTAAATATATTTTCATGGTTTGTACATCAATGGAGTTTTATATACACCATACAAAATTAAACAGGTTTAGAATAATAAATAAGTTTTAATAGAGTAGAAAATGAGATGAAATCCAATAACTCAAGTTCAAATTTCTACGAAATCAATCTACCATCAGATATTATAAATTATAAATTATTATATTTAAATACCATATAAAATATAGTACTTATTATATACATATATGACCCATTAATATAATTACAACTCCAATTTATTATAAATTTTGTATTAAAATCATCATTTTCGAGTGTTAACGGTTTCATTTTTCTTGAGAATTTCGATTCAGTACATCAGGTCCTTCCACTATCTTAATAGGAACAATTTATCTAATATTTTAATAAATATATATATTAAATTTATTAATTTCATATATTTCTTGTCATCCATAAATGGTAGAGATAGAAAAATTAAATATATTGTTCATGGTGATGATAGACCATAGGCACGCATGAATGTTATTTTCACTTATCATAGGATGTAATGAACTAAATGTAAATTTGTATTATCCATTATAAAATAATTATTATATTATTTATATAATAGATATTAATTAAATATTTCCTTATTATCATCAATGTAATTTGTTATTTAAATATAGATTATATCACATTGTGAAGGTGGTAGTATACACATATAAACAAGAAACTATATCTTTGTACAATAGAATGGAAGTTAAAAAGGTATATATGATATTAAATTTTATAAGATCAATTAATTAATATTTATAATATATATTATTTAGTTACATATTTTAATCCATCGATGTCAAATATTTTTCAAAACTCAATTTCACTACTACATGGGGATTGTAATACATACATACGTATGAGTGTTGTGTTTGATTTATTACAGAACCAAAAAGTGGTGGAAAATTATTGTATCATAATACAAATGATAAATCATAATATTAGTATACTATTTATATTATTTTAGGATGGTTATAATCAATTTATAAGTTGTATTAGAAGAAATAAATTTTAAATAGTCGGTACAGTCGATTGAATATTCTTTGATAGACTTCCTTTAGATCCCTTTTTAAAGACCCAAGGAATTGTCTAATAAGAAAAAAGAAATTTATAATTAATGTGTGGGGAAATTTAAAATATAATTTGTCTATGGTTATTATAGAATTATGTCTTTATTTTTTTAATGAAAATATAGGAGGGGTGTCCATTTATAAGGGAGGGAATAGACACAATTAGAACTTCTAAGAAGATCAAAATTTTAAAATTTCATAATTAGGAAAAATTTTAAAAAATCTATAGATATTAGATGGAGGGATATGATGATGTCCAAATATTAATAATAAAATATTATTCATAGATGTTTAATTTGAAAACATAGCTGAATCTCTTGGTTTAACCCATTCGTGGAACTGTTTTAACCATTACCTTTTGACATATTTTTAATTCAAATGGGGTTTTAATTTTACCAATGAAGTAAAAATTTGATTTTAAGTTTAAAAGGAACTATGTTTTATATATTTAATTATCATAATTTTCCTCTTAAATATAATTATTATTTTTAAATAATTTAATATAATATATTTTCATAAATTATCATTATTTTTATTTTTGACACTCTTCATTATTTTTTCATAAAATACATGAAGAAAAGAATGTAAATAGATTATAAAAAATTTCACTACAAATTTTAAATTATTATTAACTATAAACTTCATTTCAAACCAAAATTCATCACAAACGCATTAGTTTTAATTTTTTTTAAAAATATTTACTTTGATTTTTTACTACATGCCTAAGAAATTTTTTCACATTGTATAATAATATATAGTAATTTTATAGTAACAAAAAATTATAATTAACGTAATATAATTAAAATTTAAACAATTTTTAATAATAAAATTATTATTTTTTCAAAACCTGTTTTCATAATTATGTGAACTTATATGTGAAATTTTAAGAAAAAAGAGTGACATTATGTATTTCTATCTACTTATAATATTATAAATGTCACAATAAAGGGAAAATTGAACAGAAATGAATTATATTAGAATATTAGAGGGATATGGTATAATTCCTCTCAATAAATGAAACTATGGCTCGTTTTGGCCTATTTTTAAATTCTTTATGACAGATTTGTAACAATAATTACTATAAAAACCCTATACTAGTGTGATACCTTTTTCCAGAGTTTCTATTCATAATTCCAAAAAAGGAACCTATTTATCAAATTTTAAACTCCTAAATACATATAAGGAATCCAATTTATCAGATTCAATTCCTGTAAGTTTCAAATATTAAATTTAAAAAATCCCGCAAATTTGGACACCATACAATTTTCACCACAAATACATATTAACCATAAAAAATCACAAATATAAAAATCATATAATAATATGATACTAATGAAATTAATTATATTCTTTTAAATAAAATGGATATTATATCAATTTAATAAAAAAATCCTAAATAAAATTTTAAATTTAAATTACTTTATTTGATGAAAAGAAATGATTTTATTAAAAAATTAATGTTTTAACTATTAACTAAACATATATCATTTTAGAAAACTAAACCAACACTGAAATAATTAAAGAGTTATAAAAATATAAAAATATAAACATAATAAATATGTAATTATTTTTTCATTGTTAGTTTAAATACGGTGTTTCATGTAACATAAGATATTGAGGGAATTAAATTATTTTATGATAAATATATCATAAAAACACTAGCTACTATACTATACCCCCCATTTATGAATTTCAATCAGGAAATTTTATTACTATGATACAAAAAACCAAGGATACTTCTACCTCATATCATCCTTTGTTTCCCACAATAGTTCCCAATTAATGGTTACATTATAAAACATTGAAAAGATTTGTTGTCTTGTATTAAATAACATTCACTCCAAAATATATCATGTCCACTAGTTGATACTCGTAATATTGATCATACTCTAGTTTTTAAACCATTGACTCTATTACTTATGAATGTTTAGGTATTTACTTCCTTAATAATGATACATGGAACACATCCCAAAATTGCGGGATAATCAATTGATGCACCAAGTAAAAAGTTTACATCCCAATAAAATCATGAATTTTGAAGGGACTGATATAACTTGGGATCAATATTACATTACATCCAAATATCATGAGATTCATCCAATGATATATTTATATGGATACTTTTTCATCAACATTGATCTTTATATCCTTGTACAGATTATAAACATAAATTTTTTGTCAAATTGTGGCTTCCCATATAGGTTGTTTATTGGATGTAACATTATCTATCATTATCTTAGCTACATCAAGTCCTAATAGATTTATTTCCCTAAATTTATATAAACATATTGTAGTTTTTCACTTCCTTCCCCAAATATGATAATAATAATCCTTTTGAATGCTTGAGTAACATATTTTTTGGTAAGAATGTTCTTCCAAAGATAGTTATTTATCACAACTACATTTGAAATAAAAGGTGAAAGAAATCAGCCTATCAAATAGAGTTTTAATGGTCCTCTTTGATTTACCATATTTATAGTTATTAGAAGATATACTGAAACCCAACATTATATCTAAATCCTATTGACGGTTTATCCAGATCTTTGAAGTAAACCTCAGATCCATACCCGATTTGATTGACAATGATACTCTATGCAATATCCCAACATGAATAATGTATTACCTAGTAAGTAGATAAATAGACAAATCTCCTCTAATAGATATAATATGTGTCAATTTTTTATGGAGATCAACTGCATCCCTAATAGAATTATGCACATTACTTATTTTTTGGAGTCTGATGATGAAATACATTGTAAATTTTCCTATTTCCACTGTGTTATGGGTATTGGTTTTAACATCCCTTTATAATTATCTCTCTCAACCATATATTTTTAACAATCTAGGAATCATGAAATATACTATGCAATATACATGTTCAAATTATAAATATTAAAATAATATTTTAGATTCCTATACATATTCATACATCCCAGATGGATAAAGAATATTATGTTTGGGAGTTATCTAGTTTCTCCTAATTCATGTTTTGTATTGATGAAACACATACTAAATTTATAAACCATATCATTTTGGAATGATCAGTAATTATTATAGGATCATTACTCAAATTATTTAATAATTTAACATCCTCTATTTATGCCATCTTAATCCTATCACTCATGGATTTTTGAACATTCATATCTTATAGTTGAGATCTTTCCCCTTACCACAATATTTTAATAAATAACTTCTCAAAATATATAAATAATGGATCTCTTTTAATCCTCATCATGGAAAAACTAGCACTATATTTATAACTCATAGCATCTACCACGTTATTTTCCTTACCAAAGTTGTAATGTATTGACTAGCCATAGTCCTTGGTAAATTTCAACAATATTCCCTAGATCATATTTAAGTCCTCATTTGTAACTATAAAATTTTCATTTTTATGATAATTATATATATATATATATCATGCCTTTCAACATATATATAAATACTATATATCATCAATGAAAAAATTAACATTTCTAGCTCCAAATAATGAGTTAGGTAATTTTGTGTATTTATTTTCAATTTGAATAACAAATAATCTATCACTATATTATTCTATATGAGGATTCAATCAAGTACCTTCATTTATTTATCATTATATATCAATACCCCAACTCCAATGTTGGGTAGTGTAATTAAAAATGTGTTAGCCAAAATTTTCATTAATTCGTTTAAATTATGCACACCATAATCTGTATATAGGAACATAACCTCCTTCCGATTCCACATAGTTAGTAGATTAATTTTTTGTGAAAAATATATCATAATATTTTAGTTGTATTCATGTATCCCAAGAAAAATAAATATCATGTATAATATGGATGGTATAATAAATTTCTCAATAACATCCATATTTGAATTTTCCACATGTTTCCCCTCACTTGAAATTAAATGACATAATATTGATAATCTCTCTACCAAAAAGTAACAATGAGTAAAATTTCCATATAACTTATCCTTCTACTGGGTAATAATTAGAATCCTCAAATACTCATCATGTTCATCCTTACTCTTTGAATATATAATAATAAAATCTATAAATAATACAAAACAATAATCAAGGTAATCTCTAAAAACCCTATTCATAGTATCCCAAATGATATCTGGATCATTAAAAATTATGAATGGAATTAATATAAATTCATATTAACCTCAACACACATCTATTTTCAATAAAAAGAAAATTTTCATCCCCTAGTGAAGCACTATGAAGAATGAGTAGATTTTTTAGATTCTCCATGTGTTTATTATACAATTATTTTAATTCAATTAGGGACATTATATATTGATTTTATGACGTGAGTGTAGAATCAGGTATGAGTTCTATTTTAAAAAAATTCATGATTGAGGGGAAGGTAAGGACACTATTATTGAAAGACATAAAAAAACTCTCAAACAATTAGTATATCCTTAATGTAGAGTTTCTATACAACCATCTATGATATATATCAATAAATAATTTATAGTAAAACCCATATTATAGTAGTAATATCAATTTTGTGTTCAGGTTCATACTTATATAGAAATAAAATCATTGGTTGATTTAGAAAATCAAATATATCTTCTCAAATAAAAGAATATCTTTTTAGGTACTTAATCTATTTCTAAACTACAAACAGATTTATAGTTAAATAAAAATATAGAGGATTCTATTGAATTAAGAGATCTATTATATGTGAATAATATTTTGGAATAATAGGTTGGTCTATATGGAAAATTTGATTAGTCCTAAGATGAGTCAAATTCCCAAATATAGGTTTGATCTACTCAGTTCCAACACTATCTATATTAGTTTTCTAAACAAAAAATTCCATAAACTATCTATGATAGTTGATTACATTTATTCCACTAGGTTCCATACTTATTTATATGAACCTACAAATTAATCTCATAATAAAGATTAAAAAATAACTAGTGGTAAAATGTCACAAATACTACATCATATTATCATAGTTCTCATGTTAGACATGTTAATTTATAGTCCAGTTTCTATGTAATCTACTAATGTTCATATGATACCAACTATTGAATCCATAATTATAGTAACCTATATCTAGTTTATACATTATTACATTAGAATATGATACGAGGGGCATCATCGCAAATGACTAATCAATTTTGTAGTCTTGAAGATACAAGTACATATATAATTCCCTTACTATATTAGAAATATTAAATTTATAGCATTAGAATAATTATCTCGGCCTTGATATTATTCAAATTATCATTATTCATATGATATTATAGGTTAAAAATAATCAGTAAAATCAAATTCATAGTATGTGTAACATACAAAAAATGGTATCATGTGTAAATAATGGATAATAAATATTGCATGGTAAATAAAGGAAAACCCCTTATATTTAATCATTAATGTGATACTAGAATGAATCCATGTTAATATAAATGTTGTAATCTCCTAGATAATAAAAATATAATTCTATATAATGGATATGATAAATATTGATTGTAATGATCTGATATATCATTATATTTTTACCATCATGGACTTGTATTATTGTAGTTTAATTGATTTGTATGTGTACACTAATAACTAATTTAACATAGCTAGCCAAATGGGTTTTATCTTGGGGCCAAAAAATGATTTATTCAACTTTATATAATTGATCAAAACCCATCACTACAAACCCAATTCATTCCTCATATATTTAATGATTAATTAATCTGATAAATAATTTTCCTTTTACAAAAATAGTCATATTTAGTAAATAGGAAGGAATATAAATATTTTTCCATCTAATAAAGTAACATAAAAATTTACACAACATATATAGAAACGGTATTCATTTTAAGATATAATTATTTCCATGATACAAATAATATTCATATTTAAGTGAAATTTAATGTACAACAATCAAATGAAATAAAATTTTCAGGAGGAATTTAATGACCAAAAAAATGATAATGGATAAAATATAACCATCACTTCAAAAGAAATATTTCTTTGGTATGAAAATAATTTCATTTGATAAATAAAGAAAGTGGATTATAAATATTAAAATAATATTTCATTAAATATTTTTTATTATAAACTATTGAAAAATGTTGAAGAAGCTAAATAGTGTAAATTTGATATGATGATGGAAAAATCAAGTAAGATTGTATACTTTAAGAAACCTTTCTTTAAAATTTTATAAATAATAATGGAAGTGGTCATTAAAAACTAAAATATACATTTAAACATTGTAAAATGTCGATGATGAAATAAAAAATCCATGATAAATATTTTTAGTGAATAATGAGTATATTTGTAAAATAATTTTTCAAATTATGGTCAAAGTTGAAAAATATATTTGGTCAAAAGTAAAATATGATCTAATTTTATTTTGTACATTTATTTGACCAATTGATGTTCAAAATATTTGAAAAGTTATAAATAAATATGGAATTTCGTTAAAAATCTACCTTTTATGATAATAGATGGACTTCATGAAGTATATATTATAAGATACCTTTAATAATAGAAATCCCATAAAATGATATTGTAAAATAAATTATATCCTCATTAGTAAAAATTAAATTTTATCCCATAGAAAGAGTAAAGATGAATTTAATATTTAATAATCATGATTAATTATATATTCATGTTAAATATATAAATTTGGTAGAAAATAAACCACATAAATTTAAATAGCAACATAATAAAAAATATTTCTCAATGGGGTAGAAATTGTGAGAAAATCCATTACCTCATGTTTTACTTACATTTAAAGGTATCCAACCTCTCATATAAAAAATGATAATTTATTATAATTATATTACAAATACATTTAATTACTTATAATATCTTATATTTTTTACATATAACATTTCAAAATTCATTTATTACTAATTACTTTTAATCATCATTATTTTTGGGTGTTAACTCTTTCATTTTTAAGGATAATTTCAGTTTAGTATTTCATTTCATTGTACATTGATAATCGTTCCATCATATTCAAATAGTTAATAATGATATAAATAAAATAAATAAATATTCATCATATTTATATATATTGAGAAGTATAAATATAATATTGATATAAAAATGTATAACACTATTCATGGAGAAAGTTGGCCATGTATGCGCATGAATGTTGTATTCAGTTTTTGATAGATGGAAAGAAAAAAAGGTAAATAATAAATCAACATTATAGATTCAATATGAAATCATATATATCATATATATTCATTACATCTATCTTTATTACCATCCATGTAAAGCGTTAATGAAAATTTGATCACATTACTTCTTGGAGTTGGTAGTTTACACGTTCACATGCGCGACTTTGTAATTTTTTTAGATTCGATGGTTAGAAGGTATATATGAAATTATATTATAAGAATAATAATTATGTCATATATATAATATATATTCCTTAATAATTTCTTTATTACCATCTATGTAAAATAGTAATGAGAAATAAATTTCCCCGTTATGCCTAGAAAGAAATCCATACATACCCATTAATGATGTTTTTTATTATGATGGGATAAAAAACAGGTGAAAATGGTTTTGAAAAAATAATTATATCATAATTGTATATTTATTATATTGGATTAAATATTTTACAATAGTTAAAATATATTTATAGGAAGTATAAGAGGTTTTTTTAATAGAGTCGGTATTGACAACAACCTCTTTTTCAATAAAAATCCTTTAGATACCTTCTCAATGACCCTTAGAATGAAATTTTAATAAGAAAATTACATCATATTCATTGATAGGTTTTTTGAAAATAAAATTTTACAAGTTTTTATTTAGATATAATAATCAGTTTGGATTAAATAAAGGAGAGAATGGGTATCCTTTTTTATGGGAGGGAAAAAGACAAACTTTGAATTTCATAAGTGATTAAACTTTAATAATATCACAATAATTTTTAAAGATTCAAAATAGATAGATATTCCTTTTTAGGATATGAAGAGGTCCTAATATTTCTATAAAATAGGATTGGAAAAAAATTTATTTTTCAATAATACACTTACATCCTGGTTTAAACTAATATTAATCTGTACTATCATTAACTATACAAATGATGTTTTAAGTACTAAATGGATGTGATTTTACTTATATGTTGAAAATATTATCATAGATGGAAAATGGATGAAAATTTATTCAATTTAGGATCTTTAAATATTTTTATGATATTTATATATTTTAATAAAATATTTTATTTCATATAACACTATTAATGCCATTTTTTGACACTATTCCTTTAATTTGATGTTATGAAGTCAAGAAAAAGTTTAAATTCAAATATAATTTATTCTAAATTAAAATATAATTTATAAATAAATATAAAATTCTTATTTAATCACAATTCCTAAAAAATATGTTCTTTTTAATGTTTTTAAAATCAATTAATTTGATTTTCCCCTACATGCACAAGCATAGTGGGAGCGTTATTTAAAAATTTAATGAAATTATACTATAAATAAAAATTATAAATAAATAAATTCTATAAAAATATGTTAGTTATTCATAAAATAAAATTTAATATAGTTTCAAAAATAATTGTTATCACTATGTGAACTAATTAGATATATTTAGTCATTGAATATTGACATTTTTTAATTTTTCATTACTTAAAATTAATTTAAAGCCCATTATAAAATGAAAATTACACCAAAATTCAATATATATATGGTTAGGATGGATATGGTCTATTTAGGATCATAATTAAATAAATTCATGTCATGGATATTTTTTTTCCTGATCGTAATATTTTTAACATAAATTATATGATTTCCAATTTAAATAGGTGATAAATTATTCCATGTATAGTATTCAAAATTCCTAGAAATAAAAGGTATTTTTTATTAAATAAAAAAATCAAAATCTCAAAAATAGAATCTATTTTGTTAGATTCAATTACTATAAATTGTAAAAATTATTTTTTAATAAATACGGTAAAATACGACCAAAAACAGTTCTCTAGAAAAATGTGCTTTTAAAATAAAAATAAAAATATATCAAAATAATGTAAAATTATAATCATAAAATAATTAATTATATTATTTTAAATATAATTGGTTATATATCAATTTAATTCTAAATCCAAAATTTTATTTTACTTTTTAAATTAATTTTTTAAAGAAATGAAATTATAGTTTGACTACAAATCGACATTTTACACTATTCATTGAAAAAGAAATATTTTTAAAAAAATAAAAAAATAGTAAACCATATCTAATATTTAAATAATGTAAAATATGATATAATTTTCATATAATTGAATTTATATTTTTTGAAATACTTTATTTAAAATTGGTGTTTCATGAAAAGAATGCTATCAATTAAATTAAATTATTTAAAGATAAATATATCAAAAAATATTTGTGGATCACAAGAATCATTTAAACATAAAAATTTCAACCCCATTATGATATTGATATTTTTAATGTATAATTGTTTCAAAAATGAATATAATTATTTTAATGGTTTTTTAAGTAAAACAATTTTATTTTTTTTAAAAAAAAAATGTAAAAATCCTATCTAATTTCATATTAATTTTAATTGGTTGATAATATCAAATGTTTTTTATATATTATATTATTTAAAATTTGGATTGAAATTATGAACCCCTAATTATCATGTATCATGTGATAGGGGAAATGTTTAAAGGGGGCAGCGAGGGGTTACACTAATGATATAAAGATTAAAATAACTGAAAAATGAGCTACATCCTGTTAGTTAGATAGATTTAGTCTATATATAATCCTACCATACAAATGTATTTAATTTGATGCCACATCTCCAGGACTGTAATCGTATATTAATATAATGATTTGAATAAATACAAATTTTCCACACACTTCAACTATAAAATAGTTCGGCATATCCACTCTTCCTATCATATATTCATTATTTTTATTAATCCACGAAATATAATAATTCCTTTTAATAATTCATTTAAAATTCCCAATCTTTTAAGACCCCTATGACTATCATAAAAAATATTACGTTGTAATCCAACGAAATATTTTAATCTAAGATGAATAGCTTGTAACCTATTACACTACCTCCTTCAATTCAATCTTAAACATGATGATATAATAATGCCATTATCTTCCATATAAAGATAATTTATTATATTAATGTCCCAACCATTATGAAAAACCTTTTATATCCTTTGCGAAATGAGAAAATTTCTCATACGTATATGTAAACTACCACCCCCACAAAGTGACACGTTCTATTTTCCATCACCACCTCACGAATATGATTTTTATGACGAATTTAATTAATGTATATTATATCCATGACATAATTATCATGTTAATATAAATTCTAATAAATACTTTATTAACCTTCCATTAGCTAGAAAATGATAACATCATTTGATTGCACGTGTAGACTGCTACCACCACTACGAAGCAGCGTGATTTATATCTCATTGCTTTTATCAACGAATTATTTTAATTTTTTATTTAATAAATACAAATAATAATAAATAAATTTTTACTATTAAATATTTCATTAAACCATGACCAAGAAGCAAGGATTGAAACAAATGAAATAAAACATTTATAAAACACATAACATATAATAGAAGGGAATGTCATGTAAATAAACAATTTTTAATAAAATGGTGATATAATGTTATATCAGAATTGTATATGGTTTGACAACATTGAATAAGGTTATATTATTGATTTATAAAATATCTAATTTTATTTTATAGTATCATAAGAGGGAATACAAATGATTTTGGATTTGAGGTAAATGTAATTTTAACTCATTTACACTTCAATAAGACATTTTTAATTTTGGAACATAGTTTCATTTATATAGTGTATATATTAACCCAAATATATTTTATATCATTAATTATTCATTATTCATGGTATATAATTTTACAATTTTTTAACTTTTTTAGGGGGTTAAGATTCAAATGGTATTAAAACCGTATGGTATGTCAGTTAAAATAACTCATTATTTCAAGATTATTTATGTTATGTTATCCTTTAGAAAAACTATATTATCCAAATATCTTAAACCCCTTAGAATTTATTCTCATATAGTAATGTTTGGATGATAATGATTTTTTCATTTATTTTATTGATGAATATAAAATCAATATGTAAGTTACATGTAATAGAAAATGATATTATTTCTACTTTTTAGTTAGGAATAATTATCTTCCACATACAAGATCAAAAAATTATTTAATTTAATTTTTTCATTTAATAATATTTTTATCTCCATTATCTTTTTCTTTTACTATAATTTTTTAGAAATAGTAATTTTTAATGTTTTCTGAAAATGTTGTTTTATTTGCATTTAAAAAAATATTTAAAACAATGTTCACAGTTAATATAAATAGAAAAAAGGATTTTTATCATTATCAGGAACTTTGTTTACATTGAAATATATATTTTATATTTTATTGATTATTTTCAACAAAAATAACTCTCTTAATATTTAGTAATTCTTTATATAATTTATCAAAATAAAAAGGTATAATATTTTAAAGAGAATGATAATAATTTTAATTGTATTAATAAAATTGTTATTACACAAAGGTATAAGAATGTTTCATGGATTTATAAAGCATAAAAATTGTACAATAATGTTAAATTTATACTATTATGATCACATTACATATCACTCACTAACATTTCATTGGATATTATTTTATCCATTATGTACTTATATTCTTTTTCATTGATTTATACATTATCACATGCACCATATTGATTTAGTATCGACTATATACCATTCTAATATATGGTATCAGTTGAAGGGTGTTTATTAAGAATGTTATTTAATTTAATTTTTAAATATTCCTCATTCTTGATTCGATAAAGATAAATATATTTTTATGGAATTATGGGAATAAATTATAGTTATCATTTTATTTATGTGGAATTTATATGACATGCATGTGATGGGTCATGTCTGGTAATAGATATACAATTAATGTATTAATAAGTACAATGAGAAAAAACCAGTGCCAAATTAGTTGGGGAATTTGTGTTTATATATATCCATTCAGCCAATGTGTCATGTTTGGGACCCTGATGCCAGATTCATAATAAAATTGTTGTGGACTTGATGTAATAATCATTTGTTTCAATTTTTTCCTCTTTATTTGTTAATAATTTTCTTTTCATTATCCATGAGATTCTTATGTTGGTATTCTCCATGGAAGTACTTTCAACACATATTGTGTATTAAAGTATAATGTGTTTTGATTATCCACTCATTCAAATTTATTATGCCTTCTTCACTCATGATATCCACAATTATAAACATTCCCATAAAAAGAACATGATCTCATCATTATTATTATTTACTTTCCCCATGATATTTATAAGGTATCATTTAATTATCATCAATGATTCAAAATATTTTTTAAAACAATGTTTAATTTTTTTTTCAATTTAACAAAGAAATCATAAAGGTGTCATATTTCCCAAGACTGTTAAACTAATTCATATTTAAGGATGTGATCTGTTGTATCTTATAGAAATGAAATAAGTAATCATTGGTTTTTGGTTACTGGATTCAAGGATGTTACAATTAGTATCAAAGATAGTTTAGTCGGACCATTGGGAACTAGATTTTAGAAGAACCTAGCTAATAAAAGAGTTATAAAAATATATAATAGAATATGAAGAATATTTAGGAATTTTTATTCCAATGATAAATATTTATGTTGTATTTGATATTACTAGGGGACTTCCAATGATTAGATATTGAGACTAGATAATTCAAAATTATCAACCTCCATGTATAATGTTGTGATTACCTTGATAATTTTGATAGGGAGTCTATTAATGATATCATACAATATAGTAAGTATTATTAAAAGTACGATAATAATGTGAGAATAATTCTTGAAGAAATTATGTTTTATGAGAAATTGGTAAGTGTAGCTATTGATATCAATATGTTACTTTTCATGGAAATATTGTCTCCATAGAGGGAATGTCAGTAAATAACAATAAGAAAAAATAAAATAATATATTATCCAACATTGTATATTGTAGGCATTAAGGATTTGTATTGAGGGTAATTATTTTCATACTAAATAATATATGATTATGATGCAATATTATTTATTAATTGTATTTTGTTATGTGTATCAAGAGAAAAATTCCCTCGATTGATTTGATAATATTATGTCTTATGGAAAAATACAAAATGTGAATTTTTGAAAGAATTGTTGAATGGATTCATTCACCCTAAAAATTGTTTTTTATGGAAATGTGATATTTTTTAAAATATAAATTTGAGAGTGTATATGTTAAATTTAATTACTTTATATATTTTAAAATGGTTATCCTTCAATAAGTTTACCATATTCTTATGTTGTTCAATTGAAAAAAACTATAATTTAGAATAAGTAATTAGAGAATATATCGAATATATATTTATATTTATTTGAGTGATAAATTATTTTTTTGGATAATAAATGAGAAGATTTTAGATGAATTGGTGTTCAAACAATTATGATTTTTGGTTTCAAATATAATCATTCATATTGGGGGAGATTTTAATTCAACATTGTTCACATTTAAGATCATGGATATTAATTTTTATGAATGAATATTAATATTGGATATTATGTTATAT
This sequence comes from Viscum album, assembly GCA_963277665.1. Classification (NCBI taxonomy): domain Eukaryota; kingdom Viridiplantae; phylum Streptophyta; class Magnoliopsida; order Santalales; family Viscaceae; genus Viscum; species Viscum album. The sequence goes on from OY728120.1 coordinate 867,786,844, forward strand.
TTTGCTAACCATTTAGGTTAAATATAAGAGTAATATAATTTCATCATTTTTTAGATATTAAATTTAATTAAATGTTTATATTAGTGCTTCATGATTGAGAAATTCAACTTATCAGAATAATGAAAAACAATGGAATAAATAATTCCTATAGAATGAGAGGAAATCTTGTTAGGAAATTTTATCACATTTTCCATCCCAAGTGTATTAGAGTTTCTATGGCTAAATTAAATTAATGATAAATCATTAATTTATTATGTAAAATATTGAACTCAACTATAATGGAATGCTTTTAGATACCTGTTTGAATGTATGAGTCCAGTATAGGTACATTCATAAGTATGTTTCCTGATAATAAACATGATATTAATTTTCATGTTGATATATGTATTTTTATTTCTTATAATGTTTTGAAATATTCATTCAGGTAAAGATGAATTAAAAATGTGATTATTAAATTTTTTTAATGATGGGATAATGTAATACCCTGATTATATCTTTTATATTTTATTTTTAAATAAAATTATGTTCGATATGGTAGAAAAAATTCCACATCATCTATAAAAGTATCGTGAAATAATATTTTAATTAAATGAATGTTATAACCTAGAATATGGTATAGATGGTCCAAATTGGAAAAACCAAATTATGAAATTTACATATAATTTTTTTCCATATTAAAAAGAATAATTAATAATAATTTTATTATTTATTTTTTGGATATTATGATAAAATATTTTTAAGATAAAAGGGATATTTCTTCATAAAACTATTTCTATGTGTGAAATGTATTTTTGGTGCCTTTCATAATCATATATTAAGATAAATTTCATTCAATTAAAGGAATTAAATCCAGAAAAATGTATTTATTATTTTTAATCATTATTATAATTTTTTATAAATAGGAAAAAATTATCTTTAGTTATAATGTTTTGTAACCATGGTATCAGTTATTCACTAAGGTAATGTGTAAAATATGTTAATTAAGGTTAATACCATGGGGTATGGCTTAAATTTTAACCAAATACGTTATTTTATTTCATTATATGAGATTATTTATACCATATAATTCCTAACATTGAATATATTGAACATTAGTTCCATTTTCATTAGATGATGGCTTGAATATTACATCATGTAAACAAAAAATACACAATATAACTCTCATACTTTTAATAAATATAATTTATTTTCATAAAAGTAAAAGATGTCATAAACATATATAAATGAGTTTTTTGAGTAATAATAAATTTTTTATAGGACATTATTTTATATTTTTTTTAATATTATAATTACCTAAAACATTTAGTCGTCACTGATGCAGCTCCAATATAGGAAGCTAAAAAATCAATGTAAATTATTTTCAAATATTAAAATTATTTAATTGAACATGGTAATGTCATGGTGTATTTTTATGGATAAAACATATTATTATGTGATGATTTATATTTCGTAATTTGAACGCCGGGGTAAAATTGACGTTTTTAGAGTGAAATTATGGAATAGTCCTCAAAATGAATTTACAAATATTTTATGTTAACTAATATTTAATTAATTATTTTAAATTTCATAAAAATAATATATATTCAGAATTTAATGTAAAATGGTCTATATTAATATACATTTTTTCTCATGTTATCCACACCAATATTTTGATTTACATTGTTGACCCTTAAAGGAAAAGAATAGTATTATAATAGTTAGGGAAAAGAAGGGGTAAAGAGAGATTATTCTCAAGAGATATGAGTTCAAATAACCTAAAAAATAGTATACGTCTTTATTTTGAATGTATATAGACCATATCAAACCCCAAATTCTAAATGGATCAAATTTGAAGCCAGTTTTATATGAAAGTGTCCTAATATTATTTTAAGGTTTGAGTAATTACAAGTGTGCAACCTACTTCACAAATAAAACGGAACCACAAATATTAAATTCTAAGAACATCGTGTGAAATTTTTTTCATTTAATATCTACCCAAATACCATAAAATATTAAATATGAAATTCATAATTTTTTATTGTTCCCCTATGACCATCCAATGAATTCATAATGTGTAAGATAAATAAGGATTTCGAAATAAGAGGTATAACTCTTAATAGAGTTATTTCATTTTATTTCTTCTTCAAGGCTATTAAATTTTATCCTAAACAAGTGATAAAATATCCTCATCATATTCTATATAAATAATATTTTTTGTGATTAATTAACGTACCATATTAATCTCTTTATTAATTATTTGGGAAATAAAAACTTCACTTGCACAAATATGTGGACTACAACCTCTATGAAGCGATGTGTTTAGTTATTCATCATTGAATCACAAGGATAATTATTATGATCAATTTAATGTATTAATATATATATATATGATAATAAGTATATAATTATGATCTGTAGTTTTAAAGATATTAATTTCCTTCTTAATATTTCATCTGTTCGAAAATGAAAACGTTGTTCATGAATAAATATATAAAACCACCTCCACAAAGTGACCTGATTTGATTCTCATGTAATTTTTTTGGTTATAAATTTATAAATAATAAATATAAATGATTATTATTTCATGATTAATGTTATTTATATAATGAAACCATGATTTAGATATATAGACTAAAACTACCAAACAAAAACATCTATAAACAACAGAAAAGTTGACCCTCGGGATGGCGATGAAAATAAATAATTGATTATATAAAGTTGAAATAATATTATAATATAATAATATATGATATGATATATATGTATATGAATATGTTATAAATTCATAATAATTATAAATTTATCATATATGTGGTGATGAGTGTATTTAATGCAAGATGGACTTGATGAAATGATAATGCTGCATTATTTCCACTTTAATGATAACCATTTATATTATTCACCTAATTTAATTTATATGGTGTATATAATACCTCTTAGATAAATTATATCTTTAATTAATCTTTGTTTATGTTATTTACTATTTCAGTTCATGTTTACACATTTAAGGGGTTTTTATTCAAACATTAATAATGTTATAATGGATTTCTTTTACAATGTAATTTTCAGGGATTGTACATGATTACATTTACAATGTTAAAATTATATAATCCTAAAATCCTAAATCCTTTCTATTTTATTACCCTCGGATTGGGATTGGTGTTTACATGTCTTTATCATTTAATCTCTTAATTGATCATTTATCAACAAGTACGTTACATTTAATGGATAAGTACATTTTTTTATATTGGTACGAGATATCTATTTTCGATATCCATGTTTTTAAATTGTTTTATAGATGTTAATAATTTTATTTGAAGGTTGATTTTATATTCCTTTAAATTTATTTAAATTTTTTTAAAATTTAATATTTTTTTAAATATTTTCAGAATAATTAATTTTTATTACTAATAAAAAAAGTATGAAATGAATGTTTATTTTTAATATATAAAATATGAAATAAAAATTACCACAGTCCTGACTATTCATTATGTTGAATATTCTACTACAAGATTCAATGATTAGTTTCATAGTAAATTTTTTTAATTATTCTTGTAATTTTTTTAAAAAATTTAATCAAAGAAAAACTATATCATTTTATAAAATGAATGAGAAGAATTTTGAAAGTGATTTAAAAAGAATCTTTACCCAATGTAAAATTGAAGTTATTTTTAATTTTTTTCAAATATTTTCTTTAAAATATTTAAAATTCATTGTTTGAATTAAAAAAACTCATTCCTCATTAATTGATATCCTTCATTATCCTCTATGGATTTATCAGTTTTTTGTCATTAACATATTAAGGATCACATTACCTTTAACTCCATGATATTTCATTAGACATTAATTTCTCTTCAATTTCCATATTTTAATTTTAATGGATTTATAATTTATAATTTATGCAATATTTATGTTGAAACAAATATGAAGCATTTCTATATATGGTGATATTTTTTTGAAATTTATTAACAGTGTAATTTCCATGACTAGGGAAATATTCTTTATTCATTATTCAATATAGATAAAGATATATTTAAAAAGATCATTGAGAATAAATTCATTGACCATTCAATATATGAGTAATGAATAAGGAATAAAACTAATGGTTGGTCCCTAGTTGAAGATATCCCCTTGATGAATTGATAGGTTTTATGAGAAAAATGGGTTTCCACATTTGTTGGGTAATTGGTTTATACCTACCAATTCAGTCAATGGGTTGTCTCTAAAACCATAGCATTAATATTTAGGATAAATTAGTCGATACATTGAAGGAAAGAACATGGATTTCCAAATTTATGTTTTTCATTTTTTAAGAACATAGTTTTCATTATCCATGTCATTTCATTGTTGATATAATCCATGGATGTACATTGAACCCATGTTATTTATTAATATAAAAAGTGTTTTGATTACCCACTATACCATATTTATTATAATTTTTTACACATAATTAATTTAACTATATTCTTACCCTTATTAATATATTTTAGATAGAAAATTTTATAATCTCATTTCATAAAAAATGAAGAATTAATATTTGAATGGTCTTTAAGGATGGAATAAGTTTTACATGCTATATTTGTTCTTCCAAATTAATATTGAAATCATGAATGTATCTAGATTACCAAGACTCCTAAAATAATTGATTATTTATAGTTTAATCCATTTTATTTTGAAATAATGTAATTTTTAAGAGAAAAATAATGTTCATGGGTTTCATGGATGCTACAATATACCACTCTTTCAAAGTCAATATGTTCAATCAAAAAGAAGATTTCTAAGGAAGATGAAAAGTCTAAATCAAATTATTTCAATTATTTTTTTCATCCATGACCTCAATAAAAACAATTTTAAAGAAAATAATATAATTTATCCATATATTTACATTTATAAATGTTATTATTTTCATGATATAACGTTTTTTACATTTCCTTTCCATATATGGAAAATGAATATGTCATCAGTGAGTATGTGAAAACTACCTCCTCCATGAAGAGATGTAATTAATTTTTCATCACCAAATCCCATGGCCTATTATAATGATTAATTTAATTAATATATATGAGATTTATAAAATAATAACTAATCAGTAAATACACATTATTACTTATCTTAATTTATTTTAAGCTAATAAATAAAATCACTTATATAAAAATAGTCATTATAAGTAATGTAAACGGGATTTATCAGCGCTAAAAAGGCACCGTAAAGCTCGGCGCAGATAAAGGAGTGTCCCCTTTACCATCACTGAATGTGCACTGATAAAGGAAGGTTTTATCATTGTTAAAAAGGAGCTGACCAAACGAACCATTATCAGTGATAAAAGAGCGCAGATAAATGTATGTTTTATCAGCTCTCTATTAGCATGGATAAACTAATATTTAATCAGTGCTTTTTTAGAGATGATAAAGGTATACTTTATTAGAGGTTTTTTAGCACTAATAAAATATCATTTTATCAGCGCTAATAAGGCGCTGATAAATGCCCTCTATACTGCTAAAAAAACTACAACAGAACACCCAAACACCTTCAAAAGATTCAACATCTCAATAAGCTAATTAGTCCAAGTATAAACAAACAAAATTAACACATTAATCACAATCTATTTAGACCAAGGATACCCATACAACAACTATACATGTACACCATTAATACATTATTTGTAATTTAATTATGTACATATTGAATTCAATTCAGAATTCCGGGGGTTGGGGGGGCTGTTCACGGGTTTGGGGTGGTTGTCCAAAGGGGGGGGGGGGGGGTAGGGGGTGTTCGGGGGTAGGGGTGTCATAGGGGAAATGTGTGTATAGGGGGGGTAGGGTGGGATAGAAGGTTGAGGTTTGTCCAAGGAGGGTGGGGGTGTTTATGGGGTTGGGGGTGTCCAAGTGGTGGGGTGGTGTCTAGGAGGGGGGCGTGTCCAGGTGGCAGGGGGTATCCATGGGGGTGTCCAGGGGGCAGGGCCGGTGTCCAGGGTGTCCGAGGGGCATTCCTAGTGTTAGGGGTGTCCGGGGGGTGGGTGCAGTCCGGGGGGTTGGTGGGGCTATCCATGGGGGGTGGGGTGGTGTCCAGGAGGGTGGGATGGGGGTGTCTGGGGGAAAGGGGTGTTTAGGGGGTGGGGGTGTCCAGGGGGTGGGGGCGGTCCTGGGGGTGGGGGTGGTCCAAGAGGTTGTGGGGCATTCCAAGGTGGGTGGGGTGGTGTCCAAGGAGGGGGTGTCTAGGTGGGAAGGGGGATGTCTATGGGGTTTCCAGGGGTGGGCTAGTGTCTAGGGTGTCGGGGGCGCTTTCTAGGGGTGGGGGGGTCCAGAGGGGTGGGGGGGTGTCCCAGGGGTGGTTTTGTGTCCTTGGGGGTGGGGGAGGTCCAGGGGGTTGGAGGGTATTACTAATACAATTCATGAAGGAACCATGGATCGTTCTACTAAAGGCTCAATACAATCCGAATGTGTTTGGTCTGATTTCCGTAGGTCAGTTGTGGTTTTCACTTAAAATTGTGTCCATTTTAAACAAAAGTGGGACCCTTTGAGTGGTACCGGCCTCACAATGCCTTTTATTGAGGCTATGATGACTCATAAACTTCTCAAAGGACCGATGGATCATTCTTATAAATGATGAACACAATATGAATGTGTTTGGTCAGATTTCCATAGGTCAGTAGTTGTTTTCAATTAAAATTGTGTCCATTTTAAAGAAATGAGATAATGTTTTAGTGGTACTAGCCACACCGTGCCTCATATTGATGTGGGATTGACTCATACACATCACAAAGGACTCATGGATAGTTATCCTAATGTATCAACCCAATCTGAATGTGTTTTTTTGGATTTCCATAGGTTAGTTTTTGTTTTCACTCAAAAGTGTGTCCATTTTAAACAAAAGGGAGACACTTTGAGTGGTACCGGCCACACCATGCCTTGGATTGAGGCGGGGTTGACTTTTACACATCTCAAAGGACTCTTGGATAATTATAATAAAGGAGAAACACAATCTGAATGCATATGGTCAGATTTATGTAGGCCAGTTGTTGTTTTCACTTAAAATTGTGTCCATTTTAAACAAAAGAGAGACCCTTTGAGTGGTACCGGACACACCGTGCCTCATATTGAGGCGGGGATGACTCATAGAAATTTCAAAGGACAAATGGATCGTTATTATAATTTATCAAGATAATAAGAATGAGTTTGGTTTGATTTTCATAGGTCAGTTGTTGTTTTCAATTAAAATTGTGTCCATTTTAATCAAAAGAGAGACCCTTTGGGTGGTACCGGCCACACCGTGCCTCAGATTGAGCCGGGGCTGACTCATACAAATCAGAAAGGACTCGTGGATCATTCTCATAAAGTATAAATACAATCTGAATGAATTTTGTGGGATTTTCGTAGGTCAGTTATTGTTTTCACTCGAAATTGTGTCCATTTTAAACAAAAGAAAGACCCTTTGAGTGGTACCGGCCACACCGTGCCTTGGATTGAGGCAGGGTTGACTCATAAACATCAAAGAGAGGTGGTTTTGACTCATACACATCACAGAGTACCCATGGATAGTTCTCCAAAATGATCAAGATAATCCGAATGCGTTTGGTTGGATTTTCATAGGACAATTGGTGTTTTCACTCAAAATTTTGTCCATTTTAAACAATAGAGAGAGCCTTTGAGTGGTACCGACCTCACCGCGCCTCATATTGAGGAAAATTTGACTCATACACTTCACAAAGTACCCTTGGATCGTTATTATAAAATATCAACACAATCCAAATGTGTTTGTCCAGATTTTCGTAGGTTAGTTGTTCTTATCACTAAAAAATGTTTCCATTTTAATCAAAAGAGTGACCCTTTGAGTTGTACCGGCCACATCCTACCTCAGATTGAGGAAGGGTAGACTTTTACAAAACAAAAATTACACATGGATAGTTATTCCAAATTATCAACATAATACTAAAGAGTTTGGTTGGATTTCTGTAGATTAGTTGTTGTTTTCACTCAAAATTGTGTCCATTTTAAACAAAAGAGAGACCCTTTGAATGATACCGACCACAATGTGACTCAGATTGAGGTGGGGATGACTCATACACGTCAAAAAGGACCCATGGATCATTCATATATAATAAAAGGACAATATGAATGCATTTGTTCTGATTTTTGTAGGTCAGTTGTTGTTTTCACTCAAAACTGTGTCCATTTTAAACAAACGAGAGACCCTTTGAGCGGTACATGACACACCATGCCTCATATTGATGAGGGGATGTCTCATACACGTCATAAAGGACGTTTTTATCATTCTCTTAATGGATCACGACAATATGAATGCGTTTGGTTGGATTTCCGTAGGTCAGTAGATGTTTTCACTCAAAATTGTGTCCATTTTAAACAAAAGAGAGACCCTTTGAGTGGGACCGGACACACCGTGCCTTGGATGGAGGAGGGGATTTGTAATACACGTCACAAAGGACCCATGGATCATTCTCCAAAAATATAATTACAATACAAATGCATTTTGTTGGATTTTCCTAGGTCAGTTGTTGTATTCAATTAAAAGTGTGTCCATTTTAAACAAAAAGAGAGACCCTTTGAGTGGTACCAGCCACACGGTGCCTCAGATTAAAAAGGGGATTACTTTTACATGTCACAAAGGACCCATGGATCATTATCCTAAATTATCTAGACAATCCGAATGTGTTTGGTCATATTTTCATAGGTCAGTTCTTGTTTTCAATTAAAATTGTGTCCATTTTAAACAAAAGAGAGACCCTTTGAGTGGTACCAGCCACATCGTTCCTTGGATTGAGGTGGGGATGACATGTAAATGTCACAAAATACTCTTGGATAGTTATACTAAAGTTTCAACATAATCCGAATTTTTTTGGTTGGTTTTATGTAGGTCGGTTGTTGTTTTCACTTAAAATCGGGACCATTTTAAACAAAAGAGAGACCCTTTGAGTGGTACCGGCCACACCGTGCCTCGGAATGAGGCAGGGATGACTCTTACTTGTTCAAAAGGACCCATGGATCGTTCTTATAAAAGATCAAGGCAATAAAGATTCGTTTGTGTGGATTTTCATAGGTCAGTTGTTGTTTTCTCTTAAAAATGTGTCCATTTTAAACAAAAGAGAGACCCATTGAGTAGTACCGGCCACACCGTGCCTTTTATTGAGGCGAGGTTGACTCATACACGTCAAAAAGGACTCATGTATTGTTCTCCTAAAATATAAAGGAAATCCTTATATGTTTTTTTGGATTTTCATAGGCCAGTTGTTGTTTTCAATTAAAATTGTGTCCATTTTAAACAAAAGAGAGACCCTTTGAGTGGTCCCGGGCATACATTGCCTCTGATTGAATAGGGGTTGACTTTTACATGTCATAAATGACCCATGGATCTTTCATCTAAATTTTCAAGTTAATCCAAATGCGTTTATTTGGATTTTCATAGGTCTTTTGTTGTTTTAACTCAAAATTGTGTCTATTTTAAACAAAAGAGAGACCCTTTGAGTGGTACCAACCACAAAGTGCCTCGTATTGAGACAAGGTTGACTTTTACATGTCACAAATGACTCGTGGATCATTCTAATAAAGGATAAACACAATCAGAATGTGTTTGGTCTGATTTTCGCAGGCCAATTGTTTTTTTGCTCCAAATTGTGTCCATTTTAAACAAAAGAGAGACTATTTGAGTGGCACTGGCCACACCGTGCCTCAGATTGAGTCGATGATAACTTATTCAAAATAAAAAAGACACATGTATTGTTATTATAAAATATCAAGATAATACGAATGTGTTTGGTTGGATTTCCATAGGTCAATTGTTGTTTTTACTCAAAATTGTGTCCATTTTAAATAAAAGAGAGACACTTTGAGTGGTATCAGCCACTCCGTGCCTCAAATTCAGGCTGGGATAACTCATACACATCACAAAGAACTCGTTGATTATTATCTTAAATGATCAACACAATCTGAATTTGTTTGGTCTGATTTCTGTAGGACAGTTGTTGCGTTCACTCAAAATTCAGTCCATTTTAAACAAAAGTGAGACCCTTTGAGCAGTATCGGCCATACCGTGCCTTATATTGAGGCTATGATGACTCTTACATGTCAAAAAAGACCAATGGATCGTTCTACTAAATTATCAAGACAATATTAATGCGTTTGGTTGGATTTTGAAAGGTCATTTGTTGTTTTCAATTAAAATTGTGTCAATTTTAAACGAAAGAGAGACCCTTTGAGTGGTACTGGCCACAGCGTGCCTCGGATTGAAGCAGGGATGAATCATACACGTCACAAAGGACCCATGTATTGTTCTACTAAAATATCAAGATAATTTGAATGTTTTTGGCTGGATTTTCATAGGTGAGTTGTTGTTTTCAATTAAAATTGTATCAATTTTAAACAAAATCGAGACCCTTTGAGTGGTACCGGCCACACCGTGCCTCAGATAGAGGCGGGGATGACTCGTACATGTCATAAAGGACTCTTAGATCATTCTCCTAAAGGATCAACACAATCCGAATGCAGTTGGTCGTATTTCCAATGGCTAGTTGTTGTTTTCACTCAAAATTGTGTCCATTTTAAACAAACGAGAGACCCTTTGAATGGTACCGGTCACACCATGCCTCAGATTGAGGCGGGGATGAATCATACACGTCACAAAGGACCCATGGATCATTCTTATAAAAGTTGAACACAATCCTGATGTGTTTGGTTGGATTTTCATAGGTCAGTTGTTGTTTTCACTTAAAATTGTGTCTATTTTAATCAAAAGAGAGACCCATTGAGTCGATCATAATTATTACATGTTGCTGGTGCAAATCATCTGCTAAAATGGGAAAATGACTCCTTGGAGAAAGGATGTTTTATTTAATAACAATTACAATTTTTCTACGAACATTTACACACAACAATGTTTCACCTTTTGATCCCCTTAACCCCTCTCAAAAATGACCACCAATTGTATACGTACCCAAGTCATATCTTCCTTCTATTTGTGTACAATCTTCAATTAGGTATGCATCCCACTCGTTTCCGAACTCATCTATATCATCTTGTGAGTATGAGTCATTTCTTTAGTCAGAGTAGTACTGCAAAATATAAAAATAAAAAATTAATAAACATATTAAAAGAACATGTAGTTGTTTTTAAAAATACCTCTTTAGGGATGCTATTTTGTTGATGAAAAACTATCTCTTTCATAAATTTACAAATATAATAACCTCCATCACTATCATTTGTTTGCTTTGGAAACTTCCAAAAAATTTATCATTTGGATAATATGGAACATGTGTTGAGATGTGTTTGGCTACTGAAATTTTATTATATATACCGTGATATTTTTCTAGACATTGTACTTTCTCGCCTCCTTATGCTTACCCCCTATCATCATTCCTTTTTTAGAAGATAATGATTTACCACCCTATCATAACAAAATCTTCAGTAAAAGATAATATAAATTATATTACATGATGTTTAGACCTAACACGTAGGATGTAGTGTCTTGCAGATTCACAAACTACATCATGTGTGGTCGGTTTGATGCATATCCTTGCTTTGAATCCAGAAATTAAATCTTTGGAGTATCCAAGATCATTGCAATTAGCAACCAATGTTTCCTAAAAAAGGAATAAGTAATAAAAGAAATGAAAATGTAATTGATATGCTTTAATCATAGAGTTTTACCCCTGCATGGTTGGTATTAGGAATAGTGTGTCATCTGTAATCTTGCTTTCAAATTTGTTTAGAAATCCGTTCACTATTTCATCCTTTTTTGATGGCTCTAATTTTGTTAGGTGTGTTGATGTGGTATGAGGACTAACGAGTCCAAATCTAGTCTCATGGGAAAATTTCTTCAACTATTTTTCATAAATGCATCTTTCAACAATATAAAATTCATTTAGTCATAATTTTCACATTAGATCAGCTTTTAGAAAATCAATTCATGAAAATATACCTCAAATATATATTTACAACTATGATTCCTAGCCAATCATTTTCAAGGATCTCATTTAAATTTTCTGCCACAACAAAATCATGACTTTCCTCTTCATATATATTCATTTCGAAAACCAATCTATGACTAATACAATCTTTTAGCTTCGTATCCACATTAGTATTCAATGATAGTAAATGTGGATAGAAAATAGGTGGTGTTATTGTGCTTTCAGTAGCTCCCTGGGATCGGTTGGTCGATCCTTTAGATGGTTTTGAGCCGACGTTTGTCACCCCCTTCCCTTTCTCCTTCTATAATAACAATCGTTGGTTCAGACCCTTTTTTCATTAATTTTTAAATGTTTAGCTTGAAAATAAGGAAATAATTAACTCTTTATCTGCATGTACTCTTACAAGTTGTGACGACCATACAATGAATGTCCTAACAGCCTTTTAGACCATATGAATATCATCGTCATCAAGTGGAATATGTATCTTTGCATTTGGATCATGAGCTACAGTAATCATCACTTTCAGATGATCATTAGGAAGTGGTCTATTATGTAGCATGGCATTTGGGATATAGAACATTGTAGCCCTCGCACAAAGGTGATATGTGGGTGTTGACAGATATAAATCACAGTCATTATCACACTACAGTAAACCATTATATAAAAAGTATCAATGTTTGTCTGATTCACATTTCATGGGAACAATTATTAGAATATTGATTACCACGGCTAAGACAGTTCATTGAGGGGAATGGCTCACCTCAAAGCCGGTGGGGGGTGGGGCGGGATGTTCACACGCTGGTTTTTCCTGAGTTCTGTCTTCTCATTGCTTCCCACCCATAGAAGTTTCTAGCAACTATCCCTACCATTACAATCATTCTTCAAGGGTTGATATTGTTTTTCTCATTTGTTCAAATTTTTCATCTGTATCATCCAATTTTCTTCTTCTTAGAATACACTCGGGGTGTCACCCCGAAGCCCGCACCGTTAACATGACCATATTTTTCTGGCTGCTTTAAAACTATCGATAATAGGTCTGCATCCGCTACCGGAGTAGCTGATTCCTGTGACTGTCGGATATAGGAAACTAACTAATTATTTTTATGTAATATAAATTTAAAACAATATTTTTATCGTCGTGTCATACTTACATATATTTTCCACACTTTTTCTGTGTTCTCATCTACTAGCTTCCCTTCCTTATTCACACGTGTTTCCTTCCATAGTACATGACGTGGGATGGAAGTGTATTTGGTTTTAGACTCATCAATCTACATATAAACATAGAAAGATAATTATGATGTTTTTATTTTAACCTAACAATATTAATGTATATTTAAACTGCGTACCAATTTCTTTTATAATGAATGGTACTCCATCCTTTCTTTATGATAGGGTTATGTTGGTTTTAATGCATGTTCTTTATTTTCAATATAGATATTCTACTTCAAAAATGAATTATTTACAATCAAAGTGATGAATACATGTATCCTCAAACAATGAATTATCACCCACAATGTACCTGAAAATTCTCATCCCCAAGACGACTAATAAATGCACCCCATGCTTCTTGGGATATCAGGTGAGTGTAGACAATGGGTGGGTGCGGGTTTACTTTTCCATTGGAATCATTCAGGTGACATCTTGATAAAATAGTGCGAAAATCTTGACAAATCCTTCCTCCAAGCCTTAATACATAATCCTTCTATGAATCGTCTACTATAAATTTACTCTGCATGATATTGAGAAGAGTAATACATTGTTTCATTATTTTATTTTCTAATAAATTAAGGACATAAATTCGTAATGTTATCATAATTTCTTCCCGGATTATAGCCTTCAGTCTGGACAAAACATGGTGCCATGAATCTATGTAAACTGGCACACGTTGTCGAGTGAAAATACCAATGTAACTACTAAACATAGCCTTTTTGAGATTCACATGTTGGCCTCATGCATTCCATCCATCATCAAATTTGATTCCTTTTCTTTTCACCTTAAGAACATTGGCTAACACCATCAAACTACGATGCACCTGTGTTTTCTGTGACGTCGGTCCTTCATTCCTAACCATTTCATCGATATCAACATCACCTATATGTTCATATGAAATGGTAACAATGGCACGTGCTGATGGTTGTTGGACCTCAACTCTAGTAGCATTAGGAGCCGCAGCAGGAGTAGAAGTAGGAGCAGCAGGAGGAGCAGTAGCAAGAGCCGCAGCAGGAGCAGTAGTAGGATCAACAACAGCTGCACCAGGAGCAGCAGGAGAAGCAGTAGCCGCAGCAGTAGCAGCTTGAGAGATGTGTTCAGCCTCAAGGATAGGAGCACCAGAATTTGCAGAAATAATTATCTAGAAAATTTGTTGAAAATTTATTTTAGATTACATCAATTAAGTAATTATTAGATAATAACATGAGATAACAAGATCTATATTACAAACAAAATATAACTTTTTTATTGAAATCTATTTCTTTTTTTCAAGGGTTGAATGGATTTGACACCTCTATCGATTACACAAATCCCAATATTGTGGTCTCCTCTAACATACAAAAAATCATCTACATTGTGACCGATCCGAAATGATTCCGACGTACCACTAAAAGGATCATTCTCAATGGAATTTTCATTGGAACCTTCAGTAGTTTTGGACGATAACAGAAAAATTGACCAACATCAGTTTGAGGGATCTGGAACATAATAAACCTATACCTCTTGTGATTCCATTATAAACATTTCATCTTTGTACCCTTCTTTACTAAAATCAACTTTCAAAATCCCCATTCATCTATTTTAACACCACTGTTGTTATCACCCCATTTTCATTGAAAAATCAGCATTTGGAATGTCGTATAATCAAACTACCATATTAGTTTGACAATGCTAATGTATGACATATTTGCATAAATTGGTTTTATGTCCTTACTACCAGAAACATGCATCGCATTAGCCACTAGTGTAACTCCACTATTTTGCATGGTACTATCTTCATCGTGTTCATCTATATAGAATGCATAACCATTAATTACATAACCACTATAAGATAATAAATACACACTTGGTCCAATGACTATCCATTGAAGTCGTTCTGAAATTGAATTCAGATTTTCATCCAACTACATAAAAATATGGTCCTAAAACCATCTTATAAACTGGTTATTATGTGTATTTGATATCCATTTTTCATCCCTTGATGGATTCAACTATCTACGAATTTATTTGTGACTTTCAATATATGGAGAAACCTCCCAACTATTATGAAAAACATAATGGTGGGCCTACTCCCTATTTTGTAATACTGATTGTCCCAACTTTTCTTCAAGAAATTCCATCACCCTCAATGCGTCTAGTGTGACGAGATTTCAGGAGACCAATGATTTCCACATCAGATAGGTATTCAGTAAAAAATTCAATGGATTCCTCAATAATATATTTCTCCACTATACAACCCTCTGACCGACATAGATTTTTGACATACCCATTCAAATTCTTCAAATACCATTCAACAGTATACATCCATCTATAGTGCACAGGACCACAAAGTCGAATCTCTCTCACCAAGTGAATCATCAAATGATCCATCACATCAAATAGTTCTGGTGGGAAGAACATTTCTAATTCACATAATATGATGACAAATTATTTTTCCATAGGTGGAAATTTCACCAGGACTAAAACATTTCTACATATATCTTTGAAAAAGAAACAAATTTTTGTTAACGTATGATGAACATTCTTGGGAAAAATTCAATGTAAATCTCTAGGAATTAGATCTTGCATCAAAACATGCCAGTAATGTGATTTCAACCATTTTTTCATCAAATAATTCATTGAAACAATGTTCTTGATATTTTAGGAATACCCATCTGGAACCTTTACATCATTAAAGAAGTTGCCAAACTAATATCTATCCTCCCTAGAAAGATTATAAGCAGTTTTTGGAAGAAACATTCGATTTTCACCCTTCACGGGAGCCAAATATTATTGTATTCCAATGTCAACCATTTCCAATCATGCCTTAATTCCATATTTTTCTTCAAGGTGCATTTATCAATGTTCTGATAACACTGTCACATACATTTTTTCTATATGCATCACATCAAGAAAATGTCTGACTTACAAACAATTCCAGTATGGTAATTCAAAAAAACTGATCTATTTTTCCAACTGATTTTCGTAAGGATTTTTTAAAACGGTTTACAAAAAACATTGTTCATATATTTTACTTTCTCAAACAACTCATCACCTATTAGTGGAGACGGTGCTGCGTGTTATTATGAAATTCTATTAAATGATTTCGTCTGAGATCGGTACTTATTCCGATGAGGTAGAAATCTACGATGTCCTAGAAGCACAGATTTTGATGGATGTTTCAACCTAATTTATTTTGTATCTTCTTCTCACATGGGACACCCTTGAGTTCCTTTAATGCTATAGCCTAAAAAATTTCTATAAGTAGGGAAATAATTTATTGTCCCATAAAACATCACTCTAAATGTGATGTATTCACTTTTATAAGAATCATAATACATAAAACCTGAATCCCACAATAACTTAAAATCCTCGATCAAAGCAGCAAGATAAACATCAATATAGTTACCTGGTTGTTTTGGTCCTGATATAAGAATTTATAACATAATTAATTTCCACTTCATGCATAACTAGGGTGGCATGTTATAATTTACCAACATAATAGGCCATCTACTATGAGTGCTGGTTTAAAAACCAAATGTATTTACCCCATATATAGATAACTCAAGACTAAGGTTTCTTGGCTCGTTTCCAAATTCAGTATACACATGATCAATTTTCTTCCATTGAGGAGAGTCATCCAGATTCCATAATTTCTCATCTTTATTTCTTTTATATTCAAGCCACGTCAATTTTCTTGTAGTTTCATCACTTTCATATAGAGGCCTAAACCATGGAATGATTGGAAAGTACCATACAACTTTTGTAAGATTGGATTCATCTTTATTGTATCGAGAGGCACCACACTTTGGGCATTCTGTAAGTGATTTTTTCTCCTTGTGAAACAATATACAGTCTGTCGATTAGGCATGTATTCTTTCAGAAATCATACCCATCGAGCATAGAATTTGTTTAGCTTCATATATCTGCCTTTTGAGCTCATTATCTTGAGGTAGCATGTCATTTAAGAGAGCAAGTAGATCCATAAAACTGACATCACTCCATCCGTTGCCCGCTTTCAATTTATAAAACTTTAGTATAGTTGAAAATGTTGTATAATTGGTGCAACCAACATACAATGGAATATTTTCACAACTCTTTAACATCTCAAACAATTTTAGGAAATCACGGAGTTCATCTTCAATTGTATTTATCATATCCTCAATATGATCTTAATTATCATTGACATCTATAATCAAATCCTCCATATGGTCTTCTTCATTATCCATATTTGTATTCATATCTGATGATGCATAAAACACAGTTTTATCCCAGCTAGTAGCCATAATCGCTTTTTCTCCATGTTTATTCCAACATTTATAACTTTGATCTATTCCATGACATATCAAATGTTCTTCCAACTGCTCTGGAGTAAGTAGTCTAGAATAACAACAACGTAAACATAGACAAAGGAGTTGAGAAGGATCATTTGTGTGATCCTTTGAAAATTTGAAGAATTCTTTCACTCCGTTATCGTACTCTATTGTCAAACGATTAGCATCCATCCAATCTTTATTCATCTTCATCCTATTTGACTATCAAATATTAGTATTTATGGTTCAAGTACAAAAAAAAAGACTTCCAAATATAGTATAATAGAGCCACTTCCTTATAAAAATAGAGATTAATAGAGTATGCCCATTAGTATTTATTCATATTTATTAAATATAATTACTTTAGATAAATTATAGTTTCCTCAAATCACCCCAGAACAAACACAAGAATAATCAAGAATGATACATCTACCACTCCTAGGTCTCCTCCGTATATTCAATATCATCGTGCCTAAATACCCATATATCCACACATACGCATGTCACAAACACATAAAAACCATATCCACATCCAAACCAATGTACCAATATGGATTTCAATCAGGTTACTCGACTCAAGTGGTGGTGTGTAAGAAATAATAAGAATATATAATAAGTATATTGTCACACATAAATCTCAAACTGGACTTAATAATCCAATAAACCCAAGGAATCATTCCATCTATCATAATACTCTGAAGGAGCCCAAATGAAACAGTAGTCCCTGGTGGTGAAGGTTCCTGAAGAAGAAGGGGTGAACACGCACCAATTAAGGTCTGAGGTCAGGGCACTGATGTTGAAGGTGGCCAGATACTCCTACAAGGTTTCATTCCATATTTCATTAACCATGTCTCGGTAAAAGGGTTCCTACAAGGGAACCTGATGATCATGCCAAGAAGAAATTTAAACCAAGAGGGGGATTGGTTCAAAATTACTCAAGCAAGATGGAAAAAATTAGTATTTGAGAATATGTTAGTGGATTTCATGTTGGATAAACACCTATCCAATAGACTCCGCAAGCGGTGATGGCCCTTGAAGTTGTTGCACAAGGTGAAACTGTCATCTCAGAAGCTGAGATCAATGAGGTCATTTCCATCCATGAACTAAACAAACTCCATGATGGCCTTCCTCTAGAATAGGCTTCTGCCATTCCTTTACTTTGGGTTGGAAATGACATTAAATTCACCCACCCAAAAAGTGGATGGTGGATGGGATCTATGTTATTTTGTTCACTCCATAGAGATTCCCTTTGAATAGGGTCATAGCTTCCAAAAACAGAAGTTATAAGGAAGGAGGTGTCACCATTGGAAACCTTGGAAGTGATGAATTGATTGTAATCTTGAAAAATCTCAGCAACATATTTATTGTGCCAAAATACACATTTGTGTCTTTTGGAAGGGTCAGAGTGTAGAAATCCATGAAACATAATCTTCCAAGAGAATTCTATGATTATTATGGGGTTTTTTGTGTTATTAGATAAAAACAACATTGATATTATTGTTTTTGACTTCTATGGTGGGGAAGTCTGATTTAACATGGGAACTAAGACCATGAGAATTACATATGAAGATAATAATGGTGGTTAGGACAGGGCTCTGGAATTGGGTCTAGATATAGAAGCCTTACTGAAGTGGGAGTATGATCTCTCATTGAGGTCCCTTTATTTTGAACATGTTCAAAATCCCTTCAGGTTGGTAAGATTCATATGAGTGGGAGATGAGGATCCAAAGCGGTAGGAGAAGGATGGGTAATGAAACTTGGGGGATGGTGAGGGAGTTCTCTCTAGATCAATATGTATTTGGAGATAGATGATAGCCTCAGAGCCAAGAGAGATAGAACAAACACTGCTAGGAAGGGGTCTGGCCACTACAGAGAGGCGGTCAGTAACCTCAGCGAGGGAGAAGGGAAGAGATGGGGGTAGGGGTGGCAAGGCTAGAAAACATGGTGGTTTGGGCATCATTCTATACAAGTTCACTTCCTGAAAAAGTAACATAGATAGCATGAAGGAAATAAAGGGGTAACACCTCAAATAAAATTGGGTTCAAGCATTGGATGTCCAAGAAATGCATCAGAACCAGCTGGTGTTGTCCTTAAATAAAAAGGTTATCCTTCATTTCTTACTTTACGGTGACATGGTGTGGGATCTAAGGGAATCAATGATACCATGGAGGAATATATTAAAATAGGAATATAAGTGGGAAGGACCTTAAAATTTTCATAAATTTCACTCTAATAGTGTAAACTTGTTGATCTCCATTGATGATGAGCATATCAATATTTCCACCAATAAAAGGTTTCCCAAGAGATATTTTACATGAATAAACCATCCCTTTAGTCTGAGATATATGGATTTGAACTAAAATTCCAACATCCTAGTTATACATAATTCTAATTATCTAGTTAGGAATCCAATTTCCATTCCATATTATGTGAAACTGTACAGTTTCATAATAACTATATGTGTCATGATTTATGTCGACACATGATATGTAGGGATGCATGGATCTTTAAATCAATTTCCTAGCTACAATAATTAATAGAAACAATTACCACATGTTCATAATAGATAGACCATCATAGTGTGTTTCTCATTCAAGAACATTATTTCTATTCATTACTATCATAATAGTATACAAAGTTACACCAAGGTCTCTAATTGCATTCCTAGTTACAACAATCCATAAAACATGCATCCCAAATTCACAAGGAAAAACTCACACGTGATCATTTTTCTAACATACGATCAGGATATAAATATATATTGTTTTTTCATGAAATATATCATACAGAAATTATTTACATAAGTTCCCAAGACCTGGCAATATGACATGAAAAAAATGGAAACACCCTAATCACATGATAATAAAATTATAACACATGAACTTCTTCACCAAATGATGATTAATTACACTGAAACTTTCCTAACCACATGTCATTAAACAATATGTAACAACTACCAAACATAAAGCATACTATTCATCACAATCATCCATAGTAAAATCCCAAAATCAAAAGGGGGCTCATAAATTTTTCTGACCGTGAAAAGCGAAGCTCGAAGGGAGGCAGAGGTCCGGTACGTGAAGCTCAGTAGGTGGCGGAGGACCGGAAATGCGAAGCTCGAGGGTGGCGGAGGTCTGGAAACGAGAAGATCAACGGGGGATGGAGGTCCAGCTATGCGAAGACCGAGGGAGGTGGAGGTCCGACAACACAAAGCTCAGCGGGCGGCGGAGGTCCGACAATGAGAAGCTCGAGGGCGATAGAGGACCGACAACGCAAAGCTCAGCGGGCAGTGGAGGGGAGTTGTAGGGTTCCAGTTCCGCGAGAGCATTAGGTCACGATAAAACGAGGGCACTATGCGACCTAGTAAAAAAAATGCACCACGATTTTATCAGTGCTAAAAATGAACTGATAAAAACTACCTTTATCAATGCTAAAATTTTAGCATTGATAAAGGTTACCCAGTATCAGCGCTAAAATTTTAGCGGTCATACATGGTTTCTTTATCATCACTTTTTTAGGGCTGATAAAGGAAGTCTTTATCAGCGCTAGAAAAGCGTAGATTAAGAATCCATCTATCAAGGATAAAATTTTACCACTAATAAAGGGAATCATTATCATTGATTTTTCGAAGTGCTGATATAAGGAGGCGATGTGCTTGGCCATTTTTGTAGTAGTGAATAAAAACATCACCTGTGTGAACGCGCAGACTTCCGCCTCTATGAAGTGATGTGATTGATTTTTCATTAGTGCCTTAGATTGATGGTTCTAAAAGTTTCTATATTGAATAAATATGTTGTTTTTTAAATCATTATAAGTCAAGATATTTTGTAACCACAACCAATGGGCATAAACTATAATTTTTTCACTCAGACATAGTTGGAAAGTTGAATAATATATAAATGAATAAGGAATTTAAGGAAGAATTATTAATGAATGGGTAATTTGAAATTATGGAGGAATGGAATATAGTTAGATAATTAATAATATGGTTCTATATATTTTTTTAATTATTTTATATATCTTAGACATGTTTTTTTACTGCAAATGAATCAATTCAGTACTTCAGGTAAGGGTTTATCATACAACTATTATTTCATTGATACATATTCCATATACATGATTTGTTTTATATTTTGGGTTGTATATAATAGAAGGAAAGTTTTATCATGCATTCTGGAAATTAAATTAATAAAAAAAATTATCTCAATATCCATTTTCATCATATTTTTATTCTAGAGATACCAATTATGTAAAGGATTTCTTAACTCAATTTACCTTAATTGAGATATGTTATATATTCCCCAACGATATTACTTTAATGAGTGGCATATAATACACATCAATGCATTTTATAATATATTCCTGAAACATTTTTGATACTTACTCAAACATCTAATTTTATATCTTTTAGGATGTTTTAATCTAATGAATATAAAATTTTTATGTTTTTATAATTCTATATTATTTTTTATTTGGATTACATATGTTCAATTTTAGGTTCGGTGAATGTTAGGCCATTTCACTCATAAAAATCAACAATTCTCTTCTCTATTGGTTATTTCTA
This sequence comes from Viscum album, assembly GCA_963277665.1. Lineage (NCBI taxonomy): Eukaryota > Viridiplantae > Streptophyta > Magnoliopsida > Santalales > Viscaceae > Viscum > Viscum album. The sequence continues at coordinate 867,808,808 of OY728120.1, forward strand.
TGTTTTTCATGTATATTTCGATTTATATGTTATTTGGATCTCAAAAATATCAAAATATTGTTTTTATGATATGACAACTATTTTTTTCATTATCATGTATCATTCTCTTAAATTTTTATATTATTAAAAATTATTTTTGGTATGTTCAGAAATTTTTTAAAATTATTGGAAGAATTATTTTATCTTATATATTACATTATATAAAAATATTTCAATTGGATATTCTTATTTTTTTCTAAACATTTAATATTTTTACATTACATAGAATGATTCAAAAATATGTCTTCAGACATTTATGGAATGAATGGATTATTTCACATTCATTTTTGATCGTTTTTGTAATGAATACATCTGTGTTTTTCATCGTCTATAAAGGAAAATATTTTTATCTTTTTTATAATATGTTTTAGTTTAAACTTCACAGAAATAAAAGAATATTTTCTTATGTTTTTGAAATAATATTTATAATTATTTTATTTTTTTCATGTTTTTCAACTTCCATAAATGAATATTATACTTTAATAAGGATATTCTATTCTGATTCCACCTACATTATTACCCCATTTAATATTTAATGACATGATTTAATGATGTTTTCATGAAATCTATTTCATCAAATAGGGTTATTTATTCTATTCTTTAATGATGAATGTTTTAGTCATGTGGGAGAAATATGGATGTTTTATCCTTACGTGATGGGTGGGACTGTTGAAGCCCTCAAATACATTGGTTAATTTGATATATATAATGAGATAATAAATTTTCATTGTATGCTTCATTGCTGGTAGCTATGTTGACATCTCTCAGCTTGTACATGATTACAGGTAGATATGTTCACATGTTTTGGTATCAACATGATTATGGTTAGTTATTTTATATGTTAGTGGGTGCATATGATTTTATATAGATTTGTTTACAAATTATTGGGTAGACATCAATATTGTTAGCTATTTCTATTATTTCACGATCTCATATGTTATTATTTAAACAATAAACATATGAAATGTGTTTATTATAGGCTATCATGGCTCATGATAGATTATTGGTGATTACACACACTTTTGAATATATATTTTTTCTAATAACAAAATGTACCCCATGACACATGATATATAGTAAATTACTTGTGGGGTGTTCTTTCATTTGATATGATAATGATTTAATTCCCTTATGATTCTCTTATACTCACTTATTATCATGAATTTATACCATGTTTTTCATTATAGGTTGCAAGATCCAAACCTTTATAATGATGTCTGAAGATTAATTTCTTGTATTCTTTTTCCCTTGTATTATCAGAAAAAAAAAAATTCTTTAGAGTTTTATTTGATGAATCGAGAGAAATATAGAAGCCCATGGGGGACGTTAATCATTTAAGAAGGGTTAGGGATAACTATTTAGTTCTCCCAAGGAAACTATGTTCTCTGTTTTGAAGCGGAAAGAGCTTGCAAATAGTTTAATGAATACCACGTAACCCCCCTCCCAAAACCATAAACTCCATGATATGTTGGGTTTTCATGGTTGGTGAATAGATTTCTAAACCATTTTTCCACCTAGGAGTAACCAAACAACCCATAAGTAGGGGTGCACAATTAAAGTGAACAATCTAGTAAACAATGCACCCATGATCCGGAAACAATACACATGAAAAATTAAACACTTAAAAATTATATTAAAAATAATAGAACACCTATTTTTTATTCCCATTTTCCCCCACCAGACCAATAATGATATCCCTTACTCCAGGAGGCTTCTGAGAGTATTTCCAGACTTATCAAACATCATCTAGTGGGGATCGAATATCCAATATAAGTAATTGACCTATCTTCTAGTATGTGATCTATTATTATATATATTCATCTATCTACCATATTTATCTCCACATAGAAAGGGATTATTTCCACTATTATCGATGGATTAGATATAGGTTTTTTATTGATCACATTTCATTGGACTTTTTTACTATGTTTTGATCCTAAATCTATTCCACCATAGTGAATTTTAACGTTCTATATCAAATTAATGTTTACGGTTTAGTGTGAATTCATCAATGATCTTGATGTAGGAGGCCTAATTACTAATTCCCATATGACTGGTTATGATTCACATGTTGTAGTTGTACCATCTGTTTTCCATGTTGGGAAATTTGAATTTGAATTTAATTTAATTAATTTATTTTATGGTAATTGTGATACCCCTATCAGATCACATTGGATTCGAAAATATTTGAGACGAGACACAAAGGAAACCCATGGGATATTCCAACACACATTAAATGATGATTTATGATGTATAAAATGAGGAATAAGGGGTTAATGGGATTGAACAAAATCCTTATGGAATGATTGATAATGGGGTTATACGGTATAATTTTCTTAACATTGATGAGTTAATGAATTCTATGATTAAATGTTTATAACAAGATTAATGGTGAATTGTCCATGTTATTCAATGAAAATAAATTAAGGAACCATTATTTTGTTTGATAATTGAATAGGTTGACCATTATGACAGTTATTGAATAAAAGGTTACTAATGTTGAACATTGATATGAATCCAAAAAAACTTATATTAGGGATTGATGGAAATATGATAAGTGGTTTAGGGTTGGAAGCTCCAGATACCTATAAAAAGCATGACTGATTACCCAGGCCACCGATACATTCATGTGAATAATTAATAATGGTAGGACTAATTCTCTAAATACCCATGAGGTGTGGGTCTGTGATTGACACTTTAAATATCTATGGGGTGCTAGAATGATGCTCTAGGACTCTAAGATATTTTCATTGGACTAATATCCATGTGATAATGATATTGGAACATGGATTGATTCTCCCAGGTACCAAAAATAAAATTTGGATTAATATATTAATGAATTCCCATGAAATAATGATTTTTGATATTACTATGGTATGTGGTTACGAATACAACACAGGACGAAGTAGGTATGATATGGTTGATTAAAGAATAATAAATGTGTAGCATGTTGAATTTGAATTTTGATGTTTATTCATTACAAAACTAAATTAACTATTATAGATAGGATAATTCCTTAGAAATCATTGGTGGTGTCCTGTTGAGTTTTAATAACACTATACTCGGGATGCCTGATTGGTACCTGGATAGAATTCATGTTTACTGGACAAGATAAGTGCAGGAGCTATATGATAGATGGATGACTTGGGATTTAGGATGGGGCATGGATATGAGAACTGGACATGATGTCAGGACTCTTTTGAGATATGTACGTGTGTCTTACTTTTTTATTTTCATTAGACACTTGTCACTTTTATAGAATTACATATTTACAACATTGGTTTATATCCATTTTACTTGTTTTGTATTCATAATGGGATATTGATATTTATTTGTTGATTATTGGGTTTTTATAATAATTTGGCTATTTTTTATTGATTCTTGTAGTTTTGATTTTTTGATAGAGATGGTATAGTCTACCCATATTACATATTATACCCTCACTACTAGTAAACAAACTTTGGTATATGAGAGGCGTGCTTGAGTTTACATGATGAACTGGATCGGGGCACTAGAATGTGGAATATGGGTCAGAGCATTATATTGTGGTATCAAAAGAGTGTAATTTTCTTTTCAATCGTATTACTATTTTGGAATGGTATATATGATACTATTATAATTCAAGATATGGGTATGATCTCGTGAATTGGAGTAGCTAACACATGTGTGGTAGAAAACCCAAGTTCCTAGTACGGTTTTCATATTCTTGATGTTTTATTTTACATTTGAATGTTATTTGACCTTGGGGGATTCACTTGTTTTGTGATGTTATTATTTTATTATATTTTACTAATAGAACATTATGGCATGGGAGTTGAGTATACATGAATAGTTCTATGAACTCATGATATTATGTGAAGTTCATCATTTTAGCCACACTCAAAAAGAAATGTTTGGGGTGAGTTTTTGAAATGAAAATTATTTTTTATTTTTGATTATTTTCTTAAAAAAATATATTATACATAATAAAAAATTGATAATTTTATATGACATTAAATCCATAAATTTAAATGGATAAAATGGAAGTCTAATGGGAAAAATCAATTCACGAATGTGTTTTCCCCAACATTATCCATGACCTAGGTGAGTGATAGATGAGGGCAGTGATAGTGCCGTATTTTTGTTACACATGGTAGTGTATGGGGGGATAATTTTAAGATCCTTATGTAAAAAACTCTTACTAAAATGTGTTAATGATGTTTTATGTGTGTAAATATGAGTGTTTTTCATTATAGGGAGATTCTTAAATGACCACATTTTTTGAAAGGATGAGAGGAGGACATGACAGGGAATGATCCTCCAATAGTGGAACAAGAGGCCCTGATAGTTCTGGATGATGGAGTTGGAGAGTATTTTCACGAGAAATATATCTATTTATGTAGTTAATAGATATATACCTATGTAGGGCTCTATGTTTTTTGCCTAATTTCATGTGGGAGTTCCAGCTGCAACTCCCTTCAAGATTCACTTTATAGGGAAAAAATGAGGCAATGATGTTCTAGATTGAATCAATCTAGAAAATTATTGACCATTTAGATACACCTATTGAAAGTAGAGTCATGTGGGTTTCTTATATGTTGCGAGGATCATCGAAGAGATGGAGAGATATCCCGCCCCTTGATGTGCAGTTGAAGAACATGGTATGGAAAGACATTCATGAGAAGTTCTTGAAACACATTAACTTAGAGATTCTCATGAATATGTGGGAAACTAAATTTATGCAGTTAACCTAGGGGAGTATCTCTATGATGGAATATGTGGGATATTGTATCAAATTTCAACACTTTGTGTCCAACACTAGTAGGGTATGCGGTAACTACAATGTTATTATTTTAGGATGTAATTTAATGTGATATTATTTCCTAGGTAAATATATTTCATTTGAATGTGTTTTAAGAGTAAGTGAATTAGTATATTATTTTTAGGGGATCCTAAAGGGGTAATCCAATAAAGGATATGTTGTTTCTATTGGATGACCAGGATTCACATCTTACGAGGGTATGCAGGGTTTCTATAATACTTTTAACCAGAGTAGTGGTAAGAAGAGTGACTGGTGGAAGGATCAATTACCCAGGGAAATACTCAAGTGATCTACCGTTAGAGTTCATGTATAGGTCATAATTATAACTACTGTACATGACCCCTGGTAGAGTGTTGAGTATGTGGGAAATTGGAGAATCAATATAGATTCTATAGGAACCCATGATAAATGGGTAGTAATGGAGGAAGTAGACCCAACAAGGATACTAGAAGGGAATTATATACAATATACAAGTCTGGATATTAGAGTAATACTGGTTTTGGTACACGAGGGGGTGAAAATGGTACATTTGGGAAAGAGTTCCCATATCATTATTGTAACACCCCAGGTAAATAAAGAATATGACATTTCATATTTATCTATATTTGTGAATAAAATATTTAAATGACTTTAAAGAGGACTCTATGCTCGATGGCGTACCCAACACGCAACAACGAGTTTCTTGGGAATCTTACGTTGCACTCTAATAATAAAATAATATTATTTTAAATGGTAGTTAACATGTAGCCATTGTAATGGCGGGAATGGATAGAAATAACTAAAATATGATTATATATGATTTTAAATGTTTTTACATTTATCCAATAAAGGATAGAGGCTTAAAATACGGAAAGAATTAAATTTTAGGCATATATGCCCTAGTTTTCACTAAAGGATCACTTATCGCCTTTTGACGGAGAACCATCATTAAATATAGTTTTTTTAACTATTATACATTCTTTTGGACCAAATAAAACTCTTATTAAGAATCGGGACATCAAAATTTACTTTGTGTAAATTTTTGGTATCTTTCTGATAAAGTTCTTTTTTAATGAATAGTGTAAAATGTTGTATTTTAATTCAAAACCACTTTTTAATCTAATTTATTTATATGATTAGATTATATTTTGAATTGGTTTTAAAGTGAAATTAGAAAATATTTTTACCATTAAATCCAATAGTGGTCGTTGGAATCAATTTCACTTTGAAATCGGACTTAAACTACTGCCAATCTTTTGATACTTATTGTTTCATAAAAACACGCCATTTTTCATGACAGCGGGAATTAATTATTATATTAATTAATGAAACTTATATGTTTTGAATTTTGTAAAATGGACTTCATTTTTGAATTCGGAATATCAAATATATCTTAGGGTGAAGTTTTGGGATTTTTCTGAAAAACTTCAATTTTTGATGAATAGTGAAACCACTAAGTGGTACTTATAAAAGCTGATTTTTTGTTTAAATGAAATTTTACCACTTATGTGTTTTGAATTTTGAAAATCCGACATACATGGTTGTCATTAAGAAGTAAAATGTGGTTCCATGGGATAAAAATAATTTTTTGGTGATTAGTAACTTATTAAGTTTTTAATCGCGATGAGTGGTAATTAGTGTAGTTTAAGGTATAAATACTGCTTTAATAAAATGAGATGAGCTTGACACATGTCTTACCATAATTGTTTGTGTCATGGCCGACCAATACAAGGCATGTGTCAACTTGGGGACCCCATGGATCCACTTTGGTTGGGAAATGACATAAATAACATTTTATTTAATGTAAAAGTAAAATTGACACAAACATGATATGTTTTACTAAAACAATTTTTAAGTGGGGTTATACAAGTCATATTTTTGATTATAAATATTAATTGGAAATATAAAAATATTTCCTACATCATAGTATTTTTTTTATAATTTTTAGACATTAAATAAAATAAATTATTTATGACATAATAATGATGCAGCGATGACATCATTATTTGACGATTTAAATAAAATGGAAAGATAATGTAAAATCTATGAACTACACAGGTCCAAAACTTATTGGATGAGTGGATTTCGAAGCCCTATCACCTTATCCACGAATTATATCAATGTGGAACCTTTTGAAACCGAAACACATTTTCAAATAAAGTAATATTTCTTTACTTTCCAAAAGTACCCCTCCTCTCCTCTTATAAAAGGCCCCCACCTCTACCTCATTTAACACACTCCTCAAGCCTTTGGATCGGCCAACCCCTACCCATTTACTCTCTCCACATATCTCTACTCATCCTAGAGGATTCCCTTTGGGCATAATCCTTTCAAAGGAAGCCTTTAGGCTCAAATCAATAGGAGTTACAATTTTAAAGGTAATTCATTCTCTCATGTTCATTTGTTTTATCTTTCTTCTCCAACCCCCTAAACTCTTTTTATTTACTTCTTTTGTAACAACACCAGTATCGTAAATACACTAGGATGTTGTTATAAGATTTATTCGAGCTACACTCTCACACAACTACATCAAATGGTTAAAGAACATACGGTTTCCGTGGATGGTGAAATTCTGCCTCCCGGAACGATGATTGTTCAATACTCATTTAACACCTTCAAAGGTGGCCATTATGATGTCACTATTTTTATATATGATATATAATATTTTTATGTTTTACTTATGCTTCTGTATTTTTCATTTGTGTCTTACCTTTATGTCTTCCATTATGGGTATACGCGATATCCTCATTTTAGGAAGTGCGGACTACCGCCCCCTCAAAGTGATTTGATTCGTTAAATACCATATGTGGGACGTATAAAGGATGGAACTATGATATTATATATGATATTATACTGGAATTATAATATACCTTTATATAATTATTATTCCATTCTATAAAATACGAAATAGAAATGAAAGTAGCGTTCATGCGTACGTACGGCTTACCGTCTCCATGAACGGTGCATTTCATTTCTTACCTCTAAATGATTATGTAATGTTATAAATGAATGAATGTACTGGATATATATGAAATATATGATATCTACATAATGAATACAATTCTGGATATAATAAACATTTGGCCACACAAACAACATGTAATTGTAAGAAGTCCACTTTCGACTTAAGAACCAAATATAGGCAGAACAAATATTATTAACTTAAATGATTACATAATGTTTATGACATGGTAATAAGTGGTATAAAAGTAATAATTAACTTGAAAAAGTTTCTTAAGGAATTAGAAATTAACTCAAGTTTATTATTCAGGAGATTAAAGAACGATCGAGTCAAGTCGGACCCGAGGTAAGGGATCCTACAACTCTCTTTTTCTTTTTAAGTACACTCTTTTATGTCATTTATTTTAAGCTCATCTTTCTAATGATTGGGATGTTATTTTATATTAAATTTACTGTAATTTTTATGTTCATGTTATGAGAGACCCTATTCTCTCTCATCAATCCATTTTGGATGTTTTGAGTGGCGCCGTTAGGCTGCCGAACTTTCGTAAGAGATCTAACCTCTCTCTTTCTTTTTAAGTACTCTCCTTTATGTCACTTCTTTTAAACTCCTCCTTGCAATGTTGGGGGATTTTCTTTTATATTCCACTTTCTGTAAATTCTATTTTAACATGATGGGATAATCTATTTGATCTCATCTATCCATATTCGGATGTTTTATGTGGCGCCGTTAGGCTGCCGAGTTTTCGTAAGGGATTTTTCATCTCACTTTTATTCCCGTGAGATTCATGCTACATTTGCCACAAATTCCATTGAGTGGTGTATGTACTGACCATTATTCTACTCTTTGTGTAATATAATTTCTTTTATGAGTATTTACATCAATGACCTATTGTCTTTCTTTCATGGGGTGTATGTTTTGAAAGATACCCAAGTCGGTAAGGGAACCTTTCACCCTCCTCTTTTTTAAAAGACTTCTTTTATTGGGTATTTTAATTTACATATTTTTTATGTTGGGATATGTTCTCATACATCCTTATCGATGTAAATTTTATTTCCAAGTGATGAGATACTCTTTTTATCTCTCATCAACCCATTTTGATGTGATGCCATTAGGCTGTCAAGGGAACTTTTTAACCCAATTTCGATTTCTTTGGGTTCAACTTGTAGTCATTGAATATGTCATCCATTGAATATGTGTGAATGAACTTTTATTGTTTTACACTTAATATCCACTTATATTGGGTGTATATATATTTGTCACACATATTTTTGAGATTTATTTGTCCTTAATTTAAGGATACCTTCTTTATAAGGGATTTCATCACATTTGACATTTCTATTGAGGGTTCATTGTTGTTATGCACCAATTCACGCTTATATGGTGTATATACTGTCCTTTTGAGTATTATATCGTGAATCCTTTTTTTCTCATGATATTATCAAGTTATGACTAAATGTTATTCCTCGATTATTTTATTCAAGTGTCTCTAATTTTGGTAAAACCCCTTTAACCAAAATATCGTTTTAAATGTTTTAATTATTTGTTCTTATTAATATCCATGTTTTCAAAATGGTTTTAAGGATTTATTTATATGGATATTAATGGTTTAAAATGTTAAAATCATCAAGGTGGTATGAGACACTTTGATTCAAAAATCTATTTATTAAATGTTTTAAATGGTTTTGGAAATGGTTTCTTTTTGAATGGATTCATTATTTCAATATCCTAAAATGTTATATTGTTATTGAAATGTGGAAATGTTATGTTTCCTTTATTCATGTTTATGTGATACGATTATGTTATGGTTCTTGGGCATTGTTATGAAGAATGGTTGGTTCCGTGATAAACTAAGGGCGGGTGAGCCCGATATAGCTCTCCAATGCATTGGGTAACGCGAAGGAGTGAAACGTTAAGGTTTCTCCGAAGAGATTTAGGGAATATACTGTGATGGGTATTCCAAATGTAACCAAGAGGGTTACTCCCTACGTAAGAATGTTATGAATTCCTCAAGTTGCCTTTATGTCTTATGTTTTCTATGATTTATTCATGGTTTGATGAGTTATGTTAATGTGCCTATGTTTTATGGGTAAAGTATGATTTCATTCTCATGTATATATGAACTCATGTTTCCTTTCCATATTTTTTGTAACCCTTACTGAGCTTTTTATGCTCATCCCAAGTTTTTGAAATGTTTTTCACAGGTCAAGGGAAAGGTACATGATGTGATGATAGTGTCAAGGATGTGTCACGAAAGAATCCGTGTTTTATATTAAATTGGTTTCCGTTGATGGGAAGAATGAATATTGTCTTTTATGTAACCACTTTGTTTAAATGAGGAATGTAATGCAAGTTTCATGATCTAATTCTCTAAAACACTTAACCTGAAAAGATCCTTAATGTGTAATCTTGTAATAACTCAAGATTAAGTAAGGTTTAAGGCTGGGGCCTTATAGTTGGTATCAAAGGTCGGTTTATATATCTTTAGAGGTTAGGTTATTCTTTAAGCATAAGTGACATTACCATAATGGTTAGGATTTCAGAAAGAGTCCTAGTTTTAGATAAAGTGAATGAGTAAGTGTATCTTAGTGTTTACCTTCTTCATTAGTACATGATGATTTTGTTGATATACTCACACTGAAATTTCTGTTTTTAGTGAATGGATGGATCTAGCAGGCACCAAAGAGACAACAGGTTTGAAGGAAACTGTGGTGGTTCTCTGATTAAGATACCAGATAAAATGGGGGATTCAATGAGGAAACTCGTGGTTGTTCTAAACCAAATATCAAGGAGTCATGATCAACCACTTCAACCTTGGTGAGTTCTCTAATGCATCAGGTACGAGATGGCCAATTCGATGTGGAAATTCAGGTAATAATTATTAAGGTAACCATTAGGGTTTATATGATACTTAATTTTTAGGTAATTATGGGTTACTCTATGATATGATGGAAAATGAAAGGAATGAGATAAACATGAGGTTAAAATATGTTATGATCATATTTGAAGATTTTATCTCATTTTGGGGAATGTTTTAAGAATTATATAGTTTTGGAAAAAGGACAACACGTAGACCGTGTGACATCCCGTCGCGTCGGACAAAGCCGCAGGAATCGAACCCACAACCAAAGTGTGACTGGTATTTATCGCCTACCACTGGACTACGTGAAGTCCCTGGTTAGTTTGACGGATTCTTTTTAGTTATATGATTTTATGAATTAAGATTAAATTGATTTTGGGTTATTTATGAAAATGATTAACCTATCATGGAGGATATGTGATTAGGTTAATTACTTTTCAATGCGAGACTTTAAGAGCAACTGATTTTGTTTGGAGATAAATGTTACGATTTAACTTGGAAGACTATGTGTCTAAATCCTTCAAATATTTGGATTTCAATCTTATTTTGGTTTACATTGAAGAATTTTATGGACAAATTGATTATAGAATGGTCCTCGTTGAACTTTGGGTTTTGATGGACAAATTTTGGAGATTAAGAATATATTTTCTTTTTATAAAGGGTTATCCTTTTCTGGATTATCTGATCTTGTACTAGCCTTTTTGGTTTTGGATTTGGTTAAAGTCTAAAGAAATGGGAAGTATATAGTTCTATTTTGTGGATTAGGTGATTCTCTATAAGTTGATTATAGTACTCTTAATGTGAACAAGTCTTCCTAAATACTCATCTTTTGGAGAAAATATGAGTTTTTGTAAGGAATCTAATAATGTTTGAAAGTCAATATGATAAGTGATTATGTTTCCTTATGAATAAATTCCTCAATAAAATGTAACTTCAAACAAAAGTGTTGTCTATTAACTTTTCCTACTGGGGAATCGAAGACCGTTTAACCCATCACAAGTTTGTGATTTTCTCGTGGTTAACTTTCTCCTAAACATGTTTTCTATCACTCTCCATCAGAACATGACCCTTTGTTTTTTCATCCATGTCCATATTTTCATACTTGGAATCCTAGTATGGGTTAACTCGGGTGACCTTTGTACTTATCTTTCTTTATTTTAAAGTGTATGTTTTACCGACTTTTGTTCCGATGTGGGACTTTCAAGGATGTTTCCAAACACAATTTTAAAATTGCGAGGACGCAATTCCCAAAAGGGGGGAAGGATGTAACACCCCAGGTAAATAAAGAATATGACATTTCATATTTATCTATATTTGTGAATAAAATATTTAAATGACTTTAAAGGGGACTCTATGCTCGATGGCGTACCCAACACGCAACAACGAGTTTCTTGGGAATCTTACGTTGCACTCTAATAATAAAATAATATTATTTTAAATGGTAGTTAACATGTAGCCATTTTAATGGCGGGAATGGATATAAATAACTAAAATATGATATATATGTTTTTAAATGTTTATACATTTATCCAATAATGGATAGAGGCTTAAAATACGGAAAGAATTCAATTTTAGGCATATATGCCCTAGTTTTCACTAAAGGTTCACTTATCGCCTTTTGATGGCGAACCATCATTAAATATAGTTTTGTTCACTCTTATACATTCTTTTGGACCAAATAAAACTCTTATTAATAATCGGGACATCAAAATTTACTTTGTGTAAATTTTTGGTATCTTTCTGATAAAGTTCTTTTTTTAAATGAATAGTGTAAAATGTTGTATTTTAATTCAAACCCACTTTTTACTCTAATTTATTTATATGATTAGATTATATTTTTAATTAGTTTTAAAGTGAAATTATAAAATATTTTTACCATTAAATCCAATAGTGGTCTTTGGAATCAATTTCACTTTGAAATCGGACTTAAACTAGTGACAATCTTTTGATACTTATTGTTTCATAAAAACACGCTATTTGTCATGACAGCGGGAATTAATTATTAAATTAATTAATTCAACTTATATGTTGTGAATTTTGTAAAATGGACTTCATTTTTGAATTCGGAATATCAAATATACCTTAGGGAGAATTTTTTGGATTTTTCTGAAAAACTTCAATTTTTGATGAATAGTGAAACCACTAAGTGGTACTTATAAAAGCTGATTTTTTGTTTAAATGAAATTTTACCACTTATGTGTTTCGAATTTTGAAAATCCGACATACATGGTTGTCATTAAGAAGTAAAATTTGGGTCAATGGGATAAAAATAATTTTTTGGTGAATAATAACTTATTATGTTTTTAATCGCGATTAGTGGTAATTAGTGTAGTTTAAGGTATAAATAATGCTTTAATAAAATGAGATGATCTTGAAACATGTCTTACCCTCATTGGTTGTATCATGGCCGACCAAGACAAGCCATGGGTCAACTTGGGGACCCCATGGATTCACTTTGGTTGGGAAATGACATAAATAACATTTTATTTAATGTAAAAGTAAAATTGACACAAACATGATATGTTTTACTAAAACAATTTTTAAGTGGGGTTATACAAGTCATCATTCTGATTATAAATATTCATTGGAAATATAAAATGATTTCCTACATCATAGTATTTTTTTATAATTTTTAGACATTAAATAAATTAAATTATTTATGACATAATAATGATGCAGCGATGACATCATTATTTGACGATTTAAATAAAACGGAAAGATAATGTAAAATATATGAACTACACATGTCCAAAACTTATTGGATGAGTGGATTTCGAAGCCTTATAAACTTATCCACGAATTATATCAATGTGGGACCTTTTTAAACAGAAAAACATTTTCAAATAAAGTAATATTTCTTTACTTTCCAAAAGTACCCCTCCTCTCCTCTTATAAAAGGCCCCCACCTCTACCTCATTTAACACACTCCTCAAGACTTTGGCTCGGCCAAACCCTGACCATTTACTCTCTCCACATCCCTCTCCTAATCCTAGAGGATTACCTTTGGGCATAATCCTTTCAAAGGAAGCCTTTAGGCTCAAATCAAAAGGAGTTACACATTTAAAGGTAATTCATTCTCTCATGTTCATTTGATTTATTTTGCTTCTCCAGCCCCCTAAACACTTTTTATTTACTTATTTTGTAACAAAACCAGTATCTTCAATATACTAGGATGTTGTTATAATATTTATTCGAGCTAAACTCTCACACAACAACATCAAATGGTTAAAGAACATACGGTTTCCGTGGATGGTGAAATTCTGCCTCCCAAAACGATGATTGTTCAATACTCATTTAACACCTTCAAAGGTGGCCATTATGATGTCACTATTTTTATATATGAAATATAATATGTTTATGTTTTACTTATGCTTCTGTATTTTTAATTTGTGTCTTACCTTTATGGCTTCAATTATGGGTATACGCGATATCCTCATTTTAGGAAGTGCGGACTACCGCCCCCTCAAAGTGATTTGATTCGTTAAATACCATATGTGGGACGTATAAAGGATGGAACTATGATATTATATATGATATTATACTGGAATTATAATATACCTTTATATCATTATTATTCCATTCTATAAAATACGAAATAGAAATGAAAGTAGCGTTCATGCGTACGTACGGCTTACCGTCTCCATGAACGGTGCATTTCATTTCTTACCTCTAAATGATTATGTAATGTTATAAATTCATGCATGTACTGGATATATATGAAAAATATGATATCTACATAATGAATAAAATTCTGGATATAATAAACATTTGGCCACACGAACAACATGTAATTGTAAGAAGTCCACTTTCGACTTAAAAACCAAATATCGGCAAAACAAATATTATTAACTTAAATGATTAAATAATGTTTATGACATGGTAATAAGTGGTATAAAAGTAATAATTAACTTGAAAAGGGTTCTTAAGGAATTAGAAATTAACTCATGTTTATTATTCAGGAGATTAAAGAACGATCGAGTCAAGTCGGACCCGAGGTAAGGGATCCTACAACTCTCTTTCTTTTTAAGTACACTCTTTTATGTCATTTATTTTAAGCTCATCTTTCTATTTATTGGGATGATATTTTATATTACATTTACTGTAATTTTTATGTTCATGTGATGATAGACCCTATTCTCTCTCATCAATCCATTTTGGATGTTTTGAGTGGCGCCGTTAGGCTGCCGAACATTCGTAAGAGATCTAACCTCTCTCTTTCTTTTTAAGTACTCTCCTTTATGTCACTTCTTTTAAACTCCTCCTTGCAATGTTGGGGGATTTTCTTTTATATTACACTTGCTGTAAATTATATTTTATCATTATGGGATACTCTATTTGATCTCATCAATCCATATTCGGAAGTTTTATGTGGCGCCGTTAGGCTGCCGAGTTTTCGTAAGGGATTTTTCATCTAACTTTTATTCCCGTGAGATTCATGCTACATTTTCCACAAATTCCATTTAGTGGTGTATGTACTTCCCATTATTCTACTCTTTGTGTAATATACTTTCGTTTATGAGTATTTACATCAATGACCTATTGCCTTTCTTTCATGGGGTGTATGTTTTGAAAGATACCCAAGTCGGTAAGGGAACCTTTCACCCTCCTCTTTTTTAGAAGACTTCTTTTATTGGGTCTTTTAATTTACATATTTTTTATGTTGGGATATGTTCTCATACATCCTTATTGATGTAAATCTTATGTCCAAGTGATGAGATACACTTTTTATCTCTCATCAACCCATTTTGATGTGATGCCGTTAGGCTGTCAAGGGAACATTTTAACCCAATTTCGATTTCTTTGGGTTCAACATGTAGTCATTGAATATGTCATCCATTGAATATGTGTGAATGACCTTTTATTGTTTTACACTTAATATCCACTTATATTGTGTGTATATATATTTGTCACACATATTTTTGAGATTTATTTGTCCTTAATTTAAGGATACCTTCTTTATAAGGGATTTCATCACATTTGACATTTCTATTGAGGGTTCATTGTTGTTATGCACCAATTCACTCTTATATGGTGTATATACTGTACTTTGGAGTATTATATCATGAATCCTTTTATTCTCATGATATTATAATGTTCTGACTAAATGTTATTCCTCGATTATTGTATTCAAGTGTCTCTGATTTTGGTAAAACCCCTTTAACCAAAATATAATTTTAAACGTTTTAATTATTTGTTCTTATTAATATCCATGATTTCAAAATGGTTTTAAGGATTTATTTATATGGATATTAATGGTTTAAAAAGTTAAAAGCATCAAGGTGGTATGGGACACTTTGATTCAAAAATCTCTTTATTAAATGTTTTAAATGGTTTTGGAAATGGTTTCTTTTTGAATGGATTCATTATTTCAATATCCTAAAATGTTATATTGTGATTGAAATGTGTAAATGTTATGTTTCCTTTATTCATGTTTATGTGATACGATTATGTTATGGTTCTTGGGCATTGTTATGAAAAACGGGTGGTTCCGTGATAAACTAAGGGCGGGTGATCCCGATATAGCTCTCCAATGCATTGGGTAACGCGAAGGAGTGAAACGTTAAGGTTTCTCCGAAGAGATTTAGGGAATATACTGTGATGGGTATTCCAAACGTAACCAAGAGGGTTACTCCCTACGTAAGAATGTTATGAATGCCTCAAGTTGACTTTATGTCTTATGTTTTCTATGATTTATTCATGGTTTAATGAGGTATGTTAAAGTGCCTATGTTTTATGGGTAAATTATGATTTCATTCTCATGTATATATGAACTCATGTTTCCTTTCCATATTTTTTGTAACCCTTACTGAGCTTTTTATGATCATCCCATGTTTTTGAAATGTTTTTCACAGGTCAAGGGAAAGGTACATGATGTGATTATAGTTTCAAGGATGTTTCAAGAAAGATTCCGTGTTTTATTTTAAATAGGTTTCCGTTGATGGGAAGAATGAATATTGTCTTTTATGTAACCACTTTGTTTAAATGTGGAATGTAATGCAAGTTTCATGATCTAATTCTCTAAAACTCTAAACCTGAAAAGATCCTCAATGTGTAATCTTGTAATAACTCAAGATTAAGTAAGGTTTAAGGCTGGGGCCTTATAGTTGGTATCAAAGGTCGGTTTAGATAACTTTAGAGGTTAGGTTATTCTTTAAGCATAAGTGACATTACCATAATGGTTAGGATTTCAGAAAGAGTCATAGTTTTAGATAAAGTGAATGAGTAAGTGTATCTTAGTGTTTACCTTCTTCATTAGTACATGATGATTTTGTTGATATACTCACACTGAAATTTCTATTTTTAGGGAATGGATGGATCTAGCAGGCACCAAAGAGACAACAGGTTTGAAGGAAACTGTGGTGGTTCTGTGATTAAGATACTAGATAAAATGGGGGATTCAATGAGGAAACTCATGGTTGTTCTAAACCAAATATCAAGGAGTCATGATCAACCACTTCAACCTTGGTGAGTTCTCTAATGCATCAGGTACGAGATGGCCAATTCGATGTGGAAATTCTGGTAATAATTATTAAGGTAACCATTAGGGTTTATATGATACTTAATTTTTAGGTAATTATGGGTTACTCTATGATATGATGGAAAATGAAAGGAATGAGATAAACTTGAGGTTAATATATGTTATGATCATCTTTGAAGATTTTATCTCATTTTGGGGAATGTTATAAGAATTATATAGTTTTGGAAAAAGGACAACACGTAGACCGTGTGACATCCCGTCGCGTCGGACAAAGCCGCCAGAATGGAACCCACAACCAAAGTGCGACTGGTATTTATTGCCTACCACTGGACTACGTGAAGTCCCTAGTTAGTTTGAAGGATTATTTTTAGTTATATGGTTTTATGAATTAAGATTAAATTGATTTTGTGTTATTTATGAAAATGATTAACCTATCATAGAGGATATATGATTAGGTTAATTACTTTTCAATGCGAGACTTTAAGAGCAACTGATTTTGTTTGGAGATAAATGTTACGAATTAACTTGGAAGACTATGTGACTAAATCCTTCAAATATTTGGGTTTCAATCTTATTTTGGTTTACTTTGAAGAATTTTATGGACAAATTGATTATAGAATGGTCCTCGTTGAACTTTGGGTTTTGTTGGACAAATTTTGGAGATTAAGAATAGATTTTCTTTTTATAAAGGGTTATCCTTTTCTGGATTATCTGATCTTGTACTAGCCTTTTTGGTTTTGGATTTGGTTAATGTCTAAAGACATGGGAAGTATATAGTTCTATTTTGTGGATTAGGTGATTCTCTATAAGTTGATTATAGTACTCTTAATGTGAACAAGTCTTCCTAAATACTCATCTTTTGGATAAAATATGAGTTTGTGTAAGGAATCTAATAAAGGCTGAAAGTCAATATGATAAGTGATTATGTTTCCTTATGAATAAATTCCTCAATAAAAAGTAACTTAAAACAAAAATGTTGTCTATTAACTTTTCCTACTGGGGAATCGAAGACCGTTTAACCCATCACAAGTTTGTGATTTTCTCGTGGTTAACTTTCTCCTAAACATGTTTTCTATCACTCTCCATCAGAACATGACCCTTTGTTTTTTCCTCCATGTCCATATTTTCATATTTGGAATCCTATTATGGGTTAACTCGGGTGACCTTTGTACTTATCTTTATTTATTTTAAAGTGTTTGTTTTACCGACTTTTGTTCCGATGTGGGACTTTCAAGGATGTTTCCAAACGCAATTTTAAAATTGCGAGGATGCAATTCCCAAAAGGGGGGAAGGATGTAACACCCCAGGTAAATAAAGAATATGACATTTCATATTTATCTATATTTTTGAATAAAATATTTAAATGACATTAAAGGGGACGCTATGCTCGATGGCGTACCCAACACGCTACAACGAGTTTCTTGGGAATCTTACGTTGCACTCTAATAATAAAATAATATTATTTTAAATTGTAGTGAACATGTAGCTGTTGTAATGGCGGGAATGGATAGAAATAACTAAAATATGATTATATATGTTTTTAAATGTTTTTACATTTATCCAATAAAGGATAGAGCCTTAAAATACGGAAAGAATTCAATTTTAGGCATATATGCCCTAGTTTTCACTAAAGGTTCACTTATCTCCTTTTGATGGCGAACCATCATTAAATATAGTTTTGTTCACTCTTATACATTCTTTTGGACCAAATAAAACTCTTATTAAGAATCGGGACATAAAAATTTACTTTTTGTAATTTTTTGTATCTTTCTGATAAAGTTCTTTTTTTAATGAATAATGTAAAATGTTGTATTTTAATTCAAAACCACTTTTTAATCTAATTTATTTATATGATTAGATTATATTTTGAATTGGTTTTAAAGTGAAATTAGAAAATATTTTTATCATTAAATCCAATATTGGTCGTTGGAATCAATTTCACTTTGAAATCGGACTTAAACTAGTGCCAATCTTTTGATACTTATTGTTTCATAAAAACACGCTATTTGTCATGACAGCGGGAATTAATTATTAAATTAATTAATGCAACTTATATGTTGTGAATTTTTTAAAATGGACTTCATTTTTGAATTTGGAATATCAAATATAGCTTAGGGTGAATTTTTGGGATTTTTCTGAAAAACTTCAATTTTTGATGAATAGTGAAACCACTAAGTGGTACTTATAAAAGCTGATTTTTTGTTTAAATGAAATTTTACCACTTATGTGTTTTGAATTTTGAAAATCCGACATACATGGTTGTCATTAAGAAGTAAAATGTGGTTCAATGGGATAAAAATAATTTTTCTGTGAATAGTAACTTATTATGTTTTTAAGCGCGATTAGTGGTAATTAGTGTAGTTTAAGGTATAAATAATGCTTTAATAAAATGAGATGATATTGACACATGTCTTACAATCATTGGTTGTATCATGCCCGAACAATACAAGGCATGGGTCAACTTGGGGACCCCATGGATCCACTTTGGTTGGGAAATGACATAAATAACATTTTATTTAATGTAAAAGTAAAATAGACACAAACATGATATGTTTTACTAAAACAATTTTTATGTGGGGTTATACAAATAATCATTTTGATTATAAATATTCATTGGAAATCTAAAAAGATTTCCTACATCATAGTATTTTTTTTTATAATTTTTAGACATTAAATAAATTAAATTATTTATGACATAATAATGATGCAGCGATGACATCATTATTTGACGATTTAAATAAAACAGAAAGATAATGTAAAATCTATGAACTACACATGTCGAAAACTTATTGGATGAGTGGATTTCGAATCCTTATCAGCTTATCCACGAATTATATCAATATGGGACCTTTTGAAACCGAAAAACATTTTCAAATAAAGTAATATTTCTTTACATTCCAAAAGTACCCCTCCTCTCCTCTTATAAAAGGCCCCCACCTCTACCTCATTTAACACACTCCTCAAGCCTTTGTCTCGGCCAAACCCTACCCATTTACTCTCTCCACATCCCTCTCCTCATCCTAGAGGATTCCCTTTGGGCATAATCCTTTCAATGGAGGCCTTTAGTCTCAAATCAAAAGGAGTTACACTTTTAAAGGTAATTCATTTGCTCATGTTCATTTGTTTTATTTTGCTTCTCCAGCCGCCTAAACTCTTTTTAATTACTTCTTTTGTAACAACGCCAGTATCTTCAATATACTAGTATGTTGTTATAAGATTTATTCGAGCTACACTCTCACACAACTACATCAAATGGTTAAAGAACATACGGTTTTCGTGGATGGTGAAATTCTGCCTCCCAAAACGATGATTGTTCAATACTCATTTAACACCTTCAAAGCTGGCCATTATGATGTAACTATTTTTATATATGATATATAATATGTTTATGTTTTACTTATGCTTCTGTATTTTTAATTTGTTTCTTACCTTTATGGCTTCCATTATGGGTATACGCGATATCTTCATTTTAGGAAGTGCGGACTACCGCCCCCTCAAAGTGATTTGATTCGTTAAATACCATATGTGGGACGTATAAATGATGGAACTATGATATTATATATGATATTATATTGGAATTATAATATACATTTATATAATTATTATTCCATTCTATAAAATACGAAATAGAAATGAAAGTAGCGTTCATACGTACGTATGGCTTACCGTCTCCATGAACGGTGCATTTCATTTCTTACCTCTAAATGATTATGTAATGTTATAAATTCATGCATGTATTGGATATATATGACATATATGATATATACATAATGAATACAATTCTGGATATAATAAACAATTTTCCACACGAACAACATGTAATTGTAAGAAGTCCACTTTCGACTTAAGAACCAAATATCGGCAAAACAAATATTATTAACTTAAATGATTACATAATGTTTAAGACATGGTAATAAGTGGTATAAAAGTAATAATTAACTTGAAAAAGGTTCTTAAGGAATTATAAATTAACTCAGGTTTATTATTCAGGAGATTAAAGAACGATCGAGTCAAGTCGGACCCGAGGTAAGGGATCCTACAACTCTCTTTCTTTTTAAGTACACTCTTTTATGTCATTCATTTTAAGCTCATCTTTCTTATGAAAGGGATGTTATTTTATATTACATTTACTATAATTTTTATGTTCATGTGATGAGAGACCCTATTCTCTCTCATCAATCCATTTTGGATGTTTTGAGTGGCGCCGTTAGGCTGCCGAACTTTCGTAAGAGATCTAACCTCTCTCTTTCTTTTTAAGTACTCTCCTTTATGTCACTTCTTTTAAACTCCTCATTGCAATGTTGGGGGATTTTCATTTATATTCCACTTGCTGTAAATTCTATTTTAACATGATGGGATACTCTATTTGATCTCATCAATCCATATTCGGAAGTTTTATGTGGCGTCGTTAGGCTGCCGAGTTTTCGTAAGGGATTTTTCATCTCACTTTTATTCCGGTGAGATTCATGATACATTTCCCACAAATTCCATTGAGTGGTGTATGTACTGCCCATTATTCTACTCTTTGTGTAATATACTTTCGTTTATGAGTATTTACATCAATGTCCTATTGTCTTTCATTCATGGGGTGTATGTTTTGAAAGATACCCAAGTCGGTAAGGGAACCTTTCACCATCCTCTTTTTTAAAAGACTTATTTTATTGGGTCTTTTAATTTACATATTTTTTATGTTGGGATATTTTCTCATACATCCTTATTGATGTAAAATTTATGTCCAAGTGATGAGATACACTTTTTATCTCTCATCAACCCATTTTGATGTGATTCCGTTAGGCTGTCAAGGGAACTTTTTAACCCAATTTCGATTTCTTTGGGTTCAACTTGTAGTCATTGAATATGTCATCCATTGAATATGTGTGAATGACCTTTTATTGTTTTACACTTAATATCCACTTATATTGGGTTTATATATATTTGTCACACATATTTTTGAGATTTATTTGTCCTTAATTTAAGGATACCTTCTTTATAAGGGATTTCATCACGTTTGACATTTCTATTGAGGGTTCATTGTTGTTATGCACCAATTCACTCTTATATGGTGTATATACTGTCCTTTGGAGTATTATATCATGAATCCTTTTATTCTCATGATATTATAAAGTTCTGACTAAATGTTATTCCTCGATTATTGTATTCAAGTGTCTCTAATTTTGGTAAAACCCCTTTAACCAAAATATCGTTTCAAATGTTTTAATTATTTGTTCTTATTAATATCCATGTTTTCAAAATGGTTTTAAGGATTTATTTATATGGATATTAATGGTTTAAAATTTTAAAATAATCAAGGTGGTATGGGACACTTTGATTCAAAAATATCTTTATTAAATGTTTTAAATGGTTTTGGAAATGGTTTCTTTTTGAGTGGATTCATTATTTCAATATCCTAAAATGTTATATTGTGATTGAAATGTGGAAATGTTATGTTTCCTTTATTCATGTTTATGTGATACGATTATGTTATGGTTCTTGGGAATTGTTATGAAGAACGGGTGGTTCCGTGATAAACTAAGGGCGGGTGAGCCGATATAGCTCTCCAATGCATTGGGTAACGCGAAGGAGTGAAACGTTAAGGTTTCTCCGAAGAGATTTAGGGAATATACTGTGATGGGTATTCCAAACGTAACCAAGAGGGTTACTCCCTACGTAAGAATGTTATGAATGCCTCAAGTTGCCTTTATGTATTATGTTTTCTATGATTTATTCATGGTTTGATGAGGTATGTTAAAGTGCCTATGTTTTATGGGTAAAGTATGATTTCATTCTCATGTATATATGAACTCATGTTTCCTTTCCATATTTTTCGTAACCCTTACTGAGCTTTTTATGCTCATCCCATGTTTTTGAAATGTTTTTCATAGGTCAAGGGAAAGGTACATGATGTGATGATAGTGTCAAGGATGTGTCAAGAATGAATCCGTGTTTTATTTTAAATAGGTTTCCATTGATGGGAAGAATGAATATTGTCTTTTATGTAACCAATTTGTTTAAATGTGGAATGTAATGCATGTTTCATGATCTAATTCTCTAAAACTCTAAACCTGAAAAGATCCTCAATGTGTAATCTTGTAATAACTCAAGATTAAGTAAAGTTTAAGGCTGGGGCCTTATAATTATAGTAGTGAAACACATGGGACTCAAACTACATCAC
This sequence comes from Viscum album, assembly GCA_963277665.1. Taxonomy (NCBI): domain Eukaryota; kingdom Viridiplantae; phylum Streptophyta; class Magnoliopsida; order Santalales; family Viscaceae; genus Viscum; species Viscum album. The sequence continues at coordinate 867,832,099 of OY728120.1, forward strand.
ATGGAAAATGGATAGGATAGTTTCCAATAGTGAAACCTATACTTATGGATAGTGAGGCTCCAAATTCGATTGTCAGACATACTATTCTTATATCATATACAAATTCTTTTTCATTATTTTTTAATGGAGCATTAAATTATTTTATGTCATATTAAAATGTTAATGGTTTGAGTTTGATGGAGGAGTTCATGAATGTAGTTATGAAGATCGACACACCATTGAGAGTATGGATGAGGGATATTTTATTATGCAAGGGTCATTATCTAATGGTTGGTGAGTATCATTCCCTCTAGGATATTCAGATACTTGACATTTTACTTTTTCTATTGATTTTTGTTATGGAATAGATGGAATCGTACCATGATCACATTGAATGTTAGCTTAAGATAGTGACCTTAACATCTCCTAAGGGTAGAAATTATGTTCATAATTGACAATGAGATATTTGTGTCAGACATATGGGGTTAATTCATTAGATAATAGGGGTTCTCACATCCTAGGTTTTCAAGTCTATTTATAGATTATGTGGGTGTAAAGAACAATCTATTTCCACCCATAGTGGAATGGTTTCAGGATGTGTTTGATGATGACATCACAAGGATACTACATGATAGGGATGTTGAGTTTACAACTGAGCTAATTCTTGAAACTCAACCTGTATCCATTACACCTTATGAAATAGAACCAATAGAGATTCAAGACCATAAAAATCATATTGAAGTGTTTGTGGAAAATAGATTTATCCATCTATGTATGTCACCATGGGGTTCTCCAAATTTTTTTTCTAATAAGGATGATGGTATGTTTCTCCCACATGTTGATTAACAGACATTGAATCATATAAATTTAGAGAACCAATATACACATCCACACATCGATGAACTATTTGACAAATTTTTAGGGTCTTGTGTTTTTTCTAATATATGATTGAGATAATGGTATCATCAGTCAATATTAAGGAATTTTTATATACCATAGACTACATTTAGAAGTTCGTATAACCTCTCTGTGTTTTTCTTGCTACCATTCTAATAATGAATACTCTAGATATGTTTATGGCCTTGATGAATAAATATTTCACTAGTACCAAGTCCATTTATTGGTGGTTTTTAATGATATCATGGTGTTCCCCATGATTTATAACAATTAAGCCAAAAATCATAACATTGTCTTGAGTACACTTGGAGAGAATCAACTATATTACAATCTATCTAAGTGTTAATTATGTATTATAAGGTTACATTTATTTGGTCACATAATCTTTAAGTAATATGTGCCTGTGGACCTAGACTGTATTTTAGGTAGTGGATTATTAGGAGTAGAAAATGAATATTTTTGATATACATAGTTTTATGGGTTTAATAGGTTATTATCAAAGGTTTATCCTAGACATTTCCTATTTATTTGCACCAATTTCTTGCTTTAACATGAAGGGTATTATCTTTTAATGGTTTGGAATCTGTGGGAATGCATTCTAGGTGTGAAAATTTTGTTTGAATACTATATTGATTTTTATCCTTCCTAAGATGGATGAGGAGTATAGAATGTTTTTTTATTCATCCAGTGTCAGCATAAGAGAAATGACGATGCATCAAGATCGGTACATATATAATGGATCATTATAGTTAATGCCACATTAATGGAATTAACCTAATCACAATCTAACGTTTGATATGATTGTTCATTCTTTAATGTGTTGGTGGAATTACATATTGGGAGAATCTTTTACAATGTATAATGATCAAAATAGTTTAATGTATATATATTCACATTGATATTTGAATATATGGAATCAAATATGGGATGATTTTATGGAATCATTTGACATTGAGCTATCTTAATTCCCAGGAAGGAAAATTGTATTGTTGACACTTTGAGTCGAAAGACTAAAACTCAGGTATTTCGAGAGTGTTGTTTTTAGTAGAAGATGATGAACATGCTGGTTGAGATGCATTTTGAGGTTCAGGAGGGCTAGGATAAGATGGCCTTCATATCTTTATTAGTAGAGTCCACAAATTTCAGCAAGATCAGGGGGATGTATTATGAGGATCTGTAGTGTTTTCCCTTGATGGAAATCTATATAGGAAGGGATTCACTATCCAATTAGACTATAGATGAGGATGAGATCATCTATGTATAGGGCTATGTTATTGTTCCAACATGTATGCATGATGATCTATTTCTTGAGTTTCATGCCTCGTTGTTTGCGGTGAAACATAGTTTGACAAAAATTTTCCATGGACTATGTTGTCAATATTTGTGGAGGGGTATCAAAAGGAAGATTTCATATTTCAAGACATGTTGCTACACTTTTCAGTAGGTGAAATCCAAGCATCTTGGGCCTGGTTGTTTTCTACGTCTTCTTCCCATTCTAAAATGGAAATGGGATAAAGTTACCAAGGTATTTATCATTGGTCTTTCAAGGATCCCTTGGAAGAATGAATTAATATGGGTGATTTTGGACCTATTGACTGATTTTTTCATTCCAACTTGGAAGACATGCATGATTGATTAGTTGGGTGATATGAATTTTTAGAATATGGTCTATGATAAGGTGGATCCAAGGAGCATAGTTTCAGAATGTGATTCATACTTTAATTCTCACTTTTTAAAAGACTTATTGACGGTTTTGGGAACCCAAGTAATTTTGATTAAGGTTTACTACCTATAAAAATATAATAAATTAGAGTGTACTTTTTAGGTACTGGAGGAAAATATAATAGAATGTGTTCTTGAATTTAGTTTAACATGGGAGAATTACTTAGTGATGGTTTTGTGTTTCAACAATAATAGTAATCAGGTGCCCATCTAGATAAAACCAAATGAGAAAATTATTGTTGGAAATGTAGATCACCTCTATGTTGGATAAAGGAACGTGTGTCAATGTTATTGGTACCAAGTCTCATGTAGGAGACATCAGAGTAGGTTCAGTTTATTGGAAAGCATATGGATTCAACAAATAGTCAAAAAAAGTCTTATGAATATCGTCGTCATTGAGATATTCTGTATTAAATGTTATATCATGTTTTCCTATGGGTATCATAGATATTGGATCACCATAGTATTTTAATATAGTCAAGCCTGGTACCCAAGTTTGTTTGACCATTTCTAATCATGTATAAAATCAGACCAGTGCTGTATTGATTGTCTCTTCGATATTGGAATAGTTCTATTCATGATATTCTACACATGTCCAAACATTAGATGTTTCACCTGATCCCTTCTAAAGTGATCTATTTTGATGATGTTTAGATTGAGTAAAATGCATCCATTGAGGAGAATATAATTTGTGTTATGGTTATTTGGGAGAATGTGTTTCCGGGAAAGATTGTGATGATAGTCCAAGTGTTGTGGTCTCATGGTAGTGTTAAATATGAAACATGGGAGTGAGAAATATAAATCCAGACCAAGTGGATTGACCTTTTTACCACATAATCTTAGTGATTCATGGTAGTAAAAATTGAGGATATTTTCTTAAAAGGTGAAATGATTTTATGGTCCCAAACATTCTAGAGAAGTATCATGCGTTTTTAGTTATTATTTCCCCCATTTTTTATCATAACTTGGTGAGTAGATCTTTGGTGATGATTCTGGAAATTTTTTGAAAATTTCAATGCCCATTTGGTTGTTCATGGTTGGTGCATGGTTAGGTTAAACAATGTGATTTCTCTAGGAAACCATGCACCTCCTTTTACAGCCACAAGAGGTTGCACAGGGTTTGACTAAACCCTATAGCCACTATCCCAAAACAATAAACCCCATGATAGTGTGTGTTTTCTCTATTTTCCAAACAGTTCACTAACCATAGAGTAATAGTGCATGTAAAGACCCGTAAAATTCAAGGGAAATTTTTTCTTAATTTTCTTTAGAATTTTACAAGAGCGCGGTTTCAGACGGCACCTGATTCCGAGGCCCGGAGTGCCCGGAATTAATTTCCGAAGTTTGGCTCGGGTACGTTCAGTGAACGAACGAGCGGGAATTTCTAACTTTTGATACGGTGCTCGGAATTGAAATCTGAGGGCACCGATGAACTCGCAGCGCCGATTTTCGCTTAATGAGACCTTTTCGGAAGTTGCGTTTGTTGCGGGTTGAAAGTTAGTTTTTGGGTTTTTAGTCTAAGTTAAATAAAATTTGTGAGGAACAAATTTTATTTTTATCTAGTTAAGTCCTACCAAAGGGAGTTGGGAGTGGGACCCACATCCACTTAACCTCCCTTGGGAGGATTAAGTGAGGTGGGGTCCACACGAACCCCAACTCCTCAAATTCTCTCAAAACCTCCCCTTTAACTCATTTCTTTAAATGTTGTCAACTTGAGTTACTTAATTAATTAAGGTAGTTAAACCCTTTTTGAATTTCAAACCTTTGAAATTCTTGTGGTTAAGTTATGTAATAATATAAGTTAAAGCTTATATTATTCTAGGAGATTCTTTTAACACCTTGGGAGGATTTCTTGAGAGCTTTGGAAGCTTTTCTTCTTCTTCTTCAAGCTCTGACGAAGAACGAAGAACGCTCAAACTCCGACGAAGAACGACGCCTCTCTTCTTCGTCCTCGGTGTCAACAAGAGGGAACGCCGCTTCCTCTTCGGACCTTCTTCGTCGGCATACGAAGATTCAACAACGACTCTTCCTCCGCGACACCGATATTTCACGACTACGTCAACGTGCGACTATCGAGGTAGAGGTTCTTGAGTTCGTTGTTTTCTTATTAATTTGACTTTCCTCAAGACTTGACGAGGAACGCACTTTTCCCGACGAAGAACGCCGCACCTCCTTTCTTCGTTCACCATGACAACGAAGGGGACGCCACCTCTTCTTCGGACAACCTTCGTCGGCGTGCAAGTTTCGCCAACGACGAATCTCTTCGGGCATATCTCTTCGTCAACGGATTTGACGAATGACGACCGCGACGCCCGACCTCCGCGACGCCGTCTTCCGCGGAACGTAGACGATTCTTCGAATCTTAAACCCGAGGTAGGGGTTGTCTATTTCTTTTGGTTTCCTTATTTTATTCTTGATCGTGATTTTATCAAGACCAACGTGTGACTTGATTTTATTTTAAGTTGCGTTATTAATTTAACGTGAGGGGGCCGGACCGCACGAACACGGCCGAAACCCCCCTCCATCGTTGTTGTTTAATTCTTGCGGTGGAAGCAAGTGGCGTGGTGTCGTCGCACCACGCGGATGATCGTGCTTATAATTTACGCAACGCCGTCGCGCTACGCCGAGGAGAATCTTCAAGAACGCGACGCTGTCGCGCCGCGTTGGAAGGAATCATGGTACGGCGAAGGGGCGCGGTGTCGTCGCACCGCGCCGGACGACGAACACCGCGGCCGGTTCGGGGCCGCGGCGGGACGAGAAGACCGCGGCCGGTTCCGGGCCGCGGCGGAAGAGGAGACCGGCGGCCGGGCCGCCGGCGTCGGAAGTCGAAGGCGGGACCGGAATTTCCGGTCCCGTTAGTAAAAACCGGCCGGCCAGCTGGCTGGCCGGATGACTGAAAACCGGGGGAATAAATCCCCCGGACCGTTCAGCAGAAACCCCCCTCTTAATGAGGGGGGCGGTTCTTGAAGGAGGGGGGCAGCCGGCCCCCCTGGTTCTCTTAAATAAACCGACCCCCACGTGGGGGCGGTTTTATTTCAAGGGCGCGGCAGCTGCCGCGCCGTTTTTCCAGAACCGCGGGGCTTAGCCCCGCGTGCCGCCACCTCGCGGCGGCTGGCCGCCGCGGCCCAGCGCACCGCCGCGCCGCCCGGCGCACCGCCGCGCCGCCCAGCGCGCCGCCGCGCCGCCCAGCGCGCCGCCGCGCCGCCGCGCGCCGCCGCGCCGCCCCGCGCCCCGCCGCGCCGCCCCAGCGCGCCGCCGTGCCGCCTCCGCGCGCCGCCGCGCCGCCTCAGCGCGCCGCCGCCGGCCACCGCGCCGCCCAAAGGGGGGGGGGGGGGCGGGCCGGGTCGGCCCGGACCCGGACCCCCCGTTTCGAACCAGATTTGGTTTTTGGCTCATAACTTGAGGCTCGGACCTCCGATCGACGAACCGTCAGCGGAAACGTGATCCTTGGATCGAGACGGTCGTTTCGGTATATCGCACTCAAGGTTTCGGATTACTTTGAGTTCGGCCGGGTTGGTTCGTTCACGAAACCAACCGGGCCTTCGGAGCGGAAACACTCATATCTTGAGGTTCGGACGTCCGATTGACGTGCCGTCAGTCGCGTTGTGTTCCTTTTAGTGAGACGGATCTTTTGGCATACTCCGCCCGAGGTTTGGACGCAGGTGGAGTACGGTCGGGTTGGTTTTTCCATAAAAACCAACCGGGCCCCGGAGACGAAAATGCCAATAACTCACAGACCGGGCGTCCGATTGACGCGCCGTCTGTTTCGTTGACTTCCTCTTGATGAGACGGAACTTTTGACATACTCCGCCCGAGTTTTGGATGCAGTCGGAGTATGGCCGGGTTGGATTGTACCCGAAATCCAACCGGGCCCCTGGAACGGGAAAGCTGATATCTTTCAGACAGGACGACTGCTTGACGAGCCGTCAGCAGCGTTGGTGGTTACGTTGAGTAACGGTCCCTTTGAGTATACCCTTTGGGAGTTCGGGGTACAGTTGAGATACGGCCGGGATTGGTTTCGCTCACGAAACCAACCGGGCCCCTGGGACGAATAGGCTAATAACTCACAGACCGGGCGTCCGATCGACGCGCCGTCTGTTGCGTTGAGACCCCTGTGACGAGACGGACCTTTGAGACACTTCTTAGTGAGACTTTGAGATACTTGGAGTATCGACCTGTAGCTCGTGGAGCGGACCCTCCCAGTGACGAGCGTGCGAAGTACGGAGACCGTGTAGCTGGCTGAGACCTGACGACTTCTTGACCGACTCGACTTGGAGTGAGTCGACTAGCCCAGTGGACGGAGCACTACTTTCTGAGGTGCAGACCCATGGCGGACGGAGCACTACCTGTGTGACAGTGCAGACCCGCGGTGCTCGTCCGGAGAGTACCTCAGCAGACTACTAGGGGGTGTGCACTACGGTGTTTGGGTGACATACCTCGGCGGGAAGCACTACTGTGTTTGTGTGGTTGGCCCGCAGTACTCTACAGGAGGAGTACTTCAGCAGTCTTAGGTTAGTGAGCAGTACCTCGGATTCGTGACAGGACCACTGCACACTCCAGAGACGGAGCTCTTCAGCAGTTACGGTTTCGATAATGAAAATCCTGGTTTGAGCTGAGACTTTTCACCTTGTGTTTACCTCATGATTGAGATGGGTCACTTGCTAACTTTGGTATATGTATGGGCATATACCCGGGTAGTGGTTATCCGTCGTTTTCACAATCCTTGTGTTTCCTCATGATTGAGATGGGTTACTTGATAACTTAGGTATATGTATGGGCATATATCTAAGTAGAGTTTATCTGTTGAGATCTTCTTGTGTTTATCCTTGTTGGTTTTAGTGATACCTTAAGGGTCTCGGGGTCCCTACTGAGTATCGTTATACTCACCCCTGCACGGGCTATGCCCGCACCTCGTTGTGTTGGTTGCAGACGACGGACAGTGCTGACAGAAGCCGAAGGTTCGAGGACTGGACGGTACCTGGAGGTGGACTATACGACGAGGCGGTACCCGGAGGTGGACCACTGGGCGGGACATACTCGGAGCGGATGGCGGGACCCGAGGAGCAGAGGAGCTATCTGTACCCACCCTTCAGGTGGGATTTCCAGTGGACATCTCAGCGTAGCAGCTTTACTTTTCAGTCACTGTTTTCCCTTTCGAGTTGTACTTTACAGTTGGGCTTGTATTTCCGGCCCCTTTTTACTTTTCAGCTCTTCTTTTTGTACTTAGTGTTTTACTTCCGCTTGTACTATGTGGTGCTTGTTTTCTTTATAAAGGCAATGCCTTCCCAGTTATCGGGATTTTATGCCTTTGGTGCTAGTCGCCAGCCCCTGGCCTATGGAAGGCGGGCTTGGGGTAGTCACGGCACGGGCCCCGAGGACGGGTCGTGACAAATTGGTATCAGAGGAGTTCGGTTCTACCACAGAACTTATAACTCTGATGTTTCTTTCTGTGAAGCAATAGTGTTGAGAGTACCGAGTGTGGTTTTCAGTACGTATCCATACACCAGGACCCTGACAACTGATTTCCGACTTTGTGCACGAAAACACTGATTGCGTGTGTGTTTTCAAAGGTTTTTCCCCTTAAAACAGCTCAAACCAGGTCAGCTCACCAGGTATAATCGTTTGATCGTGTTACGTTGTTTCTTTCAGGATGTCTTTTCTCAGACGACCAGCTAGAGCCCGGAGGGATGAGCGTGCTGACAGTCTGTCGAGCGACGAGGCTTCGGTACAGGGCCCTCTTGCAGTTGAGGCACCATCGGAGGCACCAGCGGTACTACCATACGTTGGGCCACCGATGCCACCAGCCCCAGTAGTAGGCGATGCACGACGCTTGAGCGCGCTGCACGAGTTCCAGCGCCAGAGGCCACCCATGTTCCGGGGAGAGACGGACCCGCAGGCGGCTGAGGTTTGGCTGGAGGCTGTGGTGAGAGTCTTCAGGCTAGTGGGGACGCCGGCAGACTTCATGGTGATCTTTGCTACCAGCCTTCTTCAGGCAGCAGCAGGTAGGTGGTGGAACCACTTGTTTCAGTTTTGTGATGAGATGAACTTCGTATGGGAAGACTTCGAGACCTTCTTCAGTGTGGAGTTTGTGCCAGTATCTCTACACCCCGAGTGTGTACAGGAGATTCTGCCTTTGTCGCGTGTTTTTCGATCAGAAGCCGAGTCATCTGTGGGCAGTAGACAGATGATGCAGAGGTCCAGGAGGACCAGACCAGCAGTTGGGCGATCTCGGGTTTTAGGACCGGTGGTGCGGGGCACCCGAGGTGGGGTCAGAGCCAGGCGTGCCAGAAACGGACAATGTTACTCCTGTGGTGGAAAGGGTCACCTGGCACGTGACTGTCCGACTCCTCGATCCGCAGGCTTGGAGGGAGCCACCGAGGTTGAGGCAGCGACAAATGCTGGAGCTCTGGGAGCAGGTGGACAGGGGAGGAACTAGTGGATACGTCTTTTGTACTTCTAGTTCCATGTTGATGTTTCTTTTGTGTAGCGTCTTGTAATAGGAGCTGCAATAATAAAAGACGCATACCTTTGTGATGTTTTCTTTCCTGTCCTCTTTTGTGATGTTACTAAGAGGTTCCAGTTGACTGTTGACTTGACCCTCACTTGTGAGACATCTACTGGAGGAGACCAGTTACCACACACTGATGCCGACAGTGTGACTCAACCCTTGGAGGCGAGAGTAACAGTTGGATCTCTTAGTAGTAGCGTCGAGGCCTTACGACGTAATCCTTGGTATGGATTAGTATCATCCATGTTAGGATTGACTGTTTTAGGCAAAGAATGTGGTTCATCCAGGGGATGAGACCAGGTTTCTCTAATCAGCAAAGAAGAAATCTTGCAGCTCTTGTGGGACCAGAGATGGTCCGGGCCACGTCAGAAGAGGTCCATGTCATCTAGGAGCGGATGAGGAAAACACAGAGCCGACAGAAGTCATACGCTGACAGGAGGCGGAGGCCACTAGAGTTCGAGGATGGTGACCACGTCTTCTTGCGGGTCTCACCTCGACGTGGTATTCGGAGATTTGGCCGAGGCGACAAGTTATCTCCGCGCTTCATCGGACCCTTCCAGGTCCTCAGCAGGGTAGGTGAGGTGGCTTATCGCCTGGCTCTACCACCTCAGTTACACCGGGTGCACGACGTCTTCCACGTGTCTCAGCTGAGGAGATACGTGCACGACCCGACGCACATCTTTGACCATGGGGAGCTTGACGTTGACGATGGGGCGACTTTTACGGAGATTCCGGTGGAGATAGAGGATCGAAAGGAGCGGGTCCTACATGGGCGATCGATTCCTCTTTTGCGCAACATATGGCGGCACGGGAATCTCCAGGAGAGCACATGGGAGCGGGAGGCTCAGATTCGTGCTCAGTACCCTCTTTTGTTTCCCTAGTTTTTTTTGTAGCATTACGGGGACGTAAAGCCCTGAGGTGGGAGTAATGTAAAGACCCGTAAAATTCAAGGGAAATTTTTTCTTAATTTTCTTTAGAATTTTACAAGAGCGCGGTTTCAGACGGCACCTGATTCCGAGGCCCGGAGTGCCCGGAATTAATTTCCGAAGTTTGGCTCGGGTACGTTCAGTGAACGAACGAGCGAGAATTTCTAACTTTTGATATGGTGCTCGGAATTGAAATCTGAGGGCACCGATGAACTCGCAGCGCCGATTTTCGCTTAATGAGACCTTTTCGGAAGTTGCGTTTGTTGCGGGTTGAAAGTTAGTTTTTGGGTTTTTAGTCTAAGTTAAATAAAATTTGTGAGGAACAAATTTTATTTTTATCTAGTTAAGTCCTACCAAAGGGAGTTGGGAGTGGGACCCACATCCACTTAACCTCCCTTGGGAGGATTAAGTGAGGTGGGGTCCACATGAACCCCAACTCCTCAAATTCTCTCAAAACCTCCCCTTTAACTCATTTCTTTAAATGTTGTCAACTTGGGTTACTTAATTAATTAAGGGAGTTAAACCATTTTTGAATTTCAAACCTTTGAAATTCTTGTGGTTAAGTTATGTAATAATATAAGTTAAAGCTTATATTATTCTAGGAGATTCTTTTAACACCTTGGGAGGATTTCTTGAGAGCATTGGAAGCTTTTCTTCTTCTTCTTCAAGCTCTGACGAAGAACGAAGAACGCTGAAACTCCGACGAAGAACGACGCCTCTCTTCTTCGTCCTCGGTGTCAACAAGAGGGAACGCCGCTTCCTCTTCGGACCTTCTTCGTCGGCATACGAAGATTCGACAATGACTCTTCCTCCGCGACACCGATATTTCACGACTACGTCAACGTGCGACTATCGAGGTAGAGGTTCTTGAGTTCGTTGTTTTCTTATTAATTTGACTTTCCTCAAGACTTGACGAGGAACGCTCTTTTCCCGACGAAGAACGCCGCACCTCCTTTCTTCGTTCACCGTGACAACGAAGGGGACGCCACCTCTTCTTCGGACAACCTTCGTCGGCGTGCAAGTTTCGCCAACGACGAATCTCTTCGGGCATATCTCTTCGTCAACGGATTTGACGAACGACGACCGCGACACCCGACCTCCGCGACGCCGTCTTCCGCGGAACGTAGACGATTCTTCGAATCTTAAACCCGAGGTAGGGGTTGTCTATTTCTTTTGGTTTCCTTATTTTATTCTTGATCGTGATTTTATCAAGACTAACGTGTGACTTGATTTTATTTTAAGTTGCGTTATTAATTTAACGTGAGGGGGCCGGACCGCACGAACACGGCCGAAACCCCCCTCCATCGTTGTTGTTTAATTCTTGCGGTGGAAGCAAGTGGCGTGGTGCCGTCGCACCACGCGGATGATCGTGCTTATAATTTACGCAACGCCGTCGCGCTACGCCGAGGAGAATCTTCAAGAACGCGACGCCGTCGCGCCGCGTTGGAAGGAATCATGGTACGGCGAAGGGGCGCGGTGTCGTCGCACCGCGCCGGACGACGAACACCGCGACCGGTTCCGGGCCGCGGCGGGACGAGAAGACCGCGGCCGGTTCCGGGCCGCGGTGGGACGAGAAGACCGCGGCCGGTTCCGGGCCGCGGCGGAAGAGGAGACCGGCGGCCGGGCCGCCGGCGTCGGAAGTCGAAGGCGGGACCGGAATTTCCGGTCCCGTTAGTAAAAACCGGCCGGCCAGCTGGCCGGCCGGATGACTGAAAACCGGGGGAATAAATCCCCCGGACCGTTCAGCAGAAACCCCCCTCTTAATGAGGGGGGCGGTTCTTGAAGGAGGGGGGCAGCCGGCCCCCCTGGTTCTCTTAAATAAACCGACCCCCACGTGGGGGCGGTTTTATTTCAAGGGCGCGGCAGCTGCCGCGCCGTTTTTCCAGAACCGCGGGGCTTAGCCCCGCGTGCCGCCACCTCGCGGCGGCTGGCCGCCGCGGCCCAGCGCACCGCCGCGCCGCCCCGCGCACCGCCGCGCCGCCCAGCGCGCCGCCGTGCCGCCACCGCGCGCCGCCGCGCCGCCACCGCGCGCCGCCGCGCCGCCCGGCGCACCGCCGCGCCGCCCCAGCGCGCCGTCGTGCCGCCTCCGCGCGCCGCCGCGCCGCCTCAGCGCGCCGCCGCCGCGCCACCGCCGGCCGCCGCACCGCCGCCGCCCGCCGCCGCCGGTCGCCGCCGCCGGCCACCGCGCCGCCCAAGGGGGGGGGGGGGGTGTCGGGCCGGGTCGGCCCGGACCCGGACCCCCCGTTTCGAACCAGATTTGTTTTTTGGCTTATAACTTGAGCCTCGGACCTCCGATCGACGAACCGTCAGCGGAAACGCGATCCTTGGATCGAGACGGTCGTTTCAGTATATCGCACTCAAGGTTTCGGATTACTTTGAGTTCGGCCGGGTTGGTTCGTTCACGAAACCAACCGGGCCTTCGGAGCGGAAACGCTCATATCTTGAGCTTCGGACGTCCGATTGACGTTCCGTCAGTCGCGTTGTGTTCCTTTTAGTGAGACGGATCTTTTGGCATACTCCGCCCGAGGTTTGGATGCAGGTGGAGTACGGTCGGGATGGTTTTTCCATAAAAACCAACCGGGCCCCGGAGACGAAAATGCCAATAACTCACAGACCGGGCGTCCGATTGATGCGCCGTCTGTTTCGTTGACTTCCTCTTGATGAGACGGAACTTTTGACATACTCCGCCCGAGTTTTGGATGCAGTCGGAGTATGGCCGGGTTGGATTGTACCCGAAATCCAACCGGGCCCCTGGAACGGGAAAGCTGATATCTTTCAGACAGGACGACCGCTTGACGAGCCGTCAGCAGCGTTGGTGGTTACGTTGAGTAACGGTCCCTTTGAGTATACCCTTTGGGAGTTCGGGGTACAATTGAGATACGGCCGGGATTGGTTTCGCTCACGAAACCAACCGGGCCCCTGAGACGAATAAGCTAATAACTCACAGACCGGGCGTCCGATCGACGCGCCGTATGTTGCGTTGAGACCCCTGTGACGAGACGGACCTTTGAGACACTTCTTAGTGAGACTTTGAGATACTTGGAGTATCGACCTGTAGCTCGTGGAGCGGACCCTCCCAGTGACGAGCGTGCGAAGTACGGAGACTGTGTAGCTGGCTGAGACCTGACAACTGCTTGACCGACTCGACTTGGAGTGAGTCGACTAGCCCAGTGGACGGAGCACTACTTTCTGAGGTGCAGACCCATGGCGGACGGAGCACTACCTGTGTGACAGTGCAGACCCGCGATGCTCGTCCGGAGAGTACCTCAGCAGGCTACTAGGGGGTGTGCACTACGGTGTTTGGGTGACATACCTCGGCGGGAAGCACTACTGTGTTTGGGTGGCTGGCCCACAGTACTCGACAGGAGGAGATTTCAGCAGTCTTAGGTTAGTGAGCAGTACCTCGGAGTCGTGACAGGACCACTGCACACTCCAGAGACGGAGCTCTTCAGCAGTTACGGTTTCGATAATGAAAATCCTGGTTTGAGCTGAGACTTTTGACCTTGTGTTTACCTCATGATTGAGATGGGTCACTTGCTAACTTTGGTATATGTATGGGCATATACCCGGGTAGTGGTTATCCGTCATTTTCACAATCCTTGTGTTTCCTCATGATTGAGATGGGTTACTTGATAACTTAGGTATATGTATGGGCATATACCTAAGTAGAGTTTATCTGTTGAGATCTTCTTGTGTTTATCCTTGTTGGTTTTAGTGAGACCTTGAGGGTCTCGGGGTCCCTACTGAGTATCGTTATACTCACCCCTGCACGGGCTATGCCCGCACCTCGTTGTGTTGGTTGCAGACGACGGACAGTGCTGACAGAAGCCGAAGGTTCGAGGACTGGACGGTACCTGGAGGTGGACTATACGACGAGGCGGTACCCGGAGGTGGACCACTGGGCGGGACATACTCGGAGCGGATGGCGGGACCCGAGGAGCAGAGGAGCTATCTGTACCCACCCTTCAGGTGGGATTTCCAGTGGACATATCAGCGTAGCAGCTTTACTTTTCAATCGCTGTTTTCCCTTTCGAGTTGTACTTTACAGTTGGGCTTGTATTTCCGGCCCCTTTTTACTTTTCAGCTCTTCTTTTTGTACTTAGTGTTTTACTTCCGCTTGTACTCTGTGGTGCTTGTTTTCTTTATAAAGGCAATTCCTTCCCAGTTATCGGGATTTTACGCCTTTGGTGCTAGTCGCCAGCCCCTGGCCTATGGAAGGCGGGCTTGGGGTAGTCACGGCACGGGCCCCGAGGACGGGTCATGACAGTGCACACCATATGTAGGTTCTTTTATTTAAGTCTCATAGTTTTGAAAACATTTGGACCATAGCCAGGAAACTATTCATGGGTAAAATTATACCCCAAAAAATTAGATTAAAATTTATCAAACACCTAGTTTTTATTACCATTTGACCCCTCTAAACCTAATATTTTTTCCATTTCCCTTGATGTCTCTTGAGAGGATTTATAGGATTCTTAAACCTCTTCAATTGAAAATCAACGATTCAGAGGAATGAATTGAACAATATTTTGGAATATGGGGTCTTCTAATTTAGATTCCTCTCTTTTATATTTCTATTTCTCTTTGGAGAGGGATGATTTCCTCCATTAATGATGGTATAGATCTAGGTTTGGCCAAATATCAATTCATTGGATCGTGGTCCTAGTTTTTTATTCAAGATCTCTTCCACCATTGTGAATTTGACTTTTCTACATAAAATTGAGGATTATGATTTGGTGATCATTAATCAATGATCTTGAGGAAGGTCGTCTAATGTAAAATTCTCGTAGTCTTGATTATGATTCACTTATTTTAGTTTTATTCTATTCCATGTTGTAAAATTGATTTTTAAATTAAATTAATTAATTGATTCCCTTATTATTGTGATCCCCCCCTCAGATCCCATTGGCAACATGGATAATTCAAACTGGGAATTATGTTAACCCATGGGCTGTTTCAATACACATTAAATGACGATTTATGATTTATAAAATGGGGAATAATGATTTAATATATTTTTTAAAAATCCTTATCGAATTTTTGATAATAGGATATTATGGGATAAATTCTTTAACTTTTATGAGTTAATGAATTGCGTGATTAAGAGTTGTTAATTAGAATAATGGTGAATTGTTTATGTTATACCTTCTGAATAATGTAAAGAAAAAAACTTGTGATTGATAATTAAATTAGTTCACATTGATGATAATTATTGAATAAAAGATTAATGATGAAGAACCATTATATTAGTGTGAAATTTGTGATATTTCAAGTTGATTGGGAAATAAGGTGTGGGTTTGGGAAAAATTATAAAAATACACATGGGTTACTCGACAGATTATCTAGGGCCATGAAGCTTGCGTGTGAACAATAATTAATGGGAGAGGGATTGATTCTAAAAATATCCCTTATGTATGGGACATGGACTGATGCTCCAAAAACCCAAGCAGTTCCAGATTAATTCTCTATACTTTTATGGTATAGACATTGGAATTATGTTCTATGTTCTAAAGATATTGGTAATTTTATTGATGCTCCAAGGTACTATAAATGAATTTGGAATTAAATTATTAGTGATACACATGAAAAGAAAGATTTTTTGATATTCATATGGTATGTTGATCAAAGTGTAGTTTGGGCTGAAGAAGGTATGATGTGGTTGATTAAAGAATAAAAAATTAGTAACCTATTTATTTTTTATTTTGAACATTATTATCTATGAAACATCATTCACTATTATTGACTTGATATTCTATTTTATATAGATGGTGGTGGGCTATTTATTTTTAATCAAACCGTATATGGGCTGCCTAATCAGCTCATAATAGTCTCGTAGTTTTCATGATAGGATAAGAGAAGAAGCCTTATGTTAGATTGATGAGTTGGGATTCGTGATAGATCATGGATGAGGGAAATCGACATGATGTCGAGACCCGCTTATGAGATGTTAGTGAGTACTTATTTTTCGTTTTCAGTGGATAATTTTCACTTGTATGGCATGCCACTCTTACTATTTTTTTATAGTCATTTAATTATTACGTTTTCACTAAGAGATATTAGTATTTTTTTATTTTTTTTATTTTTTATTATCATTTGTATTTTTATTTATTTCCAATAATATGCTTCTTTGAAAGGTGATATATTCTGTCCACGTTACATAATATTCCTTCCCTACTGGTTGAAATCCTCTCTCATTCAAAGGGGAAATCTTGAGGTCATGTGATGAAATGGATCAGGGTGACAAAACATGGAACTTAATTCTGGATGTTACATAGCTAATTTAAGATTAACATTTCTTATGTTTCCATTTCCTAGTGTTATGATGGATGCTATTAATTAGGATATGAATAATAATGGTATCATGTCTCGAACATTCTATGGGAGATGTCGTAGGAATATTGTAAAATAATCAGTTTATAGAATAATGATAAAATTTCCCATTTTATGATAAAGGAATGTGTTTTGATAAATAATAATTTTTACTAATTATGAAAAAAATTTAAAAATAAAACTTTCATTTATATTTAAGATAATTGTTATATTTTAATGAAAAATTATGAATGTAATTTTGGTTTAAGAATCTTATGTTGGTATCAATTCAGAATGTAAATAGTATGTTTTTAGAACCACATCCATGTGTATGGGTTTGGGGTATTGTTATTGGTAATCAATACTTGGATCAGATAAAAATATAGGTTATAATGTTTTCAAATTAATAAATTTTAAAAGTTTTGGATACCATAATTTTTTAAAATGACTATGGTTGATTATAAGTTTAATAGAATTGATTCCTTTTTCAGATGATATGTGATTTGATTTTAAGATGAATAAGGATATTTATGGATACATTAAAGAGAATTTAGAAAAAATACATGATTGAGGTATATATAACCTATTGGGTTATAATTTTATTTACTCTAATGGATATTTAGAATTAATTATATTTTATTATCGAAAATGTTATAGAGTAAAATTAATCATTATGTTTAATATGATATTTTATATTAAAGTATTCGGCGTTAATTTGGATAGTGGTTATAATTTTTTTGGAACATAATTTTTTATCATATAGATAACCTCAGAATTTTTTTTTTAAATTTGTTGGATAATGATTCTTTGCAAAATGATTATTATATTTTCTATAAAAACATATGAGTTATTTTAAATATAAAATTATGGGCTAGAATGGGATTTTTGGTTATGCGGTTGATATTAATTGAAGAATAATGATTTATTTTTCCTTTAGAATAAATTTTTATTTTATTAAGGGTATTCATTGAATTAGTTTATTTATGGACAATGTGATAATTTTTAGTAAAATATGATTAGGGAATATGTGTTTTGGTTTGTGACTCAATGAGTGGCTAATTATTTTAGATATAAATTTTATATTTATATTGTATTTATATGAGATAAAATCATTTTAATATGTTAGTTTATGATTTTTTTTATAATATTGTGAATATTTTTTGGGGTACTTATTTCATGAATGATTTATGTTAAACATTTTGTGTTTTTTTGCATATTTTAATAATAATTCATTATTTATTTATATGGATATTAATTCATTTTTATATATTACCTTAACATATAAAAATAATAATTGCTTTTGGTTAGTGGATAGAAATAAAAGGAATAACATATCATTCATTTATAGACATTATGATATATTAAAATTTTATTTTACTGAATCAAGACTTAAAAATTAATCGTTGCCATTTATAATACATAATATGAGATGAACAAAGGTCAAGAGTTCTCAATACCTAATATAATGGTGAAATTACACATATAGAATAGAATAAAATCATGTTTGAATTTTTTTAACATATTATCAATCTTATGTGTAAAACAATTACTCAACTCAATTAAGTTAAAGATAAATCTATAATGTATTAAGTGGAAAATATCACTTAGTTATAAGGAAATATTTTCTAAAATATTAAAAAAATTGAGTCCTATAATAATAGATTAATCATTTAATAAATATTTATTTAGGAAATAATATGTTTCCAAGTAGTGACATAGAAATTACTTATCTTTATAAAAACTATATATGATTTTTTAAAATTATCATATTTTACCCTTTTTGGAAAGATACAAAACATGAAGTATTCAATTTATTAAATGGGGAGAATGTAACAATCCAAGATTTAAGTATATATCACTTTAAATAAATATTTCATTGAATAGAATTTTGTAAATATAAAAACAAACTAATGTGTATAATAAATTATTAATGTAAATAATAAAATTGTATTCATAAAAATTATACAATGTACAATCACATAAACAAAAAATATTTATTAAATTATATGAAATAGGTTGAAATAACATAATGATTAAAAGGATAATTTTCAATAAAATATATTTTCCTAATATTTTAGATATTAAATAAAAATATAAATTTTTTAATTCTATAATTTTATTCTTCTCAAATGATCACCATTTTTTATTTTTTATTTTAAAATATTTCCTAATTTTTTCAATAGGTATTTTTATGAAATTTCTTATTTTTTGTGTATATTAAAAATTAACAATTTTAAAAATAACATTTATTTTATGAAATAATTATAATTTAATCATGAAATAAAAAAATATTAATAATTTATTCTTACACATATTTATATACAGTTTCAAATAAATCATATAAAAGTGTTATTCCAAATTTGTAATCCCTTTCTTATCTTTTTAAATCTAATTTCATAAAAAATATTTTTTTGATCTTTTTAATTAATAGTATGGCTGGAAGTTTCAATTCATTTTTAGCATGGATCAAATGAAAAAGAAATTTTATTTTCTGATAATAATTCAATAAATTCATGATAACAATCCCCACTCATTTTTTTGTCTAAATATGTATAAAATAATTTTTACACATAAAATGATTTTTCTAAAAATGTATTTTACATTTTTCTCTAACATATGTTAGATGTTATTTATTCAAATTAAATAAATTTAATGATTTAATATTAATTACATCCTTGGTTTCAGAATATTCAAATTATTTAAAAAGGCCCATTTCATTTTTAGTGAAAAAGTATCTTATCATTATAAAAATGTTTATTTAAATGATAAAAATTAGTGGAGGTAATGAGGGGGTTAAAATAAGGCATAAGTCTTCAAATATCTCTTAATTTTGTAAAAATATTATTGTATGAGTACCTATATACCATACCTTATACTATGATCAAGAATCAATATAGCGACCATGATTTTCAAGTATAATTATCACATCCTATTAGATGAATATTCAATTTAATTTATAAATAAATTCTTGATGATTGTAATGGTTTAGTGTATTTGGAAACTTTATTACAAATAAAACTAGTTTATAAAAGGTCTATATAATCTCCAAATTAGTTCTTCATAACTATATTCCTTTATAAAAACACCATAAAATAATTGTGTTTAATAACTTGGGAAAAATAAAACCTAAGAAAGGTTGTCCTTAGATGCTCTGTAAGGGTAATAAAGGGAGATATTAGTGATCACGTAAGATTAATATGAGAATAATGATATATGAAAATGAGAATAAAATTTGAAAATCACACCCTATATATCATAGATCATAACCCTAACTCATGGATGAAAGCTTGGTAGTTTATAAGACCTGAATCATATAGGAATCAAAGTACAAAATCCATATGATCATAACATTGGAATAAGATATATATTTTAGGCATACACATAAGCTTAAAAATCATTTTATTTGTAGTCAATTTTCATTTTTAGGACTGTGATAGCATATTGGATTCACTCACCAAACCATCATTATAGAAAATGGTAACTCCTAATACATACATATTGGATTTTATTCACTCCCCAAAAAATTGTAGTAGTCATGTTTCACTCCCAAGAATATCATAGTAGTAAGAGTCCCTTATACAAATGGGTTCACTCCCTATTTAATTTCTATTTATGTCATCATAAATATATATTTACCCAATTCATTAGGGGTGTAGGTAATACTAGGACCAACCATCACATAATTAAAATCGTATAAAAATTTCATAAAATGTTAAAAAAATCAATCATATAAAAACCCATGAAAAAATGGGTTTCATGAACATTGTTTCACATCATAACCTATTAAAAAGAAATAGGATTTTTAAACATATTATCATAATATAATTAAATTATCCAAATATAATAATAAGTATCATACACAAAAATCACATCCAAAATATATAAAAATATTAGTAAAGGGTTTTTGTATTTTATGAATAGAAATACCAATACAAGAACATTAAAAATTTCATGATTAAAAAACCCTTCAACTTTGTAAATAAATTTTCAAAAACTAATAGTTAACAAAATATTGTGAAAATAATATTCATTGAAAAAATATTAGAAAACCTATAAATGAATCTTTAATTTTTTTTGTCATAAAATACTAAAATTATACTAATTCTATTTAAGATAAAACAAAATATTCTTTAAATATTTTCTGAAGAAGACAAAAAGCAACTAATTCAGAAAAGAAGAAGAAGATTCTTATTAATTTTTTTTTCACAATGCTAGATATGGGTAAAATAAAAAATAAAAAATAATAACAGACTAAAAATACCATTTTTATATCATTTTTAGAAAACAATTATATATAAGAAAATGTTTTTTCGACTAAAGATATTAATAATTTTGATTTTTCTACAAAATATTTTTTTGTTATATTGATTATTTATCAGAGTAAAATGTAAGGAAAGAATATAACTTCCAAAAATAACTATATGATATGAATTATAATTTTATTGTTTAGAGATAGATCATAATATTTCATCATCAAAAACATAATTGTAAACAATCCTCATAAACAATGATATTGTAACCTAAAACCCTTACCACTTTGGTAACATTTGTATCATAATCCCTATTATAGAAATAAACTCTTATTTGTATCTAAATACCCTTAAATTTTATAATAATAGTCATAAAATAAATTAATGGGAAGTATATACATAACATAATGGATACTAGTGGTGAATATTGTTTATGTCTCAGAAGATAAATGTGAGACAAAAATCTCTTACCAAAATTCCGACTTTCGTCAAAAGATCATTAAACTTTTTAATAGTACATTTATATTTTCTATAACTCAATATAATATCGCGTAAATTATTATTATATCAAATATAATCATTATTTATATATATTTTTAGTAATCCATATAAGTAGATATAGAAAAATGATGTAGAATATTCCTGGAGACGTTATGTCATTCGTACATATGTAACAATTTTTCACTTTCCAGCGGTTGACAAAAAGGAATAGAAAATATTAATTCATAGTTAAAAATATTTATTATATTTTACAAATCATATATATACATCAAATATGTCTTTATTACCATATTTGTAAAAATAGAAATGAAAAACATCACATCACTTCATAGAGGTCGTAGTCCACACATACGCACCAACAACATTATTGTATCGTAACATATTAGAAATATAAATGGTATATATTATATTATAATTAAATTATAATAATTATTTCATATATGTAATATAAAAAACAAAATCCATCAAAATACCCTTCCATAAAATATGGTAATGGAAAATTAATTGTATCACTACATTGAGAGTGTAAGTCATATGTAAACAGGAGTTATACATTCTCTTTAAATTTAATGGGAAAGTGGGATTATAATGGTTGTTTAAGAAAAATAATAATAATTAAATAAATTTATTATTCTGAAGTTATTATTTTTTATATTTACCATATATTTAGGGGAGATGAAAAAGAATTAAAAAAGAAAGTGATTGGTTAAAGAGAATTCTTCTTCTTCGAAATTACTCTTTTAGATCAAATTTTATAAATCCTAGGGATAGTATTTTGGGAAGTACAATACCTAATAAATTTGTATAAGGATGTTTATATTGGAATTTTTTAGGGTATGGATGATATATGTGGATCAATATATTGTGAGGAAGAGGAAGTAGGGGCGCACTTTTATAATTGAGGTGAGAGGAACTATTAAAATATCATAAATGGTTAAATTACAAAAAATAACTCTTAATAAAAATAAATCCAGATCACCATATATTTAATGATAAAAATGTATATTGTTTATATATAATCACCCAATATGATTTTGACTGGTTTATGTTTAATTTAAAACCTTATCTTTTGGTTTAACCACTCAGTTAGCCTATTTGAACATTACCCCTAATAACATCACTTTTACTTTTTAGGGGTCATAAAATTACATATTAGGTGAAAATTTCTTCATAAATAGAAGAGGAGAGTATTTTCAAACCATATATCTTACACCTTGTCCTAACAAAATATTTTGATGATTTTTTTTAATTTAATAAAATATTATTTTCATACAATAACATTATTGTCAATAATGACAATATTAATTTAATTTCTCATAAAATACATTAAGAATAAGTTAGAATTAGAATTTAATATTAAAACTAAAAAATAATATGAAATAAATAACCCTAAAATTAATTTAACACTATATCTCAGTTAAATTATATTACTTTTAATATCATTAAAATCATTAATTTTATTTTCCTATTAATTGAAGAAATATTGCATCAGCATTGCATAAGCATTTAAGGAAATCATATAATTTCCGCAAATTAATATTAAATTGAAATTATTAAAATAATTAAATTAGGGAAAACATATACATTTATATACTTTCAAAACATGATTTTTTACTTATGTAGAAACATAATGGATATTTAAAACTAAGAGAGTGACACTTATAAACGTTCTTTAGATTAAATATTATTTAGGTCTTTTTGATGGAGAATTGTCAATTAAAATAAATATTTTTAGACTATGTTTATATTGGTAAAATTAAATTAATCTAATAATAATTGGAATGAAAAATTATTAACTTTTCACATATTTTTTATTTATTTTCACACGATTTATACTTTACCGAGTTGATAAATTTTAAATGGTTACTATTCATATTGAAACAAATAAAACAGACCTATATATGAAATTTGAACATCAATAATCCAAATTTTGAATAAATATTTAATATCAATATCTATAATTGGAAGAAATTAATTTATTGTTAAAATCGACGACACAACGAAATATAATTTTTTGGAAAAATGAATTTTTATGTATGAAATGTTTTTTATACAATAGTCAAGTATAAATTTAATTCACAAGACATTACAATTATTATATATTATAAAAATAAACTAATTAAATTTTAAAATTAATCCAAAATTGTATTTTAATTTTAAAATAATTTAAAATGAAATACATTTTTCAATAAAATCCACATTTTTTATTATTCTGTTCAAAAACATACTTTTCAGAAAAATCAAAAAGCATCAAAATATAATATTTTTGAGGTAAATATTTTAAAATATATATAATTTTAATAAAATAAAATTTATAAATATTCCATAAATTATTTATAATATGTTCAAACAAAAAATAATAATTTTTTTGTGAAAAAGTATTTTTGAAGTATAAAATGGCATTACTAAAAATTGAGTGATTACATCCTCAGTATTAAAAAATAACAAATTTATTGAGTTATAAATTGATATAAATTTCATAATCTGGTTAATCCAATTCATATGAACTAATTTACAACATTGATATAACTATAAAATTAAAATAATAATATTTCATGGTTCATTTATTATCGTTGGTTTGTGTAATATATGATATCGAACATAGTGGTATTATTTTAAAATAAGAGTGTTTCACATTATCACCCTTCAATAAATTTCATCCTTAAAATTTGACCTTATTCTCTAAAATCACATGTTTTACATTTGAAATTCCATTTTTGAAATCCAACGTTATATGAAAGGTGAATAAAACATCCTATTGAATAAAGGTAAAGTAAATTAAAAAGGATATCTAGATTAAAATATAACAACATGAAAAAATATAAAATAATTGTGGGGTTTAAAAATATAGAAATGGAAGGAAAGTAATGTGTATAGATCATTTATCACAAGAAAGTGAATGGTCCTCATAAAGTTACCAATCAGAAACATGAAAATCGAAGAGGTGAGAAAAAGTCTATCAATTTAGCAGTAAAAAAGGTAATAAAATAAAATAATTATCTCCATAACCTTTTATGAATGTTGAGGGATTTTTATAAGAAAAAAATATAATTACTTGATTTCTATCAATTTCAATACCACAATATCATCCATTGGTTATTGTTTTCTCAATTTATATTTAATCTTTTTTCACCCTGAAATGGATATTCATTGTTAATTTTTCCATGAATAAAGCACTAAAACTAACATTTTATGAATCATAATATAAATGAGTTATTCCTTGTTCTTATGAATATTTACTAAGACAAAAAAATTTACCACATGTTTTCTAATAACATCAAATGTTCAAGGAAATCCATTATTTAAATAGATAAAATTAACGAACCTAAAATATTTCAAACCAAAATTGAATCCCAATGATTGTAATGATTCGAACTCCTATCCTTAATTGATGAACATAATGATTATTATAAATAATTTTAATCCCTTATAAAGTCTGAAATGAAAATGTATAAACCAAAATTTTTTCTGAAAATGATGTTACAATAAAATAATATACGATTAAAAAATAAAAATCACCTTTTATTCCTCGAATAAATTAATATGTTATCTAAAAATATGTCCATTGGATGTATGGTTTCATATATTCATTAATATACAATCATAAGGTGGATCAGAATATCAAATGTGATTTCCTTACTCCAAAATCTATATAGAGACATGTAATCAATCCTCAAAATCATAATACATTTCACTAATAGAAGAAAACTAAGATTTTTATAGTGTGGATTCATGGAATGATCAAAATTAAATCTCCATTCCTAGAGTTGATGATAAGTGTTACCTAATTATCGTGACTCACTTTCGAATTTTTATTTCATAAGTATTTCCTTTATCATTTGATATTAGAAGTCATTCTAGATTATTTTCACAATTATCACGTGAAATTGAGAATTCATTAGTATAATGCCAAAAATTTATTTTGTTAATAAAATAATAGTTTGGGTGGTTCATTTTTTGGTTATTTATCTGTATTAAAATCATTAAGTATCATCTTCTCATCACATCGACATTATATTTCCCAATGAACATCATTTACACACATAAAACATTCACCAAGACCCTTAATAATATTTACTCTATGCTTCCTTCCACAGATGAAGAAAAAGTTAAGTTTTAACTTCATAAATTCATGATTTTTATATATTTTTTGAATTATATATTTCTTTTATTTCCAAAACTATATGAAAATTAAGGGTCTACAATCTCCATTTAATGCTTCTACCACATAAAATGATTTCATTAAAGCTTCTCATGTCTCTAATGGCTAATTCCATTTATATATTTTTATTCCACTGAATAATTGATCGACCTTAGGTTTTTTGTATGATTTTACTAGAACCACCCCTCACATGTACTGTGAAATTATCATTATAATTTATAATAGATATATCATAAAACTTCTTTAGCTAATGGAAATCCTTCTCCATGTTATTAAAAATAAATCGAGGAATATTTTTTTTTATAAAAAAGGTTTTTAACCACATCCCATTATATGGTGTGAGTTTTTTATTACGTCGTCATATTATTAATAAAAGTCTACTATTTATATGGATCACCTTCTAATTGATAAAAAACTATAATGACTTTTTCACTATCATAACAATGGATAAAGTAAAATATCAATTTAGTGGTACAAATACATTTCTCAACAATTAGTAGTTTAATGGAACAACTAAAAGAAGGTTGATGTTTTCACATGAAGGAAACAACATCACATTGTTCCTCCTTTTCACATTTATATGTTCTATGTTATTCATAGAATGGAAAATGTTTTGGAGAATATAAAATAATGTTTACATTCAATATCCCAAATTTTTTTCAAGAGAAAAATTGTATTATCCATTAAATTAGTATTAACATGATTAATTTGGGTTCGAGATATATTCTAAATCCAAAAATCATTATGTGAGAAAAAATAATCATCTTTTATAATCATACAATTATAAAAAAATTAATTCATAATATTTCTAAATAAATATTATTTCAATTAAATTTATAACAACATAGGTATAAACTAGGTCATTAGTGATTATTA
This sequence comes from Viscum album, assembly GCA_963277665.1. NCBI lineage: Eukaryota > Viridiplantae > Streptophyta > Magnoliopsida > Santalales > Viscaceae > Viscum > Viscum album. The sequence continues at coordinate 867,858,229 of OY728120.1, forward strand.
TCAAAACATTATTATTTTACCTAATACATTGACCAATCCTAGGGGATCTCACAAAAGATTTATTATCCTATTTTTGAATGTATAAATAAATCATTCCTCATATACCAACTATGGTGTCTAAGACTTTTCATGTATAAATATGAAATAAAATTATATTAATATTCAATATAAAATTCAAATAAAATCATGAGTTATATAAACACTAACATTCATACAAGTATATTACATATATTTAGATGAATATTAATTTTATTTCATATATACATACATGAGTATCATAATATTTTATTTTATTTGGAAAAAAATAAATATATATAAATAGTTCATAAGTGAACTATTTCATATCTAACTAAATTATTTATAATTATCACCCTTCTTATACATATCATATCTGATACCATTATTTTTAAAATGAGGAGAGTAAAGAAATGAATGAGTGAGCTCATATACTGAGTGTGGGTATACAAGGTATATATTAACGTAAAATAAGCACAAAGGTTTGAAAACATGAGAATTACATCATATAACCATACCCTTCATGTCATAGATCATAATCCTGATTCATGGATTTATGATTGGAAGTTCACATGACATGAATCAAATAGAAAATGAATAAAAATATTCCTTGGGAACATATATAAGTATATGAACGGGGAAAAAATAATCTTATAACATTATAAACATGTTTAAATAGAAACGGGTTCACTCATTTTGTTAATAGAATGAAATAAGTATCTCACATAAATATATGGAAATTAAAATAAGTCCACAAATAACATTATGGATATGAATTCCAGGTCCACACATAGACTTATAAACATGAAACCATATGCACACATTAAATTTGGAATTTAAAATCAGGTTCATGCATAACGTAATTAACAAAATCGTTAGTCTTCATTACCCAATGCATTGGAAGCAGATATACGTACCAACCATCCCATAATTAAAAAAATTATATGTTTTCCAAAAAATCAAAAAGCATTCCTTATATAAGAGCCCATGAAAGTAAATTTACTTCATTAGACATTAAATACTTTTGAAACTATGAAAACAAATGGGTTTCATTAACATTTCATCATATCATAACCCATGGAAAAGAAATAGGATTCATATATATATATTAATCATAAACATAAAAAATATAGTTAAATTTTATATATATTATCATTAGATTGTATATACATTAAATATTATATAAAATCAAAAGGATCTTATCATATATTGAAAATGATTTTAAAATATTACTAAAAATATATTTTTAGGAAAATAAACTATTCACTCTGAAAATAACCTTTTTAAAACAAAAATACAAAAAAAAAGAAAATAATTCCAATAAAAATAAACTCTCAAATTTATAATGAAATAGTTAAAACATGTATTATTCATGAGAGTGGAAAATTAAATTTATTTTATACACATTTTAACAACGATTCCATTCAAAGTTTTTGTAAAAGTCAAATATGAATTGTTTGGTAAGTTATATGAATATTAGTATGAAAATATTTTGTAAAAATCCAAAAAAGGATAAAAATTTATTTAAAAATTCATATAGAAAAATTAAAAAATTCATGATAACATTTTTATAAAACATAGTCATGGAAGACATTAGGGTTTCAATTGAAGAGGGAAATAATATTGGTTTTCATTAAAACCATTATTTTTTAATCAGGATTGCATGGAGAGAAAAAATTGAAGTAAAAAATTTATTATCATGAAAAAATAAAAGGATAATAAATTTCATTAGTTTATTGAAAAATAGATCCAAATATTACATCATCTGAAGAATAATCATAAAAAATCATGATAAATAATGAGATGTAACATCAAATTATTACCACATTGGTAACATTTGAATCATAAGATAAATGAAGTAATAATATGATATATACATTAGATATCAAAATTATAGAAATATTCATGACATAAACTATCAATGGGGATGTATATACCCCTCAAAAAATACGATAGGTGGAACACATTATTTATATCCCAAAGAAAGAAATTTGAGACAAAAATACCTTAACATAAGTATCTAGATAATTTATGCATGTTTAGACATCATGTATAATAAATATAAGTTTATTATTAATATAGTATAGAAATATAATTGTATATTTCATATCACATGTACTTTACTTATAACCTTTTATTACCTATTTTTTAATATTTCATTGTTAAAATCATTTTCAAGTAATAACTGATTTGTTTTTCATGTATTTTCTAATTTTTTATTTTTTTCATTTTACAGTGATCATGTAACAATAATAAACATAATTTAAAACATGTTATAAATATTATTTATATTCATTATAATTGTCTTTAAATTATCCAATAAAAGTTAGTCATAGAAAATGAAATGCAGTGTTTATGGAGACGGTAGGTTGTACGTAAAAATTATCGATGTTTAAAATTTATAAAATGATGGAAATAAAGATATTTAAATAATATATCACACTTTAAGATTCATTATTATTTAATATATTATACATATATTAATTAAATTTACTATATGAAGATATATGACCATTCAAAGGTACGTTCTCGGTGGTTCCTCTACAAAGACTAGGGTTTCTTCACATTACAATCGAGTTTATTCCTTCTGGTAATGGATGGATTAGAACTTTAATGTGAGTCCATAGCTCTGGAATGAAAATTCAATGCTCAATAGAATGTGTTTCTCTCATTGGAAAGGTCTAAAGGAATTTATTTTCTTGAAGCGCTTAAAGGGGAAGATCTATGTACGACTTCTGAATCATGTTCTCCTCTCTGCAATAAAATTAGAAACAGTAAATTTGTAGTGGAAGCTGATCACATTTACCTCAATAAACAACAGTAGATATGAAAATTTTCGATCATGAGACATATCTCATTTTTTTAAAGGCTCCAAGACTTGGTCCAATCCAGAGCTAAAAATGTGGATTGCTCACATCTGGGGATTTTTCGACTAGAAGAAGGTTTTAATCGAGAAGGGTAACTTTCATATGCTGTTGAAGTCTCAAGATGAACTCGATCGGGTCTGGAGGTTAGGTAACCTTCAATTAAATCTAGGAGTTATTTTATTTCTAACTGGGACTACTCCTGAAACCCAAATAGGTCATGAAATTCCATGTTTCAAATCTACATACATTTACATAGGCTTAGTTGGTACTTTTGGCATCCCAAAATTCTCAACAACATCGCCTCTTGCATATGTACACCACATTAAATTGATCAACGTATGTTGAATGATAATATTGGACACTATTCAAGGCGTATGGTTGAAGTGGACATATCATTCAAAATCCCATAGGTCATTGCCTTCAATGCGAACGATTTCAAAACCGAGATCAGAGTTGAATGAGAGAGAATTCCAAATTGCTCTGAGTTTTTCCAGATCCTGGGTCACTCCATACTGAAATGTAGGGTTGTTCAAAGATAGGTTTTTCAGCTAACTGGTGATGGGTGGATGGAGGTAAAGAGAAGGATTAAGAACAAGTACATGGTTCTGCCCATTATTGATCCTCTAAAAAAATGAATGTATGGGTCAAGAGAGATAACTTTCTAGGTGAGATCCTGGGTGGAACCTGGGCTAAGTAGGTTGAGGATGAGGAACACACTGAAATTGATCTTTCCAATTTAGCAGATGTTGACCAGATGATGCTTGAGGTCTTCAAACATCATCTGGAAGTCCCAGATTCTTTGTTCCCTTAGAAGGATGGACTCTAGATGCCTGGGAAAAACGAGAATTCCCTAGAGATCCTGTGGTCAGATACACCCAAGAAACCAGTTTATTCCGATGTTGATACTTCAGTCGCACTTGATGCCATCTTGATAAAGTAAAAGGAAACTATTTTGACTTTTCTGGAAAAAGAGCATTGTACTCGAACTGTCCAGGAAGACATTCATGGTATGATCTCTTATGATGATCCAATTCCAATTCTTGATCATAATATAGAATTATGAAATCAAAATGCTCATGAATTTTTAACTGACTATTGGATTCCACTTCTGTTTGCAGAATCAAATGTCCAAAATTATATGGATCCATCCAGTGAGTTTGTTGGAACAATAGGAAAAATGGATCACCATGTTCTGCCTACTATTTCTCCAAACATGAATCTAAAAGAAGATTAGATGGTGAATCCATGTGAAATTCTAAGCCTCCTAAATCACCCAATAGAATAAATGAAACTATTAACTTAGGTGCTTGTAACATATTGTCTGATTCTCCTTTGTGCAAACATGATATGAACACTACTCTAGCCTCGTCTTCAAATCATAGAAGATCAAAGAGTAACAAAAGCTCGAGTGGTTCTAAGAAGAAAAAAAGGGGCTCCCTCTCCAAGAACATGTCTTAATGGATATTATTCATTTGAACTGATAGGTTATAGTAAACTCTAACACTATTTCTACACTTAAAATAATTATTTTGATTCATAAACCAAAATTGTTTTCGCTTGCAGATCCAAAAGATAATTTTTCTTTGAAATTCATTCACTTTTCTACCTATGGTTATAATTTTTATTGTGCTTGCAATAATGGTAGTGCTATAGAATCTCTTTGGATCATTTATCACAGTTCATTGAAATATGCTAAAATATACACTTTCTTTGACTAGATTCTCACTGGTGATTTTAATCTTGATATCTTACATATTTATTGTACTCCTGTTTATGCTATGAATTTATTCTAATATCATAGGCCTCTTTAGCATGACCTCTTTCTTTTAGCTACTTATATTCATGATCCTCGCTTGGTGACTGGAGAATTTAATGTTATTGTTTCTCCTAATGATAAACTTGGTCTCTCCCACTCTCCCATTTCTTCCAGAGAATTCGGAGCCTTGATTGAAGATTGAAGCCTAGTTGAAATTAATTTTACTGGTGCCAAATTCACTTGTTATATAAGACATTATAATAGGGCTGTTCCTATAAAACTTTATTGGGATCTAGTGAATGTACCACTCTGGATTATTAGGACACTATCTCTAGCATCACCTGACACATGATAAACATAGACCATCATCCTATTCTAGTTAGATTTCATTATAAAAGAGTCAAGTCCAGTATTCCATTAAAATTTAATAATTCTCGGTCTAAGGATGTGGATTTATCTTATCTTATCCAAAACTATTGGGAATCAATGAATCATCATTCAGATGATTTTTCCTATGTGTCTAATCTTATACATCTCAAACATTGCCTCAAGGGTTTCTGCATGGAAAAATCAAAACAAATTGACAAGGACATATCACCCCTTGATAATGAGATCAATCAAATCCAAAATAATTCAATTAATTATGACTTCTCCTATGACCCACAAAATGAGGTAAACATCACTATGATGACCAATTCTCTTATGATTTTAAAAGGAAACATATGAAAACAAAATTTCAAAACTAAATGGATCTTTGATGGTGATTGTAACACCAAATTCTACAATGACCATCAAATAGTTTGGAAAGTATGATGTCCTTTGTCCTTAAATAAAGTCAATGACACCATTTATGACTCTGTAGCTACCATTTCAAATCATGTGGTCTCTTATTTTGACACTATCTACAATGGAGAATGTATTAAGAAGGATATCATTATTGGGATCATTTTAAATTTGTTCAGTTGGTCAATAACCTCTTTCTCTTGAGCACTCCCATGGACCATGAAATCAAAACCATTGTCTTTATCCTCAACCCTGACAGTAGTCCAGGACCTAATGATTTCAAGAATGGTTTCTTTCATCACCACTAGGAGGTTTTTTACAATGATGTTTGTAAGCTTTCTATGATTATTTTTCAGCAATGGTGACCTCCCTTATAATCTAAATTCCTAGTTTCTCACCTTAATACCCAAGGTAGCCAATGCCTCAGAAATCCATTAATTATAGCCCATTGCTCTCATTAACTCCCTCTAAAAAATCAATTCAAATCTCTTTGATAATATTCTATCCTCTATATGTGTAAAAATCTATTATTGAAACCAATTTGGGTTCATCAAGTGTAAGTCAATACAGGATTGTATTTTCCATGCCTCTGAATGTTCTAACTCCCTTAATAACGATTCTAGAGGAGGCATCATCGCTATTAAACATGATATTAATAATTTTTTTGATACAGTAGAATAGAGCTTTATTTCCAATGTCCTTCAGGGTTTTGGGTTCAATGAGGTCTTCATTAGTAGGATTAACTCCCTCTTCAACTCGGCCTCTATCTATATCCTTATCAAAGGCTCCCGAAATGGTTATTTTAAATGTTCGAAGGGTGTACGAAAATGTGATCCCCTCTCCGCTATTCTTTTTTCCATTGCAAAGGATTATCTTAGGAGACTTCTCACCTCTATTGTTTATCCAAACAAAAATAATCCAATTCATGTGGCCTGAAACCATAATGATATGGCCCATATTATTAATGTGAATAACATCATTATTTTCCTTAATGGGGGAAGTGCAATATCCTTATCCTTAATGCTTCCCTTTCTCACTATGAAGAGATCTCAGGTCCATCCATTTTTTGGAACAAATTGTTTGACATTTTTGGGAAAATTTTCCCTCCATCTATAAAAAGATAAATTATAGAGATTATTTTCATTAAAGAAGTATCATTTCTTTTTAATTACTTGGGAGATCCCATATTTTGGGGCATGCCTAGATCCTTGTAATTTTATGATGTTACTAATCAAGTCATTAATCAACTTTCTTCCTAGAAAATGGAAATATCTCTCCATGGATAGTAGGATCAGCCTTGTGTAATCTACAATTGTCTCCAAAATTATGTACTCACTTATAAGCTACAGGTGGACTATTAGTCTCCTTAAGAAAATCAATACCTACATTAAAAATATTGTGTTGAGTGGTGGAATCCTCGAATGGAAGCTCATTACCATCCCCTGGTCTACCTACTGCAAACCTCATGAGAGAGGTGGGATTGGTATAAAAAATATCAAACATTTTAATGAAGCTCTCCAAGTTAGACTCAGCTAGAATTTGATCAACAATAACTCTTAATCCATGGATTTTCTTAGAAATAGTTTCTTAGAAAAACAAAAAAAAGGAAACTTGAGTTATGCTAATTCTTCATTCTGACCATCCATCCGAAACTCCATTGTTAATATCATTCACAACTCTAGATGATTGGTTAGCACAAGTTCCAACATGCGCTTTTGGCTTGACAACTGCACTTGCACTCCCTTTTTTCCACGCTTCCTTACAATACCTCTTGGAAAGCATCAACTACACCATAAAGGAAGTGATGCAATCAAATAACTTTCATCTCTTTGATTACATCAAGCATGTTGTTGGGGACTATCCCTTCTATAATGTGATTATTTCCTTATTTTGGAACCCACCCATAATGGTTTTCTGGATTCTAAAAATTTCTACAAGCATTATTTCACTATCTCTGACTCTAATTTCCGATGGTTGAATTTTTTTTGATTCACCCTCGATTAAGCCCTCAAGAAATAATATTGTCTATTGTATTTATCACAACCGTATACCTACTAAAGTTTGTCTCTAATCCTTTGGTGTCCATATTTTCTATAAATTCTACCGCTTTCATCAGCATTGAGAGGAAACCAATCATTTATTTTTGTCTTGTGCTATGGCCTCTACTCTTTGGAATTATATTATTGATATTTTTTACTGCAGATGGTTACTCACTGACTCTATTTCCTCTCATCTAAAGCATTATGCGGGGCTTGAATCTTCAAAACTAATCAGAAATATATTCTTATACACCATTGTTGAACTCCTATGTTATCTTGTACAATAAAAATTCCATTATTTACAATAAGTACTCATTAATCCCTAATGCAGGTCAGAAGAGAATTAATATTTCTATTAGAGATGCTGCCACAATTCAGAATGATCATTGTGATAACTCAGTTGGTAAATTTGTGATCCTTCGACGTCTTGGTATCCTTGGTATCTACAACCATCTGAAGCTCCCATTCCAGTTGTTCTGGAAATATCTGATACCCAGATTGATCAAAATTAATGTTGATGGTGCTTCCAAATGAAATCCACGTCCTGTAGGCTATGGGTCCATTTTCAGGGACTCTCTTGGGCACGATAGTGGTTTTTTCTAGGGCAGTTGTGGGATTGACTCTTCCCTAGATGATGAAATGTTGTTTGTGATTCATGCCATCATCTTTGTTAAGATAAAAGGCTAGAAAAAAATTTGGATCGAGAGTGACTCCCCCACCATTGTACAAGCTATATGGAATGGTGGGGTTCATCTTTCCTGGCCTCTTAGAGAACACTGGATGATTTTACTTGCCTTGCTTCTCGAACTTATATAAATTTACACAAATGCCTATCAGAAGGTAAACATGGTGGCTGATGGACTTTCTAATGAGGGAATCAACTAGGATGTTACATAGAATGATGAATTGTTGATTTATCTTCTCCCCCTCAATGAAAAATATTGTAATAATATTACCTCCTTCAGACTCATGTAGCTTCCTTTCATGGTTTTAATAAATTGTTTCATGGTTTTAAAAAAAATTAAATTTACTCTTATTACAATCCATGTAAACCATAAGCCAAAAACGAATGACATCTATTCACGAGGCGGTAGTCTGACGTACAAAAAAACAGCATTATCGTATTCCAATAGAATTGAATGAATGATGGAATATGTGATATATAAATTTATAAGGTATATTAATATAATTAATAACATATATAAACAAAAAATAAATCCTTATATAGAGTCGTTATAGGTGGGGATGGATAAAAAACTACAATGGTTTGTGATGCGGTAGTTTGCCATCCACATGATCTACAGTTTCTTTTACCATTTAAGGGAATATGTGTAACACTATTTTCTTCCACGGTATGCTTCTCTTTGAATAGTATAATAACGTGTGATGTAAGTAACATTGAGTTATAACACACCAAAACAAATCAAACTATCCATTACGAATAGTAATACCCACTTTTAGAAATTTTAGAAATTTTATCATTCAAAATGGACTTCATTTTTGGATTCAGAATATCTAAATTAGCTTAGTTTGAATTTTTGGTATTTTTCTGAAAACATTCAATTTCTAATGAAAAATGAAAAACAATGAGTAATAGTTTGAAACCAAATATTTATTTAAATAATTATTTATTTTATTTAAATTTATTTTAGGTCAAAATAGATAAATAATACATATATATGTTCATTGTATTTCATGGGAGTCAGTTTATAATAATATTAGATATATTATAATTTTATTGAACTTTTTACCATCTTTTACCCACCTCCAAGGAGCAGTTGCAAATTTACATAAAATATAATTTTACCAATATTGTGAGTTGAGTTTTAAAAAATCATAGAGACACGATTGATATAAGTAAGTAAAAAAAATTCAATAAGATGAAGATAATTTTTGGTGAATAGTTACTTTTTACTTTTATTTACCACAGTTAAAAGTAAATAGGGAAATTAAGGGAAAAAATGACATTTTTATTACCCTAACACAAGTCCTTATTCTATTGGATAAGTGTAATTCAACCGAAAATATCCTTAGGAATATAATATGATCCTTAAGGTCCACATGGATTAGATTCAGACATTTATTATTATTTAATTCAATGAAGAGTTAAAAGTGTTAAATTCAATGTTTAATAACAAAAACATTTTTAATGTAGGGTTATACATTAGATAAATTAGACTATAAATATTCATTATAAATATAAAAATATTTCCTACACAATTTTATTTTATTTATATTTTTTAGACATTAAATAATTTAATTTATTTCTGACACAATGATGATGGAGTAATTACCTAATTAATGAATGATTAATATAATTGACATTATAAATATCAAAATAAATCTTATTTGAGACTTTTTAGGAATTATAATAATTTTATAGGTTAATATGAAATATTAGGGTTGGTTATATTAATTTTTTTCGAAGTAATAATGTTTTTATGAATTTAGAAAAAAATACTAAATAGTGTTAAAATTGACATAAAAAGTTTTTAAAACAAATATTATATACTTAATTGATATTCTATGGCTAAAAATCTAAGGATTGGCCAAAAGACTTATATATTGATAGGTGTATCCTTAATGAACCACTTCGGTTTCTCTTCGAATTATATATTATGTTTATTAACCATATAATATAAAAATACAAAGACACACATTAAATGTCAAACTATTTAACTAAGAGTTAAATCTAAAAGATAAAGATAATATTGTTAACCAAACATGTCTAAACCCAATTGGTTGATTGGATTTCGACCCATTCCCACCTTAGCCTTTAAATAACCCATTTTTGAGCCATTATAAACAGAAAATGATTTTATTATAAAATAATATTTATAGCTTTTCCAAAGGTTCCCCTCACCACTCTAATAAAATGGCACTCCCCCTTCTCTCTAATTAACACAATAAAAATATTTGGATAAGACAAACCCTTCCCAAATACTCTCTCAACTATCCTACATTCATCATAGAGGCCTTCCTTTAGTCATAAATCCAACTTAAGGATCCCTTTTGATCAAATCAAAAGGATGAACCTGAAGAAGAGGTAAATATATCATCACCTCTTTCAAGTTCATTTATTCTTCCACATCCTCTTTCTTTGTTGTTTCCATTAAAAAATAATAAATCAAGTATCTTCTATATACTGTGATGTTATTATAAATATGGTACAACCATATTCATTCTTCTATTCATCATTTGAATGACATGTCACCATATGTTCATATGTACGGCTTACCGTCACCACGTCGTGATGTAATTGTTATTCAATACATTATTATTTGGATTGGTATAATAATGATGTGTAATTGATGTAAATAATGTATATAACATGATAATGATTCTGTATATATGATGTATCATCCAATTATATATTATTTTAATATCAAAAGAATGATATTCTCGCTCGTGCATACGTACGGATTACCGTCTCCATGAACGTGATGAGATTTGTTCCCCATCATATCCATTCAAGACTAATATTCATTAGATGATTAGAAATAGTTTTTAAAGATATAATATCATTATTAATATGAATAAAATACATCTTATCCATAACATACATTACTTACATAAAAAAGAAAATCAGGGAAAATAGATCAGTTAAAACCCGAAATAACGATAATACTAAGACATTATTAAAAAAGAAAAATTAAAAGATCATTTATGATCTCATATTAGTATATATGATTTTTTTATAATTTAATAACAATTATTTAACCATTATACAGAAGGTTAACCAACCTTCGACTAAGTAATAGTACAAGGTAAGGGTTAATTTCCCAATCTCTTTATTATCCGAGGTTATTTATACGTAATTATCATCTAGGACCCCTTTATCATCCACATCCATGTTTCTTAAAAATTCATTTCCAAACATTTTAACTATTTTCTAAATATTTTGGTAAAGAAATTTATATAGTAATTTGACCTTATATTATTTGAAAGGAATCTTTCCGTCATTTTCTATACAAGGTAATTTATGACCTTTTCGACAAAATTAAGATAAGAATTTTTTAACTTATACGGTGGGTGATGATATATTCCACCATTATAACACCATCAAAACATCCCTTAAATGAATAATATAATATTTCAAAATTTATGTTTTCATAATAATTATGTGACTCTTATATTATTTCCATATAAAAAAGAGATATTTCTCAAAAAAGGTTTTGATTTCATATTTTTCAACATAATTTGATGGATTTTAATTTTATTTGAAATTGTTTTATTATGATAAAATATTCCATATTGTATTGAATGTTTTATGATATGTTTAACTATGGATGTGCTATTTTTATACCATTCATAGTTTATTGTTAAATTATTGACAATTCGTATGCTAGTTTTAATATGATTGTTTATGTTATATTTAAACCTTTTCATATGAGGAATGTATTGGACTTATTAAGTGACAGGTGGAGCCTGCTATAGATCCTCAATGTATCAGTAGGTCTCATGAGACAACTAGACATGGAATTGTCCAAGGTCTTTCCTAATATGATATATGGTTTTGGCCGAGGACTTAATCATTTTTAGACGTCTTGGCTGAGGCTTTTAAAAAATGTTTCAGAATGTTCTACATTAAAAATTCCCTCATTATGAAAATAATATTGATGGTTCATGTGGGAATTCGACTAATAGAATACATATGATTATGTTTTATTATGGCATTATTTACTCAGATCATATTCCTGCCATAAAATTATTCATATTTATTTTTGTTAAAGGCATGTGGTTTCAATTATTCATCATGGTTAATATTTATGTTATCTTTCGCTATATTTCATAGCCTTACTGAGCATTTGAGCTCACCCCATTCTTATGTTTCTTTTTACCAGGTTATGGAGAAGTCAGTTACGAGTGACTTTGAGGCATAATCTAAGAGGCTTGTATGTTTCTAATGGAATAAATCAGTGTGGTATTTATTTTCAATTTGTAAACTTGAACTTATGTATGAATATTTTTTCCAATAATACTAATATGATCGGAATTTTGAGACATTATATTGTTGTGATCAAGCCAATGAAACATAATAATGCACTAACTCTGGGATTCTGGGGTCAGTGCATTACAGTTGGTATCAGAGGAAGTTTAGTACAATCCTTGGAAACAAGATTTAGATAAACTCTGATTAGTTCACATTACCCTAAGACAGAATTTGAGGATTATTATAGAAGATCATCCTAGAATTTTGGTAATGTAGTGATTTTTTGTATTTGCTAAGCAACACATCCTTGTCTAGATACATGTAGGTAGAGGCGACTTTGGCAGAGATGTACCTCAGTGTGAAAACTCCGACAACGAGTTTTGGGCTTGACCAAGGGTATCCTGGTACACGAAAATAGGTCTTTCTCCACTCTTGATTACGATACTCCCGGGGGATATGCTTAGGATAATTCTCATATTCTTTACAATCCATTATGAAGGGATTATGAGTATATACTTCCTCAATGAATATTTATTATTATTAATATGGATTATATCCATAAACTGTTCAATTTATGTATCTATTTTACAAGTTTTCATTTATGTATTGAGATTCATAAACTATTCCAGTGTATGCCATTACATAAAAATGGAGCCATGTGGAAGCAATGGAACTGCATCAATGCATGAACTCTATGTAGGGATTTCCCTCCTCCTCAAGATAATTATAGTGGAGCTGCTGATGAAACTAGTGCTGATCAACTAATCACCACACTAGGAAAACTCACTCAGGTTATGAATAATAACCTTACCCATATGGAGCACCCTGATCCCTAGCATGGAGGAGCAATGTTAGATCGCTTCATGAGGTAACATCCACCAAAATTAAAAGGGAGTACAAATCAATTAGTAGCTGAGAAATGGATAAATTCTATAGAGAAAATATTCCACGACATCGGGAGTAGCGAAAGGGAAAATGTTCTCATGGAAGTTTACTACCTCATTGGAGATTCTGATTAATGGTGGTCATTGATTCAAAACACAAAGGAATATGAGGAAGTATCAAATATGGATTGGAGGGAGTTTAACGAAGTTTTCATAGAAAAATACTTTCTTCATGACCATAGAGCAGATATGGAAAGACAATTTCTGAGTTTGAGGGAAATGGAGGATGAGAATTTTGCAAAGTATGAAGCTAACTTTACAAGGTTAGTGAGGAATGATGCAGATTGGAAACATAACCCAAGAAGTAATATTTATTGTTTCTTTGATGGGTTAAAACCGCTTCTCTATAGAGAATTAGTATCACAATACTGCTCATCATATGAAGATATTGTCTCCTGTGCTATCAAGACATAAATGAAATTTTCTATGTCTTATGAATTTAACGCAATGAAAGAGAAGATGAGATATGGTGAACACTTTAGGAAAGGAAATAAGGAAATGAGGTAGAAGGGAAGAATTGAATTTCCACCCTGTGATAATTGTGGAAGGAATCACCCTGGTGCCTATCTAAAAGAAAAGGAGTATGCTAAAAATGTGGACAGAAAGGTCATCATGCGGGTGATTTTAAGGGAAATAAAGACACTACTAATGTTCAATGCTACAATTGTAGGAATGTGGGACATTATGAAAATGAATGTCCTAAGCGTCAGACAAACTTACCTCATAATAGGCCAAACGATCAAGGCTAAGTTTATGCGATCACTACTGCTGGGATTGATGCCTCGATTGACATGGTGGAAGGTAATGTAATGGTTTCATCATGTTTAGACAATAATTTATTTGATTCTGGATCATCAAAATTTTTCATATCTTCCTAGTTTTCTATGAAAATTAGATATTTCCAATTTTATTAAACAAGGGAGTTGTCTGTAAAAACTCCTAAGGGAAGTATCAATGATAAAATGATTTGTGAATCATTTCCCATTAGGTAATATTAATGTTCTTTATCTGATGTTGTCATCATCATACACATGATTGAATTTGATATAATCCCTAGAATGGATTAGCTTTCAGATCGTGATGCGAAAATTTATTGTAAGAAGAAGGGGGTTACGATTTTTGATGATGATGATAAAGAACACCATATCTTTAGAGAAAAAATGTCACCACATGATTCTTATCTAGATCCACCCCTAGTAACTCAACTAAATTATATTATTGGGGTGGAAGAAAATGAAATAATTGTGGGTGAGGAATGAAATTTTCAAATAGAGGATGCACCTATTGTGAAGCAATATGTTGATGTGTTTCTAGAATGTTTACCTAGACATCCTCCATAATGAGAAATTGAGTTTTACATTGATTTAATTCCTGGATCAATGCCCATATCGAATATGGATTATATAATGGCCATTGTGGAAATTGTGGAACTAAATAAAGAACTTGAGGAATATAGTAATAAAGGATTTATTCTCCCTATTGATTCTTTATTGGGATCCCCTGTCATTTTTTGTTAAGAAGAAAGATAGATCTATGAGGTTATGCATTGACTACAGTGTGATCAATGCTATAAGAATAATGAACAAGTATCACCTACCTAGAATTGATGATTTTTTCGACCAACTTCATGGAGCTCAATAATTTTCAAAGATTGACCTTCGATCTGGATATCATCATTTTTGTGTAAAGAAGGAAGAAATTCCAAAAACAACATTTTGAACTACGTACGGGCATTATGAGTTTACAGTAATTCCATTTTGATTGAATAATGCACCCTCTATTTTCATGGATGTAATGAATAAAGTTTTCAAGGAATATCATGATGACTTTGTAGTGGTATTTATTGCTGATATCTTGGTATACTTCAAAATCATTGAAGATCATGAAAATGAATAGCGCATTATCCCGAAGGCTCTTAGAAGACACAGATTATATAAAATATTTAGAAAGTGGGAATTCTGGATTCAAGAGATTTATTTTCTTAGAAAAATTGTCTCTAAGGATGTAATCTCTGTTGATCATTCTGATACCAAGGTGATCCATGAATTTCCAGCACCGATGAGTATAATTGAGCTACAAAGTTTTATTGGTTTAGCAGGTTATTATCGAATTTTCGTCCTGAATTATTCCCAGTTGGTTAACCCATTAACAAAGAACACATGTAAAGGGGAGAAATTTGTTTCAACAAAAGAGATTAAGGAATGTTTCAAATTACTGAATAGAATATTAGTCAATGCTCATATATTGAATCTACCATCAGGGAATGATGAGTTTGTTAGTTATAGTTATACTTCAAAGAAAGGGCTTTGTAGTGTCCTTATGAAGAGTGATAGTGTAATTGCCTATGCATCACGACAACTAAAAATTCATGAGAAAAACTATCCTAATCATGATATTGAATTAGTAGCTGTAATCTTTTCTTTGAAAATATGGTGACATTATCTCTGTGGTTAAAAATGTGAGATATATACCGATCACAAGTGTTTATGTATATTTTCTCACAGAAAGTACTCAACATGAGGAAAAGGCGATGGCTTGGGCTACTCATGGATTATTATTGGACTATACACTACCTCCTAGGGATGGAAAATAAGGTGGCAAATGCTTTGAGTAGAAAGGATCATGGAGTTTTGAACAAGATGATACTTTAAAAGGATCCTATATACATGGATCTAGTAATAATGGATATGGGAATCCCCAAGGAAGGTTAAACATCAATACTTTTTTAAATGGTTGACAAACCATCTTTACTAGAATGGATAAATAGTTCTCAGATTGGTGATAAAGAGTTTCATAAGAATATTAAAGGTGTGAATGAAGGGAGATTGAGTGAATTCGTATATGAAGATGGAATTTTTAAATTTTGTAAGAGACATTGTGTTCCCGATATACCTGATTTAAAAAGGGAATTGTTGGATGATGCTCACAGTTCAAATTTCTCTATACACCCTGTAAGCACTATGTTGTATAGAGATTTGAAAGTACTTTTTTGGAGGGACAACATGAAGAAGGAGATATCTTATTTTGTGTCGTGATGTATGGTTTTCATCAAGTGAATGTTGAAAGGAATCATCCTGGAGGATTCATGAAACCTCTTCGCATAACTGAGTGAAAATGGGAGAATATTATGATGGAATTTTTCATGGGACTACCAAGGAATCCTAAAAATAATGATGCAATATGGGTCCTTCTTGATTGTCTTAAAATGTCAACACATTTTATTGCTATAATGGAAGGTTAAACACTTGAAAATCTAGAAATAGTATATATTAATGATGTTTTAATCCATTATTGAGTAGCTCTATCGATTTTTTCTAATCGCGATCTATATTTTACATCAGGATTCTGGAAAAGTATTTAGAAAGCCTTGGATAATGAAAATTGTTTGAGCACTGCCTGCCAGCCCCAAATTGATGGACAATCAGAACAGACTATTCAAACCTTAGAAGACATGTTGAGATCATTATCACTTGACTTTCATGGAATGTGGGGTCAATATTTACCTCTGGTATAATTTTCCTTTAACAATAGCTTCTATTCAAGTATTCCGATGGCACCATATGAAGTGTTATACAGAAAGCGATGTCACACACCAACCTGTTGGGATGTTCATGGTGAAAGAAAACTCGTAGTGCTTAAACATGTGGATGAAACGATGAAAAATGTGATGTTAATCCAAAACCACATCGTAGCATCTCAAAGTATGCATAAGAGCTTTTCCGATAACTGATGTAAGGATTTAGAGTTTCAGGTAAGAGATCATGTTTTCTTAAAGGTATCTCCATGGAAGGGTGTAATATGTTTCAGTATGAAGGGAAAATTGAGTCCTAGTTATATAGGACCTTTTGAAATTCTATAATGAATTGGGGTTTTAGCTTTCTGGTTGTAAATGCCGCCAAGTCTCTCTAAGGCTCACGATGTGTTCCACGTATCACGGTTGAGAAAATACATGCCTAACCGAACGTATGTACTTACCTATAATGAATTAGAACTAGAACCTGATTTTTCATATTGTGAAGGTCCTATCACGATTCTTGATACAAGAGAACAAGTGCTGAGAAACCGGGCGACTCGTCTAGGAAATGTTCTATGGAGAAACCATAAGATGGAAGAGGCCACATGGGAACCCGATGAACTTATGATGAAGAACCACCCACATTTTTTATGCAATAATATTCTAGAAATTTCAAGGATGCAATTATTTGATGTAGGGGAGAATGTAATACCCCAAGATTCCATGGTACGCTTCTCTTTTAATAATACAATAGCATGCATTTTACGCAACTTCGAGATCTAACACACCACAACCAGTCAAACTAGCCATTATGAATAGTAATACCCACTTTTTGAAATTTTATAATGGACTTCATTTTGGGATTCGAGATATCAAAATTATCTTAGGGTGAATTTTTTGTATTTTTCTGAAAACTTTCAATTTTTGATGAATAGTGAAAAACCTTGAGTTATAGTTTAGAACTAAATTTTTATTTAAATAATTATTTATTTTATTTAAATTTATTTTAGGTAAAAATATAAAAATAATACATATAAAAATTCAATACAATTCATTGGACTCGGTTTATAATAATTTTAGATATATAAGAATTTTATTGAACTTTTTACAGTATTTTACCGACCTCCTAGGAGCTTTTGCAAATTTATATAAAAGATAATTTTACCGCATCATTGAGTTGAATTTAAAAAAACCCAGAGATATAGTTAATATCAAAAATTAAAATCTGGTTCAGTATGATAAAAATAACTTTTGGTGAATAGTAACTTTTTACTTTTATTTACCGCATTTAAATGTAAATAGGGAAATTAAGGGAAAAATGACATTATTGTTACCTTAACACATGTCATAATTCTATTGGATAACTTTAATTCAACTAAAAACAACCTTAAGAATAAAATATGATCATTTGGGTCCACTTGGATTAGATTAGGACATTTATTATTATTTAATTTAAAGAAGAGATAAAATTGTTAAATTCAATGTTTAATAACTAATTTTTTTTAATATAGTGGTACACATAAGATAAATTATACTATAAATATTTATTAGAAATTTAAAAATATATACTATATAATAATATTTTATTGATATTTTTTATACATTAAATAATTTAATTTATTTATGACACAATGATGATGCTGTAATTACTTAATTAATGAATGATTAAAATAATTGACAATATAAATATCCAAATAAATGTAATTTGATACTTTTTTTGAATTACACTAATTTAGAGGTTAATATTACATATTCTGATTGGTTAGAAGAATTTTTTTCATTGTAATAATTCTGTTATGTATTTTGCAAAAACAAAATACCAAGTAGTGTCAAAATTGACATTAAAGAGTTTTAAAAACAAATATTGTACTATTAATTGATATTATAGTGCTAATAATATAGTGATCATCCAATATATTTATATAATTATAGGTTCACCATCAATGAACCACTTTGGGTTATTATCTAAGTATATAGTATATTTATTAACCATATAATATTAAAATACAAAGAGACATGATAAATGTCATGCTATTTAACTAAGAGTTAAATCTAAAAGATAAAGTTAATATAGTGACCCAAACCTATCTAAAAACAATTGGTTGAGCGGTTTTAGACCCATCTCCACATTATACATTAAATAATCCATTTTTTATCCATTATAAACCGAAAATTATTTTATTATAAAATAATATTTCTAGATTTTCCTAAGGTGCCCCTCACACCTCTTATAAAAGGGAACTCCCCATTCTATCTAACTCACACATTCGAAGCCATTTGGCTCAGCCAAACCCTGACCAAAATCCCTGTCCACTATCCTCCCTTCATCCTAGAGGCATTTATTTAGCCAGAAAGGGAACACAATGATACATTTTTATCAAATAAAAATGAAGAACCCAAAGAAGAATTAAATATTTTGTCACCTCTTTCAAGTTATTTTCTTCTTCCACATCCTCTTTCATTGTTGTTTCCATTATAAAATAATAACTCCAGTATCATCTATATACTATGATGTTATTATATGTATGGTAAAACCATATTCATTATTCTATCCATCCTTTGAATGACATGTTACCATACATGCGTACGTACGGCTTACTGTCTTCACGTCGTGGTGTAATTGTTATTCAATACATTATTATTTGGATGGGTATAATAATGATGTATAATTGACGTATATATTTAATATTAAATGATAATGATTCTGTATATATGATATAACATCCAATTATATATTATTTTAATATAAAAATATTTATATTGTCACTCATGAGTACGTATGATTTACTATCTCCACGAACACGATGAGATTCGTTCCCCATCGTATCCATTTAACACTAATATTCATTAGATGATTAAATATACTTCTTAATGACTTAATATAATTCTAAATATTAATAAGATACATCCTATCTAAAACAAAGATTAATTATGTTTCAAATCATATAATGGAAAATGAATCAGTTAACAACCGAAATGACGATAAAACTAAGATATTATTAACCAAGAAATAATGAAAGATCATATATTATTTCATATTAACATATATGATTCTTGTATAATTTAATAACAATTATTTATCCATTATACAAGAGGTTATCTTACCATTGAAAAAGGAAATGTACAAGGTAAGGGTTAATTTCAAAAAAAAATTATTATTCAAGATTGTTTATACATAATTATCTTCTAGGTCCTCTTTGTCACCCACATCCATGTTTCTTAAAAATATATTTCCAAACATTTTTACTATTTACTAGACAATGGGGTAAATTAATTTAGACCATTTGTTGACATTATTTTTTTGAAAGGAATCTTTACATTTTCTTCCAAATAAGCTACTTTATAACCTTTTTGACAAAATTAAGGTATGAATTTTTTTTACCTTATATGGCGGGTGTGGCTACTTTTCGTTGTTATAACATAATTGAAGCTTCCCTTACAAGATTTGATGAATATTTTCAATATAAATGTTTTCTTCCTAATTATGTGACTCTTAAATGATTTCAAAATAAAAATAGATATTTCACTAAAAAAAGGTTTTGATTTCATCTATGTCAACATCCTTTGATGAATATGAAATTTATTTGAAGTGGATTTGTTATGATAAAAACATCAATATTATATTGAGGGTTTTGTGATATGTTTGACTGTGGGTTTTCTATTTTTATAACATTCATGGTTTATGGGTAAATTATTGACATTTCATATTCTATTTTTAATATAAATGTTTAAGTTATATTTCAACCTTTTCATATGAGGAATGTATTGGACTTAGTAAGTGACGGGTGGAGCCCGTTATAGCTCCTCGATGCATAGGTTTGTCTCATGAGACAACATGACATGGAATTGGCCGAGGCATTTTCCAATTTGATATATGGTTTTGTCCAAGGACTTAATAATTTTTAGACGTCTTGGACGAGGCCTTGACAAAATGTTTCAGAATGTATGCCATTATACATTCCCTCATTATGAAAATATAATTTATGGTTCTTATGGTCATTTGACTAGTAGAATACCCATGATTATGTTTTATTATTGCATTATATACATTGATCATAATCCTTCCATAAAATTATTTTTTTATTATTGGTAAAGGAATGTGGTTTTAATTATTCACCATGGTTAATATTTATGTTATCTTCCACTGTATTGCTTACCCTTAATTAGAATTTGATCTCACCCCTTTCTTATGTTTCATTTTCCAAGGATATGAAGAAGTTAGTTATGAGTGACTTGCAAGATTAATCTAAGAGGCTTGTATGTTTCTAATGGAATAAATTCATGTTTTATATCTTTTCCAGATGTAAAGTTGAACTAATTTATGAATCTAGTTTCTAATAATACTAAACTGATCGGTCATTTGAGACATGATTTCCTTGTGATCATACTAATGATACGAAATAATGCACCGACTCTGGGCTACCAGGGTGGGGGGTTTTAATATGAGATAGATATAGGTTATGAAATCAACATAATAAAATATTATTATATTTTATATAATATTTTTTCATATTTTAAATATTTGTATAATAATTAATGTATTAATAGAAGAAGTACAAAATAAAATTTTTATTGAAGAAAATTAATTTTTCATAGAACAACCTTTATGGTACCTATTATAAATGACCCTAGGATTGGTATTTTAGGAAGAAAAGAAGATCTGGAAATTTTATAATGGTGTTTTAGTAAATTTTTCTTGGTTCTATTTAGAAAAAGGGATTATTAGGTGTCATGAAGTGTGGGGGAGGAAATTCCATTTTATAATTGAGGAATGACATCTTTTTAAAATACAAAAAACTATTGAATAAGGGGAAGTCACTATCAAACCATGTACATAAAAATTTGATAAGTAATAGAGTGTATATATTATATGGTCTATAAAAACCTTTATTAGAAACAATAACACCTGTTTTTAAGATTGAATTCATTAACCTTTATTTATAGTTAATTATCCCATATTATTTTTCCCCAAGATAACTTGTATATTTTTATTTAAAATTGTAATTTATCCTTTAAAATAAAATAAAAATGACCATTATTATATTTATTGTAACCGCATATTCAATATATGAAATAAAATGTATTAAATAAAAATCCTATATTTGAGTAAAATTAATTTTTACACAAGCACATGTAATGTGCAAAACCCTATTTTAACCATTATCATAGTAATATTTTTTTTATTGTATGTAATAATAATTATTTAAAAAAATTAATATGAAATTATTATATAATATTAATTTTTCATATTAAAAATATATATTCCATTTTATTAAATTTAAATCACAAAATTGGTAGGTTGTATTTTAGGATTAATCTGAATGATGTGGAGAAAATTTGGTTTTTGAAAGAGACAACATTCCAAAGTATTGAACTTTTTAATATAAAATATCAATATTAAATTGATTAAAATGAACTAAATGGAATTAAAAAATATATAATTTTACTCATTATACTTTTAAAACCATATTAAATCAAATATGATGTCTTTATATTAAAAAAAATACGTTTTTAATAAAACCTTTATTTTTAATAATTCACTGAAAATTTTATATTTTTAGAAAATTCTCATAATATCACTATAGCATAAATTCGAGATTATAATTTAAAAATTTAAGATAAAATTTTGATTTTAATTTCTTATTTTTGGAACAAGTTATCAAAAAATAAGTGATCAAATGGTGATAAAATAGATTCTTTAGAAAAAAATTGTTTTTAAGGGTAAAATTGGATTTATTATTTTCTCATACAATGAAATCACATAAGATGAATGTAAAAATATTTTACGTAATATATAATATATAAAATTAATTAATATAATTCACCAAAATGTATGTATATAATTTACGTGGAATAATCTCATTTGTGTTCATAGAGAAATGGATTTTGAGAAAAATGATTTACATTATTTTTAAATTGTTATTTTTTCAATTCAATTTAATTGGTAATTAGATAATTAAATATTTATATATATGTGTGTGTATAAAAAAATATATTTCATAATTTATTCAATCATATTCATAACTTTCATTCCAATGTCTAGGTTATAACTATCATATTTTAAAATTTAATAGTATATTTTGTTTTGTTAAAAATTAGTGTTGAGTTTAAACTAGGATATCTATGTGATAAAATTTCCTTAATAAAAAATGAATATAATCTAGGGGTGGTACATTATACCCCCCATAAAATTAATTTAACCCTAATATTTACTTTACACTACTGTAAATAATTTTATATACTTATACATCATCACACCCTCAAGTTACCACATAGATTTATGGATTTTATGAATCTATAAAGAAACATTTAATAGGTTACTGGTCTTGTATTTTTATTATATTATCTCTATAATCTATAATATATAATAGATTTTCCTCATAATAATGATAATTATATATTGTGTGGACATTAATTTACATATATGTAAAGGATCAGGTAGTAATTTCCATAGGATAGATACCTGGAACACACGATAAACATTATAGTGATTGAGGGGAAGTGCCAAATGATATGAAATTATCCCGATAAAATCCATATTTTAAAAAGGATCCAAACATCAAGGACAAAATTCCCATTATACCATAAGAAAAATTTCATCCATTTTTCTTTGATCAATTTCTACTTGATCTCACACTCTATGAAATAAAGATTCGTGATGTTTTTTCAATTTTATTCATGAAGCACTAAAATCATCATAAGATTCATTACATATTTCCTTAGCCTAAAAATATTTACTCAAATAATTGTTTAAACAAGTTAACAAATAACATACAAGGATTAATTTAATCTATTCAATAAATATTTGCCCATAAAGCTATATGAATATAGGTCTAACCAAAATTTAATATGAATGATTGGAATAAATTTATATCATATTTTTTGATGAAAAAAATAAAAATAATATAGTTTTAATCCAATAATATTAAACCCCAATCTCTTCAAATATTTCACAATAAAGCCATATATGTTTCCAAAATAAAAATTACCTTAATTTATTCAAATAATATCCTATATTTTCCAAAAAACTAAAATTGTAAATTCATGTTTTTCCTTCTACATGTACATGACCATATTTTAATGATGAATATAAAATATGATATCCTTATTCTAGAATTTATATAGATATAGATAATAAAATATCATAGAAATATCATATTTCACACATGGATTCATAATAATATTTTTGTATAGCCCATTGGTTTAAAATTCATTTTGAAAGTCCACATTATAAAGTTCCATAATTATCCGGATTCAATTTAGATATTTTTTTTCCATAAGAAAATACTTTTTTCAATTTTCTCTAATTGTTTTGGAAGCCTATCATCATCATTAACACATAGATAGGGAGATTTATTTTCATACAACCCAAAATCCTTTTAGTTGAAACACATGAGTGTGAGTGGATCGTTATATTGATCTCTTTCTCTATTAATTTTATTGAATTGAATTTTATCATAACTAATACATTCTTTAGCATGATGGAAAAAAATTACAAACCTGAAAAACATATATTTATTTTTAGGAATTTACCTCAGTGCTTCATCCATATTTTTTTCTTTTATGTGATATATATTTCCTTCCACCATGTTATTTATCTTATTTCTTATGAGACTCAATATTCCATTTCATATCAAAGCCATGTGAATTGTCATAATATAAAATTTCTATTTCTAGCTACAGTTTGCCTAAAATTACTTCTTCATTTCCACAAATGTCTCTTATATAAAACAAAATTTAAATATTTATTTTTAAGAAACTCAATAATTGATCAATTTTTCTTTTAGGTATGATTATTAATTCAAAATCATACCTATAATGTCCTGAAAAATTAGATTCATCAGTACCAATAGATTCACTGTCCTTCTGTTTGTGATTAAAAAATACATTCTCCATTATTTTTAGTACAATTTTATTGAATACTTATGGAAAAATAACTCCTTAAATGCATTCTATTAAATGGATTATAATTACTAATCTTGAATCACCTCCTATATAAGGTTCCTCCAATTATATGCTTCACCTTCAAAATGATAAACAACCCAAATGATTTTTTATGCCTGAAACATTAGTGAATTGAAAAAATATTTTCAGTTGAACTGATCCAATGACCAATGTCTAGTGGATTAATATCCCCCTAAAATAAGGTGGATTTTTCATTATGAATGAATCAACAAAACATTGTTCCCTATATTTTTCATTTGGATGTAAATCGTGACTCATATCTTGAGAATGTTTTTAGATCATGGTAATGAGATTTTTCATTCCATCTTCATTAAAATTTGGTTTTTCATGAGGTAAATCATTAAAAAATCTATTTTATTCAGTATGTATGCGATTACTTTAGGTGCCATACGTTGAATAAAATGAAAAATAATAGTGTGAGTAATAATAATCATAATAGGAAATCACATAGTCGTCGAGAATCATTTATATGTTTTCTAAATCATGAATCCTTTTCAATATAAGACACATTAGGTTTACCCTAGACCATTCATGATCATCAAACATTCAAATCCACCAATATGGTTTGTAAATAAATTGTGAATTTAAAAAACATAATATCCCCCAAGATTAACAAAACAAGGTTTGCATTAAGGGACACTCACATAGATATTAAATATTTTCTAATGAAACCTTCAATCAGATTTAAACTATAAAAATTCAACCATTAATACATATATATTACCTATTTTTAGATTAATATTATTGAGTTTTCACATAAAAGTTCTTGAGGATCATAATGGTTTAGTTTCAATGGAAACATAGAATCATAAAAAATAGGTTTATAAGTGAACTACATCGTCTCCTACTAAATTTTTCATGACTTTCACCCATCCTAAAAATATCATACATAATACCTTTCTTCACAACCTAGTAAAATGAAATATAAGAAAGGTTGATCATATATTCTATGAACGGGTAAACATTGGAGATATCAACAGAACTTAGTCGTAAGGGTATGTGAACAAGATAATAACATCTAAAAACCAAACCTTTTATACCATATATCATACTAATGAGTCATGTAATAATGATTAGTACTTAACTATAAATAAATAATAGTGGAAATTAATAAATGTAATCTATGGGATAATACATAAGAAAGGTAATGTGAAAAAAATTAAATCTTATCATATTATGAACTTTTATTAATAGAAATCGGTTTACTCATTATGCTAAGTAAATTTGGTTAGGTCTTAAAATATACTTATGTTCATGAAAATTGTTCCACGCATAAACCTATGTATATGAAATTTAACAGCTCATATAACTTTATAGAAATGAAACCTAGTCCACACATAATCCTTTGAATAATAAATTTGGTTCATACATGACATACATAACTCACGAGTTTTCCATATTTCATTGATTCCTTGGTGGGAGATATTGGTTCCACCCATAACATAAAACAAATTAATTATATGTGTTCCATATAATCCAAAAAATCATCATATTAGAATCAATGAAATGAAATGGGTTTCATAACACATTTATCATATCATAGTCCATGAAATCAAATGGCTTTTATAAACATTTAATTATTTTATAATCGACAGAAAAGAAATATATTTCCTAAAAATAATATCATCATAAAAATAAACCACGTAGAGAAAGAATAAATATTATATAATTGGATCATATCCCATTTAAATATTAATTAACTTCCAAGGATTTCATCTTACATGAAAAATTATTTTGAAATATCACTTAGAAACTTTATAGAGGAATATATCATTTTCACATTGAAGATATACTTTTTAACACTAAAAGTTAACAAGACATTGTGAAAATACTTTTCCTTGAAAATAAGTATTGAAATATATAAATTATTTTTTAAAACATTGAGTTTTCATAATAGATGGGAAATTCCATTCATTATGTTCTTGTTAAAAAAAGATTCCCTTCACATTTTTAGAAAAATCAAAATAAGATATATTTATTAAACCACATGAAATTAATTTTTTACAGTAAAAAATTATATAATTTAATTTAAAAATATATTGGAAAAATAAGTCATTCTTTGAAACATTTTTGGAACACATAGATATGGAAGAAAACTGTATTTTCAATCGAAAAGGAAAATATATTATATTTTCATTAAAATAATTTTTTTGAATCATGATTACATAAAAAGAGAAAAATGAAAGGATTTTTTTTCTCAAGAAATAATTAGTGTATTATAAATTTCATGATGTTATTGTGATATATTTCACTGTATTTTAATCATCAAAAACTTAATAATAAACTATCTCTATTCACAATGAGATTGTAACATGAAATTTTTACCACTATGGTATCATTTAAATCATAAAAAACAAAAAGTTATAACAATAAAAAAATTATCGATCATGTGATAAAATAAATTCATGATATAAATAATAAAATGGGTAATATATATATATATCATAATATATGATTGGTGCATAACATAAGTTTTGTCCCAAAGAAGGAAATTTGTGACAAAAATAACATACCTTGAGTAACGAATTCCATTATACAAATTAAAACCTAAAATATAATATATATATATATATATGATTTTTATTATATATTATAAAACCATATTTTTATATTTCATTACCTAAATGATTTACTTATAACCATTTATTACCCCTTTATTATTAATTTCATGTTTAAATAATGTTTTGGGTAATAAATGCTTGGTTTTTTCAAGTATATTTTGATTTGGTATTTTTGGAACCTTTAAGATTATCATAATTATTGAATATAAATAATTTTAACCTTCATATAAATATAATATTTATTCATTATAAATTTATTTATATTAATCCATAAAATTTAGAGATAGATAAAAAATACACCATTTGGGGAGATGGTAGGTCTTAAGTATTTGTCAATGTTGTTCCCAATTTCTTGATGAAAGGAATGAAATAATGGTAAATAGTATATCACAGTTATAGATTCATTATTTTTTCTATATATCACAAATATTAATTAAATTTATATTTATTACCTTCCATGTAGAGCATAAGGGGAAATTGAATCACATCTCTCAATGAGGTAGTTGTCCTCCGTACACATTAACGACATTATTATATTCCCATGGAATTGTATGTAAGATGTTATATTTGATATTATAATTCAATAATTATAATAATATTGTAAATATGATATATAAATATTTAATCCATTATTATATCCTTCTATGAGATGTGGATATGGAAGAAGTATTACACCAGTTCACGAGGTTGGTAGTCTGTTGTACACATGATCATCAATTTATTTCACATTTTATGGAAGAGGAGATAGATATAAGTTATAAAAAATATATTTATATATTATAAAACTATTTAATTATGTTTTTATTTTTATTATATTAGTGAAGTTGGAAAGAGAATAAGTACAAAAAAATATTTTAACAAAGATAATAATGTGTAGTATTTAATATTTTTGGACATATTTTAGAACATGGATTATTATTTTTTGTATATATTTTCGAAGGGTTTTTTTGATCTAAAGTGTTTAATAAGTGTGAACAAGGGATTGGAGGAAGTCGCAATTTATAAATGGGGAGGAGTGTCATTTTATTAAATACCTAAAACTATACAATAATAGGAATTCAATGTCATACCATTTTCCAAAAAAATGGTAAATAATGGATTACAAAGATTATGTGGTTGATCCAAAATGATATTGGAAATAAAAACACTTGTTTTAAAAATTTCATTCCTTCAGCTATAACTTTACATAATTTTACCATTTTACATTTCCCTAGTGTAACTTGTATCTTTTTATTTACATAGGTGATTTATTTTATAATATTAATGTTAAAATGATTCTTATTATTAAATTTCAACCCACTTATTCTAAATATTATATCTAATCTATTAATTATTAATCTATTGTGTGTATAAAATTAATTTTAACACAATAGAATGTAACACACAAAACACTCTGTTATCCTTAATGACAATAAATATTTTTTATTGTCTTTTTTAATAATTATGACAAAAAATTAATCTAAACTTATAGTACAATATTATTTATTCTGAATAAAAATGGGTAATGAATATTTACCAAATTTGAATCATACAATTAAAATAATTTAATGTAATATTATTCTCATTGATAGGATTTAAAATATGTTTTCCAAATAGGAAATTCTCAAGAGTATAAAAAGATTTACTATAAAAACTATATATAAAATTGATTCGTATGAAATAAATTGGATAAATTAATATATTATATAACAGATGATAATTTTATAACCATATTAAAATTATTTTAATGTTTTTAAATTCATTAAAAGAAAATAATTATCTTAATAAAACCAATATTTTTCAATATTCATTTTAAAATGTTTATTTATAGAAAAATATAAAAAAGAACTAAAAAATAGTTTTAAAATTATAATTTAGAGAATGAAGATAACATTTTAAAATAATTTATCTAAATATTGATAAAATTTATTTTAAAACAAGTGTGCAATATATGAAAAAATTGTATTTTTATAAAAATATAGTTTTAATAGTAAATTTGGATTTATTATTATCTCATAACTAGAAAACAATTAAGATGAATTTTAAAGAATTTTATTGAGTAAATAAAATAATAATTTAATTAAAATTATTCACCAAAAGTTATTTATATAATTTATTTAGATAAAACACAATTATGTTGATAAAAAATAATTTTACAGGAAAATATTTCATTTATTTTAAATGGTTTTTATTTATTTATTTATAAATAATTGGTCATTATTGAATTAATTGTAAATATATGTTTGTAGCATATATATAATAATTTTAATTTTCCTATTAATATCTACTATTCCATGGCTTGGTGATAAATATCATATTAAATATTTCAATAAAAATCAATATTTAGTGTAATGAAAGGTATGGATAAAATAAATTTATTTCATTAAAAATTTTAAACAAGATATTAGGGTGTTACATAAGTACTGTAAAAACGTTGTTTTTTGGATAAATGAATACATGAACCACCAATTCATAAAATATATACATCATCTCTAATGATGTTTGTCATTATTATCACACTTCTTATACACATCATATATAAAACATTTCTACAAATCCATGGTAGAAGGAAACATAATAAAGGGTGAGATCATATTCTTAGTAATTGTAAACATATGGGATATCAATGATCAATTGACCATATTATGAGCATAATGGTATGAGAACATGTGAATAACATTTGAAAGTCATACCATTTAAATCATAGATCCCAACATAGAGTAATGGGAAAAATCATAGTAGATCACACAATATGAATCATATATGAATAAGGGAACCAAATCCATAAGAGAATAAAAATAGAATAAGATAGTATTTAGGGGAATATGGAAAACCATATAAAATCATTTCCTTAGTATTGAAGTCTTATTTTAAAGACTATAATTGTGTATTGGTTTTACTCCTCAAACCATCATAGTTGATATGGTTCACTCCAAATACTATCATAATGGGTTGGGTTCACTCCTGAAACTATCATTGTAGTAAATTTTCACTCAAAATACTATTATAGTTAATATAGTCTATTACTAAATTCTATTCACTCAATATTCCAGTCTTATTTATATCATGATATATCATTCATTACCTAGTGCATTAACTTTTTATATAATTATGGTCCAACCAATATTATAAATAAAACCATATATACGTGTTCTACATTATAATTAAAGATTTATCATATCAAAACTAATTAAATAAAATCAGTTTCCTAAATATTTCAGCATAGCATAACCCATGGAAATTAAATGGAAATGATAAATTTATTTTCATCAAAAAATATCCATCTATAGAAATAATAAGTATGGTATCCTTAGATCATATATCTAATAAATAATTATTGAAATCAATTTATTTGTCTCTTATTAATATTAACACCATTAGAAAATTTTTAAATCATTTTAAGGGAAAATAGGCTTTCTACATTGTAAATTACATAAAGAAAATAAAAAAACCACAAATTATTTCAAAAATACACTTCCTTGAAAATGTACTTAGATCCTTATAAATGAGGATATAAAATATTTGGCTTTCATTATGGTAAGAAATTCAGTTTAGGCTTTTTGATTTAAAAAATAGTCCTTCAAATGATTATTCGGAAAAGTAAAAAATTCACTTGATCTAAAAATGATAAATTTTTTAAAATAATTTTTAATGAAATTATAACATAGTTAAAATTTTATTTAGAAAATAAATGGATAAAAATGAAATTCTTATTTTCATTATTTTTTAAAACATTAATGTAGAAGAAATTGGTTTTTCAAATAAAGATAAAGTCAAATTGGATTTTCCTTAAAATGTGGTTTTGGTATCAAGAGTCCATAAAGAGAGGAGAATGAAAGGAAAAATATATTATCCAAAAATATCCATTGAATAAAAAATTTACTGATTTTCAGGAGATTTATAAAATAATATTTCATCATCAAAGTATTAATCAAAACCAGGCTTCATAAATATTGAGACTGTAACATAAAACCCTTCCAACATAAAATTTTAATCGTAAGAACACCGTAAGGAATATCCATATATAGATATGTAAATTAGATTTAAATTTATAAAAATTAAAAAAAATAAATTAGAATAATATACACAAAAAAGTAAACAATTGTTGAATATGGAATGCGTCTCCCAAAAATAAAACTGAGACGCAAACCTCTTACCTGAAGTTGGATTCTCTTCGGAAGTTATTTAACCACCTATATATTTAATTTCATTTTATTTTAAATATATAATATAATATTTTAAATTAATATTATATAATATATATTGATTACCTATATATTTCTACTCATTAATAAACGTAGATTTCTAGAGAATAATTTTTACTTACGTATGAACATAATTTTTACTTTTCAAAAAATGAAATAAAATAAAATTAATTATTAGTTAATTAAATAATCATTATTAAATCACATAAATAATATATATTAATAAAATACATCATTATTACAATAAAAATTAAATAAAAAATTAATCAAATAACTTTCTGGATGTGTTTGTCAATACGTATGCACGAGTGAGATTATATTTTTCTAATGTGTTGGATGGTAAGACAGATGAAATTATATTATCATTAGAGATTAAAAATTAATTCATAAATATTATCAATAAACAATAAACATATCAATTTATCCACCCATAATATATAGGGATGAATAATTAATTTTATTTCTACATGGATAGGATAATATGTATATACGCATGAGCGATACATTCATTTTGAACTTGATGAGAAAGTGGGAATATATTTGTGGTTTCATAAAAACATAAAACTTCTATATATTTAGGATAATAAAATTATTATTTTATGATATATACCATATATATATTTTATTTAAAGAATATATAAAAAATGAAGTGATTGGTTAATTAAATTATCTCTTTCCTGAAAAAATTATATAGATATCCAATTTAGGATCCTAGGGATGGTTTTTGGATTGAAAGAAACCTATATAATGTGTATATAGAAGTTTAAAAGATATTTTTTTATGTGATGGGGGATATTGACCACTCAAAGTGTTGTATGGAATAGAACATAGGGGTGTTAGTTTTTAATTTAAATGAGGGGTACTTTTAGTATTTCGTACAAAATTAAATTATAGTAAATTCATTCTCAATAAAAATACATAAAAATGATATAAATTCAATTT
The DNA here is from genome assembly GCA_963277665.1 of Viscum album. Lineage (NCBI taxonomy): Eukaryota > Viridiplantae > Streptophyta > Magnoliopsida > Santalales > Viscaceae > Viscum > Viscum album. Next base: position 867,890,732 of record OY728120.1, read on the forward strand.
TTATATATTATATTGTAAAAGTATCATCAACCAATATTATTTTTATTTTAATCCCTATCTTTTTGTTTAACCCCTTAGTTAACATTATTTTACCATGGCTATGATAATGTATTTTTCATGCTTAAGGGGTTATAAAATTAAATGTAATGTAAAAATGGATAAAAAATGGATTTTATAATAATTTATTAACCATATATTAAATAATGTATCCAATTTTATTTTAAAAAAATTTAATAAAATATTAATTTAAAATAAAATATTTAATTTCAATTTTGATACTATTCATTTAGTTATTATTATAAGAATTAATGAAATGCTTTCAATTCAATTATAGTCCATTTAATTAAAAATAATATGGAATAATTATATATAAAATCATGTAAGACTATAAATTTCTTTTATTATATTACTTTTAATATTTTTAAAATCATTTAATTTAATTTTTTATTAATTTAAAAAATAGTATTTATGTGTTGTGTAATTCTTTTATGGTAATTATATAATTATGAAAAAGTATAAATAAATTTTTATAATGTATATAACTTCATTATTATCAAAATTGAAATTTATATTAACTCATAACATGCTTTTTTATAATGTTTACACATAAGATATATTTAAAACTAAGAGAGTGGCACATTGTAACCTTCGTTGCTTTAAAATATAAATGGGTCATTTTCAGGGAAAAATTTCCATTAAAAATGATTTTCCAAAATAAGGTGATACTGGTCAAATATCATTCATTAAAAAAACTGGGCCGAACATTGTGGCCTTATCACATTGTTTTAACATTGATTAACCCGATTTACACTTTTTCCAATATTATAAATTTTATTACAGTTACTATTCATATTACCTAGAAATTAAAGGGAATGATTTACCTTTTTAGGAAAAAAAATTATAAATATACAATCCATTTTTCAATGTTCAGTTTTTACAAGTGGAATAAATTAAACAAAGCATGAAATTCAAAACAAAAAATGTTTTTTCAGGAGAAATTCCTTTTTATGTATAAATATGTATTTATACCAAATTTAATTATAAAATTCCTTTCAAAAATTTTAAATGGGTTTTTTGAATTAATATGAAATAATAAAATTTCAAAACATAACATAAATAAACTAATAAATTTTAAATACATTAAAAATGCATGTTTCAATAAAAAACAATATTTTTCACTATTTAGTGAAAAATTAAATACTTCAAAAAATTACTAAATATCTCCATAATAAAATATTTATATAATGATTTCAAAAAAGATATAATTTTTTTAAATTATAATTTATAAATTTTCCTAAAATTATATATAATATTTCTCATAAAAGACAATTAAATTTATTTTTGAACAATACAAATTTTTTAATAATAAACTGACTTTAATAAAAAAAATGTGTGCTTACAACCGATATATTAATCAATGATTTTTTATATACTATAGAAGTAATATATATTACATAATTTGGTTAATCGAATTCATCCCTACCAATAAAATAGATATTTTAAAATAATAACATTAATATAAAAATATTTTCTGGTTCGTTTAAGTACAATGTTGCATGTCATATATGCAATCAAACATATGTCAGGACAGTTTTCATCAGTATATCAAACTTCATGAGTCATGAAATAAATAAATGATATTATTAATGTCTATTGACCATTATCCATTATTATAGATAGGAATATCATATAACCCCATAACATACCTAATTTCTACCAGTGGGTATGTTCTCATAATCATCCATCTTGGAGATTACCAAGTGAAAATGTCATCATAATAAGTCTCATCCAATTACAAGTAATCACACATGAATGTTAATGTATTATTTGTCCTATTATAGTATTTTAACCAACTTCAGAACTATTTTTAAGAATATCATCATAGCACTTTAAGGTTCTTATAATGATAGGGGACCGTTAACACCTTTTCAATGTGACGAATAACATTGGACATTGTTAAATCATAACAATGGAGAAAAATGAATGATATATTATAAGATATTTAATTAATATTCAATTACTAAAATATTTATGTAATAAAAGAATAAGTAGTTTTTCCTAGGTCAAAAACTTCAACAAACTCAATCATGGACTAGATAAAAAGGCATATGCCTATTAGTCCACAAGACACCACATTATTATCATGTTTCTACTGAGTTACAGTTTTAGTCAAGGTTTTACCATGTTTTCTTTTAAGGAAAAACTTCTCATGACATCATTACCACTCTGAGAAAAAATCCTCAAGAGTTAACACATTCAATGTAGGTTCTTTTTTTGCTGATGTGATTTTGTATCTTTTTTTTATATCCAATCCATTATTTTTATCAAAATAGTGTGTGGTAGGATATTTACTACTAGGTACCACACCAAGCTCATATATAATTTTTTATACCCAAAATGATCATTTATCTTTTATAGAAGCCTCAATATAGTTGGATTTTGCTATATAATATGTGATAATAATCTCATTTCAGCTCTTCCAGCTCCCAAAACCACCAAATAATCTGGAAATATATCCCCTTTATGATTTAATATAATCATTCACTATTTATAAACATGCATAAGCTTATCCCTTGATGAACAGTTCCACATATCCTCTATAGACAAGTAACATGTCCTTAGTAATCCTTTTATACTTACAGATAACATTATTTACCATCCAACGGTGGTCCTCATCTTTATCTCAATTTATTATTTCTACACGAAATTAATAGGAGACATCTAGACTATTACATAGCCTAAAATTCATGATAGGACCTATTGTTGATGCGTATGGAAAACTTTCCATTATATTTCATTATTTATGTGTTTGAGAAAAAAAATTCTATGAAAAATGAATGCCTCTGTGACATTGGTAATTGTCTCTGTTTAGATTTTCCAATAATAAATCTATTTATTATATTTTAAATATATATAATGTAGTTTAGTATGAGTTTATTATTTGATTTATGACTATAAATCTCGATCCCAAGAATTTATTCCAACTCACAAATGTCATTCATGGAGAAGAATTTAATTAAACAAACGTTATTAGATCATATGATCAATATTTAAATTCAAATAAGTAACATTTAATCCACATATCCTATTATTGAAATTAATGTACTATTAAAAAAATATGTATAGATAGAAGGATCAAATTATTTATTTATCAAACCGATCTCTATTATATATTCATTAAAACAAATATTCCATCACTGAGATGTTTACTTTGACACATAAATGAATTCATTTCAATTTAGATAACTATTTGTAATAATTTAGAGTCAAAAAACATTTATGTTGGTTTATATAAACATCCTACAAACATTTTACATTCAGGGATATTGTTTTGAAATTAATTTTCTAAATATCATAATCTCGGAAGGCCCTAATGGAAAGCGGAATTATAATGGATTTCATAATTTCATCAAGTGAAAAGTTTCTGTATTATTTAGTTTCTTGTTTCAATATAAACACATTTGAAAACAACCATTCCTTATAGGTTATGACAAGTCCTTTGATATATGGTTTCTTCATGAATACCCATTTACAACCAGGATTTTTTATATCCACCTAATGATATACCAAAAATATAGAGTTTATTTTGGTACATAGAATCCATTATTTAATTCATGGATTATTTCCACTTGGAAACATTCATCCCACTTAATTATTCCATGTAGGTTAGATAATAATTATTACAACTAATAACTAGTCACTATCCTAATTACCTAGAAAAAATATCATTATAGAGTGATAACCAAAATTGTACTCATGTTTTGTACTTGAGTCTTGGAAATATATTCTTCTTTCATGGGACTTTATAGAATCTATTCTTATGTTATCTCCTGAGTAAATTGAGTCTATATTTCAAGGAAGTATTTATCACAACCACCGTCACATTTAGAGATAATACCCTTCTCATTAAATGTGTTACATCTTCAGATATTGTTATTTATCTGAATGATGGTATAGTAATTATCCATTTGTTTTTTTGGGATAACCTATAAAGATAAACTTTATGGCATGGGGTGAAAGCTTGTTACTTGAAGTGGCCATAACAGATTCGTAAAAACCCCACAAATATAATTATGAATATAAAGGTATCATTACATTCCATAATTGGTATGGTATAACTACATCCTCATTATTTGGAACTTTATTTAGTACGTATGATATTGTTTATCATGAAAATCCCCAGAAGTATAAAAGAATATTCACATGAATCATCATTGATCTCAGCATTTCTAACAATTTGTGGTCCCACCATCACTTACAACATTCTAATGAGGTGTATATAGATGAGTGAGTAGATATATAATGAAAAAATACTATAAATAATCAATTGAGTAGTGACTAAGACTGTCTCCACCACATTTTGAGAAGAGTTTCTTAATCTAATTACCATGACCATTCTAAACATTATTCTATTATTCCATAAATGTTTTAGAGGAATAAAAATTATACCTCATCATGTTGACATATTTATATCTAATAAAATAATTTTAAAAGTTATGAATTATGATTACCCACCCCTTGATTTAATAAGAAAATGTCAACACACATAAATATGAACTAAATGAATAACCTCTTAGGATATTTCACCTTTTTCAATAAATGTAGAATTTTTTATTTTTCCGTGTAAGATTATGTGACATATTCCTTGTGGTTTTGGTTTAAAAGATTATAACTATAAATCTTGGATAAATTTATTAAATAACTTCTCATTTACAAGACATATCCAATGATTCCAAAATTGGGTGTGGTATGAGTCATGTGAAATTGCTTCATAATCGATTTACATTACATGGTTTGTGTACTCTAACATAAAAAGATCGTTATTTATATTTTCCTTACTATGAAAATTCTATATTTATAAAATATTCTTGATTTATTCCTAAATGTGAAAATAAATTCATCCTCTCCAATTGTGGATATAGAAACAATGTTTCATGTTATGTATTCCACATAATAAAAACCTTTCAAAACCATGATAATTCATATTAGAACCATGAGGTGGTTGTCGCTGATATCAACAACAAGTTTATCTTAGTTGGATACTCGTAGATCTTTCTTCTCCCTATTAATCTTTTTGAATCATCCTTTTTCTTGTATTAGAATTCATATGTGATCACCACAAGTTTTATCAAATAGATAATTTTTTGAAATTGTTAGTGTATAATTTATAAACATTCCACTAAATCTTTCCCTTTATTCTTTGAATAGGTGTAGTTTTTCTTCCAGTTTCACTTCAAGCCACATGAAAAATATATATCACAACATTCTCTTTATTTTCCCATGATCTTCCTATTATGGGAAGGGAATGAATAATATTTAATCATAGAGATCATTTCTTTCACGTTTTGTTTATTCATTATAAGGATGAAATGATTTCTCATTGTTATTTTCTTGGTCTACATGGTGAAGTAAAGTAATTAAATCCAATAGAGACTTATCTATATTGTTAAAATAAAAATTGACAAAAAAATGAGCTGCACTAAGGGAGTGATGTAATAATGAGAGTGATACCAATATTGTTAGGGTTTTTAAACCCTAAAACCACTAGATTTTCAAACATAGAAACCAATCTTGACTTTTTGAGGAATATTTATATAACCCTCCATAAAATTGAATTGATAAATAACCATAGATATCTCAAACCATTCATTTCTATCTCTCTCCTAGTATTGACCCTTGAGATGCTCGATAATTCTATATGAATTCATGTTTTTGTTAGAAATCCTGAGTTCAGTAGATAACGAAGTTAGAATAAATCATTTAATACTGACAGCTTCATTGATATGTTATTTCTTTACTACGAAATACTCACCACTCGAATCCACGGAATGTAGAGCAGATATTGAGAATTCTAGCATGTAATATTTCTCTTCATGGAATATCACAAATTGAAGTCTCTTGAACCACTAATGGATGTTATATATAGTAATGATATGTTCTTTATCCAATATAGATCATTGGAATGTTGTGGATGAAGAACATGAAATTTTCAATAATTATTTAATTCATTATTATTAGTACATTTTAGGACAAAAATATATGTACGAAATAATAATAATTAATTTTTATTAAGTCACCTACTATTTAATCATGTCCTAATATCACTCAAAATTTAATTTTTAATGACTAGTAACAAAGAAATTCCTATGGAAAGGATACATATTTACCTTTATTATGATCTGTACATTGTCCATGAAATCCATAATAAGCTTTTTAGGTAGGCAAGCTTTCAAAATGGGCGATTGTAGCTCATTGATCCATTGAGTGGAATCCCAAATCTTAAAATCCTATCATGGATTCCCTCAACATTTGTCACCAAATATGTATAAAATAAACTCTTTTAGTTAAATCCAACACATGTTCAGCTAATCCATCCCAAAACCCTCATGATTAATCCAGAATAAAAGTAAGTGACTAGAAATTGACCATGTAAACACATGGTTCTATAGATACATTCTAGATAATATAATGGAAGAATTAGTCAACAAAATATATTTTTAATGGATATTAATTTTTTATGCATATTTTGTATCCTTTACACGTTTTTTAATGTCAATTGGATTTTATTCATTATTATACAATGTTGGGTAATATTTTTATGCATAGTCTATTAATTTAAATTCAATCATTTTAAAATAATTTATCTATTAATGTGATCACATTATTGCGTCCATAAATTGGATAATGTTTTAAAATAAATAATGAAATAAATAAATGGAACTATCATAATCACATTTAAATGGTTTATTTAGTTATTGAAAATAAATTAACATATAATATAGGGGAATTATTAAATTTTTTAGGTCTCGGTATGAGTTGCCACACCTTTTTATCACCTAAGTTGGAATCATTATGGTCCATATTGAACTGAATGCACATTCCTCAAGACAATATTAACTATAAGTTTTGATAACTAACACACAGGTGAGGGGAACAAAATTAATAGATAATATGTATTACATAAATTACCTTTCGTAGAAAGGTCCAACTCAATAATAAAGTGCGGTATGATTGAGAGGAAATCAATTTAGTTTAGTAATTAACTACAAAAAAACGAATGGAATATATTAAACTAAACCAATTCCATCAAATACATAGACCTTGTTGAATCTCAAAATCAGTCAAACATGTAGAGAATACTAAAGAGTATCTAGATAACATTCAATTCAAATTTTTTCTTTATTTTTATAAATATATGGGTGAATTAACTAATTAATTAGTCATTTAATTAATTACCTTTCATATTAATGACCATTGAAATTTATTTGGACAAATACATAATTTATGTAAGTCCTAGAAAATAAATAGTTGAACCAAAATTTAAATATATATTATAATAAATTAACTGATCATTTAAAATTATTTAAAACCATTATTAAAATGTAGAACACAACATGTTCTAATAATTAAAATAATGTTTTAATGCTAAAATTCTCAATTCAATATAATTTAATTCTACCATTAATTAGGACATTATAAGGCATGTAATATCCAACTACACATAGTGTACCCCAGTTTCCAAGTGCCCACGGTACATTACTAGGGTGTCAGATATACCTCATCCAAACTACACAGTATGAACTAACCACCTACCCATCATGTGTTCCACTTTTCATGTTCCCAAGATACACGATAAGGTATTTAGATTCCATATTGGTGGATTACATATCTTTTATTAATCAGAATACATGCCCTATAGTTCAAATGTTTTGTTCTTATAAAACCCATTGAAATACTCAACATGCTCTTGGATGATAGACTTCACGATGTGTATAGTCCAATTATATTTTGTGTATTTATTATTTCATTTTTTTCTTATATTTCCAAATGGAACAGTTTGTATTTCAAACATGTTAAATGATGAAATACACACCGTATATAATGCACACATGTTATGTATATCATTAGTTTTACATCCTGTCAGTATCCCGTGGTTTTACCATTTATAATGGCCTTATAGAGTATTCCAATTTCACATCTTACTGGTGTAGAATACAATGTGCATACACCTAATACACACCATGTAATACAATATATTGTGTTCTATTTTGGGCTCGTCTAATTGTGATATGAAATTAGTCCACCATATATAATTAACTACTATATGTGTAGTGTACCCCGCCACATGGCCCGGTGGAGTGCACTTGTTATATGATGTATATTATGGCTACATGTCATGATGTCAAATTCTATCTGATCAGATTCATTAAAAATTATCAATGGAATCTAAAGTCATTCTTCATCTACTCAAAGACCTTTAATAAAGTGAAACACCAAATGAACATGATTAATATAATGATAACATGTTAATTCAAATGGGATTTTAGAATGAATAATACTAAATGAAAATAGACCTAATAATACACTTAGATATATAGTCCAGTATATAATTATAAATTTGAAATGTGACCAATCTGATACCACTTGTCATATTTAGGCACATCGAATGCACCAGTGGTGGGGGATATATTTAAAATCGTATTTAAAAAATTTCCTTACTCACAAATAGTGGATATCACAAGATAAATATATAAATATTTTTTAAAATCTAAAAGTAACAGTTACCATAGATTAGGATATTTTATTCATTGATTATGTGGATATTCTGAAAATAATTTCCGATTACCATCACGAAATTTGGATTTAAGGGTATAATCCCACTAGTGGTGATCCATACAATCTCCTATCATCACCTAAAAATGATAATTGATTTCTGTATGCTAAAACAACAAATCATTTTTCGTGAATTTTTCATCTTGATAGATTCCAGATCCTTCAAGATTTAAGGAGTTGATCATGTTCATGAAAGGAGGAGGGGAGGAATTTGAGAGAGGGAGGGAGAGAGAAAAGTCAGTTGGGTGCAATAATTATATATCCTAACTTTCCAATTAAGTGACTCACCAATAGCATAATTAATATGGCCATATATTTATAGGGCTATGATTTAGGTTAAAATATTATTTAATTCTACGTAATACATTAAATAATATATTAATATTTAATAATCCCCACGACATATAATAATAATTATAATATTTTTACATTATGATGAATTATAATTCATGTTACAATAAATATTATTTATTGGATTATAAATAAAAATTTATCAATGGGCATGGCCTTGATACGTTCATCCTCCATGGAATTTTTTGAGTACCTAAATAAATGTTTAATTTATATATTTTATTCATTAATAAATACTTGTGATCGATCAAAATGTGTATGAACATTTTCCTCATTCCTAATAATAATATTTATTATACTAGTTAGATTCAAATAAAATTTAATTGAGATAAAAAAACAAATTGGGAGAGAACTACTGGGGTTCTATCTAAATTTCATTAAGTATTCATACATAAATTCCTGTATTTTTGGTTTAATAATAGATCAAGCCGTCGAGGGAATGAAATAAATGTCCAAAAAATGACAAAGATATATGAATGATCACAGTGTAATATAATTCCCCAAGCATAAAATCCCCTCAAGGAGGGTTCACATCCTTTAATGCAATTTTTTTTGATATATATTTCTTTTACCACTTCAAATAATCACATTATTATGCCAAAACCATGGAATATAATAAGACAATTGTAATGACCTATCCTTTTAAAAAAGTTATAGATCATTGGTATTTATTTTTAATACCAATAATGTCCTTAATTGTGAATCTTAATGGAGTCACAAAGGTCGAGTAAGTGTTTCAGGCTCATTTTGATTCTAAGGATCTTGAAAATTGGCTATGTTACTGGGATGCATGGTATTTCTGAAACCGTGTAACCATGGGTTCTCACCCATGCTGCTGTAGATAGAAGATCCTACAAGATTCACAAATTTTTTGCAACCATGTGGGATTATGCATAGGTCCATGAAACGGAATTTAGTTATGGGATAGAGGCTTAGGAAACTGTTTGTAAATCGTTCACCTAAACTGTGTTCTGTTAGAATCTGGGGAAAATTTACCATTTTTTCCCTTTTTAATCTTAAAACCCACCTATCAGTTATCCCATGTTTTCAAGAATCTATGTAGTCGGTTTGTTCCCTCTTTGAGCTCAAACCCTCCCAAACATCAATCTCATACAACTTCTTTATCTGGCATCTGATATTTGATTTGAATGATGCGTTGGATATCCCAAGGTAATGATAACCTCACATAGGATTCATAACATAGTTAATATTTCCATCCATTGTGTTATTTAGGTGCATTCTCATTTTCCCTATTTTCATGTAAAAAGACCAAAACACATATCTCTTCCAATATACTTTAAATATTTGGTTGATAAAAAGAAAGGTATCACCTTCAAACCTATGTTATGAGGCCACACTATTTTCTATTTGAGCATTGAATGTTTCATAATTATTTCATTGTGACATATGTTGGGCTTTTTCGAGAATCTCAATTGCATTAGTTTTTTTATGTATAGATGACCAAAATCCATGATATAAATGAATTAGTCCTTGTTAAGGGGTTTAGACATCACACTTTTCCTATACGGGAACCTATAGGTGTGCCACCTTGAAATTGGTTATTTTAGGAAAATTTTCCAAAATCCTTGGAGTCACAAAAGGCTAACAGCTTGAATATTAAATGTAATTACTATCATGAAATGTGTAATTAATTTATTCCAAGGTACCTCATGGGTACTTGGTCATATTAGACTTGGAATTTCTCAAATGGGAAATTGAGACATTAATGTCACCTTCCTTAACACTTATGCCTTAATATTTAATTTTCCATGTATAGGAAAATTAAATGGTTTGTATTTTATTGGATGGAAGGTATAAGTTATTTAATTCATATTTGATGATTTTTTTAAATGGAATGGTTTCTTTGGATGGAATGACATTTACCATGTTCGTATTTTTTTTAAAGGCTCCATATGAAATGAATTTATTATTTGTAAATGGACTTGATTAATGGATAGTGAACCCATTCCTTGATTAAATGATATATATTAGATGGTATTCCATTAATGACTTGAATTTGGTTAAATAAGTACATGAAAGGTTTTTCATCATGTGTCAAGTGGTACACTTGATCACGCCTTGGATTCGTTATGTAAGGATTGACAACATGACATAAGAGGTAATTCCCTACGATCATTTTATTTAATGAGAACATGCTTATGATATATAATTTCAAAATATAAATATTTATTCCTTATATAGATATGGGATCCAAGGGGCCATCATATGCCTTGGTGGAATTACTATGCATGATTTCCATGTGTAGCCAAGGGACAACGAGAGCCCTTGGAGAGACTTTTTGAGCTTCATAGGTGGGATAGTAGATAGACCATTAAGCCTCCACTTGTAAAGATGTATATGAGTTATGTCCTATTTCCTCTAGAATGTTTATCCAAATAGACCATGAGAGCTCTTTGTGTTGCATTAGGGGCTAGACTGTGAGAACTTCCCTTGGTATTGGATGTTTGAGAGTTTCGTTTTGGTCCATCTCAATATATATATATATATATATGTATGTACAAGTGTACTATATATATATAGTGACATTATTAGACATACCATCCTTAGGATGAAGTATGTAGACCCACCGGGAGTCCTTTAGGAACCTGAGAGGGATGTTAATTTTTTTTATTAAATTTCTTTACTCTCCTTTATAAACTAGCACATTGTTTATTTACTTGGACATACTTGGATTACATGTAAACATTGTCTGTGGTGGACTACAGAGATTTTTATCTTACACTGTACTCGGGCTACCTTGGAAGACATGAATAAAATATAGTCTTAGGTTCTAGTAATGGTAATGGACCTTCTGCAAGTTGTTGAAATATAATACATAGCATGATCATTGGAGTAGAGGGTCCAGCTTAGGCTCGAGATGCTATGAAATAGATGTTGTTATTTTTTTCTTTTGGTAAATATGAATTTAATTATGTTCCCCTCTTCCTATTTTATACTTTACCATTCCATTAATAATGTATTGAAACTTCCTTGTGGATTTTGGTTATGTTATTTAGTTGTTTGGTTTCTTTTAGTTCCCCTGCTCGGTTATTTAGCCAATCCTTATGCTTCCATAGTTTATTTCATCTTTCTTTTGGATAATGATTCTACTAATAATTTTTATTTTATGTATCCACCATGCTACTCTAATATGAGTGTATAGTGTCCCCATCAAACTACCTTACACCCTCGCTGATATTACATAGCCTGTAGAGTACGAAGAGACGTGCTTGAGGCTCTGTGACCCACTAGCTTGGGATTCTGCATAGGTGGATCCTGGGTTGGGATGTCACAAAGTGGTATTAGAGTGGTTTATTTCTCTCTTCAGTGTTTAGAGACAATGTATTAGAGATTCGGAAATATTTGGGATTTGGTCACAAGATATGCTTGGGCATCAGGAACCCATGTATGCAGTAAATGACAAATTTCCTTACATTATAATTGTTATTGATTCAACTATTTACTATTGATATCATTTCACCATTGGGTGCTCCACATTTCTTGCAATGTGGTTTATATTAATGTCATTGGAATTATTAGTTAATTCCTATGACCCAATTAAATGACGGTTATTCATTTGATTATGAATACTTTTAATAACAAAAGTCCACGCATCATTCCATTCAATATATAGTTTTTAGTGATCATTACTTTTTTCATATAAATTTTTCCTTAATTAGTATATTAAATTGTTCTAACACTTCTTTTAGGGATTGGAGAGTACTAGGGTGTGAGTTTATTGGGGGGAACATTTTTATTAATAAGGTGTTCGGGACCTTATAAATCAGAAAATGGACTTCCATATAGCTCTACCATTTTTAAATAATTTAATTACGTGAAAAGGAATAGTTTATTTGAAAAAGACATTCATAAGAATGCCATGTTCTGGTTCACAAGGTATATGGGACCCTACGTACTTGAAAATGGAATATCATTGGGTAGAATCATTTTAAAAATTATTTAAATGTTTAAATTAACACACTTTCAAATGGATAATTGACTTATATATAAAGAAATTAATATTTCACTTGCCTAACACATAGAATTAGACCCAAAACCGGTCTTAGTAGTGGGTAGTATGTGTTTATTCATTATTATGTACATTTATGGTCTATTTTATCATCTATATCTATCTTTTTATGTAAGAATAGAGTTAATTAGATTCTTATAGAAAGGATTAAGTACTTTTTCTATTTTCTTGAAGGAAAAAATATAAAATTTATTCAATATATTATGAGATGTTTGTTTATAATTGTAGAATTATGCCTCCATGATGCCCTCTAGTCGGGCACCGTCAAGGCGATAGTGATTATGTTCCTGAGGTGGTGGGATTTGACCTAAATTCATTCTTCCTATCATGAAATACATGTATCCTCTTCATATTATAGATGAAGGTTTTGATTCCAAGATTCAATAGGGTTTTCTCTATATTATTTATGGATTGAAATTCAGAGTCTGACTTACCCTACACATTGATGAGTTAACTCATGAGTTTCAGCAGCATCATCATACCACTTTCTCAGGGGATGGGGGATCACATTCTATAGAGTCTTGGCTCAAATCTATATTTCTATATTAGAGAACCTAGAGATAAATATAGAGTGGAAGGTTAGACTAGATACTTAAATGCGGCATGAATCTACTAAGAGGTTGTTAGATGTCATCACCCAAGAAGAGAAAAATAGAGACAAGTTCTATATGAATTTTCAGACCATCTTCTTTGACTACTTCTTTTTATAGAATTTGAGGGATATAAGAGCTAGATAATTCATGAATATATAGTATTATATTATACCATTTATGGAATAATCATCCCATTTAATCAAACTATAGTGTTTTTATCCTTCTCTAGCTATTGATAATCTAATGACTACTAGGAGATTTGAGGATGGGCATTGTTACACCATCTGATCACTAGTAAATGTATTTAGATCGACCAACATTATAGAAATCATCAACCTGGCCCAAATTACAGTGTGAAATCTAAGAGATATTGATGGTACAAGCCAGGGAATTTTGGTACCTATGACATCTAGTGGTTCTTTATATGGGTGAATGATACATTTTTAGGTTTATCATAGAGGGATTAATTTTTAGGATCTGAGTGCTAATAATTTTCTTTTCTGTCACCAGTGTATAATTCTAGGGAACACCAGGATTTAGTGTCCATGGGATCTGGTGGAGTGTAGAGGCTCAGTAAAGATGGTCCATATGTAGTATTTCTTTAATAATTTCCAAATAGTTCCTAGAGAATGGGGATATATACCTACTCCTCAGTTAGATGCGAGGTATGTAGGATCACAACAGTCAGCTAGCTGATATACCACCATCCAATTAGGATGGGGTGGTGTTTGAGGTTGAGGCAACCAGGCTTATGATTCTTAGGGTTAGTAGAGCATGTTCTCTTAAGGTAGTCTGGTAGTGACTTAGGGATGCAGTACAAGCTTATTACATGTAGTCCAACCTACACCACAAGATCATAGTTCTGGACCATCTACTATATGAGGTATTATCCTAGTTTCCTATATAACAATGTCTTTATTGTTAGATACAGGCATGTCACACTCAATTATATATTATGATATTACTAAGAGTCTACGTCTCAACATTCAGTACCATCATGGAATTATGACACTAGATAAAACATTAGTTATCCATTCATAGGGAGTTCACTAATATCATAATTGTCCCCTTGAAATCGGCGGTTAGCTTATAATGTTATATTTTCACGTCCTCAATATGTTTGTTTTTTATGTAATCATCTGTATGGACTGGTTAATTCCTTATAGGGTCTATAGTTTATAATATCATAGAAGGGTTATGATTAGATTACTAGAGGGAATTACCCATATTTATAGAGGAGAATGAAAGAATCACAATAAAGACCTGAGAAGCTGAGGATGGATAATGTTACATCATAAGTCACCAGTCATTATCTCAATGAATAGGGCATACAACCAATTATCTTCCTTCATGTAGTGGATCATTAGAAAGACATTTTTCCATAATAAATCTATGGTCTACCTTCAGTAAGATAGGTATATTTTAGTATGGATCTTGTTCTAGGGGCAACACATGTGACAACTCGTCCTTATATTATGTAACCTAAAGATCTTATGGATATCAAGAATTAGTCGGAGGATATGGAGGGGAAATTATTTACATTACACATCACTTATATGTGGGGTTCTCTGGTCCTCTTTTCCAAAAAAGTCAAACAATATCCTTAGGCTTTTTGTAGATTACTGTCAGTTGAATCAACATACAAAGAGGAACCAATATCCACTTTAATGAGTAGACAACCTCTTTAGTCAGATATGAGGAAAGAATGTGTTTTATATAATTGATCTATGTTCTAGTTATCATTAGGTGTGTTTTAGGAATTCATTCATACCTTCAATAAAATTTAGGAATAGGTACGGTCTCTAAAACTACATGGTTATGCCGTTCATACTCACAAACGCACCTACAGTCCTCATTGCTCTTCTGAACCATGTCTTTCACCAGTATCCGAATTCATTTTTGGTCATCTTTGTGAATTATATCTTGGTGTATTCATGCATCATACATGACCATGAGACCGAACTTGAGATAATTATGAATACACTATGATAGAAATAACTCTATTCTATAATCATTAAATGACACTAATGGATTGATGAAGTCAACTTCTAGGGATATATCATCCATGAGTCAAGAGTTTCAGTTGACCTAGAAAATGTGATAGTTGTTTTCTATTCAGATCAGACCAAAACTATCATTTATATTTAGATTATATTTGGTATTTCTTTATATTACAGGCATTTAATCAAAGATATATTACTTTTTGAAACACCTCTTACAGAACTGAAAAAGAAGGGTGTGAAATTCAAATGGTCTGAATCTTTCGAGCATCCTTTCAAGGTTTAAAGGGAATACTGATTTTAGTGTGATACTGATAATTCGAGAGCATGTTAGGGCCTATATACAATATTGTGACACTTTAGGTATTTGTATTGGAGCTGTTATGATACAGGATGAGTAAGTCATTGCATACAGGTCACATTAGTTGAAGCCTCACATGTGGAAATATCTAACACATTATCTCATGATCACTGATTTAGTGCTTACCTAACTCATTTGTAGAGACTATTTTTTCGGTGAGATTTTTTTTGTTTTCAGAGAAAAATAAATAATCATGTTTATATTTACCTAGCAGGATCTGATTCTTAGAAAACATATGTGGGTGGAGTACCTATAATTATTTGATATCAATCTTGACTACACATTAGGAAATAAAAATTTTGTATACAATGATTTAAGATGAAATAATCATGCATGAGATGTTTTAGAATTCAGAGATGAATAAATGCTTATGGAAATTTTCTCAAAGATGCACGTTGAGTTTTAGGAAGAACTTTGTTAAACTGTTTTCTTTTCCTTGGTTGTGAAATCTAATCTCCTTGAATGGGTACAGTTAAGATAGATATCTAATCCCGAAGGCTTTGTCCTATGGGAAACTCTCTAAAATTAGGATACATCTTCTAGTTGGACCATGGATGCGAATGAAACTCTATAGTTAAATGGGAATGTATGGGACCCAATATAAATCCTATAAGAGATAGATGTGGGATTTATATAACGTATCATGGGTGGTGCACCCATGGGGCACCAAAATGTACTAAGATCATGGATTCAAATACTCGTGCCCCAACATGAAATGTGAGATAGTTTGTTTCAACACATGATTCTCATATTTAAATCAATTTAAGGTGGAAAATTATCATTTTGTATTTTATGTTCAGTCTTTGTCCATTCCTAGTTGAAATAGGATGATATTTCGATCGATTTCATGATCGGTCTTCCCAGATCACCGTATGAAAATGATATTATATGGGTATTCATGGATTGTTTAATGAAGGTCTCACAACTCTTTCTAGTGGGAGTCACTTATTTTTCAGAATATCTAGAATGTTGGTATGTCATAGTTTTGGTATTTCTTTATGAATCTCCTTGTTCTATCATTTCTCATATAGGTACTTGTTTCACATCACAGTTCTGGTTGGGGATGAAAAAGGGATTTTGTACACCGTTACTTCTGGGCATAACCTATCACCTGTAGACCGATGAAATGATGGAGTGTACAGTCCAAGTTATAATGGACAATTACCATTTGTGGGTCATCAAATTTGTGGTTACTGAGTGAAACACATTCCCCAAATTGATTTTACATATAAAAAATATGTCAAGCCACCATCGAGATGGATCCCTATGATGCCTTATATGGTAGCCCTTGTTTCTCACCTCTAATCTAGAACGAGGTAGGGAAATTAACTATAATTGGACCACATATCATCATGCATACTATAGAGTAGGTCTATAGTATCATAAATTACATATTCGAAACTCCGAACAAACAATAGTATTATGAAAACAATCTTTGGTGACCTCTTGAGTTTGAGGTCATAGATAGGGATTTATTATGAGTCTCTCCCAGGCTGGGGAATAGACATATTCAAAAGTATGTTAAGGTAACATTGAGATTTTTTGGATCCTTCAATTTTATGAAACATGCCAGATTAGAGGATTACATGTTGGAACTTCATTAGAGACACAGATCAACGAATGATATATTTCAGGTATATTAGCTTTGTCGATACTATATAGACCCATCACACAACTTTCATCCTGATGAGGTTGAGCTGGATAGGGATTCTTTCTTCGAGGATTATTTAGTGTATATTATTGATCAATGTATGAAGGAACTCTGAGGAAGGTTCTTTCATATTGTATGGGTCTTATGGCTTAACTACCATGTTAAGAAAGAGACCTAGGAACGAGAAAGCTAGTATATCATCATAATGGAAAAAATATTTCATTATAATACCTCATTACCATTAGAAGGCCAACATATGGATACATTTCATTATGGAGGGAAGGTTTTGAATCACCCCTCTTTTTATCAAAGGTATAAATCATTTATAGTTCTTCTAAATACATTAAATATACCTAATTGTGATTCTTAATCTAGTCATGGATGTTGCAAGACCATCCGAGGCATTTTTTGGAGCTCAAAGTTCTTGAAAATGGGCTACGTGACTAGGCCATATGGTTTTTATAAATTCGTGTGACCTAGGTTGCATACCCATGCAGCTATAGAAAAAGGAACCTATAGGCTATACAGTTTGTCTCCAACTTTGTGGGCTGAAGACCACAACCATGTGTCCTGATGTAGTATTGGGATAGTGGATTAGCGCAACGTTTGTTCATGGTTTTTATAACATTCACCTAAACCATGCTCAGTTGGAATTTTGGGAAAATTTATCATTTTCCCATATTTAATTTTAAAACCCATCTACCCATTCTCCCTTGTTTTCTAGCAATTAAGAAGTTGATTTGTCCCCTCATTGATCTCAAATCCTGAAAATCATTAATCTAATATAGATCCTTAATTTGGAATCAGGTCATCTATATGAAGGAATCATTAGATAGACCATGGTAATTTTGTCCTCAAATATGATTCATATCTCAATTAATATCTTTATTCATTTCAATATTTAGTTACATACTTATTTTCTCTATTTTCCTAGAAATGGTTCAAAACTCAGATATCTTCCAGACTAAATAAATTTTGTGGTTGACATCATGTGAGGCATAATCTACGACCCAAATGTAGATGGTCCCATTACTTCTCATTTGATTTTTGGTTATTTAATAATTATTTTTTTTCAATATATCATCCTTTACCGAGCATCATAATTTCATTGGTTCCTTCAGGTCTAAATGACCCCAGCTCTTCAATGCCTATAAATTGGACCTTTTAGGGGTTTAAATATCATTCTTTTCTTATTTGTGCACCCATATGTGTGCCACCATGAAATTGGTCATTTTGGACAAATTTTCCAAAGTAATTGAACTCCTAATCAGTTAATGTTTTGGATTTTAAATACAATTACCATTGAAACATGTGTAATTAATGTATTCTAAGGTACCTCATGGGAAATTGGTATTTTTAGACTTGGAATTTCCCAAATGTGAAATTGAGTTGTCAAATGGAACCTTCAATGACACTTATGCCTTAAATTTTAATTTTCAATTTTTAGGAAAATTAAATGGTTTTGTTTGTATTGGATGAATATGATAATATGGTTGCATAATTTGTGATTAATTTGTGATAAATAGAATATTATTAAGTGATGGAATTGTCTTTCCCTTACTCATGTTGGATAAAAAGAAACTATATGAAATAAATTGTTTATTTGTTAATGTAATTGATTAATGGATGGTGAGCTCATGACTTTGTTCTTGTATTGTGTAAAATAAAAATGATAAATGGGTTGACTTGAATAACTTTACTGTGGTTAAATCAATAGAAGAGATGTTTCTCCTTATGTTCCATGTGGTACACTTGATCATGTCTTGGTTTATTCATAAAAGGCTTGAAAAAATTACATAATAGGAAATGACGTGAAATAATCATATTTAATGTGAACATGCCTATGATATATAATTTGACTATATAAATAATTATGCCTTATATAGGTTGTGGAGCCAAGGGACCATGAGATCCCTAGGGAGAAAGATAATTTTAGATTTCTGCTTGGAGCCAAGGGACAATGGCAGCCCTTGGCCATGGAGGGAGACTGTGGGAGATTCCCATCTAAGCTCTAGGATAGACCGTGAGATCTCCCCTGGTGTTGATGTCTATGTGTTACATCTCAGTCCTACTAGAATGTGTATCCCAAGAGAGAGTGAGAGCTCTTGGAGTTGGTTTAATCTCTTGAATGTGACCGATTTCCCTAGTACTGGTTGTTTGAGAGTTACGTCCATGTCCATACCAACACACACACAAGCATATATATATATATGTATAAATAAACTATATATATAATGTGACATGATCATACAGATAAGCCTTGGGATGAATTAGGTTGACCCACTAGGTTTCCTTTAATAACCAGAGTGGGAGGTTATTTATTTTTCTACAGTACTTTAATTTCATGTATAGGCCAACACACTGTTTAGTTACAAGTTACTAATCAGATTACACATAGACACCATTGGTGGTGGCCAACTAATATTTTTATCTCCCACACTACTTAGTCCTCCCTTGGAAACCAAGAAGACTATGTTACTGAACTTACTGGGAAGGGTAAATACCCTTCTACAGGTTGTTGACAAGTACTACATAGACATATATTTGGAGTAGAAGATCATTCTTAGGATTGATATTCAATAGAGAAACATTTGTTCTTTTGTTCCTTTTTGTATAGAATTCCTATATACATGTTCCCCTATTTCCCTATTCAACTTTTATTTTATAGCATTCCATGGATCATGTAATGACAATTCCTTGAGGATTTTGGTTATGTTATTTAGGTTTTCATTTATCTATTTCTTAAGTTGATTGGTTATCTATCAAATCCTTATGCTTCCTCTTTTTAATGCATCTGTTTGTTGGATTTGATTTTTTATATGATTATTAATTTTTTTTATCCACTGTGATAACTGATATGTGAGCATTTTCTCCCCATGGTACTACCTCAAAACCTCACTACTATTAATCAGCCTCTGGAATATGAGAAGATATACTTGATTCCATGTGACACACCGACATGGGATTCAACACTGGTGGATCCCAGGTTGGTACATCACAATGATTATGTTCCAATAAATGTTTCAAGACATAAACATCAATATAGACGAATGGGATAAATCCTTCCATGAATTATCCATTAAAAACATGTCAATCCTAAAGCACCTAACATAACCTTCCTCACAACAAATATATAGAATCATAATTTTCATCAAAAAATATAACTTTGTGAGTCATGAAAAGAATCAATGATAATAATAATGTCTATGTACTATCACACATCCTCATATATATGAATATGTCATGACACCAAAACCTGGGAAATTCTAATTGGCTGGTTATTCGGTATAATCTCTAGACTTAATGAATATTATGTGCATAACTCCCAGAGAATAAACATTATCCATTAATGTGTACTTCTATCTGATATTATATATAAAATGTGTCATGTCATAATATGATAACTGACTATAAATATATTTTTTGTAATATCATCATGGAACATCATGTATCTCTTCATATCAAGTAACTTCTATGACCTAATCAATGTAATGAATACTCTAGGATATTATTACATCAAATCCACGTGGAACAGTAAACAATATATAAAAAATATTCTTTTCATATTCAATCCACCAATAATAGATGTAATAAATTTATAAACAGTTTGTAATAGAACACCAAATATAACAAGAAATTCATGAAATTATAATTATTTAAAAACCTAAATACATTTTATATTACGTGGGGTATTTATTCAAGAGATATAAGTGTTGTAAGGGTTAGTTGATCTCAATTTCAATTCATATAAGGTATTTTTTATATTCACCACATTCATTATTTTTTACTTTTTATAATTTCCATGAATGAAACACCACCACTTTCATATATGTTATTATATTAAATTTTTTGAGTTATGGATTTGTTGGTTGTAGTATGATGATGTATCTAGTATATTTTTATGAGTTATGGAAAGAGTTTATATGTTTTTCTCTATTGGAAAAACATGTGAATTATTCTTGTAACAACGTAGAAATATGATTAAATATAAGAGGAATCATAGTGTTTTCTCAAGGTTAGGTAAAACCATGTGTATTATCTAGGTAACATTAGGACATGTGTCATAGGGGTTTCACATATTTGTAACACATTTTTTCAAAATATGTGTGAAAAGTATGAGAGATAAGAGTTATGAGATAATGGTTCTTCAATGAATGTCACAAAGTAATGTAAAACACATGGAATTACCCTGAGATACAAATAATTGAATAAAAGAATATAATTTGTATCCTAAAACAACTTAAAACCCCACATTCTTCGTCTTGTTTTCTATGTCTGTAATTCTTAACACTCTTCTAGGTGATATTGGTGATCCCATTCATCCTAGAATGCAATTTTAAAATATTATGGTGTATTGGTTCTAGTAATTGATGTAAATAAATAAGGATTTTGAGTCAACTAAAATAATAGAGTATTGCATATTAAATGGAATCAATTTGAGGTAGTTTTAATCTTTATCTATCATAATTCTCTTAAACCTGATTTCCGGAATTTCTAAATTGGATGTCTGATTAATTTTTATTGGAAATCCTAAAAAATTACAATTGTAAAAAACCCAATCATAAATTTCATTAAAATAATTGATATTGTTTGATTCACAGTATTTAATTTACAAATTATTTTAACGAACTATATTTCCAAATGGAATGGATAAAAGAAAACATGATCTAGATTCATTATTCAGTGTTCATAATTTCATTATGAGGGGCCTTTATGAATTACCAATTTGATGTATGTGTCATGTGGGTATTCTTGGGGAACAACTATGTGATGACCTGGTGTGTATGATGAGATACTACTCATGAGTTTTGGGATGGTCATCTAGGATTAATTTATGTTTATATTGGTATGTGGAATGGGTATGCTAAGATGAATGATGGAATAATATGTTTATTAAAATTATTATTATTTTAATTAATATGATAATGAAAGGCATGAAAATATATTCTTTTGATACATACTATTTTGATATCCTTTTATTGTTTTTATATAATTAATTAGTTAAAATCATCATGTCCTTGAGGTATATGTGGGGAAATCATGGTTTCTTCCAACTTTATTTTATTCTCATCCCCATCATATAAACTATGGTGTGCATGGAGACTATATTTTCAGGATATAGGTAAGGGGAGGGTGTCATACTTCTATAGTGTAAAATCATGAATAATTGGACTCAAAGATAGTAGGTGGATCTTGTAAATGGTCAAGTTATATATTTGGAGTGATTCCATGTTGGTTTCAATGGTTTATGATGAATTTTTTGTTTTGGGTGATATTTTTACATTATTTTTACTACAAATTTTGATTATTTATTTATCCTATACAATGATTTTTTATATTTACTCCCTTTATATTGATAGTATCATTATATAATATATATATTTTATAAAATATACTTTAAGTAGGATCAATGGAAAAATAATCTGGAAACTATCATGTAATCCCATGAAATATATTGCCAACCATTGTGGTCTAAGGGGTGTCATATATAGTTACTAGAACATATAATGTGGTAGGGGTCGGAGGTTAAAAAATATAATTTGATTGACCTATTCTTCCAACAAATATGTTTTTTTTCTGGAGGTAATACATTTAAATACATGATATTTAAATCATAAAATGTCATAACAAACTTCTTTATGATAAACATTCAGATACTGGGGTAGTTTTTGTATAATAAGTGTTCATATACACCTTTAAGAGTGTCATCAACTATTTTTCATTAGTTTATTTGATGAATATAGAGTATCATGCATTTTTTGAGAGACTTTACAATAATATTTAATAATCCATCATTTATTTTTTGACAATTGGAGTTTTTTATGATGAGTTTTTATGAATTTTAATTGATAAATCCTTAAATTTTGTAGTTTTATAGTAATTGAGTTATGTTCCCTTATTTGGTTCCAGAAATAATAAAACTAGAGGGGATGTGGGGAAATCAATATTATGACATGGTAGAAAATTTTATTCAACCGGAACCACATGTGAATCAAAATATTTTACTGAGTATAGTTTAACCCTTCCTCTAAATTGGTAAATTAAATTAGATTTAGGAGCCATACTATGAGACTCCATCATTCTAACTTCAGATAAAAATTCATCCAATAATTTTGTGGGACTAATGAGTAGAAAACACATAGGCATTTATTTCTAGAAATGATATAATATTAGTTTTTTAAACCTCGACTAATAAAAAGGTAATACTGGAAATATTAATGACTAAATACATTGAGAGATATGGTGGGGTACACTTGTTAAAACAATTCTAGAGTAGGACCCCATATATTATGTATTCGTGGAATTATTCATCTAATATTTCTATCTACATACCATCAATATCACAATGATTATAGATTTCATTACTCTCATGTAAATATATTTTTCTTCAGGATATATTTAGTTATGTTCCTGAAGTTAGTTATTTTTTTATTCAAGGACAACACTAGGGAATAGATAAATGGACCCCTAATTGTGGTAGAGTTGTGACAATAATTTTCTTATACAAATATTTTTATTTATTGATGATAATATACGGATTTTTCATAGATTCACTATGGTGTAATATGATACGACACGAATATAGTGACAGAAAATTTTCTTACATGACCACTAGATCATTATTTAGATAAATAACATAATAATAATACATTCTAGAAGTGAAAGGTTTAGTATCATTAGGAAATTTAGTTCATACATCACTTTAAATGAATAATGAATAAACACTATTTTAATCCATATTTATAGCCTCCAAAATGATATCATGTTCTCCTTAGTACATTTATTTGCCTAAGGATATAATATAAATGATGGGGTTACCTAAAATTCTTTAATGGGGTGAAATAAAACTGAATGAATATGAGAAATGAATCTATAACACATGAGTGAGAATAATCATCATAATCATATCATTAAAAAAAGACCATTATCTTAAAATTAAGGGAATTATTTTAGAAATTCATGAAATGTGGAATATAAATAATAATGAAAGATAATAACACTATGGTTAAATACCATACATAATTGTGAACAAAGATAGCATAATGTTCAATCAAAATATAAGTTTATAAATCAGAATTTCAAAATAATGAATTAAGATAGTATCTTATTCACAAAGAAGATAAATTTTCTGATAAGATATATCTCAATAATAATATAATTATTTGAATAAATAATTACAAGACTAACTATCACAATATGTTCATAGTCAATAATTTTACATGAGAAGATATCATATAATTTTTATTATTAAGAAAAAATCCATGGAAATGAATGGATTTCATAATGATATCAGAAATCATATATTAATGAAAAATTGTAGTTTCCAAATGTGGAAGGAAGATCATTTTTCATCAATATAGTTCCTAATTCTTGAGTAGATATGAAACAACTCAAGAAGTTTCATCGTGATGTTTTGGAAATAAAAAGTCATTTTGAAAAATATTTTTTTCAAATCATTTTTTCAATGTGGAAACATAAATATTCCCAGAATAAAAGGGATAGAGTAATGAGTATTCATTTTTATGAAATTATAAAATAATCCATTTATAAAATAATTAGAAGGATCAGATAACAAAAATGTAAAGTGTTTTGTCCAAGATTCCCCATACCGTAGATTCTAATTTATTTTACCTCTTTTTCTCATAAAATAAAATGAATTTAGACTGATTAAAACATGACAACAAAAGTGAAATATGGCTGTTTTTTTCTATTGATTAGTTATAATAATTATTTTTATTTATTAATTCCCTTTGTTAATGATAAATCATTTGAATATTATATTTACCTCATTATATATCATCTTGAATCAAATTAACGATCTTACATTATTTATTCTAAGAAAACAATATTAATAACTCCATATGATTAAAAATATACATATTTAAATATTCTAATTAATTTATTATAATCATAAATAGTTTTCTTGATAACAAGATAATTTTTATTTCCATTATGCGCGGTTAATCGACTATTAACGTGACATTATCAAAACATGCGGTGACTGATACATAATATATGATTATATAATAAATAACCATATTATAAGAAATTAATATTATTAAGAAAAAAGTCAATTAATTTTAGCTGTATTGGAATATAAAAGAATTTTAGGAGAGGTAAAAAGGTAAGTGAAATAAAACGAAGAAAATACATTACCACATTGCATTAGTAGATCCATTTATATGAACATTAACTTATTTAAATAAAAATGTTATAAGAAAAAAGTCATTATATATTATATGAGTCTTTATAGTGGAAAATAAGATAGATATTTATTTATTATTAAAGTGGAGGTGACATAGTTATCCAAGGGTGGGAAAGAGTGTATTTATACTTGAAGAGAGGGGTGTTTTTTGTATAAAATTTAGCTTAAAATGTAATTTACAATGTAATTATTTTAATAGGGATATTTATAAAATTATATATATATATTTTAACGTTATTTTTTTATACTTTAAAACAATTAAAAAAAGAAATTCATTACATTATTGAAAATTATAGTTGAGGGATCAAAAAAATTAAGCATAAACTATAGACATGGTAATTTTATTATATGTAATTTTAATTTCATTAATAATATAACTTGTTAAAAATATTTTTACATTTTCATAATATTAATTAATTGAGTATGTGATTATTTTATAGTGAATGATGGAATATAAATACTATAGGTATTGAAGGAACTGTATTTTTACTAGACACCTTAAAATTAATGTTTTTTAAATCACAAAATAAATCACACATAGATAATTTAAACATACTAATTATAAAAATGGAATTCATTTTATGAAAATAATTTTATAATGCATGAAATTTTAGTTATTAAAAAAATATTTTTTGAAATACATTAAAATAATTTTTATAAAAAATGTACTTACCATTTCATTTACTTTTTAATATCAATATTTGATTTATTGAATTATAACAACTATTATTCTTAAATTATTCATGTTGAATATTATTTATGTCACATTTTAATTATTTTAGGTTTGGTTAGTTTTCTAATGGCTAGATTACTATTCTTAACATCTAGTTTACTATGTCAATGATCATATTAATATTACAAAAATCATATTACCTAATACAAATACCATTTCATTCCTCCAGTTATTATTCACCTCAATTCCTCTCAAGGCTCTGAATTTTTGATATCTAAAGTTTAAATTGAATTTATAATTTTCTATATTATTTTTAGTGATATTTTTGAGTCAAATAATTCTAAATGATCAACATGATCCACACTTTTAGGTTCTTATTGTTTTATTATTTTTCGATTAGTATCCAATTATAATAGATTATATTTCTATGGATATATAAAAATATTAAATCCCTAGTTACCAATTATTTAAAAAATTAATTATTTGTTATGTGTGTTTGAAATATAGTATCCTAAATATGAGAATCCTTTTTAGTAAAATGGTAAATTAAATATATATAACATTAATGGGTGTTATATTCGTACCACTTTAAAAAATTTATTTCCAAAATATCAAATCAGATCTATAAATGAGAATAGATAGTGGAATTTTTTTACCTCATCAAGTTCCCATGATCCATCATCATACCTTTGACTATACCAATGATATTTTACAATTTTGGATGTCTTATTACAAAATAATTTATCTCTATGGTCAAATATATATTACTAATAATTATCTAAATAGAGTTCATTAAAAAAATTTCATGAAATTGGATTTATAAAATGTTAGATATGAGGTATGTAATTCCATGAGTGAGATAATTGAAAAATTTTATAAACATAAGACAAATTAATTGGAAGTGTAAAATGATAGGACATAACTCTTTGGAAATGAAGGATATCAAAGGGGCCAATTTACCGAGGGCTGAGCATTACCTTTTTCCTAAACATGAAAAATCTATTCTATAGTGACATTATAAGAAAAAATATTTCTCCCACTCCATACGTCCATTCATTTTGATAATTTCCTATATAGAAATTTTTTCGTCTCTTATGATTTTAACATGTTACAGAAAGGATTGATCTTTTTCTGTCATTTCATATATTAAATCAAGTCCATGAATAATTTTCCATCTACTTCATCTCAATATGTATGATTTCTACATTAAATCGCAAATAGAGATTCATATATGTCCATTTGAAAACACTTGTGTAATATATTTTAGTATGAGAACACC
This sequence comes from Viscum album, assembly GCA_963277665.1. Lineage (NCBI taxonomy): Eukaryota > Viridiplantae > Streptophyta > Magnoliopsida > Santalales > Viscaceae > Viscum > Viscum album. Next base: position 867,918,489 of record OY728120.1, read on the forward strand.
ACCAATGGGAGATGTTGATATCATCTACCCTTATTTTCAATTATCCATGTTCTTGGTATTTCCTTTAGTGTTTGAATATACAATTTATAATTTATATTATTTTTTGGGTGATATGACATATATTAATTTACATCAGGATTCTAATTATATTGAATTCTTCTCATGTGTTAATAGGTGAACCTTATATCATGATAATAAATGATCCAAATCGGTTCTGTATCCATCCATGCAACTTACTTTATTTATATTACTATATGTCATTCTAGGGATAAATCTTCCCAAATTTAGATGATGTGTGTATTCTTTGTGAGTCAATCCAATTAAACCAAAATGATGTTGCTCCATTGGGATGTCTTCGGGAGAATGTGAGAAATTTCGTGGTCATGTACTCTAATCCTCATGTTTCTATGGGTGGTGGTTTCACCATACCCTTATACTTTTGTCACTATAAATTTAAATACTATAATACCAATAACTTTTATGTGTACTCAATAATCATCATATTTATGTTTTACCAACATATGTTCCATATAAGGACACAATACCCCTTGTACATCTAGTATGGGTGGATAAATTTGGACTTTGAACATTATACAATAGAACATTATTTATCTCATGTGACGATTAAACACAATGTATAGTTCTAAACCAATTTACACCAATATTTTTATTTTTAAATAATTTGACTTCCCTTATTTTTTAGTTATCACCTTATTTTGTAGCTCCATGCTATCTCTTTATACCACCTTGATATTATCTTAAATAGATGATTGGGAAATCATTTCAAAAAGGTAGTAGATCTTTGATGGAATTATTATTTGTAGATCTATCATTTTTGTATCTATGAATAGAGGGACTTTTTTAATCCATGCTATAGATAGAGTTGCTGTTTTTTTCCACTATAAGTATCTAATTTCATATTCACCTTTTAGGATGGTAGTGAGTAGTTATATAAAGGTCCTTCATTGAATCTAACCATTCTTATTGATGCATGTTGATTTCATTAAATCATATTACATATTTTATACTCCTATGATTTGTATCTATGTAACACATCACAAAATCGAGGATGTGCCAAAAAAATAAAATGAAAATATTGTTTTCGCGCACTCCTCATAATTCATTTGGTTGTTTATCCAATGGATCATCAATTATCATGATATATTCTCATTATTAATTATTAAAAACCAAAATATTTTCCTTGAGTCATCACAATATATAATTTAACCATCTCCACCTAGTAGTAGTGTGAGTACATGTATTGTGAATTACCACTTCTTGATCTCCATATATAATTCCTCACATTTCTCTATCAATATATACCCGACCCATTTTTATGAAAACATAGTTAGAAGGATCTATAATAATGTGTTTTTCTCATAAACTATTGGAAATCCCAAAATAAACCATGGAAAATATATAATTTAATGACACTTGAGGTTATGGGGAATTCATTAATTTCCACTTCCTTTGAAGGGTCTATATATTTCCCTCATGTGTGATCATTTTCCCCAAGAATGATACTTTATACATTAAAAAACAAATTTTTTGATTATAGCATAAATTGTATCCATACAATTGGAGTAGTTGATAATTTTTGTAACAAATACTAATAAAAAAGTTTAATATTATTATCTAAATAACATATACATCATTCCTTTGATTAATGTAGTGGTATTAGTAAGACAAATAGGAATAACAATGAACTAATATGGTCCATATCACTTAATAATAACTATATTGTTGATATATTACCTCTTCATTATTAACTGATGATATCTAGAATGATGATCTACCTTAATGAGGTAATGATCTCCTTGAAGGTGGTAAAACAAGTCACAATCCTTGATAAGGGATACTTGTTCACTATGGTGATATTGTAGAGCTCTAGGTAAAAAATACAGAATTGTATTAATCAGTCCTTTTTCTTTAAAAATGTCATCAGTGCACACCATGGTGATGTACTATATCATATAAACCCATTTTACAAATAATATTACATATGTTTGTTAAGATCATCTAGTTATATTTGGGAAATATTGTAGGGTAATTTGTAGATAGGAGTGGATCTTTCTATAAGTTCTGTTGATTAATCTCACCGATGATCATTGGGAATCCTAAGAAAATATTTAGGATATATATTTTATATTCAATTACAATTTGAATTTCCTCATGTATGATTCTTTACATTGAAACAACCATTTATGAATGGTATGAAACCTCTTTGGTTATCAACACCCACAATATTGGGGGATTTTCCAATGTAGGTTCATTAACATAGTAACATTTTTATAGGATCATGGGAATGTTCAGGGTATAAACTTTAATTTCCTAATAGTTCATCGTATCTCTATATAAATAGATTCATTACACACCCAATATAGAATCAAATTCCACAAATGGAGTGATTATATGGTTTTCTAGAATTATATTCCCACAGACGCTAATAAGAGAGGACTCCAACACCTGGTTCTCAATTATTGCACCGCTATATGTTTTTATGGAAATCTCTATATCAAGGTATTATGTATATAATTGAATATTTCTAGAATACATTCAGTATATAATGTAATGATATGAACATTAATCAAATAAAAAAATTTCTATTAATAAAGTGAATATAAAGTGGAACTTAAATGACTTAATTATCATGCTCTGCTCCTATGGTGGTGATGGAATATGATAACCCTTGGTCCATTGGAATTGGTGGTTACTGATGTTGAATTCTCTCAAAGAACCTTGGTTTAGTACACTATCCTTCATAGTTCCCTCTTTCTATATAGATGATGAATTATACCCTCAATTGTGTGTTGGGAAGTGCCTTTATTTCCACTACCATGATAATTGACATATCTTTTTCTTTTTAACATTCATGAACATGGTGGTCTTCTTTCCTTCACATAAATCATTTTATAATTTATTTTAGGTGATTCCTAGGATTATTCATTCCATATCATTGGAATAGGAGTGGTGGGATTATAATTCCTAATTTTTCATTTAATCTCATAGCTTTAAATGTTTTTTATTTAATTCATAAATCAATATCGATTGGAAACATAACCAAAAACCATATATACATTGAGATTCTATTAATAACATCTTCATAACTCAAAAAGTAATATATAGTCGATACTTTTATAAATTTGGTTTTGATTAATAATAATAAATAAATTTTTATCATTATTGATAAAAAACACGAGGTTTACCTTTTCAACCCAGTTAATTTCACTTTGTATGCCTTGAAAGATTCAGTAACCTTTTTCATAAGCCATAAAAACAATCTCTCCATCATTGTTCAATGACTTTTAGAGAAATACATGTTTTGAAATATCCTCTTAAAGTGTTCTAAAATAATTTCATCTATTTAATCTATCCTTTTTTTAATGTTTAACATTGATAACCACCAATTAGATTTTATATATAAATGATAGATGGGAAGTTTAACATTCACTTTTTATGAATAGTGAAGTAAAAAAGATTTTTACTTTGAGTTTACCCACTATTATCAAACAAGTGGATTATAAGATCCACTAAATGTTGGGGTTTACTAGAATATATGGGTCTTTCTGTCTTGTATCTCTTTCATGGGTAAAGGAAGATGTGTCACATGGTTCAGGTTATTATTATTAGCTTTATATGTCAATGTATGATCCAAAAATAAATTTTAATCTCTGTATACCATTTATTTGGGAATTTCATTCTGGAAATCATTTTATTTTCCCACATAGTTTTTTTTGGTCTAGTATCTCATGGTTCCAATAAATTTCTAAAATTGAAATTTTTTGGAATAAAAACTAGTCAATATATAATGAATATATACTTAATACTCTTGTAAAAATCCATTATAATTACATGTACTACAAGATCCTATGTTGATCATATCCTTCTTATTAAATTATTATTCTAGAGTTATTCAAAATAATAATTTATAAAATTATGTGACAATATTGCTTGACCAATATATCCTATATAATTTTTTGTAATGAGACTATGATCATAAAAATTATATCTATTGGGAGTATCAAGATATGTATACAGAATTTTCTGCTACTCATGCATAGGATAAAGATCCTTTTATTACCTAAAAATCCATTTTGGGGTTATTACCACTAGGTGCATCTACTATTGAACTACATCCGCTTTTTTTTTCCACAAAGAGATATCATTTCATGGATATCAGACACACTTTACTTTACTAAACATCCTGATGTTTTCATTTATGTAAAATTATCCTTAGTGTGTACACTAATGTTTTGTAGTCCTAATTACTAATTAAACTAAACCATGCTCTGATGAAAATAATAGTGAAAAAACTTTATTACTTGACTATTTCATCATTTTAAATATAAACAACATAATAATATTATACTCTACAATTGAAATATTCATTATCTTGGGATATTTATGTTCATGAAATACATATAAATAATAAAACTAAAAATTTATTTAAATACTTCTTCTTAGTCCTCTTAAAATATCAAATGTTCTCTATTGTAAATGTGTTCACTAGTGTATATATATTAATGAAATGGGAGAGTTAATGCCTAATAATTTGTCGAATAACCTGGAAAGAAAATGAAACATGATTTAGTAGTGCATGGGTTAGAATAATAATTATAATCATATAATAAGAATGGGATAAACAATATATTAATATGGTAGTCATTTAAAAAAGGAATAAAATTTGGAATATGCGTAATAAAAAAACATCATAACGCAATGTTTGAATAACACACATAGTTGTGAACAAAGATAATATTCTTTCACCCATAAAATATGTGTACAAATCATAAAAGTATAATTATGAAATTTATAGCTTCATATTGATGAATAATAGTAGAATCCAATGAAATATATAACATTACATAATAAATTTTAGAGATATAAATTTACAACCCACCTGTAACATCATACAGTGGTCATAATCATCCAAGCCACATAGAAATATTACATATAAAAATATTTTTCATAAAATAAATCGATGTAGTGGAATGGGATCCATAAATATATAAAAAATTAAACAATAATTAATTTCATTTTGGGTTCCCAAGTTAATATGGGAGATCATATTATGGAATAAATGATCATCATTATTGATGGGAGAAGAAACATCCAAAGAGGAGTCAATGTATGTTTTTTCAATGAATATAAACATTTGAAAATTTTTATTCAAATATCTAGGAAATAATGTTAACCTAGTATAAATATATATATATATATAAGGATATGGGAATGAATACTGAGTGTACATTTTGTAACACGTAAATTCTAAAATAAAAACATTGTATTTGATATCATATATAACATAAAACACCAAGCATGGAAGGAAATATAACACCCCAAAATTTATAATATATTTATTTTTAAATAAATTAAATATCTTAAATAGATTTAAATACATGAAACACTGATTTTGTCTTGTGTTACTGGAAAAAACATGTTTCTTCTATATCTTATAGTACATGTAAGGCCATGTTTTACCTAATTTCAATGTACTATTAATATTATTATTTAATATGAAAGTTATCACTTCACCATTGGAATGGTGGTTATGAGTAGCATTATATAAATTATGAAAAAAATTAATTTACCCAAGTTTAATAGTTACCTATTTATTAATAATAATATCATAATATTTTATAATAAAATGATATATTTTATGAAAATAAATATTTTTTACTAAAACTTGCTTCATTCAGACATTGAGAATATAATTTAAAACTACTTATTATCACTTTTATAAAATTTATATGATAAAAGAAACAAAATTTGAAAAACAATCATATCAATAAAAAATATATTTCCAACCATTGTGGTCTAAGGGGTGTTATCTATAGTTACTAGAACATCTAATGAGGTAGGGGTGGGAGGTTAAAAAATATAATTTGTTTGACCTGTTCTACCAATAAATATGTCTTTTTCTGGAGATATGACATTTAAATACATGATATGTAAATCATAAAATTTCATAACTAACTTTATTGTGATAAACATTGAGATACTGGGGTAGTTTTTGTATAATAAGTGTTCATATACACCTTTAGGAGTGTCCGAAACTATTCATCATGAGTTTATTTGATGTATATAGATTGTCATGCATTTTTTGAGAGACATCACAATAATATTTAATAATCCATCCTCTATTTGTTGACAATTGGAGTTTTTTATGATGATTTGTTTTTTATGAATTTTAATATAAAAATCCTTCAATTTCGTACTTTTATAGTAATTGGGTTAAGTTCCATTATTTGGTTTCGGAAATAATAGAACTAGAGGGGATGTGGGGAAATCAATATTATGACATGGTAGAAAATTTTATTCACTGAAACCACATGTGAATCAAAATATTTTCTAGAATATAGTTCAACCCTTCCTATAAATTGGTAAATTAAATTAGATTTAGGAGCCATACTACTAGACTCCATCATTTTAACATCAGATAAAGATTCCTCAAATCATTTTGGGGGACTGATGAGTAGAAAACATATAGGAATTTATTTCAAGAAATAATATAATATTAATTTTTTAAAACCTCGAATAATAATAAGGTAATACTAGAAATATTAACGACTAAATACACTGAGAGATATGGTGTGGTACACTTGTTAAAAATATTCTATACTAGGACCCCATATATTATGCATTCATGGAATTATTCTTCAAATATTTCTATCTGCATACCATCATGATCACAATGATTATAGATTTCATTACTCTCATGTAAGCATATTTTTCTTCCAGGATATATTTAGTTATGTTCCTGAAGTTATTCTGTTTTTTATTCGAGGACAACACTAGGGAATAGTTAAATGGACACCTAATTGTGGTAGAGTTGTGACAATAATTTTTTAATCCAAATAGTTTTATTTATTGATTATAATATAGGTATTTTTCATAGATTCACTATGGTGTAAAATTATATGACATGAATACAGTGACATAAAATTTTCCTACATGACCACTAGATTATTATTTAGATAAATAACATAATAATAATACATTCTAGAAGTTAATGGTTTAGTATCATCAGGAAATTTGGTTCATACATCAGTTTAAAATAATAATGAATAAACACTATTTTAATCCATATTTATAACCTCCAAATTGATATCATGTTCTCCTTAGTACATGTATTCACCTAAGGCTATATTATAAATGATGGGGTGACCTAAAATCCTTGTATGGGGGGAAATAACATTGAATGAATAGGAGAAATGAATCTATAATACATGAGTGAAAATAATCATTACAATCATATCATTAAAAAAATACCATCATATTAAAATTAAGGGAATTTTTTTAGAAATTCATGAAATGTGGAATATTAATAATAATGAAACATAATAACCCTATGGTTAAATACCAGACATAATAGTGAACAAAGATAACATAATGTTCAAACAAAATATATGTTTATAAATCAGAATTTCATAATTTTGAATTAAGATATAATGTTATTCACAAAAGAAGATAAATTGTCTGATAAGATATATCTCATTAATAATATAATTATTAGAATATATAATTACAAGCCTAACTATCACAATATGATCATAGTCAATAATTCCCCATGAGAAGATATCATATAAATTTAATTGTTAATAAATAATCCATGGAAATGAATGGATTTCATAATGATATCAAAAATCATATATTAATGAAAAAATTTTAGTTTCCAAATGTGGAAGGAAGATCATTTTTCATCAAAATAGTTCCAAATTTTTGAGTTGATATGAAACAACTCAGGAAGATTCAATGAGATGTTTTGGAAATAAAAAGTCATTTTGAAAAATATTTTTGTCAAATCATTTTTTCAATTTAGAAACATAAATATTCCCAGAATAAAAGGGATAGAGTAATGAGAATTCATTTTTATGAAATTATAAAAGAATCCATTTATAATGTAACGAGAAGGATGGGATAACACAAATGTAAAGTGTTTGGTCCAAGATTTCTCATACTGTAGATTCTAATTTATTTCACCGCTTTTTCTCATACAATAAAACGAATTTAGGCTGATTAAAACATGAAAAAATGTGAAATATGGCTATTTTTTACTATTAATTAGATATAATATATATTTTTATTTATTAATTCCCTTTTTTAATGTTAACTCATTTGAATATTATATTTTCCTCATTATATCTCATCTTGAATCAAATTAATGATCTTACATTATTTATTCTAATAAAACAATATTAATAACTCCATATGATTAAAATTATATATATTTAAATATTATAATTAATTTATTATAATCATAAATAGTGTTTTTGATAACAAGATAATTTTTTTCCATTATGCGCGATTAATCGACTATTAATATGACATTATCAAAATATGCGGTGATTGATTCATAATATATTATTATATAATAAATAACCATATTATAGGAAATTAGCATTATTAAGAAAAAATTAACATGATAATCAATTAATTTTGGGTGTATTGGAATAGAAATGAATATTAGGAGAGGTAAAAAGGTAAATGAAATAAAAAGAAAAAAAATACATTACCATTTCTCTTTAGTAGATCCATTTCTATGACCATTAACTTATTTAAATAAGAGATTTATATGAAAAAATTCATTATATATTATATGAGGCGTTATAGAGGAAAATAGGATAGATATTTATTTATTATTAAAGTGGAGGTGACATAGTTATCCAAGGGTGGGAATGAGTGTATTTAAACATGAAGAGAGGGTCGTTCTTTTGTATACAAATTTGAATAAAATGTAATTTCCAAGGTAATTATTTTAATAGGGATATTTATAAAATTATATATATATTTTTAAAGTTATTTTGTTATACATTAAAAAAAATCATTACATTATTGAAAATTAGAGTTGAACGATCAAAAAAATTATGCGTATACTATAGACATGGTAATTTTTTTATTTGGAATTTTAACTTCATGAATAATATAACTTGTTAAAAATGTTTTTACATATTCATAATATTAATTAACTGAGTATGTGATTATTTTATAGTGAATGATGGAATATAAATACTATCGGTATTGAAGGAACTGTATTTTTATTTGACACCTTAAAATTAATGTTTTTTAAATCACAAAAGAAATCACCAATAGATAATTTAAACATAATAATTATAAAAATGGAATTCATTTTATCAAAATAATTTTATAATGCAAGAAATTTAAGTTATTAATAAAAATTATTTTTTGAAATACATAAAAATAAAATTTATTAAAAGTGTACGTACCATTTTATGGACTTTTTAATAGCGATATTTGATTTTTTGAATTATAACTACTATTATTCTTAAATTATTCATGTTTAATATTATTTATGTCACATTTTAATTATTTTAGGTTTGGTTAGTTTTCTAATGGCTAGATTAATATTCTTAACATCTATGTTACTATGTCAATGATAATATTAATATTACAAAAATCATATTACCTACTACAAATACCTTTTCATTCCTCTAGTTCTTATTCACCTAAATTCCTCTCAAGGATCTGAATATTTGATATCTAAAGTTTAAATTGAATTTATAATTTTTAATATTATTTTTAGTGATATTTTGGAGTGAAATAATTCTAAATGACCAACATGATCCACACTATTATGTTCTTCTTGTTTTATTATTTTTCGATTAGTATCCCATTATAATAGATTCTATTTCTATGGATATATGAAAATATTAAATCCCTAGTTACCAATTATATAAAAAATCAATAATTTGTTATGTGTATTTAAAATATAGTATCCTAAATATGATAATCCTTTTTAGTAAAATGGTAAATTAAATATATATAACTTTAATGGGTGTTATATTCATAACGCCTTTAAAAATTTCACTCTAAAATTTCAAATCAGATCTATAAATGAGTATAGATAATGGTATTTTTTTACCTCATCAGGTTCCCATGATCCATCATCATACCTTTGACTATACAAATGATATTTTTCAAGTTTGGATGTCTTATTACAAAATAATTTTTCTCTATGGTCCAATATATATTACTAATAATTATATCAAAAGAGTTCATTCCTAATTTTTCCCGTATTTGGATTTATACAAAGTTAGATATTAGGTATGTAATTCCTTGAGTGAGATATTTGAAAAATTTTATAAATATAAGACAAATTAATTGGATGTGTAAACTGATAGGCCATAACTCTTTGGAAGTAAAGGATATCAAAGGGGACAATTAACCTTCGGCTGAGCATTACATTCTTCCTAAACATGAAAAATCTCTTCTATAGTGACATTCTAAGTAAAAACATTTCTCCCACTCCATAGATCAACTCATTTTGATAATTTCCTATATATAAGTTTTTTCAACTCTTATGAATTTAACATGTTACAGAAAGGATTGATCTTTTTCTATCATTTCGTATATAAAATCAAGTACAAGAATCATTTTTCATCTACTTCATCCCAATAGGTAGGATTTATACATTAAATCCCAAATAGAGATTCATATGGGTCCATTTGAAAACTCTTGTGTAATATATTTTAGTATGAGAACACTACCAATGGGAGATGTTGGTATCATCTACCCTTAAATTCAATTAATCATGTTCTTTGTATTTCCTTTAGTGTTAGAATATAGCATTTATAATTTATATTATTTTTTGGGTGATATGACATACATTAATTTACTTCAGGATTCCAATTATATTGAATACTTCTCATGTGTTAATAGGTGAACCTTATATCATGATAATAAATGATCAAAATCGGTTCCCTATCGATCCTCACAACTTACTTTATGTATATTAGAATATGTTATTATAGGGATAAATATTCCCAAATTTAGATTAAGTGTGTATTCTTTGTGAGTCAATCCAATTAAACCAAAATCACATTGCTCTATTGGGATGTATTTTGGAGTAATTGAGAAATTTCATGGTCCTATACTCTAATCATCATGTTTCTATAGGTGGTGGTTTCACCATACCTATGTACTTTTGACACTATAAATTTAAATACTATAATACCATGCACTTTTATGTGTACTCAAAAATCATCATCTTTATGTTTTAATAACATATGTTCCATAGAAGACCACAATACCCATTTTACATCTAGTATGATTGGATAAATTTGGAATTTGACCATTATCCAATAGAACATTATTTATCTCATGTGACGATTAAACACAATGTATAGTTCTAAACCAATTTACACCAACATGTCTATTTTTAAATAATATGACTTCCCTTATTTTTTCCGTTATCACCTTATTTTGTATCTCCAAGCCATCTCTTTATACCACCTTGATATTATCTTAAATAGACGATTATAAAATCATTTCAAAAAGGTAGTAGATCTTCGATGGAATTATTATTTGTAGATCAATCATTTTTGTATCTATGAATATAGGGACTTTTTTAATCCACGCCATAGATAGAGTTGCTAGTTATTTTCCGCTATAAGTATCTAATACCATATTCACCTTTTGGGATGGTAGTGAGTAGTTATATAAAGTTCCTTTATTGACTATAACCATCCTTATTGATGCATGTTGATTTCTTTAAATCATATTACATATTTTAGACTCCTATGATTTTTATCTATGTAACACATCACAAAATCAAGGATGTGCCATGAAAATAAAATGAAAATATTGTTTCCGCGCACTCCTAATAATTCATTTTGTTGTTTATCCAATGGATCATCAATTATCTTGATATATTCTCATTATTAATTAGTAAAAAAAATTCCCTTCAGTCATCACTATATATCATTAAACCATATCCACCTAGTAGTAGTGTGAGTATATGTATTTTGAATTACCACTTCTTGTTCTCTTTAAATAATTCCTCACATTTCTCTATCAATATATACCCTACCCATTTTTATGAAAACATAGTTACAAGGATCTATAATAATTTGTTTTTTTCAAAAACTATTGGAACTACAAAAATAAACCATGGAAAATATATAATTTAATGACACTTGAGGTTATGGGGCATTCATTAATTTTCATTTCCTTTGATGGGCGTATATATTTCCCTCATGTGTGATCATTTTCCCCATGAATGTTACCTTATACATTAAAAAAATTATCATAGAATAAATATTATCCATACAGTTGGAGTAGTTGATAATTTTTGTAACGAATACTAACAGAAAAAATTAATAGTATTTAGTAAGAATAATGGGAATAACAATGAACTATTATGGTCTATATCACTTAATAATAGCTATATTATTGATATATTCACTCTTCATTATTAACGGATGATATCTAGAATGATGATCTACCTTAATGAGGTAATGAACTCCTTGAAGGTGGTAAAAAAAGTCATTAATCCTTGATAATGGATACTTTTTCACTATTTTCATATTGTAGAGGTCTAGGTTAAAATTACAGAAATGTATTGATCAATCCTTTTTATTGAACAATTTCATCAGTGCAAACCATGGTGATGCACTATATCATATAAACCCATTTTACAACTAATATTACAAATGTTTCTTAAGATCATCTAGTTATGTTAGGGAAATATTGTAGGGTAATTTATAGATAGGAGTGGATATAGATATTAGTTCTATTTATAAATCTCACTCATGATCATTGGTAATCCTATGAAACTATTTAGGATATATATATTATATTCAATTACAATGTGAATTTCCTCAAGTATGATTCTTTAAATTGAAACAACCATTTATGAACGGTATGAAACCTCTTTGGTTATCAACAACCACAATATTGGGGGATTTTCGAAAGTAGGTTCATTAACATAGTAACATTATTATAGGATCATGGGATAGTTTAGAGTATAATATTTAATTTCCTAATAGTTGATGGTATCATTACATAAATAGATTCAATCCATGGACAATATAGAATCAAATTCCTCAAATGGAATGATTATATGGTTTTCTAGAATTATATTCCCACAGATGCTAATAAGAGAGGACTCCAATACATGGTTCTCAATTATTGCACAGCTATATGTTTTTATGAAAATCTTTATATCAAGGTATTATGTATACAATTGAATATTTCTAGAAAACATTCAGTATATAATCTAATGATAATAACATGAATCAAATAAAAAAATTTCCATTAACAAAGTGAATATAAAGTGGAACTTGAATGAATTAATTATCATGTTCCACACCTGTGGTGGTGATGGAGTATGATTACCCGTGGTCCATTGGCATTGATGGTTACTGATGTTTAAATCCCTCAAAGAACCTTGATTTAGTACAGTAGCCTTCATAGTTCCCTCATTCTATATAGATGATGAATTATACCCTCATTTTTTTGTTGGGAATGCCTTTATTTCCACTACCATGTCAGTTGACATATCTTTTTTTACTATTCATTAACATCGTGGTCTTATTTCCTGCAAATAAATCATTTTATCATTTATTTTAGGTGATTCCTAGGATTATTCATTCCATATCATTGGAATATGAGTGTTGGGATCATAATTCATCATTTTTCATTTAATCTCGTTGGTTTAAATGTTTTTATTTTATTCTAAAATCGATATCAATTGGAAAATTATCCAAAAACCATCTTTACATTTAGATTATGTTAAACACTTCTTCATAACTCCCAAAGTAATATATAGTTGATACTTTTAGAAATTTGGTTTTGAACAAAAATAAATAAATAAATTATTATCATTATTGATAACAAAACATGAGGTTTACCTTTTCAACCCAGTTAAATACACTTTGTATGCCGTGAAAGATTCAGTAACCTTTTTCATAAGCCATAAAAACTATATATCCATCATTTTTCAATGTGTTTTAGAGAAATACATGTTCTGAAATATCCTATTAAATTGTTCTAAAATAAATTCATCTATTTAAAGCATCCGCTTTTTAATCTTTAACATTGATAACCACTAATTATATTTTATATATAAATGATATATGGGAAGTTTAACATACACTTTTTATGAATAGTGATGAAAAAAAGGATTTTTACTTTGAGTTTACCCACTATTATCAGACAAGTGGATTATAAGATCCACTAAATATTGTAGTTTACTGGAATATATGCGTCTTTATGTCTTGTTTCTCTTTCATGGGTGAAGGAAGATGTGTCACATGGTTCAGGTTATTATTATTAGCTTTATATGGCTATGTATGTACCAAAATAATATTTTAAACTCCGTATAAAATTTATTTGGGAATTTCATTCTGGAAATCAGTTTATTTTCCGACATAGTTTTTGTTGGTCTAGTATCTCCTGGTTCCAATAATTTTCTCAAATTGAAAACTTTTGGAATAAAAACTAGTCAATATATAATGAATATATACTTTATACTCATGTAAAAATCCATTATAATGCCATGTACTACAATATCCCTATGTAGATCATATCCTTCATGTCAAATTATATTCTAGGGTTGTTTACAATAAAAATTTATAAAATTATGTGACAAAATTGCTTGACCTATATATCCTATATAATTTTTGGTAATGAGAATGTGATCTTCCAAATAATATATATTAAGAGTATCAAGCTATGTATAAAGAATGTTGTACTACTCATGCATAGGATTATGATCCTTTTATTACCTAAAAATCCCTTTTGGGGTTATTACCACAAGGTGCATCTACTATTGAATTGCAACCTCTTTTTGTTTCCAGAGTGAGATATCATTTCATGGATATCAGACACACTTTACTTTACTAAACATCAAGATGTTTTCATTTATGTAAAATTATCCTTAGTGTTTCCACTAATGTTTTTAGATCTAATTCCCAATTAAACTAATCCATTTTCTGATGAAATCTATATAGGAAACAAACTTTCTTACTTGACCATTACATCATTTTTAATATAAATAACATAATAATATTGTATTATACAACTGAAACATTCACTATCTTAGGAAATTTATATTCATTCATTACATATATATAATAAAAAAATTATTTTAATACTTCTTCTTAGTCCTCTTAACATCTCAAATGTTCTCCATTGTAAATGTGTGCACTAGAGTATATATATTAACGAAATGGGTGAGTTAAATGCCTAATAATGGGTCGAATAACCTAGAAAGAAAATTAAATATGATTTAGTAGTGCATGGGTTAGAATAATAATTATATTCATATAATAAGAATAGGATAAACAATATATTCATATGGTAATCATTTAAAATAGGAATGAAATTGTAATATGTGTAATAACAAAACATCATAACCCAATGATTGAATACCACACATAGTTTTGAACAAAGATAATATGCTTTCACCCATAAAATATGTGTACAAATAATAAAATTATAATTATGAAATATGATAGCTTCATATTGATGAATAATAGTAGAATCTAATGATATATTTGACATTACATAATGAATTTTAGGGATATAAATTTACAACCCACCTATAACATCATACAATGGTCATAATCATCCAGGACACATAGAAATATTACATATAACAATATTTGTCATGAAATAAACCGATGTAGTGGAATGGGATCCATAAATATATAAAAAATTAAACAATAATTAATTTCATTTTGGGTTCCCATGTTAATATGGGAGATCATATTATGGAATAAATTAGCATCATTCTTGATGGGAGAAGAAACACCCGAAGAGGAGTCAATGTATGTTTTTTCAAAGAATATAAACTTTTGAAAAAAAAAATTAAGATATCATGGAAATAATTTCAACCTGGTAAAAATATATATACGTAAGGTAATGGGAATGAATACTGAGTGTACATTTTTGAACACCTAAAAATTCTAAAATAAAAACATTGTTTTTGATATCATATATAACATGAAACACCAAGCATGGATGGAAATATAACACCCCGATATTTATAATATATTTATTTTTAAATAAATTAAATATCTTAAATAGCTTTAAATGATTGAAATGCAAATTTTGTCTTGTGTTACTGGAACAACATGTTTCTTCTACATCTTATAGTACATGTAAGGCCAAGTTTTACCTAACTTCAATATACTATTAATATTATTATTTAATATGAAAGTTATCACTCCACCATTGGAATGGTGGGTATGAGTAGGATAATATAAATTATGAAAAAAATATAATTTACCCAAGTTTAATAGTTACCTATTTATTATTAATAATATCATAAAATTTTAAAATAAAATTATATATTTTATGAAAATAAATATTTTTTTACTAAAACTTTCTTTAGTCACACTTTGAGAATATAATTTAAAATTACTTATTATCACATTTTAAAATTTATATGATAAAACAAACAAAATTTAAAAAATAATCATATCAATATTAACTTATGTTGAATTTTTGGTATTTTTTCAAGAATGTTTCATTTTTATATGAACATTTAGAAGTAGTGAATTTTAATTGAAAAATACCTTTTGTTTTAAATTATTTATTATATAAAATTAAAATTTTAATTTTTTATAATGTAACATTAGTTAAATTTTAAATAAATTAATATAATTTAATTCCATATAATAATTTTCATTATAGTAACACAAATTATTCCTTCCATACTATTGTATTATTTTAAATAAAAATAACATATTACTTTAACAAAACTAGGATACAAATGTTTAGTGTATTGAAAATTTTTGAACATTCATAATTTGAACATAATAAAACATAATATTTTATTTAAATAATTCATCTTTATCCTTAGTCTCTCAAATTCTTCTTAGTATGTGATGTCAAGTAATGATATACATCAATGCAATTGGTGAGATAAATGGCCAATAAGATAATAAATAATGGACATGAAACAATATAAAATGACTGAAAATAATAATAATCATCATAAAATAATCATTTTATTATTATAAAAATCATAGTGGAAATAATGTATAATGTCATGGAATGTGTTATTGAAAAAAATGAAACATCTTGTCTTAGTGACCAAATACAACACATAGTTGTGAACAAAGATAGCATCATGTTCACACATAACATATGTGAATAATCATAAAATAATCATTCCAAATATATATAGAATCCTTTCCTTGGATAATACTCGTTATCTCAGGAGATCCATCACTTTAAACATATCATTTGAGGCCTATATAGTTTCAGGGAATCCCGTCACATCATAACATTTACACAAACATGCATGCCACATAGAATGTATATCAATTATAGTCATAAAACAACACAATTAAAGGATTTTGTTTAATTATATTTTATTAAATAACACATAAATTAATAAACTTTGATGTTATAAAATTATAAATAGAAAAATAAATTTGACATAATAACAAACAAGATTGTGTGAAGAAGAAAAAACATCAAGAGGTGTAATGATGAGTTTTTCAAAGAAGAGTTTCTTGGGAAAATCTATGTATTTGTCATGAAAAAAAGTTGGAAACATTTATATACTTTAAATGAATTGGTAAAAACATTTAATATATATTTAATTAATATTAATAGGACATCCATAGTTAATTTTTGGGTGAAATAGGAAAAACCCAAAGAAAGAGAGCTGGGTTTGAGAATCCCCTTACCGTGTTTCCTAATGTGTTCTACACATGATCCTAATGTTCAATAGAACAAAATAATATCCATTAATTAACTAATTCAGAACCTATTATACATTTATCTAATTTAATATAATTTTATTAAGTTCATTTATGTCTGTTTTGATGATTTATGTGGTCTAATTTTGTCATTTTGGGAGTGTTTGTTTTCATGGTTTTAATGATCAGATCACTTATATATAAGTATGAATTTTCTTATAAACTGAGAATAATTCTATGAAATTTAAATTATATGTTATTAATGAACTTATATTAGTTCAAATGGTCTTATAAATCATACTTGTTATTGATATGAGGATGATGCCCAATATAAACTGTTCATGGAAAAGGTTTAGTTTATTTACTTTTTTCAGTTTTTACTATAGTCATGAGATAGTTTTGTATTATTCAATATTATATCTATAATTTAATAATATAACCTTAAAGAGGATAGAATATAAATATTAATATATATTTCAACCATAAAATTTTTTTATGACCATCCTTAATGGCGGTAATGGAAAATGAAGACTCATGTTCAACGAAGGTGGTGAATCAGCACATCACGAATAATGTTTTCATTTTTAGCATAAAATGGGAAGAGAAAATATTTAATGATGTATATTATATTACAAAAAAAATTATATTATCTATATTATACTGAAGTTATCATTTCACTTTGGATAGCGTGAAATGATTGAGGTAGAATAATCAATGAATTTAAAAGATATAGGAGAAGGATTTTACCTCTTGAATACTATTTCCCTAAGAACCACCGTGATGGACCTGGGATTAGAATTATGTTGATAAATGACGATTATATACGTGGGGATGTTTCTTGGGGGAGTAATTGGGGAGAATTTAGACAATCTATAAGGCTTAGGATGTGTGATGATAAAGGGCTTTTAGTGTTTTTTATAAGTGGATGAGAGGGGATTTTTTCATTATTATATTCATTAGTTTATTATTTTGGATCAAGAATATCAGTAGTATTGATTAAAATGGATAAATAAATTAACTAGGGATGTATATTTCAGGATAAAGGTTCTTACATAATAGTTATATAGGAAATTAACAAAAAAATTAATGTATTTATCTTATATTATAAATTTAAATATTTATCTATTAACCGAAAATTCAACTATTTTAGAAAATCTGAAAATATTCACCCTAAATTTTTCAGATATTCATATTATATAAATTGAATCACTTTTATGAAAAAATATTAAAAATAAGATAAATTTATTTTTTAAATAGAAAAATCATTTATTAATAAAATACCATTTTTAATATTATAATCGATTTTAGTACTATTTGAAAAATTTATTAAGGTCTCATAAAATGGTCTTATAATTATAATAAAATATAAAATGTAATTTAGGAATCTATTTTATTAAAAAAAATTATTTTAAATAATTATGTTAATTATAGAATTGTTAAAAAAAATTACATTTTATAAAAAACTAACAATTAACTAATCACTTATAAAAAAATTATTTACTTATACCATGATATAATAATATCATATTTTCATGTATAAGATAACTGAATATTATTTATACATTAATAGGGGATGTTACAATTCTAACACTCATATTATTATTCCTAATTATCATATTACTATTACAATGTTCCCATTACTATTCAATAGGTATAAGTTTCTTAATTTATACAAATACCACTTCTTTAATTATTCATTTATTATAAAATTATTTTATTGGGTTCTCTATAAGATTAATGATTGTTATGACATATTTATGAAAAGGTAAATTCTATTGATACAATATTATGTCATTACATTCTTCCCATATGTTTAAATTTCATCCTCGAAATTTTTTTACATACTAAGGTGAATATAGGTGAGGGAACTTCTCCTTCATTGCTTCCTCTATTTCCCACATTTTTTAATATAATAAATGCTTGAACAAAACGTAAGTTGAATAATATTTATTAAATAATTTATTTTTTTGTAATTAACTCTAAAGGAATATCTAATGAGATACCTTTATATAGTATTTTTTTTAATCAAATATTCTTGGGTTTTTACATATACATAGTACTATTATAAGGGTTTTCACTAATGTTCTATAATTAACTAAACCCAGATATGATGCAATCTTTTGGGTCTATAATTTTTTAACAGCACTATTAGATCAATTTAAAGGTATGAAACATATTAGTGTCACAAAAATAGGATGCAATTGATTAATGTCTTCTAAACATTAAGAAAATACATAATTTAAATATAAAAAACATGAAACATTCTTTAATGTCTTCATCTTTGTCCTTAAAATCTCACATTCTCCGTAGTACATGTAGTGACATGAGGATATACATTAATGAAAGGAGTTAGCTAAATGCCTAGTAAGAGGTTGAATAAGCGACCTGAAAAAATACAATATGAGATAGCATAATCATCATCATCATAACATAATCATGATATCATTATAAACATCATTTGGGAAACATTGGACAAATTCATGGAAGGTGAAAATGTATAAAAATGAAAAAATTTGTATTAGTGGTCAAATACCACAAATAGTTATGGACAAAGCTAACATCATGTTCGCGCATTACATATGTTCATAATATTAAAATAATCTATGTGAAAAAAATATGTCATCATATTCACACATAATAAACATTATCTCAAGAGACACATCATTTTACCCAATGCATTATTGGGATATATATTTCCCGGCCCACCTGTCACATTATAACATTTACATAATCATGAATTGCACATATAACATATAATAGTCATTTTAGAAAAATAACTCCGAAAAAGGAAAGTGTTTCATAATAATTTAATAAATATTACATTCAAGAAAAAACTTTGGGTTACCAAATGAAAATGTGAAAACCCAATTTAATATAAGGGTTTCCAATCTTTATTGAAGATGAAACAACCTCGAAAAGAGACAAGATGAGTTTTTGAAAGAAGTGTTACTTTGGAAAATCATTGTATTTATAATAAAACCAAGTTGGAAACATATATATACATTAAAATAAGAGGGTTGGAAGAATAAATTATATTCAAGGAGGATTAATGGAGAATCCATTCTGAAATTTGGTGTGAATGATTTAAAACCGAAAGAAAGAGCATTGGGTTTGAGAATCCCCTAACCTTATGTCTGAATGATTTTTGAATTTCTACTTTATGTCCTGGATAATCAAATTATATCCACGAATTAATTCTTAAACTCAAATAAATTTATTTTAGTTATTATTATTTTATTAAGTGCATTTTTTTTCATCTTGATTAGTTATGTGGTTTAATTTAACTGTTCTTAGAGTGTCCTTTTTCTTGGTTTTAATCAATGGTTCACTTGTATATATGTATGAATGTTAGAATAAAATTATATTAATTAACTAGAATGGAAATTATTTTTTATTAATTAACTTATGTAAGATTAAATATAAAAATTTATCATTTTTTCTGATGTGATGATGATTCATAAGATAAATTGTTAATGAAAAATGTTATGTTTCTTTTGTCGGTTTTATGAAAATCATAGACTAATTTTCTTTTCTTAAATATTATCTATATAAATTAGTTATACAACATTAAAAATTGATAATATAAATATTACATTTTTTTAACCATAATTATGGTTTTTTACTAGCCTTGAAGGAATTAATGGAAAAAACTTGTCTTCCATGAAGGCGGTGAATCAGCACATCACATGAAATGTTTTCATTTTTAGAATAAAAAAAAGAATAAAATATATTTGATGATATATATTATATTAACACAATAAATATATAGTATATAAATATGTGATACTTGAGTTATCATGGTGCTTTGTATAATGGGGAATGGAGGATACAGAAGAATGAAATAATTTAAAAGAGAATGGTTGATGATTTTACATAGTGAATATTGTCTCCATGAGAACATCCTTAAGGATCCTAGGTTTGAGATTTTTGTGAGACTAGAAGCACCTATATGTGGGGAAGGAGTCTTGGTAGTGTAATTGGGAAGAATTTATAGACGTTACAAGGTTAAGAAGATGTTCAGAGAATGGGTGGTAAGTGGTGGTATTTTTATGCGGTGGAGATGAGAGTTTTTTATTATTATATTTATTAATTTATTATTTAGGCTCCTGAATATGAATAGTATTTATTATAATGATTAAATACAGTAACTAGAAAATTATATTTCCATATAATGGTTCTTACATCATCCACACATTAGGTATGACTCAATAATTTATGTATATAGCTTATATCATTAATTTTCGTATTTCATGATTCACAAAAAGTTCACCTCTTTTAGAAAAATACCCAAAAATCACCCTATCCATTATTTTATGTGTATATTTAAAACGTTTAATCATTTTTATGAATTTTTTTCTATATAAGATAAATTTAATTTTTAAATAAAATCATCATTTATTCGAAAAATAAAGATTATGATATTATCATCAATTTTATGAAACTTGGGAAAATTAATTAAGTTCACACAATATTATATTATAATTATAATACAATAAAATATTTATTGATGTATATATTTTATGAAAATAAATTTTATTATAAATAATTATATTAGTTATAAAATTTTAAATAAACATTTATATTTTTTTGAAAATACAAACATTTAATTTATTATTTCAAAAACATTTATTTACATATACCATGATATAATTATTTAATATTTTCAGGTATAAGATTCTAAAATTATATTTATACTATAATATGATATGATATTATTCTAAAATCCATATAACAATTCTTAATGGTCATATTACTATTCCAATTGCAAGGTTACTATTCCATCAGTATAGGTAACTTAATTTCTATAAATAACACTTATTTCATTCTTTATTTATGAGAATACTTTTTTTATTTCGTTATGTATATGATACTATTGTTTTCTTAGGGATTAATTTTAAATTGTAATTTCAAACTTATGTAAATTGTATTAGGATAAATGGATTATATATTATGAATACTCATAATTTATATTTTATAATAATGTAAAATTTATTTATTACCAATATAAAATGTGAAACAAATAAAAATTAATTATAATGTTTAAGGAAATATGAGTTCTTTAGGGTTTTATACTAAAAGGATAACGGTTAAAATGTCCTAAATACATACATAAAATTTATTTTATGTCTATATTTATACTATATCACTTTAGGGATAAATAATATGATATTATTGGAGTCTTTAGAGATGAAAACATATTAGTTGTAATTTATTCTTTTAAAAATTACAATTGTGCCACTCACCTCACTTATAAATGGCCACCCATATCCTCTCTTATTCACACCACAAAAACCTATTGGATTTTCCAATAATTGAAAAAATAACTTCAAAAATTATATCCTCTCATCCTAGAATTTATATTTTGTTATTGAATCAAACCAATTAAGTATTTGGTTCAATCCAATGGAGGATACTCAAACAAGAAGAAACATTCTCCAATGCACATTTTTATTTTCATACTTCCTCCACTTACTTAAATTATTATTAAAACATGGTGGTATAATAACCTCATTATCTAAATATAACTTATATGTTTTTATTTTAATGAAATTTTTGGAAAATATCACTAATTCCATCAAATTGGTTATGAAATCATCATTCATGCCTACGGTGAACTACCACATTGTGAACTGATGTCATTTGTTTTTCGATTACTATGTTTCATATTTGTTTATGAAGGTGATTATAAATAATATATATATGATATTTATAAAATAATTATACCTATGGAACCATTATATCATATATGCATTTTTACATTCCATTCTATAGGGGATCTGACAATTTTCTCATGTGTATGGAGGATTACCGCCTTCCAAGGAAATGTGATTCATCTTTCACTAACCATTTTAATGGAAGATGGAATGTATAATTTTAATGACTATATTTGATATGAATGATTTAATTATGATATTAATGACATATATATCATTATTAATTGAAAATATATATTATTTTATTTCATATATTTTTCACTCAATTAAACATGATAACTTTGTTAGTGTACATGTAGGGTACCGCCCACAAAAAACGATGTGACTCCATTTCCATCACCACATGAAATTAATGTTATATATATATATAAGTATATTTAAACGAAATAATATGGTATTTATGATATTATTATAATCATATGTTGTTTAAATATTACTAACCTATTATCCATAACGATCATTGAATAATGGAAACAATACACAAGAGTGTGTATAGCCTACCGTCTCCATGGTCGTAATGCACATTATTTTTAAAAACAATATTTTATGATTGATGATAAAAGTATAATTGATGTAAAAAAATATTAATTGTGTCATTATTATTAAAATTATTTAGATATTTAACTATATAACATGTGCACGAACCAAATAGTTCATACACAATACACATAAGAAAATAAGGAAATTGACATAAAATAATGAAATTAATGAACAATTATTAATGAATGGGTGATAAAATTTTATAAAAGGATATTATATGAAATTATAAATATGAAAATTGTTTATTTATAATTTAATAACTTGTTTAGAACCACTATATAGTTGGTTTAATAATTTTTAAACTAATGGAAGCGTGACGTAAGAGATTTTGCTTAAATTTCATTTCAGGGAGGCATATTGTAATTTTATGCACCTAATTTTTATTAAATGGAGTATATACTTACACTATAACTTTTAATATTATGATTAATAGATTTTTCATTTAATTTTAGGTTTTAATTTTAGTTATTTCATCTAAGGGTATATAAATTAAAAGTTACCAAGTTGTAATGAATTTTATAACTCAATTTCTTTTCAATGGGTTATATTAATTCTTCACTATCCTCGATATTATAATATTATGTGTCAAATTATTTTTTAATATATTATTTTCAAGTTACAATTGTTTTATTTTGATTTAAATTTGGAACACATAATTAATATTTTTTGTTATTTTTCACTTCAACATTATGATATTTAGAACGGTTTACTTCACAATCTCATTTTATTCAGGATTATTTATAATTGAATTTCCATTAAATGAAATTATTTAATAATTTTTTAAAATAAAAATTTAATTTTATTATCCTCTGGTTATTCATTATATTTTTCAAACTATATTACAATTTTTATACATTTTTGTAATTAATATTATGGAGAAAATGTTTTAATAAAATCTGACTTCATTTATCCCTTTGTTGGGAAATCCATTTTATTCCAAAACCATGTTTTCTAAAAAAACTTATAAATATTGTTTTTAAATATTCAAAAAATGTTTTATTAATGAATTTTTTAATCATTTTTAAATTTTATGAAGTTATTTGAAAATAATATTTATGTTGTTTTCCAAATAATGCATGTTTGGATTTTACTAAAAAGGTAGAAGATTTATTTATTTTAAAATAATCAAAATGTATATAATTTCTTAACATCATAACCAAATAAACATTTAATGATTAATTTATAACTCTAAAATGGTATTATCATAGTGAATAATTTTTAATTTTTTTTGGAAATTAAAGTCTTAAAGTTTAATTTTCAAAATTAAAATGATATTTTCTTCATGAATTTATTAAATTCCTTTTTATGGAATTTAATTTCATCAATAAAAACAAACCCTAATTTTAAAAATACTAGAATATGGATATGATGTATTAATACTTTATTTATTCTTCATCCGGAATGTTTATTATCATTTTCAAAAAGTAATGTATTATCATTCACTTTCATGATTAATTTTTTTATTCATCAACAATACATTATGAAATTATATTCTTGTGATAATTATATAACTAATTTCTCTAAAATATAAATTATCTAGTACCATGTATAATATTTTTTACTACACCATATAACATTTTTCTATAAGGTGTTTAAATTAAATTTTATTTGATTAACATGGGAAATATTGAAGAAATCCATATTCAATAATCAATATAAATATTTTATGATGAGGCACATTCATCATGAATTAAATAGATTATCCAATATATGTTAATTGGTAAGAAAAATTAGTGGTCGGTTGGTCTGGGTATAATTTATCCCATCAAAGCATTGATAGGTCTTATAAAACAAATATGTAATCTAGTGTTAAATAGGTTTCTACCTATAAATTTATATTGTCATATGAAAGGTATTGGCGGTAGAGGTTTCATGATTCTTTAGATCATTGTATCTAATAATTAATAATTTCATTCATTTGGATTTATGTTATTATAATATTTGAGATTTTCATAATTATATTATCTCTTAATGCATTCCATTATCAGCTTATTGATTAAATAACAAGTGTTTTTAGTTCTTTACCTATCCAAAAATTTTATTCCTTATCTATTCATCCAAAAAATTAATAAACATTTCATTCATGATAAATTATTTAACTTTTTGTATTGATTATTAATTATTGATTCATGATAGAATCCATTTCTCTTAACCCTCACTGAGAATTTGTGCTGACCCCAATTTTATCTCCTTTCCCCATGACTCAATGAAGTGTAGTATGATTGATATGAAATGATATTATGGATGTAGTAATTTTATTCATGAAAAAAACTAAATTTTTAATCTATGTTTTCAAATGTTATATAGGAATCATGTATGTAAATAGATTATGAAGACTACTAAACTTATCGATCCTTTAATATGTGATTCCTTTTATCTAATGCCAATGTTATAAAGTAGACACCAAATTTGGGTTACTGGGTTTGGGAATGTTAAAATGTTATTAGAGGAAGTTTACTAGAAACAAAGAGAACTATATTTAGGAATAAATCTATTTGGGAACATAAAAATATAATAAACATTGAGGATAAGTATAAAAGAACATTCTAAATATTTGTTAAGTTGATATTATACAGTTTTCCGGGAAATACATCCCACTATAGATAATCTATGAAGACGTGGTAATGTATCTTCTATTATTAGGGGTAATAACTCATAAGAGGGTGCATTGTGAATGACCTGATCATCATCTATTTCATAACAATAATCATTATTTCTCACCTGGGTTGATAATAAATGAGAATATTCGTTGGAAAATTCACACTTCACTGCACACCATTAAGATGGATTTGAATATATTATGGTAATGAATAATCAATGTTAAATATTATTTTAATTATATTGATGGTGTTGTGTCATTATTTATATAAAATATTAATGATTATATGGTTTTCACACTATGGTTATTGTTTCTCACATTATTATTTTATGTTTTATTCAATGGATGCAACCTGAAAGAATCATGTTAACATTAACCAAGAAGGGAAATATAGTTAGTATAAGAAAATAAATGGGGTGATGATAGGAGTTTATGATATCATAACTATTCCTAATAAGATATCCCAAAATATGATTAATAATATATACCATAAAAACTATCAGACTCACTAATGAAAAGAAAGACGGTATTCTCTAAGAGCTCAGGTGATGGATACAATAGAGGAATGAACACTCTATTTCATTAATGTTACAAATGTGGATGGAGACTCCTAATAAAGTGTCTCAATGGAACATGAAAATGATTTATGTGTGGAAATAAATGTTATATAGAAAATCATTATTTAGGAAAAATGTAGAGTATGATAGAAGGAATCAAATAACATCAAAGGGATCCATTTATATATAGTCCATAGTCATAAATTTAGTGAAATGGGGAATTATCCAAGTAAATTCCCTCATATAATGGTTTTCTCATATCCAAGAAAGGACCATGGTTGAAAGAAAATGGTTGATTTCTTTAATAGGAGTTTATAATTAAAATATATATGTATTTTTACAAAATCTATTTTTGGTATAACAATCACAAAAAATCTATGGATTATGTAAAATTTTGTAATCAGTTTTGTATTCATTTACATAAGAGTAATTGATACTATAATGGGTTTATGGTTTTATAATTCATAAAAATTTTAAGTCATTAAAAAATATTTTTAGTTTTTATGTTAGGGAAGTCTATTATGATTAAGGATATTTTGAGAGAAATTATGGGGAAAATATGTTTTAGTGGGAATGATATTTGAGAAATAATGAATTTAAATTTTATATAGATAAGTAATTATAACTTTTAGGGTTAATAAAATAATTAATTATAATTTAATAATAGTCAAATAATATTATCAAAAATTATAAAAAAAATTATTTTGAAACCCCTAGTAAAAAGGTTATTTCATGATTGATTTTATTTCAAGGATGTGAATCATATGTTTTTAGTACATTATAAGAATTATATTAATATAGTTTAAAACAATATCCTCCATAATGGGTGAAAATCGGTAAAATCAAGGAAGGTCTCTAGTATTAAACCTATGACAGATGGACGATAGTGGTTTAGTTCCTACCTGTGGCCTATGTGATATCCTAGTAAATTTGTCATTTTTTAGTTATAATTTTTGAAAATAAATAAATATTAATGTTTATCCAGTGGTTTTACTTTTTATATTTAGATATTAATTTATTATATTAGATGACTTTTCATAACCATATTTTTTTGTAAAGTTGGTTGATTTAGAAGAAATGGTAGTTCCCTCTTTTATATATATTATGATCTATTAAAAGTGAATTTTAGTGCTTTGGGTATAATAAATTCACTTCTGGGTATTCATTTCTTAGAGTAAGAGAAGAATTGGAAAATGATCGAAGCATAACAAAAGGATGAATTTATTATTATAAAATAGAATCATATCATGTAAGTATATTTTATTATATTCTTATGGCGTAAAAAAATTCCTTATCTTTCGGAAAAATATATTGGAGAGAAGTTATCCTATGACATTCATATTTGAAGAATCAGATTTTATTCTAGATAATCACATATTTTTTGTTTTTAAGCTCTTAGACATCCATCTAAAATTTACTTTCTTATCATTAATTAACTAAATCACTCTAAATAATTACATGTGCTTTTATACCATGTCCAAATCAACAAATCCCTCCAATTTTATCCTATTTGGAAACATAGCTTGTGTTATTCAAGATGACCTTCACACATCCTTTTCTCTCGTGTTTAAAAGATGTTTTATAATCCCTTTTTATGATGTAGGTTTTTCAATAATATAATTTCCAAATGTAAGACCATATATTATAGAGATAAAGTGTAAATTAAGTAGTTGAAATTTATTTAAGGTGGGGATAATTTGACCCCCCCAAAATTCTAATATATAAACAATATATTTGATAACATATATGACTCACAAAACCAATCATAAAAGAAACTATATCACTAAAAAGATTAACAATAGATTAATTTTGAAATAAACTCAATATCCTAAATAGCACCCACTACATAAAACCCCACCTTTATCTTGGGTTACATGCAACAAATAGTTTCTTCGATAGCTTTCATTACACGCAAGAACATGTTTTACAGAACAATAATATACAATTAATATTACTATTTATTATGAGGTTTATTACTGAGACATAGGAATTGAAAGTATTAATATGACTAATTATATTATGAAAATTAACATGATAAATTTTTTTATTACTAATATTTTTATTAGTAATAAAATATGAATCAATTAAATGAAAAATAAATATTTTCCAAAAAAACGTTTTTTTTCTTCTAAAAACTTTTTGAGTCATGATTAGAAAGGATAATATAAAATTAATTAGTAATAGTTATATATTATTTATATAATAAAATGAAATTTAATTTTGAAATCATAATATTATAATTTTCTTTTGGTGAATTTTTGGTATTTTTTTTAAATGTTTCATTTTTTGACTAAAAGTGAATAATACAGAATTGTAATTTTATACAATTTTTTTAAAGTTATTTATAAATTTAAATTGTATTTTTATTTTTAATTAAAGAAAAATTAGTGAAATTTTAATTTAATTAATTATATTTAGTCTATTGGAATCAATTTTAAATTTAAATTTTATATAAAAAATTATAAGATTTTTAATATTTTTTCATTGAAAACTTGCCTTCTCATCACATCTGTAAGATTAATTTAAAATTACATTTTCCCACTTATTTGAAATAAATTTTGGAAAATTTATTCTTTAATTTGAATTAGAAAATTTTATAACATCTAATATGATAATTTTTTTTACCAAAATTATTAGTGAAAACAACATAAATGTATTCCCACAGTTAAGGTAAAAATGGCATTACTAAGGGATTGTCAAAAAAAGATAAGGGTTAAAATGACCTATAGTATTGTATAAAATATAATTTATTCGAATATATATATGTTATCCTTTAATTTATTTATGCCTTATTACTAGGAAAACATGGGTTGGAATTCATTATTCTAAAAAATTACATGTGTGGTACAGATGTCATTTATTCAAGTGTCCCCTCTCTTCTATTATACAAACCATAAAAAACATGATCTTCCAAGACCTACCAAAATAACATAAAAATATTAATACAATCATCATATAAGCCTTATTTTTCACATAAATTCATCCAATTATTGCATTGGTGAAAACCTAAGGAGCATTCTTGAAAAAGAGGTTACATTCTCTAATGTGTTTTTTAGTTTTGTTTGTTCCTCCACCTATATTAATTATTATTAAAAAATTATGATATAATAAACTTATTATCATACATAAAATTATATTTTTTAATTTTAATTTCATTATCAACAACCATCCCCACATCAATCAAATGGGTTGTGAAATAATCATTGGTTTTTATAGTGAACAACCACATTTTGACCTGATTTCATTCATTTTTCCATTACCGCAACTCACATTCAGTTTTATGATTTATATAAAGTATATATATGATATTTATAAAATATTTATATATCAAGATCCATTATATTCCATTTTACATTCCATTCCATAGGTGATTCTATAAGGTCACTCATCTGTATGATGAACTACCGCCTCATAAGGTGATGTGATTCATCTTTCACTAACTCCGTACATAGAAGATCATAAGGATAAATATTATTATAAGTGATATTAATTAAATAATTTTTATATTCATTATATATCTATCATTATTAAAATAAAATATATAATATTTTCTTTCTTACTTTTTCACTTAAAGAAATATGACAATGGCATTCATGTATTTGTGGGTTATCGCCTTCAAAAAATGATGTGACACTCTTTTCCTCTCCAAAAACATGGATGATATATATAAGTTTATTTGAAGAAATAAAATGGTATTTATTATATTATTTTAATTTGAAAAAGATAAAATATTACTTACCTCCTTTATAAAATGATCATTCACAAATGGAAATGTTACTAATGCGTAAATATGATCTACTTTCTACATGATCATAATGTACCTAATTTCCAATACCGTCACTCATGATTGGTATAAAAATTATAATTAATGTATTAAAATTAATATTATATAATTATTGTTATTATTTTGGAGATGAAACTATATAACATGTAAATGAACTTGATTTTTTATGACAAAACATATAACCGAAAACCATGCAATTAACACCCAAAACAATAAAAATGAATTATTAATGAAAATTGCATCATAAAAAGTTAAAAAGGATATTATATGATATTATAAATAAAATATTGTTTTATTATAAATTAATAACATTTTTAAAACCACTATAAAATATTTATTATATCTTTCAACCAAAATCAAGCGTTAGGAAAGGAATTTTACATCAGATTAATTTTATTGAAAAATATGGTAATGTTATGAACCTGATTTCATTAATATGGTGTATATAAATCCAATTTTACTAGTAATATCATGAATAAATAATTATTCATGGTAATTTAAGTTTTTATTTAAATTATTTAATTTATTGGTATTTTAACTAATAGTTACAAAGTGCTAAAAAATTACATACCACTATTTATTTTCTTTAGGTTATATTATTTCTTTGCTGTCTTTGATATTCTATGATTATTCCCAAAATACATTTTGAAATAATTAGTTTTTATTTTAAATTTTTTAATGTGTAATTAAAAATTATTCTCATAATTAATTCATTTTTTATTTCGCAATTAAATGTTATGATAGTTACAAATGTATACTTCACAATATATTTTTAATCAGGATTTTTTATACCTGAAATTTAATTGAAGGAAATTATATGATAATTATTTAATAAAACATTAAATTTATATTGTCCTATTTTTATTAATGATAATTCTTAATTAATTGTACCATTTTACTACTCATTACTAACTAAAAATAATGTGAAAATGTTTTAATGAAATATGACTTCATTTCTCTCTTCACTAAGAAAAGCATTTTATTCCCAAACTATGTTTTCTAAACATTATTTTAAAATTTTTTTTACATAATTTAAATATGATATATTAAAGACAGTTCGACACATTTTTTACTTCTTTAAAAAAATAAGGAATATTTATGACATTTTATAGTCAATTACTATTTTTGTGTTACTAAAAATGTGAAAAGAATTTTTATTTTATTATAATATAAATGTATGTAATTTCATATATTCATGACCACAAAATGGTTTAAATATTATCTTATAATTATCGATGAATATTTTTAAAGAAAATTATTTTGAATTTTTTTTGTGAAATTTTACATTATAAAATTTATTTTTAAAGTGAAAGCGAATTTTACTAAATAACTGTTTAAGAGAACTTTTTGTGGTATTTTTAGTGCTCAAGGACAACAAACTGTTATTTTAAATATAATCCATTGGGGATATAGTGTATTGATACCATTATTATTCATCCTATGGATTGTTTATTATTATTTTTATAAAGGAAAATATTGACATTAACTTTCTTGAATCTTTTCTTTTGTATTCATTAACTTTCTATTGAAACATTAAAATTTTTGTGATGATTGTATAATTAATTTATATTATGAAAATATATTATTTTATTAGGGATTTTATTTTTTCCTTAACTACATACAATATTTACATGATGTTTTTAATTAAAATTTAATTTTATTAACATGTTAATTATTGATAAATCCATATTATATACTCAATATTGATATTTTATGATAAGAAACATTGATCGTGAATTTAATAGGTTATTTGATATATGAGGATCTCTTTGAAGTTGTAGTGGTTGGTGGGTAATGATATAATATATCCCATTGATTCATTAGAATGTATCATGGGAAAAATAATTAATCTAACAATAAATGTGTTTTTAAATGTATTTTTAAAATATAATATGATATGTCTTGATAGTAGAGGTATCAGGATGCTTCAGATCATGGAGTTCCAAAATTAATCAATAACTACATTATGAATTTAGTAATTATTATCCATGATATTATCACAATGTTTTTACCTATGGATTAATTTAATTATTGTTTATTGATTATAAGAAATGTGTTTTTGGAATTTACCTTTCTATAATGATTATTCTTTATCTATCCATGCTGTTAAGTTTATTACATGAAATGTGAGATTTTTATTTTCCATTACATATTGATTATTAAATATTGATTCATGATATATTCAATTATACATAACACATATTGATCATTTGAGGTCACCGTTATTTTATTTCATTTTTCTAGTCTTCCATAATGTTTGATATTGTTGATATTGAACAATATGCTAGTGGGATATAGTTATTATTGAAAAAAATTGGGCTCTAAATTGTTTTTTCAAACCTAATTTGAGAATCACTTATGTCTCTAATTTAACAAGTCTACAAAAATATTCAGTCCATTGATATGTGTTTCCTTAATTCTTATGCCAATTTTATAAAGAATACATCATCTCTGGGATATTGGGGTCAGGGTAATTACACATTATGTTTTAATTATAGAATAATCCATATTGAATATAATTTGATTGGGAGAAATGACTCAAAAGGAAATATTTGTGATATAGATTTCCCTTACCATAAATGTAAATTTATTTAATCACTTTTTCAAGTCCAAAATATTTAATTTGTGTTTATTAAGACCTAAAACTAGAATATTATTGTTCATGTTTTCACTATTGATCAGTTATAATCATTGTATTTTATTCCTCTATTCTATTGGATAATGGTGAAAAAAATTTATATTATACTTCCTTAAAATATATTTTATTTCATTGATTTAATAACATTGATTAATTTGTACTTATATATTAATTTCATTAAATCTAGAATCCTAGAAAAAAATAAATTTTTACATTTACATAATACAAATAATTTATTATAGTCATCCATAAAGGTAGAGGTAATAAGATAATCAAGAATGTACTGACGGGTGATTATGAAGTCGTTAATGAGACATTGTCAATATTGGAAGGGAGATATATATAATATATTATTATATTATTAATATAATTTTATAAGAAATTAAAATTATCAAGATCATGTTACAATACTACTTAATAACATAAAGGTTGTCTGGTAAAGAATATAATATAAGGATATTGGATTAGAATAGGTAAATCAAATAAAAAGATGAAAGGATATTTATGATTGCTCAAAATAGTTCCATTTCTACAATCGTTAACATCTAGAAATCAGGAAATTTTATGAAAATAAAATGTAAATACATATTATAATTTGAATAATATATATTAATAGGATATAAATATGGATTTTTTATGTGTAATTTAAGTGGTTTTCTATAGAGCGAGAGAGGATGAATTTATACTTGAGGAGAGGAGATGTTTTTTGGATAAAATATTGACTAAAATTTAATTTCAATGATTAAAAAAGTAATAGTGATATATTTGATATTAATAGTTTTATATTATTATAAATAAATGTATTTATGTCATCCAAACCTTGTATAAGCTGAATTTATTAGTATATTAAAAAGTAATGCGGGAATAGGAAACATTGTTTTTTAATGGAAAAAATTTGACACTAGGCTTTGAATACTAAATTTTAGGATTGGAATTTAAAGTAAAATTAGTTATTTAAAACATATATTTTTGGATAATGCCTCATATTCTAGAATTAAATAGTACATTATTACTTTTTTACTATTATAATTTAAAACATATCAGTTATGAAAAAATAGTATTTCTACTATTCCCCAAAAAATTGGTGTTTTTTAAAAATAACCAAAACAATCACCCAAAATTATTTCAACAATAAAATTTTAAAAATGAAAAATATTTATATTTTTTTTTTCTAATATAGGTAAATTTATTTATTGAACTAAAAATTATGGTTTTTAGGAAATATATTAACATACAATTTATTAAGAGTGTTCTTATAGTTTTTTTCTATTATTGAATATTCATATTTGTTTTATGGAATTATAATATTTATTTTTTATAAATTATTAATGTGAAATATTACATAAATTATATTTTAATATTTTGAGATTGGGTTACCATTCCAATGTTGTGTTTTTTATTCATAGCAGTCATGTTACTAATCCAAAAAGTCTGGTTACTATTTAAATGGACATATAACTACTATAATACTCACATTACCTCATATAAGTACCTATTAATTATTTCAATCCTTATTAACATTAATTATTATAAATATTATAAATTTTTTGTTGCCAACATGTTGATTGGATTTCAAATGTGTTGTATCTATCTTACTATATTTTTTTGAGTGTGATAATTCATGGAGATATATGTGAAACACATGTTTCTTGCCTATTTGATTTATTTTTTCTATAATTATTTATAATTAGTATTCATTTTTATTGAGATATTTATTTGATAAATGTATGGTTACAAGTTAAATAATTAAATCATTATGTTTTTCATGTGTTTATACTAAATTATATTTCAAAAATATGAAAGACATAATTTATTCAAAAGGAAAATTCAATATATATGAATGTTTGGGATAAAATAAGGAACACATAGTGTTGGGATTTTTTTTAACTATATTGGTAAAAGTGAAATCTCCAATACTAGATACAAGAAGAAATCTAAAACATATTCTTGTGTAAGAAAGAAACAAGAGAACCAATTGACCAAATTGGTTTATTTTACTCTCTGATTCAGCTCCATACGAGGTTGTTTTCAATTTGGATAGTTGGATTATAATGAAAAAAAGATGGTATGAAAACCTCTAATAAGTATATAAATTATGGTGATATGGAAAACATCAAGAAATATTATACTAGAACCCTAAGGGAAACTACTATAAATGGATCCGACCTGTCGCAAGCCTCTGATGCTATGACGGGTAGGTCACATCAGAAAATTTATTTCATTAAAATAGAATGAGTTAATGTTAATCTTGAAACACACCAAAATCAAACCTGATTTAAGAATAATAATGAAGTAAACAGTATTTGTGAGTACTTAGTAAGCAGTAATATAACATTGATAAAATTTTCATAGAGGATGAGTCATGTTTTCAATAGCTTGAGGTACTATCATTTTAAAATAAAATCATATAAACAACTTGTTTGATACATGTGAATCTACCTATTTTGTTTCTTCACATGTTGAAAGTATTATAGGCCTACATGTAGAAATAATGATTCAATTTAGTAAAATTTAAACACTTATCAGGAAACAAGAGTGTAGAGGATTGAAATGTGTAGCCTATTTTATAATAATTTATAGATAACAGTGTTGTATAGATTACTCTATTCTATAGATAAAAAAGTTGATATTAACATTAAATTATACTACATATGAACCTTCATGGCTAATAATTATTTTTATTATCTACATATGTGTTTTGAATCTAATAATGGAGTGGTATATCTCTTTAAGGGTGATATAATCTAAATGATTATATATAAGGATCATTGTCACTAATTGTTAGGAATATCTCTTTTCAGATGTTAGTGATAATGTTTTTAATTATTGATGTAATAATAAAAACGAATTTTCAACCCAACATAAAATGATATTATCATGTTTCTATAAAAATTTCCAAGGGTTTCCACCTAAAATGGAAGTGAAATATTCTATTGATATATTATCATGGAGTAGTTTTATTTACCTTCCATATGATAGGACAAAAACAATAAAATTTACATAATTGATGTTTTATTTTGAACAGCTATAAAGTAAATATTTCATAATTTCTAGTATATCACCATAGACTGCTCTAGTTCTCTTTTTGAAGAATGAAGATTGATATCTATCAATTTTTTATTATTATTTTAAAAAAATACTATTAAATAAAAGAATTGGTATATTCTTCTAGGAAAAGAGGATATTTTGATCAATTTAAGGGAGGAAATTTGTTATATATAATTTATTTTTGATATGGGTTTCACCATCTCTGATTTTGGAAAATGACATTTTGAATACAATTATTATAAATTCTTAAGGTCATTTTGAATAACATTAGTCCCCATATAACTAATCAATACAACATTATCTTTTATGGAACTTATAAATCATATCCATCAAAATATCCTTGAATTATTTGTGATATTTTTTAATGATATGTGTCTGTATTCTCATACTAAATAAGACCATGAAGAACAATTGATAATGGTAGTGAGCACTCTAAGAGAGAACCTTCTTTTTCCTAAATTCTCAAATTACGAATTATGGATATATGTAAGTATGTTTCCTTGGATATGTGATTTCATAGAAATGTGTTACAGTAGATCCTTATATGATTAAATTTGTTATATATTAGAAAATACCAATTAAATTCATTGAGATATACAACATTCTTGTCTTAGTATGTCATTACCATTGTTTTTTATATGATATCTCATTTCTTACCTCCCTAGGACATCATTGATGTAGAAATGTGTCACATTAAAATTGAGTTATTATTTTATAAAATCCACTTAGTAGAATAACGCTATACGCACTTAAGCACTAATCCTTACCTTTAAAATTTCAGAGAAGGGTTATGTGGAAAATTCAATGCATCTAGATCTTATATGATTTATGAAAAATATCGCTCCCCAAAGATATTTGAACTCATGAAATGATTATTGTTAAAATATCATCTAATTTTCAAGATTTTCATAGTGTATAAACTGTGTATAGTGAATTAAAGGTCGCATCTCCAATTAAAATATCATAAAATCAATTTTGTATATTTTTTATTTTAATTAGTGGTAGTTTATGATAGTGATTAATAAATTGAATCTAAATTGTGATGAGCATGATAGTGTTGTGGTATTATTTTTGGCATGTGGGTTTAGTGTTATCATTGAGAAGGTCATGTATAATCAGTGATCTAATAATGATTGTACATCCATGTGGAAAAAAAATTGTAAGGACTTCATTGATCAAGGTATAGGTGATAGGAACATGGAGTTGAATTATCAAGATCGAATATTTGTTCATGCATCATATTAGAAATAAAAAATATTTATTTAGAAATAATTTGAATTAAATACTCATCTTGGAATAAAAAGATATATAATCTACTAAAGAATCATGTTTCTAGTCGGGTATGAAATGAAGAGTGTATGATTATCTTTGCCACTTTCTCACCTATTATAATTTCATGTATGAACATAAAATACCAGATACTATTTTTCAATAATTACCTATAATAGTATGAATTGGGATAATATCATTACATACATTTTCACAGATTTACCATGAATGAAAATGAATAATGATTCTATCATTTTATATTTTTCTGAACCATAAAGTCATCACACTTCATTAAAATTCGTGAATCTAATGTACATAGAAAGGAAATATATCTGCAAATTAGTAATGTTTAAATAAATAATAGTTTCACTCATATCTAATTAATACCAGAGTTTCACCACTCAGTTTTGGAGATATTTGTAATATGCATTTGTAACCTAGTCTATCATGAGTGTGAAATATCCACCTCAAATTATTGGTCACTCAAAATAGATGGTCTAATCACTAGAATACATTAAAAATTATATATATTGGGTATATTTTACTGTCACATAGAAGGACCATTTAACTATATTGGAGTATATGTATAACAATATTTTTCTTGTCATGATATATATGGCTCTATTTAAATAATTGATTATTTTTCTTTTTTATTCTCCACATGTTTGGTTAAATATAGAAGATAGTTAAATAATTACTCATAGCCTATTTCTTAAGAAGAGGGATAATAATAAGATGATTAATAAAAAATATAAATATCCCAGAGAAAACATAAACCATATGTTTATCATCATCATTAGATACTATCATTTTTATATGTGAACCCTGTTCTCTTTAGAGTCTCCTTAGGGATGGGGAATCATTATTTTGGTGAAAAGGTTATGTTTTCTAATTTTTATGTTATTTATTTTGAGGTACTTGAATATACTATTAATGTGTGTTACCTGTAGTGACCGCGACCCCAGTATCTTGGAGTTGGTGCCTTCAACAATTACATTGGAATAGATATAATATTCATATCTCAAAGTACCGAACAGTTTGTTTTTATAAACTACATATATACATAATTGTTGAATAAAAATTAATACACATACCCCAACATTATTTTTTATAGAAAACATTATTCCCTCTAGCATTTCCTTTCATATATGTTTGTGTAAA
The DNA here is from genome assembly GCA_963277665.1 of Viscum album. Lineage (NCBI taxonomy): Eukaryota > Viridiplantae > Streptophyta > Magnoliopsida > Santalales > Viscaceae > Viscum > Viscum album. The sequence continues at coordinate 867,957,255 of OY728120.1, forward strand.
CTTCATGGTATTTAGTGGAGATGAAAAAATAAGAGTGAGATCAAATGATTTGTAAGGGTTATGCACATCATAATAAATAATTAATCAAAAATAAAAATCAATATTTAAATCTAAATAACTGATCACACATTCCATTTAAATATCTAGATAAAAATAAATCAATATGTTTAGGTAAATAACTGATCACACATTACCTTTTAATAGCTAGATAAGAAATAATCAATATGGAATGGTAAATAACTAAAACCCTTGAAATATAAACAATAAAATATGAATGAAAATCATCTATAGATTTTTAATAGAGAAAACATCTGTATAATAATATCTAAATATAAATGAATGAAATTATTAATTATTGGATGTAGTATTTCCCATGTACGAAGAACCATTATTGTCAAGATGTTTCCCAAAAAGTTTCAAAAATGATGGGTAGAAACCCATTTAGCTGAGAATATCCATATAATGCATCCCATTAGACTATCGATCCATTGAGGTCCTTATATTAAAGGTACCCTAACCTATGTCATACTATTCCAAATCATTCCTCATATATCAAAAATCGATTTAATTCAGAAAAATACCACTTTTCAAATATATGTATAGAGTAAAAATATATATTTATCAATATTTTTCCAAATAATCAAAAAAAAATAAATGTAGAAATACTATGTAAAAATGGTTTATTATTTAGGTAATAATAAAATTCATGATAAATAATGTGATGTATTAAAATGAAATTTTATGTTCAATGGTCACTAGAATGTAAAGAACACAAAATTCCTATTGAAGAGGTAAATGAAGTCAGATATTATTAAAAAATATTCTTAACAATTTTAAGCACAAAATAGTAAATAAATGGTACTATCACCTGAAAAACATTAGGAATCAATATGAGAGATAAAAATAAAATGTTTTATTAAATAATGATCATATAATATTCTTTTAATGAAATTTCAAGCATAAATGATCATGATTATAATGATATTGTGAAACAAACCCTTAAAATGATCATTACATTCGAGTGAGAATTAATCAATTAATCGATTATATGTATCAAAAATGAATCAAAATAATTTAATAGGTAATTCCTAAATAGATATTTAATGTCATTATACATGTATTAATAGAATATTAATGACAATAAGGATGTAATATGACCAAATTAAAAATAATTGAGTTGTGAAATTATTTTCCACTTTATAACGTTTATGTTCAAATCATCTATGATGAAATAATTATAATTCATATTAAAACTCCAAATACATTTAATAATGATTTATTCATCATTTTACATGTCAAGGGGTAGTATATGAACCATATAACAAATTAGGTGCATAAAAATACAAAATGAATCAACGAAATAAAATTGAATCATAATCCCCCACCTCACAATTTTTTATTGGTCGTGTTTTCTTTAAACTACTATACTGTAAAATTCCTCTAGTCATAATTTGATTGAGAAGGAAAAAGGTTACCAATTGGTCATAGAACAAATCCCCAATGTTCCAAATTCTAGAAATAAATTTTTGGTGATTCATAATCAATTCAAAGATGTTTTTTTTCCATTGAATGTAAACTAACCAAACCAAGCATACCACAACCATGAAACCACTAAATAATGCATAGAAATAATGTAATATGTCACAATTCATAACAAAAAAAATCCATATACATCAATGTAAAAAGTGTAATCCAAGATCATGATAAACTATAAAGTGGACTACAAAACCCATAAATTGTAATGACTGAAAATACAATACCCCCAAAAAATCCCTTCATAATTCAAGCTCTATCTCTACAATCCATGCCCAAGTATTATAAATACCAACTAAAAAATTGTGTTAGATTCCCTTTTTATGCATCCTGATAAATGATATCGTTAAATTCACCACGGTTACCAAGTTGGGGTGAGTAATGAAACATAGTCAGTTTTCCCAAAATTAATTCCATGTTCATGCCATTAGGCTAAAATGTTTTAGCACATTAATATTAATTAATTTATAAAAAAACACATTAAAATATTTTGATAGTTTATATAAATGCTATAGAAATTACAGCCTATAAAATTTTCCATCCAAAACAGTTTCATATAAAAACTAAAAAACAATGCATTAAACCATTTCACATTGCTTTTTGGCATAACCATTTAATTAATCACACACACACCCACACATGTATTCTTTAGTTATAGTTCCATAATCATTGGATGTTTCTCATCCATAAACCAACTCATCACTTAGTGTTCAATCTCCTTGTTCCATAATGTAATATTCCCCTTACCCAGGGGCATGTCCCATGTACCCTAATGGTACACACCCCTTATTCAGGGTCACATCAAAGAATTAACTCACAAAAACCAGTGTATTACAAAACCATTCAAAACCAACCATTTAATCCACTTTAATAAAACAGCCCTTTTTAATTGATATAATTTTCATTAAACCATTTCCATAGACCAACTATGTCACATTTTATAATCATCATTTTAAAATTATTTATATAATCACATTTCACAAAAACTAATTTTCACAATTCCACTAATTATCCCTATGGATAGTTTCTAACATGATTTACACAAAAATTTCAAAAAAAATATCATGAAATTAAAAAAATTTGTAACAAATCCTTCATTTTATAATAAGATTAATCAATAATGAAATGTCTTACCTTATAAACTATGTTGAATAGGAATAATGATACCAATTCTTTAACAAAACTAGATTAGATCTCCCAATACCCACCATATATCTTTTTCCCTACCATAAAAACATCAAAATCCCATAATAATTGGAATCCTCTCTCCTAGAACTATCCTAAAAGGATTAGGTATAAGAATCCATGACAGGGAATAATAGTAGATCTATGAAAAATCAATAATAATGGAGACATACCATGAAATTTGGGATTTAACACACCAAAATGTGCCAGATGATTTGTACTGTATCGAAGGGTAAAATTCCCCATCCTTTGGGATGAGGGAAAACAGACTTAGGGATATCGAAGAGGAAAAATGAGTGGTTTATAGGTAATACCAAGTGAGATCCAATTTTTAATGATTCATTTTATTACCATTTATGGTTTGGTTCCACATTTAGGAAAACTGGGCACAAACCGTGCACTAGAAACTCCCTCCAAACAACTAACTCATGGTTGGTGGGAATGGCTAGAAAAACAATGAACTAAATATGCTTTTACTCTATTCCATGAATCACTATTACTCCTAGGTAAATGCATGGTATGGAAAAATTGTTCACCTAACAGTGTTCCTAGATAGATGCATATGTCTCACATTACCTATTGTTCTATAGGTCTTTCATATTTTCCACTAACCATGCCCAAACTATGAACCTCTGTAAAAGCCATAAAAATAATTCAAATTTTTTTCAAAACCTAGCTAACTTCTCTAAAAAACATTTGATAAATAAAAAATATATATAAAGGGTTAGTTACTTGAAACTAGGGGTTAAAAAATCTCCACACCATTCGAATTTCCATCTCTAAAAAGTAGAAAACCCGTATTTCCCATTAAGTGTTTGGGCCATTAATCGACTGTTCCATACCCCCATTACCGTGTTTCCTCTTGAATCTGACCATGTTGCCACAAAACACATACATGAAAAAAATAAACAAAATACATTCTCTTGAATATCCCAGATTTGTACCGGTATTTGAACCAACGAAGCATCCAGATCGAGGTCAATGTGATCCCATCGAACCATGTGGACAAAATCAAGATGATACTTCTTTAACTGAGATACCTAATACACATCATATACATTGTTGAACCGTAGTGGAAAATCCAACCAATATTCTCCCCCACCAGCCAATTCAAATATCTCAAAAGGGCCTATGTATCAAGAATATAACTTTTCCTTCTTCCCAAAAATAGGACAACCAAGCATTGGAGAGATTCTCAAGAACACATGATAACTCACCTCAAATAACAATAGAAATTGATGATGATCTACATATGATTTCTGGTCAATCTAAGATATCTCCGTCCTCTTCTTGAAAAACTGGTTCTATTATGTTGTCTTTTAGATAGGGCTTAACCCAAAAAAAAATTTATCCTATTTCCTCCTAGAAAATTAGAGAATGAGAAGGACCCCCAAAATGATCCATATATATCGAGTCTTGACAACTTTAGTTATATTTCAACATAACTAATAAGAAATTTATTTCCTATGATCTAAAAAAATCCATTACAGAAGCTCATATCATGACTTACGACATTTTTATCATCCTTTAATATTTTCCATCAATCTAAGGATGATACGTCATACTCATTATAAATGATTTCCCAAGGGATTACAATAATAAATTATTGAAAAAAGATATAAACCTCATATCATTGTCTGATAATATCCAAACTGGTTCTCCAAGCCTCTTTACCCATTCTTAGATATATAATTTGGAAAATTCATCAACCATATGGGATTCACAAATAGGGATGATATAACATGACTTTTTCATATGATCTATTATCACCCAAATGAAATCATTTTTCCAACCATCCATGGGAGACATACCAGAAAATCCATCGCCATCTACTCCCAGTTATAAAAAAAAATAGGTAATGACTAAAACATACCTACTAGATGATGATTCTATACATTAACCTGCTAATAAGTTAATTATATAAAAATATATTCATCCACTTTTTATTTCATATTGAACCACCAAAACTGTGATTTCAATTATTTATTAAAATTATGTGTTCTAGAATGAACAACTCATCTTGATTAGTGGTAAGTGTGACGATGTTATTTTTGAAAATCCATATATATGACCTTATGATTTGAAAACCACTATTCAAATATCCCATCCATCCACCATCCCTCAATGGTCTCTCCAACAATGAGTTTCAAACATAACGAAACACTTTAATAGTCATATTTTTATGCCACGTTAAATACATCAACAAAAACAATAACCAATGAAACGGGGAAGAAAAATAACACATTACCTCATTCTTTACATTCCAAGTGCACACCATCTATGATCGACATCAACAACCACTTATTTGAATCCATTTTTCCAACAAATCATAAAACATTATTTTTAATGCATCTTTTATAAAATTGACTTTACCTGGTGTATAAATTAGGTCAAATTAAAAAATCTATAGAAAATTTATACATTATATTTTTATCATGTTCTAATACATTTTAAAAATATATGTTTCATACTCTGATGATCCATAAACACTATAAATTTCTCAAAAAGAGTTGAATTGACTCAATGTATTCAAATAATTCACTACATTATCTAACTATAAATCAAGTTATGGGTTGTTATTCTCATGAATCCAAAACATCCAGGATCCATAAGATCCAAAATGATATCCCTTCCAAATATGAAATCCCAACCTAGATCCTAATGCATCATAATACACCATGTATCCTTGTCCAGATTCTAGAAATTTTTAGATGTGTTCTAATGTAAGGATAACTATTAGCTATTGAAAAATATTCTAAAATTCCTCATTATATGTAAATGAAACATTCTTCTTTTTAAAATATTTCATAGGTTAATCTACTCATGAAAATTCATGAAAAATGAATCTGTAATGACCATCATAACCAAGGAAACAGTTTATCTCCAAGTAATTATTTGGAGGTTTCCAAGAGATAACAACCCCTATCTTTTCTGGATCCATAGAAACTCCTCTTTCATATATATCATTGCCAATGAAATATAACTCTTATATAAGAATATAAATTTTTTATAATTTGGAATACGTAAGATGATCGTGGATGATACCCAACATGGTCACCAAGTGTTTATCATATTCATCACATGTCCTTGAATACCACAATATGTCATCCTTAAATAGTACCCCAAAAAAATCAATATCTTCCTGAAATTTGAATTCAAAAATGGTATAAATACTTATGGTTCATTCATAAGACCAAGAGGACCATCTAAGGCATTTTTTGGATCTCAAAGTTATTGAAAATGGGATACGTGACTGGGCCATATGGTTTTTATAAATTCGTGTGACCTAGGTCGCATGCCCATGCAGCTATAGAAAAAGGAACCTATAGGCTATATAGTTAGTCTCCAACATTGTGGGATGAAGGCCACAACTATGTGTCCTGATGAAGTATTAGGATAGTGGATTAGTGCACTGTTTATTCATGGTTTGTTAACCATTCACCCAAACCATGCTCAGTTGATATTTTGGGAAAATTTACCATTTTACAATATTTAATTTTTAAACCCATCTATCCATTCTCCCTTGTTTTCTAGTGATTGAGAAGTTGTTTTCTCCCCTATTTGATCTGAAATCCTCCAAATCATTAATCTAATATAGATCCTTTATCTGGAATCAGGTCTTCTATATGAAGGAATCATTAGATAGACCATGGTAATTTTATCCTCAAATATGTTTCCTATCTCAATTAATATCTTTATCCATTTAACAATTTAGTTACATACTTATTTTCTCTATTTTACTAGAAACTGTTCAAAACTAAGATCTCTTATAGACTACATCAAATTTTATGTTGACATCATGTGAGGAATCATCTAAGACCCAAATGTAGGTGGTCACATTACTTTTCATTTGATTTTTGGTTATTTAACAATTATTTTGTTTTTCCATATATCATCCTTTACCGAGAATCTTAATTTCATTGGTTCCTTCATGTCTATATGACCCTAGTTTTTAGATGCCTATAAATTGGACCTTTTTAGGGGTTTAAATATCACTCTTTTTTTATTTGTGCACCCATATGTGTGACACCATGAAATTGGTCATTTTGGACAAATTTTCCAATGTAATTGAACTCATAATCGGTTAATGTCTTGGATTTTAAATAAAATTACCATTGATACATGTGAAATTAATGTATTCTAAGGTACCTCATGGGAAATTGGTATTTTTGGACATGGAATTTCCCAAATGTGAAATTAAGTTGTCAAATGGAACATTCAATGACACTTATGCCTTAAATTTTAAATTTCAATTTTTTGGAAAATTAAATGGTTTGGTTTGTATTGGATGGATATTATAATAGTGTTGCATCATTTGTGATTAATTGGTGATAAATATAATAGTATTAAGTAATGGAATTTTCGTTCCCTTACTCATTTTGTATAAAAAGAATCTATATGAAATAAATTGTTTAGTTGTTAATAGAATTGATTAATGGATGGTGAGCCCATGGCATTGTTCATGTATTGTGTAAAATATAAATGATAAATGGGATGACTTGAATAACATTACTGTGGTTAAATGAATAGATGAGATGTTTCTCCTTATGTTCCATGTGGTACACTTGATCATTTCTTTGATTATTTATAAAATGCTTTAACAAATGACATAAGAGGTAATGTCTTGAAATAATCATATTTAATGTGAACATGATTATGATATATAATTTTACTATATAAATAAATATGCCTTATATAGGTTGTGGAGCCAAAGGACCATGAGATCACTAGGGGGAAAGATAATTTGAGATTTATTCTTGGAGCCAAGGGACAATGGCAGCCCTTGGACAGGGAGGGAGACTGTGTGTGCTTCCCAACTAAGCTCGAGGATAGACCGTGAGTTCTCCCGGGAATTGATTTCTATGTGTTACATCTCAGTCCTACTAGAATGTGTATCCCAAGAGAGAGTGAGAGCTCTTGGAGTTGGTTTAATGTCTAAAATGTGATAGATTTCCCTGGTACTAGTTGTTTGAGAGTTACATCCCTGTCCATCCCAACACACACACAAGCATATATATGTATAAATAAACTATATATATAAAGTGACATGATCATATAGACGAACCTAGGGATGAATTAGGTTGACCCACTACGTTTACTTTAAGAACCTGAGTGGGAGGTTATTTATTTTTACTACAGTAGTTTAATTTCATGTATAGGTCAGCACACTATTTAGTTACAAGTATATATTCAGATTACACATAGACACCATTGGTGGTGGCCAACTAATATTTTTAGCTCCCACACTACTCAGTCCACCCTTGGAAACCGAGAAGACTATGTTACTAAACTTACTGGGAAGGGTATATTCCCTTCTAAAGGTTGTTGACAAGTACTACATAGACATATATTTGGAGTATAAGATCATTCTTAGGTTTGATATTCAATAGAGAAACATAGGTTATTTTGTTCATTTTTGTATAGAATTCCTATATACACATTCCCCTATTTCCCTATTCAACTTTTATATTATATCATTCCATGCATCATGTAGTGACACTTCCATGAGGATTTTGGTTATGTTATTTAGTTTTTCATTTATCTATTTCTTAAGTTTCTTGGTTATTTATCAAATACATATGATTCCTCTTTTTATTGCATCTGGTTGTTGGATTTTGATTTTACATATGATTATTAACTTTTGTATCCATTGTGCTACTCTGATATGTGGGTATTTTCTCCCCACGACACTACCTCACAACATCGCTACTAGCCATCAGCCTCTTGAATATGAGAAGATATACTTGATTCCTTATGACCCACCGACATGGGATTCAACACTAGTGGATCCCAGGTTGGTACAAAAAAATGATTATGTTCCAATAAACGTTTCAAGACATAAATATCTATAAAGACGAATGGGATAAATCCATATATGAATTATCCATTAATAATATGTCAATCCTAAAGCTCCTAACATAACCTTCCTCACAAAAATTATTTAGCATCATAATTTTCATCAGAAAATATAAGTTTGTGATTCATGAAACGAATCAATGATAATATTAATGTCTATGTATTATCACACATCCTCATGTGTGTGAATATGTCATGCCACCAAAACCTGGGGAATTCTAACTGGCTGGTCATTCGGTATAATCTCTAGTCCTAAAGAATATTATGTGTATAACTCCAAGAGTATAAACCTTATCCATTAATGTGTACTTCTTTCTGATATTATATATAAAACGTGTCATGTCATAATATGATAACTGAATATAAAACTGTATTTAGTAATATCATCAAGGAACATCGTGTATCTCTTCATATCAAGGAACTTCTATGACCTAATAAATGTGTTGAATACTCTAGGATATTATTACATCAAATCCATGTGGAACAGTAAACAATATATAATAAATATTTTTTTCATATTCAATTCCCCAATAATAGATGTAATAAATTTATAAACATTTTATAATAGAAAACTCACTCTAACAATAAATTCATGAAATTATGAGTATTTAAAAATCTAAATACATTTTATATTACATGGGGTATTGATTCAAGAGATAGAAGTGTTCTAAGGGTTACTTGATATAAATTTCAACTCATATAAGGTATTTTTTATATTCACCACATTCATTATTTTTTTACCTTTTATACTTCCCATGAATGAAACACCACCACATTCATTTATGTTATTATATTAAATTTTTTGGGTTATGGATTTGTTGGCTGTAGTATGATGATGTTTCAAGAATATTTTAATGAGTTATGGAAAGAGTTTATATGTTTTTCTGTAAGGGAAACATGTGAATTATTCTTGTAACAACGTAGAAATATGATTAAATAAAGGGGGGGTCATAGTGTTTGCTCAAGGTTTGGTAAAACCATGTTTTATTTCTATGTAACATTAGGACATGTGTCATAGGGGCTTCACATAGTTGTTACACATTTTTTAAAAACATGTGTGAAAATTATGAGAGATAAGAGTTATGAGATAATGGTTCTTCAATGAATATCACACAGTAATATAAAACACATGGAATTACCATGAGATACAAATAATTGAATAAAAAAATATAGTTTTTATCCTAAAACACCTTAAAACACCACATTATTATTCTTGTTTTCTAGGTTTGGAATTCTTAACAATCTTCTAGGTGATATTGGTGATCCCATTCATCCTATAATCCAATTTTAAAATATTATGGCATATTAGTTCTAGTAATTGATGTAAATACATAAGTATTTTGAGTCAACTAAAATAATATAGTACTTCATATTAAATAGAATCAAATTGAGGTAGTTTTCATCTTTATCTATCATCATTCTCTTCAACTTGATATTCGGAGTTTATAAATTGGATGCCCGATTAATTTTTATTGGAAATCCTAAAAAATTACAATTATAAAAAAACCAATCATAAATTTCATTAAAATAATAGATATTGTTTGATTCACACTATTTAATTTACCAAATATTTTAATAAATAATAGTTCCAAATGGAATGGATAAAATAAAACATGATATAGATTCATTAGTTTGTGTTAATTATTTCATTATGAGGGGCCTTTATGAATTACCACTTTGATGTATATGTCATGTGGGTCTTCTTGGGGAACACCTATGTGATGACCTGGTGTGTATGATGAGTTACTACACATGAGTTTTGGGATGTTTATCTAGGATTAATTTATATTTATATTGGTATGTGGAATGGGTATGCTAAGATGAATGATGGAATAATATGTTTATTAAAATTATTATTATTTTAATTAATATGATAATGAAAGGCATGAAACTATATTCTTTTAATAAATACTATTTTAATATCCTTTTATTAATTTTATATAAGTTATTAGTTAAAATTTTCATATCCTTGAGGTATATGTGGGGTAATCATGGTTTATTCCAACTGTATTTTATTCTCATCCCCATCATATAAACTAAGGTCTGTATGGAGACTCTTTTTTCAGGATATAGGTAAGGGGAGGGTGTCATACTTCTATAGTGTAACATCAGGAATAATTGCCCTCAAAGATAGTTTTTGGATCATGGAAATGTTCAAGTTATATATTTGGAGTGATTTTATGTTGGTTTCAATGGTTCATGATGAATTTTTTGTTTTGGGTGATATTTTGACATTATTTTTACTTCAAATTTTGATTATTTATTTATCTTAGATAGTGATTTTTTAGATTTAATACCTTTATATTGATAGTATCATTATATAATATATATATATATATATATTATAAAATATATTTTAAGTAGGATCAAGGAAAAATAATCCTGAAACTATCATGTAATCCCATGAAATATAAGGCCAACCATTGTGGTCTAAGGGGTGTCATCTATAGTTACAAGAACATCTAATGTGGTAGGGGTAGGAGGTTAAAAAATATAATTTGTTTGACCTGATCTTCCAATAAAGATGTTTTTTTCTGGAGATAAGAAATTTAAATACATGATAAGAAAATCATAAAATGTCATAACTAACTTCTTTATGATAAACATTAATATACTGGGGTAGTTTTTGTATAATAAGTGTTCATATACACCTTTAAGAGTGTCAGCAACTATTCTTTATGAGTTTATTTGATGAATATAGAGTATCATGCATTTTTTGAGAGTCTTCACAATAAGATTAAATAATACATCATGTATTTGTTGACAATTGGAGTTTTTTATGATGATTTTATATATGAATTTTAATATAGAAATCCTTCCATTTCATAGTTTTATAGTAATTGAGTTATGTTCCCTTATTTGGTTCCAGAAATAATAAAACTAGAGGGGATGTGGGGAAATAAATATTATGACACGGTAGAAAATTTTATTCAACTGGAACCACATGTGAATCAAAATATTTTCTAGAGTATAGTTCAACCCTTCCTATAAATTGGTAAATTAAATTATATTTAGGTGTCATTGTACGAGTCTCCATCAATTTAACTTTAGATAATTATTCATGAAATAATTTTGGGGTACTGATGAGTAGAAATCATATAGGCATTTATTTCTTGAAATAATATAATATTTGTTTTTTAAAACCTCGACTAATAATAAGGTAATACTAGCAATATTAATGACTAAATACATTGAGGGATATGTTGGGGTACACTTGTTGAAACTATTCTAGACTAGGACCCCATATATTATGCATTCATGGTATTATTCATCAAATATTTCTATCCACATACTATCAAGATCACAATGATTGTAGATTTCATTAATCTCATGTAAGCATATTTTTCTTCTAGGATATATTTAGTTATGTTCTTGAAGTTAGTTTGTTTTTAATTCAAGGACAACACTAGGGAATAGATAAATGGATCCCTAATTATAGTAGAGTTGTGACAATAATTTTTTAAACAAATATTTTTATTTATTGATGATAATATAGGGATTTTTTAATAGATTCACTATAGTGTAAAATGATATGACATGAATATAGTTACATAAAATTTTATTACATGACCACTAGATCATTATTTAAATAAATAACATAATAATAATACATTCTATAAGTGAATGGTTTAGTATCATCAGGAAATTTGGTTCATACATCATTTTAAAATAATATTTAATGAACACTATTTTAATCCATATTTATAATCTCCAAAACGATATCATGTTCTCCTTAGTACATGTATTCACCTGAGGCTGTAATATAAATGATGGGGTGATCGAAAATTCTTTAATGGGGTGAAATAAAATTGAATGAATAGGAGAAATGAATCTATAATACATGAGTGAGAATAATCATCATAATCATATCATTAAAAAAAGACCATCATCTTAAAATTAAGGGAATTATTTTAGAAATTCATGAAATGTAGAATATTAAAAATAATGAAACATAATAACCCTATGGTTAAATACCAAACATAATTGTGAAAAAGACAGCATAATGTTCAAAAAAATATATGTTTATAAATCAGAATTTCATAATAATGAATTAAGATAGTATCTTATTCACAAAGAAGATAAATTGTCTGACAAGATATATCTAATTAATAATATATTTATTAGAATATATAATTACAAGCCTAAATATCACAATATGATCATAGTCAATAATCCCACATGAGAAGATATCATATACATTTTATTATTAAGAAATAATCCATGGAAATGAATGGATTTCATAATGATGTCAGAAATCATATATTAATGAAAAAAATTTAGTTTATAAATGTTGAAGGAGGATCATTTTTCACCAAAATAGTTCCTAATTCTTGAGTAGATATGAAACAACTCAACAAGTTTCAACATGATGTTTTGGAAATAAAAAGTCATTTTGAAAAATATTTTTGTCAAATCATTTTTTCAATATAGAAACATAAATATTCCTAGAATAGAAGGGATAGAGTAATGAGAATTCATTTTTATGAAATTATAAAAGAATCCATTTATAAAATAAGGAGAATGATGGGATAACACAAATGTAAAGTGTTTGGTCCAAGATTCCCCATACTGTAGATTCCAATTTATTTCACCGCTTTTTCTCATATAATAAAATGAATTTAGGCTGATTAAAACATGAAAAAAATGAATTATGGTTATTTTTTTACTATTCATTAGTTATAATAATTATTTTTATTTATTAATCACCTTTTTTAATGATAAGTCATTTGAATATTATATTTTCCTCATTATATCTCATCTTGAATAAAATTAATGATCTTACATTATTTATTCTAATAAAAAAATATTAATAACTTCATATGATTAAAAATATATATATTTAAATATTATAATTAATTTATTATAATCATAAATAGTGTTCTTGATAACAAGATAATTTTTATTTCCATTATGCATGGTTAATCGACTATTAATGTGACATTATCAAAAGATGTGGTGATTGATACATAATATATGATTATATAATAAATAACCATATTATAGGAAATTAATATTATTAAGAAAAAATTAACATGATACTCAATTAATTTTAGGTGTATTGGAATAGAAAAGAATATTAAGAGAGTTAAAAAGGTAAATAAAATAAAAAGAATAAAATACATTACCATATTCCTTTAGTACAACCATTTATATGACCATTAACTTATTTAAATAACAGAGTTATAAGATAAAAGTCATTATATATTATATGAGGATTTATAAAGGAAAATAGGATATATATTTATTTATTATTAAAGTGGAGGTGACATATTTATCCAAGGGTGTGAAAGAGTGTATTTATACTTGAAGAGAGGAATGATTTTTTTATAAAATTTTGATTAAAATGTAATTTCCAATGTAATTATTTTAATAGGGATATCTATAAAATTATATATATATTTTTTAAAGTTAATTTTTTATACTTTATAACAATTTAAAAAAACAAATTCATTACATTATTGAAAATTATAGTTGAAGGATAAAAAAATTATGCATATACCATAGACTTGGTAATTTTATTATTTGGAATTTTAATTTCAGGAATAATATAACTTGTAAAAAATATTTTTATATTTTCGTAATATTAATTAATTGTGTATGTGATTATTTTATAGTGAATGATGGAATATAAATACAATCGGTATTGAAGGAACTGTATTTTTACTAGAGACCTTAAAATAATGATGCATAAATAAAAAAAGAAATCACACATAGATAATTTAAACATACTAATTATAAAAAAGGAATTAATTTTATCAAAATAATTTTATAATTCAAGAAATTTTAGTTATTAAAAAAAATTATTTTTTAAAATACTTTAAAATACAGTTTATTAAAAATGTACTTACCATTTCATTGACTTTTTAATACAAATATTTGATTTATTGAATTATAATAACTATTATTCTTAAACTATTCATGTTTAATATTATTTATGTCACATTTTAATTATTTTAAGTTTGGTTAGTTTTCAAACGGCTAGATTACTATTCTTAACAGCTAGTTTACTATGTCAATGATTATATTAATATTACAAAAATCATATTACTTAATACAAATACCTTTTAATTCCTCTAGTTCTTATTCACCTCAATTCCTCTCAAGGCTTTGAATTTTTGATATCTAAAGTTTAAATCGAATTTATAATTTTCTATATTATTTTTAGTGATATTTTTGAGTGAAATTATTCTAAATGATCAACATGATCCACACTTTTACGTTCTTCTTGTTTTATTGTTTTTCGATTATCCATAATAATTTTTTCTATTTCTATGGATATATAAAAATATTAAATCCATAGTTACCAATTATTTAAAAAATTCATTATTTGTTATGTGTGTTTAAAATATAGTATCCTAAATATGAGAATCCTTTTTAGTAAAATGGTAAGTTAAATATATATAACATTAATGGGTGTTATATTCATGCCGCCTTTAAAAATATCTCTCCAAAATTTCAAATCAGATCTATAAATGAGAATAGATAATGGTATTTTTCTACCTCGTCAAGTTCCCCTGATCCATCATCATACCTTTGACTATACCACTGATATTTTACAATTTTGGATGTCTTATTACAAAATAATTTATCTCTACTATCCAATATATATTACTAATAATTATCTCAATAGAGTTCATTCCAAATTTTTCCTGCATTTGGATATATACAATGTTAGATATTAGGTATGAAAATTCCTTGAGTGAGATAATTGAAAGATTTTATAAACATAAGACAAATTAATTGGAAGTTTAAACTGATAGGCTATAACTCTTTAGAATTAAAGGATATCAAAGGGGCCAATTTACCTAGGGCTGAGCATTACCTTCTTCCTAAACATGAAAAATCCCTTCTATAGTGACATTCTAAGATAAAAAAATTCTCCCACTCCATACATCCATTAATTTTCATAATTTCCTATATAGAAGTTTGTTCGACTCTTATGATTTTAACATGTTATAGAAAGGGTTAAACATTTTTTGTCATTTCATATATAAAATAATGTCGAAGAATCATTTTCCATCCACTTCATCCCAATATGTATGAGTTCTACATTAAATCCCAAATAGAGATTCATATGGGTCCATTTGAAAACTCTTGTGTAATATATTTAAGTATGAGAACACTAACAATGAGAGATGTTGATATCATCTACCCTTAAATTCAATTAATCATGTTGTTTGTATTTCCTTTAGTGTTAGAATATACCACTTATAATTTCTATTATTTTTCGGGTGATATGACATACATTAATTTACATCAGGATTCCAATTATATTGAATACTTCTCATGTGTTAATAGGTGAACCTTATATCATGATATGAAATGATCCAAATTAGTTCCTTGTCCATCCTCACAACTTAATTTATGTATATTACTATATGTTATTCTAGGGATAAATCTTCCCAAATATATATGAAGTGTGTATTCTTTGTGAGTCAATCCAATTAAACCAAAATCATGTTACTCCATTGGGATATCTTTGGGAGAATGTGAGAAATTTCATGGTCCTGTACTCTAATCATCATGTTTCTATGGGTGGTGGTTTCACCATACCTGTGTACTTTTGTCAATATAAATTTAAATACTACAATACCAAGAACTTTTATGTGTACTCAACAATCAATATCTTCATGTTTTACCAATATATGTTCCATAGAAGACCACAATACACCTTATACATCTAGTATGGGTGGATAAATTTGGACTTTGAACATTATCCAATAGAACATTATTTATCTCATGTAACAATTAAACACTATGTATAGTTATAAACCAATTTACACCAACATTTCTATTTTTAAATAATATGACTTCCCTTATTTTTTAGTTATCACCTTATTTTGTAGCTCTATGTCGTACCTTAATACCACCTTGATATTATCATAAATAGATGATTGGGAAATCATTTCAAAAATGTAGTAGATCTTCGAGGGAATTATTATTTGTGGATTTATCATTTTTGTATCTATTAATATAGGGACTTTTTTAATCCACTCTATAGATATAGTAGCTATTTATTTTATACTATAAATATCTAATACCATATTCACCTTTTAGGATGGTAGTGAGTAGTTATATAAAGGTCCTTCATTGACTCTAACCATACTTATTGATGCATGTTGATTTCATTAAATCATATTACATATTTTGGACTCCTATTATTTGTATCTATGTAACACATCACAAAAATCGAGGATGTCCCAAAAAAAATAAAATGAAAATATTTTTTTTGTGCACTCCTCATAATTCATTTGGTTGTTTATCAAATGGATCTTCAATTATCATGATATATTCAAATTATTAATTAGTAAAAAAAAATATCTTCCTTGAGTCATCACTATATATAATTAAACCATCTCCACCTAGTAGTAGTGTCAGTACATGTATTTTGAATTACCACTTCTTGTTCTCCTTAAATAATTCCTGATATTTATCTAACAATATATACACTACCCTTTTTTATGAAAACATAGTTAAATGGATCTATAATAAAGTGTTTTTCATAAAAACTATTGGAACTACTGAAATAAAACATGGAAAATATATAATTTAATGACACTTGAGGTTATGGGGAATTCATTAATTTCCCTTTCTTTTCAAGGGTCTATATATTTCCCTTATGTTTGATCATTTTCCCCAAGAATGTTACTTTATATATTAAAATTAAAATTTTTTGATCATAGCATAAATATTATCCATACAGTTGGAGTAGTTGATAATTTTTGTAATGAATACTAACAAAAAAATTTAATAGTATTCTCTAAATAACCTATACATCATTCTGATGATTAATCAAGTGGTATTATTAAGACTAATGGGAATAACAATGAACTAATATGGTCCATATCACTTAATAATAACTATATTCTTGATATATTCACTCTTCATTATGAAATGATGATATCTAGAATGATGATCTACCTTAATGATGTAATTATCTCCTTGAAGGTGGTAAAACAAGTCATCAATACTTGATAAGGGATACTTCTTCACTATGGTGATATTGTACAGCTCTAGGTAAAAAATACAGAATTGTATTGATCAATCCTTTTTCTTAAAAAATTTCATCAGTGCGCACCATGGTGATGCACTATATCATATAAACCAATTTTACTAATAATATTACATATTTTTTTAGGATCATCTAGTTATATTTGGGGAATATTTTTGGGTAATTTGTTGATAAGAGTGGATCAACCTATAAGTTCTATTGATAAATCTCACTGATGATCATTGGGAATCCTAAGAAACTATTTAGGATATATATTTTATATTCAATTACAATGTTAATTTCCTCATATATGATTCTTTACATTGAAACAACCATTTATGAACGGTATGAAACCTCTTTGGTTATCAACACCCACAATATTGTGGGATTTTCCAATGTAGGTTCATTAACATAATAACATTTTTATAGGATCATGGGAAAGTTCAGAGTATAAACATTAATTTCCTAATAGTTGATGGTATCTCTATATAAATAGATTCAATCCACACCCAATATAGAATCAAATTCCACATATGGAATGATTATATGGTTTTTAAGAATTATATTCCCACAGACGCTAATAAGAGAGGACTCCAACACCTGGTTCTCAATTATTTCACCGCTATATGTTTTTATGGAAATCTCTATATTAAGGTATTATGTATATAATTGAATATTTCTAGAAAACATTCTATAAATAATGTAATAATAAGAACATGAATCAAATAACAAAATTATTAACAAAGTGAATATAAAGTGGAACTTGAATGACATAATTATCATGCTCCACTCCTGTGGTGGTGATGGAATATGATTACCCTTGGTCCATTGGATTTTGTGGTTACTGATGTTGAATTCACTCAATGAACCTTGGTTTAGTAAACTAGCCTTCATAGTTCCCTCTTTCTATATAGATGATGAATTATAACGTCAGGTGTTTGTTGGGAAGTGCCTTTATTTACACTACCATGATACTTGACATATCTTTTTCTTTTTAATATTCATGAACATGGTGGTCTTCTTTCCAACACATAAATCATTTTATCATAAATTTTAGGTGATTCCTAGGATTATTCATTCTATATAATTGGAATATGAGTGGCTGGATCATAATTCCTCATTTTTCATTTAATCTCATAGCTTTAAATGTTTTTATTTTATTCTTAAATAAATATCAATTGGAAACTTATCCAAAAAACATCTGTACATTGAGATTCTGTTAAAAACATATTCATAACTCCCACAGTAATACATAGTTGATACTTTTAGAAATTTGGTTTTTCACAATAATAAATACATAAATTTTTATCATTATTGATAAAAAAACATTAGGTTTACCTTTTCAACCCAATTAAATTCACTTTGTATGCCGTGAAAGATTCAGTAACCATTTTGATAAGCCATAAAAACTATCTCTCCATCATTTTTCAATGTGTTTCAGATAAATACATGTTTCGAAATATCCTCTTAAAGAGTTCTAAAATAATTTCATCTATTTAATCTATCCTCTTTTTAAAGATTAACATTGATAACCACTAATTAGATTTTATATATAAATGATTGATGGGAAGTTTAACATACACTTTTTATGAATAGTGAATTAAAAGAAGATTTTTACATTGAGTTTACCCACTATTATCAAACAAGTGGATTATAAGAAACACTAAATGTTGGGGTTTACTGGAATATATGGGTCTTTATGTCTTGTTTCTCTTTCATGGGTAAAGGAAGATGTGTCACATGGTTCATGTTGTTATTATTAGCATTATATGGCTATGTATGTACCAAAATTATATTTTAAACTCTGTGTACCATTTATTTGGGAATTTCATTCTGGAAATCAGTTTATTTTCACACATACTTTTTGTTGGTCTAGTATCTCCTGGTTCAAATAATTTTCTCAAATTGAATTTTTTGTGGAATAAAAACAGTTAATATATAATGAATAGATACTTTATACTTTTGTAAAAATCAATTATAATGCCATGTACTACAACATCCCTATGTTGATCATATCCAACATAATAAATTATTATTCCAGGGTTATTTAAAATAATAATTTATAAAATTATGTGACAAAATAGCTTGACCTATATATCCTATATAATTTTTGGAAATGAGAATGTGATCTTCCAAATAATATCTATTGGGAATACCAAGATATGTATACAGAATGTTCTACTACTCATGCATAGGATAAATATCCTTTTATTACCTAAAAATCCCTTTTGGGGTTATTACCACTAGGTGCATCTACTATTGAACTGCATTCGCTTTTTGTTTCCAGAAATAGATATCATTTCATGGATATCAGAAACCCTTTACTTTACTAAACATCATGATGTTTTCATTTATGTAAAATTATACTTAATTTTTCCACTAATGTTTTGTAGTCATAATTACCAATTAAACTAAACCATGCTCTGATGAAAACTATTGAGAAAACAAACTTTCTTACTAGACCATTACATCATTTTTAATATAAACAACATAATAATATTATATTCTACAAGTGAAATCTTCACTATCGTGGGCAATTTATGTTCATGCAATACATATAAATAATAAAACTGAAAATTTATTTAAATACTTCTTCTTAGTCCTCTTAAAATCTCACATGTTCTCCATTGTATATGTGTTCAATAAAGTATATATATTAATGAAATGTGAGAGTTAAATGCCTAATAATGGGTAGAATAACCTGGAAAGAAAATGAAACATAATCTAGTAGTTCATGGGTTAGAATAATAACTATAATCATATAATAAGAATATGATAAACAATATATTCATATGGTATCCATTTAAAAAGGAATGAAATTTGGAATATGCGTAATAACAAAACATTATAACCCAGTGTTTGAATACCACACATAGTTGTGAACAAAGATAAAATTATTTCACCCATAAAATTTGTATAAATCATAAAAGTATAATGATGAAATATGATAGCTTCATATTGATGAATAATAGTAGAATCCAATGAAATATATAACACTACATAATAAATTTTAGGGATATAAATTTACAACCCACCTGTAACATCACACAATGTTCATAATCATCCAAGACACATATAGATATTACATATAACAATATTTTTCATGAAATAAATCGATGTAGTGGAATGGGATCCATAAATATATAAATAAATTAAACAATAAGTATTTACATTTTGGGTTCCCAACTTAATATGGGAGATCGTATTATGGAATAAATGATCATCATTATTGATCGGAGAAGAAACAGCTGAAGAGGAGTCAATGTATCTTTTTTCAAAGAATATAAACGTTTGAAAATTTTTATTCAGATGTCTAGGAAATAATTTCAACCTGGTATCAATATATATATATATGTAATGAAATTGGAATTAATACTGAGTGTACATTTTGTAACACCTCAAAATTCTAAAATAATAACATTGTATTTGATATCATATATAACATAAAATACCAAGCATGTAAGGAAATATAACACCCAAATATTTATAATATATTTATTTTTAAATAAATTAAATATCTTAAATAGCATTAAATACATGAAACATTGATTTTGTCTTGTGTTACAGGCAACAATATGTTTCTTCTATATCTTATAGTACATCTAAGGCCATGTTTTACCTAACTTCAATGTACTATTAATATTATTATTTAATATGAAAGTTATCACATCACCATTGGAATGGTGGGTATGAGTAGGATTATATAAATTATGAAAAAAATATAATTCACCCAAGTTTATTAGTTGACCATTTATTAATAATAATATCATAAAATTTTAAAATAAAATGATATATTTTATGAAAATAAATATCTTTTACTAAAACTTTCTTTATTCACAATTTGAGTATATAATTTAAAATTACTTATTATCACTTTTATAATATTTATATTATAAAACAAGAAAAATTATAAAAATAATCATATCAATATTAACATATGTTGAATTTTTTTTTATTTTTTCTATAATGATTTATTTTTATATGAATATTTAGATATAATTAATTTTAATTGAAAAATACCATATGGTTTACATTATTTATTTTATAAAATTTTAATTTTAATTTTTTATAAATTAAAATTATTTAAATTTTATATAAATTAATATAATTTAATTCCTTATAATAATTTTCATTATAGTAACACCGATTATTCCTACCGGTCTATTTCATTATTTTAAATAAAAATAACATATTACTTTAACAAAACAATGATACACAGGATTAGTGTATTGAGAAAATTATGAACATTCGTAATTTGAACATAATAAAACAATATATTTTATTTAAATAATTTATCATTATCATTGATCTCTCACATTCTTCTTAGTACGTGAAGTCAACTAAGGATATACATCAATGAAATTGGTGAGATAAAAGGCCAATAAGATGATAAATAAGAGACATAAAACAATATAATGTGATTGAAAATAATAATAATAATCATAAAATAATCATTTTATTATTAAAAAAATCAAAATAGAAATAATGGATAATTTCATGGAATGTGTCATTGAAAAAAAAATGAATCATCTTGTCTTGGTGACCAAATACCTCACATAGTTGTGAACAAAGCTATCATCATATTCACACATAACATATGTGAATAATCGAAAAATAATCTTTCAGAACATTTATAGAATCCTTTTATTCAATAATACTCATTATCTCATGAGATCCATCACTTTAAACGAATCATTTGAGGCCTGTATAGTTTCAGGGAAACCCATCACATCATAACATTTATACAATCATGCATGCCACATAGAATGTATATCAATTATAGTCATAAAATAACACAAGTAAATGATTGCTTTTAATTAGAATTTAGTAAATAACACATTAATTAATAAACATTGATGTTCTCAAATTAAAAATAGAAAAATAAATTTGACATAAGAACAAAAAATCTTGAGTGAAGAAGAAAAAACCTCAAGAGGTGTAATGATGAGTTTTAGAAAGAAGTATTATTTTGGAAAATCTATGTATTTGTCATAAAAAGAAGTTGGAAACATTTATATATTTTAAATGAATTGGTAATAACATTTATTCTATATTTATTTAATATTAATGGGACATCCATAGTTAAATATTTTGTGAAATAGGGAAAACCCAAAGAAAGAGAGTTGGGTTTGAGAATCCCCTTACCGTATGTCCTAATGTGTTCTACACATGATCCTAATGTTCATGATAAAAAATAATATCCATTAATTAACTAATTCAGAACCTATTATACATTTATTTTATTTAATATAATTTTATTAAGTTCATTTATGTCAATTTTGATGATTTATATGGTCTAATTTTTTCATTTTGGGAGTGTTCATTTTCATGGTTTTAATGATCAGATCACTTATATATAAGTATAAATGTTCTTATAAACTGAGAATAATTCTATGAAATTAAAATTATAAGTTATTAATGAAATTATATTAGTTCAAATAGACTTATAAATCATACTTGGTATTGATATGAGGATGATGTCCAATATAAAGTGTTCCTGGAAATTGTTTAGTTTATTTTCTTTTTTCAGTTTTTACTATATTCATGAGCTATTTTTGCATTATTTAATATTATATCTATAATTTAATAATATAACCTTAAAAAGATACAATATACATATTAATATATGTTTCAAGCATAATATGTTTTTTATGACTAGCCTTAATGGCGGTAATGGAAAATGAAGACTCATGTTCAACAAAGGTGGTGAATCAGCACATCACGAATAATGTTTTCATTTTTAGCGTAAAAGGAGAGGGGAAAATATTTAATGTTTTATATTCTATTACAAAAAAATTATAGTATATGTATTATACTAAATTTATCATTTCACATTGGATAGCGTGTAAAGATTGAGGTAGAAGAATTAATGAATTTAAAAGATATAGGAGGAGGATTTTACCTCTTGAATACTATTTCCCTAAGAACCTCTTTGAGGGACCTGGGATTAGAATTATGTTTAGAAATGATGAATATATACGTGGGGATGTGTCTTGGGGGTGAAATTGGGGAGAATTTAGACAATCTATAAGGCTTAGGATGTGTGATGGTAAAGGGCTTTTAGGGTTTTTTATAAGTGGATGAGAGGGGATTTTTTCATTATTATATTAATTAGTTTATTATTTTGGATCAAAAATACCAGTAGTGGTAATTACACGGAATAAATAAATTAACTAGGGATGGATATTTCAGGATAAAGGTTCTTACATTATCCTTCTATAAGAAATTACTAAAAAAATTATTGTATTTATCTTATATTATAAATTTAAGTATTTCTCTATTAACCAAAAATTCAACTGTTTTAGAAAATTTTCTAAAATTCACCCTAAATTTTTAAGACATGCCTATTATATAAATTAAATCAATTTTATGAAAACAATATTATAAATAAGATAATTTTATTTTTTGAATAATAAAATCATTATTAAAAAAAATACCGATTTTAATATTATAATCGATTTTAGGACTATTTGAAAAATTAATTAAGGTCTCATAAAATGGTCTTCTAATTATAATAAAATATAAAATTTAATTTATGAATGTATTTTATTAAAACAATTTTTATTTTAAATAATTATATTAATTATAAAATTGTTAATAAAAATTTACATTTTATAAAAAACTAAAAATTAGTTAATCACTAATAAAAAATTTATTTACTTATACCATGATATAATAATATCATATTTTCATGTATAAGATAACTAAATATTATTTATACATTTATAGGGGATGTTACTTTTCTAACACCCATATTATTATTCCTAATGGTCATATTACTATTAAAATGTTTCTATTACTATTTAATAGGTATAAGTTTCTTAATTTCTACCAATACCACTTATTTAATTCTTCATTTTTTATAAAATGCTTTTATTGTGTTCTCTATAAGATTAATTATTGTTATGAAATAATTATAAAATGGTAAATTCTATTGATAAAATATTATGTCATTACATTCTTCCCATATTTTGAAATTTCATCGTCAAAATTTTTTTACATACTTAGGTGAATATATGTGAGGGAACTTCTCCTTCACTGCATCCTCCATTTCCCACCTTTTTTAATATAATAAATTCTTGATCAAAACGTATGTTGAAAAATATTTAATAAATAATTTATTTTTTTTAATTCTAATTGAATATCTAATGGGATACCTATATATAGTATTTTTTTAAAAAAATATTCTTGGTTGTTTATATATACATAGTACTATACTATGAGTTTTCACTAATGTTCTGTAATTCTTATTACAAAATTAACTAAACCCTGATATGATGCCAACTTTTGCGTCTATAATCTTTTAACAGGACTATTACATTAATTTAATGGTATGAAACCTATTAGTGTCAAAAAACTAGGATCCAATTGATTAATGTCTTGTAAACATTAGGAAAATACATAATTTAAATATAAAAAAGGTGAAACTTTATTTAATGACTTCATCTTTATACTTAAAATATCACATTCTCCATAGTACATGTAGTGACATGAGGATATACATTAATGAAAGGAGTTAGCTAAATCAATATTAATAGGATTAATAAGCGACCTAAAAAATATGACATGAGATAGCATAATCATCATCATCATAACATAATCGTGGTATCATTATCAAAATCATTTGGGAAACATTGGATAAATTCATGGAAGGTGAAAATGTATAAAAATGAAAAAACATGTATTAGTGGTCAAATACCACAAATAGTAATGAACATAGCTGGAATCATGTTCGTGCATTACATATGATCATAATATTAAAATACGCTTTGTGAAAAAAAATATGTCATCATATTCATGCATAATACACATTATCTCATGAGACACATCATTTTACCCAATTCATTATTGGGATATATAATTCCCGGACCACCCGTCACATTATAACATTTAAATAATCATGCATTACACATATAACATATAATAGTAATTTTAGAAAAATAACTCCAGAAAAGGAATGTATTTCATAATAATTTCATAAATATTACATTCAAGAATTAACTTTTGGGTTCCCAAATGAAAAAGGGAAAACCAAATTTTATATAAGGGTTTCCAATCTTGATTAAAGATGAAACAACCTCAAAATGAGATAGGATGAGTTTTTGAAAGAAGTGTTACTTTATAAAATCATTGTATTTGTAATAAAACCAAGTTGGAAACATATATATACATTAAAATATGAGGGTTGGAAAAATAAATTATATTTAAGGAGGATTAATGGAGCATCCATTCTGAAATTTGGTGTGAATTATTTAAAACCGAAAGAAAGAGAACTAGGTTTGAGAATCCCCTAACCTTATGGCTGAATGAATATTAAATTTCCACTTAATTTCATGGATAATCAAAATTATATCCACTAATTAATTCAGATACTCAAATAAATTTATTTTTGTTATTATTATTTTATTAAGTGCCTTTTTTGTCATCTTGATTTGTTATGTGGTTTAATTTAACTGTTCTTAAAGTGTTTGTTTTTTGGTTTTCATCAATGGTTCACTTGTATATATGTATGAATTTTAGAATAAAATGATATTAATTCACTATAATGGAAATTATTTTTTATTA
Organism: Viscum album; assembly: GCA_963277665.1. Classification (NCBI taxonomy): domain Eukaryota; kingdom Viridiplantae; phylum Streptophyta; class Magnoliopsida; order Santalales; family Viscaceae; genus Viscum; species Viscum album. The sequence continues at coordinate 867,983,386 of OY728120.1, forward strand.
ATTAACTTATATAAGATTAAATATAAAAATATGTCATTTTTTTTCCTGATGTGATGTTGATTCATAAGATAAATTGTTAATGAAAAATGTTAAGTTTCTTTTGTCAGTTTTATGAAAATCATAGAATACTTTTGTTTTCATTAATACTATCTATATAGATTAGTTATAAAACATTAAAAATTGATAATATAAATATTAAATTTTTTTAACCATAATTATGATTTTTTACTAGCCTTGAAGGAATTAATGGAAAAAACATGTATTCCATGAAGGCGGTGAATCAGCACATCAATTTTGATGTTTTCATTTTTAGAATAAAAAATAGAATAAAATATATTTGATGATATATATAATATTAAAACAATAAATTTATAGTATATAAATATATTATACTTTAGTTATCATGGAGCTTTGTATAGTGGGGAAAGTAAGATATAGAAGAATGAAATAATTTAAAAGAGAAAGGTTGAGGATTTTACCTATTGAATATTCTCTCTATGAGAACATCCTTAAGGAACCTAGGTTTGAGATTTTTGTGAGACTAGAAGCACCTATATGTGGGGAAGGAGTCTTGTTAGAGTAATTGGGAAGAATTTATAGATGTTACAAGGTTAAGAAGATATTTGGAGAATGGGTGGTAAGTGGTGGTATTTTTATACGGTGGAGATGAAAGTTTTTTATTATTATATTTATTAATTTATTATGTAGGCTCAGGAATATGAATAGTGTTTTTTATAATGATTAAATACAGTAACTAGGGAATTATATTTCCAGATAATGGTTCTTACATCATCCACACATCCAGTATGACTCAATAATTTTTGTATATAGCTTATATTGTTAATTTTTGTATTTCACGATTCATAAAAAGTTTACTTCTTTTAGAAAAATACCCAAAATTCACCCTAACCATTATTTTATGTGTATATATAAAATGTTTAATCATTTTTATGAAAAATAATCTTCTATATAAGATAAATTTAATTTTTAAACAAAATCAACATTTATTCCAAAAATAATGATTCTTATATTATAATCGATTTTAAGACACTTTGGAAAATTAATTAAGTTCTCATAAAATTATATTATAATTATAATATAATAAATTAATTATTGATGTATATATTTTATGATAATAAATTTTCATTTAAATAATTATATTAGTTATAAAATTTCAAATAAACATTAATATTTTTTGAAAATACCAACATTTAATTTATTATTTCAAAAACAATTATTTACATATACCATGATATAATTACAAAATATTTTGAGGTATAAGTTTCTTAAATTATATTTATACTATAATATGAGAGGTTACTATTCTAAAATATATATAACAATTCTTAATGTTCATATTACTATTCCAATGGCAATGTTACTATTCCATCAGTATAGGTGCCTTAATTTCTATAAATAACAATTATTTCATTCTTTATTTATGAGAATAATTTTTTTATTTCGTTTTGTATATGATACAAGTGTTTTATAAGGGGTTAATTTATATTGTAATTTCAAAATTATGTAAATTGTATTAGGATAATTGGATTATATATTATGAATAATCATAATTTACAGTTTATAATAAGGTAAAATTAATTTTTTACCAATATAAAATGTGAAAAAAATGAAAATTAATTATCATTTTTAGGGAAATATGAGTTCTTTAGGGTGTTATACTAAAAGGATAACTGTTAAAATGTCATAAATACATACTTAAAATTTATTTTATGTCTATATTTAATCTATATCACTTCTGGGATCAATAATTTTCTTTTATTGGAGGTTTAGAGATGAAAAAATATTTGTTTTAATTTATTCTTTTAAAAATTACAATTTTGCCACTCACCTCACTTATAAATGGCCACACCTATCCTCTCTTATTCAAAACATAAAAACCTTTTGTATTTTCCAATAATTGAAAAAATAACTTAAAAAATTCCATCCTCTCATTCTTGAATTTTTTTTTATTGAATCAATCAAATTAAGTATTTTGTTCAAACCAATAGAGGATACTCGAACAAGAAGAATCATTCTCCAATACACATTTTTATTTTCATACTTCCTCCAATTACTTAAATTATTATTAAAACATGGGGGTATAATAAACTCATTATCTAAAAATAACTTATATGTTTTTATTTTATTGAAATGTCTTGAAAATAGCACTAATTCCCTCTAATTGGTTATGAAATCATCATTCATGTCTATGGTGAACTACCACATTGTGAACTGATGTCATTTGTTTTTCCATTACCATGTTTCATAGTTGTTTATGAATGTGATTATAAACAATATATATATGATATTTATAAAATAATTATACCTATGGAACCATTATATCATATATACATTTTTACCTTCCATTATATAGGGGATGTAACAATTTTCTCATTTGTATGGAGGATTAGTGCCTTCCAAGGAAATGTGATTCAGCTTTCACTAACCATTTTAATGGAAGATGGAATGGATAATGTTAATGGATATATTTGATATCAATGATTTAATTATGATATTAATGACATATATATGATTATTAATAGAAATTATATATTATTTTATTTCATATATTTTTCACTCAATTAAACATGATAACTTTGTTAGTGTACATGTAGACTACCGCCCACACGAAATGATGTGGCTCCATTTCCATCACCACATTAAATTAATGTTATATATATATAAGTATATTTAAACGAAATAATATGGTATTTATGATATTATTATAATCAAATGTTGTTTAAATATTACATACCAACTTTCTATAATGATCATTGAATAATGGAAATGTTACATAAGTGTGTGTATGGCCTACCTTCTCCATGGTCGTAATGCACTTCATTTTTAAAAACAATATTTTATGATTGATAATAAAAGTATAATTGATGTATAAAAATATTAATTATGTCATTATTATTATTATTATTTAGATATTGAACTATATAACATGTGCACGAACGACATTGTTCATACAAAATACATATTACAAAACAAGGCAATTGACATTAAATAATTAAAATAATGAACAATTATTAATGAATGGGTGATAAAATTTTATAAAAGGAAATTATAAGAAATTATAAATACGGAAATTGTTTATTTATAATTTAATAACTTTTTTAGAACCACTATATAGTTGTTTAAATAATTTTTAACCTAATGGAAGCGTGAGGTAAGGGATTTTTGTTAAATTTCTTTTCAAGGAGGCATATTGTAATTTTATACTCCTAATTTCATTTAAATGGAGTACATACTTACACTTTAACATTTAATATCATGATTAATAGATTATTCATGTAATTTTAGGTTTTAATTTGAGTTATTTCATCTAAGGGTATATGAATTAAAATTTACCAAGTTGTAAGGAATTTTATAACTCAATTTCTTTTCAATGGGTTATATTAATTGTTCACTATCGTCGTTATTATAATAATATGTGTCAAAATTTTTTTAATATATTATTTTCCAGTTAAAATTGTTTTATATGGATTTAAATTTGTAACACATAATTAATATTTTTTGTTATTTTTCACTTCAACATTATGATATTTATAAGGGTTTACTTCATAATCTCATTTTAATAAGGATTATTTATACTTGAATTTACAATAAAGGAAGTTATTTAATTATTTTTTAAAATAAAAATTTAATTTTATTATCCTATGGTTATTCATTGTTTTTTTCAAAATATATTACAATTTTTATACAATTTGGTAATTAAAATTATGGATAAAATGTTTTAATAAAATCTGACGTCATTTCTCCCTTTGGTCGGAAATCCATTTTATTCCAAAACCATGTTTTCTAAAAAATCATATAAATATTGTTTTTAAATATTCAACAAATGGTTGATTAATTAATTTTTTATTCATTTTTAAATTTTATGAAGTCATTTGAAAATAATATTTATGTTGTTTTCCAAATAATGCATATTTCGATTTTACTAAAAAGGTCGAAGAATAATTTATTTTGAAATAATCAAATGTATATAATTTCTTAACATCATGACCAAATAGAAATTTAATGGTTAATTTATAACTCTAAAATGTTATTATCATAGAGAATAATTTTAATTTTTTTCGAAAATTTAATTTTTAGAATTTAATTTAGAAAATTAAAATGATATTTTCATCATGAATTTTTAAAATGCCTTTTTCTAGTATTTAATTTCATCAATGAAAACAACCACTTATTTGAAAAATACTATAATATTGATATGATGTATTAATAGTTTATTTATTCTTCTTCTGGATAGTTTATGATCATTTTCAAAAAGAAATGTATTATCATTCACTTTCACGATTTTTTTTCATCAACAATACATTATGAAATTAACTTCTTGTGATAATTATATAATTCATTTCTCTCAAATATCCATTATATAGTACCATGTAAAATATTTTTGACTACACCATATACCATTTTTCTATAAGGTGTTTAAATTAAATTTTATTTGATTAACATGGGAAATATTGAAAAATCCATATTCAATACTCAATATAAATATTTGATGGTGAGGAACATTCATTATGAATTAAATAGATTATCCGATATATGTGAATTGGTAAGAACAATTAGTGGTCGGTGGGTCAGGGTATAATTTATCTCGTCAAAGCATTGATAGGTATTATAAGACAAATATGTAATCTAGTGTTAAATCGGGTTCTACCTGTAAATTTATGTTGTCTTATGAAAGGTCTTGGTGGTAGAGGTATCATGATTCTTAAGATCATAGCATCTAATAATTAATAATTTCTTTCATTTGGAATTATGTTATTATAATATAGTAGATTTTCACAATTATATTATCTCTTAATGCATTACATTATCATATTGTTGATTAAATAACAACTGTTTTTAGTTCGTTACCTATCCAAAAATTGTATTCCTTATCTATTCATCTAATAAATTAATTTAAATTGCATTCATGTACAATTATTTAAATTTTTGTATTGATTATTAATTATTGATTCATGATAAAATCCATTTCTCTTAACCCCAACTGAGAATTTGTGCTCATCCCAATTTTATCTACTTTCCCCATGACTCAATGAAGTGTAGTATGATTGATATGAAATGATATTATGGATGTAGTAATTTTATTCTTGAAAATATATGTTTTCAAATGTTATATAGGAATCATGTATGTAACTATATTATGAAGACTACTAAACTTATCAATACTTTGATATGTGATTCCTTTTATTTAATGCCAATGTCATAAAGTAGACACCAACTTTGGGTTACTAGGTTTGGGAATGTTAAAATATGATTATAGGAAGTTTAGTAGAAACCAAGAGAACTAGATTTTGTAATAAATCTATTTGGGAACATAAAAATATAATAAACATTGAGGATAACTATAAAAGAACATTCTAAATATTTGTTAAGTTGATATTAAATAGTTTTCCGGGAAATACATCCCAATATAGGTAGTCTAAAAAGACGTGGTTATGTAACTGTCATTCCTAGGGGAAATAACTCATAATAGGGTGCATTGGTAATGACCTGATCATCATCTATTTCATAACAATAATCTTCATTTCTCACCTTGTTTGATAATAAATGAGAATATTCTTTGGAAAATTCACATTTCATTGCACACCATTAAGAGGGGCTTGAATAGATGATGGTAATGAATAACCTAGGTTAAATATTATTTTAATTATATTGAAGATTTTGTGACATTATTTAGATAACATATAAATGATTATATGGTTTTCACACTATAGTTATTTTTTCTCACATTATTATTTTATGTTTTATTCAATGGATGTAACCTGAAGGAATCATGTTAACATTAACCATTAAGGGAAATACAGTTATTATAAGAAAATAAATGGGGTGATTATAGGAGTTTATGATATCATAACTATTCCTAATAAGATATCCCAAAATATGATTAATAAAATATACCAGAAAAAACTATCAGACTCACTAATGAAGAGAAAGATTGACTTCTCTAAGAGCTCATGTGATGGATACAATAGAGGAATAAATAATTTATTTCATTAATGTTATAAATGTGGATGGAGACTCATAAGAAAGTGTCTCAATGGAACCTGAAAATGATTAATGTGTAGAAATGAATGTTATATGGAAAATAATTATTTAAGAAAAATGGAGAGTATTATATAAGGAATCAAATAACATCAATGGGATCCATTTATAGTCCATAGTCATAAATGTTGAGAAATAGGGAATTATCCAAGTAAATTCCCTCATATAAAGGTTAACTCATATCAAATAAAGGACCCTGTTTGAAAGAAAATGGTTGATGTCTTTAATAGGATTCTATAATTATATTATATATGTATTTTAACAAAATGTATTTTGGGTATAATAATCACAAACAATCTATGGATTGTGTTAAATTTTATAATCTCTTGTTTATTAATTATTATAAGAGTAATGGATACTAGAATGGGTTTATTGTTTTATAATTCATCAAAATTTTAAGTCATTAAAAAATATTTTTAGTTTTCATGTTATGGAAGTCTATTATGATTAACTATATTTTGAATGAAATTATGGGGAAGATATGTTTTAGTGGGAATGATATTTGAGAAATAATGAATTTAAATTTTATATAAATAAGTAATTATAAATTTTAGGGTTAATACAATAATTAATGAGAATTTAATAATAGTCAAATAATATTATCAAAAAATTATTAAAAAAAATTTATTTTGAAACCCCTAGTAAAAAGGTTATTTCATGATTGATTTTATTTAAAGGATGTGAATAATATATTTTTAGTACGTTATAAGAATTATATTAATATACTATAAAAAAATATCCTCCATTATTGGTGAAAATCGGTAAAATCAAGGAAGGACTTTAGGATTAAACCAATGATCGATGCACGATAATGGTTTAGTGCCTACCAGTGGCCTATGTGATATCCTTGTTAATTTGTCATTTTTTACTTATAATATTTAAAAAAACAAATAAATATCAATGTTGATCCAGTGGTATTACATATGACATTTATATATTAATTTATTATATTAGATAATGTTTCATAACCATATTTTTTATGTAAAGTAGATTGAGTCAGAAGAAATGGTAGTTCCATCTTTTATAGATATTATGATTTGTTAAAAGTGAATTTTAGTGCTTTGGGTATAACTAATTCACTTTTGAGTATTCATTTCTTCGAGTAAGGGAAGAATTGGAAAATGATCGAAGTATAAAAAAGGATGAATTAATTCTTATAAAATATAATCATATAATGTAATTATATTTTATTATATTCTTATGGAGTAAACAAATTCCTTATCTTTCAGAAAAATATCTTGGAGAGAAGTTACCCTATTACATCCATATCTGAAGAATCAGATTTTATTCTAGATAATTACATATTTATTGTTTTTAGGCCCTTAGACATCCATCTAACATTTACTTTCTTATCATAAATTAACTAAATCACTCTAAATAATTACATGTTCTTTTATAGCATGTCTAAATAAACAAATCCCCCCAATTTTATCCTATTTGGAAACATAGCTTTTATTATTCAAGATGACCTTCACACATCCATTTTTCTCATGATTAAAGGATGTTATATTATCCCTTTTTATTATGTACGTTTTTCAATAATATAATTTCCAAATGTAAAACCATATATTATAAATATAAAGTGTAAATTAATTAGTTGAAATTTATTTATGGCGGGGAGAATTTGACCCCCCCCCCCCCAATTCTAATATATAAACAATATATTTGATATCATATATGAGACACAACACCAATCATAAAAGAAACTATATCAATAAAAAGATTAACAATAGATTAATTTTTAAATAAATTCAATATCATAAATATCACCCATTACATAAAACACCACCTTTATCTTGGGTTACATGCAACAAAGAGTTTCTTCGATAGCTTCATTACATGCAAGAACATGTTACACGGAACAATAATATACAATCAATATTACTATTTATTATGAGATTTATTACTAAGACATAGAAATTTCAAGTATTAATATGACTAATTATATTATGAAAATTAACAGGTTATATTTTTTTATTACTAATATTATTATTAGTAATAAAATATTAATCAATTAAATGAAAAATAAATATTTTCCAAAAAACGTTTTTTCTTCTAAAACCATGTTGAGTCATGATTCAAACAAACAATTTAAAATTAATTAGTAATAGTTTTATATTATATATATAATAAAATAAATTTTAATTTTGAAATCATAATTTTATAATTTTCTTATGGTGATTTTTTTCTATTTTTTTAAATGTTTCATTTTTTGACTAAAAGTGAAAAACACAGAATTGTAATTGAATACAAATATTTTTAAAGTTATTTATAAAGTTAAATTATATATTTAATTTGAATTAAATAAAAATTAGTGAAATTTTCTTTTAATTAATTAAATTTAGTCTGTGGGAAACAATTTTATATTTAAATTTTATATAAAAACATTATAAGCTTTTGAATATTTTTTCATTGAAAACCCGCCTTCTCGTCACATCATTAAGATTAGTTTAAAATTATATTTTCAAATTTATTTGAAATAAATTTTGAAAAATTTATTCTATAATTTGAATTATAAAATTTTATAACTTCTAATATGTTAAATTTTTTTCACCAAAATTAATAGTGAAAACAACATAAATATATTCCCACAGTTAAGGTAAAAATAACTTTACTAAGGGTTTAACAAAAAAATATAAGGGTTAAAATGACCTATAGTATTGTATAAAATATAATGTATTCAAATATATATAATTTATCCCTTACGTTCCTGATATTCTTCTTTTATTTATGCCTTATTACTAGGAAAAAAAGGTCTGGAATTCATTATTCTAAAAAATTACATATGTGGTACACACCTCATTTATTAATGTGTCCCCTCTCATCTATTCTACAAAACTTCAAAAACATGATCAGAAAAGACCTACCAAAATAACATAAAAATATTAATACTCTCATTATATTAGCCTTATTTTTCACAAAAAAATCATCCAATTATTGCATTGGTGAAAACCTAAGGAGTATTCTTCAAAAAGAGGTTACATTCTCCAATGAGTGTTTTAGTTTTGTTTCTTCCTCCACCTATATTAATTATTATTAAAATATTATGATATAATAAACTTAGTATCATACATAAAATTATATTTTTTAATGTTAATTTCATTATCTACAATCGTCCCCACATCCATCAAATGGGTTGTGAAATAATCTTTCGTTTGTATGGTGAACTACCACATTTTTAACTGATTTCATTCATTTTTCCATTACCGCAATTCACAATTCAGTTTTATGGTTTATATAATTTATATATATGATATTTAAAAAATATTTATATATCAAGATCCATTATATTCCATTTTATATTCCATTCGATAGGTGATTCGATAAGGTTGCTCGTCTGTATGACGAACTACCGCCTCATAAGGTGATGTGATTCGTCTTTCACTAATGCCATACATAGAAGATGATAAGTATAAAGATAATTATAAGTGATATTAATTAAATAATCTTTATATTCATGATATATCTATGATTATTAAAATAAAATATATAATATTTTCTTTCTTACTTTTTCACTTAATGAAATATTATAATGGTGTTCAAGTGTGTTTGTGGACTATCACCTTCACAAAATGATGTGACACTCTTTTCCTCTCCAAAAACATGAATGATATATATATGTATATTTGAAGAAACAACATGGTATTTATTATATTATTTTCATTAAAAAAATATAAAATATTACTTACCTCCATTATAAAATGATCATTAAAAAATAAAAATGTTACTAATGCGTATATATGATCTACCTTCTTATATGATCATAATGTACTTAATTTCACAAAACCATCACTCACGATTGGTATAAAAATGATAAATAATGTATTAATATTAAAATTGTATAATTATTGTTATTATTTTGGAGATAAAACTATATCACATGTAAATGAACTTGATTTTTCATGACAAAACATATAACAGAAAACCATGCATTTAACACCCAAAACAATAAAAAAATGAATGATTAATGACAACGGCATCGTAAAAAGTTAAAACAGATATTATTTGATATTATAAGTAAAATATGGTTTTATTATAAATTAATAACATGTATAAAACCACTATAGAATATTTTAAATATCTTTCAACCAAAAGCAAGCGTTAGGAAAGGAATTTTACATCAGTTTAATTTTATTGAATAATATGGTAATGTTATGAACCTAATTTCATTAATATGGTTTATATACTTCCAATTTTACAAGTAATATCATGAATAAATAATTATTCATGGAAATTTAAGTTTTTTATTTTAATTATTTATTTTAATGGGCTTTTAACTAACAGTTTCTAAGTGCTAAAAAATTCCATACCCTTATTTATTTTCATTGGGTTATATTATTTCTTTTTTTTCCTTGATATTCAATTATTATTACCGAAATAAATTTTGAAAAAATAATTTTTTATTTTAAATTTTTTAATGTGTAATTAAAACTTATTCTCATAATTGATTGATTTTTTAATTCTTGATTAAATGTTATGATAGTTCCGAATAAATACTTTACAATATAATTTTAATTAGGATTGTTTATACAAGAATTTTAATTGAAGTAAATTATATGATAATTATTTAATTAAACATTAAATTTTATTGTCCTATTTTTATTAATGATATTTCTTAATTTATTGTACCATTTTACTACTCATTACTAACTAAAAATAATGTGAAAATGTTTTAATGAAATATGACTTCATTTATCTCTTCACTAAGAAAACATTTTTCTTCCAAAACTATGTTTTCCATACATTATTTTACAAAATGTTTTTACATTATTTAAATATGATATATTAAAGACCGTTATACACATTTTTTACTTCTTTTAAAAAAATAAAATGGAATATTTATGACATTTTATAGTCAATTACTATTTTTATGTTACTAAAAATGTGAAAAGAATTATTATTTTTATATACTCTGAATGAATGTAATTTCATATATTCATGACCAATAAATGTTTTAAATCTTATCTTATAATTATCAATGATTATTTTTAAAGAAAATTATTTTGAATTATTTTGTGTGGAATTTTACTATATAAAAGTAATTTTTAAAAGGAAAGGTAATTTCAATAAATAATTGTTTAAGAGATCTTTTTTGGTATTTTTAGTGCTCAATGACAAAAAACTATTATTTTACATGTAATACACCGGAGATATAGTGTATTTATACAATAATTATTCATCCTATGGATGGTTTATTATCTTTTTTATAAATGAAATTATTGACATTAACTTTCTTGTATCTTTTCTTTTGTATTCATTAACTTTCTATTGAAACATTAAAATTTTTGTGATGATTGTATAATTAATTTATAATATGAATATATATTATTTTATTAGGGATTTTATTTTTTCCTAAACCACATACAATCTTTACATTATGTTTTTAGTTAAAATATTATTTTATTAAATGGTTAAGTATTGATAAATACATATTATATACTAAATATTGATATTTTTTGATAAGACACATTGATCGTGAATTTAATATGTTATTTGATATTTGAGGATCTCTTTGAGGTTGTAGTGATGGGTGGTTAATGATATAATATAGCCCATTGATTCATTAGAATTATCATGAAGAAAATTTTTAATCTAACATTAAATGAGTTTTTACCTTCAGTTTTGAAATATAATATGATAGGTCTTGATAGTAAAGGTATCATGAAGCTTCAGATCATGGAGTTACAAAATTAATCAGTACCTACATTATGAATTTAGTAATTATTATCCATGCTATTATCACAATGTTTTTACCTATGGATTAATTTAATTATTTTTTTATTAAACAGAATGTGTTTTTTCAATTTTCCTTTCTATAATGATTATTCTTTATCTATCCATACTGTTAATTTTAGTAAATGAAATGTGAGATTGTTATTTTCCATTACATATTTATTATTCAATATTGATTCATGATATATTCAATTATAATTAACACTTACTAATCATTTGAGTTCACCCTTATTTTATTTCATTTTCCTAGTCCTCCATAATGTTTAATATTTTTTATATTGAAAAATATTCTAGTGCTATATAGTTATTATTGAAAAAAAATGTGTTCTAAATTGTGTTTTCAAACCTAATATGGGAATCACTTATGTATCTAATTTAACAAGTCTAGAAAACTATTCAGTCCATTGAGATGTGTTTCCTTGATTCTTATGACAATTTTATAAAGAGGACATCATCTATGGGATATTGGGGTCAGGGTAAATACACATTATGAAGTAATTATAGAATAATCCATATTGAATATAATTTGATTGGGAGAAATGACTCAAAAGGAAATATTTGTGATATAGATTTCCCTTACCATAAATGTAAATTTATTTAATCACTTTTTCAAATCCAACATATTGAATTTATGATTATTAAGATCTGAAACTAGAATATTATTGTTCATGTTTTCACTATTGATCAGTTATAATCATTTTATTTTATTCCTCTATTCTATTAGTTAATGGTGAAACATTTTGATATTATAATTCCTTAAAATATATCTTATTTCATTGATTTAATAATATTGATTAATTTTTTACTTATAAATTAATTTCATTAAATCTAGAATCCTATAAATAAATAAATTTTTACATTTATAGAATACAAATAATTTATTATAATCATCCATAATGGTATAGGTAATAAGTAATCAATAATGTACTGATGGGTGATTATGAATTCATTAATGAGACATTGTCAATAGTGGAAGGGAGATATATACATAATATTATTATATTATTAATAGAATTTTATAAGAAATTAAAATTATAAAGATCATGTTACAATACTACTTAATAACATAAAGGTGGTCTGGTAAAGAATATAATATAAGGATATTGGATTAGAATAGGAAAACGAAATAAAAATATGAAATGATATTTATGATTGCTCAATATAGTTCCATTTCTATAATTGTTAACATCAAGAAATCAAGAAATTATATGACAATCAAATTTCAATACATATTATAATTAGAATAATATATAATAATATGATATCATTTTGGGTTTGGTGTGTGTAATTTAAGTGGTTTTCTATAGAGCGAGAGAGGATGAATTTATACATGAGGAGAGGAGATGTTTTTTGGATAAAATATTAACTAAAATTTAATTTCATTGATTAAAAAAGTAATAGTGATATTTTTTATATTAATATTTACATATTTTTATAAATAAATGTATTTACATCATCCAAACCTTGTATAATCTGAATTTATTAGTTTATTAAAAAGTAATGTGGGAAAAAGAAAAATTGTTTTTCAATGGAAAAAAATTAGACACTAGGCTTTGAATACTAAATTATAGGATTGTAATTTAAAATAAAATTAGTTATTTTAAACATATATTTTTGGATATAGCCTCATATTCTATAATTTAATAGGACATTATTAATTTTTTACTATTACAATTTACAACATATCAGTTTTGAAAAAAATAGTATTTCTATTATTCCCCTAAAAATTGGTCTTTTTTAAAAATAACCAAAACATTCACCCAAACAAATTTCAACATTAAAATTATAAAAATGGAAAATATTTATAATTTTTTTTCTAATATAGGTAAATTTATTTATTGAACTAAAAATTATGTTTTTTAGGAAATACATTAACATACAATTTATTAATAGTGTTCTTATAGTTTTTTTCTATTTTTGAATATTCATATTTGTTTTATGGAATTATAATATTTATTTTTGATAAATTATTAATGTGAAATATTACATATATTATATTTTAATATTTTGAGAATGGGTTACAATTCCAATGGTGTGTTTTTTATTCATAGCATTCATGTTACTAATCCAAAAAGTCTGGTTACTGTTTAAATGGACATATAACTACTATAATACTCACATTACCTCATATAAGTACCTATTAATTATTTCAATCCTTATTAAAATTAATTATTACAAATGTTATAAATTTTTTGTTTCCAACATGTTTATTAGATTTAAAATGTGTTGTATCTATCTTACTATATTTTTTTGAGTGTGATAATTCATGGAGATCTATGTGAACCACATGTTTCTGTTCTATTTGATTTATTTTTTCTATAATTATTTATAATTAGTATTCATTTTTATTGAGATATTTATTTGATAAATGTATGGTTACAAGTTAAATAAATAAATCATTATGTTTTTCATGTGTTTATAATAAATTATATTTCAAAAATATGAAAGACATAATTTATTCAAAAGGAAAATTAAATATATATGAATGTTTGGGATAAAATAAGGAACACATAGTGTTGGGAGTTTTTTAACTATATTGGTAAAAGTGAAATCTCCAATACTAGATACAAGAATAAATCTAAAAAATATTCTTGTGTAAGAAAGAAACAAGAGAACCAATTGACCAAATTGGTTTATTTTACTATCTGATTCATCTCCATACGAGGTTGTTTTCAATTTGGATAGTTTGATTATAAAGAAAAAATGATGGTATGAAAACCTCTAATAAGTATAGAAATTATGGTGATATGGAAAACATCAAGAAATATTATACTAGAACCCTAAGGGAAACTACTATAAATGGATCCGACCTCTCGCAAGCCTCTGATTCTAAGACGGGTAGGTCACATCAGAATATTTATTTCACTCAAATAGAATGAGTTAATGTTAATCTTTAAACACACCCAAATCAATCCTGATGTAACAATAATAATGAAGTAAAGAGTATTTGGGAAGACTTAGTAAGTATAAATATAACATGGATAAAATTTTCATATAGGATGGGTCATGTTTTCAATAGCTTGAGGTACCATCCTTCTAATCTAAAATAATATAAACCTCTTGTTTGATATATGTGAATCTACCTATTTTGTTTCTTCGCATGTTGAATTTCTTATAGGCCTACAAGTGGAAATGATTATTCAAATTAGTAAAATTTAAACACGTATCAGGAAACAAGAGTTTAGAGGATTGAAATGTGGAGACTATTTTATAATAATTTATATATAATAGTTTTTGATGGATTTATCTATTCTCTATATAAAAAATTTGATATAAACATTAAATTATACTATATATGAACATTCATGGGTAATAATTATTTTTATTATCTACATATGAGTTTTGAATCTTATAATGAAGTGGTATATCTCTTTATGGGTGATATAATCTAAATGATTATAAAGAAGGAACAATGTCAGAAATGGTTAGGAATATCTATTTTTAGTTGTTAGTGATAATGTTTTTAATTATTGATGTAATTATGAAAAATAATTTTCAATCCATCATAAAATGATATTATCATGTTTCTATAACAATTTCCAAGGGCTTCCACCAAAAATGGAAGTGAAATATTCTATTGATATACTATCATGGAGTAGTTTTATTTCACTTATATATTATAGGAAAAAAACAATATAATTTACATAATTGATGTTTTATTTTGAACAGCTATAAAGTAAAGATTTCATAATTTCTAGTATATCACCACAGACTGCTCTGGTTCTCTTTTTGAAGAAGGAAGATGGATATCTACCACTTTTTATTATTATTTTAAAAAAATCATATTAAAGAAAAGAATTAGTATATTCATCTGGGAAAAGAGGTTATGTTTGATCAATTTAATGGAGGAGTTTTTTATATATAATTGATTTATGGTATGGGTTTCACCATCTCTGATATTGGAAAGATGACATTTTGAAGACAACTATTATAAATTCTTAATGTCATTGTGAATAACCTTTCATCCCCATCTGTCTGATGAATACACCATTATCTTTTATGGAGCTTATAAATCATATCCATCAAACGATCCTTGGATTATTTGTGGTATTTTTTAGTGATATGTATGTGTATTCTCAGACTAAATGTGACCATGAAGAACAATTGATAATGGTAGTGAGCACTCTAAGGGAGCACCTTCTTTTTCCTAAATTCTCAAATTACGACTTATTCATATATGTAAGTATGTTTCCTTGGATATGTGATTTCATGGAAATGTGTTACGGTAGATCCTTATATGATTAAATTTGTTATATATTAGAAAATAACAATTAATTTCATTGAGATATACAACATTATTGTCTTAGAATGTTATTAGCATTGTTTTTTATATGATATCTCATTTATTACCTCCCTCGGGAAATCATTGAGGTAGATATGTATCACATTAAAATTGAGTTATTATTTTATAAAATCCACTTAGTAGAATTAGGCTATACCCACGTAAGCACTAATCCTTACCTTTAGAATTTCAGGGAAGGGTTATGTGGAAAATTCGATGCACCTAGATCTGGTATGATTTATTTTCCCATTCATTGAGATCTTGTCATATCTTACGGGTCATGAAAATTATTCTTTGTAGAAAATAAATATTTTATGAATGACCATGAACTAGAAGCGGTAGTCCAATATTTACAAATGTGTATCATTATATCTTGAGTGAAATTTATAGTATGTTTACAAACTATAAAATTATGAAGAATATCACTCCCCAAAGATATTTGAACCTCATGAAATGATCATGGTTAAAATATCATCTAATTTTCAAGATTTTCATATTGTATACACTGTGTATAGTGAATTTAGAGGTCTCATCTCAAATTAAAATATCATAAAATCAATTTTTTATATTTTTTATTTTAATTAGTGGTAGTTTATGATAGTGATTTATAAAATGAATCTGAATTGTGATGAGCATGATAGTGTTCTGGTATTATTTTTGGCATGTGGGTTTCGTGTTAGCATTGAGAAGGTCATATATGATCAGGGATCTAAAAATGATTGTATATCAATGTGGTAAAAAATAAATTAAAAGGACTTCACTGATCAAGGTATAAGTGATAGGATCATGGAGTTGAATTATCATGATCGAATATTAGTTCACGCATCATATTAGGAATAATAACTATTTATTTATCAATAATTAGAATTATCTACTCATCTTGGAATAGAAAAGATATACAATGCACTAAAGTATCATGTTTTTGGTTGGGTATGAATTGAAGAGTCTATGATTATCTTTGGTACTTTCTCAACTATTATAATTTCATGTATGAACATAAAATACCATCTAGTATGTTTCAATCATTACCTATAGTAGTATGAAGTGGGATAATATCATTACAGACATTGTCACAGATTTACCAAGAATGAATATGAATAATGATTCTATCATTTTATTTTTTTATGAAACATAAAGTCATCACACTTCATTAAAATTCATGAATCTAATGTACATAGAAAGGAAATATATCTGAAAATTAGTAATGTTTAAATAAATAACAGTTTCAATCATTTCTAATTAATCCCAGTGTTTCACCACTCATTTTTGGGGATATATGTAATATGCATTTGTAACCTAGTCTATCATGAGTGTGAAATATCAACCTCAAATTATTGGTCACTCAAAATAGATGGTTTAATATCTAGAATACATGAAAAAATATATATATTTTGATATTTTACTGTCACAATGAAGGACAATTTAACTATATTGGAGTAGTTGTATAATATTATATTTCATGTCATGATATATTTGGCTCTATTTAAAGAATTGATTAGTTTTCTTTTTTATTCACCACATGTTTGGATAAATATAGAAGATAGTTAAATAATTACTCATAACCTATTTCCTAAGATGAGGGATAATAATAAGATGATTAATAAAAAATATAAATAGCCCAGAGTAATCATAAACCATATGTTTATCATCGTCATCAGATACTAACATTTTTACAAGAGCACCATGTTCTCTTTAGGGTCTCTCTAGGGATGGGGAATCATTATTTTGGTGAAAAGGTTGTGTTTTCTAATTTTTATGTTACTATTTTTGAGGTACTTGAATATAATATTAATGTGTCTTACCTATAGTGACCGTGACCCCAGTATCATGGAGTTGGTGTCTTCAACAATTACATTGGAATATATATAATATTCAAATCTCAAAGTACCAAAGGATTTATTTGTTTTTATAAACTACATATATACATAATTATTGTATTATAAATTAATACACATATCACAACATAATTTTTTATGGAAGACATTATTTCCTCTAGCATTTCCTTACATATATTTACTAGTAAACTTAATGGTATTTTGTAGAGATGAAAAAATAAGAGTGACCTGAAATGATCTGTAAGCATTATGCACATCAGAATAAATAACTAATCAAAAATAAAAATCAATATTTAAATTTAAATAACTGAGGACACATTCCATTTAAATATCTAGATAAATAATAATCAATATGTTTAGGTAAATTACTGATCACACATTCTATTTTAATATCTAGATAAGAAATAATCAATATGGAATGGTAAATAAATAAACCCTTGAAATTTAAACAATAAAATATGAATGAAAATCATCTATAGATTTTTTATAATGAAAACATATGTATGATAATATCTAAATATTAATGAATGAAATTATTAATTATTGGAAGTAGTATTTCCCATGTACACAGAACCATTATTGTCAAGATGTTTCCCAAAAAGGTTTAAAAATGATGGGTAGAAACCCATTTAACTGAGAATATCCATATAATGCATCCCATTAGGCTATCGATCCATCGAGGGGGTTATATTAAATGAATCCTAACCCATGTAATACTAGTCTAAATCATTCCTCATATATCATAAATTGATTTAATTCAGAGAAATACAACTTTTCAAATATATGTATGGAGAAAAAATATAGATTTATCAATATTTTCCCAAATAATCAAAAAAATTTGTATAAATCCTATGAAAAAATGGTATATTATTTAGGTAATAATAAAATCCATGATATATAATGTGATATATTAAAAAGAAATATTATGTTCAATGGTCACTAGAATGTAAAGAACACAGAATTCCTATTGAAGAAATAAATGAAGTCGGATATTATTAAAAAAATTCTTCACAATTTTAAGCACAAAAGAGTAAATAAATGGTAATATCACTTGAAAAAGATCAGGAATAAATATAACAGATAAAAATAAAATGGTTTATTAAATAATGATCATATAATTTTCTTTTAATGAAATTTAAAGAATAAATGATCTCGATTATAATGATTTTGTGAAATAAAGCCTTAAAATGATCATAACATTAGAGTGATAATTAATCAATTAATCTATTATATGTATCAAATATGAAACAAAATAATTTAAGAGGAAATTCCTAAATAGATATTTAATGTCATTATACATGTATCAATAGAATGTTAATGACAACAAGGAAATAATATGACCAAATTAAAAAGAATCGAGTTGTGAAATATTTTTCAACTTTATAATGTTTAAGTTCATATCCTCTATGATGAAATAATTCTAATTCAAATTCAAAATCAAAATACATTTAATAATTATTCATTCAACATATTACATGTCAAGGGGTAGTATATGAACCATATAAAAAAGGGGTGCATAAAAATACAAAATAAATCAATGAAATCAAATAGAATCAAAATCCCTCACCTCACACTTTCATATTGGACGTGCTTGCTTTAAACTACTATAGTGTAAAATCCCACCAGTAATAATTGGATTGAGAAGCAAAAAGGGTATCAATTGGTCATAAAATACATCCCCAATGTTATAAATTAAATAAATAAATTTTCAGGGATTCATAATCAATTCAATGATGTTTTTTTCCTATGAATGTAAACTAACCAAACCAAGCATACCAAAACCATGAAACCACTAAATAATGCATGAAAATAATGTAATATGTCATAATGAATAACAAAAAAAATCCATATACATAAATGTAAAAAGTGTGATCCAACAGCAAGATCAACTATAAAGTGGAATACAAAACCAATAAAGCTTAATGACTGAAAAGACTATAACCCAAAAACTTGCATCATAATCCAAGCTCTATCTCCACAATCCATGCACAAGTATTATGAAACACAAATAAAAAATTGTGATAGATTCCCTTTTTATGAATCCTGGTAAATTATATCTTTAAATTTACCCTGTTTACCAAGTAGGGGGTGTGTAATGAAACATAGTCGATTTTCCCCAAATGAATTCTCTAATAATGCCATTAGGATAAAATGTGTTATCACATTAATACTATATAAATTATAAAAAAACACATTAAAATATTTTGATAGTTTATATCAACGCTAAATAAATTATAGCCTAAAAAATTTTCCATCCAAAATAGTTTCATAGAAAAACTAAAAAACAATGCATTAAAACATTTCACATTTCTTTTTGGAAAAACCATTTAATGATTCACACACACACCCACACATGTATGCTTCAATTATAGTTCCATACTCATGGGATGTTTCTCATCCATAAACCTACTCATAACTTAGTGTAAAATCTCCTTGTTCCCTAATGGAATATTCCCCTTACCCAGGGGCACATCCCATGTACCCCAATGGTACACACCCCTTATTTAGGGTCACATCAAAATAATTAACTCATAAAAACTATTGTTTTCCCAAAACATTAAAAACCAACCATTTAATCCACATTAGTAAAACATCCCTTTATAATTGATATAATTTTCATTAAATCATTTCCATAGACCAACTATGTCACCTTTTATAATCATCATTTTAAAATTATTTAAATAATCACATTTCACAAAAACAAATTTTCACAATTCCACTAACTATCACTATGGATAGTTTCTAATATTATTTACACACCAATTTCAAAATAAATATCATTAAATTCATAAAATATGAAACAAATCCTCATTTTATAATAAGATTAAAAAATAATTAAATGACATACCTTATAAACTATGTTGAACATGAATAATGATACCAATTTGTTATCAAAACTAGATTAGATCTCACAATCCCCACCATAGATCTTGTTACCTACCATAAAAACATCAAAATCCCATCATAATTGGAATCCTTTCTCCTAGAACTATCCCAAAAGGATAAGGGATAAGAATCCTTGACATGGAATAATATTATATCTATGAAAAATCCATAATAATGGAGACATACCAGGAAATTTGGGATTTAACACACCACGATGTGCTATAAGATTTATACCGTATCGAAGGGTAACATTCCCTATCCATTGGGATGCGGGAAAACGGAGTTAGGGTTCTCAGAGAGGAAAAATTAGTGGTTTAGAGGTAATAGCAAGTGAGATCCAATTTTTTATGAATCAATTTATTACCATTCATGGAAAGGTTCCACATTTAGGGAAACTAGGCACAAACCGTGGACTAGAAACTCCCTCCAAAAAACTAACTCATGGTTGGTGGGAATGGCTAGAAAACCCATGAACAAACTATATATTTTACTCTATTACATGAATCACTATTACTCCTAGGTATTTCTGACATAATAGTGTTCCTAGATAGAATCATATGTCTCACATTGCCTATTTTTCTATTGGACTTTCATAGTTTCCACTAACCATGCCTGAACTATGAACCTCTATAAAATCCGTAAAAATAATTCAAATGTTATTCAAAACCTAGATAACTTCTCTAAAAACATTTGATACTTAAAAAAATATTTAAAGGGTTAGTTGCTTGAAACTAGGGGTTCAACAATCTCCACAACATTCGAATTTCTATCGCTAGAAAGTTGAAAACAAGTATTTCCCTAAATGTTTTTGGGCCATTTATCGACTGTTCCATACCCACATTACTGTTTTCCTCCTGAATCTGACCATGTTGAAACAAACCCCATACAAGAAAAAAAATCATCAAAATACATTCTCTTGAATATCCATGATTTTTAGTGGAATTTGAACCAATGAAGCATCCAGATCTAGGTCAATGTGATCCCATCGAACCATGTGGGGAAGGTCAGGATGATACTTACTCTACTGAGATACCTGATACACATCATGTACTTCACAAAACCATAGTGGGAAATCCAACTAATATTCTGCCTCACCAACCAATTCAAATATCTCAAAAGGGCCTATGTATCAAGAAGATAACTTTTCCTTCTTCCCAAAATGAGGACAACCAAGCATTGGAGAGATTCTCAAGAACACATGATAACTCACCTTGAACAACAATAGAAATTTATGATGATCTACATTTGATTTCTGATTAATCTGATCTATCTACTTCCTCTTCATGAAAAACTGGTTCTATTATGTTTTCTTTTCGATAGGTCTTAACCCAAAAAATAAATTCTATCATATTTCCACCTAGAAAATTGGATAATTAGAAGGACCCCCAAAATGATATATATATATCGAGTCTTGGTAACTTTTGTTATATGTGAACATAACTAATGACACATTTCTTTCCTATGATCTAAAAAAATCCATTAAACAAGATCATATCGTGACTTCAGGCATTTTTATCATCCTTTCATATTTTCCATCAATCTATGTATGATACGTCATACTCATTATAAATGAAGTTCCAAGGTTTTACTCTAATAAATTATTGAAAAAAGATATAAACATCATATCATTGTCTAATACTATCCAAACTGGTTCTCCAAGCCTTTTTACCCCTTCTTAGATATATAATTTGGAAAATTCATCAACCATATGAGATTCACAAATATGGATGATATAAGATGACTTTTAGTTTTGATCTATTATCACACAAATGAAATCATTTTTCCAACCATCCATTGGAGAAATACCAAAAAATCCATCGTCATCCACTCCCATTTATAAAAACAAATAGGTAAAGACTAAAACATACCTTCTAGATGATGATTCTCTACATTAACCTGCTAAAAGTTATTTATTTAAAAATATATTCTTCCACTTTTTGTTTCATATTGAATCACAAAAACTATCATTTCAATTATTTATTAATATTATGTGTTCTAGAATGAACAATCCTTCTTGATAAGTGGTAAGAGTGAAGATGTTATATTTGAAAATCCATATGTATGACCATATGATTTGAAACCCACTATCTAACTCTCCCATCTATCCACCATCCCTCAATGGTATCTCCAACAATGAGCTTCAAACGTAACACAAAACTTTCATAATCATATTTTTATGCCACGTTAACTACATCAAAAAAACCAAGAACCAATGAAATGGGGAAGAAAAATAACACATTACCTCAGTCTTTACATTCCATGTGCATATCATCTATGATCGACATCAACAACAACTGATTTTCATCCACCTTTCCAACAAATCATAAAACATTATTTTTAATGCATCTTATATAAAATTGACTTTACCTGGAGTATACATTAGGTAAAATTAAAAAATTTAGAGAAACTTTATACATTATATTTTTATCATGTTCTAATCCATTTAAAAAAATATGTTTCATACTCTGATGATCCGTAAACTCTATAAATTTCTCAAAAAAGTGGTAATGACTCGATGTATTCAAATAATTCACTACATTATCTAACTATAAATCAATTTATGTGTTGTTATTCTCATGAAACCATAACTTCCAGGATCCATAATATCAAAAATGATATCCCTTCCAAAGATGAAATCCCAACCTAGATCCTAAAGCATCATAATACACCTTGTATCCTTGTCCAGATTCTAGAAATTTTTCGATGGGTTCTAATGTAAGGATAACTATTTTCTCTTGAAAAGTATTCTAAAATTCCTCATTTTATGTAAATGGAACATTCTTCTATTTCAAATATTTCATAGGATAATCTAGTGAAAAATGAATCTGTAATGACCAGCATAACCAAGGAAACAATTTATCTCAAAGAAATTATTTGGAGGTTTCCAAGAGATAACAACCCCTATCTTTTCTGGATCAATAGAAACCCCTCTTTCATATATAACATGGCCAATGAAATATAAATCTTGTATAAAAATATAAATCTTTTGTAATTTGGAATATGTAAGATGATCATAGATGATACTCAACATGGTCACCAAGTGTTTATCATACTCATCACTTGTCCTTGAATACCCCAATATGTTATCCTCAAACACTACCCCAAAAAATTATTATATTCCTGAAATTTCCAATGCGGAAATGGTATAAATACTTATGGTTCATTCATAAGAACAAGAGTCATAACAACATACATGTAATGTCCATATCAACTTACGAAATCTATCTTTGGAATATCCTCTTTCAAAACCTGCAATTGGTGATATATTGAACATATGTCAATTTTAGAGAACCACTGATCTCCCCTCAATTGATCAAATAAATCATAAATTTGTGGAAGTGGATACTAATTCATTATCGTAACTATTTTAATCTTATGACAATCCACACAAAAATTATGAGTTCCATCTACCTTTTTTTCAAATTACACTAGTACTCCTCATGGAGATGTGTTAGGCCCAATGAACCAAATACATTATAACTATTTGAACTGCACTTTCATTTCCTTTAATTATATTGTTTCCATCTCATAAGAAATAAGTGAGATAGGATTGGTCCTTCAGAGGATATCAATCAAATACTACACATACTTTATTGGTGGAAACCATGATAAATTATTGGAAAATACATTATGAAACTGTTAAAAAACTACTGGAAATCTATTATTCCTGATCTCAACCATTGATTCTAAGGTTAATTCTTTTATATGGTATGAGTTCGTTCCAACTGGTTGTTCCAAAAAGCATGTTTCACCTTTTTTAAAATTATTTTCTCATATAAAGGGATGATGGATTCCATCATCAGTCACAAAACTAACCATTTGGGAATATCAATTGATGTAGTCCATTAATATTATCTACCAAGATATACCCATGATTACATCATAAACATCTATATAAAGCACAAGTATATCTCATATCATCTCATCTCCATCAAAAATTATTGAACATGATATACACATAATTAAACGAAATTCTCTTTAACCAGGAAGAGTCTGATGTTTCAAAATAGTAGGAATCATCCAAAAAATTTAAACCCAGAAGATCAATAGTAAAAGAAGAAATAAATAAATTGGATGCACCCATATCAAAAATATGTTTCATAATGGTAGAATTGGAAAGGAGAATAACCCTAAAAGTGTATGGTCATAATTGATAATCCACAACCAACTTCTCACCTCCATATAGCTTCTTACTTGTTTCAATTTGTTCAATATTGACCTATTGAGACTACCCTTATGGAGGTCTCATGGTATTCCTAGAATCACCATATCTATCTTAGTTCTACTGATGAGAGGTGTTATGCTACCATTTTCCCATAAAAACATATGAATTCTATGAGATATTTGATGTGTCCCGAATAACCTACATAAGTGTACTACAACAACAGTGTAGGATATTCCCCATCTAGTTCCAATTTTTTCATGATATTGGTGGTTTCGCAAAATAACACATCATGTGGTTGAATGAACCCCATTGAAAACATCCAACATGAGGACATGAAGGAAGATTTTCTTATCCAACCATCTAATTTTCAGTCATAATCATCATGAAAAATAGGTATCCCTCTTCCTCTTATTTCCATAATTCGAGTTCCCATCATTTCCCATATCTGTCATCATGATTACTCCCTCTGTAGCTTGTAATATATACCATTCTTCCACTGTTTCTCTATTGAACATCTCTATATAATCTATTATACTATTTATAACAATTGTAGAGTGAATCTGTTGAATTAGTCATAAATAAAATAGGCATTCCTTCATGGAATCACAAGTAGTAAATTCATGTGAAAAGTGGAATAAGTTCTTAAATTAAACTAGATACATTTTTACTATGAGATTTTGTAGCTTCAAGGTTATTATTTATGTCATTCTAATAATCCAAAACGCCTGAGGATTTACTTTTCTGTTTGAAAAATTATTCAATATCCTACGAAGAAATATCTTGGTCAAATTTTTCATGAACCTCTAAATACCCACATTGGGACACAATAACAATAAGAATCTATATCTTCAACTATATTTTCAGCTCTACTGGTCTTCGAAAGAATCCAAATATTTGATTCATCCTATTCAGAAACACCTCTACCTTCTTGGTTTTCAAATAATTTTTAAAAATGGGTGGATTTTACTTTAGGAACTGAACCGAATGATACACTTTTCATGGTTTATCCATTAAATTTCCTCTATCCATAGGTTGAAAATCATAGAATACACTCTAAACCAGCTATTGTTTTACCTGTGGTCCATGTGAAACCACATTCTCATCAGCATCATCTGATTTATTTATTCTATGTCAACTGGGTTCTATTTTATATAAACACAAAAATTCTATAAGACTCACAATCAAGAAACTAAAGGATTTAAAATTTAAAATTGATAGATCATAACCAACACAAAAAAGCATTCCCAAAATTCCAATCTTTTTATTATGAATCTATTCCTAAAAAATTCACCATGCTTTTGAAAATAAAACCATTTTCAAAATAGAAATACCATAACATTTTCAAATTAGTTTTCCCATGATCTTTTAATTTATTATAGGTAACGTCTATTTCAATGATTTTAAAAAAATCCACAATTTTTCACTAAATCATAAATAATTACTCAAAATGAAATATTCAAATCTATTTGGAAGCCATATATTGTTTTTCATACTCTTATCATTGGATAATGAAATGAAAATGTGATTATAACTCCATTAAGTGTGTCTAAACCACTTTTTACCTAGCTCCATTGTAACATGATATTAAATATAAATAGGTTAGATACATCTTTTAATTCTCTACACTCACAGTGTAGAAAATCCAACTCTATTCTAGTATCTGAAATCAAGGAATAAATATGAATGATTTTAAACACTAAGAATGTCACAAGTGATACAATTTGTCCCAAAAAGATATTTGAACCAACCAAAACTGATAGCCTTTGTAAAATCCCACCTATCCTCATTAGAATTATAAAGATGAAGGATATTACATAGCCTTGGTATTCTTATGAAATTGTGAGACAATTATCCTTTTCAATGTAACATAACAAAAAAAATATTACAACCACACAACCATTAAATGAGGATTGACCCTAATACAAGATGACTCAATGTATAAAAAAGCCAACTATATTAAAGTACCAAGGGAAAAACAAGATCAAGATCAACTACAAAGAAGAAGGTACAACCATAAAAGAACAATGACTTCAAATACACGAACTCAGCAACTTCCAACTAGCTCCAAGGTCAAACATAAAAATATATTCCCAATTTATCATGAAGATCCAATAAAAAATATGACACATTCCCATTACCTATGTCCTCATAAATGATATCTGAAACACACCAAGGTTCCCAAGAAGAGGGTGTGTAATGAAACTCGGTAGGTTTACCCTAAAAAACATCAATACACACACCATAGGATAGAAAATGTTTGCGAATTTATATAGGAAAATTTATATAAAACACATTAAAACATTTAGATGGATTATATTAAAGCCAAAAAAATTATAACAGAATACAGTTTACTGACCAAAAAATTATCCGAGAAAATAAAACAAAAAATTATTTAAAAAATTTTAAATTCCTTTTTGGAATACCCAGTTATGGATTCACACACACCAACACATTCATGATTATGTGTTATCTCCATAATTATGAGTAGTTTTTCATCCATCCACCATGTCATCAAGAAGTAGAAAATATCAATTTCCCCAATGTAATAGGAAATTTATCCATGGGTACTTCCATTGTACTCCATTGGTACATGATCCTTATTTAGGGTAACGTAAAAATAATGAACTCACAACAACCGTTTTTTCTAAAACCATGTCAAACCAACCATTTCAATCCATCTCAACAAAAAAATCAATTTTATTGAAAACGTTTACATCAAAATATTCCCATAAACCACCTATGTAACATTTTTAAATCATTAATTTAAAATTCATTAATAAACATCGCAGAACAACCAATTTAAAAAATTCCAAAAACTATCACAAAATATGGTTTGTACCATTATATACACAACAATTTCAGAGACAATTTCATAAAATTCAAAACATTTTAAAGTAAACATATTTTTTCAACTAATATTAGTTGAGATTGAATACACCTACCTCAGAAACTATTGTGAGAATGAAGAACGGTGCAAATTATTCAACAAATCTAGGTTAAAACTTCTATATCACTCCAGAACATCAAAATAGTAAAATATCATTATGATAAGCATCCAATAACAAATATATACCCACAATAGAATACATATAATAATCCAAGAGAGGGAAGAAATGTGGGTCTTATAAAAATGACCACGAATAACGACTTACAACGAAATCCAGCCTTCAATAAACCATAATTTTATAGTGAATATATCTCAGATCAAAGTGGAATGTATCTATATCTATTGAGAGGAGGTAAAACCAAATTGGGGAAATGATATGGGGAAAAAAATTCAGAGGTATTCCCTATTGAGATCCACATTTTAAAGACCTAATTTTTAAAAATGCACCATTAAGTGACACAGTTAGGAAAATTGTGCACTAACCATGCACCAGACACTACTACATTACACCCACTACATGGTTTTAGTTCATGGTTGTACAAAACGTGACCCAACCATTGTTTTCCCTTTATTCCAAAAAGCTCCGTTTCTCCTAGGTTTCTATAAGGTTTTTCCAAACTGTACACTTAACCATACACATAACCAGAATCCCCTATCTCACATTAAATGACTTTTAGTAGGTTTTCTTGGCTCATACTATCCATAATAAATTTTTTTACCTCTAGAAAATCCTAAAAAACAATCCAAAATTCGTATAAACCCTCATAAATATCAACCAAATACCTTAAAAGCTTAAAAATATTGGTTGGCATACTTACTTGAAACAAGGGTTACTACATGTATACCATCTTTAAACATTTTATTTTCTTATATCAGGACCATATTAATATTTATTATATCATATATGATCACTTTATAACATATTATTACCCATTCATTAATAATATTTCATTATTTTTATTTTTTAGGTAATTACATTCATTGTTTATCGTGTGTGATTTCAATTGTGTTATTGTTACTCTTACATTTAGTATGATTTAATCATCTCAAGAATGTAAAATCATTATATAAACAGCATATATATTCATTATATTTTTCTATATTGTTATTAATAAAATTTATTCATAGAAAATTAAATTCACAATTCATTGATAAAGTAGGACATACATACGAATAAACATAGATTCCATTGTATTATCTAATTTAATGAATGAAAAATAAATTATATGTATATATATATGTGTAAATTATCATTCCCATATCATCTTTATGTCATACTCAAAATGTTATAGATCATGAGTTTTTTCTCATGGTCTCCAAAATTTATTAAAAAATATAAATTATAATGAAACAAGCTTGTGGTACATTTAAATGATTATTTCCATTATTATTCGCATCCTTTATTGGTGGTAATTTGAAAAATAAATGACATCTGTTCTTGATGTGGTAGTCTGTCATTACCGAAGGATGATCTCATAAACTATTAGATGGAAGTGTGTGATGGTGTAGGTTTTAACATTAACATAAAAACATATAATTATATTTATGATACTTAGGTTATTATATAATCATTTTTTGAAAATAATTTAGGAGGATTTATGAAGAAATAAAACAAAAAATTTCATTGATAAATGTTACCTCTTATTTTGGTATGTCCTTTGGTTTTTCTCCAAAGGCATTCCATAGATGAATTTATACCCAATTTAAGGAATATAGGATGAGGATATGGAATTTGGTATGTAAATTGGGGTGTGTTTGGATGATCCAAATGGGTTCACTAGTGTTAATATGAGAGGGGTTTTGGTGCCCTTTTATAGTGGAAGAGGAGTGACATTCTTGTAAATACCAAAAGGTAAACGCTATTTGGATGTCTCCCATACCTTATGCGACTCTGATAATGGACCATTTTTATACAAGAGGTGATATGGTATAAATATGGAGAAAATTGGGTTTATCTATGTTTTTCCCCAGTTCCACACCATATCGTTCAAGATGAACAACAAAGTAAACTCATTTATACATTAATCTCTCTGATAAACATCACAATTTTTCACTATTATATTTGTTAAATATTTAATTGGCCTTTTATATACATTATGAATTGTTATAATTCAAAATATGGACTCAATTTTTTCAAATTCAACCCATATAAATTTAAAATTTTATTTTTTAAAATTTATCCCACATATGTGACGATAAAGTGGATTTTTAAAGTGAAAATGATCAAAAGTTAGCAGTGTTTTTATATCAAAATTCATGATTAAATTGATTCCGATGACCTATATTTTATTCAATTTATGAAATATTTTTCAAATTGATCTTTAAAACTAATTTAAAATATAATTTAACATTATGAATTATTTAGATGAAAATTATTTTTTAAATTAAATTTTTTATTTTTCATTACTCATCAAAAAATGAAACAGCTCATAAAAATAATAAAAATTCACCATAAGATAATTTCAAAAATCAACTATAATTTTTTTATTTTCAAATTATGTTAATAAAAGTTTCAAAATTTACTTTTATACAAGTGTTCCAATAAAAGGTGGCATAGCTGCAATTTAGAAAAATACTGCTTTTATGAATTAAATTGAATTTGTTCTTATATAATTCATATAAAATATAATGGATCAATATTTAAATAGTTTATGTTATATATAATATATATAAATTTCATTAATATCATTCACTTATATTAATTAATTTAATTTATTAATATATATCTCATTTAGCGCATAATAATAGCATTTATAAAAATATTTCCTTTATATTCAATTGGTTTTATATCAATTTCTAATTAATTACAGACTAGTGAATTTAACCATATGTTTTCATAATTTATTTCACCAATTAATATCTTAAAATTTAATTTCTAGTATATAATTTTCATTTAAAATAATAATATTAATAATAATTGTTAAAACTCAAGCATTCATGTAACATAAGCATCAAAGAATGTAATTACTACATACATTGCAAGATAACTCAGTGTTGTGTTCATTTAATGATATATTATATATTGAATTTATTTAAAATAGTATATTAATGTTGTAATTATGGATATATTATGTTCTTTTTTACACTTTTTGTTTTGTGTCACACATGCTATTGAATAAAAAGTTATTTCCTTAGAATTTTCATCGTGTTACATTCTCCCAACATAAAAAAAATTTCATCCTCACAATTAAATATTGATCATGACAATAAGGACTTTTATATCATTAAATTACATTGTTTAAAAACCGAAATTGTAAAAGGTTTTATAAAATGTGCTCTTAAAAATATATTATGGTAAGTACGATGGTCAAATATAACTTGGTTTTTAAGGTGAAAAAATTTATAGGAAAGTGAAGATATGTACATAATGAAAAAAAGAATAAATATTTACAGGGGGTGACTGATGTTAATAATGAAAAAAGTTGAATGATAAATGGAAATTTGATGGCCTCAATGCCATCTATTTTTTATAATATAAAAGACAATTTGATTCATTACATATTAATGTACAAGGACATCATTGTTTTCAAGATCAATTTAATAATGTTTAGAAATTATTTCAATGCCTATGAATATAACGAATATATTCTTAATTGATATATTTATATTTTTAAAAAAAAATTATCATTTGATTATTCTTTAATAAATTTCCCATTTATCACTTTAATCTTAAATGTGAATAACAAAAAATTAATTGTTATGCCATGAGTACTAAAATTCACTTTTAATGGATCATTTTCGTCTAACTATTTTTTAAATAAAATATTATTAATAAATTAATTTACAAACCTAAAAAGTCCCACTATTGGTTTATTATTAATATTTATGTTTCAAATATTTTTACTAAAATAAATGACATATTAACCAGGATATCACATAGGCACGTGGTAGACGCAAAACAATTATTTTCCATCGTTCATGGGTTCAAGCCCCTTTTCATTTATGGATGCAGTGGGTTATCACCCTGTATGTATGTTATCCTTTTTATAAAATATATTCCTTTAATGTTCCTAGATATATGATGGGAATCCTCGAAATAAATTTTTTCATTAACTAACCTTTTTTCTAAGGTCGTCAATAAAACAATTTTTACAATGTCTAATAGTGTTATTTTTATATCAAACCGAATATTTATCAATATATTTAAAATTATAACTTAAAATATAAATTAATTATTCATTGAATACCTAGTACACAAAAACATAAAAATTCCATAAATTCACCAAAATGTCGTCAACCTTGATAGACAATAATTTTATAAAACCTAGAAGTGTATTTATGTTATTGAGTAATTTTTTAATCTCATTAACCCAAGATGGTTTTATATATGTAATGATAATTATTACAAAATAACTTATAAAATTTAAAATAATCCTTAGATATTTATAAATTATAGTTATCAAAATACAATTAAAAATTTTCAACATTCTATTTCATGAATCACAGTACAAAAGCACTTCATCAATTTTATTTCTATATAGGTCCTTCCATGGTCTAGGGGATTCCCATAAAAAGGAGGAATTAAATCAAGTAATTCCTAGGTTCCCCAAAAATAAATTAATAAAATATAAATGGATCCTCGGGATTATATTTATTTCCTTCCATCATACTCATCATTTTTCCTTGATAACTAATTTCATAATTACCTGATTTTAAACACATAAATCATTTCCCATTTAATTCATACACTATCCCAGGTGTCTCCTTCCACATTTATTGCTTGATGGAATACATGACTTATTTTCACCATGGTCTACACCACTCATGTTCATAGAAAATTACATCCTTCTCTTCTTTGGTGATTTTTGGAGTTGGTTAAGGTATCTATTTTTAATAATATTTTGGGAAACCTTATGCAGCAAAAAAAAAATCTTTCACCCTTATCATCATTCCATTTTGTTTCTCATTATCAGCACTATGTTTTTCATGTTTATTGTTAACACAATTACTTCGAGTTCCATACATTGAATAAAATCTCAATGTATAGTCTGATAAAAAATTATCATAGTGGAAAAACAATATAGCTCTTATTATGATAACTAAATCATGAAATATTATTTTCAATATAAGAAACCCCATTTTTATCCTAAGTTATTCATTTTCATTGTCTATTTAAATCCATCATAATAATTTGTAATTAAAAATATTTTTATCCAAAGCATATGCCCCCATACTATCATACTAGGTGTGCGATAAGGCCCTTTTTTATGTTCCAAGATATGCTCGTTTCAAATCAAACACACCCTTATTAGAGTTATTACCCCTAGGTAGAGCAGTGACAGAACCACACCCCCTTATACTATCCAAACATGTATGTATTTAAAGGAAGTCTTGCATAATATCTACCTTACAAAAACATTAGGATGTTATTATATATTTATCATAAATATCTATATAAGGGTTATATTCCCTAATATTTTGTTTCATAAATCTAGATCACAATGATTCTGCTAAAAATGCTTGTATACCAAATTTAGTGACCCCAAAACTAGTATCCCATAACACTTTCCTACTAACATTAAATTTTCATTAATATAAGATCCAGTTACCATAGGATAGAAAGTTTTTTTTGTTGTGGTAAACTAGATACATACAATATTATTATATTAAAAATTAATACATAATATTATAACATAATGTTCCTTTTATAAAAATTAGTATTCAATATATCTCACCCTTGCGTAACATTCTCATTACACTTAATGGAATCATTAGGAAAGGGAAAAAGTTAAGCGTGATCTCAAATGATCTTAAATAGTAATGTAAAATTGAATAAATAATTAATCAATAAGAATTATAAATAAGGAAAGGTAAATAAATGTCAAAAAAGTCCATATAAATAACTAGACAATGAAAAATAAATACGTAGTGTTAATTTTTTTTTGAAAAAAGATGGAGGCTAGGCCTCTTTTATTAAAATCAAGTAAAATAAAGGGACTGAAGAGGGAGAATGGGAAAACTAGGCAAATCCCAAAACTGGAAAACAAGGCAAAGCCCAAAACAAAAACTATTTGTTTAATGAATACAAAAATGATTCATGTTAGTGAATGACAATCTATCATTGGTGAAAATTATTATAATTAATCTAGAGAAATAATAATGAGGGTATTAAAAAGTAATATACCCGTTGTAGTACTAATAAGTGTTGATTCTGTTGTTTTTGAAATAAAAAGTATCTTTAAAAACATTAATGAAGAAAACAACATTTTAATTTAAAAATAAAATTGAAAAAAATAATTGAAATTAAACATTAAAACCATTTTATTTAAAATTATATTCCTAAACATTCAATGTAATCTTAAAATAAATGATGTTCATGTTGATGGGTAATTCCGTACATACCGTAATATACCTTCCCTTTTTAAGGTAAAATGTTTAGAAAAGTTCTTTGTTCGAAATGTGACAAAAATATTCCATTGTATTTTTTTTATAAAAAGAAATAATGGGTTCAATATTTTTTAATAACTAATTTTTAAATGGTTAAATAAATTTTTTTTAAAACACATATTTGTAAGAATTTTTATTTCCGAATGAAGTGAGAATTGAGTTCAACTTTTTCAAAAACATTTTCTCAGAAATTTTATGCACCAGTGAGTGTAAAATTATAATATCACATGAAAAAGACATTTAACAACTAAATGATAAAAAAATTAATGGTTTTATGAAACAATTATCATATAATTTACTTTAATGTAATTTTATTTATAAACAATCTCAATTTGAATAAGATTGGGATATAATCCCTTAAAATGATCATAACATTGTAGTGGGAATTAATATATTAATGGATTAAGTGAATAAACTATAAATCCACATAAAATCGGTGGAAAAAAAACAATAAATATTCAAATTAGTTATAAATATAAAAATATAATATTAAAAACAATGAGGAAGTAATATATCCTAATGAAAATGCATTGAGTTATGAAATTTCTTTGATTCTTGGTCTCTTTTACGTTCAAATCCCCTTATATGAAATAACTCAAATTGAAACTAAAAATACCATTATTAATGAATTATTCATGGTATTATATTTCATAAAGAATAATATAAACTATATAAAATAATTTAGGTTCATAAAAATACAATATGCCTCAATGAAATGAAATTGAGACAACATACCGTACATCACTATTTAATTTTGGATAAACTTGCTATAAATACTTTATAGTGGTTTTAAAAATTTTATTAACTTATAAATAAACCATATCATTGTATTCTATATCATATTTGATCCTTTTATCTCATATTATTTCCCATTCATTAATAATATTTCATTATTTTCATAGTTTTTGGAAATTACATGCGTTGTTTTTCGACTATGTTTTGATTTGTTGTTTTTTTTGTTCCTATTACATTGATCATGATTTTATATATCCAAAATATAATAAAATATGTATATATTATACATATTAATTATATATATATTTAGAACAATCCATAAAATTTAGTGATTGAAAATGAAATCTATCATTCAAAGAGATGGTAGGTCATACGTATACATGAATGTTGCTTCCATTTTCTAATCATATTAAAATAAATAAAAGGAATTGATATATATGTATATTATAATTATAGTTTCATATTTTATTTATATATATCACATAATTTTATTAAACCCACCCCTGATAAATTCCATTAAATATGTGAATGAATCACATTTCTCAACGAGGCGGTAGTCTTCCATACACACAAATGATGTTATCAAATTCACAAAAAATTGAAAAAATCAATATATGTATTATATAATAATTAAATAACCATAAATAAATCATTAATATCATATTATTCATATAAAATAGTTTGTCCATAATTATTTCTAACATTTATATGTGGTAATCCAAAAAGGAATGCCCTTTGTACGAGAAGAGGTAGTCCGCCATACAAGAATGATGATTTCATAACCCAATTGATAAGAGTGAATCAATTTGTAGGTTTTAACCTTAACATAACAAAACATAAGTGTATTTAAGATACATATGTTATTATATTTTCCTGATATTAAAATAATATAATAGCATTTATGAAGAAATAAAACAAAAATGTTCATTGATGATCGTTAACTATTCATTGGGTATCTATTTTTTCACCAAAGGACTTCCTTGGATTAATTTAATAACAATGTCAAGATTAGGGGACTAGTATAGGGAATGTTTTAAATTTAATTGGTTAGTTTTGTAATTGGAATAATTTCTTTTGAGGTGTGAATAATTGAGGGGAGTGAGTTCCCTTTTATATTGGAGGAGGAGGTAATTCTTCCAAATACCAAATTGTTTTCATTATTTGGAGGTTTACCTTACCTCATGTGAACCTAATGTTTCTGAATCATTTACACTGGGGTGCGCATTGTCTATGGGGATGTTATGATTGTTTCCCTACATACCATCTTTCCAATGTTGGGCATCATTCATCACTTTCAGTGGTGTTTTCTCCTCAATCGAAATTGGATGATGGGATGTTAGTCTCCCGTTATGTGGATTCCTCCTTGGAATTCATCACCTATTCAGGGTATCCGATAAAATATTAATACATTTTTCATTTAACATCTCTTGGTGCCATATTTTTGTGGATTTCGATTAATTACACTTCTTCTATTAGTCCATTGTCAAGGGGTTCAGGTTAGGGAAGCAACCTTAGGTTAGTAGAGTACTCACATTATTGTATTACTGGCATGTATGGATGCTGAAACACTAGTACACCTATATTTTACCTCATCATAAGGATTCTTGAGGATTCTTAACCGCGAGGTATCCCATTTTCTATGCGAGGAATTATATGTTGGAGGAATTTCATCGAGGTTTTCATTAGATCATATGTTTAATAAGGGGAATTCCTCATGTATAACATATAGAAAAAACGGATTAGACTGATCCGAACATTCATAAAAGTGAATAAAATTGGTTTATCCATAAGGGGGGTCCCCTAGAATGTTTACTAGATTAATGGGTTATAAAACCTAATAAATACTGTCCCGAGGTAGTGTGTCCCACAAAGGGGGAGGATTCACACCGTTAAGATGAATTTGGACACCACAAATGGAGGATCAGAGAGGAGTATGGGTACACGCAAAGGGGACACCATGTTTTACCATTGGGTGGGATTGAACCTCAAAGAGGGTACGTATATACCCAAAAGGGATAAAAACCCACATAGTTCGAATGGGAGATTCATGGCATCAGGGTGTACACAAATTAAAACAACCCAGAAGCGTGTTGGGGATTATGTGTGGCTAGCGGACCATATGGATGGCTTGATTTCACAAGGATGTGGTGGCCTAGGTAAAATTTTTGTGGATACAGATGAAGTGTCGATGGATTGAATGAATGGGGATGGAAGAAAGAATAAGTTTGATGATATCAAAATTAGGATTGAAGCTCAAATAGGTTTCCCACGTATCCTCAATGTAGGGAATCAATGTCCACATTTTTCTGGAATGGTGGGATGAGTCACCTAAGGAGGTGTCTCGTGGGAAAGGAGACATGGATGGGGGACTAAATGAAATGGAACCAATAGAATAATGTATAATCTTTCCAAGACACAAAGGCTTGAGGTAAAGATCAGGATGTGTTATGGGAGATGGGTTTGAACCTCTATGAGGCCTCCTACAGACCTTGCTCAAAAAGGGGAAAATTGAATGTCCATGTAGTTCATATATGGGGAATGGAATCAGAGTGTACACAAAGGAAAACAACTAGGAGACATGCAGGGGACCTACGCATGGTTAGCTTCCCATCGCAATAGGGGAACTCTTGGTTGGAGGAGTAAGGATTTAGTGTAGGGGGATTACACGTGGTTAGTTGTATGGGAGAATGGGATATGTAGTTGGTGTGACCAAAAACGACAATGATTTGAATGAGTTGATCAGAATGCCTCATGGAGGAAGATCTGTTGATGTGTCCAATAGAGGTACGTTGTCACATCAGGAGGGTACATGCCTAAGAGGGAGAACCAGAGTTTACCATTTGTTGGGATTCAACCCTGAAATACATTCCTATGTACCTGAATGGGTTCCAAAACCACATAGTTTAGAATGTGTAATACAATTTAATGTCATGTGTGATGAAGAGTGAATTGATGTGAAATAGTCGAGATAATGGGATAATGGTCTTGGACCTCACAGAGGCATCCTACGTATCTTGCTCAAAAAGGGAAATGATCGAAGTCCCCATAGTTCGGTGGAGAGAGGATTAGGTCCTATGCATAGTTAGTAGCCCAAAGAGGATGTCATAGACAATTCTTACTCTATGCCCATATGAGTCATGCTATCTGTGAGATACAAGAGGCACATATAGACTCGATGATCAGGTCGTGAAAGGTGTGTCAACGAGGATTATAATGGGGCTTAAACATGACAAGAGGTCCCAAGAGGAAGCAAGGGATTAAATTTGGTTGGAATCCAATGTATGGGACCATATGTATGAAGATGGTAAGGCCCCCAAAAACAGATCATGCTATCAAGGAGTGTTGGGGAATACACAATGGATGTCAGGGGTGCACATGGATATGATGCTCAACATGAAAAGTGTGAGAGGGTGTTGATTCCCATCCCCTCCACAATCCTCATGGGGATTTTCACTTATGTAGTGATCATAGTTTAACATCGTGTATTGATGACATGGGATTGCTTGGATGATTAACATCCTGCAGATCAGACGAAGAGGATTCAAACCTCACCCCTAGGACTTACATAACTAGCGTTATTTAACCCTTATTAAAGGTAAGGCACCAGTAATGATATGGGTTTATGGGGTTGTGGAGTTATCCATTTGAGGGTCCACTTTATCATGGATATGAGAGTAATCAATATCAATTATTTTACTTAGGAGAATAAGAATTATGTTGGGAAACACAACATAGACCACCCCTCAAGGGACTAAGAAATCGTTGAGTGAAATCTTGGAATGAAACATGGAGGAAGTTCATGAAGGATAGGGATGTTTCACAAAAGAGGGGATCAAACATGTTTCCTTGGAGTAAGGAAGTCACATAGAGCATATAAGAAGGGGTTCCTGAAAGATTGAGGGCTTGCGTGCAAATGAGGGGGTGCACGTAAGATGGAAGTCTGAATGGAAAATAGTCCCAACATAAGGGAAAACATTTGAAAAATTTACATGGGGTAAGATGAAATGGTTGAGGGTTAATCCCTATTGGGCCCACCAGAAGGAGGTCCCCTGAGAGACCTCTCACATAATATCCAGTATCATGAGGCCAGGTCTTTTGCATAGTCGCGAAAGGGGTCAACTTCCATGAATGTGAGCGATGTTTCATCTTCTAGAATGGTACCCCAGAGTGATGGGCTATGTTTCTTTTTATAGAATGAAAAATTGTATCGGTACACAAGTCAGCTAGTTTTAATGTGGCATTTTTCGTTGCATTTGGCATGGATGATCTTTCACATGGTCCATCTTCTTGCATGTTGGAGGAATTTCATTAGCGCTTCTAACATGGCCATTATAATGAAGGTAGATATTAAAGAATCATTTGAAATTACATTGTGTGTGTAAGATCTTGTGAGAAATTTTAAATCTTGCATTCCGACCATAAATCTTATGAAAAACTACCATGGGTGTCTCAATATTTTCCTTTGATCCAAAATATAACTTCAGTTTTCTCTAAATTACCATGCATGGTCTTATCTAAAATTTAGAGCCAAAAATTTTCCCACCCATAATCTAAGATGAAATCATACCATAAGGTCATATTCCCCCAGAAATGTGGAAGAGTATAATTCCTGACAGTCAGTGCATAAAAAATTCACATTCACTGCACAAAGCACTTTTGTGTGCGTGAATTGGAAGGTTTGCACTTATAAATACTATCAGGTGGGGGAAAGGATTCATACATTTACTTCCCCGTGTGATGGGATAATTTTCTATCATGTGTTAAAGATCAAAATTTCTACGTAAAATATCACAGATTTGGTAGAAATCTTGCGCCCAACCGCAGCCAGTGTAGTTAGGTTTTTTGAATGGACTAATCCCATATTATGCACAACATGATATCTTCCACGCCGAAACCCTATTCATTTTTTTCATGATCCTTTGAGTATTTTGAGGTCTTATTAAAATGGTTGTTGAATAGAACAGTGTAGGGAGGAAAGCTATTACTTCTTCATGAAGGAGTGAGATGATCACAAACCATTAAATTCTTCATGTGAGAACAGTCGTATCTAATAATCAAATGTTTTTTGTTATGCAGATGAAAGATCAAAAGGATTATTTTCTAAGTGACAATCTATCAATATGGAACATAGGTAGTTTGGAAGAAGTTTTGATGCCAGACATTGAGGCTGACAAGTCATAGTCATGGGTAACATGTGATGATTTCCATCCATAGTACAACATTTTGAGGAATAGTCACCCCATTAGGGAAACTCAGAACATGGAATTTTACATCTTAAATCCATAAACTGGAACTGTTTTGGGGAGAAATCCGGATCTTGAGGAATCTCCAGCTGACTATGTGAGAACATTTAGGAGAAGCATCACTAATGTGACCAACGGTTGGAAACAATTAGACTTTAGGTCTGAGGGAAACTTTATATATGAGTGGGCATGGGCGTACTTGATACGCTAGACATGTGAGGTGTTTTGGGTAGAGTTGTGGTCTATCAAGATGTTTGATGTTGTGTCGAGATAAGATTTACATTTTTATAATAAGCATGACCTGGTACTTGAACTGTTTATTTGGTTGTCCCTTGACACAAATACATTCCACATCCACCACGGGGTGGTGGGAATCAGCCTTTGGTACATCCATTTTATTAGGGTAATTCACTTAGAAGGGTACCGGTACGACGATTTCCTTCCAATAGATAATGTTTAGTGGATAAGTACAAGCACCCCCATTCTTACATGACATCTATTGGAGCTGGCAAATTACAAGAAAGAAATAAATTACTTCATGAAGGATGTATCCTATCAGGGATAGCTCAACCTATGTTTTCAATACGAAAAGGTAGTGAAAATGATAGGTTTAGGGTAGTAATGTGTGAACACATCGCAGAGGGGGGAAGCAATATCATATTGGATTGTCCAGTAAGCATGTGAGTAAAAATCATGAGGCTTCAACATAAATGAAATTTGGGAACCAAATGTGGGATATGATGGGATCCTTGTTTCATTTCTTAGTGGGTGTCTATTTCCAATAATGGACACAAGGATAGGGGTCCCTCTAGAGATGTTGGTGATGGATGGATTCATTAAATCCAAGAACATTTCCAATCTGGGAGGTCCTATATTGTCAAAGTTGTACATAATTATAGGTATCATTTCAAGAGTAAATATTTAAAGGAGAATATGAATTCCATTCCAGATTCTTCATGGCTATGTTTC
Organism: Viscum album; assembly: GCA_963277665.1. Classification (NCBI taxonomy): domain Eukaryota; kingdom Viridiplantae; phylum Streptophyta; class Magnoliopsida; order Santalales; family Viscaceae; genus Viscum; species Viscum album. Next base: position 868,024,568 of record OY728120.1, read on the forward strand.
AGCTCATTGTGGTGGGTATGTCTTATTGAATTTCATCCACCCTCCAGGTGATGGTCTACGTCCATCCCTACTAAATATTGCTGGAATTAGGTCCTTGATTCTCAATGAGGAGGGAATCAAACTCAAGATCAGAAACCATGAAAACATTAAAATTCGTCTGTTTTGGACCCCTTCTGGCCATTTGGTAGATGACGGGAAATGCCCATTGGAGTAGAGGGAATACATAGAAAGCATTATGTGTGGTGTGCTGGCAGCCTAGTTTGAAAGAAAAATATTTTGTGAACACTTTGTATTATAGAGGTTTTCAAGGATGTTCGGGTGTATGCAGAAGATGCCTAAGTGAGTATATATAGGGTTTTGGGAAGAGTGTCATCCTTGCATCCTTCACCAAATTTTCCTCAAGTTACTGACTTCAAGCATTGGTGAGGTCATCAATTTTCCCCTCACTGATGTAAATTCTTGCGTATCAACAGAGTATGACACCCATTGGATTACATCGTATCTAGAAACAATTCTATGGTGACACATTCAACAGATCAATGTGGAAAGTGTGATGAATAGATGATGAAAGAGTAGATGAAGTGGTACTGGGGAATCAAGACCAAAGGTGAGCTAGGAGGCTAGTCCAGCACAATTTGGAAACTCTGCAGGAGGAGTGTCATAAAGTTTGGGCATGCCTCCACCTTCTGAAGAGAAATGGTTCAGTAGTCAACCTCATGGAATGACTATCGATCTTCTTAGATTTAATCTGAGATAAATCCTAAAGACGACAACTGATGCAATTTACCCATCTTTATGGTCAGATTGGAGGACGGTGTGACAAAAACTATGTCTGAAATCCCTATTGTAGAAACTAGTGTGTACTTGGATCAACCTACCGGATCTGGGGTGTATTTAAGTGGTGTATTGGGAGGAATTTCATAACTAATACTTCACTTGATAGCTATGGATATTTATGCATTCTATAGGGGGATGTACAGAGAACCACATCTTCTAGTGAAAGTGATGCTCGACAAGGAGCATGACCCCGAGAAAATTCCATATGAGGATGACGATGAGGATGAAGAAGATGAAGGAGTAGGAGGATAATAAGAAGAATAAGAAGAATCGTATAAGAGGGAGAAGATGAATTTGGAATTGAGGGACCCAGATGTGATGGATTTTCGGGGATAGCAGCGTAACAAGGAATCCCACATGGGAGAATAAAAATCGTAGGATCTGACATGGAATTAGACAAACAACTCGAGGAGATTCTCAAATCCTATATATACTAGTCTTTTTCTTTTCATAATTCAAATCCACTAACATAACTTTGACTTATTCAAGAACACGTTGATGATGATATCCAAGAATTCCCCCCTCCATGGGATTAAAATTTATCAATGGAAATGGAAGGATGTCCCAATAAATATTCACCCAGAACCAAACATGGCGGAGGACCACCCACAACTCCAGTGAGTGAAGGAACAACCATGATTGAAGTGGTCTGCATCAAGAAAATAGGAGGGGATGAAATGGAATCTTGAGGGTCTTAGACTATTTCCTTTGTTTAGAAGGAGACAATGCCAATCTTTGAATTAACAAGCACTAAGCTGTCTCATGTGGTGGAAGCTCCTGTGGTGACTTAGAAACTAGATACCACTACTCTAGGCTCATGAAAGTTTCTGACTTTGTAGGATCACATATTTTATTTGGGAACTCAACTGACCATGGTATAATTTCACAATGCAGTTATTGCAATATTGGAGGCTTAGGAAAACTATTGAGGCTGGAATATCTGTAGGAACACTAGCAGTTATTCTACTAGTTCACGTAGAACCAATCATTCAAACTGGTCTATCCTTGGCACTCAATGTGAAAAAAGATACAATCATGGGTGATTATAATAATTGGTTTGAGCTATAGGATGTTAGGGGTGTGTCCAATGAAGAAGAAATGATGCAAAAAGTGGACCCCACCACTAAAATCCTGTTTATTTTTTCCGAGTACAAGCATGTAGATCCAGATAAGATGGACGAATTTGATCCCGACATAACAAAGGAGAGTCATATGACATAACACAAGAACGAGAAGTGCATCAAATGATTCCATAGTCAATCATAGGTAGAATGGATGAGTCGATTAGGGTCACTTCACAAATGTGTACGCATTCTCTCTGCTGGAGGGGTCGATGCTCACTGTCTCTATATAGTAATCCGTGGTTATATGGCTGAGAAGGTGAGAGAGATTATCCAATGATCCAATAATTTATGGTGTAGGAAGAAATTATAGTATATCCATAAGTGTATTGAGGTGGAGCAGTATGTCTGAAGCCTTGAAGTGAAGGAAAATGAACAATCTGCATTTATCACCATCCAATATGAGCTCATTGAACTGTTGAATGCCCAGTTGGGAGGTTCATGGGATAAAGAAGTGAATGTAATCATTCAAATGATTTAATTTAAATATGATAGAGAGCGAACATAGGTTAGATCCAATGATATCTTCTCCATGTGTACTTATGAATAAAATGATTTCTGGGAGCGGGGGTCAATCCTGATGGCCACATGTATTAACGTGGCATCCCTGGAGTCGTCCATTTAAGGGGTTGATCCATAAGGGTTGTGTTTTGGCCAATATTATGAAACATGTTTTCTACCTTATTTACTCATCCTGAATTTCATGCATGGAATTACAACTTTTTTACTGTTACATATTATATTTTTCTTTTCCTTTTTTTTTCTTCGCTACATCTCAATCATAATTGTGATTAATTATAGATCAATACCTAATGTCACATGGGTCATACCCAGTGTGATAATGAAGGAGATAACACATAATACGAAACTTTTAGTATGAGAGAGTCACTTATTCATCAACGATTCATGGGTCTTCCATTGTTGACAACCCTCTCAAAATATTCTGGTTGAATGAGAGACCACAGCTGGAGGATAGGGTTCCTAGAACAACCACCTTGCCTTTCCCAACATGATATTATGCATGAACAGGGTAACTCCAAGGGAATTATAATCAATATGAACAAGGTAAAATTGTAGATGTGAATCACGATACCCAAAATTCCGAACACAGTGATGGTGGGGGAAAATATCAGATAGCTACTAACCTTATTTGAAACACCCCATCTATATCGTCTACTTGTTATGGGAATGAGAAAATGAGGGCCAGCCACAGACTTTATTCGAAAACATGGTTCCTAACTGAAAATGTCTATCTAGTATCTAATGGAATTTTATCCCAGAATTGTAGGTTAATAGTATATCCAAGAATCCATACCATCAGGGGGTTCCTTTAGACAAGGAAGGGGATGAGGATTTGCAATAGAGGGGTTGTAAAGACTGGAATTGGAGTGTTTATATATTCTTACGGATCATGAAAATCATGAAACTATGCCACCATGAAAAACGTATATTTTATGGGTGTGTCAGATTGTATAAAGATCAGATGTGTTTCTATATAGGACAAATCTAGTGAGGGCTTTGAATACCATGCAGTTTACGTCATGAAAATGAGGACGATATAAACCCTCGATGAGGAATGTGTAGCTTGATACATAACCTGACATGAATGGGGAAAAAATAAGTCTACATGCCAAATTAAAAATTCATGAAAGGTGGATATGGAAAAGAGGCCAAAAATATTAAAGGGTTTGTGACTGTACCATAGATGAGGTGTCTAGGAATCACTATGTATCCCATGAGAGTGAGAATCAATCCCTACGTAGTTCTGGAGGACAGTATGGAAGCAGCACAATACCAAAAGGAGCAATATCTTCTTAGGTGAGAAAAATAGTAGCTATTACACAGTTATATGTCATTCAAACTAAGATATTGTAAATTCTTAGTTTTACGGTTATAGAGTTGTGTAAAATATGGAATGATCCCCAAGTGAAAATATGTGATGCATGAAGGTCATTACTCAACCACCGGTGAATGTGGAAAAATTATTCTTCACCGCATCACAAATTTCCAAGTGAACACATACATTTTAAAGTAATGGATCCTAGACAAGGGGACCAGAGCTCATCGTTAATCTTCATAGAGTTCTGACCAAAAATAATTGTAACTCTTCCATGTAGGAACAATTATTTTCCAAATCCCTAACCCCACATGATCCATTCTTAGTGTGGGAAACAAGGGAATAGAAGATCGTTACGATGCATCAAATAATTTGGTATGGGACAGTGGTGTGGAGTCAAGATGACCTCACGACATTGGTTCTCCCTCTTATCTTGAAAATGATCATGGAGGGATAACACTGATGGTGTCTATATTCTGTCTATACATTATGAAATGGAATGTGATGTGGATCATGAAACCAATATTCAGGGAATAATGGGGTTGGATTAATGATGGTGGATAATTGTAGATCATATTCGAAGCACAATATCCATATCATGTGACCTCAGATAGTAACAAACAAGTGAGGGTTGACCGCTAATCATATTTGAGATGAGGTACATGTCTAAAATATAGATTGAAATCCTTTAGTATATTATGCCAAAACAATTGGCGAGCTATAAGGCTAGGCATCCATACCACCTAGGGGTCCTTTTGGATGTGAAAGGAGATGATACCAAAATAAAGGGATGTGTGAAATGTGGAAATGGAATGAGAGAATGTTGATACAGAATCCAACACTCTAGGACCAAAACTATAGTTCCTCTAAAAATGTTGATGAAGAATTATAGAGGTTAAAGGGCTCAACTAGGGGAAGACGACTTGAGGATATGAGCAGAATAAAGGGGTATAACGGATTGGTGAACCTGGGGATACTCCCTAGGTGAAATTACCAGGCATTCATACATATCCTATACAGATTAAAATCAAGCCGTATGTAGTTCTTGAATTCCATATAGTTTAATGTCATATGATAAAAACATAGATAAAATGGAAGATCCTATAGGGGGAGTACATTGTGTGACTTTTTCAAACCTAGCGTGAATGAGAAAAAAGAAGTCCACATGTCACACCATGCAACCCCATAAGAATCATAGAAGAGGGGCCGATCGAAAGAGATAATTTGTGGATCCTAGGATATAACTAGGTAAAAATGCCCAGAAATTCTTATGTATCATGTAAGGGTTGGAATCCAGCCACATGTAGTTCTTAAAGCGTCATGAAGTTTAATATCATGTGGTAAAGACGAATTTAGAAGAAAGATGTTCTAAAGGGAATTCACATGGTGTTATAAGGCATACCAGACGTGACTGAGGATAGGATAATTCCCCACAAAACTGTGTGAAATCCCAAAGAGTAACCTTTTTCCATGTGGCCTGAAAAAACCGAGAGACCTGGGGCTAGATCCAAAGATAAAATGTAAGGGTATTCCTATGTATCCCATGAGTATGGGAATCAAAAAATATGTATTTCTTGAAATTATGTACAGTTTAACGTCATGTTTTAAGGATGAAGATGACGGTATGTATTCATAATGGAAGCATATGGTGTATTTTTTTGAAACCCAATGTAAATAAGGAAAAATTCCACACCACACCACATGCAGCCAGAAAGGAATTTTAGGATGTATGAAAAAATGGAGAACATGTGATGGACCTAAAGAAAAAATGTCTCTGCATTCCTACATATCCCATAATGATGGGAATCAAAACACAAGTAGTTTTTCAATTCCATGAAGTTTAATGTCATATGGTAAGGATGCAGAGGGTGAATGAGGTTTTAAAGGTAATGCGCATTGAGTAATAAAGAATACCCAATGGGAACAAGGACAATGAATTCCACACCACACTGTGTGCAATCCTAAAGGAGAGCCTCATGACAAGGGGCTAGAAAATTTATAGGGATATTGGGATAGACCCAAAGACAAAATGTTCAGGAATTCCTATGTATCCCATGAGGGTGAGAATCAATCTATACATAGTTCATGAAATTAAATGTTGTTTAACATCATCTAGAAAGGACGAAGATGAAAAAAATGTTTTGGAGGGAGGGGAATAGAGTGAGGCTGTTGTAAACCTGATGTGAATAAGGAAACAATTCCACACCACACCACATGCATCCCACAAAGAGAACTCAAATCCATAGGGGGGAAACCAATGAATTGGAGAGGTTTACTGGGATGGACCTATGGAAGAAGAATTCAGAAGTTCTTACATATCCTTTTAAGGTCGGAATAAAGTGACACAATGTTATTGAAATTCAATGCAGTTTAACTTCATGATGTATGGACAAATATGGGAGATCCCTAAAGTGGGACACATTACATTATAGTTGTGCCCAACATGAATGGGGAAAAAAGTCCACACCACACTATTTACTCATGATATTCATAGGTGGAGAGGACATAAAGAAGGTGGAATATTTCTTATATAGGGCTAGACCCGAAGACCAAATGTCCATCCTTTTCAACATATCCCATATGGGTTGTAATAAATCCATATTTAGTTATTGATATCCATGAAATTTAAAGACATTAAGAAAGGGCATAGGTGATCCTAGATTATGCTTGAAGAGCTCAGACCATAGATTCCCAGTTTAATGTCGTGTGTGTGGTATATAAGGGATGAAAAAGGAGAATTATCGCACCCTATATTTTGGAGACCTTGGGGATGGTAATAATGATAGAAGATATCTTCCGACCATGTTCACAACATAGTATGCATCTTATGTGACTGAGAATAGGGACAAAAAATTGGGCATCGGCTGTTGCCCATATTTCAAATGTGGGATTTGTGTCAATTGTTTTTTGATATCCTCATGTACGTTTGACCAAAATGGTAGGTGAGATAAGGTGGCATGAGACTAGGATATTAGGGGGTAATTTCGTGTCAGTACCCATGAAGTTTAACATCTTGTGGAATGAATGAGTGAAATCATAGTTTAAGGTCATTGAGCTCATACCAGAAAGTGTATTCACTATTTTCGGTTTATTATCATGCAGGATGATGGGATCATTGTTTATGTTTATTGAGCCTGGACCGTTTAAATTTTATCATCTTCTGGGATGAAATGGACCAATCATGTGAATTAATTCTTGGGGAATTTGGTATTGGTGGGAGTAGAAATGTGCTCACCGTCCATAGTGTCCACAGAGTATCCACCATTGGGGTAAACCATGTGAATGACGTGTGGTCCCTCCCATTTGGACTCCATATTTGGTAGATTACATCCAGGTATCATTGGAATTATCAGGGCCAATACCATCTCACCTAGAAAGAAATAACGGGGACAAAATATCTTATTTAAATCTCTGGCTATCTTGTTTTGAAGCCTCTCCATATTATGCAAGGCCTAGAGCCTATTATCGTTAAGGGTTTCTAGATATACCAAAAATACATTTTCTACTCCATATGATGTAAACTAATCATAGAGGGCTGCATGGAGTGATGGTAACTGAATCTCTATGGGTAGGAATTCCTCTCTTCTATAGACCATAGAATATAGAGTCATGTAGGTTGAATTAAGAGTCGTTGTCTAATAAGACTAGAGAGGATGGTGAAGCTTGTCTGTCCAAATATTTTTTTTCTATCCAACCATCTTATCCAAGATGTTAGATATGGTTTTTTGAACTCCTTGATCTTTTCATTGGCTTGCGTGCGTGAGCTAGATGTATGATTTGAACAGATATTGTACCTGAAATTCAATTTATTCAGCTTAGTGGCCCCGAAGATGGTGTTGTTATCTTTTATGATTGCATTAGGGACTCTGAATCAATAAATGATATTGGAGATCATGAAATCAATTAGAGAATGGGCCTTGACCTCCTTAAGCAGAATTTCCTCTTCCCAGTTGTAAAAGAAATCTATAGTGGTCAAGACGAACCTGCATTGGAGAGCTTTCCCCAGTGGATACAGAACCATGACATGGATCCCCTAGACTCCAAAGGGCCAAGATTACTTAGAGTTAAGGAGAGTATATGGTGGTTGATGCAAACAAATAGCATGGATATGGAAAACATGACACCTTTTGACGAACTCAATGAAATAATGGTTCATGGTAATCCATAAGTATCATAGTCTTCAGATTTGGTGGAAGAGTTTTGGCTATCTCTAATGAACTACAACGGAACCGAGATGGATTTCCCATATAACCTGGAGAATCTCACCTCCTTGAGTGCAGTGGAGGAGAAATACATCGAATGAATTTTTGTAGAGGGTCTTCTCAATACTAGGACTGCTCTAGAGGGTGCACTACACTGCGTGCCGATAGAATAGATGACCTTCATCTCAATATTTTGGGAGATTAACATGTTGGAGATACTCGATAAAGGGAGTTTTCCAACAAGGGGTCTCTTCTTGTACCATGGTAGGAGGATCTAGAGGTCCTGATGTGGACACATCAGTGATAAGGTGTCTTACCTACTAGCTATAATCGTCATCTAGAGTGACATGAGTGATGAATCTTTGATGTAACACAACAATAATAAAATATTCTTGGTCATTCTCTAAAAGATATAGAGATAGAATGGACATAAAATCGGCTCTAAAGTTCTATGTTTGATGGACATGAATAACTTCTGTTGGAGAAGGGAATTTGGAAATTTTCTGGAATTTGATCTCTAGTAGGGGAACAAGATTTGGCTTCCAAATTACATATTCATCATTGATCTACTTGATGATATGCTTAAAATCCCCTTCCACATGCAGGTGGGGAACATCATTCTCATGGGATATCTCAGGTACAGTAATACGGGCCTAATACTCAGCCTCATTATTGGTACAACCTTATGATAATATTAATTAATATGTAAAGACAGCCTATGTTGGTGTGGTGTAGACAATACCCAAGCCTACCCTGTTAAGCCTGGGATCATTAAGTCTCCTACTGGTTGGGCTTCGCAAAGAACCATCATTGTGCATCTACCAACATGGAATGCCTTGATCTACCTAGAGGGTTTCCTCATCATGGAAATTATAATCTAGAGACTAATCAATGGGGGTTGGATGGGAAGCAAGAAAGTATTCTATTGATTGGGCTTTGACAGCTTTCTACAAAATGAACCTGATATCAAACTACTAAAGGATTACTTCCCATTAAGCAAGATGGCCTTCCAAAATGGGGTGGATCAGAATATATCTCAGAGGATCCACATGGGACACTAGTTGTATCTCATAGTGCTGCATGTAATGTCGCAACTTCTGGACTGTGAATACCAGTGCAAGGTAGCTCTTCTCAGTAGAGGAATATCTAGTATCTGTATCAAGGTGCATGAAACTGAGATAGTATAAACTGTTTTTTGTACCATCATTGTTCTAATGAGTGATAAGGGCACCGAGGTATTATTCTATAAAGGTCACATAAAGGACCAGTGATTTTCCAAATATGGTTGGAATTAGAACTAGAGGTTGTAGGACGTAATTATTGATCACTTCAAAAAAGGCATCAAACTCTTCATCCCACTAGTAGTCAACACATTTATTCATGATCTAGTAAATGGGCATACGATTTCCAACCAGAATCACAATGAATCAGTATATGTAGGCTAAGTGGACATGAAATCCTCGGATCTCCCAAAGGTTACTTAGAGGAGGCATTTCCCAATGGACTTAATATTCATTAGATTTATCCCAATGCCTTTATCTCTGATGATAAATTCGAGATACATTCCAGAGGTAACCCTAAGGAACACAATAAGGGGATCAACATCAAATGGAGGGAGCAGAGGAAGTCAAAAAATTTCCTATGATCTCTTACATGGTTCGGAAACTGGCAGGAATTGACCACCAAATCATCCACATGGAATTCCACCAATATCTTGACAATCTCCTTGAATATATGGTTCATGGAACGCTGATAGGTGGAACCTACATTCATTAGACTAAAAGGTATTAATTGGTGGTAGAAGGTACCGTGTGGTGCTCTGAATGTGGTATACTCTTCATCCCATGGAGTCATTTGGACTTGATTGTATCTAGAATACCAGACATTGATGGAGAGAGAATGGAATCCTAGGGTAGCCTCGATCCAAAAATATGTCACAGGAATGGGGAATTCATCCTTCTAGTAGTGACAGTTGAGATCTTGAATGTCAATGTAGACTCTGATTTTTTCTATTATTCTTCTTGATGGGAACAATGCTAGCTAGCCACTTTGGGTAATAAAATTCATTCGAATATATATCATTAATTAGATTATCATCCTCATCCACAACCATGGCACCGTGATAAGGGTGCACCTTTATAGGAGGATGTTTGAAACCCAGATTTTTTATTTGGATAACAACAATGTGGATTGAATCTTGAGTATCTAGTAATGGAATCTCATTATAGATCTAAGAAAATATATCTTGATGTTGCTTCAGGAAATACACAGACTACAGTTTCACCTCAACTAGTATAGCATCACTAATTAGTGCCAGTATTAGATCTATTTTGGTATTGAGGTTTGGGTGTAACCTATTTTCAGTGGTGGTGGAGACACCATCCTCAAGTTTTAGTAGAGCATCCTCAAAATCATCTTCATCATCTATGATAGGAGGATCATCATCAAGGGGAAATACTTCTATATTGGTTGATCCTAATGGAACATTGTTGCTCGCCTAAGTAGTAGTGGAATCTTCTTTGGGGGGGCCCTATGATACTGAATCCATGGAGATGAAATCTGTAATTCTAGTTCTATCAGGACTTCAGCCTAAGGTTCCACACATGCTAATATCAAAGTTGTAGTAGTGCGTCGACTTGAGTCTGTTCAACCCTTCATAGTAGAAGAATAAATTTTAATGTATTAATATTTCTGTGGGGTGTAAATCGTGATACATGATAGAGGATATGGGCTCTAGATTCACCTGATCTTGATTCTTGTAGGAGTATGAAGTAATCTTCTAAAGTTCCTTATAACTAGGAATACACTTTTCAATTCTTCTAGAAACGATGAAGTAGTTCCCTAGGTCTTGTGTTGTGGCATCCAACTGGTGGATTAGGGGAATAAAGGCATCGTCCAAGTTTATCCATGGGATGGATGTAGAAGTAGTTCACATTACCTCATTGTAATGAATCTTTATGTACATTATCTTATAATAGTCAGCATCCAAGTAACAAGATTCTATAGAAGCAAAGGGAGATGCATCACCTTGAATCACACCCAATTGGACATTAAGGGAGAAGTTGAGGACTTGGTGATATGAGGAAGGGATTGCATCTTATAGGTGGATCCTTGGTCTACCCATCAATGAGTTGTTTTTAGTGACCTATGAGAAAAAATGAACTAAGTGCAGTAAACCAAGACACCGAACTAGGTCTTTAGGTGGATCTTTACAACTTGTGTCTCCTCCATCATGCCTAACATTAAATATTCAAGTCCGAAGGACTCAAACCTATTTCAGAAAACATAATATTGTGGAGCATCTGTGTCGGGATGTGATTGATCATAGAACCCGTGTCAACAAGACAATGGCAGATATCCATACCATTAAACTATCCAGCGATGTATTATTGGTGGATGTCCCCCTAAATGGATTATCCTTCATATTCTTCATAGAATGTGATGATGTGCTGATATTTCTTATGCTTGACTTCTTCATCATGGAAGGCCTCTATGGATACTATATCATTCTCAATATGGAGGGGGGCTTCTCAAAGCCTCTATGAGGAGTTAAAGTTTTCCTATAGACAAGTTGAGATTATTGAGAATATAGAGACTTTTGAGAATGATGGAAAGGTTTTTATGTACATCATACATATTTGTGAAGTGCACAATTCATCCGACATGATGTCCTTTAGTGGAATGAGTCGTTAAAGGCGTTTCTAGTCAACCTGATGGATTCGGGCTAGTGTTGTGATTGTCCCACTGAACACTAGTAATACCGCATAGAGTGACCAATGAATGACATCTAGATGACTATGGTATATCCCCAACTAAACATGGTTGGTCATGGCACAGTGGTTGTGGCACTGCCTGTCAAGTAACCCGAATGACAGTGGGGTGAATCTGATGATACATAGTGAGAAAGATTCATGTATTGAGCTCTATGATGGGCTTATTATCTAGTCTCAGTGGCATTCATGGCTTGGATAGAAGCACTAGACTATACAGTCTGGAAATTCATATACCCACATCTCCATCAGCATTGGCATCGACTGGGGATGTCAGGAGGGCCATCCCGACGGTCTTTGTAGATAGGTACCATATAAAGGGCCACCATTTTGGTTGTATTCACTAAGACATAATCCTGATCATCACATCAATATTACTAAATTGTTGTGTGGATTCTAGGGGAAATCCCCATCTCTATGGGAAAAAAGCCTCCAAGAGTACGGGATGTATTTTGTACAGGTTGAGGGATTTTATTTCCCTTGCATTGTCATTTCTTGTTCTTCCCAGAAGGCAAAGGATGAGATGTCAATGAAAAGGTAGTAATCAAAGGTATCTTAGTAAATTCACAAGGCTTAGGATGATTTATACCTGAAAGGATAATACCCTGGAAATTGGATACTTTCTTATGATATATCCAGTCACCATACTTTAATGATTTGCTTCTTGAAACCTGATATCATTCACCATTGCTATCATTATCAGGATTTGCAGACCCACATGCCTCTTGTGTTGGGGCTAGAACGAATATAACTATGCTATTGTAAACCTTTTTTGGAATACAGTCATTTAACACATAACAATGCCTGATATTGAGTTTGAGGAACCGATGATTGGGGCATTAATTGGGGCTATCACTAAGATCAGCCTCTTCAGGCCTTCTTCATTCTAGCAACCAAATGATTCCAAAATCCAAGGATCTCTGAAAATAGATGGGGACCTAAGCCTAATTGAATGAGTAGGTCCAGATTCATCAATCCTATAAATGGGATGGAGGAGCCTGGCCCTGACGAGTGTCTGGTGGCTCTTAATGAGGTGGTGGAACCCGGTTGTCTTTCATAGGTGGTGGTGGTGCGTTACATGGTGGATCTTGTCGATTATGAGGTAGATGTTGAGCCTGGTATTTTGTACCTTATCGAGGATGTCGATGTGGCTCTACCAGTAAAAATTATAGCTATCTAGGGGCCATTATCTATGCAATAGTACTGGTCTCAGCTTTGGAGACTCTTCTTGTGGGATCTATGTGAGGAAACAGACATGCCTTCATGGATTTCTATAAGACTTCTTCTAAATATTGATCATTACCATAGAAATCCCATAACCCACCTAGGATGTTCTGAGTGATGAGGGAAGGAATCAATTCAGTTTTCACATTCCCTACTAACATCGCTAGTAGTTTTTCCTGATTGAGTGATAAATCGAGTGAATATGTGAGCCCCTTCCACATGGAGAAAAAATCTTCGACTAACTCATCCATCCATTTATTTCACATAAAATGGTCGACAGTACTAGTCTTCTAGGTGGTGGAATTGAATTGGTATATATACTTCCTGCAGAGATCCTCCCAACCAGCTTTGTACCCATGGGTAACAAGAAGTACTAGACAAACACTTGTCCTTCTAGTGTTTGTCTAAAACTCCAGAGCATGGATTCTTCCTTTATAATTAGAGTTCCAAGCATGGATCCACACTATGAAATAAAGTGTTCCCGATGCTATAGCGGATCGCCTGTCCCATTGAAAGGGGAGAAGGTAGGATTTCCAAATCTCGGGTGTGCTAGTATATCATCCTCCCACTCCGAGTATGGCTTACAATCAGGAATGATTTCCACCTGTCTAGTTTTAGAGCCTTGATGAAATATCTGAGAGTATCAATTAGATCAAAATGGAATGGTTTTTTTTCTTGATAAGGTTCCCTAACCACAAACACATTGACTGTTCTTCAACATGGTATGCTAACTTAGAGGCTCATGGAGCAGCTGGTGTGACATCCCAAGGGACTACTAGAGGATTTTGTAGAGTGGTATATATAACTTGAGGAGTGACTGGTAGAACCTGATTCATGTCCTGAGGATGATTATTATGTAGATTGGTTGGATTTTGTGATACATAACATGCTCTATTTCCATAAACTCAGGATTTTACTCAATCTAGATGGGAAGGGCTATCATGATCTCTAGGATGCACCTCACCCAGGGGGAGCAGTTCTTGCTCTTCCTTCCCCTATCGAGATTTACCAAAATCGGGTCTTCATTCCACCACAAGTTCAATAAGAAACTAATCATCAATCTTCTTCAATTCAGGGAGATGCTGATGCAAAACTAACTTTTAAGGATCATCTTCTATCTTATGCATAGAACTAGATGGTTTAGGGGTTTGATTGTCCCAGTGTTCTCTTTTCTGTAGTTAGGTTATCAACTGAGAGGAAATGACTTGGAAGGTACATGAAGAACAAGTGTCTAACTTTGTTGGAAAGTGTGGGAAATTGTAGGGTCTGATGAGTGTTGTTCTTCCCGGTGGAATTTTCCTATTCTCCAGACACTATGCTAATTCCCCATTTCAACTATATCTCAGGAACGACCCTATTCACTATGAATACTCCTAATGGAATATTCTCAATATCATCAGGTGACCCATATTGGTGCAGGATATGATAGAAATATAGGGAAGCATAATTCCACCTAGCCACAGATCTGTACATGTGGGGAATCCTCCTTAATAACATTACATGGAACAATAAATCTATAGATTCATCGTTGATATAGATGTCGATTATAACTAGGTAATGCATGGTGTTGAGCCATAGGGAGTGCAGCCAACTCAACAAGGAGACATTTTTGTCCAATGACATCAAAGTGTTCCCACATCTTGGTGTAAGATAACCATCGATGACAGAGGTGGAAACGAGTCATCCCTAAGGTCGGTGGAAGAATATAATTTCATCATGGGAGAGGGACTCCAAGATATTGATTTTTTCTATTGCGACTGTACAAAATGTCTCAGTGAAATGGCTCACTGTGAGACTATCCCATAAACTTCTCATCCCTGACTCAGTATCTAGACCTTGGTTTCCTTATTCATCGAATGGGGTGGTTGAGGGACCGGTAGCATCACTAAAGTATACCATTTCAATGGTGGACTGGTCAGTGGAGAGTATGGTGCATAAGCTGACAAACCGTTGTATCTTGGGCTTCTTCGTGTGGAATGTTCTGACTATAACACTGCATGACTATATGAAGGGGTACTAACCACTACTTATTGCATTGGGATGGTGGGTGTTAGTTGCGGATCAGGATGGTGCTTGTTTTCGACCGATCCCTAGAATAATTCATTGTGATCTCATGTTTATGTAGATGGATTCAAGGATCTGATAAATCTATATTTCTAAGAGGAAAAAGTTGATATAATTAGTTATTTCCCTCGTCCCAAACACAAAGGATCAGGGAGATGGTTCTATCATCAAATCTCACACCACCTGAGAGTCTGAAAATTGGATGAAGTTGATTTCGATCTGAGGCTTCTCAGGGTTCCTCCTCAGGAGGTGACAACTCGCTCTACGGCCACAGGATGATTCTTCAAATAAGGGTAGACTTTATCCATGGGGAGCACCTCTAAATTGATATTATGGGGTGCGAGGGGAACCCCAGAAGATGTAGAATGGAACATGGGTAGGACCTCTGTGGTGGGGAATGCTGGAGTGTGGAGGTCCTCCGCTAGAACTTGTAAGTAAATGGGGGCATGGTGATGGGTGATAGGTTTAGGATGAACTTTTCTCTGGTTGAAGATACTGCGGGGAGTGTCTCTTCTTGAGCTATTGATGGTGAGAGGAGGGAATTCACATCGATTTCCAGAAATATGGGGATAACCTCC
The DNA here is from genome assembly GCA_963277665.1 of Viscum album. Classification (NCBI taxonomy): domain Eukaryota; kingdom Viridiplantae; phylum Streptophyta; class Magnoliopsida; order Santalales; family Viscaceae; genus Viscum; species Viscum album. The sequence continues at coordinate 868,040,201 of OY728120.1, forward strand.
ATACCTAAGACCCTATGCATGAGGAGGATCTTCGTGTTGGGTGTCAACAATATGGGAAGGACCCCCACCTGGACTTATAATGGTAGTTTGCTGAGGAACACTATACTGAACATGAGAATGGGGAATACCTCCACTCTGATTGTCAGTAGTCTGGGTAGGACCACTATAATGAATTTTATCACCACAGGTCAGCCCAGAATGATTGCTACTTCTAGTCGGTGACTAGAAGAGTGATCCCAACTAGACCATGGGGTGTCCGGTTCCACAATCATGATTGTGTGTAGTGGTTCCCCAATTATTTATAAATATTGAGATGATAACACATTTTAATGGTCGCTCGAACAACTATATCTATAGAAGATAATTCCCCGTTGTGGGAATCCTCCAAATCCTATACCCGATGTCAGACATGGGTTATCTGATCTAGTTCCATTTGTGCAGGGGTATATACCAACTACTCCTTGGTCTGCAGGATTTGCTAACGATGCTGATGTTGCTAGGTGGGTTCCCTTTTTGGTAGCTCCCTGGCTGATGTCACAGCAGAGATGACTCAAACAACCCGTACTTAATTATCATTAGGGGGTGAGTCATAAGAGCATTTTGGGGAGAGGATCCAAAAATTATTGATGATTGGGATGGGGAGTAGTGTCACACGGTGAAACCCTTGGGGGTGGCTCGTCTGTGGGGCATAGAAGCCTCTAAATACTGACGGGCCATATCCCTCATTGGGATGACCCCATCCTGTTCATACCATTAAATAAGATCATCGATCACCCTCATTTGAATAAATTCATAGGGTCAGATTGGCCAAGGGGACCTAGAAGTTATGGTCATGGGGGTCATCGCAGAAGTGGTGATGTTGTGCGGGATTTCGGAATTTTCATTTCCCTTTCCCATGTGTCTGTGGGTGGGAGGTGATCAGTTTCCTATTGTTGTATCTTGGTTCCTCCTAAGATATAATATTCAGCCATCGGTATAGATAGAATTAATGTGATTCCTAGTTCCCCCAGTGTTTTCTAGTATTCCATGTATGGATAGAATGATATTTGATGACAAAGTCAAAGACCAGGATGCCCAATGTTCAACTACACCAAATCTAGGCGAGTTTTCGCCAGGCCCACTATTTTCATAGAAGGACCTAGAATCAGATAGCTATATCTAGTTACATTATTATCTTATGATGTCTTGAATGCTATTAATACCTTTATTTAGGAGAAGAATTTGACATTAGGTTCACCATTTCAATTTTTAATGCTTTTTATCACAGTGCATGTCATCTGTGGGGATGTTCTGATTGTTGACCTGCATTCCTACATTCCAAAGGTGGTCTAAATTCATCACTTATTTAGATATGTTATCTCTTTTATCTAAATGGTATGATGGTATGTGAGTCCCTCCTTCTGTTTATTCTTCCTCATAATTAGTCTCCTAGTCTGGGTCTCCCTTAACGATTAAGACGTTTTTCATGAAACTATTCCCCATTCCATTTCTTTGTAGACACCAGTTAATTACATTTCTTCTGTGAGGACATTCCCAAGGGGTTCATGTTATGTAAGCAAGCTTCGATCATGAGAGTAGTCATGTTGGGGCATCGTAGGCATGTCTAGATGCAGAAACACTTGGACACGTGGATCTTCCCTTATGAGAGGGCTTCTCAATTTAGTAGAAGCCCGAGGAATACCACATAAAATGTGGGGAATTATATGGTGGAGGCATGTATCAAGGTTATCCTCACCTTACTATGTTTAACACGAGTTATTACACAAGTTTTACATCTAGCAGAGATGGATCATACTAAGTAGAAAACTGATGAGTGTGGATAAGAAGGGAATATCCCTTGGAGGGAGCACCGAGAACATTTTTCAGATGAATGGTTCAAAACTCCTAATAAGAACATAAAAAGGGAGGTGTGTCCCGCAAAGGGGGTGGTTTAAATCCATGAAGAATATGTTGGAAACCACAAATGGAATATTAGATAGTAGGATGGGTCCCTGAAAATGGGACATCAAGGTTTACCATTAGCTCGGATTGAACCTTAAGGAGGCATACTATATACCTGAGTAGGATCAAAACCCACAAAGTTCTAATGGGAGAGTCATTGGATCAGAGTGTACACAATAGAAAACAACTACGATGCATGTTGGGGCTTATGCATGGTTAGATGCTCGTATAGATGGCATGATTTCACCCATATGTGACGTCCTGGGTAATATCAGGATAGATATATATAAATTGTCAAAGGATGGAATGAATGGGGATTCAAACGAGAACTAATGTGAAGATTTCGGTGTTGGGATTTATCCTCAAAGATATTTCTTACATATCCCTTATGCCGGGAATCAAAGTCTACATTGTTTTGGAATGGGGTGATGAGTCACCTAAGGAGGTGGATCATGAGAATGAACTCATGGATGGGGGCCCAAAAAAATTGAACAAATGAGTTAACGAATAATCATCCCGAGACATAGAGGCTCAAGGGAGAGATCAGGATGAGACATTGGAGATGGGTTGAACCATAGGGAGGATTTCTTCGCACCTTTCTCAAAAAGGGAATTTATCAAATTTTACATTGTTCATATATGGGGCATGGAATAAGAGAGTTCACAAAGGAAAACAACATAGAGATTTTCTTGGGACTTACCCATGGTTATCCTCCCCTTACAAGATGAGAACTCTTGGTTGGAGGAGTATGGACTGAGTTTGGGGGGATTGCGTATGGTTATCTACCCAAGAGAATGGGATATGTAGTCAAAGAGTTCACAAAGGACAATGACCCGAATGAGTGGATCAGAAGACCTCAGAGAGGCGGATCCAGGTGATGTGTCCCACAGAGGGATGATGTCACATTCGGAGGTACATCCCTTGTAGGGAGCAATAGAGTTCACCATTTTTTGGGATTAAACCCCAAAGGGGATTCCTACCTACCAGAAATGGATCAAAACCCACGTAGTTTAGAATGGTGTATACAATTTAACTCTTCATAGGACAAAGATTGAATAGTCATGAAATGGTCTGGACAAAGGGATAACGGCCTTTGATCAAATAAAGTATTCCTACATACATTGCTAAAAAAAGTAAAAAGAACAATGTCCACATAGTTTGGGGGATAGGTACATGGGGCTTACTCATGGTTGGAATTCAAAAGAGTATGTCATGTTCGATGCATTCTGTAAGCCCGCATGAGTCATGATCAGTGTGATAAATGAGATATATATATCTATATATACACATGACGATCACTTCATGAATGGTGCGTCATTGGGTTGTAGAACGAGGCTTAAGAATCACTAGAGGACCAAAGAGGATGTAGGGGATTACACATGTTTGGCGGCCCAAGTAGGGGTCCAGCTGTATGAGGAAGATATGGACACCATACATGGATAAACCTATCAAGGAGTGTTGGAACCTACACAATGGATTCCCCGGGAACACATGGAGACATAGTGCAGTAGGAGAGTAGTGGGAAGGTGTTGATTCCCATCCCCTTCATGGTCCTCTTAGGGCTTGTCACTTATGTACTCATCACAATTTAATGTTGTGTGTTGAGGATGTGGGATTTCATGAATTTTTAACATCCTATAGCTCAGATGAAGAGTATTCACTCCTCACCCATTGGACATACATAACAGGTGCACTTTAACCCTTACTATAGGGAAGAAACTATCAATTCCATTAGTTAATGGGGTTGTGAAGTATTCCATTGGAGGGTCCATGTTAGCATGGATATGCAAATAACCAATATCCATTTTCATATTTTTGTGAAAAAACAGTAGGTATTGAAACACAATAGGGAGAAACCTTTGAGGGACTAAGAAATCACTGGGCGCAAGCCTTGGGGGCCATATAGAGGATGTGTATGCACGATAGGGGAGTTTCATGTAAGAAGGGCTCAGACATTGTGCCTTGGGAAATGAAAAACACATGAAGCACATAGAAATAGGTGCATGAAATATTGATGGCTTGCACACAAGATTAGGGGATGTGCATAAGATGGATGTATGTGTGCAAAATGGGCCATCATAAAAAACATGAGAACAAGAAGAATATTTTCCATGAAAGTGACTTAGATTAAAAGGAAATGGGAATGGGTTAATCCATACTAGTACCATCCAAAGGAGGACCCCTGAGAGACCTGTCACATAAGATCAAGTACCATGAGTCAATGTATTTCATGCAGTTGTAGAAGGGGTTTCCTTTTGAGCATGGGAGCGACAGTTCATCTTTCAGAATGGTACCATAGAGTGAGGAAGTATGTTTCTTTTTATAGACTAAAACATCAGCAGCAGTGTGCAAGAATGCCTATGAAAATGTGGTATTTGAAGTCGCATTTATCATATAATCTCTTGAATGTGGTCATTCTTCTTGTGTTTCGACCGATTTTGTTTAGCACTTCAGACAAGGCCGATATTTAGAAGGTCACTATGAAAGAATCCATTTGACATCGCATTGAGCATGAAAGAACATGGGCACAATTTTCAATCTTGGGCACTGACCTTAAAACATGTGAGAACCTCACTTAGGTGTCTCTATATTGTCCATTGATCCAAAATATAACTTCAGTGTATACAAAAATTTCCCATTATCGGTCTTAACTGAAATTCAGCACCAACACATAATAATTAAAAATTATCTTTAAAAGATTATATATTTTATAAATATATCCATTAGATCATTTTTACATGTTTTTTTATCATTTAAAAACATTATCTTTTAAGATTAAAAATTAAGTAAACTCATTTTAACATTAATCATTATGATTAACATTAACAATTTTTGGTAATCACTTTGTAAAAAATAAAATTCATACTTATTACACATTATAAATTATGATTATTCAAATTATGGAATCCATTTTTGAAAATTAATCCCACAAAATTGGCATAATATATTTTAAAATTTAACCCACAAGAGTGATGATGGTGGAGTTTTTTAATGTTTAAATGTTCAAATGTTTGAAGTGTTTTTATGTATAGTTTAACTATAAAATACCAGCCTGTATATGTCCATGAGATTTGATGGGATCTTGCTGATCTTTGAGTCATATGATCCATTAATCCATGCACTGATACATTTTATTGATTTAATATAAAATATCTTACATTGGAAATGTATTCATTTGTTGAAGGTATTGTGGATTCATGGTTAGATTTAGGAAGAGACGTAGAATAAACAGGCCATCATGCTATTTTATTGGTCATTGGTCTTCCAAATCCAACCAATATACTATATTCCATTAATGGAAATCCCAATTTTGGAGGCCATTTAACACTAATATTTTGAGTTATGTTATATTTTTTTTTGTTGTTTGTTTGGTATTAGTCTTTGGATATTTCATGATGTTTTTTATGAGTTTTGGAGGGTGGTTAGAAGGTCTGTGGTTAGTAAATATTTATTGGAATCCATCTAAATTATATAGGTAATATTATAGCAGGATGAGGAAAAAATGAATCATGTGTACTATTGAGACATAATAATGGAAAACAAGGTACATTCCACTAGTAACCTTGTGACATAGAATAGAGGTGTTTCACACATATAGTTTAAGGTTTGTAAACCATGTGGTAAATCCATAAATACTGTGAGTTCATTGGTAGTGGAACCCATTCGGTTGACCCACATTTTCGTAAACTATGTTTTCAATCAATGTAACACAATTAATAAAACAATAAGATTCGATTTTTATTCTAAAGACTCTATAAAAATCCACATTATTCCTCCAATGTTTATGTATCTTGACTATTAACCTTCCTCTATGTGATTTTGGTGATCCTCTCCCTTATGAAGCTCTATTTCCCATATCATGGTTCATTAGATATTGGAATCTAAGGAATGAGATATTAATTATTGATCTACCTATATTATAGTGAATTACCTCATAAATATAATTCATCAGTTGTAGGTGGATTATATCTATATAACACTCCACATTCTATAGAATGTGATGTCATGAATTTCTAAAATTAATTTCTTGTGATACATATTGACTTTTTTTTTGTTAAATTCCAACTGGATAAAAACCATTTTACTAATTAATTTTAATAAATGGGGTTTTAAGGATGCTCACTAGGACATTGAAGGAACGTTTGACTGAAAAATAGTTCTTATGGAATGGTCAAAAGAAAAATTTCATGAATGAGTTAGAGTGTGTTCATAAATTAATTGTGATGGGACTTATTTGATTTACATATGGAAATACGTTCCAAATAGAGCATTATGGTGCCTCACCATGTGAAAAAATTATATGGAATATGAGTTACCATTGATGATTGTTGTGAATGTCATCTTGGAGGCATGGATGTTTTTTTTTGTATATAAAATATTTAATCCAAAAGAAAAAAAGTGATATAGTTTTTTAAAAAATTATAATAATTAGAATAATTTGGATAATGGAAAATTTATTTAATTCATATTTTTATATAAATTATTTTTATATCATTTTATTGCATTTGAATAATTTTAAGAGCCAACATGTTCTTTTCCAAATTTCCTGTGTTTTGTTGTACTAGGGTTTTCATGCATAGATGTATACTCAGCCCTATAATATGTACATTGATGTGTGTATAGATGAAATTTATCATGACATTGGTCAGGTGATAGTTTCATGTTTCCCATTCTTTTAATCATGAGGTTATGATATTAGATATATTTGGGAAGGAATTTTTAGCAATTCCATGTTAGTGTCAATACATTTGGAAGTATTTATGGTTTAAGGGATATTGAAAATTTATTTTAATAGAAACAATAATTTATTCATTAGTCATTGATATTTAGTTGTTATGATTAATTCCATGCATCATATAATATAATGTATTTTTATATCATTTTATCTTAAAGGTCATGAATGATCATAAGAAAATCATCACCCAATGATATATTAATACAATGTCACTTTTTTTGTAATTTGATATCTAGTGGATGTAACCTACGGTCAGTATAACCTATGGATATTCCCATAAAAATGGGTTATGATTGGGATGCTATAATTAATATATTTTATTATCCTTTTTATTAAATGTTATGATATTTAGTAGTCTGTCTATGTTTCTCCCTATTATAATGTTTCAATCCCAATTTTACTAATTTTGTAAGGGTTTTTGTTATAATATAACTTTTTTTGAAGAATTTTATGTTTCAATTTCTATTCTGGGAATTGTGTATTTTTTCTCTATTAAACCAAAACTATTTTCTTCTTTTATAGTAATTTTTTGGGGGGGGGGGTTTATGAATTATTTTTAATCACACACTTTTAATTACTCAAAAAACTAAAGGAATGTTTTTTATATAATTAACATTATTTTTTCTGTTTATTATAGAATATGTATCATCCATATTCATTTTTTGGAAAAAACAAATCAATATTCCTCTATATATTAAAATAATTGTGAATCGTATTTTTAAAATATCATTTCATGTATTTAGAGTTATTTTAATGGTCTATTCTTATCATTATCCAAATGTTTAATTTTTTAATTTCTTTAAAATGATGTAAAATTATGCTTTAAAATCATTTTTAGAGAGAAAAACTTTTTGCAAACATTATTTACTTTTTCCATTATAAATCCTCCGTTAAAATTTTTCGTGTTCACATAATATAAATCCAATTCAAATATATTCTTGTAATTTTTAGTTTTAATCATTAGAAAAGGGAAACTAATAAAACACATTTTTGTTGAATTTTTTATTGATAATAACAGATGGAATTTCCGCATATTGTGTTAAATATTTTTATCTATAAAATATTTTGGATTAGATCATTTATTAGAAAATGTAGTGGAAATTCCATTTTTACCCTTTATAGTACACTATAGTATTTCATAGATAAATATTTTAATATTTATTATTTGAACTTGAAATATTGTAACTATGTTCCTGACGTAATGGGATACAACATTGGTTCAGGACATTGGGGCTAAAATTTATATTTTTTTGGATTAAATAGACCATGATGTCAAATGTGGGATGGACCTACCAGATTTGATATTGGTTCACTATTTGGGCCATAACTTATTCATCCAATTTTGGATTGGGAACATATATTTAGAGAAGCACGAAAAATAAATTATTCACAAATAGTTTTTCTTGAATAACATCTAGTTTATGAGTTTTTAAGGTCAAATGGGTGGTGCATGTTGGATTAAAATATTTTTTCGAGATTCCTCATTCACACTTGAAATATCTTTATACCTAGCCATCCCGCCATTCTATAAATTAGTTGTTTTCTCATTTAGAGGTGTTAGGGATGTGAATTATGAGATTGGGAGTAGGGGATAAGTTGTTATTCACCATTTAAATTCACAATTGAATGAGGATCTCTTCCAAAAAGCTCTTCTTTTCCTCTTCTTTATTGTAATGTTGTTGTTCTTTCAACTGTCTTAGTGTCTCTTCCACTTCTTCTTTTATTTGTAATTTTATTCTTCTCTTATGATTCCTCTTTGGGATGGAATTCATGAGTAGGAACAAGATTGGGTTATACCCTTCCTAAACCTTTTCACTTTCATAATGTTTCTACGATGACTACACTACCCGTGGAAGAGTAGTTATTTTTAGTAATCGATCGACCTCTATCCATATTCATTAATTTATTTTGAATCAATGACATAATGTAATTCACATAATACGATAAATTATTTTAGTTTTTAATTTAATTGAAACTAAGCCTGCAATTGAAAAATTAACACAAAAACACGTGAGGATGAGATTTTGTGTAAACTGTGAGATCATGAACATAATCGATAAAAGAAAACCACATGGGATCTATTTGTAGTGTTCAAATATAATCCCTAAACTCAATTAATTATAACATCCAGAGAGAAAATCTTCCTTAATTTACCACTTACCATAATCTAACCTTAGAGAATCAATCAAATCAAGGAGCTGTGATTGCATGTTCTGAAGGTATCATATGGTTAAATTCACTTCATCTTAATGGTAAAGTTAATTATCACAGGGTTCAGGATTTAAAAATTAAGGGATAATCATTTATTGAATGTTATTTTAAATGATAATGATAAATAATTTAGTGAATATCTAGATTTCGATCGATTACGTCTTTTAAAATATTTTTTTAAAAAAGATCTTCTTATTGAATCTTTTAAATAGAACATAATATCAAAAATAAAAAACAAATAAATGAAATATTTTTTTAGGAAACTTTATATAGTTTTATAAATGATAAAAAACCCATCCTTTAAAGTAGTGTTTTTATTCTCTTTTATTCTTTTTATAATACCTTTAATAAGTTGTTTTAATTTACTTCCTCCTTTGTGAGATGACCATGGTCAGCCACTCTACTGCACCCATATAGCCCAGAAATAAATAATCATTTAAGGGCAGCCATGATAGCACCATTCAAATTGGATCCATTTCTGCGAAGGCTAGTAATTAATTAATCCATTTAGAGGTATTTATTTAATTTTACATTTTATTCTCTTCTTTTCTTCATTCTTCCTTCTTTACCCATTCTTAATTTTATCTAATTCTTTTATTATTTTCTTCTTTTAGACCATCAACTCAAACTTCTCATTTTTATTATGGTCTACATTACTTATTTTTAGTTATATATGATTTATGATATGAAATAATCTAGAAGATCTCTTAGATCTTGATCTTAAGATTGAACGTATCCTTCAGGCTCGAATCAGACATTCTCAGTCTACGAGTAGTTTCAATATTCATCTAGTTGGAGAATTCATGCACTCCTATGACATTGAAATTGGTTGAAATTAAAATTATTACATAAACCATTAATCAAAATCTTAAAATTATGGAAATAACATTCATAGAACCATTCTATAATTGGATACACCATATATTAACTATCAACTAAATTGCATTTAATACCAATGTCTCGAATCAAACTTTGAACTGAAATCTGTGTTAATTCATATTCTTCCAAAATTTCCAGGATTTTCTGCTGAGTATGAAAATATAAATTTGAATGAATTTTATGTGGTTTTATCAACCATAAAAACAAGAAATTTTTCTGAATATCAAATCAAATTAAGAGCATTCTCATTCTCACATGATGGAGTTGTAAAAGACCGGATATATTATTTCGAACCTGAAGATGTAACTTCTTGGAATGATTTGAAACATCTTTTATTGCAAAGATTTTTTCTCCATAATCAAGGACCTATTCCATTCATAAGGATATCTCGAGGATCAAGAAGCCCAAGGGGAGTAAGTGTTTGAGTACTGGGAGCGATTCAAGAAGTTGTGAAAAAGCTGTCCATATCACCAAATCAGGGAGAAAATCCTCATCTAGTACTTACATAAAGGACTCACACCTACAGAGAGGATCATGGAGGATGCCACAGTTAGAGGGGAATTGGTAGGCAAGACACCAGTAGCTGTACATGCGTTGATTGACAATATAGCACAAAACACCCAAAAAATTTGTCCTTCAAGTTATACCACATGTCAAGGGAGTACATCAGGTAAGTCCAACCTCTCTCTAAAGTCATTTAATTGGTACCATTTTGTAAGAATTTTTCACTATAATGAGGCATATTACATTGGCTCAAAAGACATCCCAACCCCCTTCTTCAAGGCCTTGTGTAATTTTCACTAAGAAAATCCACCCAACTGACTATTTCCCCCAACTACAAGAAACAGAAAATTGTGCAGCAGTGTTTCTCATGAGACTGTATCAGCCACAAAGAATCCATATCCCAAAACGATGCATTATTCCTTTGATCCAACATTCAACCAAGGGTGTAATGAACAATCAGACAAGAGGTATGTCTCTGGAGAACAACAAAGGCCCCCTTTTCAACAAAACATTCAGCAAACTCCACCTTACCTGCTAGGTTTCAAACATCCCCAAATGATTATTGAAGCACAAGAATTAACAATCCAACAAAAATGGAATACCCCACCCATGTTAGAAACTAATACTAATGACCTTTTGATTAAAATTGTTCTTAATCAACAAGATGAGATGAAGAGTCATGGTTCGGAGTTGTGGAAGTTGAAGAAAAAAATGAGCCAGATTGCCACTGCCCTCCATGAACTTGTAAGTAAGAACTATGAAAATATTCCTTCCCAAACAACTACATATCCCAGTGGAATTTCAGTGCCATCACATTGATAAGTGGAAAGAAAACAACTGATACATCTGAACCAATCATTCCACCAGGATTCACCTCAATTCCAGAGAATCCCCATTCAAAACCTGCTGATGAGCAACATAAGGAGAATGATAAAGGTATGAAAAATATTGATGATACAAAATCCCATTCCATTTCCAAATAGATTTGTTGAAACAAAAAATATTGCTGAAGAGGCGATACGAAAAAAAAGTTTTGGATACATTCAAGTGTGTGGAGATCAAAATCCCTTTACTTGAAGCCATCAATCAAATCCCAAGGAATGATAAATTCATAAAGGATCTTTGTACCAATAGAATAAGGCTAAAGGTAAATGAGAGTATCAATCTTGGAAATAATGTGCTAACACTCATTACACAAAATCTATCAATGAAAACAAAGTGAAAGGATATGGGGATATTCACCATCCCAGGAACAGTAGGGGAGTTACACTTTTCTAACTCTCTTGGTGATTTAGGAGTTTCCATAAATGCAATGCCTCACTTTGTATTATATTATTTACAAGTTGGGGAGTTGAAACCGATGAGAGTAGTGGTGCAGTTGGTGAATAGAGCAATATAATATCCAGTAGGAGTCCTTGAGTATGTACTTGTCTAGGTAAGAGACATGATCTTTCTAGAAAATTTCTACATCCTTAACATGGAGGATGATAAGTTAAGTTATCATGATCCCATTGTCATAGGTATACCCTTCATAAAAACTACAAAAACAATCATAAATGTCAATGAGGGTACACTTTCCATGTATTTTGGGGATAAAGTTGTGATATTTAATGTTATGGATTCCATGAAGTACCCCTCAGAGTACAATTCTACATTTGTTATCTCCCATTTGAACCACCACATAAAAACTCCATGGAATTTTATTTTCCTATGATAAGGAATATTATTAGTATTAGTTCTAGTATGATGTCTAAGAGTACTTCCAAACCTATTTAGAATTCACAAGACTCTCTCATATTTGATTTTGAAATTGATTCATATTTTGATTTTGATCATGCGAACTCTGATAATGACATGGATGTTGAGTATTATGATGGATTTAATGTTTTTTTCTCTGATTTAGAGGATTTATATTCTGATAATGATGTTATTTGTCCATATATTTTAGTTTCTTCACTATATCTATCCATACATCACCCCTTCCTTGGAACTCAAACCATTACCATATAATCTTAAATACTTGTACTTATTAAGTGGTGAGAAATTACCTATTAAAATTGCTAACTATCTCCCTTTTGAACATGAAGAAAAAATTAAATATTTTTAGGGAGAACATTAAGGCAATCGGTTAGAGATTGGATAATATATCTGGTATTATCCCCTCCATATGAATGCATAGGATTCCTTTGAAGGATGATGCTAAACCGATTAGGAAACCATAGAGGAGACTGAATCCAACCATCCTAGAAGTTGTTAATAATGAGGTTGAAAAATTTCTTGATACAAGTATAATTTATCCCATCTCAAATTCTCAGTAGGTGAGTCTTATTCAGGTTGTCTCTATGAAAAGTGGTATTATATTTGTTAGAAATGTGAATGATGAGTTAGTTCTAATGAGGGTGCAAAATAGTTGGTGTGTGTGTATTGATTATAGGAAACTAAATCTGTCCACTAGAAAAGACCATTTCCCCCTCCCATTTATTGATCAAAGTCTTTAGAAACTTTTTGGGATAACACACTACTGTTTCTTAGATTGATTTTCTAGAAATTTTTTGGTTCCTATTGCTCTAGAGGATTAGAAAAAGACAACATTTTATAGCCTATTTGGTACATTTTCTAACCAAAGGATGCCATTTGGACTTTGCAATTTCGCCGATACCTTTAAGAGATGCATGGGGAGTATTTTTTTTTTCTGATTTCATTGAGTCCTATATAGAGGTATTTATGGATGATTTTACAGTGTATGGATCTTCATTTTATGATTGTATCTCTAGTTTGTGAAAGGTTTTGAATCATTGTATTTTTGGGAATCTAGTCTTAAACTTTAAAAAGTGTCAATTCATGGTATAGAAGGGGATTGTCTTAGGGAATATTGATTAAAAAAATGGGATATAGGTTGATATATCTAAGGTTGATATAATTTCATTTTTATCCAATCCTTCATGTGTGTGTGATGTTTGATCTTTCCTAGGGCATGTACGATTTTATCGGTGCTTCATCCAATATTTTTTCAAGATTTCTCTTCCTATGTCACGATTACGTTAAAATGATTCTGATTTTATGTTTAATGATTCTTGCAAGACATTATTTGTTGAGATAAATATGTGTCTAACCACTCCAACTATCATATATCCCCCACAGTGGGAGCTTCCTGTTGAGATTTTGTTTGATGCGTCCATCTTTACGGTTGGATTTGTATTATCTTAGAGGGTGGAGGGATGTCAAAATGTGATTTCATAGGCATCAAGAACATTGGATTCGGCCCAATCAAACTAAAAAACCAGAGAAAATGAGTTTCTTGCCATTATATTTTCTTTAGAAAAATTATGTTCATATTTATTGTGATCTAAAGTTGTTTCTTTTTTTAACCGTGCAACTCTAAGGTACATATTGAAGAAGCCAGATGCAGATCCCATGCTAATCTGATGGATTATCTTTATTTAGTGATTTTACATTGAGATAAAGGACAAGAAGGGGTCGAAAACCCTTGTGGTGGACAACATGTGTAGGATTACTCACACAATAGAAGATAACCCCTTGGACCAGGTACCAATTTGGGACACTTTCCTAGATGATCATCTTTACTCTATCTCAGGTACGTATTCTTAGCATGATGATTTAGTGAACTACCTTTTTCATATGAAATTCCGGAATATTTAAAGAAATATCAAGTCCAAAAGTTAAAGAATGAGTCTAGATTTTATGTATGGGATGATCCCTACTTATGGTGCATGTGTAGTGAAAATGTTATTGGGAGGTGTGTTCCTGATCATGAGTTTGAGTATGTTCTACAATTCAATAATACGCATTCTATTGGTGGACACTTTGGACCCCAATTGATAGCTAGGAATGTTTTGGACTCTGGATTGTATTTTCCAAGTTTATTCCATGGTGTTCATGTGTTATTTATGTCATGATCATATTTCCACCACATTGATAATATTTCTAGGAGACACAAGATGCCCCAACAACCCATACATTTATGTGATATTTTTTATGTATGGGGAATTGATTTTATGGGTCCTTTTCCTAGTTTATTTGGTTTTATTTATATTTTTATTTCTATTGATTGTGTGAGAAAATGGGTGGAGGATAAGGCCACCAATACTGATGATTCTCATTTAGTTGTGGAAATTGTCAAAGAATAGATTTTTTGTTGGCTTAGAGTATTGAAGGCCATCATCAGTGACCAAGGGACACACTTTTTCTATCAGAATTTGTCTTCCCCTATTTGTAAGTATGGGGTGACGCACAAAACATCAACACCATACTACCCCCAAACAAATGGTGAGGCTGAAGATTTATATCACAAGTTAAATCAAATTTTGGAGAAAACTGTGTAGCTAAATAGGAAGGATTAAATAAAGTGCTTGGATGATGTGCTATAGGCATATAAGACAACATCAGAGACACCCATTAGTATGTCCCCATTTCAAATTGTTTTTGGGAAAGCGTGTCATCTCCCTGTGGAAGTTGAGAATCATGATTATTTTTCTATAATGAAATGTAACATGAATCATTCCCAAGATAGAATCCAAAAGAAAGATCCCAATTCATGAGATTGATGAGATTTTATTTCAATCATATGAGAACTCCAAACTCTATAAGGAAAGTTGAAAAATAGCTCATGCAAAAATAATCCAGAAAAGAGAATTTCATGTTGGAGAGAAAGTCTTGCTCTACTGTTCATGACTAAAGCTTATGCCTAGTAAGTTGTGGTGATTATGTCCTTATGTTGTGACTAATGTTTTTACATATGGGGTATTGGAGATCACACCAGAGGACATAATAAGGATCCTTACAGTCAATGGGAAACTTTTGAAGAAATACATTCAGGGACTTCCTATAGATGTAGTGGATTTCATCACATTTCCTGAACCCATCATCACAAGAACATATTAGGCTATTCTTAATCATTTAAATTTTATATTATTTTTCATATTTCAAATTATACATGTGAATATCATCTCATAGGATCACATTGAATAAAATTAAATATTTTAAGTGTGGGGGAGGGTATAACATTTGGGTGTAGATATTTAGGATTTTCATTTGTGTCTTTTATGTGTATTTTCTATTATGTTTTGTGTTAAATTTTTTTTAAAAAAATAAAATAAATAAAATAAAAAAGAAACAAATATATCATGTAACATTATTATATGGAGAATGTGGAAAATGCATGTTTTCAAAATTAATTGGTAGAAATATACGCATGAGTAATATTTCATCATCAAGGGTTTAATTTTATAAAAATTACATTCATTGTTGATATGAACGGTTGTGTCATTATAAAACCATTTTAGATTTTGACATCATTATTGGTGATATTTTGTCATGGTAAATGGTGTCACTGATTTCTCCACACAATTTTTTCACACAATCATGACATGTATGTTTATTTTATCAAATTTAATGTATATTTATGGTAAGTAATTCTATTAAACTTATAACATGTTCTTTCTATATGTTTGTTTCACTTCTGATCATTTCCACCACTATACCAGATTGACCTATGAATGTTCACTTAATATCTGGCTACTGTACATCCTCTAAAAAATAAAAAAAATCAAAAAATTCAATAAATAGGGGAGTGAATAAATGTACAACATTTGGGGATATTTAGGTCGAGATCTCACAGTTTGAATTCTAGGAATACTTAATTGAGTGGGTTTTTGAATTTGATTGAAAAGGATGTTGAAAAGGTTTGGCGGAATAGAATTAGGTAAGAAGAAAAGTTTTTATTTAACTTAATATACTAGATACATTTTGCAGAGAAAAGTTTGTAATGGTTTTCAAACACACCCATAGAGAATTAGTAGCATGGTAGACCCCTGACTTGTTTTTCTATGATTTGTGTTTTGAATCTCACTGGATATTTTTTTAACATAATTTATGAGACAAAGAAATTAAAATTTATTGATATTTACTCTTTCTGGGATTCTTAATTTTCCTATATTTTCACCATGGATTGAGAAATATGAATATGCATATCTTGTCAGAATTTTTTCCAATACATGATATAACGTTTTTCCCCAGAGTGAAAATAGCTTAGTGTGGGGAGTTGATAAAACACATTTTTATTGAATATTTTTTTGATAATAAATAATTAAATTTCCTCACACTATATTTAATATGTTTATTTATAAAATATTTTGGATAAGATCATTCATTCATTTAATATATGAACATGAAATTATGTAACTATGTTCTTGACTTAATGGGATACAATTTTTCTCTAGGAAATTGGGGCTAACATTTAAATATGGGTGGACTAAATGGGCCATGAAGTAAAATGTGGGTTGGACCCACCATATTGGATATTAGTTCTATATTTGGTCTATAACTTCTTCATAAAAACTTGTATTGGGCCTAAAATTTGAGAGTATCTATAAAAATAAATTATTTACATATTATTATTCTAGAAGAACAGATGGTCCACACTTTTTGGTGTTTAAATGGGCGGTGATGTTGGATTAAAATATTTGATGTGATTCCCCATTCAAACTTGAATCCTATTTAAACCAAGCATCCCATCCACCCTATAAATTAGTATTTTTCGCAATTGGAGTGGTTGGAAATGTGAATTAAGATATTGGGAGTATAGGATAAGTTTTTATAAAAAATTTCAATTCACAATTGGAGGAGGGAATCTACCAAGTAAGGATATCCTCCAAAATTCTCTTCTTTTCATCTTCTTTGTTGTAATGTTGTTGTGCTTTCAATAAACTCTTAGTTATTCTTCCACTTATTGTTTTATTTTTAATATTATTATCCCATTAATATTCCTATTTGTGCTGGAATTCAATTGTAGAAACAAGACTGGGTTATACCCATTCTAAACCTTTTCACTTTCATAATGTTTCTAAGGTGACTACACTACCCATGTAAGAGTTGTTTTTTTAGCAATTCATCAACCTCAAGCATTCTTAATTCATTTATTTGGAATTAATGATATACTATAATTAAAATAATATGATAATTTTATTTAGTTTTTAATTTAATTGGAACTAATAAAGAAATCGAACAATTAACACAAAAACACGTGACGATGAGATTTTGTGTAAATTTTGAGAGCGTAATCTTAATCGATAATAAAGAAACCATACAGGATCTATTTTTAGTGTTGAAATATAATCTATAATCTCAATTAATTCTAATTTATAGAGAGGAAATGTGACTTAATTTAACACTGATCATAATCTAACCATATATCCTCAATCAAATTAGGGTGATGTGATTGCTTGTTCCAATGTTAGCTTAGGGTTAAATACAGTTCATATTTCTAGTAAATTTTATTCTCATAGAGTTCAAGATTTAACAAAATTAAGTGATCAAAATTAAGTGAATGTTAATTTAAAGGATAATGATTAATAATTGAGTCAAGAGGTAGAGTCAGATCGATTATTCCGTTTAAAATATTTTCTGAAAAAACATCTTCTTGTTGTGTCTTTTTATTAGAAATTCATTTGAAATTTAAAAACAAAAAAATGCATTCTTCTTCAAGAAATCCTATTCTAGTTTTATAAATTATAAAAAACATCCATCATTTCAAGTAGTGTTTTTATTCAATTTTAATTTATTTTTATAATACCATTAAGAAGTTTTTTTAATTTACTTCCTCCTTTGAGTGACGACCTTGGTTAGCAACTCTGATGCACCCAAGTACCCCAAAAACAATTAATCATTGGAGGGTTCTCATGACAGTGCCATTAAAAAATGATATTCCCCCCCCCCTTTAACAGATAATTATTATTATTTTAAAAATTTATACATAATATATGTCAATATAATTTAATTAATCTTATGATTTAATAGGGAAATGATTTTAAGATACTATCCAATTTCATTCGCTAGATGGTTTATAATGACCACGTCTGCATTATGTTTTCAAGAAACCCATTTCATTATTATGGGTTAATTAAGTTTTTAAGGAAGATTAATATTGTCATATTATGGAATAGATTTGTATTATTTATCATTATGTGATGAGTGGTTCCGTAATAGCCCTATTATATGTTGAGTAATGTTACATATCATATGAGATAATGATGTTTGTGTGTGGATCTAATTTCAGGTAACTATGTTCACATTGTTCTGAATGGACATTAATTTTTGTATCTATGTCCATTTTTTTGTGCATGGATAAGATTTTAGTTAGATATGTTTATAATAGAGTGGATGGACATGATAGAGGGTATCTATATTCAAAATATTATGGGAGGAAATATATGAAATTAGTCATGTTGGAAATGGTATTATTGTATATGTTTATATTTATAATATAATCATAGAAATACTCTTGTTATATAATCTCATTTCTCTTGATTGATTATTTATTATTATGTTCTCTTACTACTCTTATAATTTTCTATGAAAAAAACTTTTCCCTCAAATCATGATTAATTGTTTATAAATTGTTTGGTATGATTTCATAATTTATGATCAGTATTTTATAACCTTATTATTGTATTATTATGACTTATTATCATCTATTTATATACCCTATGTTTTCATGTATCGAGAATCTAAGATAATCCTTTATTATGTTTCCATTTCCCATGTTAATGATGGAAGGTATCAAGTAGGTTATGGCTAAAAAGGATCTCTAATGTGGATAATATTGCAAGATACATTAAAAGAATTTTGTGAACAAATCAGTTAATAATATAATAGGATAAATTAAAATTTTATTATAAATATATTTCTTTTGTACATATAGAGTTTTTCCTAAATCAATAAAACAAAAATCCTAAAAAGGCCAGTCAAATGTTAGTGAATCAGAATTTTTTATTACAATAACAAATATGGAAGTTTTGTTTGAAATTATTGTATATTTTGTTCTAGAATAGAAATATTATATTTTTTTCAATATAACTAGGTGTGCATTTCAGGATCCCACACCCTCTTCTGGTACCCCAATATGGCTTATAGTGAAGGGAATGAGTGACCCCATGAGTTCCACATCCTATATGATTCATATTGAAAGCTTTCATAGAGGGTGAAAAAATTAAAATTTATGGAATTACAATAAATAAATTAAATAGATAGAAAGAAAATATAAATATATCTCAAAATAAAATTTCAAAAAATTTAAAAAGAAACCAAATTATGACTCTATATATTTTTCATGAAATACATTTAAATACTTCCATGTAAATACCAAAAGAAAACGGATGTTGCCTCAACATAGTAGCTCTTATCTCAAGTAATGAAATTCACAGCTAAATCCTTATAACCATCTTAAATGTTGGGAAAATCATTTATATATATAGGGTTATAAGTATATGTATTATCAGTTTGAATATACTCAATTTCTCCCATGTAATTGGGAAGATTTAATAATGCCAATGAAAAAATAATAGAACCAACATGCACCGTGGTAGGTCATCCATCCATCTAAATCTCAACATGGTTTAATCACTAAATAATTCAAACATGTAGTCAGATAATATCAACAAAACAACTATAAAGGGCCCCTACATCCACTACCCCCATTGATTTTCCCCACATTTTCACCAACATCAATCATCTTGTGATCTCATACCTTCCATATAAATCTCCTCACTACATAACAAGTAGTCTATGATGTGGGTTAGGTCACAGCCCTACCTATCGCATCCCCCCTAGAGGGATAAAAATCCTATATTGGAATAAATTTCATCATGAGTATATCTCATTACAATAACACGTCATTATATATCTATCATTAACATTGTTGCTGTCGACCATATAAGCATATATGAATCCATGATGGAAGAAATACCTGAAACATGTGTATCTTTTTCTCCACAAAACCAATGGAGATAAGGTGTCCATGATCATGTGGATCACATCGCCTTATAGAAAAAATGATGATCCCATGACCTTAATATGGTCATGAGAATTGTACATAAACAATGCATGACCTACAGTAGGTCTTGTCAAGACCCTTTGAAAAGCCTCCTTATTCTTGTGAAGGCATCCAAGACAGTCATTGACCAAGTGGGGGCATCTAGTTGAGCTCCACCAAGTCATGTGGCTTGTAAGTAGATAGTTTCATGAAATGAAATCCACATGTCCTTCAAAAATAAATAAAAATATGCAAATGTAAGAACCATTTATTTGTCATTTATATTAATGTGATTCTCCCTCATAGTTCAAAAGACATTTTAGAATCCCTCACTATATTCCCACCTTATTGCGCAAGAGCTCAGTGACAGTTCAACTTAATCATGTGAATGGTTTCAAACATTACCAGTTAACTATGAATCATCCCATCGGCACAATAGACAAGAAAAGGTGTGTCCGTTAAAATTCATTCACAACACCACAAGACCCATGATTGGTCACATAATACATCATAGAGAGGGATATTGATTGTTTTCGACAACACTTTCCTAACTTCCTAAGAATTTTGACCCTTAAATATGAATAAGGAAATTAAAGGGGAAAATGAGGAAGCTTCATTGATTTTGAAGAAATGTTTTCCTTCACATGAAAGGGGTCATGTGTCCTCAGTGGTCACAATCAACAATGTGAGTTCCCCCTTAATAATATGACTCGATCCCGCAAAAGTCCCTTGGAAAGATGAAAATTTTTATTACTCATGAACCCATAAAAGTTGTCTTTAATCACGTGAGAGCCTTCCAATGGGATATTTATTTCATGAATTCTATTATAAATGATATCATGACTTTTTAGAATCACTTTTACATGTCCACATGGTTAGAGAAAATTCATTCAATAGAGAAAATATCAATAAATTGGGAACATATATTACACTCTTATGGTTGTTGAAAATCATATGATGCCCTAGAGCTGACCTATATGGAGAGCTTGAGATATGTGTGACACCAATGCCCTCCACTAACTCCATCCCAAATCTACAAGATACTCTCCACACGAGGGGGTGTATAAAAAGGGTAACAAGACTTATTAAATCCTCCTCTCAACACAAAATATGTATCCATTAACGATCCCTCATGCATGAGAGCTCTGGATAATAATTATGGGGGTGGTTGATCATCAAATCATAGGATATTCCTCCAGGTAAAAATATATGAAATGAACTAATGGGTCAAAGAACATGAATATGTATTTCACATGATCACTCATAGATCAGACAACGGACTTATGTAATATTAGCCAGATTGTGTGAAGGAGGACCAACATATTAGTTAGTTCATGTGAAACCTGAAATTTGATATCATTGGAAAAACATTGGGAACATATGAAAAAATGACAAAATAATAAATATAATATTGGATACTTATGTGATGAAAATATATGTTGATCCTCATGTGCTATTCCTAACATACCAATATTTGGAAACAACATCCGGACATGTTTCTCAAATAATGTGACACTCCCTCAACAAAAAATTTGGATCATGAGATATCATTTGGATATGTTTGGGGATGTTGGAAAATTCCCTAGGGGAAAATGACACATCTCTTGCAAAACCCCCTAGTATTACCAACCAAATCATGATATGTTCTCCTCTCATGTCACCCATGCTATGAGAAAACACGAAGATATGTTAGCTAGGTATCATGTTGAAACTAAGACATATAATCCTAGTTCATGAATCGTTTTCCATAAATGTTATTGAGATCATGAATAATCCTCTAGAAATGTTAAAATGGGTTAGGAAACATCCTCCTAGAAATTCAGCCTTTTTCATGCGATGACCTTTCAAAATACCATCCAGGTCATAAGACATTCTGTGATAAATTCATCCATAATAATGAAGTGGAATCCAATAATTTCATTCATTTTTGGAGACATCCTATAAACATGTCAATTTGATCATGAAATTGTCTTTGGAAATGTCTTCTAGTCAACAAGACATATCCAGACATCCTCAAACATGAAAATTAGACAGTTAGAACATTCTAAGAAGACAATCATGACATGTCGAGATGGTATCCCAAGAGATGAAAACCTGGTCCAGATGATATATTTGGGATTCCTCAGAGTGTAATCCCTAATCATTGGAATTATATGACAACCCATATATTAGTGAAACAAAAAATTATAATCCCTAATCTACCGCATGACATTATTGCCCCCATATTTGGGAAACATTAGTAAGAAATCCCCAATCAAACTAAACTACAAGAACCCTAATTCATGTTATACCGAATGTATATTGGATTCTTTCCTATGGTATTGAATCAAAATAAAATCCAATTCAGTGTATGTCCCACTATTTCTCTGATATTTAAACCATTAGGACCAAATCATTCCCATGGGATGATCATTCTTCCTCAACCATCACCCTATTGAGAAGGAAAATGAACTTTGATGGCTATGACTCAAGTCATAACCAGGATACATAGGATGCCTTCCTAAAGGCCAATATACATATTAAACACCCATAGGGATGTCCCAACATATAATTCATGAATCCATACAATGTGATATAGATCGCTTATTAACCCTTGTTTCTGACAGCATGAAAGACTAACAAGGGTATAAGGATTTTAAATGGTTATATCATTCACATTATGAATCTCCACTATCCATGGAGACCTCAATATGTAATCCTCGATCAATATAATGATATAACTTTCCCATAAATGGAAACATAACATAAAGAATGGTCTAAGGAATTGATTGAACTATGATGTATTTGATCCCTTCAATAACCAGGATAAGTAAGACGACTCCCTGAGGCTTACTCTCAATATATAGAACCTTTTTCCCCTCATATATATTATTTTCAAATGTCATTTAACTAAAAAGGTATTATTAATTATGTGGTTATTGATTCCCAATATAAATAAGATACATAGGATGCCTCATAATGACTCAATCCCATCCTCAAAATATTAATTGCCTCATTGGATGACAACATTCTCTGAAGTTCTTGGTTATATGGATTTAAAATATAATTTTCTTCCCATTAATGGTAAATAGATGAAGAACCACATATAAATAGATATGGAATCATAAATTGACCTCCCTTTTCACCTACATTGATTGAAAAACTTATTATTTTATTTACGTAACTAGTCCTATATCGAAATTTGGATGATATTTTCAAACATATCTTAAATTTATATGATAATCCCAATGCAGGCATAAATTCCCCCCAAAAGGTTGTGATGAGATCGACCTCCCATATTATTGACCAATGCAAGTTCATAAGAATCATTGCGTATAAAACCCCAAAGTACTACCTACCTTGGTAAATTTAGTCCATACTTAGTTAAAAATGTTAGAGTCGTTGGTGTTTATATAAGAGATTAAAATCATAAACCCAAATTTAATGATTTTACAAGAAATTGAACCCCCAATAAAATCATCAATCCAATCCATCCATATATTTATGAGGAAATAAAAAAGGTGAAACCGACCTGAAGGGATATCCTACAACTATTGTAACGCCCCGACCCTAGTTACCTAGAGTCGTTGAATTATTATTTAACATTAGCATGATCACAAAATATTAGGTCTCTAAAGATCGATTAGTTTAGTAGCATTGGAAAAAATAGATACATTCAGAAGTCTTACATTACATAATATTGTGAAAAACTACAACAAAATCTTGTCTTCATATTCCCTCATACAATCCCTGTAGGTCATTCGTAAAATACTTTTTCACATTCTAGGAAAAATAAAACATTGATAGGGGTGAGATCAGATGCTCGGTAAGGATAAAAATATAGTAGAAACTCTCTTAAATAAACATAAACATTTAAGGAAATGCATAACTAAAACAAAAGCCTTTTAAACATGAACCTCAGCATAATATGAAAGAAATAAAATGAAATAATTCCATTTAATTATTCACATGGATATTCTACGAATTGAATAATCACATGAAATATCAATAACCACTTTCATAATGATGGAATGCATAATTCCAGACAGTCATAACCGTGTAGCCAAGGCCTCCTTCCAAGACTACAAAGAAGATTTTGTCAAAGCCTCATGCCATGACTCTAGTTTGTCTAATGAGACCTACCGATGCATAGAGGAGCTATAGAGGGCTACACCTATCACTTACTAAGTCCAATGCATTCATCATATGAATAGGTTTAATAATAACATAAACATTCATTTTAAAACAAGAATATGAAATGTCAGTACATTATCCATAAACTATGAATGGTATAAAATTTACACATCCACAGTCCAATATATCACAAAACCTTCAATACAATATGGATGTTTTATATCATAATAAATCAACTTAAAATATGCTTAAAATCTATTAAAGGATGTTTACATAGATGAAATCAAAACTATATGAGAGAAATATATCTTTTTTGAAATCCTTGAAAAGTCACAAATTTATAATGGAAGTAATTTAAAAAATATTTTGGAATAAAAGTGTCCCATATCACTTTGAAACTTTTTAAAATAAATATCATTTGAAAACATTTTTGTCCATATAAAGTAATACTTAAAATCATTTTGGAAACATGGACATTAATTAAAAATATTTAGAAAGATAAATCTTTAAAACATTTAGAAGTCACATAATTGTAAAATTAAACATTTACTGTGAAGTTATTCTTATATGATTGTGGGGGAATCTTTGATTATTTTACAATGGTGTGAAATAGCCGCACCCACTGTATAAATTAAAAAAAGACATTCTTACCTTAATTTTTTGAAAAGGTTAAAAAGGACTTTGTTTGGAAAATGACGTAAATATTCCTTTATAAACATCCTATAAAAATTCATAAAATGGTATAAATGAATTTAACCCATATTCTGTAAAATAGTAAGAATTGTTTGAAATACATTTTTAAGAAACATAGATGTGGATGATAAAGAGGTCCCAGTAGATAATTACGTATAAAAAACCTCGGATAATGAATAGATTGTGAAATAAACCTTACCCTCTTCTTTTCCTTGGTTGAGGGTTGGTTAACCTCCTTTATAATGGTGAAATAATTGTTGTTAAATTATACAACAATAATATACATTAATATGATATCATATATTATCTTTTAACATTTCTTTGTTAATAATGTCTTATCATTATCGTCGTTTCAGTTGTTAATTTACTCGTTTTCTTTTATATGTTTTGTTACATAAGTAGTGTTTGTTATGGATAGGTTGTATTTTATTCATATATATAATGATATAAATTCATTAAACACTATTTTTAATCATCAATTGATAATTAGACTTGCATTGATACGATGAGGAATGAATCTAATCGCGTTCGGGGTGATGATAGTCCGTACGTACGCCCGAGCGACAATATCATTATTTTGATATTAAAATAATATATAATTGGAAGGAATATCAGATATAAAGAATAATTGTCAAGTAATAATTTTTACATCAATTAGAAATCATTATTATACCCATCCAAATAATAATGTTTTTGAATAACAATTACACCACAACTTAGAGACGGTAAGCCATACGTACGCACATATGGTGACATGTCTTTGAAAGGATGGATAGAATACAGAATATATTTGTACCATATTTATAATAACATAACATTATATAGAAGATACTGGATTTATTATTTTATAAAGGAAATAACAAAGAAAGATGATGTTGTAGAAGAAATGAACTTGAAAAAGGGTGGTGAAAACATTACCTCTTCTTCGAGTTCTTCCAATTGATTTGATCAAAAGGGCTTCTTAGGTTTGATTTATGATCAAACTAAATCCTCTAGGTTGAAGTGTGGGAAGTTGAGGGAGTATTTAGGCAGGTTTTGGTTTAACCAAAAGTCTTTGAAGGTGTGAAGAATTGGATAGAAGTTGTGTCCTTTTATAAGGGGGAGGAGGGCTCTTTAAGAACAAAATTAAAGTATTAATTTTTAATAAATCCATATTCGGTTTTTAATGGCTCAAAAGTGGATTATTAAATTTATAAAGAGGGTATGGGTCCAAATACATTCAAAAAATATATTTTATATAGGTTTGGGTCATTATATTAACCCTATCTTTTAGTTTTAACTCTAAGTTAATTAGTTTGACAGTTACCATATAAGTTTGTATTTTTATATTATATAGTTAATAAACATACTATATATATCCAAGAGACCCCCAAGTGGTCCATTAATGATACACCTGTAATATATAAGTCTTTTTCCCAAACCATAGATTTTTAGGAAAATAATATTAATTAATAATATAATATTTGTTTTAAAATCTCATTTATGTCAATTTTGACACTATTTAATAATTGATTTTTTTAAAGTCATAAATAATATATTAATTCGAAAAAAATTCATTTAATCAATCCTAAAATTTCATATTAACCAATAAAATTCTCTTATGTCATCAAAACTTTCAAATTATATTTATTTTAACATTTATAATACAAATTGTTTGATTCTTTCATTAATAAGGAAAATACTGCATCATTATTGTGTCATAAATAAATTTAATTATTCAATGTCTAAAAATTATAAATAAAATACCATTATATAGGAAATATTATTATATTTTTAATATTATATTTATAGTCAAATGAAAACTTATATAACCATATGTAAATTGTTTTTTGATAAAAGATATATGCTTATGTCATTTTTGTATATACTTTAACCTAATTAATATAAAGTTTCCTTATCACCTACATGTGGCTCCATGGGAAGCCAAAATCGTCCCAAAGATGCCCAAGGTCGGAAATGTATCATCCAATAGGGTGGCGACACGTTTTAGGATAAATTAATATTATTATAATATTATTTTTTACCCTTATTTACTGGATTTACCCTTTAAACATAGTAAATTAAATATTTACCGAAGTAATTATTCAAAATGTATAAAAATAAAAGTTATCTATTTACAGAATTTGGACCTCCTGATTCGAAATATGGAATCCATATTTCTAAATTCAAAACACAGAAGTGGAATAAATTAATTTAAAATTAATTACCGTTGTTAAAATAGGAAGCATGTTTTTAAGAGATAATAGCTATCAAAAGATTGACAGTTGTTTATGTCTGGTTTAAATGTGAAATTATTCCCAATGACCAAAATTGTATCAAATGGTAAAAATATATTCTAAATATACTTTAAAACCACAAAAATTCATAATTTATCACTATTAATTATTTTTATTAAAAAGTTTTTTTTATTTAAAATTTAGTAATTTTCACTATTCATCAAAATATAAAAGTTATCCAAAAATTACCAAAATTTCACCATAGGCTAATTTCGGTATTCTGAATCCAAAAATGAAGTCCATTTTGTGAGATAAAATTTATATAATTTCAAAAAGTGGGTATTACTATTCATAATATCTACTTTGATTGGTCACGGTGTGTTAGAATCTCGATGTTGCGTACAATGCAAGCTATTGCATTATACAAAGGAAGACATATCGTGGAAGCTTGGGGTGTTACATTCTACCCTCCTTCAATAAATTTTGTTCTCTCAATTTGAAACTGTTCTTTGAAAATAAAGTTTTTAAAATAAAAAATATCTTTGTGGGGAAACCCACATCGAAAATTTTGTTAATAAAATTTAGTCTTAATAAGAGGAAAAGAGAAATAAAAGGGTCACCACCAAATTATGATCTCTATTGGGAGAACATTGGTGGAAATTAGAGACACATAATTTGAGGAAAAAATATATATTTATAAGGAGTTATTGAGGTCATCAGTCACAAACAATTGTAGAATTGAGGTCCTCAAAGCCATCAATCTATGATGATTTAAAATATCATTGGTTCAACAAAAAATTAGGTATTAGGATAAAACATTTTTGGTTTTATGATCCCTTACCTAATGTTTATGGATTAGTTTCTTCATAGAATAATATAAATATATATATACATATATATATATATATATATACTTGACAAGTAATGTTTCACCCTTCAACTAATTTCTACCACTAACTCATCTTTCACTCCAAAAAAAACTAAAACTCAAAAATAATATATTTATCTTAATCGTATAATGATCCAAACGTTAACATATAGCATTAAAATGAAGAAACGTACTTTGTAACGACCAGGGACTTCCTGTAGGCTAGTGGTAGGAATTAAAGGCCTATCGCACTATGGTTGTTGGTTCGATTCCTACAGCTTTGTCCAACACAATGGGTTATCGCCCAACCTACAAGTTGTCCTCTTACTAAAACAATAGTATCATAATATTCCAAATATTTATCATAATAATTGTTTTATCCTTAAAAAATACTATCCAATGTTAATCTTAATCCACTCCAAACATTATAGTTATCCAAAGTACCTCTGTCCAGACTCTCTGTAAAAGGTATCTAAATTCAAAAATCAATTGTCACATCAGATTCCCCAGACAAAGTAAAGTTTATCTTATTTTCACATACTGAAAATATGATTACCATAGTCATATTAAAACCTAAATTAAAACAACAATTACTGCAGTATAATCCTTATATATATGACATTATTCTTATAACCAGAATATAATCCTTGAGTCAAAAAACACAAATACATTAATTATTCCACTTCAACTATAGTAACAAAATAATATTAGCCTTGATACCTTATCCTTTTCTGAGTTAATTGTCCTTGGAGCATAGGGAATTCATTCACATAATGCACCATTTCTCTAAAATTGTAGAATTCAACATTGACATCTTCTTTCTTTCCCTTTAAATCACGAGCCTGGTGACATTTTCTCCACATTTGTATCGAACTCCTATTACTTTTAGGCAAGTACCGGGGTGTTTCTTCCAAAAATTATCACATAATAGAAAATAATTCTTTCCCTTTCCCCCTTTTTCTATATCTTGTTCAACCATTCTCTTATTCTCTTGCATTACTTTATTGTCATAAGATTTAGATAATTCCTTTTCTGTGTTTATAGCACATGAGACAATGTATTTGTATGATGAGAAGGATTTTGAGACTAATTATCAACGGATAAATGGTTTTAACCCATAAAAAACGATCAATATTAATCCTCGGGTTATGTATATAATCTGCTGCAGGCCACGCTAACCTTGTAAAGTTAGCTTCATACTTTGTGACATTATCATCCTCATTTTGCCTTAGAATAAGAAATTTACTTTCCATATCTGCTCAATGGTCATGAGGAAAGTATTTTTCTAAGAAAATATCTTTAAACTCCCTACATTCCATACATAATAAATATTCATCATCCTTTGTGTTTTGAATTAATGAAAACCATTGATCAGCATCTCTAGTGAGGCGATAAACGGCCATGATAACCTTTTCCCTTTCACTACTCCCCAAAGCCTGAAATATTTTCTCTAGGGAACTTATACATTACTCAGCAACTAGTGGATTTTTACCCCTATTGATTTTTGGTGGTTGTTTCTTCATGAAGTGATCTAACATTGATCCTCCGCATTGAGGATCAGGGTGCTCCATATGGGTATGGTTATAATTCATAACCTGAGCGAGTTGTCCTAGTATGGTGATTGTCTGATTAGCACCAATTGCATCACTAACACCACTATAATTATCTGGAGTAGGAGGGAAATCTATACATGGAGTGCGTGCATTGATATAGTTTCCATTTCTTCCACTAGGCATCATTTCTAAACAATGGCATACAGTATATTATTTTATGAATCACAATACACAAATCCAAACATGTAAAACACTTATCATAAATTTAACAGTTTATGGATATAAACCATAATCATAAAAATGTCTTCTTTGAGGAATTATATACTTATAAACCCTTAATAATAGTTTGTAAATAAAATGAGAAATATCCTAATCATATCCCCCGGGAGTATCGTAACCAAGAGTGCAGCAAGGCCCGTTTTCGTGCACCAGTTCCTGTTCGAGTCTAGATCAAATAAGTGTTTTCGGGTTTTACCCCTAGGTATATCTGTTCCAGAGCTGCCTCTACCAGCTCGTATCCAGACAGGGATGTATTTCTCGGAAAACTAACAAAATATCTATAATACCAAAATTCCAGAAAGACATTCTACACTAATCCTTAAGGTCCATCTTAGGTCTATGATCTCTAATCAGAGTTTATCTAAATATATCTTCCAAGGATTGTACTAAACTTTCTCTGATACCAACTGTAATGCCATGACCCCAGTTACCCAGAGTCGGATAATTGTTACATAACATTGGCATGATCACAAAAGATCAGGTCATGAAAGATCGATTAGTTTAGTAGCTTTGAAAACACTATATACATTCATAAGTCTTACATTACATAATAAAGTGAAAAACTAAATCAAAATATTGTCTTCATATTCCATCATATTATCCCTGTAGGTCATTCATAAAATACATCTTCACATCTTGGAAAAAATAAAACATTGAAAGGGGTTATATTAGATGATCAGTAAGGACAACAAAATAGTGTAAACTTTCTTAAATAAACATAAACATTTAATGGAATTCATAACAAAAAAAATCATTTTAAAAATGAACTTCAGTACAATATGGAAGAAATAAAATGAAATAATGCAATTTACTGATTCACATTGATATTCTACTAATCGAATAATCAAATGGAATATCAATGACAACATTCATAATGATGGAAAGCATAATTCCAGACTATCATAACCACGTATCCAAGGCCTCATGCCAAGACTACAAATAAGATTTTGTCAAGGCCTCGTTCCAAGACACTATTTTGTCTCATTAGAACTACCGATGCATCGAGGAGCTATAGCAGGCTATGTCCAATTCATTTCTCATATGAATAGTTTTAAACATAACATAAACATTCATATTAAAACTAGCATATGAAATGTCAATACTTTCTCCATAAACCATGAATGGTATAAAAATAACACATCCATAGTCAAACATATCACAACACCTTCAATACATTACGGAAGTTTGGTATCATAATATATCAACAAAAAATAAGATTAAAATTCATTAATGGATGTTGACATAGATGAAATCAAAACTATTTGATAGAAATATTTCTTTTTTGAAATCATTGAAAAGTCACACATTTTTAAAGGAAGTAATTTAAAAGATATTTTTGTATCAAAGTGTCCCATACCACTTTGAGACTTTTGAAAATAAATATCATTTCAAAACATTCATGTCCATATAAATAAATCCTTAAAATCATTTTGAAAACATGGAAATTAAATAAAAATATTTAGAAAGAATAATAATTAAAACATTTAAAAGTCACATAATTGTAAAAGAAAAAATTTACTATGAAAATATTCTTATAAGAATTTAAGGTAAGATTCGAATATTTTAAAATGATGGAAAATAGCCGCACCATCCATATAAGTTAAAAAAAAGACATTCTTACCTTAATTTTTCGAAAAGATTAAAAATATACTTGTTGGGAAAATGACTTAAATATTCTTTTATAAACATCTTATAAAAAGTCAGAAAAGGGTATAAATTAATTTAACCCATATTATGTAAAATAGTAAGAATGTTTTGAAATACATTTTTAAGAAACATGGATGGAGATGATAAAGAGGGCCCAGTATATAATTACATATAAACAACCTCGGATAATGATGGGATTTTGAAATAAACATTTACCTTGTACTTTTCCTTGGATGAGGGTAGTTTAACCTCCTGTATAATGGTGATATAATTGTTATTAAATTATACATGAATCATATACATTAATATGATATCATATATTATCTTTTAACATTGCTTTGTTAATAATGTCTTCGTATTTTTGACGTTTCATGTGTTAACATAATCATTTTCTTTTATATGATTTGTTATATAAGTCATGTTTGTTATGGATAGGTTGTATCTTATTCATATACATAATGATATCAAGTCGTTAAAGATTATTTTTAATCATCAAATGAGAATTAGACATGCTTGGATACGATGGGGAATGAATCTCATCGCGTTCGTGGAGACTGTAGTCCGTACGTATGCACGAGTGACAATATCATTATTTTGATATTGAAATAATATATAATTGGATGGTATATTATATTTGTAGAATAATTATCAAGTCATATTTTTACATCAATTACACATCATTATCATACCCATCCAAATAATAATGTTTTTGAATAACAATTCCACCACGACGTGGAGACGGCAAGTCGTACGTACGCTCGTATGGTGACATGTCATTTAAAGGATGGATAGAATATGGAATTTGGTTGTACCATGTATTTAATAATATCACAGTATATTGAAGATACTAGAGTTATTATTTTAGAAATGAAATAACAAAGAAAGAAGATGTTGAAGAAGAAAGGAACTTGAAAATGTGTGGTGAAAACAATACCACTTCTTCGGGTTCTTCCTTTTCATTTGATCAAAAGGGCTTCATAGGTTGTCTTTATGATCAAAATAATGCCTCTATGATGAATTGAGGGAAGTTGAGATAGTATTTGGGAAGGGTCTTTCCGAACCAAAAGGCTTTTAAGGTGTGAATAATTGGTTAGAATTTGTGTCCTTTTATAAGGGGGAGGAGGACACTTTAGAAAAAACATAAAGTATTAATTTATATTAAATTATTATTTGGATTCCAATGGATCCAAAGTGGATTATTAAAATTTTAAGGTGGGGATGGGTCGAAATACTTTCAACTAATAGATTTTAGACTGGTTTGGGTCATTATGTTAACCTTATCTTTTAGTTATAACTCCTAGTTAATTAGTTTGACATTTACCATGTCACTTTCTGTTTTTATCTTGTATAGTAAGTAAACCTACAATATATATACAAGAGACCCCCAAGTGGTCCATTAATGACACACATATCATGATATAATTTCTTTGTCTAAACCTTGGATTTTTATGAAAATAATATCAATTAATAATATAATATTTGTTTTAAAAATTCATTGATGTTAATTTTGACACTATTCAATAATTGATTTTTGATAAAGTCATAAATAAATTATTAATTCAAAAAAAATTCATTTAATAAATCCTGAAATGTCATGTTAACCAATAAAATTAGTTTATCTCATCAATACTTTCAAATTATATTTATTGTAACATTTATAATACCAGTTGTTTGATTCTTTCTATAATAAAGAAAATACTGAATCATTATTGTGTCATAAATAAATTTAATTATTAAATGTCTAAAAATTATAAATAAAATACCATTACGTAGGAAATATTATTATATTTCTAATTAACATTTATCGTCTAAAATATCACATATATAATCCTATGTAAAAATTGTTTTTCTCAAAGATACATGCTAATGTCATTTTTGTATTTACTTTAACGTAATTAATATAAAGTGTCCTTATCAACTAAAAGTGGCTCCATGGGGTCCCAAAATTGACCCAAAGATTCTCATGGTCAGTCAGGTATTACCCAATAGGTTTAGGACACGTTTTAGGGTAAATTAATATTATTCTAATATTATTCTTTACCCTTATTTACCGGATTTACCCTTTAACCATGGTAAATAAAATATTTACCGAAGTAATTATTCAAAGTGTCTAAAAATAAAAGTTAACTATCTAAAAATTTGGAACTCCTGATTCCAATATGGAATCCATATTTCTAAATTCAAAACACTTAAGTTGTAGAAATTAATTTAAAATAAATTCCTATTTTTAAAACAAAAAATGTGTTTTTAAGAGATAAAAACTATAAAAATATTGACAGTTGTTTATGTCCGGTTTAAATGTGAAATTATGTCCAATGACCAAAATTGTATTAAATGATAAAATTATATTCTAAATATACTTTAAAACCAGTCAAATTCATAATGTATCACTATTAATTGTTTTTATTAAAAAAGTTGTTTTTAATTAAAATTTAGTAATTTTCACTATTCATCAAAATATAAAAGTTATCTGAAATGTATGAAAATTTCACCCTAGGATAATTTAGATATTAAGAATCCAAAAATGATGTCCATTTTGAAAGATAAAATTTTTATAATTTGAAAATGTGGTTATTACTGTTCATAACGACTACTTTGATTGGTCGCCGTGTGTTAGAATCTCGAAGTTGCGTACAATGCAAGCTATTGAATTATTCTAAAGGAAACGTACCGTGGAAGCTTGTGGTTTTACAACTGCAGCATCACCATAAAATTATAGAAAGGATAGATTGACCAGTTTTCATTGGGCTATTTTGTTCGTATCAAATAGGTTGTCATATCATTTTCTGAAGATAAAATGGTGATCCTAACATGAATCATTCAAATAGAATAATGATCAATTTACAATGAATTAAGACATTTTATTATGTTTCTGATGAAGAAAATTAGGGAACGTGACCTGAATCTAATGGAAAATCCTCTGTATCCAGGTTTATCATGTAATAAGTCCATCGTCACTTTAAAAAGTCCATGCGAGTAGAATGGATGGATTGGGAATAATTATTTACAATTATATTAAACATGTTTATCTAATTGAGTATGTATCATTCCTATGACAATGCATAGAGAAGTGACCTTTTCATTATTGTATTCATGACTAAAGAAGCTAGTTTCACAAACAACAGATGTATAGAGATAAATTATTTATCCCATGACCTTTATGTCTAATCAGTTATAGATGCAACCGTTGTGGGTCTCAGATATGACAAAACCCATCCAACACCTCCAACTTTAGGTGGAGAAAGAAATGATCTTGGAATATCGTTGACATGGTACAATCCTAACCCTTTAGGAATACCGTGAGGGTCTATAAATGATAAAAATTAATATCCCATATCATCCAAAAAAAATTACTAAATCCAATGGAGCTAATTACCACAGCCAAACACATCATATGATTATCCCCAATGTGATAAAATCACCACCTTCAGTATCTGATGAAGGTGTATCAAGGATTCAAATAGGTATCCCTTCTAGTTCTTAACAACCAATGATGGAAATATGAATGGTTGTCCCTCATGCATTCCGGCAATTCCCTTCAGTCACCTTCAAAGGGAACCATCAGAAATACTTCCACATTTGATACTCATGCACAAAAAATAATGAAAAATAATTAGACATGAGAATATATGGATAATTGGGATTATACTAATATCCCCTCTTCCATTGACAATGAAATTTTCCGTATTCTGACGATATCCACCACGACATCTCATATCCCTAATTTATCAGAATTAGTCTGTAGGTATATTCACACAACAAGCATGGGATAGGTAAATATCCTTACCTCCATTCATGAATCCCATAAAAATATTCTGGAGGAACAAGGAAGAGAAATTTGGGCTCATATCCTCTATTTAATCGAATATATCATTGAATACATAGTGGAAATTGAGAACTTGTAGGCTTAAATTAATGCACACACTTTTATAAAGTGATATTACATCTTAGAAATAAATGATTTACTTAATCAAAATATACCAAGGTTGGTATAGATAGAGGGAGTGGTTCATATTTCTATCCCTACATCCAGGGTAACACAACACTCTGTTCAGTATGAACAAGTGTTTTTTATGGAGTAAGTTCACATTATTGCTCCCATCATTGATGATTATCATCAAATTTGAATAAAAGATATGGTTCTAGATTGATCCCATATTCCAATTCCAATCATTGATAACAAAGTGAGAGAAGAACATGCATTGCAATAAGAGTTAATTCTTATTCATAATGACCATCAACATATTCCAAAGGCCCGTGATTTGTCTTGTATCCCCATTATGGTTGGGGATCACCAAGTGAGAGAGTTCGATGCCTCAGGAAAGACTCATTTCCCTGTCAAAATAGACTATTGTCTTACTCTAAAGGATTAAGATTGTGATTTTACTCCTATTTTTACTGAGGCATACCAAGTGAGAATGGTAGGTGCATTAGGAATGTAACATAATTCATTCACCGAATCTAACTGGAATAATCTTGTAGATCATAGAAGCCAGGTACATATTCATACTTCTCCTAAAAAAATACTAGACCAACATCCTTCTTAGAACGTATAGGAGGGATCTTATATCCATTATCTAATTTTAGAGATTTGTAAGAACATTTTAATGTGGAACACATATTCAGATAGGGATCATATTCATGTTCCAACTGGGGCTCACAAAGTTATAGTGGAACATGAATCTGGAAGTTCCCATATTCTTGTCAAAAAAGACTATCGACATACTCCAAAGGGCTAGGATCAGTTGCATATTCCTATTCTAACTGAGTCCCACCCTAAAAGAGTGGTACATGCCTTGAAATATTAAAGTATTAATATAAATAATGAATAATTCGATTGGAATATTATAATATTTTCTCATTAGTGGGATCAAACACCTCTAGCACTAGATGTCCATCTATAATGTTCGACAGCTATCATACGTTAGGAATATATCCATATAAAATCCCAAAAGGAAAGTTAGAATATTCCAACCATAACACAAAATGAGGATTATATACCTAATATTTTCATTTCTAGATTCATTGATGTTGTTTAAGAAACATTCACAACACCCAAATGGTATTTTAATAGTTCAAATGAAGTAAAAGACAATCATTACCATGATATTCCTCCTCTTGGTAGTTTGGAGATGGATCATAGGGACTCTACTCCTGACATCTGTTGTGGTAAACTGCCCTATCAGGAAATCTCCTATAGAAAAGTAAATCATCCCTTTACCTAGGAACCTATGTATAGAGAGGTTCTAAAATCATATATTCCATCATATAGATTGGTTCTTGAATCATTGGGTTCAACCATATATAGTTCACCATACAAAACTATAAAATTTTACTATGACCATTAATATACCTACAGAAGCACCTTCTATGGTATGATCGTACGGATTCCTTTTATTACTAATTAAAATGAAGATGAATGTAACATCCTAAACCAAGATTCCACTGAATGGTGCCATGATCCCTGTTGGCCACATAACCTAAATCACTTGTTGCAAAATTCCAATGTCTAAAAACTAGATGTGAGGGATTAGGGTGTATCTCTAGGGACACTATTCCCACATCTGAGAGGGTCACACAATAGTAGAAAAAATACCATTCAAATAGAGGAAGCAGTACAATAGTCGGATAAAAGATAAACAACATGAATATATAAAAATTCCAAAATGAATCTCATATACAATGATGATCATGTCATGTGTCTAAAATGAATCCAAAATATTTATACACACATTAGAGCATTACGTGTATAAAAATACAGAAATGATAAAAATAAACTATCACCTAATAGCAACATGAGACTTAGCTTAGTCTCATGAACCCCTTCCCTTAAACATGGAACCAAGTCAAACATCGAACTATGGGTGCTTCACCCAGTCCATGCATGTATCCATAATGTGTGTTTGGGTACCCAATGGTGGCCCAAATAGGGTGTGAGATATAATCCCAATAGGCCACAACATAAATTTCTATAAAAAATATAGTATTTGAAACATTATATGATAAGTATAGTGAAATAC
The DNA here is from genome assembly GCA_963277665.1 of Viscum album. Taxonomy (NCBI): domain Eukaryota; kingdom Viridiplantae; phylum Streptophyta; class Magnoliopsida; order Santalales; family Viscaceae; genus Viscum; species Viscum album. The sequence continues at coordinate 868,077,689 of OY728120.1, forward strand.
ATGTCATAGGTAATAAGTAAGTGAAAAGTGCACATTAAATTTTTACAAAAAACATGTGATAATTTTTAGCCATACAAGGATCCTTATAAAATATGTTTCAAACTACTATCACAAGGTAAAATTTAAGTAAAAGGAAGTTACCTCCATGGCCATTCTATATTCAAAATATCTCATATAAAATATGGCCTTTTCACATAACATGAAATGTCATATCAACCATGATCATACTTTTCAACCAAAAATATCAAATTTTCCATGATGGTGTCGTATAATTAGAAGTTTAAGATCGCAATGGAGTGGATCCAGGGTACAAAAGGACAAGGAGTACTCACCTAGTCCAGGGGTGATCTCAATGGAAAATATGTTAGTCGGGAATTGATGTCTAAAGATTATTTCTACTGATCATGTATACTAGGAGACAAAAAAACCCCATCTAAAGGGTAGTAATGCCCAAGGAATCCTAAAGAATAAAGACCCAAGTAAAATCACATCCAAGTTCTTCACTACTATGTCCATGACCCATTGGAGAAATGTACATGGAGACTATTGTAATCAATATCCAAGATATACCATCCAAGGAATACACTACCATTTCAATTCACAATTTCATTTAATTCATCATTCAAGTCAATAATTGTTTACTACTATGAGTTTACCCACCCATTCAACAATTTAAAAACATACACATTTCATGACTTAACCCACTCATTTCCACAATTCCTATTTATTCGTTCAATAAATTCAATCAGACAACATCATGTTTACACATCAAAATAGAGGAAACCCATATCTTATTCAAAAAATTCATTTCATTTAATCTATTTATAGTCATATTATAACTCGATAAGTATAAAAACTCACCCCATGGGTGTTTTAACAAAGAATATTTCAATGTCACACCCCATGGGTGACATTTGTTGGGGAGACAACCTCGAATATGTATCAATGAAATTAAAGGGAATCCCCAAAATCTTCTATTTCATTTAATTGAATTTAGATGTTTTGCAATAATGTTCAGTGGGAGGAACAATGGTAACTAGTTATAAAATGCTTCAAAACACTCAAGAAAACTATTGAACACAAACCCTTTTTTCATAGTAGAGTGATCATCCTGTATCAACATCAGATTTCACTTAGATCAGAATAAAATTACGAAATAATGATGAATTTGAAAATAAGGAATATTAACCTGCACCGAAATAACTCTATTGATACCAAGATGAAGGAAGAATGACACAAGTGGAATTGAGTACTCACCGGTGAGAATCCAAAGAGACCGATGATTATCTATTCTATGTATGGATGGAGGGGAGGGATCCCAGGGTATGATTAATCCTTCAATGTATATTCCCATGCAAGAGGTCTTTCCATTGATAGAATAAATTAATTAGGATTAGGTTTAATATATTTTCAAGGGAAAATGGTAATGTAATAAAAAATTTATAGGTCACATGGTTTAGCAGCATGGTTGTCCATACTATGCACAAATTATGTTCCCTCTTCCATAAGTAGGGGCACATCACATGGTTTTCATCCTCGATTTTCCTAACATCAAAAAAACCATCTCTCATTACACTTTAAAAATGGAAATTTCTACCACACGAGCATACACCTCAATCCTCATGGTTTGAAAACCCTTGATGTCTCCCCTTTCTCTCTTTCTATGCATCGAGTGAATAGTTAGAATATGATTCCTATCACATATGGTTTTCAATAACCATTCCACCTACCTATTTTTCCTCAAAATCTGGGTTCAGTGATCCAAACAATTCATGTACACCCTTGACACCCCCATTATCTCAAAGGGTATTCCCAAAAGGCCATTAAAACCTATTTAAACTAAAAAAACTAGATCTGTACCACATATTAAAAACACGAATATTAATATTTTCCACCATTAAATAAATTCATTCCTGAATTTCCCTATTATTGGTGGCCAAGAATGGCCTAAAATCAACTCCATAAATTGATCATGTACATCGGCCACCCACTAAAAAGTATGATCCTGTAAATGAACATGATTCTATAGAAACCATTCTAGACGAACTTACATCCCTCTACAAACCATCATGATCATATCAAAGATATAAATAAAATATTATTAAAAGGATGAATCTACCTATTACTCAAATTTAGTTGGATCTAAATGATAATGGATTAGCTAAGATAAATGGAACAAATCATGTGTGGTCTGGTACCTCTGAGGTAACTGCATCTGATAGGATACTAGACCAACTATATCCATAATCATGAATGACCCATCATATCACAATGAAATAGTACCCTATCTTAGGATTTGTATGTGCCCTATACTTGTTGAAACAAGTAAAAACACCTGATCCCTGACCTTGCTCTCTAAAGAATAGCTGTGGAAATCAACCTAATGTGTTTGTTGAGACATTGTAGCAGCCATTTTCATTCTGATCAAATGGACCTAGATAGAAGTCCCATATATAAGACATTATTCCTCAAAATCTTCCTCACCTACCTCTAACCAACATTGGGGTTGTTGGCCTAGCCTGACATACATATCCTCATAAGGATTAATATGTTTAGTCTCTGGGTAAATATTATTGTAAGATAACTCAACTAGGGAAATTTTCCTCACCCATGAGACCCCAAAATCTAGGATGCATGCTCAAAGAATGTCCTCAATCACCTAAATCATACTGATTGACCGTTAGTCTGAGGGTAGTATGTTGTATTCATAAGAACCTGTATGCCAAAGTAACCTTATACAAAGTACTAGAAATGAGATTTAAATTTTTTATCCCTCTCTTAAATGATAGTTTATAGGTACATGTGAATTCATAATATCTCATGTATATAAATGCTCCGAAAATCATCTACACCAAATATATCCACTATTGGAATAAAATGATCAACCATCATGAGCCTTTCAAGAACACCCCACATGATATTTTTACCTCGACGTGACCTCAATAAACAAGTCACATAATTCATCACAACATTATCCCATTTTCACATAGGAGTAGGTTACTTCTATAAATATTTGGATTTTCATTGATGTTCCACTTTCACCTTCTGAGAGGTGGAACACCTCATACAAAAACTTGCTATCTCTCACTTTATACCCGAAAACTATTACTCATGTTGTATGTCTTGGAACATCTTGGTGACCCCATGATTCACTTCCCAAACTAAGACATGAAACTCCCACATAATTTCCTCATGTATTTCCACTAGAAATCAAAGGAAATCATGTAATTTAACGATATCATACTCACCTATGGTCCCACAAGGAGGTGCGTCCTCACCTATAACACTCTCCTATAGGACTTGCCCATCAGAATCTGGTATCTTCCTCACTCTCACTCTATCCATAAGGGTATAGGTAAAAAATAAGGATTAAATTAAAGACATTCTCTAACTTTCCTATATCTCCACATTCATATCATAGAACAAATCCATAAGAGGAAACTCACAACTAGACTGTTGAACTGCCTTGATTTGATTCTTCCTACTCAGTGAATCACCAAAAACATTTCCATTTCCAGGAATATAATATATTTATAATTAAAAATACTTTAGCTACTAAACCCACCATCGCTACCAAATATTTAGATCACAATGTGTTAATATGTACTTGAGGATTTTTTGCACCGTGTACAACACAAAACACTCTCTGTGTAAGTTATGTCCCCAAAAAAGAAAAGCCTGAAAAACTACAACTAACTCATGAATGTGTGATAGGTAATTCCTTTCATGTGGAATCAGCAATTGAGACATGTATTCCATGACTCAATCCAATGACATCAAAAGAGCCTCAAGACTAATACATGATTTTTCATAATATGTATTGTAGATCTTGACCTTTTCTTGCGTAATTATGACCAGTTATGAAGTCAATTTCCCATTCTAATCATGAAAGGATATTTAATACGTATCTTTCCATAAAAACATTACACCCTTCTTAGAAATCCCATCAAAGACACTTCTAGGTTCCAGAAGTCATGTATGAAATGCATGTAATATCTATCAAGCCCCCTAAAACATCATATGTCAAGGATGTTCTTCGGATTCCCCAAGGAAACCACAACTCTCAACTTCTATAGAACTACTAATACTCCTCTATCTGATATAATATAAAATAATAATTGAGTCTTATCCATCTGAAAATGGGACATTGTGAGAATAACAAATAACATATTATCTATCAGTGTATCCATGATGATGTCAGTTTTTTCTTCGTTGTGTAAATTATATGGATACACCAAGACATCATCCATAACAACCAATACAAACGATTACATATAAGTATGGAAGACTCGATTCATCAATACAATGAAAATTTCTTGGGTGTTAATAAAACTGAATGGTATAACTAGATACTCAAAAACCTACTATGAAAAACTGTATGAGGTTTTTCTGTAGGTCAAACACATACCTGGGGATACATCAACCTTAATTAAATTTTTGGGAACACTCAAGATCCTCAATGATGATAAATTCAGTCATCTATCCACAAAAAGGGATAATGTTTCATAATTGTTAGTTGATTCAATTTCTTGTAATCCATATATAACTTAAGGGTTCCATTCACCTTTTTCTAGAAAAAACGATTGATTAACCCTATAGAGAAGTGTCAAGTGGAATAAACCCCTTGCCTCTGAATCATCTAGTTACCTCTTGAGCTAATGTAACACCATAGTATCCATCTTATATGTTTAATGGATAACAATGAAACATATAGGGCTAGATCGATTAAAAATTCCACCTGAATCTCATGAAGTAAACTACATATATACACTTGAGAAAAATTTCTAAAATTATCAAACATAGGAGGAAAGTCATCCTGATATTCTCTATGATCATCCAGATACAAACTAGTGATTTATGATTTCATCATTCCTAGCCCACAATTCTCTTGTGTATCTCAGAATTCATGGATGTCCCATTCACATTTGTGAGTATAATATATTCCTTATGGTGATGTGAAATTCACCCTCTGAAGATAGTAATCAACGTAGGTTTGATAAGAATCTATCAAGTTTATTCAATTTATGACATCAAAACTGGTCATATCAAGGGAAAAAATATTTCAGATGAAGTGGAAACCACCAAACTCAAGGATTAACTCCTTAAAATAACATATTTCCTCCATTATGATCCCTAATAGAGTGTTTATCCTCATAAAACCCTCATAAAATTGAATAAAAACATGTGGTTTTCCACCATAAGTACAAATTTAAAACCATTTGTTCAACTATATCATAGATATCAGATACAATATTATAGGCTACTAAGATTTTATCTCTCACTCTAGATGGACCAACACACTAATCCTTGGAGGTTGGATATATATAATAAATCTGGCATGAACCATGACCCTGTGATAGAACCTCACTAACCAGAGTAGGCCAACTCTACTGGATTGATACAACTGGAGCCCGGCTTCCTCAACCACGACCACGACCACCTCAACCTGATCGACCAATAGAGCTCCATATCCCTTCCTAATGTAGAGGTGTAAAATCTTCTCCTGAACCTAGTGTTAATGATGACCCCCTAACACTCACAACGGGAGGAAATGTCAAGTAGAAATGTTGCATGTGGAGAATACTGCAAAAATCACATCACTCGATTGGGACACAATCTCAAAAATTTCTCATGTCTCCCCATATTCCACATTGTTGAAATAAAAAAGAGATACTAGTAATCAGATATTGTCTGGTATTCATCTCATGCGAAGCCTCAAAATGTTTACTCAATCCACTAGATGTTGAACTACTGGGTCAAGATACTATACTACTATACTCTGAACCCCCCAAGTTCCCTCAGGTTTGGCTATGTAATAAGATCCTGATTCACAATTTCAATAATTGAGGTCTATATAAGCATGTTGAATTGGGATCAAATGGAATGTCAGATACATTAATCTATATGTCTCTCACTCGATAAATCATTAGTAAGGAATGTCAATGCAAAATGATAATTCTCAGTAAAGTGTGACGAATAATATGCACCCATTATAGTTCTTTGCTCTAGACTCCTGAACTCACTATACCACTCTATCCTCAATGTCTTAGGGTAAAAGTAGTTGAAGAAAATGGTTTTAAAATTACTCCAATCTATATATTGCATCCCTTCATCCTCATTCATAATTTCCCATATACTCTTTTCTACTCCTAAATTCTTATTATTCAATAGATTCACTGTCAGCAAATTAGGTGTCTCCAAATGCTCAATGATCGATATTTTATTCTCAAAAAACATCTCAGTCACCTATGGATCACCGTCCCCCAGAAAACATGGCAGGATTCTCTTATTGTAAAAAACATGTCATCTGATCTATAAATATATTCGGCTATGATGATCCCGAAAAATTCTGCATAATGTGGTAAAACCCTCATGAAACTATGACTCAACACCTGTTTCTAGAAAAAATAATGGTTCCTCAACTATAAATATAGGAGGATCCACTAGAATCCCATGACCCTGCACCTTAATAGAATTGTCTTCACCACACTCCAAGTATATGACCAAAGGTTTTCATGCACGAATTTCTATACAATTGAAAACTCATGTATAAAAATAGAATGATATCAAAGTGCACATATAAAAGAATATTATATTTCTAAACCATCATATAAATATGTCATACCATATATACTTCTGATAAACTTCGAACTATATATACAGAAATGGCCATAAGCATCACTATAGTTGCTAAACTAATCCCACTCAAAAGTCGGGTCATGGTCATTTACCTATTTTATAGTTTTCAATTTCCATTTGTATTCATAATAATTTAATTATAAATAGATGAACTCAATGGCTCACCAAATATTTCCATAAGGACCCATATTATTTATGAACTAAAATACGGAATCCACCTAATCCACACCATAATATGTTCCAATCCATGTGACTCATAGTCCATGAACCAATGTTCCACAATTGGCTTCTTATGGTGTTTGTTGTAGAATAATCAGGAAAGAACATAATGGTTTACATAAGACACTCTAAGTACTAACCATTTTCTCAATTTCATGCATAAAATTTCAATCAAAACATAAGGTATATCTATCAAAACACGTATCACAACATCTTGAAACATGAAATGCATCCTATATGGAATGGAATAATTCATGGAATGTGATTCATGTAAGGTTCCTAAAATAATGAATCAGATGTCAAACCATAATATAATCATGTTTAAAAAATTACATCCCACAATCATATCAATGATAACATCACAATTCTATTTCATCACCCAAATGTGGAATTAAATAAACTGAAATTGAAAAAATTCAAAAAACATCATTTTTCATTCAAGACAATTTGGATTTTTTCCTATACATGGGTTTGATACTCCAAAAAAATCTCATTACCAAATTACAAATCATTATATTCCCCATTCTATTATCTCAAAAATATTAAATCCAATAAAAAATAGATTATTTTATACGACATTGTAACGCCCCAAACCAAGATGCTACTAAATGGTGCCCCATGACTGGTTGGCCACATAGCCTCAAGCACATCTCCCAAAATGATTGAGGCTAACCACTAGAAGTGAGGGCCTATGGTGTGTCCATGGGGATACTATTCCCTCTTATTAGAGCCTAACACCATAGTAGAGAACAAACTAGTAAAGTAGAAGAAGATGTATAACAGTCATACAATAGATAAACAACATGAATAGATAAAAATGCAAAAAATGGAATCTCATATACATTGATGATCATGTAATGTGCCTAAAAATCATAAAAAATAAGTAAACATACATAAATATAGTACTGTTATCAGAAAACAAAAAATAAAAAAATGTAATATCTCTCCATAGCATCATGAGCCTTAGCAAGGTCCCATGATCCCCTTCTGCAATGCATGGGTCAATGCAATGAATCATGTTATTAGCTCCTGTCCCAATCCCTTCATGAATCCAAAAAGCCTATCAAACTACCCAACATAGGCTCAAAAATGGTGTGGCATACCATCCCAGTAGGATACCACTTAATGTTCTATAACAAATTCTATCGTTGCAATATAGAAAAATACGAATCATGTAATATATATCATGGGTAAGCAGTATGGAAAATAAACATTCCCATGCGACATGAACTGCAAAACATGTGATATTTTCTATCCATATAAGTATCCATGAATAAAAAATTCATTATCCTCTCTGAATATAGTAATAATGTAAAAGGAAATAACCACCACTACCACACTATATACCCAATTTCTCATAATACCAACGGCCTTTCCATATAACCTGTAATTCCACATCAACCATGTCCATTTATTTTAGAACAATAATATAACATTTACCATAAAAATGATGTATAATCCTATGTTTTAGACCATTATGGGTTGAATCCAAGGTATAAATGATGAAGGAATCTACTTTGATCCCTATGAGTATCTTGATGAAAACACGATTAGGCTTGAATTGGGATCCAAGAAGCATTTCAACTAATTCTGTATAATGTGATCCAAACCAAACTAGATCCAAGGGGTTGAAAGGCCTATGTAATACCATGGAATTAATACCCAGTTAGAGATCTCATCTATGGAATCCACTATAATGTTCAATACACATGGGAGAAATTTCCATGGTGTCAAATGGAATCACGATCTAAGGTATAGCAACGAAAAAATCCACTACCATTTCAATTAACCATTTTATTACAGTAATCATTAAATTCAATAAATATTTCATAGCACAAGTTTACCCATTCATATAAAAATTCACAAAAATAAAAATTTCATGAGTTTACCCTCCCATTTTCATAACTAATAAATATCCATTCAATAAATTCAATCAACAAAATCATGTTGACCCGTGTAAGGGTAGGGAAACCATATCCAATTAAACCTCTTCAATTCATTTAATTTATCAACAAGGTTCATCTAAACAAATAATAATATACACTAACCCCAAGGGTGTTTTAATAAATTAAATCTCAATGGAACACCCCATGGGTGTCCAGGGTAGGGGAAACAACCTCCAAAAAGTCTCAATATAATTAATGATCATCCCTAAATTGTTCCATTTCACTTAATTAAAATATTCAATTCAATTTACTGAAACACAAGAATTTATGGAAGAAAAAAATAGAAACTATCTCCATAAATCATCAACTCAATAAGGAAAATAACAGAATGCCTATCGTAGGTCCTTAGTTTTGTGCTCACCCATTATCATCTTATGATTGGACTCAAGTCATAAGAAAAAACAAATTCGATGAATATTTTTTTTGCATATGATCCTTCACCTAAATAACTCATTCGATACCAATATGAATGAATAGTTACACAACATGAATTCTTTACTCATTTATATGAAACCCAATATGCCGACAATGCTCAATTCCAACATTGAATGGAAGAGTGTTATTAAAGGCTATGATTTACCCTAAAAAGGAGGATCCCAGACATGAGATCTGTCCATAAATTTGATATAGGAATTAGGTTTATGATTAATATATTTTAAATGGAAATTGGTAATTACCCCAAAATTTCATGGTTGTAGAGTTTGGATACATGTTTGGCCAAACTATATGCCACTCACGTTCCCTCTACTATATGGATGTTCACCTCACATGGTTTTCACAAATGATTTTCCTGACCATGCAGAAACCATGACTCATCCAAATATCAAAAACTTCATAGTAAATTGCATGGGTGTGAATATCTATAAAGCCACGTGGGATACTCTTTCCCTCTATCAAGTCCCTACATGGTTAGTCATATTGTGGTACCTTCCCCGCACAGTTTCTATTAACTATATGTCCAACCTATTTATCACAAATATCTTGATTCCTAGCTCTGAAAATCCCGAAACAACATCGATACCCACATAACCTCAGATGTTATTCACATTAGTCTGTAAAAAACATTTAAACTAAAAACAAAAAGATCTATAACCCATATAAAAATCTTGGATCTTACACCGACATTGAAAAATGGAGGGAGTTCACCAAAAACAACCTCCCCACCATATTATAGCCTCTTTCAAAATCTAACTATTAGATCCTATATGAGTTATAAAAGTAGTTCTGGCCTTATATAAATCAAAATATGTTGGAAAATTATCTATGACTGAAGGCTCAAAATCTTACTTATCTTGGATATATGTATCAACTTCAAATCTCCAATACACTAGGTTGTCATCTAGATATGGGATCCTTTTCCATAGCCTAAATGTCAGCAATAGATTATCATGAAAAACCAACTTTTTTTGTCTCTGAATCCCAAAAAAATCTCTATTTAACTATTTGCAAAGATTTTTCAAGGGTATGTATCGATGGATGGAAGGAATCGGGAGCATTTCACTTCACTATGTTCCCAGAACATTAGAATCATCTAGATACAATGGCATGTAATGTCATAGCCTCTAGTAAAATTAGATGACCTGGTAATCCTTGTGCTAGTTGGATACTAAAACAGAATTACACTGCTTCAACGATGCCAAGACACCATGAACCATGGGAGTGGAAATCCACCTAATATTTGAACTTTCCCCTTCGAAACAACTAGAAAAAAATTCATACATAGAAGCTGAATTTTAAATCAACCTAACAATTTAACTTTGAGACTGAATCCTGTCCTGGGTTGACAATTTACCCAACTCATTAACAATCACAACTGCTCCACAACAAACATGTCATAATATCAACTGTTATAGAAGCTCTCTAAGAGAAGACGCAGCCAATTAAGCCAAGGTAATATCTACACCACATCCACCCAAAATATCAACAATTCCTCAGAGGATTTAATATATGATGGGAGAATAATTAGCAAACAAAATCGAACCAACTGGGTTCGGGGAATTTTTATCTCAATCACCATGACTAGATGAATCATCCCTATTAGAGGGTCTTGGGAAAATCAATGGCAGTTCCAAATCAACTAAATACAACTGGGTTGGGGGAATTAATTTCTCAGTGGTCATCATAGGGGTTATTAATTCATCAACTGGAATCATTAAATCCTCAATAATGGGGTCATCCAAATCATATTATGGCCCTAAATAGGCCCTAACCCAAAATAATGGGGGAATGTTCATAATTATTCTTCACCATATGGGGAATCAGTCTTCTCTAAGTCAGATGGTAAATATCAATGGTAGTCATCTCATACATTACTCTTTCCAAATAAAAAAATTATTCCAGTTTGGGAATATAAAAAAATCACAACAAAAAAGTTACTCAAGGTCACTACTCACAATTTGAGATTGGAGGAGATTATGGAAATGGATATCAAACCCCACAGGGGATGAAAGCCAAAATACCCAATATGGAAAGGGTTTGAGAAATGAAACTAATATAAGAACTAAATAATCGTTATGTTATGTTGAGTGTAATGGGAAGACTACCATTTCCTTAAAAAATCACTATGAATGTCATCACCATCACCACAATAGTTAATTCTGATCATGGAATTGATATTGATGGATATAATTAAGAAAACATACCCTGAGAAAAGGTGCTAGATTCACCCATTGAGGCTGAACATACCCAGTACCAGGGGAGGCTAAAAATTATTGGACCTCTAAAAATCGATTTTCCACCTCCACATGAGAATATTTCCAAGGATAAAGGGAAAATTGTGGCGACATCCCAATCACCACACAAAAGTTACAAAATTCATTCTTCAGAGGAACTAATAACAAAATATGTGAATGAGATACAAATTCCGAAAACACACAATGAGGATCTACTCAGGGGAAACATTCCCATGCGATATATTTTTATGTAAGAGGAAAATATTAGTCCACCTCTACATATGGATAGAGCCAGTCTGCTAACAAGAGCTTCATCTGAGTGTTAAACTATCTCTAGATCTAGGCATCCAGTCTACGAAAATAAGGAAGTCGAAAATGATAGTGACATCTGTCCATTATGAAATTAGCCTCTTCCTCCTGAGGGGAACTATTCGTTCATAGTGTGAATTGAGAATTAATGGGAGGTGAAAGTAGTTCCACATCATCTGGCCCCTCACACTCATTGTAAATGGGAGGTGTCATAGAAGGAATTACCATGGAAATTTCTCAATTCCATAGAGTCCCTAGAAACTTGAATGTATTTCATGGAAAAGATATTTGAACCTGTATACCCTGAGAGGAATCTATGTCCTATATGGGTGGATGAAACCTACCCCAAATCAAATTTAAAAAATACCACCTGCTCCGCCTTTGATGATGTGAGATACCCCAAACATAATCTCACTCACATCGTATCTCGATGCGGTCCGAAGATGGGCCTTAATATCAACAGGTGGCGACCAAGCCGAGGTTTTTTAAATTGACTCTCATAGGTTCATCTTTTATTTTATATAGAATCCTTCAAGAAATATCATTTTCAATATGGGTATACTTTCTTCATCAATTCCTTATAACATTTAACTCCACACTAGTGAAATCAACCATTGTAAACCTGATTAACAGTAAATAATGAGAAAATGAGATGGTTTTTAATATCCTAAAAAGATGGAAATGATTAACCTATTTTATCTTGATCCCACTCTAACAAGATCATTTAATAGAAAATATGTTAAGAATATAATGGACGATCTTCATACACCTCTGATCCAACTGAAGCATCCATTTTTCGCCCATGAGATCGCATGAATTGAACAAATATGGAAGAAAACATTTAGAGGACTCAAGATAAATATCATCTCATTCCATTAGCATAGGGAAAATGAATTAGAAAGGTAGATACATCCTATTTTACTCTAAAACTAATAGAACTTCCCATACAACCAGACAAGAATATCCCGAACTACCCAGTGGCTCCTATTTAGTAGAAACAATCACAAAATCACCCTCATCCAAAATCCAAATGAGATGAGGGTCACCCAGGATTTGAGGAATAGGTTAATAAAACATATTCCTTCTAGAATTAATGAGTCCTTAGTTATATTCTTGAGTCCATAGATAATCACTTTTTTATGCTACCAAATCCCAAGGATCTCAATAAGGTCATACTCACTAATAATCCTTACTACTTCCCCTTACAATGAATGATAGGTCACAACATCCAAGATTTCATCACCTTTATAGAGATTCACCAAAACAAGGTCGATTCTAAATAATAGATACAAGATAACACCCTGACACAATTGACCTACAAAACCATTTCTAATCAGAAGAATATGGTTAATGGAATAATGTTTCTGGAAGGAGTGGATAGAAGTTCCATAATTGAAAGACATGAAAGAAAGTTGACCAAGATCATTCATCCATATGTGAATAGATTCTAAGATCCATATTAGTCCCATAACATAGGGAGTTAATTGAAAATATGCCTCTTAAAGGTTGAAATGACCATCAGACATAAGAAGAGATAGAAGAGGAAGTGTCATATTCTTCTCTAATACAATCTATGACACTTGAAGATTTCATCCCTGCAATATCCCAATCATGGGAACCGCCTAACCAGACTGAACCCTCCTAGAATTAATAGCTTTTATTTGGTTTTGTTAACGTGATATAGTTGTAAGATTACTTATATTTTGATAAATGTGCATCTATGTGCATGTTCCTTGAGCATAACTAGGGAGAAAAAAGACTCATGCATAGGAACTAAGTATATAGAGGACAATGCAAGATTGGTTGGACCCAATATTTCTGTTACATCCCCAGAAAGGACATATATGCAGCTAAACCCTTTGAGAAAATTCTCTATAAAGATCAATAGAGACATATATCTCTTCTAAAACCATCCAGTGGTTATTTCTTCCTATTCAAATTACATGGAAACCAAGTGGGGGAGTGATTATCTAATAATATGAGAAAATGTGGATGGTTGGTATGAGCTGGAATATTGGAAGAAGATGATTCATTAGCCTCTACACAAGCACCAGGCTTGTCTACCTTAAATTCATTATCTCTTAAACTGCATAATAAGAATAATCCCCACATTGGGAATCACCGACCTATGGTAAAAAAGTACAACATTTTGAAATAACTAGAGTTTTTCCTAGCTATGATTTCAATCATGGATGTCCTACAACGTTAAAAATAACATAGGGAGGAACATGTTTAATCCCACTAGATCCCACAAGATTTTGAGACAGAAGTCAGTGCAATTGAGGTTTATCGAGTGGAGACCAAACCATCTGAATTCCATGTCAGCATCCTGTTTTTAGGGTTGGATCTGTAAGAGGTTATCCAAGGACACATCATACCCCTATATTTTTTAGGTATAATTAATAATGTCAACATCAAAATGGATCTGATTGAAAATGATTCTAGGATCAACGACATCTTGATTCGGACTCTGTGACATTATGGATATTGCGAAGGGGACCTATCTCATACAATGGTGTATATTCAAGGGTATGATAAGCATGGGAAAATACCACTCAGTAAGGTCATGATGAAAGATACGTTTTTAGATCTAACATATAAATATGAATTTATGATTATCTAACAAGACAACGATTGACGCTGAAATGTGCACGTTATAAGAATGGTCAAGGAATGAAAAAAAAATTCAAAGAAAATCTGAGATAGAATGGCCAAAAATCCTTTCAATGGGTCTGTTAATTAAATATCACCTTCTTTGTAAATGTATGGATATTTTAAAACTCCATGACTGAGAATTTCCATCATGAACATGAAAAAGGCTTACGGTAACTCCATGAAATGACATTTGGAGTAATGGAGCATATCATGAACGCCTGAAGGGTTGACGATGTCTTAAAAAATGACATTCGGACTCATAGTGTTGTGACCATTTGAAGAACCCATAAATATTCATGAGTGCCTAAAATATTTACAGAATGAAATACCTATAAATAACCACCTTAGTACGAAATTAAAGGGATGGTTCCATAACTTTTGGATTCCTAAATTACTCTTGATTCATGCACCTCCGTGTCTTCACACCACAAATTAAAAATGGATCATGCAAGGTATCCATGCATCATGAAACCTCTTCCCATTTTCTCGTCAAATCCTCCACCTATGATGGATATGCCTTTAGATATTTCTTATTCTATTATTTAAAGAAAAATTCCCTCTTTGGAACTTGAGTATTCTTAGTGAATCAATCCTTTGTCAAAAACATCCCCATTGAATCTGGACTTCCCTTTGAGGTTTGGTCATATTTTTTCTGGAAGCATACTCCTTTTCCATCCCATGACCACTATGAGAAAACAAAACCTTGTAGAAAATACCTTCATTATTTTCTAATCTTGATAAATAACCACACCTAGACATCTCCACAGTGCCTCTCTTATGTTGACCATCTTTCATTAAGGATGAGTTCCCAGGTCCCCACACCCAACCAGAATTGGTTAATCTACAACTCAAGTCCCCATGGGTCTAGTTCTAACCACTCAAGTGTCTTCCACTATACACTAAAATTTTCTTGATCCTCCCACATACCTTTTTTTCTTACCATGGTTATTATAAACAATTTTTCTTCTAAGCATGAGGATAATAATGTGGAACTCCTGATTTTCAAATCCCCCATGGAAATTCCCACTCCATGACCCACCCAAAGGCACATGAGTGGTTGTCACATAAAACCAAGGGGTATGTAGTGAGTCCACACACACCCAAGATGCATGACGTATAATTTCCTAGATCCACATCCCATTCGTCTGATGTTAAAATGCATAAAAATTTCCACATAACATGATGCAAAAATGTTGTCTTCACTTGTGTAATAAGAACTAGATGCTCTGAATTTGAGTGGAATTAAATGACCCCCACACATCCTATAGATGTCAATCTCTGTGTATGGCTCACATGAAATGATATCCTCTTGGTAGATTCCATGCGTATGACCCATCTAGATCATCACTACCCCTAGTAGCATAAGTGTGGCTCAATGCGCAAACCATAAAACATTCCAACCAAGGTAAATCCTATTATTAAGAGAAGATTAAAATCATAATTTATACAAAAAACATTTTTGATTCGATTTCATGACATGAAAGTTCTTAACACATGGAATTATGTTGAATGGACCATTCAGGTATTATGACCTAAACTGCAGCATCAAACTATGTGGGTTTTAATCCCTAACTTCTGAATAGGGTACATAGGACACCTCCAAGAGGTTCAATTGAAACCAATGCTAAACATAGGTTCTCCATATTATGGGTGAACATCTCGAATCAACCTCAAGGTAAATCCTATTCAACCATTCGGCACAGCCTCATGGGGCGTTCTGATTCATCCTCCCCTTTGTGAAATCTCCCCTCATGGGGTGGACCACCTTGATCTGCATCAAGGGGTGTTCTAATCCACCATATAGGACATCATCATGGGGCGTAATGATCCTTTATATGCATGGGTTCTCCCTCATAGTTATTCACATACATGATCTGGATTAATGGTTTTCCAGATCATCCTTATAGGCCATCCTCAAGGGGTGTACGGTTCCATCATAAACACAGGTTCTCCCTTATAGGGATGCACTTACATTATCTGGCTTAAGGGGTGGTATGATTAACCATCCAAATAACCCTAAATAAGGTATTATGATCCAACCATTCAAGTGTTACATCTACATTCCTAGGGATGTAGATCAATGATCTTCTTTAAGGGGAAATCTGACTGAACATATTGGTCCACACCAAGGGTCATCCAAACCAATGGTAAACCTAGGTTCTCATACCAAGAGACACACCTCCATAATCTTATTTATGGGGAATTTGATCAACATTCATTGTCCTACTCAAAGGGAATTCCAACCAATTGAAAACATAGGTTCTCTATCATATGGTTGAACATCACTGGTCTGGTTCTAGAGGATCTTTGATCAACCTTCGTGGTTCACCTCCAGGGGTACTCCAACAAATGGTAAACTTAGATACTCTTTCCTTGGGACACACCTCCCCGGTCAACCTAAAGGGTTGTTTTGATCAACCATATAAATATTACTTAAGGGGTGTTCTTATCCATCCACCCAGGTGTGGAATCATTCCTCATAGGGGAGAACCTCTTTGATTGGCCTCAAGGGGCATTCAGATCAACCTTACAGGTCCACCTCAAGGAAATTATAATCTATGATAAACATAGGTTCTCTCTCATAGTGATTCACCTCCCTGATTCATCTCATGGGGTGTTCTAATCAACCTTCTAAATATGGTTGAATTTGAATTATGATCCAACCATGTAAGTGTTACATCATTCCTCTTAGGGATGCAGCTCCCTTATATTCCTCAAGTGGGAATTCTGATCAAGCTTATAGGTCTTCCTCAAGGGGTTTCCAAACCAATGGTAAACAAAGGTTCTCAATATCATGGAATCACCACTCGGATAAACATCAAGGGGGAATTTGGATCAAACTCTTGGGTCATCCCAAGGAGTATCCAAACAAATGGTAAACATACTCACTCCTTCCAAGGGTTGCACCTCCCCGATCTTCTTTATGAGGAATTCTCATCAACCATTTAGGTATGTCTCAAGGGGAGTCCAAACCAATGGTAAAATTAAATGACGCATCCTAAGGATACACCTCCCTTATTAGCCTCAAGGGGAAGTTTTATCAATATTTGGGGTTTGCCTCAAGGGGCCAACAGACAGATGGTAAACATAGGTTCTTCATACTATTGACACACCCCTGGATCATCCTTAAATGGAATTCTGATATACCTTTTGGTTCTACCTCATGGGGAATAAAAACCAAGGGTAAACATAGGTATCCCTCCTAGTTTTAATCCTCCCTAATCCTTATCAGTGGTCGTTTTAATCAACACCTCCAAAATTCACCTCCATGGGGCATTCTGATCCATCAGTAAACTTAGATGCTCACTCCTAGGGACACACCTCCCAGATCATTATCCCCAGGGTGTTTTGATCTACCCATACTATCTTCATAAGACATTAACTCCATGCCCATATCCACAAGATGTTAAAATCATGTCCCAATCAATCTCAACTAGATGTCATGATTTGTCTCAACATGATGTAATAATTGTGAATTGACCCAAAAAAACTACCCCATGAATAAATGTGGGATGACTGAGTTAAAACGCCTTGGAATACATACTCCTCTAGTGTTGTTACCTATTGATTGAAATGAGATCCATTTGGTTTTATGAAATAAGATTCCTCGTATGATATGACCTCCCAGTAGGGATAATATTAGTGACAAAGGCTCCCAACATCCAAAAATTCCCAATCATTCAAAACATGATTACTCACCAAACCAAAATTTTCTGCCCTATCAATGAAAAAGCAGTATGTAATGAATAACATAGTTTAACTAAATGGTTTCCACAAATAAATGGAACTGAGAAAGAGTTCATGAACATGAATTAAATCTATGTGGTAGACCGTTACTAAGAGACGATCTCTAAGGGGAAATCGAAGATTAGAGAAATAGACATCCCATAATACCACTTTGATAAAGTTGTATACATCATCAATAAAGATGATGAAACATGATCTCTTATGAAAAGCGGGAATTTGGGACAATAGAGAGGCTAGTGTACACATTCCTTTTGACTCACTAAAAGGCCCAAATGAATGTTTCATCAATAGAAATTATGAATCCAATGTGAAAATCTTCTATTAAACATAGGGACATGTAGTGTTATGTCCTCAACATAATATAATTTCAATGAATATGGATATTTTACACTAGGTCCTACCATGAAATAGTGGGACCAACATGGAACTCAGCATAAATTATTGTAGTATGTAGTTGGGAATCCTTGGTTTGTGAAATTTTCATCATGGATATCTCTCCATATTTGGATTTTTGGACAATTTAGATGCATTGGACATAAAATTTACTTATACCTATATTGATGGATGAATTACCATTACTTACCTGCCTCATAATATTTGAAATAACAAACCAAGTGCCTATAGGAGTTTGGGTTGGAGAAATACTAATGCAGTAATCTGACACAACTCCAACCCTGCCACAGCTTCTGCCATGACAATGAGTTTTGGTTGAAAAAAGCCTCCATCATCCTCAAATATTATTCAATAAAAGGTGATAAATTCCCCCATTCTCAAGTACATTCCAAAAGGGATCATTCCGACAAGGGACATGGCCTTCCATTACCTAGATGCATCAGTACCTCATCAGCATCGCTGCCTATAGGGCTACACAGGGGGAAGTGAATCCTTATTCTGATGAAAAACCATTCCAAGAGTCTCTCCCTAGATATATCCTATAACTCATTCCCATGTTCATGAAGAGGTGGGGGATACATGAGTCACCATATCTATGATTACTTCCTGGGAGCTTCCAATGATATTACACATCAGGCTCCGTTAGTGGCCGTAATGAACAGTCACGTAGGCCGATTAAATGGTGGACCATACCCCTACTATGTCAAACCTAGTCTAAATCACAAAATTCCAACATTATAGGAAGGATTCGAGGAATTATCAACATGGGGGATCATCATAAAAAGATCTAGAATCCATGACCATTACAGAAAGGTCTTGAAAAATCCTTGTAATAGGTGAAAAGGGATCAGTCTTCGCCGAATTGAGATCGAGACCTCATCCGCCTCATGGGAAGGTCAGGTTGACTCTATCAATCACTATAATTTTCAAATGATGTCGAAGGAAAACATTTAATGGAGATATGTAGTGTATAATTTGCTTTTGTTCTATCACCAACAACAACAAAGGTCCTCCCCGATCATTCAAAAGTCAACATGTAGGCCATACTCAATTTCCATCTTATCAGAGCATAATTTTCCCCAGTCCATTGATAACCAATATGGAGTTCCACCATGTATTCCCAAAACACAATATAAAGGTGCTCACCATATTTATTTTAACCAGCCTGATGGTCTTATTTTTACTCTAACCATCCAATGTTGATGTTATCCACACTCTAAGGAGGTAACCTACCTTAACGAACTATCTCAATGAAGAGAGGAAAATACTCTCCACTTAAGATGAAATCTTGGGAAATGAAAAGTAATCATATACCATTGAGACTTGTATGATTCAATGGATACATACTACTTGATAATGTATTTTCGACCCCAAGTCAAAGAGTCTAAGGAATGAAACTGATAGCTCAAGTATATCATCAGGGAAGTTGAGGTCCATATGATCCCCAAGTCCCTCTTTAGGTATATGCAAGTGGTGGATGTTCTGGACCCATCTAGGGGATCACAGTGTATCCATCTTCATAAACTATAGTTTCCCTCATCTTTACATCTACCCAAGAAGTTGGATATCTTTTATGGTTTGGGATTACTCATTAGGATTGTGAACACCTTTATGAGGCCCAGACATATGATCCAACGATGTGCATCATTTCCCCAGTTATTAAGTCATCGGTAAATACTTTATCCTATAGGGATGTGATGATGTATATGGTAGCATCCACAAATGGTAACCCAGAATATAATGAATTGATTAATCCCATAGTGGATCCTATTTTTGTCATAATTAATTATAATTTATCCATATTGGTGACACCACCTATCTATCAACTAGTTCCAATCAGAGCATGATGTGATGAAGAACACAAAATTGTGAAAGAGGGCCTCTATGAGGTTCTAGCCAACAACCAGTTATCTGTTGTGTTTTGTCCACCTAGAACTCTAAACATTGACATACTGGAGTCCCTCACCAAGGGCCATACAATGTATTCCTACCAGACCATCTGGGTGATGTTTCACCACCTCTGTGATTTTTTACATTACCAACATAGAAATCTAGGGGAACCTGAAGGATAATATTAAATAGTGTCAAAGGTTTGAGATGGAAGAACTCATTGTGTCTTAGCACTATAATTCACCTAGATACCATCATACCCTCCATACATGTTTATTTGAGACAATCACTATGCTCCTCTAGATAATGGAAGAGGCATATATGAATGTGAAAATCCCTGTAGGCGTAAAATATGTTTATCTCCACTTAATCCATATCCTGTGACAACCTAGATTACCCATCAGCGAAGAAAATTATACTCTTGGTATTGTTATGGTAAACATGGTCATCCACAACCTTCTAGAGGATCAGGAGGATATGGGCACAAAAACTTGTTTTCACCAAGAATATTCAACCGAAGGAGTGACATAGTACTAGAAATACACTAATAATAGTGACCACAACCTCTAGAAAAGGGAGGTAAATTCCTATGTGGATACACTAAATAAGTTTTTGCCTCCTATTAAGAATATTAATATGGTTAAATAATAGTTTAGGTCATATATTCCATACATTGTTACACAAATTAAATAGGTAGATCCCACAGTAGCCACCTCACTCCAACCGGTAGCAGAGCTGGAAAGGATTATCAATGATTTCATTGCTTATTAGTACCCAGATTATGGCACTGTCCGATGACATCTCATATCCCATCTAGTTGGGTAGAAATTACTCCTTTTACAATTTCCAACAGTTGAGATCATAAATAATACACATCAATATTGTGAATAAGAAGCATTTAATGTAAATATAATTATATTTGATTCCCCAAACCCACCCATGTAGCATAATTACCCTTCTCAGGATCTTGTTCATGCCACTCCATAAGCCGTTGCATATTCTTACGAAGTTGACGTACATGTAAAATAATTTTTGGTTATGGATCATCATAAAGAAATATATCATCTTCAATATGATTTGACATCCACTGTCACTACTCATCTCGAGGCCCTAGAGACATGAAATGTGGTGATATCGCCTAATGTAATGTCGTATCTAGAATTGATCACTGAAATTTGAGGACCCCCAGAATTTTGGAACTCTATCTTGCTTCGTTCAATAGCATGGGTGACCTAATTCATGATTTTTACCACATTATCTCATGGTGTGGACCCATGCTGGGAAAACTAGAGTAGAATGATTCTGCTAATCATTAGTGTTTCATCCTAACATTGTAATTATATTCATTCATTCTGTATAACCAACTTCCCAAACGGTTCATCGCTAATTGGTAAGTCCGTCAAATATTGTTACTCTACTAGTTCAAACCAACCATTTGCAATAAAATTATTTCTATCCACTTTATGTTCAAAAAACCCTTATGAGTCTGTCCATAATTTTCTCACTATGTATAAAGTACTCACATTATCCTTTAATATGACAATGACTCAATATTAGATACAGACAATGTGTGTGGGGTATGTCAAGACTGACATGGTCTCTACCCACATCACCTTGAACATCCTTGGTGGGTTATAGGAATTCTATAACAAGGCTCAACATCTTGAAGAATAACTGGTGTGGGATATATAGGCATGACCACTACCTCTTCTTTCATCTCTGAAGAGAGATTCTAATGAAAAGATTATCATAGGGGTAATGGTATATGAACCCTAGTTTTAAGACTTGTGGACCCTTTTATATAAGATCCTCTCTGAGTGATATCCTATCAAGTGTAGCCTTACCTAGTGCTGAACCGATATGAACCACCACATAAAGATGAACCGGCTAGATGAGAAAACATGGCCCAAGCCCCTCTTTATAGCCAGGCCCCCATAATTCCCTTATCGAACAGAACCAAACATACATATTCTTTCAAAGATGAACACGTCTCGGAATATTTCATTTTTTCCATCGAGAAGGGGATCTTGAAGTTTCTATACTATATGGGGCCCTAAAAAGCTGGATGAACATTCCATCATTACATTTATAGTACCAAAATATTCTGAGAAATACGACATAGGAATGATATGTGTTCATGGATTGGCTCCATGACAAAGTGGACAATGGTTTGGTTGTGTTAGTCGATGTCCCAACATAGGAAACATATATCTTCACCAATCCCGACATCGACAGTGAGGGTTCAAGTAAATGGTAGTAGGATTTCATCCATTGAATTAAAATTTATGACCACATGATTGATCACATAGTAGTCTCTTGCACCCCTGGAATTATTTTTCCCATTTAGGCTATCCAAAACCTCCTAATGATTTACTACCTCCTCCATCCATTTCATATAAATCTACATCACAACCCTCTATGTCTCATATGTATAGGTACTGATGGTGTAAGTGAAATCAAAGTCCCATTATAGTGAACAATCCATCAAATAATCTTGCTAACATCATGCCTCCAGAGCTAGGAATCACGCTAAGGGTCTTACAAACAATGGAAGACTCCACCAATGATTAGAAGGAGTATGACTTTGTGAATGTCTTCAAGCTAGTAGACCAAATCATGGTTCTTAATAGTGAGTAATAATAGGTAATCCCAATGGGTACTTCTTGATGACTCAGTAAAAGAAAATGTAGAGGGAGTTTTAAACACTAGAATGCACTGGACGACACCACAAGCCTTCTCGTTCATGCTACTGAGACTAGGAAGTAGCTGTTGAACAAATCTTAGAAGGAACTATCCTCTCGGCCCACTATAACTGACATGCCTCAGAATCTGAGAGTGTTGGATGAATGAGAAGACCATCCATGATCACCCCAGGATCAGCCATGTCTAGCCAAAGATAGGACTCATCTATAACATAATCATCTGATAGTGGTTCACAGTGGGTTAGCTACTCATCATAAGGATATTGACAGCACCAGTATGAACTTGGTGACAAAACCAAAAATTTATGTTCTGCCTCCTACCTAGGAACATCCCTCTATGGGTAGAAACATGAATTTTTACCAATTGTATGAAGTTTTGAAGAACCTCACCAATAGTAATTAAATTCTATCAATCCTCAGATGATTTTAAATATGTGAGGCCCTTAAAGAATCATTGATATGCCCCTTATATTTCAAAGTAGAGGTAGCTACCACAGAGGTATACTATGTAGAGGCGGTTGAGTGAGAATAATTACAAGATATCAAATCATTCTCTGAAGATTATGAGGGAACCCTCATGAAAGGGAACATATGAACTTTGTATCTCACATTCGAGTTTAATAGCGAATAGATGATTTTATTCCAGGTCAATGTTGGTTATGGGATTAATCCCATAAAGAACCAGGTGCTCCATGAGTTTTCCCTAACCGAGGAATATATGAATCCCTCCAACCTGATGATAAAGGGATATTATTAGACCGAGCAGAAACAATGTGGTAGGATTCATTTGATGACCTTGTTCATTGGACTGATATAGAGTGTTGAATTCAGGGTATTATAATAAGATATGACCTATAATGCACCGCTGAGTAGGATTTTACTTCATTTTCATGTGAATATCCCCTCATCATATCACCCGTGCTTCAAATACTCCCTCACCATTTGATTAGGGTTGCTCTAGGTGATATGTCTCCCTTCCATTCCCATGAATCCTACAACCTGGATGCCAATTATTAATAGATATATATAATGAATTTAAAGAATATCTAGGTTTAGTGAACAACAACTATTACTAGTCCATGGGATAACTTGAATTATGTTTTGATTCCCTAGATTCTTATGTAGGAACTGACTAATGAAGATCTAGTAGGTTGTTATTTTGTCTATGAAAAAAAGTGTTCCAACATTAGTAAAAGAAATGAACATCCACTTATTACCTCATACTCTTACATAGGGGAAGCCTAGGTGATACTAGAAGCACCCAATATTATATGGTACTTATAGGTTCACCCTATAGACATCATTTTAGAGTAGTCCTACATATTCCATAGTGTAGGGTTGAATCGCCAGATGCCGACTCACCGCCATTATTTGAAATCATGAATCAGATGTGTAGCTGAAGGACATATGTAATTGGTTTGATATCTACTATCTCCATGGTTTCAGTAGAGAAATGGCCCCACATTGTATATTCTTTGTCCATCAAAGCCGTCAATTGTACCCTTCCTAAATCAGATGGCCCGTATAAAACCCCTCCCATTTAATATCCGAACATAGTTGATTAAGAGGATTAAAACGATGCTACTACTATATTTTAAGAGGGTGTCTCCACCACCACCGATGAGATAAATTACATGTACCTCAGTACCGTGGAAGATCTAAGGCCAACCCTGAGCAGGGAACTTATGGTTCCAATGGAGAAGCTGAAGTATTTGGTTTTCCTAATGTAGCACTACATCGTCATTCCATAGACTTATGAGGAGATAATAGGATGAGAATCTCATATTTTCGTCCATTGTCTTTATGTCCCTATGAGATATCATGGTTTCAAGTAGCCTCCCAAAAAAATACATCCCTCTCATCATGCAGTGGTTGAGTCTATGGTTGATAAGAGTTTCAAATAAAACATCATCATGAAATTCTAGTACACCCAGTGTATATCCAAAATAATTCCTATCAGGAGGAAGATCATGCAGATCATGTTATTTATCATCTTATGGGATATCAACATCCGTTACCTGGAGGGATACTTTCCCCATACAGTGATCGGTCTATTGATCGATTCTACAACTCGGTTACAAATCCTCTCTTTTATTGATGGATAATATTGGTAACACACGTTTTGGATTTCCCCTAATGGCGAGGAGTCTACCACATTCTAAAATACCGAAGAGGAAATTTTTTATCTGGTAATTCCCATATGTATAAAGAATATTTTGAACCACTTATTGTGGGGCCATGCATCACATCTTCGAACTGATTCTCATGATGATGGTGGAATTATATGAGGATGACTTGGTGCTCATATCCCATTAGTATCATGCCCTACTCAGTGACCTTGAGAAAGTTTTCAGAATCCTCTACTATCATAATTTGAAGATGAATCCATTGATGTGTGGACTTGGAGATAAATTTGGGTAGTTTCTCATATTCATCATTAGATATACGGGAATTGAGACTGACTTAGATAAGATCAAGGCCATCAACCAAATTCCTCATCTGAGAGAACACTGCGTTCTCTAAGGAATCCAAGGAGAAAAAGCCAATATATGTTATTTCATAAAGAATATGTAAATAAGGTGTAATTCATTTTATAGGATCAAGTTGAAAAAAAACCATGTACTAGTGGGATAAATAATTCTCGGGCACCTTTGATGAAATCTTGCAGTATCTTCTACAGCCTATAGTTTGGATGCCACCCATCCCATGGAATACTCTAGTCCTCTATGTGACCACCTTGTAATTTTCACTTTGTTCCATTCTCACCTAGAATAAAATTTAGTATGGATGGAACAATTTATAATATATCTACATCATTACCTCCAATACAGAGACTAGATACCCACCTATCGAGAAGAGCTGTCTATCACAGGTTTTTTAGCGGAGAAGTTGAGGCATTATCCACAACATCGTGAAATACAACTACTGTATCGATTAAAACCAATAAATTATATCCTAAATCACCCCATGTTGATGGGTTTAATTTCACACTGGTCATTTATTCTTCAACAGTTCGATTTCTCCTTCATTCCATAGAGAGCTATCAATGGCCAAGTGTTGGCGGAATTCCTTGGGGGCCATCCACTCCATAATGTTCAGCCCTTTGATATGGAATTCACATATGAGGATATCCTCTTAGTGGATTAGTATGTTCCTAGTTTCTAGATACTCTTTCATGGTTCCTAACAAATCCTGATTGGTATAAATATTTATTATACTAATCTTAATAGTCTGGGCATGGGGGTCATATTAATCACCCCAAAAAGGTCATCACAACATACTCATTCCTATTACTTGAAGTCCACACAAAAAACAAGGAAAGGAATCAACTATTAATTTCTAGCCTCAAGCTCACTCTCATGATTTATTTCCCCACCTACATGTGATATAAGACTCCATGTTGGTCCCCAAATAAATTAATGGTGATTATATAGTCAAAAATAATTTTTTTCCACCACTAGAGTTTTCCAATTATGTGATGAACCAGATTCCATATCATCCCAAATTGACTCATGTCTCTCGGTTATAGAATGGTGGAGCTGATGCCTTGGAATTTCTGGCTGCATCTCATGCAGATTATGACCAGGGTGACAATTTTATTAACGTGGTGCATAGGAGGGCTCTCACTCATATCATTTAAAATGATGGAAGGAAAAATGTAATGTAACTTTCTACCATTTCTCTCATTCCCAAACCCACAAGTTCCCCCATAGTAGTGGGAACAACCAAATGGAAAAATCATTTCTATAAGTATCTATAGCATGGTATTCCTTTTTCAGATCGAGTCGATCATTAGTGAATCAATTAGAGTACAGTGCATTTCAACCTCCTATGTGGGCCCATCCTCAAGAATACAAAAATAAAACATTGGTTTGGAGGAATTATACACTATTTCATCCATGGAGATGAGATTCTCTAATTTATGCAAGAGTTTCATGTAGTGTCCTAACGATTCACTATTTTATTTCACCCTTTCTCCAATTTTTAAACTAGTCTTGTATTAAAAATTTTAAATATAATAACAAATTTAAATTCCCCATTGATTCAATTATTCAATTTTTATAACTGATAAAAAGAGATATTTTATATTTTTTGGTAATTTAATTGTAAGAGGAGGTCATTTAGAGGGCCGGAGATGAAGCAGAATGAAAATGGGCCAAACTGTATGGAATCCCAAATATATGTACAATGTTTTATATTTCTCGAGAAATATGTGAATCTAAATGGGTTGAAATTTTGAGAAATGATTCATACCTAAGTGGTATAAATCTCATATCAATACACACAATCAAAATTCATCCATCTCATGTCCCAAATGAACTAATCTCAATAGGGAACCAAATCTGTATGAAGTCAAATGTTAGGTTTGATATTTTGGATATGTCACTAATTTATTTTTTCAAATGGAAACCAAATTTGATATGGTTATATTAAAGATTCCATAAAAAATTTATATGTTTTAAGTCAATATAATTAAATTTTCCAACCTAATACATTGAAAGAAGTGGTATCTCAAAATCAAGGTGCCCAAAACCACTTCAATATTTTTCAATAAAAGGGAACCATGGGTACTTCATTTGGGAGTTAGACAATGAAATAAAGTTCCAAAAATATTGTATTTGAAAGGAGTCCTTTAATCAATATGGAGATACTGTTACTACCAATACTCAGAGGGTTATCTTTTGAAGAAAGGATTCCTTCATCGAATCCATCATCACTTTCTCATGTTGTAATGCTTGTGTTTGTGTAATAAACATTTTAGTTCCTCTTCCATTTTGTCTGTTTTATTATTTTTTATTTAAATTGGTTCTTCTATACTCATACTATTTGGTATATAAATCAGGAGTATAAATTTTATTTGGTTATACTCTTTCCAGGGACTTTATGAATACGAAATGTTTCTACATTACCTACAACACCCATAGAGGTGTAATTATTCTTAGTAATTGATCTACCTATATTCATATTCAATTAATTTTTTTGAATAAATGAGAAAAAGAAATTAAAATATTATTATTTATTAATTTGGGTTTTAAATTAAAATAAACTATGCAAGAAATTGAAAATTCACACAAAAACACGTGAGGTCGAGTAATTTTTGAATTGTGAGAGTGTGATCTTAATCGTTAAAATAAAATACCCGAGATCAATTTGTAGTGTTCAAATATAATACCAAAACACAATACATCATCATTTCTACAATGGATATGTTCCATAATTTACCACTAACCATAAACTATCACTGGAATATCACTCAATGAATGGTCATATGTTTTATTTCATTAAATATTTTATGTAATGATAATTTATAGAGGGTTCAGGGGGTAAAAAATTATTGGATCATAGTTAAGTGGTTATTAATATAAATTTTAATGAATTACATGAATGTTAATAGGTAGAGATATATCTATTATTTTTTTTAAATATATTTCTTAATAAATATCTTCTTGTTTCGTTTTCTATATCTCATTTAAAAAAAAGGAAAAAACTAAAATCTACTTCCACCAAACATATTCATCATATTTTCTAACCATAAAAAATAACCCATAATTTAATATTTTGTATTTTTTTCCTTTATTTTCATTATACATTTAAATCATTGTTTTGTTACTGCCTCTATAAAAGAAAACACTGGTTTTCCACCCTGGTCCACCTAAGTACCAAAAAACCACACATCATTGGAAAGAGCACATGAAAACACCTTTCAAATTAGATCCATTTCCAAGGAGTCATGTTTCTTAATCAGATAATTAGAATTTTTTTATATTTAATTTATCCTTATGTTTTCAATTTTTTTTATTTTTCTTTCCGCTTTCTATTTTATTCTTTTTTACTCTCTCTTGTATTCTCTATATACCATCAATTAAAACGTATTATCATGATATTATTAGCAAAAATTATTAATTAATCTATATTCTATGATTTGTGACATGATCCCATCCTGAGTATCCCTTTTATCTGGACACTTAGTTTGAACGCTACCCTAGGGCTCGAATCAAACAACCTCAATCTATGGGATGTATCGATATTTCCCAAAATGGGGAATTCCTCTAATCCATGAACATTGAAATTGGAAAAAATTATAAATAAAACCTAATAGAAGAAAAATGGATGAGAAAATAACAATGAATTTAATATAACTATTTGAGAATTGGTTTCACCAGATATTAATTATCAACAAAATTGTATTGTATACCCAAATACCAAATCAGACATATAAATAGATTATAGATTGATAAAACTTCTAAAAAAATTCAAATCCTCTCTATAAATGATAATAAAACAACTCAAATTATTTAATGGGGTTTTCTAAACCCTAAAAAAAATTTCTCAAAATATCAAATAAATCTAATTGTATTTTCATTCACACTTTATGGAATAGCAAAGGAGGATGTATAATTTACAACCTGAAGATGTATCATGTTGGAACAATTTCCAATGTATATTTATGAAGATATTTTTCCCAGCATAGAGGACCAGTTATATTCAAAAATAGATCTTTGGGATTATGCAAGCTTATGGGGAGTCAATGTATTAGTACTGTGAGTGATTCAAGATGTTTTATGTAAACTCCCCGCATCACCAAAGCTGTGAGAAACCCATCATCCATTAATTATAAAACGTCCTCACACATAGGAAGAGGGTAATAGTGGAGGTGAATTATGGAGGGCTATTAGTTGATAAAAAAACTACTACACATACATTTATCGACAAGATAAAACAAAACTCCCAACAATTTGGAAATTGTGGTACACTACATGTTAGACGAGTGCATCAGGTAAGTCCATATTCTCTTAAAAATAATTTAATAGATACCATTATTGAATAATTTACCACTATGGTGAGACATATTCATTTTCCTAAAAAGTCATTTCAACCATCTCCTACAAGGACTTATGGAATTTTCACTGAAACAAACCTCCCAACTGACTGGTTACCCCAATTACAGGGGATAGATGATTTCACCGTAGTACTCCCTTGGAGACCATATCCATAACAACTTAAACCACATACATATAAGAAGTATTATTCATTTTCACCGATATAAAAATAATTATGGAATTATCAATCAAAAATTTTGCATGGCTCTCGAAAATAACAAATTCCCCATTTTCTATAAAATTTACAGTAACCATTACCATACTAACAAGTTATCAAACAACCCCCTTGAAATTTGAAACCCAACCATAAAAAATTCAAAAAAAATTTAATTACCAAATGAATGTAGATTCTAGCACTGATGAACGTTTGAAACTAATATATCGTAATCAATATAATGATATGAAGAGTCATGGTTAAAAGTTGATGAAATTGAAGAAACAAATGAGGTATATTTCCACCAAAATCAATGAATTAGTAAGAACATTAGAAATATACAATCCTAGAGTACTACTCCAAATACTAATGGGAATGTGAGTGAAATCACAATGAGAGGTGAAATAAAACAACTGATACATCTACACCTATCATTCCAATAGTATTTACCACAACTCTTGGGAATCCCCATTCAAGACCAACTGGTGAGCATCCCATTAGAAGGAAAATGTTGTGATTTTTTTCATAATGTTCCTCATAAAACCATTCCATTGATACATATAATTTTAAAATATAATAATATACACTATGAAGAGATGAAAAAATAGGTTTTTGATACATTCAAGCATATAGATATCAATATCCTTATACATGATCGAGTTAAGAAAATCATATGGTATGAAAAATTATTAAACGAAAATTTTACCAATCGATGGTGGCTCAAGATAAACGAGAGGATCAATCATGGATTGACTATTTAAACACTCATTACACCAACTCAAACCATTCCAAAAAAGTTAAAGGATCTAGGGACATTCATCGTACTATGCACCATTTGGGAGTAATACTTTCTTGATGATTTATGTTATTTTGGAGGCACCATAAATGTGATGCCTCACTATATATTATATAATATATAGGATGGTGGGTTAATGAAAACAAGAGTAGTGGAATAGTTTTTGAATAGAGCCACAACATATCCAGCGTGTGTCCTTGAGGATCTACTTGTTCGCGTAAGAGACATGAGCTTTCCTTATGGTTTATAGACG
This sequence comes from Viscum album, assembly GCA_963277665.1. Lineage (NCBI taxonomy): Eukaryota > Viridiplantae > Streptophyta > Magnoliopsida > Santalales > Viscaceae > Viscum > Viscum album. The sequence continues at coordinate 868,108,945 of OY728120.1, forward strand.
ATTAGAATAGAGGATGATCCCATAAATTCCGATGATCCCATTATCTTTTGTAGAAACTTCCTCAAAAATGAATAAATTATCATCAATGTACATGAGGGTACACATTCCATGGAGTTTGGATATGAATTTGGGATAATTAATGTTACCTATTATATGAAGTGTCCCTTAGAGGGCAATTATACTTTTTTATCTCCCATTTAGATCCACCATGATCTACCCCTATGGAATTTTATTATCATATTTTTAGATTGATTATGATCATTGGTTCTAGTTTCATGTCTAAATGAACTTCCACACCTATTTATAAGTCCTAAACCTCTCTTGGGTGCAATTTTTATGGGGATTCATATTCTGATTTTGATAATGATCAATCTAGTTATGACATGGTTGATGAGTATGGAGATGGATTTTAGTCATTATTCTCTAATTTTGATGATTTATATTCTAATACTAATGTTTATTGTTCATATATTTTAGTTCATTCAATATATCCATCCATACATCACCTACCTACAATGGAACTCAAGCCATTCCCAGCAAATCCCAAACACTCATACATATTTAGTGGTTGGATATTACATTTTATCATTGCTAAAAATACCCCATTTGAAGATGAATTATAAATTTTGAGTCTTTAGATGGAGAAAATCTTGGAAATTGTGTGGACCTTGGAAGAAATATCATGTATTATCCCCTCCACATTCATGCAGTGTATTCTTTTAGATGATGGGCTTAAACCAGTTAGGTAGACACAAAGGATATTGAAAGAAGATCCACTAGATGTTGTTAAAAATAATTTGTAAAAAATTTTAAGGCACATATAATTTATCCCATTTATTATTTTTAGTGGGAGAGTCCTAAACAGGTTATGCCTAATAAATGATGTGAAATTGTTTTTAGAAAAGAGGGAGATGTGTTAATTGCAATGAGAGTACAAAACAATTGCATTGTGTGTATTGATTATATGAAACTAAATCAATGCACTCGCAAAGACCATTTCCCCTAAAATTTAGTGATCAAATTTTTGAGAGACTAGAGTAGAAGACACACTATTGTTTCTTGTATGGATTTTCAAGATATGTTTTGGTTCATATAGCTCTTGAGGACATAGAGTAGACAAAATTCCCTTGTCTATTTGGTATATTTTCCTACAGTAGGATTCAATGTAAACCTTTCAATACCCTAGGTACCTTCAAGAGAAGCTTGGTGAGTATGTTTTGAAATATAATTTATACATTCATGGATGTATTTATGCATGATTTTATTATGTATGGACTTTCATTTTATGAATTTATCTTTAAATTTATAATGTTTTTGGATTACTATATTCATAAGAATATTTGAACATTGAAAAGTGTCATTTTATGGTAGAGAGTGGAATTTTACTAGGGAATGTTGTGTCAAAATATGGAATAGAGGTTGATTTATATAAGGCTGATATTGTTTCATACTTTATATATTTTTTATGTGTGCATGATCTTATATAATTCTTATCTTATATAGGCGTTTATCGACACTTCATTCAAGATTTGAGTAAGATCGTTATACCCTTAATTAAATTTTTTAAAAATGATATGGACTTCATTTTTAATGATTCATGAAGGTTATCATTTGATGTGCTAATGAAACGTTTAATCCCTCCATCGATCATATAGTCTCCACGGTTGGACATTCAATTTGAACATATGTGTGATTCTTTAAACTTCATAGTTTGAATTGTCATAACATAGAGGGTGGAGGGTTGTACACATTAGATTGCTTAATTTTATAGGTAATTGGAGTCAAACCAATAAAACTACACAAGTATTGTAAATAAGTTTATGGTCATCATATTTTCTTTACATAAATTATTTTCAATTTTTTTGGATTTATTGTTGTTTTTTTACCATGATGCTCGGAGGTACCTCTTGAAGAAACCAAATACAAAGCCCAATTTTTTTTATGTTTTATCCTTATTAAATAATTTTATATCAATATAAAGGATAATAAATGGTTAGAAAACATGTTGGTAGACCACATGAGTCATATTACTCACACACTAAATGATGACACATTGAACCAGGTACAACTTCAGGACAATTTTCCCAATGATAATCTTAATGAACTCTCAGGTACACATCCTTGGTATGCAGATTAAGTGAACTACATTGCTTCCTCTAAAATTATTGAAAATCTAATGAAATTTCATGTCCAAAAACTAAATATAATTTCTAGGTTTTATGTTTGGTATAATCCCTACCTAACGTGAAAGTGTAGTGATCAAGTTATTAGGTGTGTTCCTGCACATGAGTTTGAGTCAAATATGAATATATTCCCTAAAATTTAATATGCAGGAAAATTTGGACCCCAATGGAAATCTACGAAAGTCTTACACTATAAATTATATTGAAATAGATTATTCAATAGTTCTCATACTTTTTAAAAATTTTCCTCACATTGTCAATACATTGGAATCATTTCTTGGAGACACGAGATGCCCCAACAACCCATATTATTTTGAGATATTTTTTTAATCAAGGGGAATTTATATTTTGGTTCCTTTTACACATTCATTTGTGTTTTGGTATTTTTTGGGTCAATTGATTATGTTAGAAAATTGGTGGAGGCCAAGGCCTCCAAATCTAATGACGATCTTATTATAGTCGATTTGTTCAAGGCATAGATTTTTTTTGTGGGGTTGGAGTACAAAAACCCATCATCTGTGAGAAAAGGAAATTTTTGTCAAAAGGAATTTGGATTACCTCCTTTTTAATTATTGGGTGACAACGCAATCATTAACACCATGCCACAACCAAAAAAATGGTGAAGCTCAGGTTTCAAATCATGAGTGAAAAACAAATTTTAGAGAAAACTATGTAGCCAAATAAGATGGATTAGAGATAGTGATTTTATAATGAATTTTGGGATAATAGGACAACATAAAAAACTCCCACATATATGTCCCCATTTTTGATTTTTTTGTAAATCCTACCCTCTCCCCAAATAGGACAGGCATCAGGCATATTGGGATATAAATAAGTGTCAAACGGACTTGTCCCAAGATATAATCCAAAGGAAGCTGCAAATTCAAGATCTGGAGGAGATTCAATTTTCCTCATATAAGAACTCAAGTCTCTAAACGGAATGATAAAAAGAGTATCATGAGAGAATGATCCAAAAAAATAAGGTCCATGCACTGGACAAAGTCTTACACTACAATTAATGATGGAAGGTGTTTCAAAATATGTTTCTTTCCAGGTGGTTAGGTCCATTTGTTGTAAGTAAATTTTTTCCTTATGGTGTAGTGGAGATCGAAAAAGAGGTCACATTAAATATAATTTCATTAAATGGGAAACATTTATATAAATATATTGAGGGACTTCCTACCAATGCATTTGATTTGATCACATTTCAAAAAGCTTTCTTCAATTGAAAATATGAGTTTGTTCATAACCCTTTTAATTTTATATTACTTATCCTACTAAAAATTCTACATTTCATATTCATATATCATCTTATAGGTTCAGATTAATAAATATGAAATATTTTATGTGTGGGTGGGGGTACAACATTTTGGGGTAACTAATTAAGGTTATTCATTTGTTTGTTTTTGGGTGTGTGTTTTGTGTTAATTTACAAAAAAACAAAAAACAATAAATACACCATGTAACATGATAATTTATATATGGAATATATAGAAAATTAATTTATATATAATTCATTGGCGGAATTATAATAATGAGAATGATTTAATTATTAAGGTTTTATTTTTATAAATGTTGAATTTGTTGCTGATATGATTGGTTGTTTCATAATAAAACCTTTTTTATTTAGACACCATTTTTTATGATTTCTGTTTATGGAAAAATGGTTCATTTATTTCTTCACAAATTTTTTTAAACAACCATGAATTTTTAAATTTCCCATACTCAATTGAGGTTATATCCACATTTGGTAAAAATTAATATTATATAAATGGTTTATCAAAAAGTTTGTTTTTATTTTGATCAGTTTTATTACGGCTCTGAATTGAAAAATTCATGTGTACCTAATATCCCATTGTTTTATAACCTAAAAAATCAATATATATATATATATATATATATATATATATTTATGTGTGTGTGTGTGTATGTTATCTTAATAAATATAGGAGTGATAAAATGTAAAACACATGGGGATATATTTTTTGGGAGTTTAAGGTATGAATTTTGTTAATGCTTGAGATAGAAGGTCTTCAAATCTGATTACAAAGGAATATGTAATATGTTAGGTTAATTAAACACGGTAGGAAGAATTGATTTACATGACATAAATATACTACATGTGGATGGATATATGATCTTGAAATGGTTTTCACACACACATACACGTGTCGAATTGATGGCATGGTATACCCATAACATATTTCTCTCTAATTAGAATCATTAATATTACTTGATTTTATTTTGTTACAATTTATGAGATGATAACAATCAAATTTAATGATATTAACACTTTATGGGATTATTACTTTTCCTATATTTCTACACTGGATTGAGGAATATGAACATGCATATATTGTCACATTTGTTTTGAATACATTATTTTAGTTTTGGCCTAGTAGTGAAAATGGGTACATGTGTGGGTGTGATCGCAGTACAATTCACTATTTTATTTCACCCTTACATAACTTTTTTAAACTAGTTTTTTGATTAAAATTATAAAAAAAACAAATTTCACATCCCATTTGTCTCAATTATTATTATTTTTTTCACTGTTAAAAAGGGAAATTATACATTTTTTGGTGATTCCATTATAGTATGAGGCTATTTGGAAGTTCAGAGATGTTGCAGAATAAAAATGGGCCAAACCGCATGGAAGCCCAAGGATATATGTCAAAAAATTTACATGTCCCTAGAAATAATTGCATCTAAATGGTCTTCCATTTTGGGTGATTATCCATCACTCCGTTGGATACAACACATATCAAATCACCCAATCCCTACTCATCCTTCTAGTGGACCAACCAAACATATATGTCTAGAGAAATAAATCTTCTCGGTGTCGAAAGATAGGTTTATTATTTTGGCTATGACTATTATTCTGTTTTTCTAATGTCCACCAAATTTTACATGGTAATATTCATGATTTTATCCCGCAAATTTTATATTGCTTATATGTACAGATAATTCGATTTACTAATTAAAAACTCATATAGAAATTGTATCTCAAAATATGGGTGCCCAAAACCACTTCCAATTTTTTATTAAACAGAACCATGGGGACCTCATTTGAGAGTTCAAACAAGGAGTTAAGCGATAAAATTTTGGAGTTCTATAGGATTCCACTAATCATATTTGAGGTTTTTTAGCCCCATATACTCAAATTTAGTTCTCTTGAAGCAAGGATCCCTTCATCGAAGCCTTCCCCTATATCATGTTGTAAAGTTAGTCTTCGCGTAATAAACTTTATAGTTCTTCTTCTATTTATTTTATTTCTTTTTAATTATTTTATTTTTCTATATTTCATTATTATCTAATAATACTTTTTGGCAAGGAAGTCTTGATTTGAAACGTAATTGGGTAATATCCTATTGATGACTTTTGTGAATGCCAAATGTTTTTTTGATGACTACACTGCTCATAGAAGAGTAATTATTCTTAGTAATAGATCTACCTCTGACCTTATTTGTAACACCCCGAGCATCCATGATACGCTTCTCATTCAATAATTCAATAGCTTGCATTGTACGCAACTTCGAGTTCTAACACAACGCAAATGAACAAAATAGCCATTATGAATAGTATTAAACACATTTTAAATTTATTGAAATTTTATATTTCATAATGGACTTCATTTTTGTATTCGTAATATCAAAATTAACCTATGTTGAATTTTTTGTAATTTTCTGAGAACTTCTATTTTTTTATGAATAGTGAGAAATACTTAAAAAATATTTTTAATCAAAATAATTTATAGTGATAAATTATAATATTGGGTTGTTTTAAAGTATAATTAGAATATATTTTTACCATTTTATACAATGGTGGTCATTAGAACTAATTTAACATTGAAATTGGGCATAAACAATTGCCAATCTTTTGATATAAATTGTTTCTTAAAAACACGCTATTTGTTGCGACAGCGGGAATTAATTATAAAATTAATTAATTCAACTTATATGTTTGGAATTTTTTAAAATATACAACATTTTTTAATTCTGAATATCAATTATTTCTTAGGGTAAAATTTTGGCATTGTTCTGAAAAAGTTCTATTTTTGATGAATAGTGAAACCACTAAGTGGTAGTTAAATAACTGATTTTTCATTTAAATGAAATATTACCACTTTTGTGATTTGATTTTAAAAAATCCGACATACATGGTTTTCATTAATAAGTAAAATGTGGTTCAATGAGATTAAAATAATTTTTGGTGAATAGTAACTTTTAAGTTCTTAATCGCGATTAGAGGTAATTAGTGTAGTTTATGGTAAAAATAATGTTTTAATAATATGAGATGAGCTTTACACATGTCCTACCCTCATTTGATGTGCCATGTCCGACCAAGAAAATCCATGGGTCTACTTGGGGACCCCATGGAGCCACTTTAGTTAGAAAATAACATAAATACCTTTTATTAAATGTTAATGTAAAAAAATGACACAAACATGAAATGTTTTACTAAAACAATTTTTACATGGGGTTAAACAAGTCATATTTTTTACTATAAATAGTCATTGGAAATATAAAAAGATTTCCTATATCATAGTAGTTTTTTAATAATTTTTAGACATTAAATAATTTAAATTATTTATGACATCATTATGATGCAGCGATGACCTCATTATTTAACGATTTTAATAAAATGAAAAGATAATGTACAATCCAAGGCTTAAACTTGTCAAAAACCGTTTGGATGAGTGGATTTAGAACCCTTATCACCTTACCCTCGAATTATATAAGTTTGGGAACTCTAAAATCCGAAACTCATTTTATAATAAAGTGACTTTTCTTTACATTCCAAGAGTGCCCCTCCTCTCCACTTATAAAAGGCCCCCACCTCTACCACCATACTCACACTTTCAAAGCCCTTTGGCTCGTCCAACCTCTGCCGAAATACTATCCCAACATCCCTACCTTACTCCTAGAAGCCTCATGTTGGGAAGAAGTCTTCCCAAGGAAGCCTTTACCTCAAATGAAATGAGTTACCCAATTTTAAGGTAATGTCTTCTCTTATTTTATTTTGTTTTATTTTGCTTATCCAAACCCCTAAACTCTTTTTATTCCTTTATTTTGTAACAACACCAGTATCCTCAATATACTAGGATGTTGTTATAATGAGTATTCGATCTACACTTTCACACACCTACATCTAATGGTTAAAGAACATACGGTTTCTGTGGATGGAGAATTTCTACCTCACGAAACGATGATTGTTCAACACTGATAAAATTCCTTCAAAGGTGGCCATTAAGATGTCACTCTATTTATAAATGATATATAATATGTTTATGTTTTACTTAAGGTTCTGTATTTTTCATTTATGGCATAACTTTATTGTTTCTATTATGGGTAAACACGATATTTTCATTTTAGGAAGTGCGGACTACCGCCCCTCAAAGTGATTTGAATCATTAATGCCATATGTGGGATGTATAAAGGATGGAGTAAATGATATTATATATGATGTTATACTGGAATTATAATATACCTTTATATCATTAGGATTTCATTAAATACTTAATAGAAATGAAAGTAGCATTCATGCGTACGTACGGCTTACCGTCTCCATGAACGGTGCATTTCATTTCTTACCTCTAAACGTTATGGAATATTATAAATGCAAGTATATACTGGATATATATGAGATATAATGGATATATCACCAAATGAACAACTTTTAATTATAAGAATGTTATTTTTGAATCAAGTACCTAATATCGACAAAATGACCGTTATAAACATAAATAATTACATAATGTTCATAACATGGTAATAAGGGATATAAAAGGAATAATGAACATGAAAAAGGTTCTTATGTAAATAGGAATTAACTCTAGTTTATTATTCAGGAGGTTAAAGAACGGTCGAGTCAGGATAGGACGTAAGGTAAGGGAACTTCTTAACCCAACTTCCATTCTTTTTTTAATCTCCTACATTCAAATTATGTCATGATGTTATTATGTCCTATTTTGTATTTTTACTTTCTTTATGTGTACCTATAGTGAATACACATAATAGATCTATTTTATTTTAAAAATGATCTTTTCAAGGACTTCGTCTCAATCTCCTTTCATTGAGGCATATTTGGTTTTATACACAACTTTCTTTTATACGGTGTATAAACCCATTTGACTTTTAAGTTTTTTCAAAAGGAATCTTTTTATACGAAGTGTTTTACTAAACGAAAAAATGGGAATGTTTTTCTTTCTGTACATATGCGGCGACAACGACTTCTCCGTCGCCGTGACCATTATTTGAGTTTCGGCTTCCTCTACAAGCCATCATTTTTTTTAATGAAAAATAAAAACAAAGTTTTAACTTTATTTTATTTTGGTATTGAAAATGATTTTTAAAGAGTTTTTATTATATCAACGTGTTGTATTGATATCTTGTGATTGAAATGTGGAAATGTTATGTTTCCTTTATGAATGTTTTATGTGATACGATTATGTTATGGTTTATGATATGTTTAAAACTATTCATATGATGAATGCATTGGACTTAATAAGTGACGGGTGGAGCCCGCTATAGCTCCTTGATGAATCGGTAGGTCTCATGAGACAAACTAGTGTCTTGGAACGAGGCCTTGACAAAATCTTATTTGTGGTCTTGGAACGAGGCCTTGACTACGTGGTTATGGTAGTCTGGCATTATGCATTCCATCATTATGAAAGTGGTTATTGATATTGCATGTGACTATTCGACCAGTAGAATATCCATGTGAAGAAGTAAATTACATTATCTCATTTTACTTTAGCCATATTATGTTGATGTTCATGTTTAAAAGGCTTTTGTTTTAGTCATACATTGCCTTAAATGTTTATGTTTATTTATGAAAGCTTCCACAATATTGTTATCCTTACTGAGCATCTGATCTCACCTCTTTCAATGTTTTAATATTTTCTAGGATGTTAAGAAGTATTTTATGAATGACCTGCAGGGATAGTCTGAAGAGGATATGAGTGTGGACTATGAAGACTTTGTTATTAGTTTTTCACTTTATGATGTCATGTAATACTTATGAATGTATCTAGTGTTTCCAAATCTACTAAACTAATCGGTCTTTTGAGACATGATCTTTTGTGATCATGCCAATGTTACAAATTAATGCACCGACTCTGGGTAGCTGGGGTCGGGGAGTTACAGTTGGTATCAGAGGCAGTTTAGTACTAACCTTGGAAGCTAGATTTAGATAAACTCTGATTAGACCACATAGCCCGAAGATAGACTTTAAGGATTAGTATAGAAGAACTTCCTAGAATTTTGGTATTATAGAGATTTTGTGATTTTTCCGAGCAATACATCCCTGTCTGGATACGAGCAGGTAGAGGCGGCTCTGGCACAGATGTACCTAGGGGTAAAACCCGAAAACACCGCTTTGAGCTAGACTCGAATGGGAACTGGTGCATGACAACGGTCCTTGCTGCACTCTTGGTTACGACACTCCTGGGGGATATGCTTAGGATAATTCTCATTTTCTTTATAAACCACTATGAAGGGTTATGATTATATACTTCCTCAAAGAAAATATTCTTTTTTATGATTATGGATTATCTCCATAAATAGTTCAATTTATGTAAAGTGTTTTACAAATATGGAATTATGTATTTTGATTCATAAACTAATATAGTTTATGCCATTGTTTAGAAATGGCTCCTATTGGAAGGAATGGAAACTGTATCAATGCACGCACTCCGTGTAGGGATTTCCCTCCTGCTCAAGATAATTATTGTGGAACTGGAGATACAACTGGTGCTGATCGACTTATTACCATACTGGGACAACTCACTCAGGTTATGAATAATAACCTTACTCGTATAGAGCACCCTGATCCGCAACATGGAGGATCAATGTTAGACCGCTTCATGAGGAAACAACGACCAACATTTAATGGGGGTACAAATCCATTAGTATCTGAGCAATGGATAAACACCTTATAGAAAATATTCCACACCTTGGGGAGTAGCGAAAGGGAGAAGGTTATCATGGAAGTTTACCACCTCACTGGAGATGCTGATCAATGGTGGTCTTTGATTCAAAATACAAAGGAAGATGAAGAAGTATCAAGTATGTAATGTAGAGATTTCAAAGAGCTTTTCTTAGAAAAATACTTTCCACATGACCATCGAGCAGATATGGAAAGGCAATTTCTATGTCTGAGGCAGAAGGAGGATGAGAATGTCGCAAAGTATGAGGCTAACTTTACAAGGTTAGCGAGACATGCTTCATATTATATACGTAACCCGAGAAGTAAGATTGATCGTTTCTTTGATGGGTTAAAACCATTTCTCCGTAGAGCTTTAGTATCAAAATCTTTCTCAACATACGAAGATATTGTCTCATGTGCTATCAAGACATAAAAGGAATTCTCTAAGTCTTATGACAACAAAGTAAAGCAAGAGAAGAAGAGAATGGTGGAACAAGAGACAGATAAAGGGAAAAAGGGAAATAAGGATTTTCCATTATGTGATAATTGTGGGAAGAATCACCCTGGTACTTGCCTAAAAGGAATGAGAGTTCGTTATAAATGTGGAGAAAAAGGTCACCAGGCACGTGATTGCAAGGGAAAGAAAGAGGCTATCAATGTTGAATGCTACAATTGTAGGGAAATGGGGCATTTTGAAAATGAATGTCCCAAGCGTCAGGGAAACTTACCTCAAAAAAGGCCAAGGGATCAACGACAATCTTATGTTGTAACTACAGTTGAAGCGGAATAATTAATGTATTGGTGCTTTTGGACTCAAGGATTATATTCTAGTTATTAGAATAATGTGATATATATATAAGGATTGTACTGCAGTACTTGTTGTTTCAGTAAGGTTTTAATATGATGAAGGATATCATAGTTTTAGTATGTGACAATAAGAGAAACTTTACTTTTTTTGGGGAATCTGATAAATTGATTTTGGAAATAAGTGACCTTTTAGAGAATGTCTGGACAATGGTATTTTGGATAACTATAAAGGTTGGAGTGGATTAAGTTTATCTTTGGATATTATTGTTTAATGTTAAAAAATTTATGATGATTATTTTTGGAATATTATAATACTATAGTTTTAGGAAAAGGACTACCTGCAGGGTGGGGCATAACCATCGCATCGGACAAAGCTGCAGGAATCGAACCCACAACCATAGTGCGACAGGCCTTTATTTCCTACCACTAGCCTACATGGAGTCCCTGGTTATTAAAAAATAATTTTACTAATCTAAATGGTATGTGTTAACATTTGGAACCTTATACAATTAGGATAAGTATAATATTTTTGAGTTTTATTATCTTTTTGAGTGAAAAATGAGTTGAAGGTTGAAAATATAATTGTCAAGAATAAATATTTATATACCTATCTCTTATTCAATGAATAAATTAATTCTTAAACATTAGTAAAGGGATATTAAAATAAAAATATGTGTTATCCTAATACCTTATGTCTTGTTGAACTAATGATATTTTAAATCAACATAGATTGAAGGCTTTGAGGCTCTTAATTTGACAGTTGATTGTGATTGATGACCTCAATCACTCCCTAAAAATATTTATGTTTTTCCTCCAATTATATGTCTCTAATTGCCACCAATGTTCTCCTAATCGAGATCATAATTGGGTGGTTACTTTTTCATTTCTCTTTCCCTCTTATTAAGGCTAAATTTTATTAACCTTACTCCCGATGTGGGTTTTCCACAACGGTATTTTATATTTTGAACATTTTATTTTCGAAGAACATTATCAAATTACGAGGATGAAATTTATTGAAGGAGGGGAGAATGTAACACCCCGAGCTTCCGTGATACACTTCTCATTCAATAATGCAATAGCTTGCATTATACGCAACTTCGAGTTCTAACACACCGCAACAAAAAAAAGTACTGTTATGAATAGTAATAAACACCTTTTAAATTTATTTATATTTTATATTTCAAAATGGACTTCATTTTTGTATTCGTAATATCAAAATTAGCCTATGTTGAATTTTTTGTAATTTTCTGAGAACTTCCAATTTTTTATGAATAGTGAGAAATACTTAAAAACAACTTTTTCAATCAAAATAATTTATAGTGATAAATTATAATATTGGGTTTTTTTAAAGCATAATTAGAATATATTTTTACCATTTTATCCAATAGTGGTCATTAGAATTAATTTAACATTGAAATTGGGCATAAACAATTGCCAATCTTTTGATATAAATTGTTTCTTAAAAACATGCTATTTGTTGTGACAGCGGGAATTAATTATAAAATTAATTAATGCAACTTATATGTTTGGAATTTTTTAAAATAGACATCATTTTTGAATTCAGAAGATCAATTATAGCTTAGGGTGAAATTTTGGCATTATTTTGAAAAACATCAATTTTTGATGAATAGTGAAACCACAAAGTGGTAGTTAAATAACTGATTTTTAGTTTAAATGAAATATTACCACATCTGTGATTTGATTTTCAAAAATCGTACATACATGGTTTTCATTAAGAAATAAAATGTGGTTCAATGAGATTAAAATAATTTTTTGTGAATAGTAACTTTTAAGTTCTTAATCGCGATTAGAGGTAATTAGTGTAGTTTAAGGTAAAAATAATGTTTTAATAATATTAGATTAGCTTGAAACATGTCCTACCCTCATTGGATGTGCCATGGCCGAATAATAAAATCCATGGGTCAACTTGGGGACCCCATGGAGCCATTTTAGTTAGAAAATGACATAAATAGCTTTTATTTAATGTTAAAGTAAAAAAATGACACAAACATGAAATGTTTTACTAAAACAATTTTTAAATGGGGTTATACAAGTCATAATTTTGACTATAAATAGTCATTGGAAATATAAAAAGATTTCCTATATCATAGTAGTTTTTTTATAATTTTTAGACATTAAATAAATTAAATTATTTATGACATCATTATGATGCAGCGATGACCTCATTATTTAACGATTTTAATAAAATGAAAAGATAATGTACAATCCAAGGCTTAAACTTGTAAAAACCCTATTGTATGAGTAGATTTCGAACCCTTATCACCTTACCCTTGAATTATATAAGTGTTGGACCTCTAAAATCCGAAACTCATTTTATAATAAAGTGACTTTTCATTACTTTCCAAGAGTGCCCCTCCTCTCCACTTATAAAAGGCCCCCACCTCTACCACCTTACTCACAATTTCAAAGCCTTTTGGCTCGGCCAAACTCTACCCAAATACTCTCCCAACTTCCCTCCCTTACTCCTAGAAGCCTCACTTTGGGCAGAAGTCTTCCCAATGAAGCCTTTGACTCAAATAAAAAGAGTTACCCAATTTTAAGGTAATGTCTTCTCTTATGTTATTTTGTTTTATTTTGCTTATCCAAACCCCTAAACTCTTTTTATTCCTTTCTTTTGTAACAACACCAGTATCCTCAATATACTAGGATGTTTTTAAAATGAGTATTCGAGCTTCACTTACACACACCTACATCTAATGGTTAAAGAACATACGATTTCTGTGGAGGGCGAATTTCTGCCTCACGAAACGATGATTGTTCAACACTCATAAAACACCTTCGAAGGTGGCCATTAAGATGTCATTCTATTTATAAATGATATATAATATGTTTATGTTTTACTTAAGGTTCTGTATTTTTCATTTATGGCATACCTTTATTGTTTCCATTATGGGTAAACGCGATATTTTCATTTTAGGAAGTGCGGACTACCGCCCCCTCAAAGTGATTTGAATCGTTAATGCCATATGTGGGATGTATAAAGGATGGAGTAAATGAAATTATATATGATGTTATACTGGAATTATAAAATACCTTTATATCATTATTATTTCATTAAATACTAAATAGAAATGAAAGTAGTGTTCATGCGTACGTACGGCTTGCCGTCTCCATGAACGGTGCATTTCATTTCTTACCTCTAAACGGTATGGAATATTATAAATGCATGTATATACTGGATATATATGATATATAATGGATATATCACCACATGAACAAATTTTAATTATAAGAATGTTATTTTTGATTCAAGTACCTAAGATCGGAAAAATGACCGTTATAAACATAAATAATTACATAATGTTCATAACATGGTAATAAGGGATATAAAAGGAATAATGAACATGAAAAAGGTTCTTAAGTAAATAGTAATTAACTCTAGTTTATTATTCAGGAGGTTAAAGAATGGTCGAGTCAGGAAAGGATGCAAGTTAAGGGAACTTCTTAACCCAACTTCCATTCTTTGGGTTAATCTCCTACATTCAAATTATGTGATGATGTTATTATGTCCTATTTTGTATTTTTACTTTCTTTATGTGTACCTATAGTGAATACACATAATAGATCTATTTTATTTTAAAAATGGCCTTTTTAAGGACTTCGTCTCAATCTCCTTTCATTGAGGCATATTTGGTTTTATACACAACTTTCTTTTATATGGTGTATAAACCCCTTTGACTTTTAAGTTTATTCAAAAGGAATCTTTTTATACGAAGCGTTTTACTAAATGACAAAAAGGGATTGTTTGTCGTTCCATACGTATGCGGCGACAACGACTTCTCCGCCGCCGTGACCATTATTTGAGTTTCGGCTTCCTCTACAAGCCATCATTTTTTTAATGAAAAATAAAAACAAAGTTTTAACTTTCTTTTATTTTGGTATTGAAAATGGTTTTTAATGAGTTTTTTTATATCAACGTGTTGTATTGATATCATGAGATTGAAATGTGGAAATGTTATGTTTCCTTTATGCATGGTTTATGTGATACGATTATGTTATGGTTTATGATATGTTTAAAACTATTCATATAAGGAATGCATTGGACTTAATAAGTGATGGGTGGAGCCCGCTATAGCTCCTCGATGCATCGGCATGTCTCATGAGACAAACTAGTGTCTTGGCACGAGGCCTTGAAAAAATTTTATTTGTGGTCTTGGCACGAGGCCTGGACTACGTGGTTATGGTAGTCTGGCATTATGCATTCCATCATTATGAAAGTGGTTATTGATATTGCATGTGATTATTCGACCAGTAGAATATCCATGTGAAGAAGTAAATGGCATTACCTCATTTTACTTTTGCCATATTATGTTGATGTTCATGTTTAAAAGGCTTTTGTTTTAGTCATACATTGCCTTAAATGTTTATGTTTATTTATGAAAGCTTCTGCAATATTGTTATCGTTACTGAGCATCTGAGCTCACCCCTTTCAATGTTTTAATATTTTCTAGGATGTGAAGAAGTATTTTATGAATGACCTGCATGAATAGTCTAAAGAGGATATGAGTGTGGACTATGAAGACTTTGTTATTATATTTTCACTTTATGATGTAATGTAAGACTTATGAAGGTATCTAGTGTTTCCAAGGCTACTAAACTAATTGGTCTTTCGAGACTTGATCTTTTGTGATCATGCCAATGTTACGAAGTAATGCACCGACACTGGGTAGCTGGGGTCGGGGTGTTACATTATTCAAAAAATTATTTGGAATGATTGAGATACTAAAATTCACATATTATTATTAAATATTTGATTTTTTATATTAAAATAAACTAATCATGAAATTTTACAATTCCTGAAAAAACACGTGCGGTCGAGTAATGTGTGATCTGTGAGAGCACAATCATAATCAGTAAAACAAATGACATGAGATCAATTTGTAGAGTTAAAATATATTCAGTAAACTCAATTCATCCTCATTTATAGAATTGATAAGTGCTTTAATTTACCAATGTATGTAATCTATCATTGGAAGATCTATCAATATTGGGTGCTTTGATTGCATGTTCTGAAGATATATGAGGATCTAATTCATTTCATCTTTGTGATTAAGTTAACTATCATAGCGTACGGGGGGTAACAAATTTGGGGATCCTAATTAAGTCTATATTAATCTAAATGGTATTTATTAACATTTATGTGATAATGTAGAGTTATATTGGATATGATTTTTAAATTAGTGTTAGAAAAATATTGACTCAATTCGGTTTCTTAATATTTTTTTCAAAACAAAAAATAAAAATAATAAAATATAAAATATTATTGTAGAATAATTATTCATATTATTTTATAAACAACAAACAACCCCCCATCCTTATAAGTTTTTTATTTATTTTTTTGATGCTTTCATAATACCTTTACGAATTTTTTTAAATTAATGTCTCTTTGAGATAAGACCTTAGTCAACCACACTACTACACATTAGTACCAAAGAGCCACACTTCATTTGAAAGAACCCATTATAGAGTCTTTCAGTACTATGGTTCCCAAGAAGGATTGAATATCTAACACTATATTCAGAGTCTGGGACACATATGTCCCACCATGGTCTGTGACTATATCAAGTACACCAAGAGCTTTATCACATTTCAAATCCATTCCAACTTTATGCATCGACAACTTGGGCTTATCAATAACACCAAGTATTATTGTCCCTTTGCAGTATGCAGATAAAATGTGGTAGGCCTATATCATCATGTTATTCCCCTAAATGAAGTTAAATTCTTGAACCATGATCGAATTCCTCAACTCCCACATGATACATCTGTTTGGAGTTCCTCACTCCATTATCATAAATAATGGTACCATATTTCGAGCTATTATGATGAAGAGATTTTAGACCAAGTAGAATATCTGGCCAAAACACACTCCCCCTATCATGAAGAAGCAAATGTAAAGATTTAGGAGTTCAAAAAAAGCCTCTTCTACATTCCACAATATATGGTGGCATAGAATAGGGAATGTTATCATGATAAACCCCCAACAGTTTTTGGGATTATCATATATTAACTCAGAATTCCACCCCAATGACCCCATATTCCCTAGTGTATGAAAAAGAGGCCGTCTTGCCCATTTAGATTAATTTTCCATCACTCTGAATAGATATCTAGAACTATTAGAAACCATATAAAATAATATAATTCTATCTTACTAAGCTAGAATCCCACCAAGAGAAGAGGCTCCAGGCCATTCATAGTCTATAAGGGAACCATAACATGATAGAAAGTGCATTGAAAAGGAAGGCTTTCATTCTTTCTTTCATACAAGGTGATACTGTAATGGATATCATAATGACATTAATACCTTCTAAGAAGCCACCAAAGTTAAAGACCAAGAGGGAAGAACATTTCACAATTCACAATGTCAATTCCAATGTTTTATACTCTTGGATCAACATGTATAGAGAGAGTATAAAAACTCCTACCAATTCCATGTTCCTCAAATAATACTTCACATAATGATCTATATACATCCCTATCACATGACATTTAATTGTGAAATTACCTATCCTCACCATAAAATGTTGAACTGTGTGTCCATGTAATGATCAAATGATGATAAACAATGTGATTAGTTTGATAATTATGACTTTAATCAAATAGAATCCCACTGTATAAGAATTAAGACATCTCATTGTGGGTGAGCCTTCTTTAGAATGGGTTATGTGGCTGTTAGCCTCATTGGCCCTCCATTTATGTTGGGCTTTTCACTCCACAAATAATACAAAAATCCATTTGAGACAATGGAAAAAACTTCAAAATCTATGAACTTAAACTAAGAACCCGTGGTCATAGCTTTAAGACCAAAAAATAGAAGCTTCCTTATGGTCTAGGAAATATGACCTTAAATTATTTTCAACGCCTAGGTTATTTACCCCGGATCTACCCAGGTCTTCAACCCTATGTGAAGCCGAGTCCTTAGCCTACCTATTGAATACCATTATTTAGAAGAATTTTGAATATCAATTTTCTATTTTCCCCATCGGTGTCATCAAATTCACTATGCCATGGAACATATAGTGTTGAATCCCACATAAACATTTCATCAATCCATTTATTCAAATCAATTCATTCATAGTTTTAATTTCTAGCATCTTTCAAATCCAATTGGACCCCATAACGGGGATGGTGCCTATAAAAAATGGATGCCTCTCGTCCTAAGCCAACACCCTTATGGTTATATGGAAATAAACTGGGAATCTTGTGTATCAAACATGGTTAATAGTGGATCCTTCATTTTCATGCCCTATTCGATACTCATGTAGATCTGTATCGCATGTTTTGAATATTCTCAATGGTTGATCCCTTCCCTTAATTCACCCACTTATTCAGATGTCTAATGTATTTGATTACCTCCTTTAAATCTCCCCATGTCTTGGTGTAATTTCCAAACCCTTGGGGTCACCCTTCAAGAATATTCCCATGTCAAGTAGGATGGTAAGTGTTATTGGGAAATATTGAACCTTTTATCTTCTCACCCTTACTTTGTGCTTCAATGTGTCATGAAAATACCCTCATAATTATTTTTTTTCTCATACTAATCATGAATCACGTGGGATTATGATCTTTGGTTGGGTGTGTACCTCTATGGTATAACAACAAAAAAGATACCAAGGTCCAAACCACAAGACCTTTAACATGGAGTCCAAGTCCACGCATCATTACTTTAATTTTTTTGTGAGTCTACCAAGGGAATGTGTTTTAGGAATTGAGGCTCCTTGTTCCTAATTCACATATGATTTTTCATTATTCCACACATATCCTTTTTTTAAATTATTCATCCCAGAGTTCGAACTCTACAAACCTAAACATGGAGCTGAGGGTCCAAACTCTACATCCATAAAATATGAGTTCATTTCCAAGTAGAACAACATTAAACTGTATACTTGTCACCTCAAGAACATGTGATGTGGTGCTTACCCACCATAAACCTCCTTCATGTTTGGGTTTTCCTTCTAAATCACCAAAAATATCCTCTTTGGATACTCAACATCCTTGATTCATGACATTAAACTATGGTCTTACTACATATTATATTGGGATACAACTAAATAAGATATTATCATTACCTCATGCCCAAAACATTGTATTCCCCATGAAAACCTTATGATTCCTTAATTCCATTTCTAGAGACGGTCACCCCTATGATGGTTGGTCTCTTACCATTCCATGTTTCCAAACTACGTGTTCCTTTATTCCAATCCTTATAGGATACACGGAGACACATATACATCTCATATTTGGAACATGTCACAGATTATTTAACCCTTTGTACCTTTCTACATAGGTTCCCATAGAGACAACATCACCCCAGTCCATGCATCATGACATTAAACTATTTTATCGTTTCTCTATGTCCAAACACAATGAACATAAAATAAGAGTTTATTTATAACAATCCTGACTTAAACCTATATGCATGTATTCTCATAAATATTTATTTGGCAATGGGACCTCTTTTCCCTCATTTATGATAAGTTTTTCACTCTTCCATGCTACCCATATTTGTTTGAGATTTCCACTTAGTGGTCTAAACTATATGACATTAAACTAACAGACCCTGGTCCATGATTTAAGACCTCAATCTAATTTCCACACTTGGATCCATGCTGAAATACCCTAAACATATCTCAAAATTTCTAAATAATTATTTCTATAAACCATTTTAATCCCCTAATCTGAGTTTAATGAAATTAAACTATAAATATCAACATTGTCAACACCCAACATTTAATAAGGATTCAAACGCATACAAAAATGGAATTCTACTTAATAATATATTACATTACCCCATTTGAATCTTTTATTCCTCATAAGATATATATGGGATGATACAAAACAATACCACATTCCCTAAACATGGGATGCCCTGCGATTATTGGATGTCTTTACTCCCTCTCCAAAGATGATTTCCCCCACCACTATATGTCTCTTACCATGCTGTGTTTTAGAACTATGTATGAATTGGTTCACTTAATTATGGGATACAAAGCAATGCATGGATGTCTCATCTCTAGGAACACCTATGAATTCACTAACCCTTCATACCTTTGGCATTTGTTATGGTCCCTGAATTATAACCTCAAAACTATATGTGGTTCATCATAAGGTGTGTATGTGGTATTTAATCTTTTATGGATATATCAATGTTAGGTTATATCTCTTCCATTCCACATAAATTCACTTAAAACCAATCTTTCCTAAGTCAAAGCTTCATGAATTGAAACAATTCTCCTTATATCGATGGCCCAAGAATTATGACATTAATCTATGTATTATTTGTCTCCTGATACTTGTGTTGCACATGAGATTAATAAGCCTCACTCAATTAAGGTAGTAAATATTTCATTCCTCAAAAATACCATCAAAATTAACACATTCATAGTACAAAAATCACAACATTAAATTAATTTCCTATAGTCCACGTTACATGACTCTAATATATTTTCCATGGTCCAGACTATTTGAAAATAATCATTATATAACTTGAATCAGGATTTCTTCACATGGTGTAGGGCCTCAATTG
Organism: Viscum album; assembly: GCA_963277665.1. Taxonomy (NCBI): domain Eukaryota; kingdom Viridiplantae; phylum Streptophyta; class Magnoliopsida; order Santalales; family Viscaceae; genus Viscum; species Viscum album. The sequence goes on from OY728120.1 coordinate 868,129,411, forward strand.
ATCATTCACGTCGAGTTTTAACTCATACATCACATGAACATCCTTGAACCCCATTCATCTAATGACCCATACCATATAACATAAAACATATAGTATCACCTACTGAACTATGTCTAGCCTAATTCCAATCCTTATGGCATATTTAGCAATTCTAATAATTTTTGTCTCCAGTCCGGTATTTAGATTCACTACCAAATCATCAATTATATAGGTTTAAATCACCCTAACATATTCCACATGTGTCCTAGGTATATGTCACATTTAATAAACATGAACCATCACTAGTCAGGATCCCTTCATAGCCTAATGTGAGGAAGGAATGATGTTATCATATGATTTTAAACTATTGTCTTACCTCGAACAAGTTTGGAATGCCTCTGAATAAGATATGGTCATACAAGGAATCCAAATAGGATTCCCATAATAAAAAATACCAGATGAAGAAAATACAATCATCCTCAAAACATGATGATAAAATGTTTCCATATACCATTTAAATTCTAGATTCCTCAAATCCATATATGTGAAGATTCAATACTCTCATTAGATAGGGTATCCCCTTACTATAATTGGTCGTCTACCACGCTATGTTTCATGGTCCATGTATTATAACCCTAAATTTTTCATCTCCGCCCCTTGTGTTTCACATGGAAAGAAGGTAATATTAGATTCCATACCCATTGGGTAAATACACCTTTGTTCCATGAAAAACACCAAAAGATACCCCATGATCCAATCTATATGACCATAAACTAGGAGTCCAATTACAATAATCAAGGATCTAAAATGTGGGATAATCCTCCAAGTAATGTGTTCTGTGATGGTGAGCCTCATTGGCCCTCATTCATGATAGGTTTTCCAGAATGCCACACTACACATATCGATTTGGACTACCCAATGGTTCAAACTCTAGACCATAAACTTGGAGGCTATGGTCAAAAAAAATATAGTCTAAAAATATGATCATGGTTTAAATAGAATGACCTTAAACTATTTATGATCGGTACCATATTTATGAAAATAAACAGAAAGATGTTTTCCATAAAATACAACAATAATTATTTTGTGACCTGCCGAAGGTTGTATTTCTTTGTGTGTGGTCTCCATTCATTTTACCCTCCTTCACACACACTCTTGTTGATGGGTGGGTGTCATTCAAATCGATTCACTATGTACTCTCTTTCATGATGCTAAACTATGACTCCAAACTTTTAAATGAAAATGGGATTCCCTCTTTACCAAAAATGAGTGAGAAACGATGGGAATATTGATGAAGAAGACATGTGTACCACATCCTGATCATATGAAAATAAAATGTGGGATGCATCTTGATGGCATGACCTTAAACTATACAATTCCACATCCTCATTAAGATATTTTCAATGGTATATCCATCATAGACATAATTCTATGTAATCCTATAAGGCATCATAGATCGTCACTCATGAGTCCTATTCCTTATATTCAGGTCATCTACCTATTTGTTAATTTGATCCGGATTAGGAATCCAAGAAGATGATACCCATGATAGTGGAGTTTGACTTTTCTCAGATCGCTAAGCCTATATCAATATGCAGTAACCCACAGTTGAATAATGTTGGGAGATTTGAACTCCATTCAAACATTCCATCACTTAATTTTTATGTTTTCCATTACCATCATTTGTATCCTCATCCACCTCCATGTCTGATGGAAACCCCTAAATAAATGGTTCTTGGCCACACTGGATCACATACTATAATGGGACAACATCTTTAAGGACATTTTATGACATTCTAAAATAGTTTTAATGTTTCCAACATGTTCAATGGTCGGCCGACTATTATTTTTCCACATTTCTAGGCTAATGGTATGGATTCTATGTTTTGAACATGGTTATAAGTTATCTTGAATCATCATGAAACTTTATTTGTGTTCCATATTATAAAAATTATTATTCACACTCACCAATTCCATTTTTAATTATAGTTAAATTCCCCTCTAATTACCCTATACATGTTCTAAAACACTCTATAAAAGAATGTCAGCTATTTTGAGAGCCTCTTTCTCAAGCCGGAGCCTCTCTTAGACCAAACACTCTCATATAAATGAGAAATAACATGGTCATCCCCTATTTCATGCAGCGAGCATAAATCAAATGGTATTAGATATTTATCATTGGTTTCCTCTTGCATATGAATTATTTGATAATAATGAAACATGTTAAAGAATTAAAAAATCAAACAAGCCAATTTTTTAGAGGGTCATACACATATTGGAGTATCTCTATTTCAAAATATCCTCTATGGATCCACCCCAGTGATCGAGAACTCGAGCATATCCATCCTTAACATAATGGCCTCCATGATATAATGATGCTCTATCAGGACATCTTTCTCCTCATAAACCTTGGAACATATGTCTACAACTCAAATCCGTTGTCGGTTCTACTCACCACCACCCTCATATATAAGGGATATTAACCCCACCTACTTGACCTTTCCTACATCCAAATGATCCTTCATACAATTAATGATCTCAATATAGGAATAGAAAACCACATTATGATTCTGTGCTATCTCCTCTAAAAGGGTGATATATCCTTCAACATCCTTAAATACCGGATATCCCTATGCATTGTGTTTCCTCTAGTCAATATCAAGAACATACAATAGCACTTACGCCCACTTCATAAGAAAATATTGGGACATCACATGTGGAATGAAAGAGTCGACCACACTATACCATTGGATTACAAGAAAATGTTAAATATATCTCACTTGGTTTGGAAGTTCACCAATCTGGGTGTAGGGGATGAATCTCTTCATGCATCTCCATCTCTTGTGGTGGATAATATGGTTGTCTTTATAGAAAAACAAACATAGATGTTCAAAATATTTCTTCATTGTGGGATCCAAAGAGAGGATTATTCCAAATATACCATTTTACTAATCAAATAGGTGTAGGTGTTGTGACATGGATCTTCTCTAATGGGATCTTTTTTATAGGAGATAATCCTTTGCATTGTCTGAATAAATTCCAATGACTTGATTTTTCTCTTGTTAAAGCCTCGGGCTAGAATTCAATCTTGCTTGTCTATCCAGACTTCGTGCTCCTTTGATGAATCCACTTGAAACCTTCATTAATAAACCCTCTTGAGTTCCTCTAATGAGAATTTCAATGGAAATATCATTCATAATTCACATAATATGATGAAAATTTCTCTTTCTATACTCGGAAATTTCATTGGGACTATAAATTTTCTGTATATAGCTTTGAATAAGAAGTATATCTTTGTTAATGTATAATGGACATTCTTGGGAAAATGAATCATAAAGCTATCGGAATTGGATCTTGAATCAAAATGTGGCAGTCATTTTATTTCAACCCCTTTAACATTAAATCATTCATTAACAAGATATTCTTGATATTTGATGAATACACCTCTAAAACCTTTACAACATTCATGAATTTTTTTAACTGATATATCTACTTCCAGGAAAGAGTTTAAGAAGCCAGAAGAAAAAAAAATTATTTTTTATACTTCAATAGCACCAACTCTTCTTGTATTCCCATGTCAACAATGTCCAGCCTAGCCATAATTTAATCCTTTTTTTTCGAATGAGTTTATCCATGCACCAATGACACTATCACATACATCATTTCCATATGAAAATTATCATTTAAGTATATGATGTACCTACAATTCCATTATGGTAATTAAAAAATAAATCTCTCATTCCAGCTAAATTTATTAAGGTTTTTCAAAAATAGATTACAAAAAGCAGTGTCCACATATTTCATTTCTCAAATAGTTGATCACTTGTAAGTGGACATGGTGTTGTATGTTCTTATGAACTTCCATCGAATGATGTCTTCAATGATCAGTACTTATGTCATCAGGGTACAAATATGAAATTTTCAAGAAACATGGATTTCGATGAATGTTTTGACCTAATTGACTATGTACCTTGTTTGTAGATGAGATACCCATGAATTCCTTTAATGTTATAGCCTGGAAAATTTCCATAAGTAGTAAATTCATTTATCCTCTCGTACAACATGGATATCAATGTGAAATCTTCAATTTCAATAAGAATCATACAACATGACTCCAGAATCGAAAAATAATTAAAAATCATCGATCAATGAATCCAAATAAATATCAATAAAATTACCCAGTTGTTTTGGTCCTGATATATTCATAGATAACATGATGTGTTTTCATTTCATGCATAACCACAGTGGGAATTTATAATTTACCAACATAACTAGCCATGAATTGTGAGTGTTGCATTGAAAACCAAACAGATTCAATTCATCTATAAATAATGTAAGATGAATTTTTCTCCTCTCATTTCCATATTCAGGATACTCATGAATAATTCTCTTACACTAAGGATATTCTACCGGTTGACATAGTTTCCCATCTTTATTTCTATTTTCTTTGTGCCACGTTAATTTTTCTATGGTCTCCTCACTTCCATATTGTTGCCTAAACCTTTGAATGATTGGAACGTACTGTATATTTTTTTTGGACCGGATTCAACTTTCTGGTGTTGTGTAGCACAAAAATTTGGGAATTCTCTATGTTATTTATTTCCTTGAGAAATAGTTAATAGTCATTTTAGTAGGCGTGTATTCATTCAAAGATCATACCCATCGAACAAAGAATTAATTTGAATCATATGTTCAGATCGAGAGTTCATTATATTTTGGTAATATGTCATTGAAGAGAGATTGTAATTTTGTAAAACTTGCTTCACTTCACCAGTTTCATTCATTCAATTTATACACCTTTAGTACGGAAATCAATGTAATAAATTTAGTGAAACCAACATACAAATGAGTCTTTTCCAAACACTTTAACAACTCAATATATTTTTGGGCAATCACAAAGTTCATCTTCAACAATCCTTGTCATTTCCTCAATATGATCCTCATCATCATTCACATCTTTAATAACATTCCCAAAATGTTCTTCATCATTATCCACATATGTAATCATATCATATGATCCCAAAAAACACACTATTATCCTAGCCACTAGTTACATTCTCTTTTGCCCATGTTTATTCCAACATTAAAAACTTGAATTTATTCCTTGAAAAATAATGTGTTATTCTAACTCCTTTGGACTAACATATCTTGAATAAAAACAGTGTAAATAAGAACAAATGATTTGAGAATGTTCATATGCATGATATTTTGAAAACATGATGAATTCTTTCACTTCGTATTCATATTCTCTTGTAAAATGATGGACATCCATCATTTCATTATTCATATCCATCCCATTTAATTCAGTTATATTAGTATGTAACCAAAGAAATACACAAAATATTGAAATATTGTAATTTTTCCATAATTATATGAAAATATAAACATAAAATATTATGAAAAAACTATAGTTAAAATGTCTGTGGAAATATATTTAAAAAATAACACATTAAATCCCATTAAAAACCGACCATTTAAACAAATTCCTCTTTAAAATAAGTCATCCTTTTTAAAATAAGTCAATCATTTCCAAACACACTTTCACAAAACTACAATTTATTTTTTAAAACATTTAAGGAAGCTTCATGTCCCCACAATAATGATCATTTAATATAGGGAGAACCTCTAATAAACATTTCAGACACATGAATAATTTTAAAAAGTCACATATGCATTTTCACAAACACTTTAATCATCTACATGACAAAGAATATTCTTTCATTAAAATAATTTCTCTATGCCACTCATGTTTATAATAAGCATCTCGTTATTTTTTGAAATCAAATCCAACTATTGAATAATGGTCAGTGTGCCCTTCCAATGGGTGTAATTATAAAACCTTATGGGTTTTAATTATGTGTGGTTTTTCACCTCCTACACCCAAATTTGACCCCCCATCTTCGTATTTCAAATTATAGATCTCCCTCATGGTTCTAAATAATGTCCATATATCTCGCCTTGATCCATAAACCTTTGACCAATTTAGTGGTGTTTGATTAATATGTTCTTCATAGAACCATTCCATTTCTCTCATCTTCTTTATTAAATGAGTATGGATATATATTGGATCAATGTTTTCCTTGTGGACCTGATGATGAATTCATCCTTTCTTTATAGATCGGTGGAGAATCATGCATGTTGTGATAATTTCTTGATCAAATATGGATCGACCAGTAATAATGAGCATTAAACGGGTAACTGTTATTGAATAATATAATTATACATTTTATCATTGGAGGATTGATGATATTACCTTAATCAATTTATGATATAATCCTAATACCATGATGGGGAGGTAAACCTGAGGTCTTATGGATCTTTGGATCGAACTTGATGGTTTGAGTTGAGGCATTATGGGTAATTTAATCATTAATATCCAACCAAATCCAGAAAAATCATACAACATCCACAATTTTCTCAAAATAAATAAAATTTTCTAAACCCCTAACTCAATAGAAGATTTTATCAACCATTGTGAAAGTAAAAAAAAATATAATCAACGATTCATGATCATGTAAGAGAATCCTCAACAAAATAGAATCCAAAAATTTCTATCAACCACTTATCCTAATATTTTGTTAATCAACCAATGTCATTTCCTCTTCCTTTTATAGATGATGATCATAGAGGAAACTGAGGAAAAAATAAGATAATCTTGTCAAGGTTCACCATATATTGATCTCTTGATGCCAGTAGATAAATATAACCAATAGGGGACGAAGGGTCTCCAAATATAAAACACATATCACCATAGGATTGGGGGAAATAAAGGAATAATGAAGGATTCATATTGGATTTTGAGTTAGAACTTGAACCAGAATTTAAAGGTGCCATAGTGTGATTATTCAGGGTCATGTCATGATTAAGATATCTAGAATAGATTTATTAGATCAACATCATGATGCCCTTAATCTCCCCCCATTAAAATCATATTCAATATTATAATCTAATATGACCCAAGGGTGGTTATTGGGAAATATGGGGCTCTCACCGGGAGCATCTAATGTGGCATTATAGATAGGAATATCATTCAACTATAAAATAGGTTTATGGCCAGAATTGTTTCTCATTTCATGACCTCTAATAGAATTAGATTCATTGTTCATGGTAAGAAAAGTTTAATCAATGGATTCAATATGTTTATGTTTTCCAATAATAACTTAAGATGAAAATGAACAAATCTAGGGAAAATAATTGTTTAAATATAAAAAAATTTACCATGCAATGATTTTTAAAACCATACCTGATATACTTGGATTCCAATTGTAAAACAAGACAATAGAGTATATTTGGAAACCCATTTCAAATGGAAACGTAAGGATGGTTTTATTTGAATGAGACACAATTCATATTAGTGGTAGCATTTCCAAGTAGAATATATAATTTCTATCATGCAGGGTAAGGATATTATTATAAAATAATTTACTTACATCAATTCAAATTAAAATCCTCTCTATGATCTAAGAAATTAAATGAACCATGTGAAATATTTAAATAAATCATAAAGGGGTAAATATAAGATGCTAACTAGCGGGATTCCACTATGATTATTTTAAGATAATGATGAATATGATAACGGAAGGGGTATAAATTTAAGGGGTGTTTTTTTGAAGACATGAAGAGAATGCTTGTGATGCTAGAATGAGACCTTATAAAAGTGAACTCTTAATATGTGTGATTATAAATAATAGATATATAGATGAATAGAGTTTCTAGGTCGGTCAAACCAAGATGATATCTAGCCTTTCACATAGCATTATCAAGTAGATGATTTTTTTATTTAAGGTAAAGGTGAGTTGTTTTCTATGTCGAGGCAATATCAGTTAATAGAATAATAAATTCGATGGTCTTGAATTCTCATTTTTGTGGTTCCTAGTTAATAATATCCCTCTTTTAGAATCCATCTTACATTCCAATTTCATAAAAACAAAACTTGGGTAATAGATAAATATCCTTCACTGGAACATCAATAAAGTGGTAGCACATGACACCTATTTTTTTAAGTCATTACCCAATTTCATCATTACGATGAATTACTAGTAGATGATTCATTATAACCATGAATATGTTGTGTGGATGTGAAATATATGATGCAAATAGATACATATGAAGAATAACTTCTTGCATTGGTGGTTGAGGATCCTGGAGATACCAAAGATATTATAATGTTTTGATGAAGTTATATTTTTTGTGTTACATTGTATGTGTTCTTACATCCCAATATATCCATAATCCCTGAATATCCACCTTAATAGATTACAGTAGAGTACCATTATGGGATGTGTCGGGAAGGATGATACTATGATAAAAATGTATGACATGGTTTATGCTAAGCTGTGTTGTGCTCTTTGGGTGGAAATAGAAAATCTGATAGACTGAATGCATAGCTCCCAAACACATATTTATCTTTTACTGAAAACAATTATGGAAAACCATGGGGATTACACCTCAGGAATGGTGTCATCAGCCTCATTTAAGAGGATTCGATTGAGTATTGATCATGACCCTTAGGGAGGAGGTAAGCCAAACCAAGGGTGATGGGTTAGATATAAAACACTTAGTATAGGTTTGAAACTAAATGTGTAAGGATCATTTATTCTTTTAATGATGGTGGTACTTGTTGAGGATGATAGGGGCGAGGTGATACTTGGATTCCAATTTTAAAATTGACAAGGAATATCTATTAGGCCATAGTAAAAGGTGATGTTTAGTAAGGTCATTTTTATGGATTTACAATATTGAGAATTCTACAGTGGAGTCTAAATCCACAGGTATAGTTAGCTTCTTTCAAGGGAAATATAGAACCCTATTGGATCATTCATAATAAATTAATATGTATAGGATATTCATTAATTTATGGATCATGGTTTGTTAGTCATTGAGGGAAGGGTATTTCCTGATATACATCTTAACATGAAAAAAAAGGTCGAGGGAAATTATCAAACTATACCAAAGTACTAGTTCATTTCCATATGTTTGTTACCTAATCATTAGTGGGGATTCCCTAGGCCTCCACCACATTCACTCCCTAACATCGACGAATTTTGAATAAAAATATAATATTGAATGAGTGAATTAGTATATTAAAATAGCAATTATGATTAGTTACACAATTGTTATAATGGGAAATGTTAAATATTTGTTGAATTTAGTTTCATTTAAAAGTGAGGATTTAAAGAGATATCATTTATGCGATATAAAAAAAGATATTCTCTCCCTAACAATTATTTTAAATTATTTATAATGGATTTTTAATAATAGTATGGTGGTTTTTCATTTTTAATAAGGTTAGATTTTGTGCTTCAAGACTTGAAATGTTCTAAGCATTGGGGAATTTTATAGCTATAATTCATGAATTATTTTTTTTATATTTCATTCATTGATATTATTATTCATGATTTTTTTCATGCCTAATTTATAATGTTTATGTGTATTTAATGAAAATGGACACTTAGTATGAATTTAGAGAAAATAGATGAAAAATAAAGGACGAATCTGGATATGTCAAAAATATTTAAAGTGGAAATTCATTCATTTACTAACAAGAAATAGAAAGAACTAGATCCAAAATTCAATTCATTTAGTTCTCAAAAAAGGACCACCAATTGTCACAATTTTTAGTGGGGAAATTATCTTGTACAATTCACAATGTCACCATCAATATAAAACAGTAATAACATACAAAACAAATGATAAAGAAGAGAAAAATCATCGTGGAGGTGTAGATCTGTGCACGACGGAGGTGCGTTCATGGAAGTTGAGCAACACACGCTGAAGGAGTCTTTTGAAAGAGGAGAGGCACGCAATAGAGGAGTCAGTAACAGAGGATAATCACATGGTAGAGGAGAGATGTGCAATGGAAGGAATCATAGTGGAGGAGGATATGAACGTGACAGAGGGAATCACGGTAAAAGAGAGGAGGCACACAAAGGAATATAGGTGCATATGGAAGGCAAGTTCGCAGTGGAGGAGTTCGTAGGGGACGAGGAGGAGGTAGAGTAGGAGGAGAAGGAGGAGGAGGTAGCATTGCTGGATATCGACTTCCATGAGAGCATGTGGGGTGTGAGAAAGGAGGGGAACGTTAGTGTTTATTTATTAAACCTGGTGAACATTTTATCAATGATAGATAAAAAGCACTGATAAATGTACATTTTATCAGAGCTAAAATAGAAAGTACTTATAAAACATGCTTTTATTAGTGCTGATAAAGATAGACTTTACCAATTCTATAAAATCACTCCTAAAATAAGTGTAGATTTGCGCTAAAAATATAGTGTTGATAAAGATATAAAGTCAATAATTTATATATATTATTATATATATTTATAAAATTATTTACATGATAAATATATATTTATAATTATAAAATTATAATTTAAATAATTATAAAATTATATGAAATATACTTATTGTACTTATAATCATAGAAATATATATAATAAAAATATTAAATGTATATATTTATAAGATTAAATAAGTATATAACTATATTTCCTTTAATTTTATTATTATTTATATGAATAAATATTTATTTATAATTTTAATTATAAGTGAATATTTATTTATTTATTTAAATAATTATAAAATTATAACAAATTAATATTTCTAATATTTATAGTTTGAATATTATTTATATTTATTATATTTCTCATAATTTTATAATTATTTAAATATATATGTATTTATTAATAACTATAAATATTTTTTTTATCTCAATATTTCTATATATTTATATAATTATATGTAACATTATATATAAAAATAATAAATATATTTTTTATGAATTAATAATTATTTTAAATAAATATATATTTGTTTATATTTATAACTAATAAATATATATATATTTATTTGTAATTAAAAAATATAATTAATAAATTATTTATATGAATAATTATAAAAATATATATATATTTATAAAATTATGAAAAATATATCTATAAGGTTATAAATATGTATAATTTATATATTATTTATAATTTTTTAATAATTTAAATATATATTCATTTATTTAGATTTATATTTACAACAATTGGTATTTATTTGTAGATATTAGAATATAAATATATATAATTAATAAATTTATTATAATTTTTTAATTATTTAAATATATCTATATTTATTTGAGTATTTTAATTGTACATATTCGGTTCTATTTATAAATATTTTTATATATTTTTAAATATATTTATTAATATATTTATATCATTAGAAGTAGTATAATAAATATAATTCTTATAATTTTATAATTTTTTACATATATATTATTATTTATAGTTATAATTATAACTATAAATAATTATATTTTAAATTTTTTTATATATTTTTATATATATTTATATATATATATATATATTTATATTTATAAAATTGTAAGACATGTATTTATTGTAATTTTATTATTATTAAAATATATGTATAGTTATAATTATAGTTACAAATTAATATATTTATAAAGTATTTATATATACTTAATATTTAATAATTAACAATAGAATAAATATATTTATTCATTGATTATATTTAATATAATTTTATAAGTATTGAGAATATGATATAGTATTTGGGTAAAATGAATTAATCTTATTCACAAGAAAATATATATTATAAAAAATGAGCCATCAGTGGAAAACATGAATAATAAGAAGTGTTTAATGTATAAATGAACATTGATACATAACATATATTCACGCATGATCAATATATTAGTTGACCAAATTCTTTTGAAACACAAATACATTTAATTATAATCACATACATTTTTAAAAAATTGTATATAAATTAATGAATTATTAAAATAATTATATTAATTATAATCATGTGTTTTTATTTAATATATACAAATAAACATTATTTTTGAATATAAATATAATAATTTTATATAAATTATTTTAAAAACATTTTTCAGTGTTATGTATGGCGCTGATAATAGCCCCCCCTTTTATCAGAACATTCTAATTAACACTGATAAACCATTCCCCTTCTGTTTCCCCATTTTGTGGCAGGGAAGCCCTCCTAGGGGGAAGAATATAGGTGACCAATGTTCTAACAACCATACATGCCATCGACGCCCAAACGTGACTACTCTCGTGACTGATGGATGCTGCCTTATCAAGAACCCTTGGAATATCCAGCTAGAAGAGGCTAAATTAAATGTTGTGCACAATGAAATGGAACTAGGAATGGGTTTCATGAACATGACACAATCAATATGGGAGACCTAGACTTGGAAATGAGCTCCAAGGAGGAATACCTGGAGGGTGGAATTGATATCACATCATCTCATTTCGATCTAGGAAAATACAACACCGTAGAAAGTGATGAATGTAACCCACCATTGGAATTTAAGAATTTCAGGCAATATATAGGCATATGAAAGCATCACGATAGATGAATGTGACAGGAACACCCCAGTGGAATGTTTTAGAATGAGAAAATTCCAACCTGATGTGAAAATTTTCCCCACAACATGGGGACTTGTAGTGTTTGATACATCAATAGATGATCATGCCACTACATCCAGTTATTTGGTGCCATGGTCCCCCATGAAAATTGTGGTCCTGGCATGAAAATCATCAGAAATTGGGGCTGTTAGGCATTGGTCATTCCTATCTATGTCATCATCAACGTGGATCTCTCTCTCTAATTGTGGAAGATTGGATGATGCCTGGGAAATGAGAATATCATTCCCTATATCCATATTGATAGCTGAATTATCCTACATTGCGGTACCAAATTTGCAGGTAACCAATCACCTAATTCCAAAAGGCAGAGGGGTCAGAGAAATGTCAATGAGATAATCTTGCATGACTCTTCACCTAAAATGAAATCATTAATGACTACGGCTACTAATATCCCACGTCCTGTCTCACCCTCATAGCTTATTTAGAGGAGAGCGATGGAATCACTCATAAGACGATACCAGAAAGATGTGGTCATTACCACAAGGGTCATGGACTGCTAGGACTTGGATGATTCTTCATGTCACTAACACCATTGCCCCCAAGGTCCACGTAGGGAGCCACTACTCCCCACTTCAACAACAAACTACTTTGTGAGCATCACCTCAGAGAGTTCCTATCTCGGTATCCCCTACATCAACAAGGTAGGGGATGACCAAGACATCAAAACTATATATATTTCAAATGAGCAACCAAGGAGGGTTCCCATAAGGGCTCATCAATGATGACAATGACCGATATCTCATGAAAAGGAACAGGCGGCCTAAAAACCTTCTCCATCAACCTCAGTCTATATTACCTAATGCCTACGTCATGTAAAAGTACATGGGGATTATTTTTTTGGGATCATCTTCTACAGATCGAGTGTCCCATTACACCACCAACACACACCACAAAAATCCATACTACTACAGTTTAAATTCATTTCAAAACCCAGTTTGGATCAAGACCTCTACCACCCCTGAAGAATCTATAGTTGACTATATCAACCATTAACAATTCTATTAGGGGGATTATCTATAAAAAAATAAAAAAGAAGGCCTTCGGGAAATTCGAACTAAAAATAGCCATTACAGTCCAGCATGTAACATTGAGATTCAATGTGGAGGTAATCCCTATACCATCTCTAGTCAGAGTAGAGGTACTCCCTACTATCACACTCAACATGGAGGTCCTCCCCCTATTACTAGCATTAGTCCAAGAAGAGGTTCTCCCCACCTTGTCACATCTATTACAAAGGTACACCCCTTTCTTATGGTTCCTGATATGGTAGTCGTCCTCATGTTCTAGACTGTCAACATGAAGGCCCTTCTCATTCAATCCCTAGCACTTGAAGGGTTCGTATCCACTCAAGCACCAACCAAAGTTGAGTCCCTATCCACTTCATCAGTGATCACTATTAAGGTCCTTCTCATACTATCGTTATAGGAAAACATGTAGGTCTTCCCCATGAAATAGCGAAGCATGGTCGACGTCCTCCCATATCCTTATAGAAAACATATTGGTCCTCTCCAATCCTTCAATAACAAATATGGAGGCCCTCTGCACTCCAACACTCACCACCGCAAAGGTCCCCCCCATCACATCCAACAACCATTACAGAGGTACTCCCCAAAATCATGATTCCCAATACAAAGGACTTCCTTGTGTCCAGTTTGATGTGTGTGAAGGTCCTCCTCACTGCTAAACACAAATAAGAGGAGGTTCTCCCTGCTCTCACAGCCAACAAAGAGTCATACCCATGTTTTTGCTGACTATAGTATAGGTCCTCTCAACTTCATCCACTCCCAGGATGGAGGTCATCCTCAATCTCATTGTATTCATAGTGGAGGTCCTCCCCACCCCAACACCCAAAAGCATGAAGGTACTTTTCATGCCGGAGCACTTCCATACCCTCAAGAGCCATTCTGGGGCATAATGGAAAGTAATTTTTATTGAAGGAAAAACTATGTAAAGCACCTAGTCATTTTCAATAATGTTTGCTTCATATATTTTTTTCCAAATGAAATTACATGATGGAGCCTTCACCCTCTCCATCTTCATTAGTGTTTAGGGAAGGAGATCGGTAGGTGAGATTCGTCATCCCATATGGTCAGATCCAGAATATTTCCAAATCCCATCATAATTACATCTAGGAGGATGAATATTTTTATCCCTTCAAGGGTCTCAAATTGAAATCATGTCTATCATCACCAGTTTCATTCTCTACCACTACCTGAGATCATAGATATTTGAGATGGGTCATTGTAGATGGTTAAAAAATGCTAAAATCTCCACCGAAAGTGGCTACCCTCACACATGAGGTATTGGTCAATACCCAGTCCTATAGTGACATGATGTGGTGGTTGGTACTACCTCTGAGGGATGACCCAATAGTTGGAAATCAATCAGCCCATGCAGTGGCTTCTCCACCAAATGGTCCACCACCGCCCCAATCCATATAATTGCCACCACCCGTTTCTTGGCCAGTATTGGTTGAAACATAGGACAATAAATTATCAGAACCGAATCCCAAATAGTGAATTTTGTGGGGCAACCTCAACATAGATCTATTATTTGAGATGATCTTGAGGATTGTAACCCCTTACTTTGACTTTTTTATGTCTCTCACCTTTGATAAGGTCACATGCTTTAATTAGATCATCTGTGAGATTTGTTATTTCCTTTAAGTCCACTAGTTTGTCTACCAAAAGAGTCGGGAGCATTTTAATGACCTATACCATCAGTTATGTATGGTTTATTTGGAAGTACTACCAGTGGAATATCATCATGTGTCACCCAGCTACGATCAGAACCTAAAAATAAAGATATGTTTAGTGATTCATGGTGTTCTGCAGAATTATTGAGGTAGAATCCTAGCATGTGTACATCTAAGGCTAGATACAGTACATTGATCTCCACTCCAGTCATATCTAGAGGCACCATGACATTCCTACTGACATTTATGATATTCCATCTAGTGTGGTCATGGGGAATATGGATGATCTCAAATCTAAGGTAACCAAGTTAGAGTTTGAAGAAGGAGACTCACCCCCTATGTTAGAAGAATATCATTTGGACCATCATATGGGTGTTCTCACATTCCTACAAAGGTATATAATCATCCTTGGAGATCCCTATGCATCATTACCTATCAGTTGAGACCCAAAAAATGGGAAAAGGGAGATCAGTAATTCTAACCCATCTGATCTATCAAATGGAACACAAATGACAGAGGTCATTCTCTCTATGACTACCTTTCTCCAAAAGATCATGTGGCTCATTAGATATCTCCTTGTTGTACAGATTATAGAGAGATGTATAGACAATGGTAATCATCAAAAAAATCATATCCCTCTTTTATTTTAGTATAAGGGGTAGCCACTGGTCATTCTAGTCATGTTACCCCTAGTTGAGCATGAAAATATCATGTATCTTGATAGGTTAGAGACATTATTTTAAGTCCAGTTATAATGATATTCATCATCCAATCCACCCATGGAGCATGACAACCTACATCAGGACCCAAATTAGGACGCTCGTCGAACTGAACCATAGGTTGCACCATCCACCTCCAAACCTACCAATAGAGTTTAAGAGTTTGTCAATGAACTGGTGGAATGAGAATGTTTTAATATAAGGATCCCCACTAGGTGGATTTAATATCTACTCTCATTACTCACCTAGATGCTCTAGAGAGGTGACAGGTGGTGACCACAACTGATGAAAAAATGTATACCTCACTGGTGGATAACATTAATGCACCCCCATATAGAATGAAACCTATATTATCCACCTATAATGTTATGGGTGACCCACTAAATCTTCTTACCCACTTTATTTCATTGTGAAGAACCATGTTGGGAACCGCAGAGCAGTACGAACCGGCTAAGATCCAATGTTTTCTATAGACATTGGAATGACCTAGATTCATCTAGTTAAAATAGTTACTGATTGGGTCCATCACTGGATAAGAGTACCTTTATAGTATGTTCATCGATTAGCTTAGTTCCACCACATGAAAGATGAGTATTGTTAACCTCATCAATTGAAAAAATTCTAGATGATCACATAATAGTTTTTCACCAAGTAGATGGGTCTCATTTATTCGATTTTCATGCAGATGAATCAAGAGAAGAGACAGATGATGTGTGTGTGTAATGTTACAACATAGCTGGTCCCTACCCTCGTCACTAAAAACTTCCTAGTTATATTCTAGTATTTCTCTAACAAGGTTCATTGCATATATGTAGTCGGTAGCCTTTTGGAAATCCAATAAGGCACACCCATTTCCTATCCCATCTCCCATAAGAAGGACTACATAGTAGAAAACAATCATTTTAGTGTAGTTTGAGGTTTCACAGTTTCTTGATCTATAAACCATAGAGCCTCAGTTATCACCACCTTATTAAGAGAATCCTTGTTGAGGGAAAACCCGTAGTTTAACCTCCCCCACCACAGAATCAGAAGGAACCTTCTTGGTAGGAACCACAGAATAGATGAGACAATGTGCCTCTAGACCCTCATCAAGCACCAACCCCTCATCAAGGAAATTACCCTTGAGATCCCTATCCATACATGAGAAACCCAATATACTCCTTCGTTGATGATCATGTTCCTAGTTATTTTCATAGTGCTTTGGAATAAGAAGATCTGATGCTTCCAATGTGTAGAACGAAACATGAGGTCTAGATCACTAATCACCCCCACTACTTCCCAATACATGAAATGCTTGAAAATACCATCAATCAACTCTATGTGATCAAATATTGGATCTATTACTATGTTTATAATGGTGCGTTTAATTTGGGGCTAGTCCTAGCATAGGTGACATGCGTCTATGAAGATGTTGATAGTGAAAAAGAAGGTAAATGGATGAAGGTTTCAACCATGGGACTCAAAATTATGATGACTGGTTGGATTTAATAGCATCCTCTCACACGCATGGAATTGTCCATGCTGACATAGCCAAGTCCGAGCCTCCTAAAATTGACATACCTTCTCTAGAATATGCCTTTATATCCACATTATAGCCTTCTGCATCTCGGAATTTTAGGTACTGATGGTGCAAGCGAATGAAAATTCCCCCATATAAGCCAAAGTTGTCCCACACTCTTACTGATTTAATGGAAACAATTTTATGGAACCATCAACAATTTCATAGGGATATGTGGATTTTCTAGAAGATGACCTATCACCATAACTTTGATATCATGCATGTACCTCATTATTAAAGGATTTATGAAATCAGGTCCTCAGATACTATCACGATGGTTTCAACAGAGCCGGAGTCTCCCATCGAGGACTTCCCATATGCCACCCAAGAAGGTACCAATGTTCCTATGAAATTAGTATTTATGGATGAGTCATATCCTCCCTTTGATCACTCTACCTCTGATGATGAAGAATACTTGAAGGAAAATAATCCCCCAATGGAAGGCGAAATAAACACCACCATCAACACGTTGTAATACGTGAATGTAGGTACAATGATAGATAAAATGCCAATGATGATCAGTGAAGTCGTTACTCTATAACAACAATAATAGTATTTGGACTTCTTAAAGTAGAAGTGTGATTTATTTTCCTATATCTATAAAAAATGTCAGGAGTAGACCCTCATGTCTTTTTACATAGTATTGGTCACCCAGTAAGTCATTATGGGTTCAAGTAACCTCATAGAAAAACGCATCCCTATCATGGTTCCATGGTTGTGGGCGAATTTGATAAACTCATCAAATCCAACATTATTACAGTGGTTTAGTACACCTAGCCTCTAGACAACATAATTCACATTAGAAAGAAGAACACACTGATCATATTATGTGTCAAATTATGGTACCTTAACATCTACCATTGGAAGGAATATTTCCCCCTTACAGTGATAAAGCTATTTATCGATTCCACGGCTAGATTTGTCGATCTCTCCTCCATGGATGGGTATTTAGAATACAATCAGATCTAGATACCCCTTGAGAATGAGGAGTCTACCTCTTTCTGTGAAACATAAGGAACATTATAATATCCATTAATTCCCCTCATTTTGAAGCATATATTAGATACTTATTACCACTCCATGCACCACATCTTAAATCATATCCTTGGGATGCTAGTAGAATTATACATGGATGATATGGCTATTAAGTTCTATGAGAGTCAAGACCACCACAATGTTCTTGATAAGGTGTTCAAATTCCTCTATTCTTCACATATAAAAATATACCCTTTGATGTGTGCCTTTGAGGTAATGTATGGAAATTTTCTAAACTTCATAGTCAAATATAGTGGAATTGAGATCAACCAAGAAAATATAAATTCCACCAGTCAGATGCCTCCTTAGATAAATTTTTTATAGCTACGAGGTCTCCAAAGGAACATAAAATACATAAAATGATTTATCATGAATCTGGCTAGAATGTGTAATCCATTCTACTAGATCAGGAAGAAGGGAGTCATCTACCAGTGGGATGAAGAGTCCCATGCTGCATTCAATGAAATTAAGTTGTATCTATTACATCCTTTGGTTCTGATGCCACCCATATCAAGGATTCCTTTAGTCCTTTATGTGACCACCTTGGAGTAATCCCTTGGTGACCTTCTCACCAAGAATAAAATTAATGGGATAAAGAAGAGGTTATACTATATCATTCATATGATCCTCAACATGGAGACCAAATATTCTACCATCGTGAAGAAATGCCCCACACCAATTTTCCTAGTGTTGAGGTTGTGGAATTATCTATGTAATCCTAAGGTATATCTGGTGTCACATGTGTACCTATTAAAGTATATCCTAGAGCATCCTATGTTGACAAGCGATCTAGCGGGATGGGAAGTGATTATTTAGTTGTTTTATATTAGATTCATCCCAGAACTATTCATAAAGGGTCAGGAATTTGAAGACATGTTGGATATCCACTCATACCTTGTAGAGAAGTCCCTAGATCCTGACATCCTTGGAGAGGCCATCCTCTTAGTGGATTTGGTTTCTCTATATTGGAAGATACATTTTGATGGTGCCTCCAAAAGTCTAACCAGTGTAAGTATCAATTATCCAAGACACAATAGGGTTGTATTGGGGATTTTTTTCATCATCCATTCATTGTTCATACTACCATAGTGTTTACTAATATAATAAAGTTATAAAAAGAATGTGGTAGAGTATCATGATCTTATTAGTAGTCTCACGGTGGCTATCAAGATTAATGTTCCCTTATTTCACATGAAAAGATACCCTAAGTTCTTCATCAAGTATTTCAATGGTGACTATGAAATTAGAAATATAGAGCTAATTCCATTACTAAAAGTCACTCACTAGCTGATGGATCATTTCCCTTCTTAGCTATAGGTTACTCATGTTTCCCGATCATAGAATGGTCCAGCTGAGGCATTGTCGAGCATAGTTACATCCATTGCTGAGTCTGACTAGGATGCCCTATTCATCTATGTAGAACTTCGAATGGTTATCACTCCCATCATCATAGAGGATGACGAAATCCATTAGGTAAATCACCAGAATTCCATTTTTTTATATTGGGACCTTTTAATCCAACCGTAGATGAAGAAACCTCTAATTGGATTAATCCATTAGTTGAGTATCTCCATCACAGTGTTCTCCCACCAAACATAGTCGAACATAAGTGAATCCTTCAGTGAGGAGTGTATTTCACCCTCAAGAGTGGTCATAACCTCGATCAATCTCTATACGGATGTTAGTTTTATAGAATAATCCACTGTTACATTCATGAAGATGATATTCCCTAGGTTATTAAATAAGTTCATGCGAGGTACTATAGTTCCCATCTGGTTGGGTTGACGCTCTCCCACAAGATTTGTAGGCTGAGCTAATTCTGGCCAACCTTGTTCCATGACTATATAATGTTTTACAAGAGGTTCCTTACATGTTCGATCCATGTCAACATCATGCATTAGAAGCCAGATCCCCTCTATATTAACAATTATTCTTTTCCCCTTACAAAATGAGGGCTCAATGTTGTGGGACCACATCCAAAAAAAATAGATCGCCAATGCATGTTCATTTTGATCATGAAGGATTTTAATTCCATGTAGGATGAAGTGATACCTCTCAAGGAAGTCATGGAATGGTCGATTGTTGAATTCATGAGCTACAATATCATTCATCAATTCAAATTCCCTAATATTTTTCTCACTAAACATTGAACAAAATAACGTGCATCTGAGGTGATGAAGTTATATGGCATGTACAACATCTGATCCAACCATACTTCCTGATACCATGATTAAGAAAATGTTTTTATTGAGGAATTCAAAAAAACCATCGCCAACAACTTATAGAATTTGGGGTGACAAAACAAGAAGAGTTGGACAAAAAAGAACCCCAATTCTCTATAGTCTTATCAAACAATGACTCACAACTCCACCCAAGTGACTCCATATTCACATGTGTATGGAACTAGGTCTGTCCTACCCATTAAGATCCAGTTTCCATTACCCTGAATAGTTATCTATGATCAAAATACACTAAACATGATACCTGAGGTCCATCAAGATGAGCACGAAGCCCTCAACAGTGATCAGATCTGATCCTTGTACAATATGATGTGGCTCCAGGACAAGATAGACTGAGTGTATAATAAGAAATTTTTCTTGTACAACTTCCTCTATGGTTATTCAGTATTGGATATGCAAACACCAATGATATTGGTTATGAAGCTACAAAAGTAGTAAATGAATCAAAAATAACCATGCTCATTCACAAGTATTAATATAATGGTGCACACCCTTTGGTCACCATGGGTGGGGAGAGCATTACTCCTCCAACCAATGCCACGTTTCTCAAGAAATTATTTGAATAAGGAGTCGAGCATCTCAAACACATGATGTTAAACTAGAATTAATTTCCAAGCTCTATTACCTTAAACCAAGATTCAATGGTTTAAATTTATAAACATTAGTAAGATCCATACAATTCAATCTACATGACTTTAAACTTCATAGCTTCTGCATCCTGGAAGTACAATTTTAAATAGAACAACCTTGATTGCCTTTTCTGCACAACCATAAATGGAATTTATCCAATGTCACATGTGAATGATGTAATACTAGGCACCGGAGTCCAAAATTCATGACTTCAAAAATGTGTATGGGTTTTCCATGGGAGTGTATGGTGTGGAATGGACCTCCATGGTATTCATTCACATAGGGACATATTTTCCACATCATACACGTCCCCTTTGAGAATCCACTCCACCTAAAATCCTTACCACATGATATTAAATAGTATGGACCAATCCTGTCACATAAACTTAAACTACGATATCATTATCTGGTCTACATGATGAAAAATTACACAACACCATGATGTTCTTTCTTAAGAGTACATAACCTTTTGAACTTTTCATCTACCATTCTACATCTCAAGAACTACATATGGATTGATTACTATCCACACAATATATGTAGTGACACCTAGGTTTTTCATCATGGTCCAACCACTCAAAAATAAAAAGAAAAAAAATATTCTCTCACTCCGAATGGGTTATACCTATGCAGAGAGATACTCAATAAAGAAATATGTTTTTCTTGATTCTTATTCTCATG
Organism: Viscum album; assembly: GCA_963277665.1. Taxonomy (NCBI): domain Eukaryota; kingdom Viridiplantae; phylum Streptophyta; class Magnoliopsida; order Santalales; family Viscaceae; genus Viscum; species Viscum album. The sequence goes on from OY728120.1 coordinate 868,151,412, forward strand.
GGATATATATTGATGAGAAGATCCTCAATCTTAGGTATATCCACAACATTCTCCCTCCTACACATTTGGTCGCCTACATCCATACCCCATGATATTATACATCATAAGATTTCAGAACTACATGTGGCTATATTCCCATCCTTATGGGATATGTAGAGAGACCAAAAAACATTTTTTTGGTCCCTTCTACAATTTCTTCTCCCATTTTTCCCCTTAGGACGAATTTATGGCACACAATCCTCCTTGGGTTGTTCATGTTTTTTGTTACTTCCATTCGTACCATATGTATATCCATAAGGCCATTCTCAAGGGCCTATATTTGAAAATTTGGTGCGTCACCAAGATTATTATGCTTTCATACACATATATACCACATATACCCATTTTTGGAAGCCTCCTCCCCTAATTACAAATTCTACAACCTCAAACCGAGAGCCTATAGCCCATGCATCAAGTCTCAAAACTATGTTCAGGTCTCTACATGAATGTGTTGTGTACTGCTGGGTCTCTTGGTCCCTCATTCACACTGGGATTATCATAACACCGCACAACACATGTCCATTAAAAATACCCTCATTCATGGTCTAAACTATATGACCTTAAACAAAGATTCTACTACTTTAATGCATGATGCTAAACTACAACCATAACATGAACAATTTCAGGATTTCCCATGAAAATCATGGGAAGATTCAGTTCCCCCACTATAGAGGATTATCCTTACTAGTGTTAGTCTATAATGATACTATGTTCTAGATCTAAATGTGTCTTGATTTTTTCATTCGAAATATATGTAGTGACACCTGGATCTTGAATCTCTGGTCCATATATGATATTTTCTTCACTCGCGTCAGTTCACCATTGTCCTCATTGTATGACATTAAACTACATGGGATTTACATAACTACATGTGGCATGATTCAAACACTAAAGGGATGAATAGAAATTATCTAAAATTTATTCTTTAGTCACAGCCACATGTTCATTTCAAACCCTCAATCAATTGGCCTAAATGATATCTGAGACCATATGAATTTAAATTTGGCATAACTAGCCTCATAGTCTTTTCCCATACTGTAGGGCCTCCCTAGATCATTCAATTAGGTCTTTAACTCTCCCACCATGTAGACGTCTTTGAGAATCCATTTCATTAAAGGTATAGTAATTATATACATAAACTATTCACAAACCCTATAGTCTGAGCAACATGACTTTTAACAGATTTAACAATTTGGGTTTAGATTCCACCTTCTCGTATGATTCATTAAGCAATTCAATTATTTATCTGTTTTGATTTCCTTCCTCTTTCCAATCCTTATGGACCCCTGAATGACGATGGTTTCATGATATTTTGGCTCACCTATAATGAAGGTCCAACACCATAATAAGATTCTGGAAGAAAAAAATGAATCCATTGATTCAATCTTTTTCAATAGATTATTCTTCATTAGCTGGCCCCGTTCAAGGCCAGTGTAGTCTTGGTCCCTATGTTTAGAACATGGTCATATTTTGACCAATACCCATCAGTCTTTCCTTTATCCAAACCTTGAAATTCATGTCTGACTTCCTTTACACCACCCATATCATGATGGAAGTCAATCTATGATAAAAGCTCTAACGCGTGCTGCCGCTTGTCTAGTACACCCCTCATGCCATTCCTTGTTTCCCACACCGAGCAATAATCCCATGGACATAGGAATCCTAGTAGGGTGTTTATTGATGTGGTGAATCCACACATGATCACTTCATTACCCAAACTCTATGACCTTAAACGAGGATCCTTAATGAGAATGTGTGGTGTGGCCCCATTTTTCATATCTCAACTCCATATATGCCTTCTTCCTGTCTGTCTCCTGATACTTGTGTGGTATGAAATCCAATTTTGGATCATTCAAAATCTATTCCTTTACTCCGTTCCATATAAATATTATATGAATAAAAATATCATATTATGTGCAACATCATTTTAAATTGTGGGCCTGGTTCCAGTAAGTATGTCCTTAAACTGTGCACAACGTCCTGGTCATATGATGTTAAACTATGGGACATGTCTATATCACGTGATGTTAAAAATTACCATGCATCATCCCCACTATATGACATTAAACTACATGTCTATCATCCCCATTTTCATTATGTAAACCTTCAAGGAATCCTAGGACCTCACATGAGAGGTCTTGTCCCTCAATGAAGATTATCTACTACATTGTTGGAATCTCTAATTGTTTCTCAACATCCGAGATGATTATACTCAATGTCACGACCCGTCCCCCAATACTCGTGCCCTAACAGACCCCAATACAACCTTCCATGGCCAAGGGCTGGTGACTAGCACCCAGAATGGATATCCCAAAAAGGGAATCCATTTGCCTTTAATCCTATACACATGCACACAACAAAAATTGAATGTACATATGAGATATAATACAGGCCCAAAACCACCATGAAATTTAAAAAGGGGCTAGAATACAAGACGAAAACAACAATGGAAAGTACAACTGCCCCGATCCGTCTACTCTCAACCCTTCCAGAAGGGTAGTTAAAGGATTGCTACCTATAGCAATTGTAGTATGACTATCTGTCCCATAACACTAAGCACCACCTAGTCCTAGACCACCAAGGTCTCTATTGAAGAGTTCTTTCATCCCGTCTCACTGAGAACCACCTTGTCCTAGACCACCAAGGTATCCAACGAAACATTGATCACCTGCATGGGACACGACATGTGCAATCAAAGCCCGTGTAGGTGTGAGTGACAAAATTCTCTATAAGGACCACAAACTACAAATGAAAGGCAAAAAATGAGAGTATTCCATGTACAGTATGTACACCATTAAGGTGAGTACACTATGTACCGCACTAAGGAGAGTACACCAAGTACACTAAATATAACACTGAGGAGTGTAATCCAAGTACACTAATTACACCACTGAGGTGAGTACACAAAGTACACTAAGCACACCACTAGGGAGAGTACACCAAGTGAAATAAGTAAACCAATAAGGAGAGTACACCAAGTACACTAACTACACCACTAAGGAGAGTAATCCAAGTACACTAAGTACACCATTAGGGAGAGTAGACTAAATACACCAAGTACACCGTTGAAGAGAGTATACCAAGTACACTAAGTACACTACTAAGGTGATAACACCAAGTACACAATGGAAACAGTGAGGAGAGTATTCCAAGTACACTAAGCACAACATTTAGGAGAGTAAGAAAAGTACACTAATTACACCACTAAGGAGAGTACACCAAGTACACTAATGACCCCACATAGTTGATTATGCCAAGAACACCAAGTATACAACTATGAAGAGTACGCCATGTACAATATGTACACCAATGAGGGGAGGGGGCCCATTACACTAAGTACACCACTGAGGAGTGTACACCAAGTACACTAAGTACACCACTGAGGAGAGTACGCTAAGAGTCAGCTCATAGAGGTATAGCCTATAGTATTGAAAACAAGGCCATCAATTGCAACACTGAACACGTTTCCCTACTGGGGTACTCATACCTGATGACTACTGTGGGTATGTTGGTTAACATAGTGATTCTCCCCACTATAGGCCTATCAGGTCACACAGAGCCGCTTCCCACCTTGGCCATCGTACTAAGGCACTCATCCCTAATGAGTACCATGGGACTATTGGGTCACATAGAGCCTCTCTCCACCAAGGGACTACCGAGTCACATAGATCGTCATCCCAATGGGCCATTATTGATGATCCACACATGGTCAATTTAGATGATCTACACTGGGTCGCTTGTTAGCAGTCATCGAGTCTCAGTCAGCCGTAGGATTCCCACACGTAGTGTGACATTGAGTCTAGGAGAATCTGCTCCTCATGCCATTCATTGCTTTTCAACATCCATGAAAACCACATTGGGGTATTAAAAAAATTCCCTCATCATATGGATTACAATTCCATAAACATCTCTTCAATCAGATGCCCAGTCTGAATGATATTTATGTTTCAGTAATCGAGGTTCGGTCGTATCTGGGCCCAGTCCAACCTGGTCAGACTGACCGGACCAACCCAGCATGAGGGCGCCGTATTCCTAGCCCATATTTACATATCTGACCTGAAAATGGTTTGGTTACGGCTGGGTCCATCCATGCTGACCATTGCGCGAAGCCCCTTGGGACTTGTTGGACCCATCCTGTTTCGGCTAGGGGTCCTTCCCCTAGGTTCACCTAACAACCAAATTACATCATCTCTAGACCGCAACCAGTGTGTTATAGTGTTCTTTTCCTGGGATTCCCAACATCCAAGAATTCATGACCAAGATTCTAAACTCAAAACACTTAACACTATTTCCCCATATACTGTTTTATAGACTCTTAGTTCTTCTAGTAGAACTGACCACCTCTGATACCACTTTGCACGACCCTTCCCCTAGGTCCCATGCCGTGACTAACCCTAAGCCCGACTTCCATAGGCATGGGGCTGACAACTAGCACTGAGAAGGCATATCACAAAAGGGGAAGTAATTTCCCATTAAACTTGTTCACATGCAAAAAACACACAATAAAAGTAAAAAGGGGCTAGAATACAATCCCAAAACCAAAAAGGAAAGTAAAAATTCCCTTGTATATCTTTACGAGACCCTTACCAAAGGGTAGGTGAAGGGTAGATTCCAGTAGTCATAGTAGTACGCTTGTTCGTCCTGTCTCACTGACCACCACATGGTCCTCGACCACCAAGGTCTCCGTCGAAGCATATGTCCATCTCATCGTACTAAGCACCACCTAGTCCTAGACAACAAGGTCTCTGTCGAAGCATTGATCACCTGCACGATACACGACACATGTGGGAAAACTTGTGTAGGGGCGAGTAACACAATACATTGTAGGGACCCCAATCCACAAAGGAAATACCACAATAGAAAGAATGTTATGTACACTAAGTACACCACTAAGGTGAGTACTCAAAGTACACTAAGTACACCATTGAGGTGAGTACACTAAGTATAGCATTGAGTAGAGAACACTATGTACCCTAAGTACACTACTGAGGAGAGTACGCGAAGTACACTAAGTACCCCACTGAGGTGATTACCCCAAGTATACCATGTAAACCACTGAAGAGAGTACTCCAAGTACCCAAAGTACACCACTGAGGAGAGTACCCCAACTACCCCAAGTACACCACTAAGGAGAGTACGCCATGTACACTAAATACACCACTAAGAAGAGTACACCATGTACACTATATACACCACTATGGAGAGTACACCAAGTACACCAAGTACACCACTGAGGAGTGTACACCAATTAAAATAAGTACACCACTAAGGATAGTACGCCAAGTTCACTAAGTAAAAAATTGAGGAGAGTACACCTAGTACACTATGTATACCACTGAGGATAGTATTCCGAGTACAAAAAGTACACCACTAAGGAGAGTATTTCATGTACACTATATACACCACTTAGGAATGTACCCCAAGTACACTAAGTACACCATTGGGGAGAGTATACCATGTAAACTAAGTACACCAATGAGGAGAGTACTCCATGTACACTATGTACACCACTAAGGAGAGTACCCCAAGTAATGTAACTACACCACTGAGGAGAGTACTCCAAGAGTCATCCCACACAGGTAGAACCAATAGTATATAAAGAAAGACCACTAGTCGCAACACTGAGCACATTTGACTACTAGGATACTCATCACTGATGTGTACTATGGTTTTGTTGGGTCACATAGAGGCGTTCCGCCCTATGGGCCTACTAGTCCACATAGAGCTGCTTCCCACTATAACCATCGTACTATGTTACTCATCCATGACGTGTACCATGGGTCTGCTGGGTCACACAGAGACGCTCCCCACCGTGGGCATACTAGGTCACACATATTTGTTTCCCACTATGCCATCATAACTAATAAACCCATGGTCAATTTTAGATGATCCAGATAGGGATGCTTTTTAGCAGTCATCACGTCTTAGTCAGCCGTAGGATTCTCGTACGTAGTGAGCTTGATTCTGGGCGAAACGGCTCCTCAAGACACTCATTGCATGAAAAATTCCATAAAAACCATTTAGAGTATTCCAAAATAACTACCTCATGTCATGGGTTCCAACTCCACAAATTTCTTGTTTGTCAGACACCCGATCTAAATGATATTGGTGTTTTACTAATTTGGGGTCGATCATGTCTAAGCCCGGTCTGACCCAACCAACTCATCACTAGGGCCCCTCATTGCCCGAACCCATTTGACTGATCTGACATTACAAAGTTTGGGTATGGGGTGGATTCGTCTTGCCTAGCCGTAGGTCTGTGCCCATTGGACCTTGATGGAATTGACCTGGTTAGTCCAGGGGCCAACTCATCGGGTCGCCCAGGGACTTGGTTCCATCCAGCCCGACCCGCAACTGACATGCTAGTTTTTTCATAGCTCAGGATTTTCATGGGCTAAGTGTTATTATGCCTACAAAGCCTACAACAGTGAACCAACATAATCATGTATGGGCTTCTCAGTGGCCTGGTTCAAGCATTTTCGTCTCGGCCCGCTCGTTGGGCCAGTTCCCTCTAGCTTGGACGCCCAGCGGGGCGTCATGATCATGAACGTCATGGCCATCTAAACCGACCATGATTGTTTCCTGTGCACAGTAACACTAGACCTTGTGTCAGTGGGTGTCCATATCCCATGATGTTCAGTCCGCCTTCCCCAATGCAACCAGTTGGCCGCATCCCTATCCTCCAACCATTAGCCCACTACTAGGGGATCTTGTCGAACAGTCGCAGCTGGGGTTGGCTGTAGCTACCAACACGGTGTGTCATCGTGGTGTGCCACTTCCTATTTGCAGCCATCCTCAAAGGCCCCATCCACCATTCTCAGGTGTTGGCCTGCCAGAAAAGCCTTCCACAGACCACCAGGTTCACTCTAGTGGTTCGTTCCTCATGTTGTCTATGGCTCCGTCTTACATGGGATTCCACCTTCCATACTAAGGCCTTAAAACCTCATTACCACCAATTTGAAGGTGAAACCATAAAGGATGCAAAATAATTCACAATGGTGGACTTGCCTGACCCTTGTTTATTTCGTCCCTCAACCTCGATGTTAGAGGTTTTGAAAACATGCGAGGGGAGGTTTGTAATTCAAACAACAGTCTAATCTCGATGCAATACCTAAGATAGAATAATACCCTCCCACATGAACATGAAATCGGAAAATTATCATGTTCATGGGTTGATCCTTGTTTGTTATTTTAGAAAGAAGAATGGGCAATTTAAATTTAAAAACGTTAACCCCAAAATGGTATATATTTGTGATAGAGGGAAACTCATTTTTAATGGAGATCCATTAGTGGGGATTAAAGAGTTTGAATCCACTGGTGTTAATTTCTCACTGGTCCCATTCATCGAGGATAGTTGATGCCACTAGTTATTTTCAGGTGTTTGAGGGAGATAATTTCTCCCCATAAATTCATAAGTGGAGTTCCATGTTTTTTATCCCATTTCTCCAAGTCCATTAATCCATTAAAAGAGAAACACATCGCAACATATCTTTTACGCTGCATCTTCGTGTCATTAAGTTGTTTCAGTTATGAAATGATTTTTATATTACACTTTGGTTAAAGAGTCATTACACTATTTAATCTATGGAATGAAGGATTCAAATTTGTTGCATTGTGGGGAATTTTCATTGAATAAAACAAAATTTTTAAGTTTATTTTATTTTCATAAAATGACCTAAAATTAACAATTTCCCTTGACCGACACCTATCAAGGATAGGTCCATTATTAGGTTATATCTCCATTCTAGACACAATGGTGCCCAAATATTTTCAATTGGGGATCCCATTTAAAAGATTCCAAAACCGCACATGTGCTCCATTTTAATTCACATAAAAGAAGTTACAAAAAATATAATTCACCCTGGACCCATGTCATTCGATTTTAAGCTCCGCCTTAGATAAAAATGCCCTCATGAGCCCAAGGATACTCTCGGATATCCAATATGATTTATTTTTTAGGATTTATAATTATTTTACAATAAAATAATCATTTCGTAATTATAATATTTTGGACCAAAAACTAACATCCACTATTGGCTCGCGCTAGCCAATGTTAGGATCCTCCATATGAAATAATTACCTATAGAGATCAACGGTGGTCTCATTTTTTCAATTCGAGTTAGTATTATATAGTTATAGGAATTTTAAAAATAAAATTATTTTATTTTATTATTTTATTTAGGCCTATTCCATTTTTACGTTTTCTCACTGGAGGACTACGCTAACTGAACTTAAGTTGTGCTTAGGGTAAACCCGCCATCCTGAACACAATGGATCCCTTATATTTCTAATTCGATCACCCATTTAATATTTATTAAACATTTTTAGGAATATGGGTCATGTGTGCTATTTAAAACATAACATTTGGTATGGATAATTCCAGGAACTCCAAGCCTTATTAACACACACTGTCTCAATGTCTAGTCTAAAAATAATCCCATTTAATTTTTTTAAAAAGTCATGTAATTATATGGTTTTACACTATAGAAGATGGGTTCGATCATTTTTCATTCCAATACTTCCACATCAATGTTTTATATCCCATAATAGAGTAATATTGTGAGTGTTTTAATCCATTTACACATTCCATAACTCCACTCCCATGCTCTATGTTCCCTCATTTGGATACTCATCCTATTCCATGTTGGTAGGTACCCCTTAACGGCTAGGCCTCAGGCCTCATTGGCTAACCTACTGTCCTGGGCCTATATTACTAACGACATTGAAGAACATTTTGAGATAGGTCATAGCATTTGAACATGGTCAGTGGATGACCCTCATTTTATTTTTTTGAATTTCAAGATAAGCGGTATGATTACTTTGTGTTGAACATGAACAATATTTTTCTAATATCGTGACTCTACTCCCATTGTGTTCTAAATATTGGGTTTTGTGTTTCACACATCACATTTTTCTTTGTTTGGATTGATTCCATTACCTTTGGAATTATCATGTACATTCACCAAAGCAAATTTGGAAAAGAAAGTTGGTTGCTTCGATAGCCCTATTCTCCAGCCACAACCCCTCTCATCATGAACATTAATAATGTATATTCAATGATAGAGACCCTGATTGTTCAATGGTTATCCAAAATTATCATATGATGGGATAATTATGTGGTCATATAATGTTCCTCACACCGTTCCTGACCCATGTGATATTAGGGATTTTTCAATTGATTCCTCAAAAATATTATTGAAGTGAGATAATTTAGCAAGAAAGTAGAAGTGTTCATGTACAAAGAATGCTTCAACAAGTATTGTATGAGTTCAAGGTAAATTTAACCTATATCTCTACTCTATTGATTGAGCAATTAAACTTTCTCTGCATTTGGCATGTGGCCCCATGATTTTTGTCTCCTCCCAAGATATTTTTCCTCATCATTGGCTACTTGATGAAGCTCATCGAAACTCGTAAATACATGGAGCCATCGATAATTGGAAATATAAGTATTCCCATACTTTATTTGGTACTCATCCTCCTCTAATAAGGACCTTCGTTTTCTGATGAATTTTAACTAAGTCCTAAGGAAATCATTCTTCTCACTTTCTTACTCATTCAGTTGTTCAATATACTAGGTGACATCTTGGAGTTTGTCCAAGATGTATGATTTTTCCTTAATTTAAGAAACATCCATATGATGGATAATGTCTCACAAATATTCAATAAGGAAATTAGGAACTATAATTTTAATGTTTCGGGCATGGGCCCCTTCGATTCAAAAGTTACACAACCAACATGGGAGTGACCCCTTATTTACCACTAGTTGTAGTATGGGGGTATCATATATAAAGTGGTAAATGAAACATTATTCCCTGTGTTAGATGATGTGGTTTTCATCGGTACATTTAGTAATATTTTCATCCAAATACTTAGAATATGATGGCTCATACTCTAGAAAAATATACAGAAGTCCAAAAAAAGTGTCCTCCACTAGTATCCTCTATGAGGGACTAGGTTCAATATATTAGGTAAAACCATATTCACTTTATTCTCATTGACAGCCTCCCCTCTGTCATACTTAAGTTCTACCCCCCCCCCCAGTGGCATCACTCTTAGTAGTGACTACCTATTCATCTGAAACCACCATGGTAGCATCATCTTAAATGACGAGATCCTCATGAATAATAGTGACCATATGAAAGGATATTGTGGATACCTTGGCCCCATCTTCTCACCGGGTTTGCAGTCTCTCATGTAATACATGGAACAAGAAACCTCAGTCAATTCACTCAGCTGATGATAGGTATGATGTCGTAAAATCAATGACTTATTTGATTAGATCACTGTTGGGTTGATCTATTGAGTAACTATAGGGACATCCCCTATGGGAAAACCCTAAATACATTGTATTTAAATGATTGGAACCAACTCTCTTTATGTCATTGAACAATATTTTCATGATAAATAATCATTTTGATGTTAAATCTCCATGGAAACCTGATTATGATTTGAAATTTCAATATTTTTTCATACCTAGATGTGGATGAATTTTTATGACAATCCATCTCATACATGCTACTTCACTATTAGTAGGAACCTACATAGTCATACCTAAGAGTAGTCCCCCAAAGATAATAGGAAGGTCATGGGATTCTAAACCTTCCACACAAACCTTATTGGTTGGCCCATCACAATCTGCCTCAGCCACGACTAGCTCAACCCCAAAATCTATCATGGGTGCAGGCTTCAGATCATCCTTCACCTCAAATGTTGCTATATTTTCTCCCCATATAGTAGGTACCTCATGGTCACTAATGATTAAATAATATTTATGATATGTCTTAATTAGAATATTATTATTATGAAAATGAGTGATTAGAGGAAAATGAATTTTATGTATTTCCAAGTGGTACCGAGTGAGTTCTTCATCAAAGTCCCTGATCTCAACACTCTCCAGTGGACTACCTCGATCAACATCTATTCCTCAAGACCCATTATCACTAGATCCTTCTTATTCTTCTTATTCTTCTTCTTTATCTTATTTTTCTTCTTCTTCGTTATTGTCATCTTTAGTTGTTGTGTCCTCTCCGTATAGATCATGGCCAAGCATTACTTTATCTAGGGTGGGATGTGCCTCATAATGAACCTTTTGGAATTTGTAGATATCCATGGATGTCAGGATCACATTCCACTAATGAATGATCACCTTTTATGAATCCTAAATGTGCTCGAATTCTTGCAATGTGATCCTATCACACTTCATATTCCACCATGCCTCTTCAGGTAGCATTAATAATCACAATGATCTACATATATACCAAAGGGTTGAGAAGACAACATCCATTGCTGGTTACAAGATGTACCTTATATTTTTTTGGGAGCATCATTGGCTAGCCACTGAGGTAACTTTTGGGGCCACCCAACTTCATCTATCGGTGGTGTGGCCATGGTATATGATGTCTCTTCCATTTTAGTTCTAGTTTTTTCCACCCCATGTGCTTGGCATGCCTCTTGGGATGCATCGCTTCTTTCGTCCCACTACTCTAGCTCTACACTCACTAGTTCGATTATCTAAATGAATCTTTGAAATAGTTCCTATAGATAGGTATCCACCCAATTTTTGGCATATTCAATTGATAGTCTAGCTTTGACATTCATTTTTGGTAGAATTTCAGTTTCTCCAATGCTTGAATTCGTCGTAATTCGCCACAAATAGAAATGGTTACAATGATTCCTATATTTTCAAAACTTTGTATAAACTTTCATTCCCCCTATTAAAGGTATCTGAATAGAATCACAAAGAGGAATGATGTGTATGGATCATATAAGAACATACCATCAATCCATGCAACACGAAAACTACTAATTAATATATATAAGTACTCATTATTCTCCTAAAAACATCACATGTTATTTACCATTAGGATGACTGGAGTGTGGAAGTGGTGGATGTTGAAATTTTCATGGATTCCAATATAGAGAACAACTACATCAATGTAGGGAGTCAATGGTCATACGCCAGCAATGTTCAATAGGGATGGACATAAGCCTTTTATCAAGAAGACCAATAGCATTTTGGAATTCATACTCCACAAGATGCACTACAATCCATCTATGTGCTATCTAAAACAGCCCATAGATTCCCATGGGTGTGACCCCAAATGGGATGCATCCAAAAATATAGTAGAGCCTCACCGACACAGTAAGTACCATGTTAACCCTATTATGAGTTTCTAGCATCCCCACAATCACAATGGTCCATAGGCATATCCCCATCCTTTGGTCCCTCACCGAAGACAGCTACCCACTCACTAAAGTGGCATGAAAGGCAGCATAGTGGACCAGTGATCCCCATATCTTGTCCATGTTGTACCCTCATGTCTGATATTCTCCTCCGACTAGGATCACCCAATATTCAACCAAATTTCCCCATTAAGATGTGACTGGACACTTCTTTCCATAGCCTGATATCCTCACCCTTAGATCCTTCTTTAGGAATAGGATGAACCATGCCTAGAACGGGATGTCCTTATAGATTAATTTGATCTTCAGCTCCTCCTTATTCACCTCCAAGAGTTATTGTGTTAGGATTGGGGTTCACTCATGACCCTCTTGGGTATTATATGGTGGGAGTAAATCTTCGTATTGTAATCCCTACAAAATAATTCCTTCACTGAAGTGAATATCCCACTTTCTAATGTCGACCTCCCAAGAGTGAAGGTGGAATGTGTTTGTGTCTGGATACCATCCACTGAGTAGCTCCAGCACCATCCCTTGTTGATGATAGTTATAGAATTATGATGTCCATACAGCTTCATATAGCTTGATTTTGAGCTACTCTTCCCCAAACTTGACACATTTGAAGAATATCCAACACACCCAAGCCCACTCACATTGGACGTTTCCCCCAGTCATTAATTCCCTATCCTTATATCATATCACATTTTCGTTCCTCACGCTACATTGGTAGAAACTTAAATAGTGTACTGGGTAGTCCTCCGCATATGTCTCATCTATCGTGATCTTCATAGTCATTCCTTTTGAGATATAAAAGGATATTTCCATATTTTCTCTAGAATTGTGTGCATGAACATTGTTGTTGTATCAGTGGAGGTTATCTTCAATCATGAACCATGACCGTGGTGAATTAATTTCAAAGCCTGAGATGGATATGTCATTTGGTATCTCGATGATCCATAATGGGATGTTGTAACATAGGAGATAATCCTTATACAACTGCATTAGAATACCCAATATTATATTATTATCCAATATTACCCTCTTGGTGTGATGTACATAAGGGTTTCCGGTCATCACTTCACTTGACGAAGTTGTGGCTGGTTCCCTCTTATTTGTGTTCTATTGATTGGCCATGTTGATTGAACCGAGAAAGTTTGATGGTGGAGTGTAAAAGAACAATAAATGGGTGTGAAAAAAGAGGCTCCACACACAGGATCGACCAATGATCCAGAAAAAGGTAATAATTTTCCAAAGGGTCAAGGGTGGAAGATTTAGTGGTTGCCTACAGGAATGCGACTAGGAATCGATTTTCATGGATTAAAGATCGGACTTAGGTGCATGAGAGACATTTTCCTATCTCTTGGAATGTAAAGGTACCAACCATAGACCCATCACATATTTATATGAATGGTCATTCTATTCCATGAATGAAAGGCCCCATGAACACTACAAGATATATTTTGTGTCCCCCTCCATGGATTCACCCCTCTCTTCAGTGTTTCCCTCCAAATCCGACTTTATAGACCCATTCCGACTCAGATTCCAAGGTAGTGGGATTTTTGGTGATGAATAACACATATATGCACAAAAACCGTTTTTGGGAAAACTGAAGCAACCATTCATCTCAATTTAATATTCCAATAATTCTAAGGATGGTGTGATTAATATTAAAGGTGTGTGTATAAGCCAAAAATCCACACGTAAGTTCTTTAATCACTTAATGAGACATCAAATGACCTCATTGTGCATGAAACCACCAAGACTCAAGAAACAACTATGAAGAATACATATTCAATGCTCTATATATTGTATACCTCCATTTTAGAATTTGTATATATATTTATGTACAACCCCCTCTTCAGGGAGATCCCATGAAAGTTGATGTGTTGCGCTTCTGTGCCTAAGACACATCGTTCGCGAGAATGTGAATGCTATGGAACATTCAATGTACAATATTTTTCATGAAATGTCCGTTGGTTTTCCCCCTTCATATGTGACCATAGTGGTTTTTACCCTTTCCCATTTCTTTAAATCACATGACAAGTGTTCACAAAGGACCCATCTTGCACATATAGATATCATTGTGAGCAATCCTATCTTGCACTCAACCCTACAACTCTCATGGAAGACATCAATATTGCACCCATCCCTTCCATGAATCTACTTGGGCTACCTACATTCCAGAGAACAATTTCTAAGACCATCCTTCATGAAACCCTCCAATATTGTAAACAATTATTTCTTGGTCCCTCACGAGTTGTACCATATTGCATCTCCATACTCCTTGCTTTTTAGCATAGGTATACTAGTGGATTTTTATTTCATTATAGCTACGCTAACATGGAAATTGTTAGTTACCACTCTTTACAACCATTATAGATTGGAATTTTTGAAGCCATCACACTCCAAAAGGGTTGATGAGAGATGGTTATCAATGTCAAAGAGATGAGGAGTAAGTCCTCCATGTCCGACCTGCATGATGTAAAATTGTGTAGCCCCATCATCCCGGGGAATGATGTTAAAATTTGGCCTTAATCTAAGGATTAAGTGTAGGATAATAAATGTATGAATGGAATGGAAAGGTCTTAGTACATCCTACACTCGCAGCTAATGACATCGTCCTCACATTGAATCAGATCCTCTACAAAGGTAATGGAATACTCTTAGGCATCAATCATGGAGTAAACCATGATCCATTATTAAAGGAGACACCACCTTTTCTAGTCCTAACCAATTTTACCACTAGGATCAAAGAGGTTATGGGCACTGAGAACCTTCCACTTCTCACACTCTCAATCCTCTATCCCTATTCATTTGCGATTTGTCGACATGTGCACCTCGGGCAGTCTCCACAGGTAAGCCATATCACATCATTGATAGGATGATATATATAAACATATGATGGAATGAGGTCCTCATCAAATGTAATGAGATCCCCCTTATACATAATGACTTCCTTTATGGTAGATCCTATGCATAATCCACACACTATCTCTTATCAGGTCTACCTCTTCCTTTTTTTTCTCACACTGTCCATGAATAACATGGGCTTAAAGGTTAGTAGCATCTACAAAATCCATTCAATCCCCAAATGGGGATCCCCCTTAGGGAAATTCCCCAATAATCCATATCATATAGGGACATTATACAGGTTTATTCTCTAAAAAGTCTATTTTTTTATCTATGCTTCTCCATTGTGTAAGCCCCAACCACATGCACAAGCCTACTCATTAGGTGTAAGACCCAATGAACCCATAAAAAGCATGTCGAATTTGATTCCCAAACGTCATGGATATCTATGAATACTCCGTAATTTTAATGTCCAATACACACAACAATCCATCAATTCCATCCAATCTATACATTTCACTCATTATATCCATAACCTATACAGATTTTCACTAAGTAACCACATCTCGAAAAATATCCTTCCACCCACCTGGGAAGCCCTGTTTTGTAAGCCTCATTCACATCATCTCTACTCCTAGAATCACCGAGGTGGATTCAATGCATAATCCCTATAGAATTAAACCAAGATAAATCCCCTTGAAAAATGAACCTCACATGTTTAATCCCCAAACCGTCTATAAAACTACGTGTGTTTTGAAACCTATTTTCTAAAAATAATATACAGGAATACTCCTTGAGGTTTAATCCCAACCAAAAGAAAATCCCAATGTCCTCCTCTTAGGGATGCATCTCCCATGTATACCTCTAGTGGTTTCCAATTTATCATTTATGGTCAGAAATAATACATTTACATGACAAACCACTCTGTGTCCACTCTCATAGGTCATTATGACCCATCGATCAAGTAAACCATGATTTTTCCCTCCAAGGGATGTATAACTAAAATAAATGATGGAATGCAAAACGTGAACATCAGAATAATATAGCAAAGATAACTAAAACAAATGCCTTTAAAACAAATGCCTTTGAGGCAATGTATAACAAAAACAAATGCCTTTGAGGCAATGTATAACTAAAACAAATGCCTTTAAAACGTGAACTTCAGAATAATATAGCAAAGATAAAATGAAATTATGTCACTTAATTATTCACATATATAGTCTACTAGCCGAATAATCACATGAAATATCAATAACGACTTTTATAATGATGGAATGAAAAATTCCAGACTATCATAACCATGTAGCCAAGGCCTCGTTCCATGACTACAAATAAGATTTTATAAAGGCCTCATGCCATTAAACTAGTTTGTCTAATGAGACATACCGATGAAAAGGGGAGCTATAGTAGGCTCCACCCGTCACTTACTAAGTCCAATGCAATCCCCATATCAAAAGGTTTAAACATACCATAAACATTCATATTAAAACTAGCATATGAAATGTAAATAATTTCTCCATAAACCATGAATGGTATAAAAATAACACATCCACAGTCAAACATATCACAAAACCTTAAATACAATTTGGAAGTCCTTTATCATAATAAATGGACTTCAAATAAGATTAAAATCCATCAATGATGTTGACATAGATGAAATAAAAACTATTTGAGTGAAATGTCTATATTTTTGAAATCATTTAAAAGTCAGACATTTATTAAGGAATTAATTTAAAAGATATTTTTGAATCAAAGTGTCCCATACCACTTTTAAAGTTTTAAAAAGAAATATAATTTAAAAAAATTTAGGTCTATATGAATAAATCCTGAAAAATATTTTGAAAAAATGGACATTAATTAAAAGGATTTAGAAAGATAAATCATTAAAACATTTAAAATTATAATCTTGATAAAGAGTACCTTTCACAAATTCTTAAAATATTCATTTTGAAATCATTTAAAAGTCACATAAATAAAAAATAAAACATTTAAATTCAAAATATTCTTATAATATTGTAAGGGAATCTTTGGCGAGTTTATAATGGTAGAAAATAGTCGCACCCACCGTATAAGGTAAAAAACATTCTTACCTTAAATTTCTCGAAAAGGTCAAAAAGTACCTTGTTTAGAAAATGGCGGAATTATTCCTTTCAAAAAAATAAGGGTATAAATGTCTTTAACCCATTTTCTAAAAAATAGTAAAAAAATGTTTTGAAATATATTTTTAAGAAACATGGATGTGGATGATAAAGAGGCCATAGTAGATAATTACGTATAAACAACCTCAGATAATGAAGAGATCGTGAAATAAACCCTTACCATGTACTTTTCCGTAGCTGATGGTATGTTAAACTCCCGTATAACAGTTAATTTTTTTTATTAAATTATAAATGAACCATATACATAATTATGATATCATATATGATCTTCTAATAATGCTTTGTTAATAATATTTTTGTATTATTGTCGTTTTGGGTGTTAACTTACTCATTTTCTTTTATATGTGTTTTAAATAACCTGTGTTTGTTATGGATAGGTAGTATATTATTAATATAGAGAATGATATCAAGTCCTTAAATATTATTTCTAATCATAAAATGAGAATTATACTTGAATGGAAATGATGTTGAGTGAATCTCATCGTGTTCGTGGAAACGGTTGTCCATACATACGCACGACCGATAATATCACTCTTTTGATATTAAAATAATATATAATTGGATATTATATCATATATAAAGAATCATTATCATGTTATATTTATTATTTACCAGAATTTCATATCATTATTATACCCATCCAAATAATAATGTTTCGAATACAAATTACACCACGATGTGGAGACGGTAACTCGTACGTATGCACGTATGGTGACATGTCCTTCAAAGGATGGATATAATACTGAATATGGTTGTACCATATTTATAATGACATCACAGTATATATAATATATTGGAGTCATTATTATAGAATGGGAATAAAAAGGAAATTAAATGTTGAAGAAGAAAGGAACTTGAAAGAGGGTGGTGAAAACATTACCTATTTTTCGTGTACTTCCTTTTAATTTGATCAAAAGGGCTTCTTAGGTTGGATTTCTGATCAAACTACGACCTCTAGGATGAATTGATGGATGTTGAGAGAATAATTGGGTAGGGTTTTTCCGAACCAAATGGCTATGAAGGTGAGAAGAATTGGTTAGAAGTGGAGTCCTTTTACAAGGGGCAAGTGGGTCTCTTTGGAAAAAACTGTAAGTATTATTTTATAATAAATTAATATTATGTTTCTAATGTTACAAAAGTGTATTATTAAAAGTATAAGGTTCTGATGGGTATAAATCCAATCAACCAGGTTTGGGTCATTATATTAACCTTATCTTTTAGTTTTATCTCTTAGTTAATTATATTGACATTTACAATGTAACTTTGTATTTTTATATTATATAGTTAATAAACATACTATATACATGAAAGAGACCCCCAAGTGGTCCATTAATGATACACCTATCATGATATAAGTACTTTGGAAGACCCTTATATTTTTAAGAATATAATATCAAATAATAATATAATATTTGTTTTAAAAACTCTTTTATTTCAAATTTGACACTATTTGGTAGTTGATTTTTTTGAAAATAATAACATCTTGATTAGATCAAAAAAACATAATTAAATCAATAATAAAAAGTCATATTAACTTATAAAATTAGTGGAATTCTTAAAAATTCTCAAATTACATTTATTTGGATATTTATAATATCAATTATTTTAATATTTCAATAATTAGGTAATTACTACATCAACATTGTGTCATAAATAAATTAAATTATTTAAAGTCTAAAAATTATAGATAAAATAACATTATGTAGGAAATCTTTTATATTTATAATGAATATTTACAATCGAATTTATCTTATTAATAACTTTATATAAATTTTTTTTAGTAATTAAACATTGATTTTAACTCTTTGAACTCTTCTTTGAATGAAATAATAATTAATGACCTAATCTTATCCAAGTGGACCTAAATAATAATATTTTATTCCTAAGGTTGTTTTTTTTCGAGATACACTTGTCCAATAGAATTAGGACATGTGTTAGGGTAATATTAATACCATTTTTACCCTTAATTACCATTTTTACTTTTAATCGTGGTAAATAAAAGTAAAAAGATACTATTCACCAAAAATTATTTTCGTCTTATTAAACAACATTTACTCCTTGATATTAACTGTGTCTCTTTTATTTTCTAAATTCCACTCATAGAAGCAGTAAAATTATGTTTTATGTGAATTTCCAAATTCTCCTAGAAGATTGGTAAAAGATGGTGAAAAGTTCAATAAAATTTTTATATCCCTAAAATTATAATAAACCGACTCCAATGAATTACATTTAACTAATATAGGTATTTTTTTTATCTATTTTGACCTAAAATGAATTTATATAAAATAAATAATTATTTAAATAAAAATTCAATTTTAAACTATAACTCGGTGTTTTTTTATCTCTTCATCAAAAATTGAATGTTTTCAGAAAAGTACAAAAATTTCACCCTAAGAAAATTTCGATATTCCGAATCCAAAAATTAAGTCTAATTTACAAAATTAAAAACATAAGAGTTGCATTTATTAATTTACAATTAATCTCCGCTGTTAAAACCAAAAGGCATATTTTTAAGAAATAATAACTATCAAAAGTTTGGCACTTGTTTATGTCGAATTTCAAAGTGAAATTACGTACAATGACCATCATTGGATTAAATGGTAAAAGTATAATCTATTTATACTTCCAAACTATTATAATTTATAATTTAACAATATAAATTTTTTTGTTTAAAAACTTTTTTTTCAGTTAAAATATAGTATTTTTCACTATTCAACAAAATATGAAAGTTATCAGAAAAACACCAAAACTTTATTGAAACTAAATTCTTATGTCCCGATTCTGAAGAAGAAGTTCATTATATCAAATTGAATATATAAAAGATTCAAATATTGGATTTAAAAATGGTTCATCATTAAAAGGCGGTAAAATTCCATTTTTTGAAAAATACTTCTTTTATCTGAAAAATGAATTTGTTCGTAAATTATGTCTTAGAAACTCATAATATCGATTCCAAAATTATAAAGATAATATAAAAATTAAAATTCAGTTAATACTATTCATAACCACTTTTGAACAGCTAGTTTGGTAAGTCGTGGTACGTTTGTCCTTAGTGTTGCGTACAACAAATTCTATTGTATTATTAAAAGTGTAGCGTACCGTGGAAGCTTTGGGTGTTAAATTCTCCCCTCCTTCAATAAATTGTGTCCTCAAAATTTGAAATTTTTCTTTAAAAATAAAATTTTGAAAATACAAAATACCTTTTTGGATTAACCACAATGTAAATAGGGTTAATAAAAATATAACTTTAAAAGAACAAAAGAGAAGTAAAAATGTCTACCGAGATAGCCCATACAAAATTCTATGAAAACATGTATCCGAAAGAGAAATGAACTATCATGGTCTGATGAGGAGTTGTAGAAAAAAGGATTACGAGAAAGCTAACTACAAAAAAATCACAAATATGTGATTGGTTAAACGGTATTTGATTCCCCCGTAGGAAAAGATAACCGAAAACATTTTGTTTTATGTTACCTTTCATAAATTTGATGAATTTATTTATGAGATTTACTAAGAATGTAAGGAAATATACTTACTTGTCAAGTATACATCATTCCTTTCTAAATTTTTACCACAAACCCATTTTCACTCCAAAAGGTAATAGACCTCAAAAATATTTTATTTATCCTAACCGTATAGGGTTAAAAAAATAATATTTTTATTCATCTATCATAACATAAAGAAACTAAATTATTCAATCTTGGACATTACATGGGCCAGTTGTAGGTGATACACCCTTGTTGCCCTTCAGTTGCGAGTTCAAGTGTCGCGGCCTTACCGGACACGACATGTTGCCGCTCGACCTCTGGGTTGTCCTTTTATGGCAATCCAAAAATAATCTCAAACTAGAATTATCCAAAATTCTTCTATCCAAACTCACAGTCCAAAATTTATAAGGAAGGAAAACACAATGAAGATCATTTTTATCCCGTAATAGCATGTGAGTACTTTCATAATGTATTCTTTTAAAATACTGAAACACCCTGAATTACCATAAATCCTTATTGATTACATTCATGCTCCCCCATTTCTTATTAAATACTACATATACATCATCCATCCAAAAATGTTGTAAACTCCAACAATGATGGAATATATAAATCTTTAATCAGTTTCAAGGAAGACAATAATGTCCAATATCATTTACCAAATCAACTATATCTTATTCCATAATCAGTACCTCAATATTAGGACCATATTAAGGTTTATCTTTCCTTCAACCATGTAATTTACAAAAAAAATTAACGTACTATAGAGTCACTTTTCATAGTACAATAAAATCTCAAATCCTCATTGAAATAGTACTGAAGTACACTACATATTTATTTCCAGTACATCATTAATACAACACTTCAATGAAATAATTCCAAAATAATAAAAGAAGAACACTAGTTATTCCTCTTCATTTGTGGTAGTATCATAACTTGATTATTTCCAATAGCATTATTTGCGGCATAGTCTGATGACTGGGAAATTGGTTCGTGTAGTGTCCAAAATCCTTGAAGATGAAACATTGTACCTTTGAAACCTTTTTCTTACCGTTACAATCACATACTTGGTGTCCTTTTTCTCCATACTTATAACATACTCACATTCCATTCAAGCATTTTTCAAAGGTGATTCATTCCATAGGTATCACATTTGGGAAAATCCTTATTTACCTTCTTCTTTTATCTGTCCTTCTCCCTACCATCCTTTCATTCTCTGGCATCCCTTAAAATCCACAGGACTCTGATAATTATTTACTTATCTTATCAACACATGATACTATTTCTTCATATGATGATAATATGAGGGAGTCTATTTTCCTTCTAAATTCTATCTTAAGTCCATGAAATATATGATCTTTCTTTCTCTTTGGATCACGAATATTGTTTGAGTTCTCATTCCTTCTTATGGGCTGCATTTCTAAACAATCGCATACACTAGATTAGTTTATGAATAGCAATACCTAATCCCAAACTTGTAAAACACATAACATAAATTAAATAGTTTATGGATATAATCCATAATAATTAAAATGTTTTCTTCGAGAATGTATATACTCAAAAACCCTTCATAATGGTTTGTAAGGAAAATGGGAATTATCCTAAGCATATCCCTCCGAAAGTGTCGTACCCGAGAGTGCAGCAAGGCCTGTTGTCGTGCACCAGTTCCCATTCGAGTCTAGCTCAAAGCAATGTTTTCAGGTTTTACCCCTAGGTACATCTGTTCCAGAGCCACCTCTACCCACTCGTATCCAGATAGGGATGCATTGCTCAGAAAACTCACAAAATCTCTAGAATACCAAAATTCTAGAAAGTTATTCTATACTAATTCTCAAAGTATATCTTAGGGATATGTGCTCTAATCATAGTTTATCTAAATCTAGCTTCCAAGGATTGTACTAAACTTTCTATGATACCAACTATAACGCCCCGACCCTAGTTACCCAGAGTCGGTGCATTATTACATAACATTGGCATGATCACAGAAGATCAAGTCTCGAAATACCGATCAGTTTAGTAGCCTTGGAATCACTAGATACATTCATGTGGTTTAAATTACATCATAAAGTGAGAAATTACAATGATATAATCTCCATATTCCACACTCATATCCCCTTCAGACTATCCCTAAAGGTCAGTCATAAAACATTTCTTCACATCCTGGAAAAAATAAAACATAGAAATTGGTGAGCTTAGATGCTCAGTAAGGATAACAATATAGCAGAAGCTTTCGTAAATAATCATAAACATTTGAGGAAATGTCTAACTGAAACAGAAGCCATCAAAACATGAACTTCAAAATAATATGTCAAGGATTAAATGAAATAATTCGGTTTACTTATTCACATGGATATTATACTAGTCTAATAATCACATGCAATATTAATAACCACATTCATAATGATGGAATGCATAATGCTAGACTACCATAACCACATAATAAAGGCCTCGTGCCAAGACTACAAAGAAGACTTTTTCAAGGCCTCATGCCATGACACTATTTTGTCTCATGAGACCTACCGATGCATCGAGGATCTATAGCGGGCTCCACCCATCACGTACTATGTCCAATGCAATCCTCACATCAACATGTTTAAACATAAAATAAATATTCGTATTAAAACTAGAATACAAAATGTAAATACTTTTTCTATAACCCATGAATGGTATAAAATTAACACATCAACAATCAAACATATCACAAAACCTTCAATACAATATGGAAGTTTTGTATCATAGTAAATATACTACAAATAATCTTAAAATCCATCAAAAGATGTTGACATAGATTAAATCTAAACTATTTGAGAGAAATATCTCTTTTTTTTAATCATTTCAAAGTAACACATTTATTAAGGAAGTAATTTAAAAGATATTTTTGAATTCAAGTGTCCCATACCAATTTGTAACTTTTGAAAATAAATATTATTTAAAAACATTTATGTCCATATAAATAAATCCATAAAATCATTTTGAAAACATGGACATTAATTAAAAATCCCTAGAAAGAAAAATCAATAAAACATTTAAAATTCTAATCTTGAGAAAGAGTACCTTTCACAAATTCTTAAAATATTCATTTTGAAATCATTTAAAAGTCACATAAGTATACATTTAATCATTTAAATTCAAAATATTATTATAATCTTGTAAGGGAAGCTTCAACGAGTTTATAATGGTAGAAAATAGCCACACCCTCCGTATAAGTTAAAAAAACATTCTTACCATAAATTTGTCGAAAAGGTAAAAAAGTACCTTGTTTGGAAAACAATGGAATGACTCTCATAAAAAAACATAAGGGTATAAATTTATTTAACCCATTTTCTATTAAATAGTAAAAAATGTTTTGAAATTTATTTTTATGAAACATGGATGTGGATGATAAAGAGGTCCCAGTAGATAATTACGTATAAATAACCTCGGATAATGAAGAGATTGTGAAATAAACCCTTACCTTGTACATTTCCTTAGTCGATGGTATGTTAACCTCCTGTATAATAGTTAAAAAATTGTTATTAAATTATAAAATAACCATATATATAATTATGTTATCATATACTATATTCTAATAATGCTTTATTAATAATATTTTAGTATTATCGTCGTTTCGGGTGTTAACTTACTCATTTTCTTTTATATGTTTTGTTAAATATGCCATGTTTTTTATGGATAGGATGTATCTTATTCATATACAGAATTATATCAAGTCCTTAAAAAATATTTTTGATCATAAAATGATAATTATAATTGAATGGATACAATTGGGAATTAATCTCATCGCGTTCGTGGAGACGATAGTCCGTACGTACGCATGAGCGACAATATCAATATTTTGATTTTAAAATCATATATAATTGGATATTATATAATATATACAGAATATTTATAATGATATATTTATTATTTACATGAATTACACATCATTTTTATACCCATCCAAATAATAATGTTTTGAATAACAATTTCACCACTACGTGGAGAAGGTAAGCCATACGTACGCACATATGGTTACATGTCATTAAAATGATGGATAGAATAATGAATATGGTTGTATAATATTTATAATAAAATCATAGTATATATAATATTATGGATTTATTATTTTAGAATGGGAATAACAAGGAAAGAAGAAGTTGAAGAAGAAAGGACCTTGAAAGAGGGTGGTGAAAACATTACCTCCTCTTCGGGTTCATCCTTTTGATTAGATCAAAAGGGATCCATAGGTAGGATTTCTATTAAAACTAAGGCCCCTAAGTTGAATTTTGGGAAGTTTATATAATAATTGGGAAGAGTTTGGCGAAACAAAAAGGCTTTGAAGGTGTGAATAATTGGTTAGAAGTTGTGTCCTTTTATAAGGGGGAGGAGGGGCTCTTTGGAAAAAAAATAAAATATTATTTTATAATAAATTAATATTCGGTTTCTAATGGCTACAAAGTGTATTATTCAATGTATAAGGTGGGTATGGGTCTAAATACAATCATACAATAGATTTAGACAGGTTTGGGTCATTATATTAACCCTATCTTTTAGTTTTAACTCTTAGTTAATTAGATTGACAATTACCATGTAACATTGTATTTTTATATTACATAGTTCATAAACAAAATATATACACCCATGTGACCCCGAAGTGGTCCATTAATGATACAAATATCATGATATTATTCCTTTGGCCAAACCTTAGATTTTTAGGAATAGAATATCAATTAATAATATAATATTTGTTTTAAAAACTATTTTATGTCAATTTTGACACTATTTGGTATTTTATTTTTTAAAAATCATTATAGCATGATTAATTATAAAAAACATAATTAAATAAATAATAAAATTTAATATTAACCTATAAAATTAGTTTAATTCATTTAATTTTTCAAATTACATTTATTTGGATATTTATAATATCAATTATATTAATATTTCATTAATTAGGTAATTACTACATAACCATTGTGTCATATATATATTAAATTATTTAAGGTCTAAAAATTATAAATAAAATACCATTATGTAATAAATCCTTTTATATTTCTAATGAATATTTAAAACCGAATTTATCTTATGTATAACCCTATATTAAAAATGTTTTAGTAATTAAAGTTTGATTTTCACTCTTTTAACTCTTCTTTAAATTAAATAATAATTAATGTCCTAATCCAATCCAAGTGGACCTAAATTATAATATTTTATTCCTCCATTTGTTTTTGGTCAATATACAACTGTTCAATACAATTATTACATGTTTTAGTGTAATATTAATATCATTTTTACCCTTAATTACCCTATTTACTTTTAACCATGGTAAATAAAAGTAAAAAGTTAATATTCACCAAAAATCATTTTCATCCCATTTGAAACACATTTTACTCCTTGATATTAACTGTTTATCTCAGATTTTTTAAATTCTACTAACATAAGTGGTAAAATTATGTTTTATGTGAATTTACAAATTCTCCTAGGAGATGGGTAAAAGAAGGTGAAAAGCTCAATAAATTTTTTATATGCCTAAAATTATTATAAACTGACTCCAATGAATTAAATTGAACTTATATAGGTATTAAGTATATATTTTTACCTAAAATAAATTTAAATATAATAAATAATTATTTAAATAAAAATTCAGTTTTAAACTATAACTTAGTGTTTTTTCATTATTCATCAAAAATTGAAAGTTTTCAGAAAGGTAAAAAACATTTCACCCTAAGATAATTTCTATATTCCAAATCAAAAAATTATGTCTATTTTACTAATTTAAAAACATAAAAGTTTCATTTATGAATTTAAAATTATTTTCCACGGTTAAAATGAAAAGGCATATTTTTAAGAAATAATAACTATCAAAAGTTTGACACTTGTTTATGTCCAATTTCAAAGTGAAATTACATACAATGATCATCATTGGATTAAATGGTAAAAATATAATCTATTTATACTTCCAAATCATTAAAATGTAAAATTTAACAATATAAATTATTTTGATTAATAAAGGGTGTTTTCAGTTAAAATATAGTATTTTTCACTATTCACACAAATATGAAAGATATCAAAAAAACACCAAAACCTTACTGAAAATAAATTCTTATGTCCCAATTCTAAAGAATAATTTCATTTTGTCAAATTGAATACATAAAAGATTCAAATATTGGATTTAAAGAAGGATTCGTCATTAAAAGGCGGTAAAATTTCATTATTTGAAAAATACTTCTTTTATCTGAAAAAAAAATGAATTTGTTCTTCAATTATGTATTAGAAACTCATAATATGGGTTCTAAAATTATAAGGATAATATAAAATTTAAAATTCAGTTAATACTATTCATAACTTCTTTTGAACGGCTAGTTCGTTAAGTCGTGGTGCGCTTGAACTCTGTGTTGTGTACAATGCATGCAATTTTATTATTCAAAGGGAAGCGTACCATGGAAGCTTGGGGTGTTATAATGTTTGACGAATGTAGTGGGTGAGCCTCGACAGAATTCATCAAAAAGAACTCTACAGGAAAGCTATGGACTGTGTGAAGGAGTTTATTGGTTGATAGAATAACTTATCGAATATGAAATTAATCCAACTTAATTTGTGAAAAATATATCAACAATGAAAAAGACTTGATAAAATAAAGGAAAAAATGATCATCTATGTCAAAAAACTACTTACCATTTGATGTAATGGATGGACCATGTGATGGAATTGATCATCCATGGGTACAAACATGGAAATTTTGAGGGAAAATGCACCGAACACCACTATTTACACAACCAAGCCTTCCTTATTAACAAAAGGATGGATTTGGGAATAGGTGTAAATATAGTATGGTATGGGGTCTTATTCTATTAAAACATATTGGTAGACCAAAATAATATTAGTAATAATGAATGGTATAAATTGAGTGCCTAATGATTTATTATCCTTTGTATTGTTTGACCACATATAGGTATGACATTCCTCAATATGAAAGATCCTTCCAAAATAAAAATAGATACCATGAATCTCCTAAAAGTGAAATATATAATCATTTTCATTTTTTCCATAGAATTACAGATTTCATCACTTTAGATACCTTAACTAAATATTTGATGTGTATCTCTATATGAAATTACATCATGAAAATTTATAGGGAACCTTTTCCTAACGGAATATCAAGTTGAAAATTTTATTATGAAACATAATGAAACAGATAGAAATAGGGGATGAGGATGTGAGTCATGGGGGTGGTATGTAGTGTATTTTGAGGGTATCCCTTTGGAAATATTTAATCAAATATAGAGGTAAAGAGTCAATGACTGAATTTATAATAATATCATCCACCTAGTTAACCTTGGAAGAATGAAGACCAGATTCTCTATTTCCATTGATCAATGTGTATCAATCATTTACATGGTTATTTAATATATTTATTTATGTTTCAATAGTTTGATCTATACTAGATTGAGTTGGTGAGGCTCCTGACATAGTTTTGACCCCAAATAGATGATAGTGATTTTACTATAATTATATTAATTATATTCATGGAGAAAAGGGAGATAATAGAAGATATTTATAATGATTTAAAATGAATAAAACTCCCCTCAAAATAAATTTTAGAGAATGGAAGAATGGAATACCCTTTGCAGTTTCAGATGATTCCACTATTTCATATGATTCTATGAATATAAGACACATCAGTAAAGGTTTTAATCCTAAAATATTAATTATTATGGTTCACCCATGGACCATCAATCCCAATGTTAGTCTCATTCCTTTAAGGATATATGGAAATCTGATTACTGAAGGACTATGGTAGAACAACTCTCATAGATAGTGACATATGACTAACCAGAATAGAAAAAACATGATTTTGAGGTAAACATCATTTTTATCAATGGTCAATATACTGATGATTTATAAGACTCCCATTTGAAGGTAAATACTATATTTGTATGTATTCTTCATCCATAGGAATCTATGTTCACCCAAAAATCATCATTCAATGTAGAATCAAGAATGAAATTTACTGTTTTGTAGTGTCTACAAGACTAAGAATGACCATGAGATATTTCTAGATAAAATTATACCAATGCCCTTTAGTAAATAAAGGAAAAAAACATTACACAATTATAATATCACAAAACAAACGTAACATTTATGTTGATTACCTTCCCTCCCGATCACATAATTACTATAGATTTTTTTATTCCCCATATTACAGATAAAAAATGTGAGATTTTTTAGTACATCATTATTCAAATTAATGGTTCTCCACTCATTATGTGTTTGTTTTGAATGTATTATATATCGATATTCCATGTTACAAAAGTGGATTGATGAAGGGGGGCGAAAGAGAAGAATTTATGTTCATTGGAAAGATATATTCTACTGTATAGTTATTTTTGGATATCACTAAGGCTCAAATTAGTAAACACTGGACAATAAATGTACCATATGATAATGAGGGATGAGATAAAAAAACTAGTAAGTGGTTAGGGGATGATACCAAATTTATATTCCAAAAGTTGATGTCACTTTTCCACTGATATAGAAAGAATGTTCATAAAATGTGTAGATGGAAAATTTAATGTTATTCCACCAATGGGGAATAGTATATTCATCTTGGTATGAGAGTTGGAGCCCAAATATTTTTTCTTCATGGATTTTACCATAATATATTTCCATGAGGTATATTCCCAACCAATAATTCCATTATTACACTGCATTCATTCATCATTAATCTTGAGAGTAATTCTTAGTTATTAATTCAGTTTATCCAGTTTATACCATCTACCCTAGTGATGTTATCCTTGTTATAGAAGATATGAAATGAATCTATTAGGAGTGAAGTTCATGTTTTTTATCACAATATTTATAGCCTTTCACATTGATATTAAATATATTAGAATGAATGAGGGAATAAAATGAACTAGTGATATCCTTATACCAAAAATGGTGATTCATCTTTTGTAAATAAGAATACCTATTTTGAAAATACATTTGACATTATCAAAAAGATATATATGGAATCTTCCATCTGAATGAGGGGCACAAAGATAGTCAAGTGGGAATCCCCATTTAGATATTTTGAGCCTTTATTTAATAAGATTAAACTTTATCCCTGAGCATTTGTTTGGAATATAATTTTATATTTTCCAACACTGATGCACTATCCACTACATAGGTTTAGCCATTCCAGACCCATTTAACCTATTGAATATTTTTATTCAACATTTAATAATGCTGAACATGTAATTTATAATGAATAAAATACATATTCCAATGAATCCATACGGAACCTTTAAACTATATAACAACCTACTAGAAATACCTTTGTAAATTATATTTCTATGAATATATTAAGTGAGATGAAAGGGGATTGGAAAAATATGAGAATAAGGGTAGTTTTCTTCAGTTTTAACGAGGAAGGTGTATGTGTTTGTAATTGGGTATTATCTATTTTATAACTCTTTTTTTAAAATAAAATGAAAAATAGTTTATTCAATAAAATATTATTTGAAAAATAATTTTATATTTACATTTATTTATATTTTGTAAGTTATCTAACTGTTAATTTATTTCATTTATTTGTTATAATTAAACTAAGGTTTATGTACAAGCCTACATGGTTAACTTCAAACAATATAAAGGGGAACCTAAAGTTGACCCTTATCGGAGGTCCAACTCTTGTGGTTCTCACAAAGCATGGACTAGTACAAACATAGTTATCTCAAAAGTCTGACTGTGTCCATATATATGGCACATGGTGTGTGATATAACAAAGTGGTCTCAAGTCCCTAGTAGGATGAGAATCTGATTTTCCATTCTTGTGTTTTTTTTGACCATTGTATACTTCATCATACATTACATACCAATGATTCCCATGTTATGGTTTTGATGTAGAACAATCAAATTTCATTTTGGGCCATCATATCAACAATTTATTTCTCCCAACATTCGATCTCCCATCTCATCTACACACTCATTATTTTTTAAATTCATATATTATTTTTTCTCTCCTTCATGACTCTACCTTCTCGCTCCCAAACATCTTCTTCCTGCAGTCCGATTAGTATCATTCTCTTTTCTGGTGACATCCATATTCTACAGCAACCCTATCCTGTCTCCTCTAAACATCTATTTTAATTTAATTTTTTTCACGTTTGTATTGTGTTTTTTATATAATAATGAGCTATTTTAATCAACTTCATAAAAATATTTGGTTTTCCCTTAATATCCATATTCCTTTTATTATAGTAACTTGTTTGTGTCCCCTCTTATCATTAAAGGATTAAATAATGGTTTTTTGTTCCCTCCGTTGGATACTCATTTTGTTTTGTCACTAATGGTTTCTAAACCAGAAGTGTGCCATTTTATCACTTTTTTCACCAATTAAGTGAGTAATTTATTCAATATTATTAATAACTAGAAATGAGCCTTTTTATACACCATTGGTTTATTCTAATGGTGATAATTTTCACTATTGAGTTTTTTCTCCATCAGGGAGCTATTTACTCACCACTAGAACCCAACATTGATCCATTGACACACCACTGGGATTTTCTATGGTACACTATAAATTTTTATAGTTAACCTTTAAGCTCCAAATTGATATTGTTTCTACTATTTTTTTCAATATTATATTCTTAAATGATTTGTGTGTTATATTTTATTTTTATTTTATGTATTTTTTCTTGTATAATATACGTTATTGAGCTAATTATTATGCAATTACTTAATCCTATGCTGTGGAAAATCGTTTTTATGTATAATGTTTTTGCTCCTAAAATAGATATTTCCATATTCTATCGATTTAGTTGGTTCAATTATTAAAATTTTAATATTATTTATATATTTCACTTATATTTTGTTATTTTTTTAAATTTTCCATTAATTTTTTCATTAGTTTTTAATTATTTTTATTTACAGCATTTATGTGATATTATATTACATCACAAACATAAAAGTACATGTGTTGAAATATATTTTTATTTGATATTATTATATTCAGACTCATTGAGAAATAATATTTTTTCATTATTCACCGTGAACTTTAATCTACTGTTTCAATAATTTTTCTTGAGTTTGGAGTGAGTCATCGTTGGATCCTAATAGTGAGACATGAGTCACCGCTAGAACCTAATGGTGTGTCATGAGTCACCATTAGTCACCCAATGGTGATTAGTTTTTTATTTTTTAGATGGAACCATTTGGTGTTATGTTTCATGGAATTGATTTTAGTTTTGTTTAATTCATCTTATTTTTTTGATAAAATTGTAATGTTATGTAATACTCATTTCCCTATCCTTGAACATTTACAATGGTGATAAATGTCTCCCTCTACTTTATTTTAACCACGATAAATATCTCACCATTAGTAAAAATATTATTTCGAAATTTTTATTTTCATAATTTCAGATAATTTTTTAAAAATTAATTGTAGTATCAAATTTATAATATTCATATCCTTTTTAGTTCTATTTTCTCAAAAATATTATTTTTTTATGATGCCCTATTTTTTTGACATTCAAATCCATTTATTATTTGTGAATTTTTATTCTTTTATTTTTATTTATTTTCTATTTGGAATTTTTAAATTAATAATACTCTTAATATATTGAATATTAATTTCAATATTTCATGAATAAATATTAGCCCATATTTTTTTTATTTACAGTGTGGCTTAAAAAATGTGGACATGGTCAAATTATCTTATTATTAATCACTAACAATTTTATTTCACATATTGGATACATAAATTATCTTATAGATATTGTTTTCAATTTTATGATATTTATTCGAGGATAAAAAATACCATTGTAGATGATTCATTCGACAAAGATATGACAATACTTTTCCCGCTACTCTCGAATTGATAAAGATACGTATTAAAATTTTCTTTATCTATTATGATCACCTACGATCCCCATAATCTATAACTTTTTCCACTGGGGTTATCAAATAACCTAAGATACAATGAATTTCACATAATTTACTCAATATTTTATTTCATTTGTATTTTATTCATCCATTGTATTCCATCTAATGACCTGTTTGATTTCTAGAGTCATAGTTTTATCTTTTTCCATACAAAAGCAGTCATTGGGTTATTCCTCCTAACTAAAATGAAGGCCGGGTTATTCCAATTGGAGAAAAGGAAATTTGGTCATTACTCCATAAAAAATCATGGTTTTTAACACCAAGTTATAAAAAGGTATGTCTCTATTTTTACGTAATTGGGTTGTCACTCCTTTTAAAAAATGAGTATATAGGCCATTCCAACCTCCTTGAAGAGTAAAGGACATTGAAGAGAGGACTCAAATCTTGGTGATCCTAACCTCTATAAAAATATCTTGTGTTAATTTTTTTATTTACACTTCCAATTTTAACAATCATATTTTAACTCTGAAAAATTAGATTTTTTTATAATAAATCAAAAAGACTATCCCCCCCTTATATTCACTACTACCTTACAAATGGACCTAACTGTATGAACATTATATTCCATTTAGCTTCTTCTATATAATCTTTATAATTATTATCCTCATAACTATCTTCCCCAACTATTCCATTATTATATAGATCATCATCATCACATTATTTCTTTATCAAGTATTTAGTATTAACATGGATATGATCATCTATAGAATAAATCAAGAATGAAAATAAAATAATTGACATCCTTACACAGTTCTTTCTTGGGTTTGTTTTTGTACTACATTAGGAAGATATTGGACATCAAAAACCCCTAAGTACAATTCCATTAAAGAATTATAGGTCCATTTGTTGAATAAAATTGATTATCTAATCTAGTTCTCATCCCCAAGTAGTGGATTGGTAATATTACATAGTGTTTCTTAGTACTGAACATGTGTATAGGTAAAAATCGTGATATCCATACCAAGATATGTATTTAATTTACCATGAATTACTACAAGAAATTATAATATTTTAACACTATCTCTAATGATATCCACCATCTTTTTGTCTAGTTTATGAATCTATATGATTATTTCTAATAACATCATCATGGACGTAGATGAAAGAAAACATGTTCTTCTATATAAAATGATTTCATGTGATTATTATCATACAAGAATTAAAGTATAGTTACCTTTAAATAACTCAATGGGTTCATGTAACAAACCCACTCGAGTAAATAAGGAAAATCCCATGAGCTGGTCCATCCAAGTAGGAAGGTGACCAAGATGATGGAAACAAGTCTTGAATATAATAAGAACATGACATATAACCAGATTACAGGGATAAAGAATGAGATACAATAAAAAACCATATAATCCATGAAAAACATGCTTAAACAGAATATTTGACAAGACAAAAATAACACGTCTCTAGGTTATCAACCATCTCTTACATAATATCTTGAATATAATGTATTAATAGATCAAAATCCCACATGCAATTATATTCCCTTCTATTAAATTGTATCCTTCAATATGTCATCTATAAACATCCAAAGGAAAATGTATGGTGTGAGCAAACAGTGATGTTGGATACCAATAGAGACTCCATACAAGGTATAATATCAAAAATTCAATAGTTATCAATATTAAAATAGATACTTCTTTATAATATATTTTGATAAATAAAAACCAATTTTTAACTCATTTCCTTTTGTTTTTATAAAATCTTTTCGTATTTAAAATTACAGAATATGATAACTATTAGTGATAAAAAAAGAAAACATATCCAAACACCATATGGTATTTATGTTAATAAATACCCATGAAATAAATAATCATGTGAAACCATGTGATAAAACCACATGTAGAAACATGTGAGCAATAATCCATGAAAAAATCCTTAATGTCAAAAAAATGTAAATGATGGAGAAAAACATATTGGCCTCTTTCATATGGGAATACATATTAGACATTAAATAATAATAAACCATGATTATTTTTCAACCAACCCATATCATCTCATATGACATTCCACTAATATCTAAAAACTAACCCCTAGAAGTTACATACACACTAGGGTCACCAATTTTCCTTTTTCAATTCACCCATGGTTCCCAATGTTCCATGTTTGTCAAAATCTATATCAAAACCATGCTCAAATCATAGAAAAGATTTTCAATTCCATGAAAATACACTTTGGTGTTTTGGAAACCCATTTTTGATCCAAAAACCCCCATTAATGAATTTAATCAAATGTGTGGGGTTCATAACACATTATTAATGAAAACCCCATTTAAAAACATGATTTCATTCAGAAAAAATCCATTATAATAATGAATAAATTAAATTTATTGAATTTAAAAAATTAAAGTTTAGGAAAATAAATACTTTCATAGAATTAATCCTATGTATACAAACAACTACCTAAATAATTTATTTATAACTATTCGTGTTCAATAATGGACACTGTGGAAGAGTAGATTGGGTCCACATGATGATATATCTATAAGAAACATATCAATCCTATATAAATAAATTTATATATATCATACACATGCACTTAAGATTCAATAAGATGATTGTAGAAGGGATCTAATGAGAATATAATAGGAAAAGATAAACCAGATCTAGAAAACAACATACCTTTAGCTGATCCGCTAATAACAATGATCAATTTCCAAAATCCCAATGGATAAACCTCTAGATAATTGGGGAAGGATTATGTTTATCCTATATGAGATTTGGGAATTATTATAAATAAAAATTACCCAAGAAAAAATGCTAAAAACTATGTTTTTTTAAGGTTCAGAGTGCCACATAGGGTTAGGCGGCACAATTAGACAAACTATTAATAATAATAAAGGGATAACATCTCGTCAAAAATACAAGATGTATGGTATTTGAGGAAAAGGTACATGGTTTGGCCAAACTGTGAATCCCCTTTGAAAAAACCAATACCCTCAAGGTTTATAAGTTGTTATCCACATAGTTTCTTTAACGATTCTTAATATGTGAAAAACCCCCACTATTAAAACATAGATACTTACCACATAGTTTCCCCATGGATAGTTCAAAACATGTGAAAATTGTGCACATGGTTTCATTCCTCTAAAAAACTAAAATTTTAATCCTCTATCCCCTGAAACATCAAGAATTTATTTATTGAAAAACCAAGATTATGTTAAAAAATACATGATATGTAGGGGGTGCTACAATTTTCTTAACAAAAAATTCATTTCATCCACAAAAATCCCTTAAGACTCAGGAACCTCAAAAAGAGAAGTCCATTACTTCCTCATTAATGATACCAACTCTCATGTATTATGGATATCCCATTTTTAATGCTCTAGTATCCAGTCCAATGAAATATTTTGACCATGAAATACATTATTCTGGTGATCCATAATCGGAATAGGTAACCAACAATGGTGGAATCAGGATAAATATTAACATAAAACCATTTAGTAACATGTGAATTATCTATTTGATACCTCTTCAACATGGAAACATGAAACACATCTTGCATTGATGTCAAAAGATACATTAATTACTACTAATAAGAAACATTTCATGTCATTCCCCAGTCATAATGGGTATAACAAACCATGGTTCCAAATTACCCAACATAAACATCTGAAATTGTATCAAGAGAGGTGCGACCGTGAGAAAAATATTATCTCCCACTACTGGAAAAATGGCCTATACCCACGGTTCAAAACCGTGGGTATAGCCCCCAAAACCGTTGGTATAGGCTATACCCACAGTTTTGGGAACCGTGGGCTGGAACGGCGTCGGTATAGGGGTCACAACCTATACCCACGGTTTTCCAAAACCGTGGGTATAGGGGGAGTCAATGTTTGCAACAATGGTGTGCCAGCGTGTCACACACAGACCCCACGGTTTCAAACCGTGGGGTATTTGAATTCAAAAAAATTCCCAGCCGGGAATTGAACCTGAAACCTCCCAAAGCCTCAAGCCCGCGCCGCACCAAGAGACCAACCAGTCTATCACCGTTATTGGTATATATTGATAATTTCATTTTAATATATTAATATAACAGTTATAATGGAAAAGAAAAGCCTTCCGGGTTTCGAACCCGCACTTCACAATAGCTGGACAGTAACTGCGACCAACTGAGCCGACGACCCAATTGATATATGGTTATAATTATATATTCTTATAATAATATATCTTCTACAATCGAATAATAACAATACGCGAGATTTCGAACCCGCGACCTGTCCTAAGGAATTTCAGGGAGTGACCAACTGACCTAAATATTTTATACATTTTAATATTTGATATCCCTATATTTATATTATTTCATATCGTCTTTTCACCCAAAAAAAATTCGGTCCCGCATAATTTTTCGTTCCCGCCATAACGCGGGAACGATATACCCACGGTTTTGACAAACCGTGGGTATAGGTCCTTGAAAAATATACCACCTATACCCACGGTTTTCACAAACCGTGGGTATAGGTCTGTAGAACAACATCTATACCCACGGTTTTGGCAAAACTGTGGGTATAGGTCTTCAAAAAAACCTATACCCACGGTTTTTCCAAGAACCGTGGGTAAAGGGGACCTATACCCACGGTTTTGGAGAACCGTGGGTATAGGTCCCAATACTATCCCTATACCCACGGTTCCCAAAACCGTAGGTATAGGGGGGGCCTATACCCACGGTTTTATGTAGAACCATGGGTATAGACCCATTTTCCAGTAGTGTCCCACCTCATATTCTAGTGAATGATGATGACGGTATCCATATATTTTATGAAGAATCTACATTGTGACCAATATCATTTGACAAACTACACATTTTCTATCATCTTGCAAATGAGACATAGTACAAATAATGACTACTCCCCCACTCTTCCACGAACATGGGATATATACATGACCCCCAATACAATTCTTGAAAGGGAACCAACTACATCAAATCGATATAATTTTTTTTAGGAGATTTTATCTAGATGAATATTCATTTTATGTGATCTACAAAAATAATTCGCATAATCCTTTTGTATATCTTCAAGAACTTGGATAGTTATCTCCATCTGTCCATCCATATGTGGATGATATACCATGCCAAATTTCAACAGGGAACCCATTGAATCCAAGAATCCTTTCCAACTCATGGATGTGAACCTCATATACCAATCAGATACAATCATAGAGGGAACCCCCAGATGTTTCATAATATCTCTGATGTACAATTTAACGAGTATTTCAACTTTCATCATCTAATTAATAGTTTTGAAAAGATCTGATTTCATAAGTTGATCAATTTTATCCCAAATAACAGTGCACTAACTACGGTTCCAAGGATAAAATTGAAAATTTTCATTTAAATCTCATAATAATTTTATATCAGAATGGGTAAAGTTTTCAAAACTCTTAAATTTCTTTGGCATTCCCCATTAATTTTTTGAAAAGTGAGACACCATGATAAAAATATACAACCGACCAAATCATCTTGGGATACAAATATCGATGTCTCAAGTCATGATAGATCATGGTTTGCCCAGGGTGTTTGGACCAACCTAATTGGTGTCCAATTAACATCAACTATTTCATCAGATAAACTGAAACAACCAAACTTCTATGGAATCACAATGATCTACTAGGAGATAGAGACCATTCACCCAATATCTCAGCACAATAAAGGATTATAATAAAGTATTGTAATGTAGTGTCTTTCACCATATTAGCCCATTATCTCCATTCAAAGCGTAATTTATATTTAATCTAAGATATGATCACATATCCACCAAACTATTCCACTCCCAATCTTATCATAGAAAAAAAATTCATCAAAGGACACTCTTTACCAAATTATTTCAGAGCTTGTGTTTGTAATTTTCTGCTCAATTTGTTGGAAACCACATTTCCTTTCCCAATTTTTTTTTTGCAATTTAAAAATCAACACTATGAATATAATCCATCCATCACATCTACCCCAGGTTTAGATCCATTTTATTAGAAATATATTTTGATATATTATGATCATAGTACACTGTAAACCACTAACCTAAGAGATAGTGATTCCATGTTTTGAGTGCATTCAAAACAAAAACAATTTTAAGATTGTGGGTACGGTAGTTCTTCTTAGGATGGTGCAATTGGAAATTTACATATTCCAACACATGTTTACCTTGTGTCAAGAATCCCCCCAAACCTATAAAAAAAGAAACAATGAAATATAATTACTTGAAGCTATTTCCAAAATATTTGAAAATGGTGTTGGATTGTACCTCATAATTAGTTCCAAAAAGTATCATTGACATTATTCACTTTATTTGACCTGTACACCCTTACTCGAATAGCCCAGAGGCCTTCATTTTTATTGATTTTTGATAACCCCCCTTTCAAGGGATGAGGGGGAACCCTTACAAGGCCTGTAAAATTATAGATTACATGGCCCATAGGATTAATAGATTACATGACCTGAGGATATTAGGGAATTAAATCAAACTATAACTACAAGGAACTACTCCTCCACATCATCTGCATTGTGATGGTTTCCCTCCACCATTGCATGGCCGTCGAGATAGGCTTCTCGTGAAAGAATAGGATGGTTCCTATGACATATACATACCATC
The DNA here is from genome assembly GCA_963277665.1 of Viscum album. Lineage (NCBI taxonomy): Eukaryota > Viridiplantae > Streptophyta > Magnoliopsida > Santalales > Viscaceae > Viscum > Viscum album. The sequence goes on from OY728120.1 coordinate 868,190,624, forward strand.
TAATTCTAGGAAATCCATTTGGTTCTTCTTTTTTGATTGCACTATCTCGAAATCCTCCTCTCCGGCCGCTCCTTTTTTGTCGAGCCTATTTGGAGAAACATCACTGATCGTGTGGAAAAATGGCCTTAAGGAGGCCCAATGTCTATAATGGTGGACCTAAATCCATACTGACCTGAAGGCATGGGTGTCCCGAAGGCCTTAAGGAATCAATGATCAAACTGGTGGCCAAAGTTGAATAGTTCTAGATGCAACAATACCGTAAAATACCTACTACAATGCCCACAATAGTACCCGCACCATACTTCTACAGTACCCGATACAATGCTTCTACAGTCCTGGAATTATTCCTCTTCATAGTTTTGAACTTGGGTCTCATGGATGCACTAAATGTTTCCTCACCAACTGGGCTATGGCTCATGTTCTTTACTTGTAAAGCCTTAATGGTCTAATTTATCATAGAATATGTGAGTTTGGAGAATTCCTGAAAAAACCATCCATTGTAACCAGATAATCCCAGGAAGATATACCTCTCAAAATCATTTATTGAATACTCCTAAGATATAATAACCTATAAATTCAAAGGACCCACTGAGATGACTCTGTCAGAAAAAACACACCGCAAAAATTTCACTTCCTGGATTCCAAAATAACATTTGAACTGATTTAATAAAATTTTATGTTCATTCCATGATTAAATAACGATATCTGAATAGTCTGTATACTCCTCCTATAATATGGAGTACACCAAAATATCATCCCTGGATAAAAAAAATATTCTAGGAATAGTTGAAATATATTGTTCATCAAAGAAAAAATACCACAAGAGCATTAGTGAGACCTAATGGAATAACATAAAACATGAAATGTCCATACCAGATACTAAATAGTATATTATTTATATCATATTCATGGTCTATCAAATGGTGGAAACATGATAAAATGTAAATCATTAAAAAAAACTTACCCCTCTATGATGGTAAAAGAGATCATCAATCCTAGGAAAATGTTACTTTTTCTAAATTGTGATCCAATTCAACATTCATTAAACCATATATGTCATGAGACACATTTATTCCTTGTTAGTAAAGTGTACATGTAATGTACATGTTAATATAATTGGATTAACAAATCCCTTAGTCTCTCTGTCCTCATGCCGAATATTATATTATACCAACTCAGCATGTTTCATTTGATATGATGATAATGAAATGTGAATCATTTGATGGAGCATGTAAATAGAAAATTCAACCTCTCTCTATGGTAGTAACCTAGATAAATACTTAGATATGTCCTCAGGATACACTCACACCTCAATAGGAAGAAAAAATCCCAAAAATGGTCAATGATATCCAGAAATATCTCTAATAATTGGAATGACTATACCAAATCATAAGGAATAACATTCCCATCCCATCCCAATATAGATTCCTACTCACCCTAAAAATATTATGTGACCCCTTTAGAGGAAAAAAGATGAGACTGATGATGATATAATCCTATCTGGTGCCTAACTATAATCATTATATCCATTCCTTCATCAGGTTGAGGATAAAAATATCAATAACTCAAATTTCGGATGCCACCTCGTAGCTTTAAATCACCACCAAACATGTTTGAAACTTTTAAACTTTGTTAGAATGCTTTCCCAAATGTGTGGAATGATCCAAAGAGAATGAAATATGTTTTTAATGTATTCCAAACATGTCAAATAATTTTTATGATAAATAGTAATATGGTGAACCTATATAAAACAATCATATCACTATAGAAGATGAAATAATCATCATAACTATAATAGTAGATGGCCATGCTTCAAATTCATCTATAGCATGCTATGTCACAAAAAATATTTTATGTATCAGCAAAAAGAACACCCACATAGCCTATGGAATAGACCCACTGACCATGGAGGCATTTTTATGAACCTATGAACCATTGGAATGATTTGATACTTCCTTACATCCCTGCAATATTCTTAAAAAAACTCTTTCAGAGGACCCAATAATTTTCATTAATGAAAAGTCTTCAGATCCACTATATAGTTATGCATGGAATTACCATGTTATGTTCACTAATAGAAATCAAAATAAATCTATCCTGACGAGCCCCTAAATCTATTTATGAAGGAAACTATTGATCATTATTCTTTCTTTTTTGAAAATAAGACACACAATGTCTTGCAACTGCACCTATTAAAGCTCCTACCAATTTTTTTTCCAACTATGATCCATTCCCAAATATAATTTATTGGATAACTCCATGATTTTCATAAGAAACATGAGAATAATCATTGAAAAAATATTCATCCACAATTATAACTCACAACTATGATCCTTTAGGTACTCATTGGTAAATATATCGAGTACCAGATGCCAAAACTCAAAAAGACAGGTGGAATACTCTAGAATGGAATGGTCCCCTTTCTCCACAGTCATAAACTCTTGTGTATTCTCTTTATGTATTTATTCATGTTATAATGAATTATTAAATATTATTATTGAAATATGTTCAGGTGAAATCCTCATGCAACTTAACATTGAAAATGGAGTCACACAATCTTGCTCCCAGCACCAAGACAAAATATGTGATAAACCCACCATAGAGTCCACGGGATTTATTAAAATATTTAATATCCTCTAAATCCATTCAATCCAATACTCATATTCATAGGGCCCCCTTTAACAATGGAATATGGGTGGATACAACTTAGTGAATTTAGATCCATGATCCAACACACACCCTAGGTTCTCAAAAATCACTAGACCCACTGTCTGATTTATATTGATTAAAGTTTTAACCAGGTAAGGATCCAATGTAGGATTTTCTAATGGGTCATTTCCCATAGATTCATATCTTTTATTTTGAATATTTATCCTCAAAGGAATTTTATGTTATGAACCATACAATGAAAAAAATAACATTATTGTATGTTCCAAAATATTATGATCAACTTCAATAATTCCTGTCAATGCTCTAAAACAACAATAATTTAACTTAATTCAGTAATTTTGGGATGAAAAGAAAACACATTATCAAGGAACATTTTAATTTCAATAATATTCCCATTCAGTTAATTTATATGGACTCAAACATGATGTCTCAAACTATGATTAAATTTTACGTCCACCCTTGGTAACTTACATTTAGAAATGGAAGTGAATTATCTAAGAACCCTCACACACTTACAGCCCAAATTACAATATTCAGAACTCCTATTTAAGGAATTCACATTACCACTCTTAGGAAATGTTTTCATACTATGTGCTAAGCATGACCTTTGATACCAAATTGAAATGAAACTACCCAAGAAAAATTGTTAAGTCACCCAAGATGGTCTATCACAGTGGTAAGGTAACCAAGATAGTAAAAAATGATCTTGAATATAAAAAAATCTATACATACAACCAGAGTATAAAGATAAATATTGAGATAAAACTAAAAACCATAGAATCTATGAAATATCGACTAAAATTGAATTCAAGAAAATACATGACAAAAATGTATCAGTGGGATGAAATGTCACCTCCTAACCATCTTTCTAATAATCCAACGAAAAAGATAGAATCCAACATTCTACAAGATGCCCTTACATTTACCTAGAACCTATAATACGTCATTTTGTACAATAGAAATTTCAATGTAGGGTGTGAGAAACAAATCCAGTAGGATATCACCATAGAGTCTAAAAATGTTCTGATATAATGAATTCATTAGTTTTTTCAATTAAAACAATTATAATTTTAGAAAAAAATCATTAATTGAACCACATTTGTAAATATATACCATTGAATTTCATAAAATCCTTTCATATTCACAAATATTGTAATATGAAATGTATAAGTGGTAAAATTTGAAAGCATATCCACTCACTATACATTAATAAAGTAATAACATGTCCATGAAATAAACTAGAATATGACACTATGTGATAAAACTTCAAATAAAAAGATTTATAAAACAATCCATAACAAAATATATCATGTGATGGTAAATGAAAAAACACACCATATTGGGGCCAATCCTCTGGGAATATGTACTAGAAATGAAAAAAATACTAATCCATGTATATGATTTTTATAACTAATATTGAGTTCTTCTTTCTTCTATTAGTATCTCACAAGTAAGTCTTAATGATGCCACACACAATAGGGTCACCTATGTCCCTTTCTCGATGTATCTAAGGTTTGAAATGACCCATATTTTATAAAATACATTTAAAAATGATTCTCAAAACTTATTAATTATTTTCAAATCAAATCCAATCCTCTTATATGTTTGATAATTGATATCAAAACTATATCAACAATTGAAGAATTTAATCAAACACTTATTGTGCACAAAGTATTTTTTAGAGAATATTTTTTTTAAACACGATTTCATTATAAAAAATACATTATAATCATGAATAAATTAAATTATATGAATAAACCAATGGAATTAACAAGAAAAATTGGGAATTAAGATAAAAAATCCTTTTTATAGAAATACCCAATTCATTAATGGAGGTAAAACTATTCAACTTTGACAATGATGGTTGGGGAAGAGTAGATCGGGTCCTCACAATCCTAGATCTTCATGAAACACATAAATAATATATTAGTCACATTATATATTGAATAAATAGACACTTTGGGTTCCAAAAGACATTTGTAGAAGATATCTAATAATGATATAATAATAAATGGAAGAATGAAATCCAAAACACAACATACCTTGAATTGATATTCAAAGAGTAAAGGGAAATCACCATGAATCTTAAGAGAGAATCTTTTATATCTCTAAAGAAGGATTATCTTGATCCTTAATTAGATTAGTGTGTTATATGGAATAAAAATTACAAAATTATAAGAAAATAAAATCTATTTTTTAAAGGTTTTGATTTTCATACATGACTTGGCTACACAGTTAAACAAACTATGCACCAACCGTTCAGGGATATTGTCAATTTAAACAGAAAAATTGTACAATATCATGGTAAAAGATGTACAGTTTGGTACAACCATGAAAACTACTTAAAAACACCCAAATAGTGTAGTATTTTTCCTAGTGACCCACACGGTTTCTATAATGATGTTCAAATCATAGAAAACTACATAGTAAAAAATATAAGGATTTACAAAATAGTTTATTAATGGTTTTTTATAATATTGTTCCAAACTTACGGATAGATTTTCTCTCCCAGAAATAATATTTTCTGACCCTAGTTCCCCTAAGACAATTAAAATGACTTTATAGGAAGTCCAGGAGTAAATTAAAGCATTCTTGAGATTCAGTGGGTGTTACAGTTCAATATATATCACGTTATGCTACATTTAACTTAAATGAAAGTACCATAAATTTTAAGAGAATATAATTATTTTTGCATGAAAATTCAAACCATTCTATTGCATTAGTATAAATTAATATGAGAAACCCGTTTATGAAATAAAACTATAATAAAAATAATGGATACTTTTAATATGAATGAAATTCCATTAATTTACCAAAAATGTCAAACAAGAAAATTTATATTTCAGGGAATTATTTTTCATAAAAATTAAATTTTATGATATGTATATATTTTTAATGAAATTTATGAATAATATTAATAGAATATATTTTATTTTAATAATTTTATTATACAAATTTAATTAGTAAATAATCGTGAATATGAACCAAAATGGTTAATATTCTAAATATCTTTATTTCCTATAAAATAGTTTTCATTATATCTCACCATTTTTTGTCTAAATATAAATTTATAAAACAATTAAATTTAATTTAAAAAATGAACATAATTTTTGGAATAAATATATAAATATATTATTATAATGAATTTTGTGTATTTTTCAACAAAGAATAATTTTTTGGCATGAATTGTGGAAAATATGGGTTTCCAAAAAGGATGGATTTCTAGACAATTTTATTATATAAGTATATATTTTATATTCTTAATTTTTTTAAATATGACCAAATATAAATTTTATAAATGAATATTTAATTTATAAAAAATTTTGGTTTTAATTTAAAACTCATATTTTATATTTTTAAACATAAGTAGTATTATAAAAAATGATTTCATATATATTATAGTTTCTTAATTAATAATTATTTTTTACAATGTTAATAAATTTAATCAAATGAAATAGAGTTATATTTTAGAATATATTGGTCCAAAGTATCTATTAAGAACAACATTTATTGGAATAATGATAATGTTAGATTTGGATACAACAAGTTAAAGAGGTAAATTCTAAAATTGTAAAAATAAATAATTCATTGGGTAAAGAGCTTAAAAATTACAAAAAAAAACAATAAATTGAGTGTATGAAGTTTGTATAGCCATTATTGATTCATAAATTAATTATTTCTCTAATTTTTATCCCCTGCATATAATTGACATGTACACCATTTATATTAAGCATAAATATTTAAAAAATATCATTCTCATCACTTATAAAAATGGACACACGCTATCCCTTCATGGAACAACTATAAAATTATTTACCCAAAAAAACGAAGATAATTTTAATTAATGTTGAAATATTATTAAATCATTTAATCTTCTAGTCATAAGATATTATCCCATGCTATTGATTTCCAAGGAATCGCCAAAAAAAATCTCAAATTCTTCAATGTGTGTATTCATTTTTATATAGCCTTAATTATTTTATAATAATCATTTATAATTATAATTTTAAAATAAATATGTAATTAATTATGATTTTTTATATGGTTATTTTTATTATACTATCGTAATAATCATTAATCACTTTTTTCCATTTCCATGAAAAAAACACAAACAATATTCATCTGTTGTGTGAAAAACCACCCCCACAATGCAATATATAATGTTTTCCTTAACGACTAAAAAATGATTGTCAAAAATGTATTTTAATAACTAAGTATGAAATTTCTATTATGTATATTATTGTAAAGAATTAAACGGTTTCGTTACTTTAATACATTATATGGAAAAGTAAATATTTAACCATGTTTATGTATGGATTACCACCTAGATGGGAAAATTTACATTCATCTCTCAGTTCATACTTATGTTTACATTCCATTCATATAGATTTTATTATTTAAATTTAAAATTATTATCATTTAATTTATTATTCATTCTGATATTTCTTTGTTTGATTTATTTACTTTAGTATAAAATGATTTATGGAAAAAATCAAAATGATTAAAGAATAACATCATTTTTATAATGAGATAGATTATATCGATGTGGGGAGTACAGGACATGGCTAAAATGAATATATTTTATAAATAATGATTAAATAGAATAAAAAAACTATAAATCAATCATTCAAATCATAGATAGTCAGTTGACAATGTGGGAATCGACAAAAATTCCTTATGGGAGGGATTTTTGTGGAAAACCTCAATTGAAAAAGCATGATGAATTTTAATGTAATTAAACATAGTTTCACTGAATATAATTTCTTTATTGAAAAAATATTCTTCACATAACAACCATAATCATTCCAAAATCCTCAACCACTTCACCTAGTACCTCTATATATCCCCATGATTGATTCTTGAGGATCAATGGCCACAATAATGACCAAGTACAGAGAACTCAATAACTTTTTATGATAATAAATTGAAGGATGGAGACCTATAATAGAGTATTTATTTAGAGTATAATACCCAGGGAAAGGTTCTACATTTTTATAGAGTTCTTCACAAGTTCTTCCCCAGCATTTCTTTTTTTTTCATTCATTTATTTCCAATTTTCATGTTAGACTCTAATTACTATCATATAGGGAAACACTAAATATTTTAAAAGTATATTGACCCATACATTTCATACATAAATATCATATATTTTTATATTAATATTAAATACAGAACATTATGATAGATACACGAATCATATATCTTTAGTGTCTTCAAAAATATTTCTACATGAAAAAATAGTTCATAATAGATCAACACCTTCATCTACTGTGTCATTCATCACTAGAACACTTCTTAGATATATCATATAAAAAACTATTCCTCATAACCAAGGGAAAGTAAAAATTAGAATGGTTCAGCTTAGATTCCCAGTATAGGTAAACATGGAATATTTTTAATGAATAGGTAAACATAACATGATCATAATTGTATGATAGCATGATATTAACATTTGAAAACCATACTAGGAATTTATAGGATCTTAAAATTTATTTATGGAATAAGACATGGATGTTCATAATGCATTAGTCTAAAAATATTAAAATAAACTAATACATGAGAGTATAAAAATTTCATATGTAAAATGTTTTTGACACAAAAATAAGTGTAAAAAATAATTCCCTTATTCAAGTATCACTACCAAGATTATATTAGTGTAAAACCCTCACTATCTATTTAATTATATGCTCTATCAAGATACACTCCCTAGACTTTCATAATTTGCATAATCCATTAATTAATTGGGTTCACCCAATAATCCATTAATTATTACCTCATGATAAATATGTCATTACCGAATTAATTTGAGAGATTTATAATTTTTGGCCCACCCTTAATATTATGAAAATCATTTATATGTGTACCAAAAGATCATAAATCATTTAACATGGCATAAATCGGTAATATTAAGTTTATTTCACAACCATTTATTCATAATAATATTAAATAATCATGAAAAATAATATGGCTATATCAATTAGATCATATCTCAAATAAAACATAAGTAGAAAAAAATTATGTCCTCTTAGATGAAAAACAAATTAAAAATATCAATGGTATATTTCAAGGGGTAAAATTCCCTTTTTATTTTTGAATCACATATTAGAATTGAAAAAATTTAAAATATTAAGGACCATATGATCATTTATGGAACCATTTAAATATGTTAATTAAAAATCATATCAATTTATCATCATGATTTATGGAATTTCTATTCATGATGAGTATATTTAAATAAATATTTCATGCCTATTTTTGATGAAAACTACAAAGTACCTTATTCAAAAAATAAAAAAAAAATTACTGCATTGAACAATTTAAAAAAATGAAACATGGACAAATATTTAATTAAATAATCATATATTAATATTAAAAAATTGCAGAAATTATTTTAATGAAATCATCGACATTGAAGAAAAAAGGATTTGTGACCAAAAAGAAAAATAATGTCAATTTTTTTCAAAACATGATTTAGGTATCTTGAGTACATAAAGAGTGGAAAATGAAAGAAAATAGTATCTATAATTAAATAGTGGATTTGAAAACTTATGGGATTATTGAGTGATATGTCATAATATATCATTGTTGGGATCATGAAACTAAATAATCTTGAGAAATTATTTGACTGTAACATAGATCCTTTACCGCAAGTTTGAATTGATTAGAAAGTATTATAACATATTAAATAATAAATATATATTTATTAGAATTATATAAAAGAATAATTTAAATAATTATAATGGTATATGTGATCCACTTATAACATTTTAGTAACCATTTATTAACATTTACTTATTAAAATCATCATTTTTGGGTGTTTACAGGTAAGTTTTTCTTGAGAATTTTTGATTTTGTGGTTTTGTTAATTGTTACATAATAATTATTCTATAAAATATATAATATTAGTAATTATATAAATAAATTTTTTTAATTATATATATATTTATAGTCAACCATAATAGATATAGATAGAAAAATGAATTACACAGTTTATAACGATGGTAAGGCCTACATACACATGAATGGTTTTTTCATTTTGGTATATATGGAGTCAAAGAAAGGTAAATAGCAATTCATGTTTAATTTATAATTAATATTTCACATATATCATATATATGTATATTCATTAAATCTATTATGATAAAAAATTTAAATGAAAAAAAATCTCATTTCTTCAATGAGTTGGTAGTCCGCACATTTGCAAGAGGGACGTTATCATTTTCCAACGGATTTAATGGTAACAAGGTTGATGTGATATTATAGTTCAAGTATCATAATTATAAAATTATTATTATATTTATATACATATTAATCCCATCATATTAACTATCCTTGAAATATTGTGACAGAAAAATTAATTGTATCACTATGTTGAGGTGGTAGTCCACATGCATTCACGAATGATAATTTCACTTATCATATCATGGATTAGTGGTCGGATATTGGAAATTATATTAACATAATAAAATTTTATTCTATTTAATATAATTGTTTTTATTTTTACTAAATATTTATGGGATTTAGAAATATAATGAAATTGAATGAATCTAGGTTAGATGAGTACCACTGCTTCAGTTTTCCACCACTAGATCCATCTTTATAGGATCCATATATTTGTATTTAAATAATAAAAAACCAATAAATTATATATGGTGATGTTGATAAGAAATTTATGTATGTTCTGGTTGACCTATATGGAAAAAAGGGGTGTAAAGAATAGAATGAATGTGCTTTCTTTTATAAGTGAGGGAGGGGACATAGAAGGTATTTGTTCAGGTTTAAAATAATATCAATCCATTAACCTTAAAAAATAACTCATGTGGCCATATTTTAGAATTTATAGTGGTATTATGTCTATATATTTCAATTAAATATTATTTATTAACATTTAGCTGGAAAATCTATGATTATCTATTAGTTTATCCTCCTCCGTTGTAACCCGTTTTATGTTTAAAAGTAGTGATAAATTTTTAATATTTATAAAATTCATTATGAAATAAAATGAATTTGGACCCATTAAAATATTAATAAATTATTAGTTAATTTATGGAGTATATTTTAACAAATTAAATTATGATATTTTTTAGAATTTACTATTAATATAAAATCACACAACTCGATGAAAAACGATATTCAAGAAAAAAATGTTTTCTTAAGTATAAAATGTTTTTATAAATAATACAACAAAAAATTAATTCCAATGAATATAATTTTATATGTAATATTATAAATTTACAAATTTTACAATTATAATTTTTTTAAAAATTTAACCTTCTAAATGTTTTAAATGAAAGTAATGTTTTCAATAAAAACCAGTTTTCTTCACTAATCATTGAAAAATTTATATTTTCAATAAATTATAAAAAAATAAAATCTAAGATAAATTTGAACTATTTATTTCCTTAATAATGTAAATTTAAATCAAAATTTATCTAAAAACCAAAATATATATATATATTATTAGATAAAAAATTATAAGAACCATTTTTTAGGAAAAAGTTTTTTTGAAGCATATAAAATATTTACAAAAAATTTAATACATATATATTTTCATTATATATAATCATTATACATGTTTTTAAAATGTTTATATTTATTTTCATATAGAAAATATTATAGCTATGTATAATGAAATAATATATAATGGTTCATTTAGGATGAGGTTTCTGTATATCACATGCTATCAAATAAATTATATATATTTAAAAGAATATATCATAAAATCATTGGGATTTATATTATATACAATTAATGTATATTTTTACCTTAAAATTAAATCAATATGATTTAAAAATTGAGTATATCTATGTTTCATCGAATCCTTGGGATCTAATGTAGCTTTTTTGAATTAAAATTTCATCCAAAAAAACTATAACTAGTTGAGTAGTCTTGTTATGTATCACATTATCTCTAATATAAAAGATTTATAATGTATATTCATAAATGTAAATATATTACTCCAGATTTATGATGACTATCTTAAGTATAAGTGAAGGATCACGCATGTTCTTTCTTAGTAGTGATTCATAGAACACATTGTGAACTGGAGGGAATTTCTGTCACAACACAAAGCGATGAGATATAATCCATACATGACCAAGATTCATGAATATTCTAATGTACATAGCCCTCATATTTTCTATCAATATTATTCCGATAAAATTATTAATTTGGGATATTTAAATGAATACCTTCTCACTGAAATTGAATTCTAGATTTCATCAATTATTTTCAGCATAACTTTTTTGTGGGATATGAGATTCCATTATCTGTTTCTAGCTGTATCTGATCTTATTTTACATATCCGTTCATAGTTTAGGTCCAAATATCATCATTTGTAATGCCCCGACCATAGTTCCCCAGAGTCAGTGCATTATTACATAACATTGGCATGATGACAAGAAAGATCAATTCTCGAAAGACCGATTGGTTTAGTGGCATTGGAAAGACTAGATATATTCATAAAGTTTTACCTTACATCATAAAGTGAAAAACTACTACAAACAACATATTGTATCCATATTCCACATTATTATCCCCTCATAATATCCCTGCAGGTCATTCATAATTTACTTCTTCACATCCTAGGAAAAATAATACATATAAAAGGGGTGAACTCAAATGCCCATTAAGGATAACAATATAGTGAAAAATTTTATAAATAAGGATAAACATTTAAGACAGTGTATTACTAAAACAAAATCCTTTTAAACTTGAACATAAACATAGTATGGAAAATATAAAATGAAATAATTCCATTTACTTATTCACATGGATATTCTACTAATCGAATAATCACATGAAATATCAACAACCACTTTCATAATGATGGAATGCATAATGCAAGACTATCATAACCACATAGCCAAGGCCTCATGCCAAGACAACAAATAAGATTTTTTGAAGGCCTTGTGCCAAGGCACTAGTTTGTCTCATGAGACCTACCGATGCATCGAGGAGCTATTGCAGGCTCCACTCGTCACATATTAAGTCCAATGCATTCCCATATGGAAAGGTTTAAACATAACATAAACATTCGTATTAAAACTAGCATACGAAATTTAAATACATCATCAATAAACAATGAATGGTATAAAAATAAAACATCCACGGTCAAACATATCAGAAAACCTTCAATACAATATAGAAGTTTTGTATCATAATAAATCAACTTCAAATAAGCGTAAAATCCATCAAAGGATGTTGACATAGATGAAATAAAAACTCTTTTTAGAGAAATATCACTTTATATTTTGAAATCATTTAAGAGTCATATATTTATAAAATAAAACATTTTCTTTGAAAATATTATTATAATCTTGTAAGGGAAGCTTCGACGATTTTATAACGGCAGAAAATAGCCATACCCACCGTATAAGTTAAAAAACATTCTTACCTTAATTCTGTCAAAAAGGTTAAAAAGAACCTTGTTTGGAAAATGACGGAAAGATTCCTCTATAAAACAATTATAAAAAGTTAAGCAAGCGTATAAATTACTTTAACCCATAATATTTTAAATAGTTAAAATGTTTTGAAATACATTTTTAAGAAACATGGATGTGGATTATAAAGAGATCCCAGTAGATTATTACGTATAAACAAGCTCGGATAATGAAGAGATTGTGAAATAACCCTTAACTTTTACTTTTCCTTAGTTGGGGTAGGTTAACCTCCTGTATAATTGTGAAATAATTGTTATTAAATTATACAAGAATCATATACATTAATATGATATCATATATGATTTTTTAACATTGATTTGTTAATAATATTTTAGTATTATCGTTGTTTCGGGTGTTAACTTACTCGTTTTCTTTTATATGTTTTATTACATAAGACATGTTTGTAATGGATAGTTTGTATCTTAATCAGATCCAGAATGATATCAAGTCCTTAGATACTATTTTTAATCATCAAATGAGAATTATACTAGAATGGATACGATAGAGAATGAATCTCATCGCATTGGTGGAGACGGTAGTCCGTACGTACGCACGAGCGACAATATCATCCTTTTGATATTAAAATAATATATAATTGGATGGTATATCATATATAAAGAATCATTATCCTGTTATATTTATTACTTTAATGAATTACAAATCATTATTATACCCATCCAAATAATAATATATTGAATAACAATTACACCACGACGTGGAGACGGTAAGCCGTATGTACGCCCGTATTGTGAAATTTAATTAAAAAGATGGATATAATACTGAATATGGTTGTAACATATTTATAATAATATTACAGTATATCGGAGATACTGGATTAATTATTTTATAATGGTAATAACAAAGAAGGAAGAAGTGGAAGAAGAAAGGAACTTGGAAAAGGGTGGTGAAATCATTACCTCTTCTTTGTGTTCTTCCTTTTGATTTGATCCAAAGGGCTATTAGGATGGATTTCTGACTAAAGGAAGGCCTCTAGGATGAAGTTAGGGATGTTTAGAGAGTATTTGGGCAGAGTTTGGCCGAGACAAAAGGCTTTGAAGGTGTTAAGTAAAGAGAAGGGGGAGTTCCCTTTTATAAGAGGGGTGAGGGGCACCTTCAAAAAAGCTAGAAATATTAATTTATAATAATTTCATATTCGGTTTCTAATGGCTTAAAATTTGATTATTCAAAGGTTAAAGTGGGGATAGGTCGAAAACCATTCAACCAATAGAATTTAGACAGGTTTGGGTTTCTATATTAACCATATCTTTTAGTTTTAACTCTTAGTTAATTAGTTGAACATTTACCATGTCACTTTGTATTTTTATATTATATAGTTAATAAACATACTATATACATCTAAGAGACCCCCAAGTGGTCCATTAATGATACAAATATCATGATATAAGTATCTTGGCCGCACCTTAGATTTTTAGGAATTTAATATCAATTAATAATATAATATTTGTTTTAAAAACTCTTTTATGTCAATTTTGACACTATTCAATAGTTGATTTTTTGTGAAACTTATAACAGAATGATTACTTAAAAAAAAGTTAATTAAATCAATACTAATATGTCATATTATCCTAGAAAATTAGTGTAATTTATTAAAAGTCTCAAATTATATTTATTTGGGTATTTATAATATCACTTATTTTAATTTTTCACTATTATTGTAATTAATTCATCATCATTGTGTCATAATTAAATTAAATTATTTAACGTCAAAAAATTGTAAATAAAAAATACTTATGTAGGAAATATTTTTAGCTTTTTAATTAATATTTAAAATCGAATTTATATTATGTATAACCCTAAATTAAAAATGTTTTATTAAATAAACTTTGATTTTAACTCTTTTAACTCTTCTTTGAATTAAATAATAATAAATGTCCTAATCTAATTAAAGTGGACCTAAATGATAATATTTTATTCCTATGGTTGTTTTTTGTCGAGATAAACTTGTCCAATAGAATTAGGACATGTGTTAGGGTAATATTAATATCATTTTTACCCTTAATTACCCTTTTTTACTTTTAACCATGGTAAATAAAAGTAAAACGTTACTATTCACCAAAAATTATTTTCAGCTCATTGAACCACATTTTACTCCTTGATATTAACCGTGTCTCTCGGATTTTCGAATTTCAATCACAGAAGTGGTAAAATTATGTTTTATGAAAAATTCAGTTTTTTAACTACCACATAGTAGTTTCACTATTAATCAAAAATTGAAGTTTTTCAGAACAATGCCAAAATTTCACCCTAAGCTATAATTGATATTCCAAATTCAAAAATGATTTCTATTTTACAAAATTCCAAACATATAAGCCACATTAATTAATTTTATAATGAATTCCCACTTTTTCAACAAATTGCGTGTTTTTAAGAAACAATATATATCAAAAGATTGACAATTGTTTTTGTCCAATTTCAGATTGAAATTAATTCTAATGAAGACCATTGGATAAAATTGTAAAAATAAATTCTAATTATACTTTAAAACTAGTAAATAATATAATTTATCACTATAAATTATTTTGATTAAAAAAAAATTTAAGTATTTTTCACTATTCATAAAAATTGGAAATTCTCAGAAAAATACCAAAAATTCAACTTAGGATAATTTCGATATTATGAATCCAAAAATGAAGTCCATTTTGAAATATAAAATATATATAACTTCAAAATGTAGGTATTACTATTCATAACGGCTAGTTTGATTGGTTGTGGTGTGTTAGAACTCGATGTTGCGTACAACACACGCTATTACATTATTCAAATGGAAACGTACCGTAGAAGCATGGGGTGTTACATTCTCCCCTCCTTCAAATAATTTCGACCTCGAAATTTCTAGAATACTACCGCATGAAAAGACTTGGGTGGTTCTTCATCATAAGTTCCTTGGGTTCCCACATTGCCTCTTCCATCTTATGGTTTCTCCACAAAACTTTTACCAGACGTGTCGTCCGGTTTCTCAATACTTGTTCTCTTGTATCAAGGATCTTGACAAGATCTTCACAATAAGACAGATCGGGTTCCAGTTCTAATTCCTCATAGGTGAGTACATGCATTGGGTTAGGCATGTATTTTCTAAATAGAGATATGTGGAATACATCGTGAACTTTGGAGAGACTTGGCCAAATTACCAATCGGTAAGCTACAACCCCATTTCGTTCTAGAATTTCGAAAGGTCCGATGTACCTGGGACTCAATTTACCTTTCTTACAAAAACGTATGACTCCCATCCATGGAGATACCTTTATGAAAACATGATCACCAACTTGGAATTCCAAATCCTTCCTTCGATTATCGGCATAGCTCTTCTACCTACTTTGAGCTGCTTTGATGTGATTTTGTATTACCTTCACCTTTTCCATCATTTCCTCCACCAGTTCTGGACCTACAAGTTTTATTTAACCAACGTCATCCCAACGGGCTGGTGTGCGACATCTCTTTCCGTATAAGGCTTCATATGGTTCGATCTGAATACTCGAATGGATGCTATTGTTATAGGAAAATTCTACCAAAGGTAAATATTGATCCCACATACCCTGAAAGTCATGTGAACAATATCTCAGCATGTGTCTTAAGGTTTGAATAGTCCGTTCTTATTGTCCGTCTGTCTAAGGGTGGTAGGCAGTGCTCAATTGTAGTTTAGTATCGAGGGATTTCTGAAGAATCTTCCAGAATCTTGAAGTAAAACGGGGATCATGATTAGAAATAATCGATATAGGTACTCCATGAAGTCTCACAACCTCATTAATATATAGTCTTGATGGACGTTCCAGTGGTAGATCTTCTCTTAGAGCAAGAAAATGTGTTGACTTGGTAAAACGATCAACAATAACCCATACTGCAATGTTCCATCTAGGAGTCTTTGGTAGTCCCATGACAAAGTCCATCGTAATATTGTCCCATTTCCACTCAGGTATGGGAAGAGGTTGCAATACTCCACCAGGCTGTTGCCTTCCATCTTTCACTTGTTGACAGACCATACATATTGACACAAAATCGACAATCTCCCTCTTCATGTTGTCCAACAAAAAATGTTCCTTCAAATCTCTATACATTTTGGTGCTCCCAGGGTGTATTGAGAAATTGGAACTATGAGCATCATCCAACAATTCCCTTTTTAGATCAGGTATATCGGGAACACAAACCCTCTCCCCGAATTTCAAAATTCCATTTTGATACACAAAATCTCTCAATCTCCCATCATTCACAGCTTTAATCTTCTTTTGAAATTCTCCATCATTAGTCTGAGAAATATTAATCCTTTCTAGTAAATATTGTTTGGTAACCATTTGAAAAAGAATTGTTGTTTCACTTTCCCTGGTTATTCCCATTTCCATATTCACTAGATCTTTGAAAATTGGATCCCTTTCAATTCACATGACGTTCAAAACTCCATGGTCTTTTCTGCTCAAAGAATCTACCACCTTGTTTGCTTTCCCCAGGGTGGTAGTGTATCGTACAATCATAATCCTTGAGTAATTGAATCCATCTCCTTTGCCTCATGTTGAGTTCTTTTTGTGAGAAAATATACTTCAAACTCTTGTGATCAGTATAAATCTCACATTGTTCACCATAGAGGTAGTGCCTCAATATATTCAAAGCAATGATCATAACTGCTAACTCAAGATCATGAGTATGATAGTTTTGCTCATGATTTTTCAACTGCCGTGATGCATAGGAAATAACCCTATCATTCTACATAAGGACACAACCAAGTCCTTTCTTCGATGCATCATTATAAATAACAAACCCATCATTCACCGATGATAGAGTCAATATAGGAGCATTGACTAATCTTCTCTTCAGTTCTTCAAAACATTCTTCACACTCTTTTGTCCAAAAATAATTTAACCCCTTTACGTGTGAGCTTCGTTAATGGGTTTTCCAATCGGGAAAAATTATGGACAACACGTCGATAATAACCTGCCAAACCAATAAAACTCCGTACCTCAGTTATACTCGTAGGTTCTGGCCATTCTTGGATTTCCTTGGTCTTAGAAGGATCAATAAAGATTCCATCTTTAGAGACAATATGGACATGAAAAGAAATCTCATGACGCCAGAATTCACACTTGCTAAACTTCCCATATAATTCATGTCTTCTGAGAGTCTTCAAGATAATGCGCAAGTGACTTTTATGATCTTTGTAGATTTTAGAGTATACCATGATATCATCAATATATACCACAAAAAATTCATCGAGATATTCCGTGAAAACTATATTCATCAGATCCATGAATATAGAGGGAGAATTAGTCAATCCAAAAGGAATTACTTTAAACTCTTAATTCCCGTACCTGGTTCAAAATGCGGTCTTTGGAATGTCTTCCTTCTTTCACACACAACTGAGGGTACCCAGATCGAAGTTCAATCTTTGAAAAGTATTGAGCTCCATGCAGTTTGTCAAATAAATCATCAATGAGAGGTAGGGGATACTTTTTCTTTGTTGTTATAGCATTGATCTCTCTATAGTCGATACATAACCTCATAGATCCATCATTCTTTTTAACAAAAAGAATAGGGGCTCCCCATGGAGAAACACTAGGGCAAATAAATCCCTTATTACTCAATTCATCAAGTTGTTTCTTTAGTTCAACTAATTCTAAAGTGGCCATTCTATAAGGGGTCTTCGATATAGGCCTTGATCCAGGAATTAAATCAATGGAAAACTAAACTTCTCATTCTGGAGGATGTCTAGGTAAATCTTTCGGAAACACATCTACCTATTCTTTCACAAAAGGTACATCCTCAATTTGAACATTCCTTTCCTCACCCACTATCATTTAATTCTCTTCCTCCACAATAATTGAATTTAGTTGAGCTACTGGGGGTGGATCTACATAAGAATTAGGTGGTGATGATTCTGCTCTAAAGATAAGGTGTTCCTTATCATCATCATCGAAAATCGTACCCTCCTTCTTCTTACAATAAATCTTCACATCATAGTCCAAAAACCAATCCATACCGAGGATTATATCAAACTCAATCATAGTTATGACGATGAGATCAGCAGATAAAGAACATTGATGTGCTCTAATGGGGACTGATTCACAAAACATTGTTGCAATGATACTTCCCTTAGGAGTTTAACTGAAAACTCCCTAGTTAAGTCAAATTGGAAATATCTAATTTTCCTAGAAAACTGGGAAGATATGAATCAATGCGATGATCTAGAATCAAATAATTCATTTGATAAACTTGAGGAAACCATTAAATTACCTTCCACCATGTCTTTTGGAGCTTCTACCTCAGCAGTAGTGATAGCATAATCATGGCATTGATCACTTGGAATTTTCTGAGGTAAGTTCCCCTGACGATTAGGACATTCATTTTCATAATGTCCAATCTCCCTGCAATTGTATCATTGAACATTGGTAGCTTCCTTCTTCCCTTTTCATTCACGAGCTTGGTGGCCTTTTTCACCACACTTGTAACAGACACCCATTCCCTTCAAGCAAGTAATGGGGTGTTTCTTCCCACATTTACCACAGGATGGATATTCAACATTTGCCTTCTTCCGCTTATTTCCATTCCCATATTGATTAGCTGATCTCTTCTTCTCTTGCTTTGCTTTAAAGTCATAAGACTTAGAGAATTAATTTTCTGTTTTGATAGCACATGAGACAATGTCTTCATACGACGAGAAGGACTGTGAGACTAATGCTCGATGGAGAAATGGGTTTAACCCATCAATGAAATGATCAGTATTACTTCTTGGGTTACGTATATAATCTCCAGCATTCCTTGCTATCCTTGTAAAGTTAGCCTCATACTTTGTGACATTCTCTTCCTCCTTTTGTCTCAGACTCAGAAATTGCCTTTCCATATCTGCTCGATGGTCGTGAAGAAAGTATTTTTCTAAAAATAGATCTTTGAACTCCCTCCATTCTATATTTGATACTTCATCATCTTCCTTCATATTTTGAATAAATGAAAACCATTGATCAGCATCTCCAGTGATTCGGTAAACTTCCATGATAACGTTTTCCCTTTCACTACTCCCCAAAGTCTGAAATATTCTCTCTAGGGAATTTATCCATTTCTCAGCTACTATGGGATTTGTACTCCCATTGAACATTGGTGGTTTTTTCCTCATGAATCGATCTAACATAGATCCTCCACGCTGTGGATAAGGGTGCTCCATACGGGCAAGGTTATTATTCATAACCTGAGTGAGTTGTCCCAGTATAGTGATTAGATGATCGGCACCAGTTGCATCACTTCCTCCACTATATTTATCTTGATCAGGAGGGAAATCCCTACATGGAGTGGGTGAATTGATACGGTTTCCATTTCTTCCACTAGGCGCCATTTCAAAAGAATGGCATAAACTAGATCAGGTTTTAAATAAAAATACATAATCCCATACTTATAGAACACTCAACATAAATTGAACTACTTATGGATATAATCCATAATCATAAAATGTTTTATTTGAGGAAGTATATATTCATAAACCCTTCATAATGATTTTTAAAGAAAATGAGAGTTATCCTAAGCTTATCCCTATAGGGTGTCGTAACCAAAAGTGCAGCAAGGCCCGTTGTCGTGCACGAGTTCCCGTTCGAGTCTAGCTCAAAGCAGTGTTTTCTAGTTTTACCCCTAGGTACATTTGTCCCAGAGCTGCCTCTACCTACTCGTATCCAGACATGGATGTATTTCTTGGAAAAGTCACAAAATCTCTACAATACCAAAATTATATGAAGTTCTTCTATAGTAATCCTCAAAGTCCATCTTAGGTCTACGTGCTCTAATAAGAGTTTATCTAAATCTAGCTTCCAAGGTTTGTACTAAACTTCCTATGATACCAACTGTAATGCCCCGACCCCAGTTACCCAGAGTCGGTGCATTATTACATAACATTGGCATGATCACAAGAAAGATCAAATCTTGAAAGACCGATTGGTTTAGTAGCCTTGGAAACACTAGATATATTCATAAAGTTTTACATTACATCATAAAATGAAAAACTACTACAAAAACATATTTTCTCCATAGTCCACATTATTATCCCCTCATAATATCCTTGAAGGTCATTCATAATTTACTTCTTCACATCCTGGGAAAAATAAAACATAGAAAAGGGGTGAGCTCAAATGCCCAGTAAAGATAACAATATAGCGGAAACATTCATAAATAAGGATAAACATTTAAGGCGGTGTATAACTAAAACAAAAGCATTTTAAACATGAACATCAACATAGTATGGCAAAAATAAAATTAAATAATTCCATTTACTTATTCACATGGATATTCTACTAATAGAATAATCACATGCAATATCAATAACCACTTTCATAATGATGGAATGCATAATGCCAGCCTATCATAACCACATAGCTAAGGCCTCATGCCAAGAGTACAAATAAGATTTTTCCAAGGCCTTGTTCCAAGGAACTAGTTTGTCTCATGAGACCTACCAATGCATCGAGGAGCTATAGCGGGCTCCACCCGTCACATATTAAGTCCAATGCATTCCCATATGAAAAGGTTTAAACATAACAAAAACATTCGTATTAAAAATAGCATACGAAATGTAAATACTTAATACAGAAACTATGAATGGTATAAAAATTACACATCCACATTCAAACATATCACAAAACCTTCAATACAATATAGGAGTTTTGTATCATAATAAATCAACTTCAAATAAGCGTAAAATCCATCAAAGGATGTTGACATAGATTAAATAAAAACTCTTTTTAGAGAAATATCTATTTCTATTTTGAAATCATTTAAGAGTCATATATTTATAAAATAAAACATTTTCTTTGAAAATATTCTTATATGCTTGTAAGGGATTCTTAGATGATTTTATAATGGCGGAAAATAGCTGTACCCGCCGTATAAGTTAAAAAAAATTCATACCTTAATTCCGTCGAAAAGGTTAAAAAGAACCGTGTTTGGAAAACGATGGAAATATTCCTTTATAAACCACTTATAAAATGTTAAACAAGGTTATAAATGACATTATCCAATATTCTTTGAAATATTAATAATGTTTTGGAATACATTTTTAAGAAACATGGATGTGGATGAAAAATAGATCCCAGTAGATTATTACGTATAACCAACCTCGGATAATGAAGAGATTGTGAAATAACTCTTACCTTGTACTTTTCCTTTTTTGGGGTAGGTTAACCTCCTATATAATGGTGAAATAATTTTTATTAAATTATACAAGAATCACATACATTAATATGATATCATATATGATCTTTTAACATTGATTTGTTAATAATATCTTAGTATTATCGTTGTTTCGGGTGTTAACTTACTTGTTTTCTTTTATATGTTTTGTTATGTAATCCATGTTTGTAATGGATAGGTAGTATCTTAATCATATCCATAATGATATCAAGTCCTTATATACTATTATTAATCATCAATTTAGAATTATACTTGAATGGATAGGATGGAGAATGAATCTCATCGCGTTCGTGGAGACGGTAGTCCGTACGTACGCACGAGTGACAATATCATTCTTTAGATATTAAAATAATATATAATTTTATGGTATATCATATATACATAATCATTATCAGGTTATATTTATTATTTTAATGAATTAAAAACCATTATTATACACATCCAAATAATAATATATTGAATAACAATTACACCACGACGTGGAGATGGTAAGCCGTACGTACGCACGTATGGTGACATGTCATTCAAAGGATAGATATAATACTGAATATGGTTGTAACATATTTTTAATAATATTAAATTATATAGTAGATACTGGATTCATTATTTTAGAATGGAAATAACAAAGAAGGAAGAAGTGGAAGAAGAAAGGAACTTGGAAAAGGGTGGTGAAATCATTACCTCTTCTTCGGGTTCTTCCTTTTAATTTGATCAAAAGGATTCTTAAGATTGCCTAATGACTAAAGTAAGGCATCTAGGATGAAGTGAGGGATGTTTAGTGAGTATTTGGGCAGAGTTTGACCGAGCCAAAAGGCTTTGAAGGTGTGAAGTAATGAGAAGGGGGAGTGCCCTTTTATAAGAGGGGTGAGGGGCACCTTTGGAAAAGCTAGAAATATTAATTTATAATAAATTTATATTCGGTTTCTAATGGCTCCAAAGTTGATTATTCAAAGGTTAATGTGGGTATAGGTCGAAAAAAATTCAACCAATAGAATTTAGACTGGTTTGGGTTACTATATTAACCTTATCTTTTAGTTTTAACTCTTAGTTAATTAGATTGACATTTACCATGTCACTTTGTATTTTTATATTATATTGTTAATAAAAATACTATATATATCTAAGAGACCCTGACGTGGTCCATTAATGATAAACCTATCATGATATAATTCTCTTGGCCAAACCTTATATTTTTATGAATTTAATATCAATTAATAATATAATATTTATTTTAAAAAATATTTTATGTCAGTTTTGACACTATTCAATAGTTGATTTTTTTGAAACTTATAACATAATGATTACTTCAAAAAAAGTTAATTATATGAATCCTAATATGTCATATTATCCTCTAAAATTAGTGTAATTCATTAAAAGTCTCAAATTATATTTATTCGGGTATTTATAATATCAATTTGTTTAATTTTTCACTATTATGGTAATTACTACATCATCATTGTGTCATAAATAAATTAAATTATCTGATGTCTAAAAATTATAAATGAAATATAATTATGTAGGAAATCGTTTTATCTTTATATTTAATATTTACAATAGAATTTATCTTATGTATAACCATATATTAAAAATGTTTTAGTAAATAATCTTTGATTTTAACTCTATTAACTCTTCTTTGAATTAAATAATAATAAATGTCCTAATCTAATCCAAGTGGACCAAAATGATAATATTTTATTCCTAAGGTTGTTTTTGGTAGAGATACATTTGTCCAATATAATTAGGACATGTGTTAGGGTAATGTTAATATCATTTTTACCCTTAATTAACCTATTTACTTTTAACCGTGGTAAATAAAAGTAAAAAGTTACTATTCACCAAAAATTATTTTCATCTCATTGAACCAAATTTTTCTCGTTGATATTAACTGTGCCTCTCGGATTTTCGAAATACCAATCACAGAAGCGGTAAAATTATGTTTTATGAAAAATTCTTTTTTTTAACTACCACTTAGTAGTTTCACTATTCATCAAAAATTGACGTTTTTCAGAACAATGCCAAAAGTTCACCCTAAGCTATAATTGATATTCCGAATTCAAAAATGATGTCTATTTTACAAAATTACAATAATATAAGCCGCATTAATTAATTTTATAATTAATTCCCGATGTTACAACAAATTGTGTGTTTTTATGAAACAATATATATCAAAAGATTGACAATTATTTATGTCCAATTTCAAAGTGAAATTAATTCTAATGAACACAATTTGATAAAATGGTAAAAATATATTTCATTATACATTAGAACCCGTAAATAATATAATTTATCACTCTAAATTATTTTTATTAAAAAATGTGTTTTTAAGTATTATTCACTATTCATAAAAATTGGAAATTCTCAGAAAAATACCAAAAATTCAACTTAGGATAATTTCGATATTCAGATTCCAAAAATGAAGTCCATTTTGAAATATAAAATATATATAATTTCAAAAATTAGGTATTACTATTCATAATGGCTAGTTTGATTGGTTGTGGTGTGTTAGAAATCAATGTTGCGTACAACACACGCTATTACATTATTCAAAGGGAAGCATACCGTAGATTCTTGGGGTATTACATCATTGATCCAATTTAATCATATCATGTTGGACATATACACTTATTTTAGTAGATAATTTGTAACATGTTGATATTTTGTGAGTTATTTTTTGAATTAATTTATCATTTTTTTATATTTCATGCAACACTAAAGATAATATATATTAAAACAGTATGTTTGGCTTGTATTATATGAAAACAGAGTTATTCATTCACTAAATGCAATGTAAATATGGTTTTTCTCTACAAGGAACAACATTGTTAGCTTTCATTGTATACAAAAACTACTTTCCTCGATTACTTCTGTAACACACAAGACTGATGTTTACCAAACAATGATATATTATTAAAATATGATTATTTAATATAATAAAATAAAATTGATGGTAATTTATAGGTTATTAATAGAATTTACTAATCTACGAAAACATATTGCTTACACAATATAATATGAATTAATTGTTTAAGAAAACCGATTGAATTTAAAAATAAATATTATTATGGTCCCAATGATATTTTACCCTAATAAATTTAATTTTCATTAATGTATAGAAATGCACTAAGTGAAAAATTCCTTTAAAATGAAACAAACTTGGTTTACATTAACAGTAACATCTAATTGGACTATGAATTGGAGTATGTTACATGAAACACCGACTAGGCATACGATCTATGCAACACTGAGTTTCAACAAAAGATATTTATTATATAATTATTTAAATGAGATAATTATAACCTAGACATTAAAAATAGTTATAGGAATAGGAAAAAATATTTATTAAATATTTATTAAATATTTTATATAAATAAAATATTTTGATATTTAAAGATATGATTTTTGGAAAATTCATTTTATGTTTAAAAATTACGTTTTCTCGAATGAACGACTTTCCATGTCCTTTAGTGAAAAATTATAAAATTAAATTTTGACAAATATTGAAATTGAATTTTATAAAATTAATTTCATTTATGAATTTATATCATTGAAATTATCCACGATTTATATTTAGTGATTCTTTTGAGAAACTTTATTTTTTTAGGAATAGTGAAAACAAATGCATTTACGTTTCTAATTCGATTTTTGTTTAAAAAATTATTATAGTTAAATTATATTTTAAATTTGATTTAAATTAATATTTGAAAAATCTTACATCCATTATAACAATTAAGTTTTTTATAATCAATTTAACCATGAAATTGTTTATTAATACATAATAAACATTTGAACAATTTTCTACTTTTAAAACTTGTTATTTCATCACATCTGCAAGATTATCCATAATCTAATTTTTTCTGCATCTATGATTAGATTTTAAAAAAAAATTAAAAACACAATTTTATTTAGTATAATATTTTTATTCTAATAAGTCCATGTTAATTTTTGTCCAAAATTATTAGAAAAAATGATTAAGATTTATCACAGCGATTAAGGCCAAATTAATCTCAATTACGGGCTAAATCACAAAATTAATCACCCATATGATCTATACACTTATCCAACAACCATTTTATATCCATAGTTAGTTAATAAAACTTCCATTTTTGAGTTTTGTGTTTTTGTATGACATTTTTGTTGGTAAGAACAGGTGTACACCTATGTTGTTTCTAAAGATTCCATGTGAGTCCTTTTCCTACCCTATAAAATTCTACCAACTCTCACACATCCCCACACCTCTAAATCCTCTTAATTTAGCCTAAGAAATACCCAATACAGTTTCCAGAAATAATTAATTCCTATAATAAGGATTCAGTTGGGAAGAAGTAAATCCAATAAATCCTTTTGGCACAATCCAAAAAGAATACCCAATTATGATATAACGTCTTCTCTCATGTATTTTATTTTATTTTTCTTCACCACCACCTAAAAATCTATTTATTATTTGATTATATAAAAAAATTATATTAAATATATTATAATTTTTTAAATGGTTTTACCTACACTTATGCACACCTATATCTAATTGGTAGCAAATATACTTTTTCTGTGTACGATAAACCACTGCCTCACAAAATAATGATTGTTAATTTGTTTATTACCAAATATCATGGGATCCATTATTATGGAAAATAAGATTTCATATGATATATATGATATTTATAATGTTTTTATTCTTATTTAATTTTATTTGTAACATAACTTTAATCGTTCCATCTTATGTAGATATGATAATTTTTCTTGAGGAAGTCTGGATTTCCGCCCCATCAAAGCGATGTGATTAATTCATACACTACATAGACTATATTAAAGATGGTTTTAGTGAGAATATATGATATATATGTATCATAAATATAATTCATAAATGATTTATATATACATATATGTATATGTATGTTAATTTCATTCTCTCAACATGACAATTAAATTGAAATAGCATTCAAGCGTATGTGCGACCTACTGTCTCCGTGAATGGTGTATCCATTTTCATACGTATATATTATATAAATTGTAATAAAAAAAATATACTATATAAACATGATAATTTTATCTTTTTAACATTATGTAATCATTATATAAGTATAAGGACCTACAACATAACAAATTAGCAAACATATGAAAAAAAAGTGAATATTACTGGATGTGAGACCGTAACATTGGATAGTTAACAGGTGGGTAATTTAAGGTCATAATGAAACCATATATGGTATTAGAAATAATAATATGGGTTCCAGAAATAATAATAATAAATTTATATTTATTATATTACTTTTTTGAACAAGTATGATGAGAATCATGGAACAATGTTAGGGGATTTCATCTTACGTTTAATTCCCCTATGATACATCCTATGTTCTCAACTCCTTCCGTTTATTTGGTAAATGTAATACCTATGAATGTATTATATGTATCCTATACACAAATTTATGGCTATTAACATTCCTTTTATGAAATTTCATTCTTGGGGTTTATGTTTCAAAAGTTACCAAATCATTAAAAAATTGTTTTGTCTCAATTTCCCTTCTTTGAGACTCATGTATTATTACGAACCTAAATTCTTTTTCATAGAGTATATATGATTATCCACTAAAAATGTCTAATATTAATTTTTTATTTTATAATATTCATGTACTTCATTATTCATAAAAACCATTTTTAGTTCATTTTAAAATTGGAATATTATTTCACATTATGATTGAAATTCATTGTTAAAGTGCACTATTACATGGTACATACTTAAACACCTCATAATAAATTTTCCATGATTTTATTTAAATATTTTATTTTCTGGTCTCCCATCCAATAATAAAATAGTCATTCATTTTATAAATTGTAAATTCACATTGGAATATGGCCAATGCGGATATTCATACCAACACATTCTTGGCAAAGTAAACTACACAACAACTCAAAAGAAGAGACTATAGTGACCATGATCCAAGCCCAATGATTATTAAAAATTAATATAAGATATATTAAATCAATGGGAACATTTAATTCTACATTTTTCCATGAAAATTCGTATTTTTAATGTAGTTATAGGTGACCCAAATTGAAGAAGCCATTCTGGGTTTGATTCTACATCCCATAAAAATAGCACACCATTTTGACAATATTTCAAAATTTATAATTCCATTTTGGATGAAAATTTACCAAATGTAAGGGGAAAACCAAATATTAATTTTATTATTCTATGGACCAACCCAATTCAGGCATCAAGAATTTCCTTTAGGTGCCTACGTTTGTTGGATGCAAGATGGATTCCATTTCGGCTCATGGGTGGAAAAGTCCAAAATCCATAATCATTCCACCACCCTAGCCATACCATACTAAAGATAGAAGAAATTTAATTTTGTGATTTCATCTCATGAAACCTAAAATTCCTTTATAATTAAGTGGTGGTGAAGCAATTAAATATCATAGGCTCTTTGTTTCATTGTAATGTTATGCTAGGAATTTATTTTCTTGAGTTTTTCTTTCACATGTAAGTTATTCTAATTCATCTTATTTTATTAATAAATGTTCTCATTATCATATTATTATATTATTATTTATATCACATAGATATTTTTACCTCTATTTGTGAATTTATTCACACCTAACCTTGTGAAAATATCACAAAAATGTGGAGTGATTGTTATTTCATTATTTTCCACTTCTTTAATTCCACCCTCCTGAGTCTACTTCCTATTTCTATTGAGATCTTAGAATCAATGGATGGATAAAAATCAAAGGGGTTGATCCAATGGAGTAGAAAGGGGCTGTATTGGATTTTATTTCTTAGACTACGAATTATTTACCACTTCTTTTATTTGATATTTTCATTTGAATATTTTAAAAAAATTTCATCCTTTTTGAATTTTAAGGCTTCACACATCAAGTGCTAATACGAAACTATAGCTTAGAGGGCCCAGAGCTTTGATCCTATAAGTGTATAAGTGATTATTATCAAGGTTTTTTGGTATTAAACTAGGAAGTGATGAAGTTGTATGATCTTCTTAAATGAACTCATCTCAAATATAAGAAATAGAAATAGTAAAAAAAGGAAAGCATCCAATAAAACCCATGTCATAACCTAGGATTAACTAATTATTTTTAATTGAATTAACTTCAGTTTCTTAGTTTTCACTTAAACCCATAAACTGAAATTTTTCCACTTCATAACTAATAAATGACAATAGAATTTATTTGTCTATATGTTTCATCATAGTTTAATCAAGATTGAAAAACCCAAGCTACATTATAAGCGAGAACATAACCATAAAAACATGGGTAATTTTGGGAAAGGCTAACTTTTGGCACCATTTCTGGGGAACCATGTAATTCATCTCAATACACAATATATACTCCCCCATATATCTTTTCTCACCTCAACTTCTCTTATCATTTCCCCATTCTTTTGATTTTCACTTTTCGAGGAGCATGTCTGCCTATACCATTTCCCAATCAAATAATCTTGTTAGGGTGGATAGTCTCGGGGTTATGGAGTCAAGAACACTCAGGGGTCTCTTCCCATTAGATCAAAATATTCCACATAATTTGGATTACAAATTTGACCCAATTTCAATGAAGGGTCTTCAAATAAATCAACTCATAAACCCCGGTGGGAGCTAAAATGGAAATCCAAATAATGGAGACCCAAACATGGGAAATGCAGTCAATAAAATGATGAATGAGTACCTCACACCTTTCTGGACAAATAAATCCTCTTTTATTAGGCATTATTCCCTAGGTGTGTCCCACTATATCATCAGAACTCATTTCCTAAACCACCTTCCTACCTTCCATGGGATGGAGTTGAAAATTTCATTCCTTCGTGGAAAAGAGTTCAACCACATTGTTTAAGACATGTTCCAATCACATCCACATGAGTCAGCCAAGATGATGCACATTCCTTTATCACTTAATTATTGAGAAATTAATTGGTTAAATAATCTGAGACATACATCAATACAATCCTGGTACCAATTTCATAGGGAATTATACAAAAAAATACTCTCCTATAACAAAAAAATTGCACATAAAAAGACAGTAGAAAACATTTTTGAAAAATAAGGGGTTCCATTTTATGAAACATGGGAAAGTTTCCAAGACACAAACAACATGGTACCTCACAGTGGATTTTATATCCCAAAACAAGTTCGAATTTTCTAGGAAGTGTTGGGTCCAGCATTCAAAAAATTAATCAACATGGTTTGTAATAGAACCTTCAAAATCAAATCCCCAAATGAAGAATATGAGAATCTAAAAGGACTGTCTGAAAAAAACATGGGTAACAACACCATAATATGAGAATCTACCAAAATATGGTGGAATTCAAACTATTTAGGGTTAATAATTTCTCTTGGAAAATATTTTACAGTCACTAGAATGGTCGATGAGATTTATCTTAGGATGTTCCATGAAATTCAAACTATTTACCCTATTTGTATAATTTTTGACAAACATGACCACAAGACTGACAACTGCCTAACCATCCATTAGATTAAATATTTTCTTTTAGGAGGACCACC
The DNA here is from genome assembly GCA_963277665.1 of Viscum album. NCBI lineage: Eukaryota > Viridiplantae > Streptophyta > Magnoliopsida > Santalales > Viscaceae > Viscum > Viscum album. Next base: position 868,221,417 of record OY728120.1, read on the forward strand.
ATTTGAGGTCAATTCTCTGAACATTCAGAATCTATAGTACCAAAACACATTAAATCCAAGGTATAATGACCATCCAGGATTCCATTGGAATGATAACCGACAACCCAACTGACATCCTAGTTAGCTATAGGGACCAAAAACCTACCCTCCAAAAAAAACTTCAAAACTATAACAAGTTCCAACCAAATCCATTATAATACCAACACTATCCTAACCAATACAAAAAACCCATCCATAAACCCATTCAAAAACCAATCCAATAGCCAAAGTGTCCTCCTAGGATTATCCAACTAGTACAAGCCCATTCCCAATATTTCCCTCTCACGTTACTTGAGAAGTTTTGTAAACAAATATAGAAAATGAAATAGGAAGTATCATCTCTTAAACATGAACTAAAAACCACTAAAACATGGAAGATTCCCATTCCTACTCATCTGGTCCCATCCTTAACCTTAATGGGACAAATCCAGTTTCACACAACCCTCTAATGAACAACTAAATGCAGTGACTATTTTTTGTAGTGGGAAATCAATAGATAAACATAAAAAAATTACCCCATAACCATTAAAATATTCATAAACACATGAAAATACTAAATAACCACCCACAAATTCTGAAGAACCCAATGAGAATGTGAATGGGCCACAACCACACTAAACACTCAAACTACCCGCTCTCTTCCCTTAATGTATGAGAAGAAAATATAAACAAAAAATGAATGAAACATTGAGGGAAATATTCCCATAGTTTAAGTTGAACATGACCCTTCTTGATTCAATCCAAACCTTTCATTCTTACTCAAATTACCTTAAATACATGTGCACTTTTAAAAGGAAATTTTCCCACAAAACCAAGTCCTTTTGGTTACTAATGAGAGTACCACAATTTTAGGGATCATTCCTACAAAGATGAAAGATCCTGGATGACCGTACATCTATGTTGACTTAGAAGAGAACAAGGTTTTCAAATAACTTTGGGATCTATGAGCTAGTGTTATCCTCATTCCATATTCCATATATAATTAGTTAGGGATCGAAGAAACCCATCCCACATTGGTCACACTTCAACTTTCTCATTATAGTTTTTGAGTTCTTAAGTGACTCTTAAAGGATGTTTTGGTGAATGTTGAAAATTTCAGTTCACCTACCGAATTCAGTTTCCTTAACAATACCCATGATTTGGTCCTAGAGATAAAACCCACATCATCCTTGTTCATCGATTCATATAAAAAATCAACTCAGTCATCCATTTTCGGAATGGGAACAAGACAATAACCTTTGGAAACATGAGTCTTGATGAAAACATGTAAAATTAAAACTCTCAAATTGAGGATGATGAAAATATCGATGAGGTAAATAGTTTTGGTAGTGAAGTATAGGAATATCAAGAAATTATTTAAGTATGATTATGTCCGTAATATATTGATTTCCTTTGTTCACTTGAGAGAAATTTTTCTCCTTCGATCGAATCACTTTCAGATATATCATTTGAAGATTTTATCAAATCACTAATCAATGATATCATTTGTGAAATCAAAAATATTTAGTACATTACCATTCATGACACTCATCTGTCCAATTTAGTGAATGAAAATTATGATAACAGGGATCCAATTCAGTCTAGAAATATGGACAAAAAAATGAGTTCAATACAAATTCTCATCCTTCTTTTAAAAGTGATAACCAATCTGATCTCGAATTTAAGGTCCTACCTTTATCGCACATGTATGCATTATTAGGGTGCAATTGAGCATTTACTATTGTAATTTTCTCTCTCTTAGAGACAATAAATAGAGGATACTTCTGGATGTCCTATAAAAGCCTATAAATGTAATTGGATGGACCCTTTATGATATTTATGGGATTAGTTCACTAATTGGAACATATAGGATTGTTCTTGAATTTGAATCCAAACCATGTTGTCAAACTCAATTGACACTTAGTCCCAATATAATGGACGTGGTAAGGAAACAACTTCTTATGTTGTTGAAAGTGTGTATCATCATCCACATTGCTAAGAGTGAATGGGTAAGCCCAATTCAATTTGTCCAAAAGAAAACCGTAATCACTGTAATCATCAATGAGGATGGTGAACTTCTCCCCATAAGGGTTAGTAGCAGATAGAGAGTTTTAATCAACTATAGGACACTCAACCCATGTACCAAGAAAGACCATTTCAATTTTCCATTAATTGTTAAAGTCCTTAAGAGACTAGAGGGCATCAATTATACACCTTTCTTAGATGGATTATTAGAGTATAATCAAATCAAGGCCTCTTTAATAGACCAATGAAAAATGTCCTTAACTTTTCCATTCGACACTTTTTCCTTCAAGCACAAGCCCTTTGGGTTATGTAATTCTCATGGTACTATCCATAGGTACATGATGGGAATCTTCTCAATCATGGTGGTGGATTCATTAGTGGTCTTCATGGAAGACATATCCATCATTAGGGATACCTTTTAGGGATTCCCCTTTAATGTTGAAAGGGTTTTGTAAAGATGTGAGGATAAGAATATCATCCGAAACTGGAAAAAATGTCATTTCATGGTAAAAGAGGGACTATTTCTATGCCATATAGTATCAGGTAGAGGGATTTCTGTTGATAAAGCTAAGGTAGATATCACTCACCACCTTCCATCTACTAAAACTGTCAAGTAAGTGAGGTCCTTGATAAGACATAAAGGATTCAATAGAAGGTTCATTAGGAATTTATGATTTATTTCTCCATCACGTTGTGCTATGTTGGTGAATGATGCTCAATTTTTAAAGACATAAATATGTGAGGAATCATTTACTACACTCAAGTAAACTCTTATCTCTCCACCTATCTTGAAATATTCCAATTGGAAACTTTTATTTGAGGTCACGTGTGATGCGAGTAACTTTGTTGTAGGAGAAGTCTTAGGAAAACAGTGTAAGAAAAATCCATGTGTCGTTGATTACCTGAGAAAATGTTTAAATAATACACAAATCAACTACACCACCACTGAGAAAGAGTTTATTTCTATTGTATTTACTTTTGATAAATTAAAGCCCAATATTTTAGGATCACCCTTCATTGTCTTCACCGACCATTCAGCCCTAAAAGAACATTTCCAAAAACAATATGCCAATGCAAGATTGATTAGGTGGGACTTTCTTCTTGAAAAGATTTATTTAAACATTATGGTTAAAAATGGTGTTGAAAAGTTTGTAGTTAATCATCTCTCTAGTATAGAATTCAAATACAACTCACATCACCTTTATATGTTTGATTCATTTCTTGATGAGCACCATTATTTTGTGAGTGACTTCCTAGAGAATGATAACATAGAAAACCATAAAGTGATGAGTGAAATCACTAAATTTCATGGGACCCAAACTAAGAATAATTTTTTTTATTATTATAAACACTATGTGATTGATGATCCATACCTCTTCAAGTTATGTCCCGATAAAATCATTAGGAGATGTGTTACAGAGTATGACCAAGAGTCCATTTAAAAATTATGTCATGGAGGGGCCTATGGAGGAAACTATTCTAAAAATAAAAATACTAAAAATTTATTCCAAATTGGTTTATAATAGCCTAACCTCATTAATTATTTCTATATATTCCGCAAAAGATTCCCTCAATGTCTGCATTTAAGATCCATTACCAAAAAAATTAAATTCCCCTCACTCCCATTCTGGTCATTGAAATCTTTTATTATTGAGGAATTGATTTTATTTAACCATTAACAATCTCTCTGGGATATCAATACATCATATTAGAATTTTATTATGTCTCAAAATAGGTAGATCACATTCCCACCAAGTCCAATGACCATCATGTAGTAATCTGATTTCTGAAAGAGAAAATATTTTCCAAATTTGGAATTCCTAGGTCTCTAATCAGTGATCGAGGAACCCATATATACAACCATCCATCCTATTCACTCATGTATATGTATTTTATTTCTCAAAAAGTTTCAATATCCTACCATCCTCAAACTGATGGTCAATCTGAGTTATAAAATTTGGAGATTAAGAAAATTCATGAAAAAATATTCAATACCTCCTGAAAATATTGGTATGAGAATCATTTGAATTCCCATTGGGAATATCTTACTACATTAAAACCCATCCTAGAAATCTCACCATATATGTTGGTTTATGGAAAATCTTTCCATTTACAAATTAAAATTAAACATAGGTCCTTTTGGAAAATAAAAAAAATGAACCTTGACATTTCTTTGGATGACGAAAAGAGGAAATTAGACATTAATGAACACGTGGAACATAAGATAGAGGAATATGATAATTAAAGGATAAATAAATAAAGATTAAAAGACTTCCAATATTTGAATTTTAATGTCAAACACTGTGAACTGGGAAAATTTGTGCTCTTGTATAGTTCAAAACTTCATTTATACCCGGTAATGTTAAGGTCTACATGGTTAGGTCCGTACATAGTGCATCATGTGCAACATCGTGGGGATGTATAGATTCAGGATCCCACTAGTGGTTATGCCTTCAAAGTCAATGTATATATATTAAAACCATTAATTTAATAATTCAATAAACATGAAACAATGGAGGAGATAACTGATCCATCCTATGAACCAGAAAAAGGTTGATACAGTTAGGCTCCAATTTAAGATAACGACATTAAACTAGGATATTTCGATGAGGAAAACCAGTATCAACATGATTTTTATATTATTTTTTACATTATAGTTTTTTTAATAAAAAATCAATTTCATATATATATATATGTAAATATTTTCATCTCTTTTTCGTTATTTTTTTGTTTCACCATTTATTAATTTTTTTCATTTTTTTGTTCTTCTGTGTGATATATATATTTTTTAATATGATATTTATATATATATATATATATTTAAGGAAATAAATAAAAAATATATTTATATTTTATGAAAAATTTTCCCTCGCATGTCATAGGTGTGCACAGGGGGACTCAAACCTCCAACATTTGGGAAAGAGTTGCACACACCTTCCACTGACCTATGAGAAATTCTAATTACTTCTTATTCTTTATAAATATTTTACTATTATATATATATATATAAGGGAAAAAGTTTAAAATATTTTTTAAGGTGAAAAACCATGCGGGACTCGAACCCGTGACCTTAGGGTGACAATGGAGTGCACCTTCCACTGACCTACAACCTGCCGTGCACACATAATCTGTATATATATATATATATAATAGTGTTTATATATATATATATATATTTGTATATATATTTAATATATATATATTTATATATATATTTATATTTTAATATATAATATATATATAATATATATATATATTTATATACCCTGAGTTAGTGTTAAGTATGAGAAATTTAACTGATGTGTTTTGTCCTTTTCAATTGTTTTTGTTTATTGTTATATAATGGGGGCCTATAGGGGTTTCCATAGAGTTATAATTTTTTCAGTACATGAGATTTAGGGGCTTTTGAGATTGAGGGATTTTTATGAAAATCATAGGTGTACAAACATAAACTATCATCAGTGATGAAACATCTTTGAGTGATATAGAGATCAAGGGATTAAAAGGGGGAAACATGATCTTCAATTTCATCCACTAGGTGACCTCATTCAATCATTGTCATATTCAAATTCCTTTATGAAAAATTATTCTCTACCTATATCCCCTTCTAAATGTAATTTATTTAAACACTAGGGACAATGTTTTTTTGTTTGGTGTAGGTTAAATAAAAATTGAATTGATTTTGTGTGTGAAGAAAAAAATTTAAAATTAAAAAAATAAATGTATGGAAACATTCTTTAAACCATGAATATGAAATTACAAATTGTATGATTTGAAATTGAATATTAAATAATTTCTCAGCCCATGATTCTGATTTTAATGGAGTATTATGATCCAGGGCATGGATTTTGGAATGTGTGGTTGTCCAATTTTATTTTTCACCATTTATATTTTAATCCATTAAAGAAACAAAAAACTCATGTCCTTTTGATTATGGTAAATTATTTTGAGTTCATAGGGTCCCTTATAAAATGGAATATGTTTATTGATCATATTAATTTTAACTTGAGTATTCAAAAAATAAAAAAAAATTATATAAAAATCAATTGCGTGTAGAGCAATGGATTTACCATTTGTGTGGCTTCAGAAACATGGAGATCATGACTCTATAGTTTTTGAGCCCAGAGTTAATAATTTTATCTTCATATATGGTAATTTTAATTTGTTTTTGATTGCGTAAACCTGATATGATGCCTGAGTATATGGGCCTCACTTGATTCCCTAAGGTCTTTGAACCTAGGATTCATCGACAAGGTCTCACTACATGGGTTGAATAGATTGAGTTAAATTTAGAATACCATGGAAAAATTGAAAAAAAAAACTAATTCTAAAAATAATATTACAATATTAATCCTCCTAGTGCTTTCATCTTATCTCCCTTTAATAAAGATGAACACCCTTGTACATTGTTACACACAACACTTCATAATACTTAAATAAAATTGGATGAAATATGGAAATGAATTTGAACAAAGTAATGTAATTAGGATTGGGATATACCTCTGGTCCTTATTTGTTTTAAATTATTTTTATGGGTTTAATAATAATTTGGTATCAGGTCTTTGGGTGAGGAGTGTGTATTAAAATGTTTTTGGAAAATGGAATTCGAATTTCATATTTTGGAGATATATTTTGATTATAACTAGAAAAAAACAAGTTTTGGGTTGTTATTATACAATAAAAAAGGATAATAATAATTTTTTATATTATAATATTCATATAATTCATCATTTATAAACAATAATTTTAGTGCATTTTACAATTTGAACATTATTTGACATTATGATTGCAATTCCTTGTAAAAGTGCACTATAACTTGTTACATATTTGAAAACTACTAAAACAAAAAATGGTGATCTTTTTTATTTTCATATTATATTTTGAGGTCTCTAATTCAATAAGAAACAATTAATTCTTTGGGATCACTTGTAAATTAAAATTTTAAGATGACCAAACTGAACATTGATGCCAACACATTATAGGAAATGTAAACAATACATCAGCCTAGTAAGAAGAATGTAGAGGCAAATATCCATGAAAGATGATTCTAAAAATTGAACTTAAGATAAACGAAATCAAATTTAACATTACATTCAATAGTTCACAAGCTATTTTGGATGTTCTAATAGAGTTACAGGTGTCCCATATTGATGAAGCAATTTTGGGCCAGATTCTGCAGCCCATTAAAATAACCCACCATTTTGACCATATCTATAAATTTCTAAATCCATATTGTCTAATAAATTGCATAATGTTAGGGGACATGTGGTGATTCATTATCATCTTCCATGTCCCACTCCAAATCGGCCATCTAGAAGCTCATTTAGGCACCTGTGTTTATTGGATTCAAGTTGAATTCCATTTCATCCCAATGGTGGAATAGTCCAACATCCACACGATTTCCACTACCCTTTCCCTACCATCCTCAAGAGGAATGATATGGACTATTGGGGAATCTACCCATTCCTCTTGAAATTCCAATTTAATTCAGTGGTTTTAAAGTATTTAAATATCTTTGGTGCTTTGTTTCATTGTAATGTTATGTTGTAATTTTTTATCTTGAGTTTGTCTTTCACATGTAAGTTATTCCAATAAACCGTAGTTTCTTAATAAAATGTATTATTATCAAATTATTATGTTCTTATTAATATCTCGTTGATACAATTTCCTCATGTTGTGAATTTATTCACATGAAACCTTGTTAAATTATCACACCATGATGGAGTGATCTTTATTTCATTATTTTTCACTTCATCAATTCTTCCCTCATTACTCTACATGCTACTTCCATTGAGATCATAGAATTGATGGAGGTCTAATAATATTATAGGTTGATACAAGGGATTATAAAGTGGATATATTGGATTTTTTTCACACTCTATTAATTTTTAATCACTTTTTTTAATTGATAATTTAATTTTAGGCTTTTAAAACATTCTCTTCCTTTTTGAATTTTAAGGATGCACACTTCATGTCCTAGTAAAAAAAATTAACTTGGTTTGCTCAAAATTTTGATTCTACAAGTGTATATGTGACTAGTTGTAGGGAGTGTAGGTATTAATCCAGGATGTGATGATGTTGTTTGATCTTCATAAATGAAACCATATCAAATATTATAAATTGAAACAGTCGAACACGAAATGAATCCAATCCACCCTAAGTGATAACCTAGGATCAACTCATTCATTTAAATTGAATTAAACTAAATCTATTATTTCTAACTTAAACATGTCTAAAATAAATTCAATTTTTTCCACTTCATAGCCGAAATCATTACATAAAATGAACAGGTCTATAAGTTTCTTCTTAGGTCTCTGAGGATTCAACCACCCCAGCTACATTACAAGGGACTGCTTAACCCCAAAAACATGGGTAAATCTGGATGATAATAATATAATTACATTTTAAATAATATATAATTAATCTCCTAATTTTTATTATATTTAAATATTCAATTTCATTTCGTTTTTCTTTCATGGAATGTATGATCACTAGTTACCATGTTATAAGAGTTTATTGAAATAATTTCTTCTCTTTTCATGATTGTTTCTGTTTATGCTTTCATTGATAAAATCATATTATAAATGTATCCATAAAATTCATGAATTTTTTTATTCTATTAATATTAATAATATTTTATTTTATTTTTTCCATTTTTCAACTCTCTAGTATGTAGGATAATTATGAAAATGTTTTTAAGAAATTCTGACTTTACCCACTCTTCGGTTGGAAATTAGTGTTCCTACAAAACCCAGTTTACTAAGAAGGGTTTACAAGAATATTATACTAATATCCTATGATTAAAAAATTATATTTTATTCATTTTTTTTATTTTACTAATTTTTTCAAAGGAATATTCTGGTCTCTTTCCAAAATAAGTAATTTTCTTTCATTTTTATTGTGCAAAAGGAATGTTATTTTTACATCGTAAGGCATGTACATATTTATCCACCATAAATCCATTCAAGATTTTTTTTCATGTTTAATAGATTATTTTTATGAAAAAATTTTAAAATATATTTTCAAATAATTGGTTTTCCAAAGGATTTCAATATTGTTTTTATGTTTTTAAGGAAAATGGTTTTCATGACATTTGGTGTCTTAATGAGCCTTTTCTAAATAACAAATGATATTTACCTCAAGAAATGTTTTCAAATATATAAATACATGTTATATTCCATCTAAGATAACTTCCATTGATGATACACATACCCTCTAGGAAATTATCCAATGGTTCCATTCATAATTCATAAATGAGTGGTTTATGTTTTGATGAAATGATGCTTAAGACACCTATTTCACCTATATGGGTTCTATGATTTTGAAACCCATTTCACATCACTTATTAGACGTATCAATTTTTGTAGTTTATGATGTGATGAAATGTTAATGATACACATTACATTTTTTGTGTTATGATTTGAAATTTATAAAACATATATATTTTTATGGTCATGATATGAAGAATGTTTTATTATCTTGTAGAACATGTTTGAATGATTTTATAATGAGATGGGTGGGAGCTATATCTCCCTCCATTTAATTTGATATTGATAAGTTTTTTAAGAGATCAAAAGGTGAATATGTTGTAGCCTAATCCCAAAAACAATAAGGTACATGGGTTGTATCCCAAGCCGAAAGAAAGAGGGTACACAGATTACAACCCATGCCCAAAAACAAGATGGTAATTGGGTTGTTGGTATAGCCAAAAAACCATAAGGTACATGGGTTGTATCACACACCAAAATGAAATAGGGTGAAAAAATTGTATCCCAGGCCTGAAAATAAGAAGGTATAGGAGTTTTATCCCATCCCTAAAATAAAGAGGGTACACAAGTTGAATCCCAAGCTAGATAATAAGAAGTTACATGGGTTGTTTTCAAATAATTAAATTAAGAGGGGACATATGTTATTACCCCAAGCCTATAGTTGGTACATAGGCCATAACCCCAGCCTAATATGTTATTAATGTCTTTGTTAGTAGATTTGATATAAAATTTTATATTATTATATGCAAGCCACAAATCCTATGTTTTATTTCGTTATATGATTTCATTTATCATGATATTTATTTCTATATGATTAATTCCTTCTGAACTTATAATAATTATCCCATTACTCATGTTTATGATCTTCGATATGTAGGGTATTATATCCTAATTTTAGGATAATGTTCTAATACCCCTATCATCATGTTTATGGTTACATATATCCCTTGTTTTCCCTTACCGAGCATATGAGACCACCCATTTTATTATTTCATCTCCCTAGGTTATAAAGAATTGTTTTTGATAGAAGTAATAAAAGTTGAGATATTTATGGGGGATGTTGAATATATTTCACCAGGATATAAGATTTTGTATACATGTTTCCAAAGACACTAATCTATTACAGTCATCGAACATGTATTTTTGGAACATACAAAATATTCTTCTAAAATTATTTAATATCCTTGTATGAAAAGCCTGGGTCATTATAGTTGGTATCCGAGGAAAGGTTTTGTAAAATTTTCCAAACATTGATTAGAAAAAATTAGAGATATCCCTTTGTATATTTCTGAGGATAAGTCTATGGATGCCTCTAAGGATGAGTATAAGGACAGGTCATCATTTCAGAAAATGTACTTTAATTTTGGTAAACGATAGAGTGAGTGGTTTTCAAAGCATACATACCTATTTGGGTAGTAAAAGTGGATGTTTCTCTAAAAATGATGTTCCTAGGATTAAAAACTCTTAAGAAATGTTCAAGACCTGACTCGAGGTTACTTTGTACAGGACAATGGGCATTAATTCTCACATGGTTTGACACTCCCAAGAGATATGATTTAGGATTTTACAAACTCTTTATGAACCATCATGAAGGAATTTAATAGACGATTAAAATGAATAAAATTGGATATACCTTATGTTACATAGATTAAAGAATTTGGAGCCATATTATATGCATACTATAAGTAAATTTTTTATGATTATATGGTATCCCTTAATGAAAATTATTCCTCACAAAATGCATTTTTGTTTTGGTCAACTGTTAGAATTAGACAGAATGGGAATAACATTGAATTTTTTAGATGTGGATACTATGGGAATTATGAGAATTTATTTCCCAAGTGGAAATCTAATAAAGAATATTTGGAAGGTGGTATAAGTAATTGTTATATATCTTAAGATAAAGAAACTAAAAATGAAATGTGAAAGGTATGGGATGATATTCATGTGTTTTTTACATTAATCATAAAAAGCATGATTAGATTAATGATGATGAACATTAATACATTATTCATGTTTTATATTATTGGAAAGAGACTTTAAGTTATATTTTTATAAAGACTAAGTTATGGTTAAATAATAAAGTTGGATGACTAAATTATTTACATTTTGGAATTCAATTATTATGATATTTGAATATGAAATTATATGAGTATTTTCCATATAAATTTTCATTACATTTTGAAAAGGAACTGTTTAATGGTGATGATGACATGGAAATGTGATTTCGTGGAAAAGTGATATTTAGATTAAGGGAAGGTAACCCATAATTAAGTCTGATCTTATGTTAATGATCTTCGGATAAAGATATACTAGAAATAAATAAGTAAATTAGATTGTTTAGATTTCCATGGAACTAATTATTGATAAAGGGTTCTATGTCATGAAGGATGATGTCTAAAACTATTCGGATTTAAATAATACAAAATGTAATCATTATAATAAGGAAGCATGCATTTATTCAAAAAGGATTTAGGGTAATTAAGGTTCTAATCATGTTTCAAGAGAATATATGATGATATTTCCCAAATGGTTTGGAATGTAACAACCAAGATATACATTATGATATATGGGGGATCAATGTTAAGCTGATTTCCTGACATTATTTATAATGATTTTACTATTCATCTTTTAAATGTGTTATAAGGTATACCATTTATGGGATGTTTAAGTCAATCTTCAATTAATGTTTTTCAGATTAATGTATTATCTCAACACATGATGCCATATTTATATTGGATAAACTTTTTTTGTTCATGGTAAATAAAAATAAATGGGTTGAATTATCTTCGATCTCATGATTGTTTAGTACTTCAAATGGAAAATAATTCTTATTCATTTATTAGGGTATCGATCAAGTCATAATTAAAAGTCGATGCTATGCATAAGAAAGGGAATGACATCATGTGAGTATATGTACTTATATTATTGATGAATAAAAAGTATTACTCATTGATATTATAATCATTAAAACAAATTCTTTCATTATACCTTAATTTTCATTGATCTTATGGCCTTTTAAATCACCACAGATTTATGAATTTGAGGCCCACAACTTTTCAATGATCATTCTCTAGTTTATGATTTATGACCTCTATCACTCCCTATAAATATTCATGTTTTTACTCTATGTCAAATATTCACACCAAACCTATATTCTCTTATGAGTTATGCTATCTATATAATAAATTGGGTAGCTGATGTGCTTCCAACTTTATATTCTAAGCGATGCTCATGTATTTATTTCTACGAGGTGGGTTTCAATGAATGGAACTTTAATAAATTAAACCATGGAAATCCAAGGAAAATTTTGAGGTAGAAATTCATTTTAAGGGCGCTAGAATGTAACACCCAAATTTTTTGTTGGTTATTTTTTTCGAAATAATTTATACATTTTGATATTTCATTCAATATTGAAGAAAAATTATATTAAATTACTATGTTTAGATTATATTACACGGAACACCATGTGAATCGTGCAGTTAAAGCAACCTAAATGTTTTAATTATCTACACAAAACACCGTGGTTATCCTACATTATGCCCAATAATTACTTTTTATGATGTATTGCATAACACGCAAGACTGAGTTTTACCGAACAATAATATATTACTAAAATATGATTATTAATATAATAAGATAAAACCATTATGTTAAATTACATGTAATGAATAATAATAACAAATCTATGAAAATATATTGTTTACAAAACATAATATGAATTTATAGATTACCAATTAATTATAAATGAATGTGAAAACAAATTAAATATAAAAATAAATATTATTATGGAAAAATTTTTGTTTTACCCTAATAAATTAAATTTAAATTTATGTATAGAAATTCACTAATTAAATCATTATTTTCACATGGATCTGACATGGTATAAATTACATGCTATGGGAACTTGTCATATGACTTGGTAAATGTTACACCAAACACCAACATGGCGTACGATGAACACTATAATGATTTTGTCCAAAACATCTTATTTTTAAATATATAATTATTTAAATGAGATAATTGTAACCTACTAATTAAACATAGTTATTGTAATAGTAAAAAATAATTTTAAAATAATTTTTATAATCTATTTATTTAAATAAATCATATTGATAATTAAATATATGATTTTCGGTAAAGTCCATTTTGGTTTAAAAATATGGTTTTCTCGAATGAACTCCTTTTAATGTCATTCTGTGAAAAATATTAAAATTAATGTTAGAAAAATTTATAAATATAATTTTATAAATTAAACTACATTTTGTAATTCATAATTTCGATGTTATTCTAGGGTTAAATTTTTATATTTTTTGAAATACATCGTTATTTATGAATAATGAAAACTGCTACATTTTATTTAAAAAATATTTTTAAAAAATAATTATTAATTTTAAATTATATTTTAAATATTCTATAATGTAAAATTCTATCAATTATAATTATATTATCACAATTTAGTTCATTAAAATAAATTTCACTTTGAAATTGAATATAAAACCTTAAAAACATTTGACCAATTTTTTACATTAAAAACTCATTATTTCATCAAATCTACAATATTATCATTAATCATAATTTTTTCCTTTTTTATGATTTTAATTATAAATAAACAGAAACCATTTTATTCATTATAATATTTTTATTATAATAATACCTAGTAAATGTTTGACCAAAATGATTAGTAAAAGTGACTAAAATTAATCACAATGATTAAGGAAAAATTATGCTTAATTCGTGACTAAACACTAAAATTAAGCACCCAAATGATCTATCCACTTATAAAACACCCATTTTTTGTCCTTAGATAGGCCATAAAACTTATATTATTTAGTTTTTTGGTATTGTTTTATCTTTTTTATGTAAGAACATGTGGACCCCTAACATGTTTCTGAAAATTCCATGTGATTCATTTTCCTTCCCTATTAAAAGACACCACCTCTCCAACATACTAACACCTCAAAAACCTATTAACTTATTCCAATAATCACATAATATACTTCTAATGAATCCTCTATTATTTATATAATCATTCCCTTGGGGATAAGGAAATAAAAGTAAGACATTTGGCACAAACTAAAAAGAGTTACCTGATTAAGAGGTAATGTCTTCCCTCAAGTCCTTTCTTTTATATTCCTTTTAATTCCATAAAAATATATTTATTATATGATTATATAACAAAAATAGTATCCTTAATATACTAAAATTATATTATGTTAGTGGTTCTACCTACACTTACACAAACCTTTATCTAATTTGTTATTAACAAACTGTTTCCGTGTACGGTAAATTAAAACCTAATAAAATGATGATTGTTCATTTACCCATTACCATATACCATTATGGCCATTATTATGGAAACTATGTTTATAGATGAAATATATTATATTTACAATTTCTTTATTCTGAAATAATTTTTATCTGTAACCTACTATTATTCATTCCAACTTATGTAAATACGATTATTTCTTTTCAGGATGTGTGGACTACGACCCCCTCAATGCGATATGATTCATTTATACACTACATGGATTGTATTAAGGATGGGTTTAGTGAATAAATATGATATATATGATAACATAAATCAACATTAATAATTATATATATATATATATATTCATTTTACTTTCTTTCTCTCAACACAACAATTAAACAGAAATAATGTTCATGAGTACGTACGGTCTACCGTCTCCAGGAACGGTGTATTCTGCTTCATACTTATATATTATATATATTATTATAATAAAAATGTAATTTATATAACTGATATTTATATAATATTTTATATTCTTCAATTGTGATATATATATAAGGACCAACAATATAACAAATTAAGACTCATATGAAAAACAAAGCTAATATTACCTAATGTGAATCCTTAATAGAGAATGTTCAACAAGAAGGTAATAAAAGGTACTAATAAATACATATATGGTATTATATATAAAAATATGATTATAAAATCATTTCAAATAAATTTATAATTATTAATCAGGTTTTTTGAACACGTACAACAAGATTCAAGACACAAGGTAAGGAGATTTCGTCTCAATTTTTATTCCATAGAAATATATACTATGTTTTCCACTCTTTCCTTGTGTGTGGAGTAAATAAATCCAATGATTTTATTCTATTTATATTATACCTAAAAATATGGGAATAAAAATTTTTTTTTTATGAACATTATTTTATTTTTTTTGTTTCAATAGTTACCAAATCGGTAAAAAAATGTTTTGTATTAATTTTCCTTCTTTGAGACTCATGATTTTTTATGAACCTAAATTATTTTTTAGGGTGTATATAATTCCATTTAAAATATTATATAATTATTACAATAACTTTTCGGATATTTTATGATTAATTTCATTTCATTTTTGTTACATGGATTATATGATCCCAAGTTTCTATGTTATAAGAGTTTATTGAAACAATCTCATCTATTTTCGATATTTTTAGGTTTATGATTTCATTGAAGAAATCATAGGATCAATTTATCAAGAAAATTCATGAAATTTATTATCCTCAAGATATTAATAATATAATCTTGTATTATTACCATTATTATACCATTTGGTATATAATATTGTTAAGAAAGAATTTTTTAGGAAATCCTAACATTACCCTCCCTTCATTCGAAAATCTATGTTTTTTAAAAACCATGTTTTCTAATAATATTTTCCTAAAATATTATAATAATACCCAATGATTATTAAAACTAATTATTACCCTATTTTTATTTTACCAATATTTTTAATGGAATATAATTTTTTCGTTCCAAATGAGTCAATTTTCTTCCATTTTACTATGAAAAAGTAATGTTTTTTACCTCATACCAAATGTATAGATTTATCCACTATCAATCCTCTGAAGATTTCATATCATGATTAAAGGTTAATTTTTTAGAAATTTATTTTTTAAGTATTTGTTTCAATAAATAGTTTTCCAAATTATTTCCAAAGAATTTTTAATTTTTTATGTAAAATGTTACCTTAGAGGTTTTATGTTTTATAGAGCCTTATCCAAAGAAGAAAAGATATTAACCTCAAGAAATGTTTTCTAACATATCCTTACGAGTAATTTTACATATAAGATTACATCTGTTAATGTTACTCATACCCTTATAGGGAATGATCCAAATTATACACACATTATTCTTCCTTGAGTGGTTTATGTTTTTATTGAATGATTCTTAAGGCACCAATTTCACTTAAACGAGTTCAATGCTTTTGAAAAAAGCTATATTTAGAAGGTTATACATTCAGGAATTGATTATGAAATCTATATATATTCATAGTTTATTATGTGATTAATCATTAATGATACACATTTCATTACATGGGTTATTATTTGATGTTTATAAAACATATATATTTTTATGGGTCACCATATGATGAATATTTTATTATTTAATGGAACATGTATGAATGATTTTATTATGAGATGGTTGGGTCCTATATCAACCTCCTTTGAATTAGGTAATGATAAGTTGTATATGAGCTCAAAATTTACAAGGGTTGTATCCCAATCCCAAAAACACAAAGGTACATAAGTTATAGAACAATTCTAAATGAAATTGGGTACATGGGTTTTATCCCAATCCAGAAAACAAGAAGGTACATGGGTTGTAGCCCAAGAAAAAAAAGACGGTGCATGGGTTCTATCCCAAGAATACAAGACAGAGGGTACACATATTTCATCGTAAGACCAAAAAACAAGAAGGTTCCTAGGTTGTATCTTAATCCTAAAAGAAATAGGGTACTCAGGTGGTAGCCCAATCATGAAAAAAATAAGATACATAGGTTGTAGCCCAGTCCTAAAATTATGAGGGAACGTGGGTGGTTATCCTAATACCACTGTAGGTACACAGGCCTTAGCCTCAGCATAACACGCTATAATGGTATTGGTAGGTAGCTTTGGCATATTTTTATTATTATATGTATTCCAAAAATCCTATTTCTTATTCATTCATATTATTTATTTCTCATGATGTTTATCTCTTTATGATTCATGGAATATGAACTACCAATATTTTATCAATAACTCATGTATATGATCAGGGATATGTAGGGTGTGATATATTAATGATCTGATCATGTTATCATAACCCTATCTTTATGTTTCTACATATGTGTATCCTTAATTTACCCTTTCTGTGCATTTTATCTTGCCTCTTTTTATGTTTCCTTTCATAATTTTATGAATAATATTTTTTAGGTATAAGTACTATAGGCAAAGATCCTTTTAGGAGATGTTGAAGATCTTTCACCCGGATAGAATATTTTGTTTCCATGATTCCAAGGACACAAAACAATTATGGTCCTCGGGCATGTATTTATGTATTATATTTAATATTAGTATATAAATATCTAATATACAAGTATTTAAAGCCTGTTTCCTCATATAAGTTTCTATGGCGCCATATGAATGCTCGATTGAATGATATTTTTCAATGAAAACTCGACTAGTTGATGGGGATGATTCCAACCACATTTGAAATCCATGGAACAAGATATCCACATATACTTTAATTATTGAATGGTTATTTTACATTAAACATATCTTTAAATATTATATTTAGTACAAAAACATAAACCTGAATCTTGGACATTCTGAATATTTCTATAGAATATTTTGGTAAACCTTGGATCTGAATCCGATAAAAAAGAATTTTGTATTCCTTTCAACCTTACACCTAGTTTAATGAATATTCTAAAAAAACTAATCAAATTAGATATATTAATTTACAGAAATGAAATGTGATTTATTTTTAAGGATATCTACTAAAAAATAAATAACATCATGGCCATTAGATATTTTGGGATGTCCAACAAAAAATTACATGGTTTTGTTCTCAAATGTTTCTTTGGGTATGAGAAATGGGTTTTTATTCCACTTATAATTTTGTCTCTCGGTCATAAATTGATGACATGAAAAGAATAAAGATAAGTAGTTTTCATTATCTCTCTTCATGTATTCCCATAAGAAAAAATATTATAGAAATCCATACATATATACACTTCTTTGATGAATTTAGAAAGGTGAACTATGAGCTTCATCAAATATCTCTTTCATCATGTTTATTGTTTTTGGGAAACATATATGTTTCACGTACCTTTTAACTCCATCCGAATAATGGTTCATCTCAAGAAAATTTCTCTCATTATTGTGTGGCTCTATATCCTCCTTTTTTATGACATTAATATATAACTAAATGAAAATTCATTGCAGCAGAATATGATTTTCTTCCTTCCATTATGATTTCTAGATCCGTCCATTTTAAATACAATAGTATTTGATCCTATTTGATCCACATCATAGATAATCTAGTCTAATCCATTTGAATCAATGAATATTCATTATTTTTCTCTTTGATATGGTAAATTTTATGTTTTTTCATTGTAAATTTTTGAAATATATAAAATATTATTATTAGATCTAGGCTCAAAGATGAAATGGGATTTCGAGGACTAATAAGTGACGCACGCCTGTCGTAGGGCGTGGCAAAACAATTTTTTTCCTAAGTTAAAATGTAGTAATGTGGTTGACCTAGGATGTCTCCCGAAGAGGAGTGCACACAAAATGGGTTGTCACTTTAAAACGTGGGTAAACATGTTGTGAAAGGAAATTTGAAATTAAAATGATTGAAAAACAATGAAATTAAAAAGGGTGATTAGGTCGGGGTCGGTTTCCAAATTATAATTCTATCCTTGTTCAATTTAATTCAAACCTCTTCTTCTTAGTTGATTAAAGTGAGTTTCCACAATCGCTTCCTCTCACTTCCTTGGTGAAATTATTATTGTGAGAGAAAACCTTACCAAGATCTCGGTTTGGTCAACTCTCCTTCCATGTGTAAAATAGTTGTATTGAATATCCTTAATTGAAATGGGCAATTCCCGATTGGGTTTTGTTTATCCCAAACAATCAAGAACATTCACTACACCTTTTACACGTACTGACGATCGTCGAGTACTTCACCACTAATTCCTAGTTTATTCCATCGTATATAAACCAGAAATTAGTGGAGGGAGATATTGATTATTTTACCAAGGCAAAAATAAATAACGGAATTAATATTCAAGAACGATCGCACTTGATTATAAAATCCGCTATAAGAATTTGAAAACAACTTTGAAGAAGAAAGAAATTTATTCAATTGTGTCCAAGAACTCAAGCATTACAATGTAGAAAACCAACCCTTCCCCAATCACTCCAAATGTTTACCCCACCATGGTAAGGGTAATCGAGTTGAATGGGGAATAAGAAGACATTACAAAACTATGAAAAAGAAAATAAATAAAAGAGAAAGCCGAAAAGTTCTCCTTCTTGGTGTCCCGGAAGGAATGGGATGGAGAATGGATGCCTTGAGAGGGTGGAGCTCTCCTCCTTTTATAGCCAGAATTCTTCCCCCGAATGTCGACGCGTTGTAGCCCCATTAAATGACATCTTCACGCGTTGAGCCCTTCATGAATGTTGTTCATAATTCACTTGGTCGTGTCCCCTCAAAATTCCAGCGGATTTGGACATGTATTACGAGAGTTATGGCCGTTTTACTATGAGCATTTATTCTGTCCAGTTAGACTCTCCAAAACGAAATCTTCCGGATTAAGGTGCTTTAATGGCCCCATAAACGGCCAATTCACTCGGTGCTTCCTTCATAAAAGATGCTCCCAAACCTTTTGCGCGTCCACCCACCGAAGTTCACAAGCTTTGGGCCCACAGTGGTTGAGTTATGGATCCCACATCAAAACTAGGCAGAACTGAAAACAGTTTTCTTGAGCCAACTTGTGAGCTTCTTTGGAGCTTCCATATGGCCGATTCAGACTTTGGTCCAAATCTATTAAATGAAGCCCTGGATGTTTAGAATCTTAAAAAGAAAGCATTTCGCAATTTGGATCAGTGTAGATAATGTTATGGCCAATCTACCGAAATAATTTAAAACTATTAAAAAATCCAAAATGGCCAATTTTTACAATTCAGCTCAAAATAACACCATTATCATAAAAATGAAACAATTCATCTTAGAAGAACAATTTTGTGGGTTTAAAACAATGATATTCAATATAAATTAATTGAAAATATTTGCTCTATCAATTCCCCCACACTTAGCACTTGGACTCCTGGACAAGTAAAAATCAAATCAAATCAAAATCAAAACACATATCAATGAGATCAATCAAATCAATTTCAAGAAACAAAAAGATATCATGCCTCATCAAAAACTGTTATTTCAAGTTCTCTATTTAAGATTTTAATATATTTCCACTTCATTTCTTATCCCATGCACACAAAACACCTACCTCACATGAATTTTCTCTCATCTCACAAATGTAAAGGCTGAACAAGGTTTTTCTCATCCAAACTCACACAAGAGTCACCATAGGTTTGATAAATTCCTAATTCTCCACCTGATGTGAGTCAAGAACATGTGTTTCTCATGAGGACTTTTCAGGGTTGTTCTGTGGCTTCCGGTTGGTAGGATTTAGATGTTAAAAGTTCTGAGGCCGAAAAAGGAAGGCTTGGCTCTTATTGAAGCAAAATTGCAAGATTCTAGTTTTCACTCAAATATGGTCTCCTTTACTTCCCCTTTGTTGAAAATAGGCTCCATCATCATTCAATCAGCTCAGCAGCAAACATTTCAATCTTTTCAAACATGATTTTTTTAATGCTCCAGATAGGCACAGCTTTCTTTTTACATTGGAAGCTCCAGAAAGGCACAGCTTCTCTTTTTACATTGGAAGCTCCAGAAAGGCACAGCTTCTCTTTTTACATAAAAGCTCCATAAAAGGCACAGCTTTCAACAGAATAATTTTTCAGCATCACACACATCTCTTCCACAATTTATTTTCCACCCAAAGTATAACCAAATGAGGTAGTACACCACAAGACATCTTCCCCCACACTTAAGTTCAACTAGATCATGCAATTTTACTTCAAGAGCAGGTATGATAGGGAAAATTGGCTTGTAATGTGGCTAACCTAACAGGCAATTCATGGATACTAGGGGATACAATGAAGGATAAATGTAAAGGTGGTCCATAATGAAAAAGATTATTTTGAAAAGGGGGATTTAAACAAAATAAATGCCTCAATCATTTAAAACACATGTACCCCAACCCTCAAGTTTTGAAAGGAATAAATCAAATTCTGGTTAAAGCAAGCATGGTCTGATTCTCTCAAGAAATGAGGTGAATGAAAAGAATATGACGAAAATGGTTCAGAAGCCTCACATGAAAGTTATTTCAATGATATAGACAGTGAAATATGGCATGGGTTTCAAAAATCAGTGTACTTTTCATGAAATTCTAAAATATTTGAACTTGAAAAGAAGTCATTTCAGCATTCATTTAAGCTCAGTTTCATGAAATAGATTGGTTCACTCATTGACATGGGTTTCAATAATGGTATTGATAATCTTTTCAGCTCAAAAGTTTCAGAAACACACCAAAAATTGAAAAATAAACACACAAAAATTTGAAAACACACATTTTTTTTTTATTTTTGAAAAAAAAACATCAAATAAAAATCCTATACTACAAAGGTTCCCTCCCCCACACTTAAACGATGCAGTGTCCTCGATGCATTCAAGTGGATTTAAAATGTGAGCCAATTTTCAAATTAATCAAAACATCCAGAAAGTGTGAAAGAGAGGTACAACCTGATTTATTCATAGTGCAACATTGAGTTAAGCTCCTAAGTGTTTCACTTTGAAAACCTACAAATAAAAGAAGAAAAGTAAACATAAGATAGTTATTGAAAGAAATAAAATTAGAAGTAGGATGAGAATAGAAGGATAAAACTTGGTTTAATCCCCCAAGTGGGCCCTGGGTTTTGACTGCCTCCAGAGTGGCAGTTGTAATTGATTATCCCCAATCTAATGGTGGATGAGGTTTCTTTGATTTGAACCACCACATGTGGCTCTTCCCAGCTTTCATTTCATTGTTCTTATTGAGGAGGACTCCATAGGTAGAGTACACCAGATCCACCCCCTTCTCAATGTGGTACACCGTGCATGGTGGGGGTAGGATGAAGTACAGAGCCTCCTCCTTCTTGGGTTCCGCATGAACAACATCATCTTTAATCTCTAGTGGTTGATGAAGGTATGATACATCTGGGGAAAAATCAAAGGGAATGTCAGAGTTTAATTCTATTTGAAAAAAATTAAAGCATGAAGAATCAATATCAAATTCTTCCCTTTCAAAGTAAGTATCTTGTGTCTCATTTTCCACCAAAAAATCCACTTTGATCTTCTCTTGTGCTCCCTCCATTAAATGTTCAACAGGTTTGGGGAGCTCTAGATGTTTCTCTTCAGATGCATATTCTCCCTCCAAGGAAATACAAGTGTTGGATGAATCTGAAAAATTAAAACAAGGGGAGGTAATACTCAATTTAGTTTCAACAAAATCAAAAGATAATGAGTTTATGAAAAGATTATCTCCCTGATCTTGTTTGGCTTCAATTGGTTCTTCAATGGGAGGTGGCTCTTGAAGTTGAATTTCCGTAGATAGAGGTAGGTAGTCAGACTCCTCTATCTTCTCTTCAAATTCCACTGATTGGTTGGTTTCTTCCTTCAATGTTGCTGAATCATCTACATTATGAGGAATAGTTGGCTCAAGAAGTTCCTCGCACTCATTCCAGAAGTTATCCAGATCGTTTTGATCTCCCATATGTATTTCAATTGCTAAATCTTCTTCGTCAATCTTATCCAACATTGATTGAGATGGGCTCAATGGATCTTTTTTTAATTTCATCAAGGCCTCCATGGGTTCTTCAACTTGAAGGATTTGTGAGGATAATTCTTCCATCAATTGTTCTGGTTCTGGTTCTGGTTCTTGTTCTGGCTCCAGTTGTGGATCCTGGGATGCATGTACTTGTTCCGCTATCCACTGTATTGAGGTCTCTAGGTTTTGAACTTTTTGACTAATTCTTTCAAATTGGGATTCAATATCCTTGTGAACTTCTTCTTCTTGGTGTTGTACATTGATCATTTCTGGATAAAAATCTGGAAAATACTCCTGAAGTTCAATTAATTCTCTTGCCAAACCCTCCAACACTGGGTATTCGAGGTTCTCTTTAAGGTTTTCAATGAGATCCTTGAATTCTTCCTCTATGATGATTTTGATTCGAGCTCCTCGAATTTGTCTGGCCAAGAAAGAATCTTTATAATCTATAGACCAAGGTGACTCAATAATTGGTTCTCGCACTGGTGGGTAATTGTTCCATGAATTAAAGAAATAATCGTTTGAAAACAACATGGTAAAAGATTTTTTTTTAATTGAAAAAGTAAAATATTAAAAATTATTTTGTGGCACTACCTCCCCGGCAACGGCGCCAAGTTTGACGCACGCCTGTCGTAGGGCGTGGCAAAACAATTTTTTTCCTAAGTTAAAATGTAGTAATGTGGTTGACCTAGGATGTCTCCCGAAGAGGAGTGCACACAAAATGGGTTGTCACTTTAAAACGTGGGTAAACATGTTGTGAAAGGAAATTTGAAATTAAAATGATTGAAAAACAATGAAATTAAAAAGGGTGATTAGGTCGGGGTCGGTTTCCAAATTATAATGCTATCCTTGTTCAATTTAATTCAAACCTCTTCTTCTTAGTTGATTAAAGTGAGTTTCCACAATCGCTTCCTCTCACTTCCTTGGTGAAATTATTATTGTGAGAGAAAACCTTACCAAGATCTCGGTTTGGTCAACTCTCCTTCCATGTGTAAAATAGTTGTATTGAATATCCTTAATTGAAATGGGCAATTCCCGATCGGGTTTTGTTTATCCCAAACAATCAAGAACATTCACTACACCTTTTACACGTACTGACGATCGTCGAGTACTTCACCACTAATTCCTAGTTTATTCCATCGTATATAAACCAGAAATTAGTGGAGGGAGATATTGATTATTTTACCAAGGCAAAAATAAATAACGGAATTAATATTCAAGAATGATCGCACTTGATTATAAAATCCGCTATAAGAATTTGAAAACAACTTTGAAGAAGAAAGAAATTTATTCAATTGTGTCCAAGAACTCAAGCATTACAATGTAGAAAACCAACCCTTCCCCAATCACTCCAAATGTTTACCCCACCATGGTAAGGGTAATCGAGTTGAATGGGGAAGAAGAAGACATTACAAAACTATGAAAAAGAAAATAAATAAAAGAGAAAGCCGAAAAGTTCTCCTTCTTGGTGTCCCGGAAGGAATGGGATGGAGAATGGATGCCTTGAGAGGGTGGAGCTCTCCTCCTTTTATAGCCAGAATTCTTCCCCCGAATGTCGACGCGTTGTAGCCCCATTAAATGACATCTTCACGCGTTGAGCCCTTCATGAATGTTGTTCATAATTCCCTTGGCCGTGTCCCCGCAAAATTCCAGCGGATTTGGACATGTATTACGAGAGTTATGGCCGTTTTACTATGAGCATTTATTCTGTCCAGTCAGACTCTCCAAAACGAAATCCTCCGGATTAAGGTGCTTTAATGGCCCCATAAACGGCCAATTCACTCGGTGCTTCCTTCATAAACGATGCTCCCAAACTCCTTGCGCGTCCACCCACCGAATTTCACAAGCTTTGGGCCGACAGTGGTTTAGTTATGGATCCCACATCAAAACTAGGCAGAACTGAAAACAGTTTTCTTGAGCCAACTTGTGAGCTTCTTTGGAGCTTCCATATGGCCGATTCAGACTTTGGTCCACATATATTAAATGAAGCCCTGGATGTTTAAAATCTGAAAAAGAAAGCATTTCGCAATTTGGATCAGTGTAGATAATGTTATGGCCAATCTACCGAAATAATTTAAAACTGTTAAAAAATCCAAAATGGCCAATTTTTACAATTCAGCTCAAAATAACACCATTATCATAAAAATGAAACAATTCATCTTAGAAGAACAATTTTGTGGGTTTAAAACAATGATATTCAATATAAATTAATTGAAAATTTTTGCTCTGTCAATAAGCCTAAAAATTATTTTAAAAAATATTAAATATATTATCATTACACATGAATAATTTATCTAAAATAGTTTTATAAATGCCTACATGGGACTTATATAGTATATATGAGGCCATTGTGGGTTCTGGAATGTAATTTTACCCTTTGCGTGAAATAAACAAAAAGCACGTTGGACACTCAAATTTAGTGCTGTTGTGCATGTGTTACTAATTAAATTACAAATATTATTATTATTTTGTTAATTTAAATGATCTAGCCACCAATTAATGAATACCAACTTATAAGAAATACCAATGATACCCTAATAAAATGGATATTTGAGATGAGTCCTTTGTGGGATAATCTTATATGATTCTAAAATGAACAATACAAGATCATGGACTGGTGGCTGGTGTCCAAATCAAAGCATTTGGATCCTAAAAAAGATGACTAAACATGACTATTCATCATTAATAAATCATGTAAACCTGAGGTAGGTAATTTTTCTCTATGATTTTGTCCTTTTGATTATCCCATGATGAACACTAATAAATCAACCTCCATATTTATTTTCAGATCAATCATGTTGTAGGTGTGTATTTATTTACCAAGGATTTTGGGGAAATTTTTATTTTTTGCTATAGTTCTATTTATTCATCAATATAATTCAGTTGATTTGATTAATTACCAAATAATGGATGTTGTTCATTCCTCATTTTTGGTTTGTAAATTTCACCCCCATTTCTATAAATGATTCATCATAGGTATTTCCCTTGTTGATTGTTTAATGAATACCAAATATTCAATTATTTCATGATTGTTATTCAGCACAACATATCAATACCATTGGCACGTTGTGTGATGGAGTGTGTGATAAATGTATGAAGTCAACGACTGACAATCATATATAAATTCATATTGTACTGGTTATTCATGTTATCCCAATTTGACACAAAAAATGGAATAGTGTGACATCTGTGTTGATTTTTTTATATAAAATTACATATTTATTGAGAATGGTAATAGTGAAATTTAGTTAACATTAGATCCCCAATCACTAGAAATAATCGCAAAAATTTCAAATTTTTGCGATGTTGGAGAATATTATTAGAACAACCTCTAATTTTAGGGAAATTCCTAACTAGATGGAATGTATTCTACGTAACACGCGTCATGTAGTCTATTCTCTATGAAACTAGAGTATATGTGGAAATAAAAGAATCACGCACCATGTGGCATGTGTGACATAGTTTTGTATGCACTATTGGCCACACAGTGTGTATCATAGAGGATGCAGATGCACTGACACAATCATGAACATGGACATGAGAGTAGAACATGGGAATAACCCAGTACTCGAACACGGCCAAGAACATGTGAATTAAAATTTTACACTAGTGTAGACCTATGTACACAGTTATGAAAAAAAGTGTACCTAGACATGGGATGGAAGCACACTGAGTGTCAGCCGGACATCTTCCCATAGTGTACCCATCAAGGAATCATAAAGTATAAGGAAGTTTTCATTCCATTTTATATGGATAGAAATAAGAAAACCCTAGGGTGGGAGAGACATATCATGTACTCCATGTACAAGTAGTGTATTTCTAGGATAATTTGTGTACATTTTATAAGTAAAATTGATCCTATTAGTTAATTTAATATACTCTAGGCTGTTTTAAGTGTGATACCAGTATCCATCATTATAAGTGTATATCATGGAATTAATTCATTGTCATCGGATTTTGATCCCCTATATGTGTTTTATGTAAGATAGAGTTATTTATTTTACTCTACGTTTAATGCATAACCACTCTAATTATTTATTTATCCTATGTAGGGTTCATTCTTTTAGGGTCACAAACATACATAGTTCAAATATACCCATTCTAGAAAGCTATTCGAGTAGGGTTTTGGTGTCCTCTAGTGGCCATGGGTGTTATCCCCAATTTGAATGTTGAGATATTCAGTTATCTATTGATTCATTATAAACGATGCCAGATGAGCATTACCTATTGGTTTGAGTCATTAGTGACATAAAATATCTTAGATCGAGCGCTCCATGATTACTATTACCTAGAATATGTGAGTAGAATCCTATGGTTTGATATGATTGTTGATACCTATTTAGGTCAGTTGTCTATTATGTTTATATATGGTTATCTAGTTTTATCATTATACATCATATCTTGATTAGCATACCAATGTATTTATGAGCATAATTATAACAACCCTTACATTACATACATTGTTATTACTTCAAAATTGATGCACACTTATTACAACATATAACAAAACCATGAAAGGATCGTATAGGTATATGTCTTTAGAAACTAGGAAACATGAACAACTGGTTCATAAAGCATCTACAATGTCTCCCATTTATATCATCATAACTATAGTCCCTTTTGGCATATCTTACTTAATAACATTCTTCCTGACCTGGGGAATGAAAAAATACAAAAGGGTGAGCTCAAATTCTCAGTAAGGGTAAACAAAAGAAATATCAGTCACATCATATTCATAAGAACATAACTTTTGGAAATCTTAACCTGCAAAAGAGATCATAATTTCATAACATGGGATAATTCATAGTAGTGAAATGTAATCATAATAATCATAACATAGAACATGAAGTTTTGTGTCTTACACACATAATCATAGAGAATCATTTCTTATTAGTCAAGACTCGTTGCCAAGACTATCTTAGTGGACAAAGTTCATTTCTGAACCGAGTTCATTTCCTTGTTTCAGTTCTGTTTCACTGAACCGGTTTAACCGGCCGTTCCAGCCATGTCTATCTCATGAGATATAAAATATTTACCCAATGCATTGGAGGGAGATATAGGTCCAACCTATCTCATAATTATACCATTATTATGTGTGCCACAAAATCATAAATCATACATCATTGCATAACCCATGTAAAAAAAATGGGATTCTTAAACATCATGACATCATAAAACAATTCATATAAGATAAAGGAATTCATAAAAATAATTCCATCACAACCTAATAAAATAAATGTAACAATAGGGATAGAAATAGAACCCTATATTATCTTATATGGAAAATAATTTTGATAAAACACTTGAACTCCATTCTTGAGGAAAATATCATTTTACTTCAAAAACATTTTCCTTTCTTAACATGTAATAAAATTTTAAACTAAAATAAGTTGATTAAAAATAAACATGAAAACTTTTACAGGAAGATTCTTGGAAATAATGTTTTAAAAATCCATTCATGATGTATATGTTAAAAAAACAATCTTCTCGCACTTTTGTTGGAAAAGTGAAAAAGTACCTCGTACAAAAAACGACAAAAGATTCCTTTCATATATTTTACTAAAAACTCACCAAAGGGTAAAATTGGATTTAAACAATTGTAGGTGGATGGAAGTAATATTACATATTGAGGAAACGTGGATGAGGATGATAAAATACACCCCAGTAAATAACAAAGCATAAACAATCTTGGATAAAAATGAGATTGTGATATTTTCCCTTACCTTAGGTCCGATTTGGTTCGTAAGTGTCCGAACCTCCTGTATAATGATTTAAATAATGTCATTGACTTATTAAGGAATCATAATCATTGTTATGATATCATATATGGTCATATTCTTAGCTTATTATTAGTAATATTTCATTGCTACTTGTTATTCGGGTGTTAATTACTTTTTGTTCTTATGCGTGTTTTGTCGAATAAATTCTTATTCTTCTTTTTAGGTTATAGATACCTCATTTACAGAATGTTATTAGTGTAATATATATCATATTCATTCATTAAATTCATTTATATAATCATTATGCAATAATGATCATGTAGAATGAGTCCCATCACATCGTGAAGACGATATTCCGTACATACGCACGAGCGATGATATCGTTCCCATGATTGTGGAATTGTATTGGAGTGTATGTATACTATTTCAGAATCAATATAAATTTACAAAAATAATATATATTCATTAATTCAACCATTATACCCATCCAAGTAAGGTGGTGGTGGAAAATATATTACACCACGGCGTGGAGACAGTATTCCGTACGTACGCACGTGCGGTGATTTTATTTTCCGTAGGATGGATAGATGGTGAAATAGGGTTGTTTCATAATTATAATAACATATCAGTATATGATTGATACTGATTTTATTACTTCAAAATGAAACAACAAAATATGAATAAGTGTAGGAAGAAATAAATATGAAAGAATCGGTAACAGACTTTACCTCTTCTTTGAAGCGCATCTTTGAGACCTCCTTTAAGGGCACTAAAATTGGTCTTTGAAGAAGACCAGGATCTCTAGTATGTCTCTAGGGAAGTGGAGAGAAGAAATTGTCAGGGGTTTTCGGAGCTTGAAGGCTCAATGTGGTGTTAGGAAAAGAGGGAGGTGGTTCCCTTTAATAAGGGAGAAGAGGGGCACCTTTGGAATAACTAAAAATATTATTTTATTATAAAGTCAAATTCGGTTTTTAATAGCTCCAAATTGATATATTTCTAAGATAAGGTGGGTATGGGTCGAAATACTCTCATAAAATATAATTTAGACAAGTTTAGGTATCAATTTTAACCTTATCATTTAGATTTAATTTTAAGTTAGATAATTTAACTTTTACCCTATCTTCTTGTTTTCTTACAATATAAGGCTAATAAACTTCCTATATCAAGCCAAACGAACCCCAAGTTGTTTATTATTAATATATATAACCTTATCTAAGTCATTTGGCCGAATATTATATTTTTTGGAATAACATAACAATTAATAATATAATATTTGTTTTAAAAACAATTTTATGTCAATTTTGACACTATTTAGTAATTAATTTTTTAAAAAAACATAACAGAATGATTAGTTCGAAAAAAGTTAATTAAATAAATACTAACATGTCATATTAACCTATTAAATTATTGTAATTCATAAAAAGTCTCAAATTACATTTATTTGGGTATTTATAACATCAATTATGTCAACATTTCATTAATAAGATAATTACTGCATCATCGTTGTGTCATAAATAAATTTAATTATTTAATGTCTAAAAATTATAAATAAAATACCATTATGTTGGAAATCGTTGTATATTTATAATGAATATTTATAGTAGAATTTATCTTATGTATAACCCCATATTAAAAATGATTTACTTATTAAACATATATTTGAACTATTTTAACCCTTCTTTAAGTCAATTGATAATAAATGTCCTAATCTAATCCGAGTTTGCCTAAATGGTCATATTTTGTTCCTAAGGTTGTTTTTGGTCGAACTACACTTATCCAATAGAATTAGGACATGCGTTAGGGTAATAATAATATCATTTTTACCCTTAATTACCCTATTTACTTTTCACTGTGGTAAATAAAAGTAAAAAGTTACTATTCACCAAAAAATTATTTTTATCTCATTGAACCACATTTTAGTTACTCACATCAACCGTGTCTCTCAGATTTTCGAAATTCTACTCACAAAAGTGGTAAAATTATGTTTTAAGAAAAATTCAGTTTTTAATTACCACTTAGTGGATTCACTATTCATCAAAAATTGAATGTTATCAGAAAAATACAAAAATTTCACCCTAGGCTAATTTCGATATTCCAAATCCAAAAATGAAGTCCATTTTGAAAAATAAAATTTATGAAATTTTAAAAAGTGGTTATTACTATTCATAACAGCTAGTTTTAATAATATTTTAACAGCATATCATTGTTTAGTGAAACTCGGTATTGCGTACGACGCAAGGTATCGAGAAATGCCACGATTGCGTGTAAAGAAAGCCAATCTAGTGTTGTGTGTAGTGAAAGATTCTTTTGAGGATTTAAAAACAAAATATTTCTCATAAAAGTCTCAGGTGTTACATTCTACCCCCCTTAAAATGAATTTTGCCCTCGAAATTCGACACTTTGTAACAAACAGATGAGGATACCTCTCCCTCATCATATCCTCAAGCTCCCATGTAGCTTCTTTTAATTAGTGCTTCCTCCATAAAACTTTCACCAATTGAGTGGTCTTGTTTCGTAGGACTTTTTCTCTACGATCTAGAATCTCTATCTGCTGTTCTTCATAAGAAAGATATTCCTCCAGCGGTACAACTTCTGAGCTGAGTACATGTGAAGGATCAGGTATGTAATTTCTCAGGAGAGATACGTGGAACACATCGCGAACTTGAGAGAGATTCGGGGGAAGCGCCAACCGGTAAGCTACCATTCCAACACGATCTAGTATTTCGAAAAGACCGATATATCTATGGCTCAACTTCCCCTTCTTTCCAAATCTCATGACCCTCTTCCAAGGAGATATTCGTAAGAACACATTACCACCCACATCAAACTCTAGGTATTTTATTCGGTTGTCGGCATAACTTTTCTGTCGACTCTGAGCTGCTCTTATGTGTTGTCGAATTGATCAGACCTTTTCTACCATCTCATCAACAAGATCAGGGCCTAATAGCTTTCTTTCCCCAACTTCATCCCAGCAAGTTGGAGTCCTACATTTCATTCCATAGAGAGATTCATAAGGAGCCATCTGAATATTGGATTGAAAGCTATTATTATAAGAAAATTCACCAAAGGTAGGTGTTGATCCCAACCACCTTTGAAATCTAGAGAGTAAGCTCTTAACATATCTTCTAGAGTTTGAATTGTTCTCTCAGACTGACCATCTGTCTGAGGATGATAAGATGTGCTGAAACTCAACTCTGTATCCAGAGTATGCTGAAGAATTTGCCAGAACTTCGAGGGAAATCTCGGATCCTGGTCAGATATAATAGAATGTGGTACTCCATGCAATCTTACCACTTCCTTTACATATATCCTGGAAAGCTGATCCAGAGAGAAATCCTCTCTAATAGCAATGAATTGTACAGACTTTGTAAGACGATCAACTGTGACCCAGATAGCATTATTGCCTTTGGATGTTTTATGATGTCCTGTGACAAAGTCCATAGTGATGTTTTCTCATTTCCATTCGGGTATGGGTAATGGTTGTAACATCCCCTTGGACTTCTGTCTCTCAGCATTAACTTGCTGACAAACCATGCATCGAGAGACATATTCCGCAACATCTCTTTTCATACCATCCCACCAGAAGTACTCTTTCAGGTCCCTATACATCTTCGTGCTTCAAGGATGAATAGAGAATAAAGAACTATGAGCCTCATCCAGAAGATCCTTTAATTCTGGGATGGGAGGAACACAAACTCGATTCCTGAACTTTATTATCCCATCACAATCAAGGTTGAATTCATGAATATTTCTCACCTTCTTTTGTAACTCTTTCTGTGCCTCTTTAATATTCACATGTATAGATGGTTGAACATTCATTTGAGAAAGATAAGACTTTTCCCTTTCCATTATAATTCAAAGATCCATCCTTTGTAAATCCATAAATATTGGATCTTTTGTGATCCTCATCATTGATAAACTGGCATGGTCTTGTTGACTTAATGCATCTGCCACCTTGTTTTCTTTCCCAGGGTGGAAATGGATTGAGTAGTCGTAATCCTTAATTATCTCCAACCATCTTCTTTGGTGCATATTCAGCTCCTTTTGTGTGAAAAAAAACTTTAAACTTTTATGATCAGTATAAATATCTCACCGTTCACCATAAAGGTAATGCCTCCAAATCATTAATGCAAATATTACCGTAGCTAACTCCAAATCATGAGTTGGGTAATTTTTCTCATGGATTTTCAACTGTCGTGAGGCATAAGCAATCACCATATCCTTTTTCATAAGAACACACCCCAATCCCTTCTTGGATGCATCACTATATATCACAAACCTTTCTCCACTACAAGGCAGTGTGAGCACAGGTGCAATGGATAACCTTCTTCTCAACTCCTTGAAATTATTTTTACATTCTTCCATCCAAACAAAATTAACTCCATTCTGAGTCAACTTGGTGAGTGTATTAGATAATCGTGAAAAATCTATCACAAAATGTTGATAATATCCAGCCGAACCAAGAAAACATCAGTTCTCAGTTACTGTTGTTGGTCTCGACCATATTTCGATAACCTCTGTTTTTGCTGGATCCAAAGAAATCCCCTCTTCTAAGATTATGTGACCCAAAAATGAAACTTTTTGAAGCCAAAATTTACACTTGGTAAATTTGACATAAAGTTTCTCCTTTCTCAGGGTCTTCAATATAATTCTCAAGTGATATTCATGTTCTTCCTTTCTCTTTGAATAGAAAATAATATCGTCTATAAAGACTACCACAAATTGATCAAGATAGTCTCTAAAGACTCTATTCATTAGATCCAAGAAGATATCAGGGGAATTAGCATGACCAAATGGCATCACTATAAATTCATAGTGTCCATTCCTTGTACGAAAAGCCATCTTTGGTATATCCTCCCTTTTGACCCTTAATTGATGATACCTTGAACAAAGATCAATCATGGAAAACTATTGAGCTCCGCGTAGTTGGTCAAATAAGTCATCAATGCGTGGGAGAGGATATTTGTTCTTGATAGTGATCTTGTTATGTTCTCAATAATCAATGCAGAGTCTCATTGATCCATCGTTCTTCATAACAAACAGAACAGGTGCTCCCCAAGGTGACACACTAGGGCGTATGAATCCCTTATCAAGATTCTCTTGGAGTTTCTACTTCAATTCCTGCAACTCAATTGGGGCCATTCTATACGGTGTCTTTGAAATAGGTAAAGCACCTGGTACGAGTTCTATTGAAAACTAAACTTCAAGATTTTGTGGAAGACCCGACAATTCCTCCGGAAAGACTTCATCAAACTCCCGTAAAATGGGCATATTATTAATCATGAGTTTCTCACCAAATATTTGAGATAAATAACCTTCATTTAGTGGAATCAAGACCCATAAGATGGAAGAAATTTCCACTGGAAGGTTATGTTCATCCTTGCATCGATAGACGATCATAGATTGATCTGGAATATGAAATGTGACTTCCCTTATTTGGAAATTGATATGAGCTTCATATAGAGAAATCCAATCCATGCCATGAATCACATCAAATTCCACTATAGGAAGGATCACGAGATTTTCACGATGCACTTTCCCACAAACTTTAATCAGGGAAGAATTATAAACTTTTGATGCGACTGTTGTGCCATTAGGGGTTTTCACAGCTAACTCAACATCTAATTGTTGATGTTATACGGTTATATCCTTAGAAAAATCTTCAGAAATAAAAGAGTGGGTGGATCCAGAATCAAATAAAACATTTGCTACTTTAGAGTGGATGGAAAGTGTACCTTTCACCACATCGTTGTCGTACTCCCCATCGGTGATAGAAATTGCACGTGACTTTACCTTTTCTATATCCTTAAGATTTTTTTGATGTCGATCATCATCAACAACCTTTGTATTAGGTAATTTATTGGCATAATTCCCCATCTCCTTGCACATGAAACATTGAAGTGTAGTAGGGTTATTCCGTGTAACCCTTCCTTTGTTTGCATCATTAGACATCTTCTTGCCATCATTGCAGCATTCAAATGCATGATGACCTTCCTTTCCACATTTGAAACATTTACTTGTCCCTTTAAGACAACTACTTCCATGTTTCTTTCCAAACATTGATCATAAGGGAAAACTCATCTTCTTTTCAGTGTGCTCTTTATATTTTCCTTTGAATTCCATTTTCCTCTTCTTATCAAACCCATATGACTGATGTGTTACTCCAATCTCCATCTCAACTTTGAGATCACATCGAACGATTTCCTCGTAGCTATTGAAGTCCCTTATGGCTAACGCCCTTCGAAGACTTGGTTTTAAGCCACTAAAGAATCGATCAATCTTACTCTCTGGTTGGATAATAATACCATAAGCGTACCTTGAAAGTCTTGTAAAATTTTCTTCAAAGGTACCAACAGATTCATCATCCTTTTTCTTTAGTTCAAGAGACTATTTTTCTATCATTGTTTGGAGAATACGAGGGAATTACTTATTGAAAAATAAGTTCTTGAACTCGTCCCATTTCATGGACTCAATTTCATCCCTTTGCCTCGTATTCTTAATAAGATTCCTCCAATGATCAACATCTACTTCCAAATGATACACTTCTAGGATTACTTTACCATGTTCAAAACATTGAAGAAATGAAAATATCTTTTCAGTAGTACTAATCCATTGTTTAGAAATTAATGGATCAGTAGACCCGCTGAATGAAGGTGGACGCTGCCTCATGAAGGATTCAACAGAATGTTGCTCCTTCCTTTTCTCGTTTGCCTGTCCTACATGATTCATAGCTTGAGAAAGTTGTGTGATCATGGCTACATGATTTTTCATTCCAGCTCCCATAACGTTTCGTTGCTCAGGGGGACAATCATTGCATTTCCCATCGTATTCCGCATTAACACGATTCCTTCGGGTTCCAGCCATTGACTAAAACCAAGAATAATAGTGTGAGGAACACTAATTATAACAAAAAAACCACATAATTAAGAATAAAATTTCACACTTAAGGTCTTATCATTGGTTTTTCATGGCCATTTCTAAAAAACTAAGATTGTGATCTATGCTTAGACTTATCCTTAGGGTTCTTACTAAGGCTTTCACATCCGAGTTTCCAAAGGTTGACTATACCTTTCCTCTGATACCAACTATAATGGTCTAGAATTACATCCAGTGGAATATAATTGATACCTATCAGGGCACTCCATGGGCAGCTACACCCCCTGGGTGGGACACACCACCATCCCCAGTGGCATCCATTTCCTCATGAAGCCCTTGGGTGGATATCCATGCTTCGTCCAACAATCACATGTGAGAGTTCCCAAGGATGAGATACATTCCTACCTCCTTTGCCACTGATACCAACTATAACAACCCATACTTTAAATAAATTGTTATTACTTCAAAATTTAAGCACAATTATTACAACATATAACAAAACAATGAAAGGACCGTATAAGTATAGTGTATTTAGAAACTGGGAAACATAAACAACTGGTTCATAAATCATCTACATTGTCTCCCATTTATTTCATCATATCTATAGTGCATTTCGGCATATCTCACTTAATAAAATTCTTCCCGACCTGGGGAAAGAAAACATACAAAAGGGTGAGCTCAAATGCTCATTAAGGGTAAACAAAAGAAATATCAATCACATCATATTCATATGAACATAACTTTTGGAAATCTTAACATGTAAAAGAGATCATAATTTCATAACATGGGATAAATCATAGTAGTGAAATGTTATCACAATAATCATAACGTAAAACATGAAGCTTTGTGGAATACATACATAATCATAGAGATTCATTTCTTATTAGTCAAGACTTGTTTCCAAGACTATCTTAGTGGACAAAGTCCATTTCTGAACCGAGTTCATTTCCTCGTTTCAGTCCTGTTTCACTGAACCGATTTAACCTGCCCTTCCAGCCATGTCTATCTCATGAGATATAAAATCTTTACCCAATGCATTAGAGTGAGATATAGGTCCCACCCATCTCATAATGATACCATTCTTATGTGTGCCAAAAAATCATAAATCATACATCATTGCGTAAACCATGTAATAAAAATGGGATTCCTAAACATCATGACATCATAAAACAATTCATATAAGATACAGGAATTCATAAAAATAATTCCATCACAAAATAATCAAATAATTGTAATAATAGGGATAGAAACAGAACCCTATATTATCTTATATGGAAAATAATTTTGATAAAACACTTGAACTCCATTCTTGAGGAAAATATCCTTTCTACTTCAAAAACATTTTCCTTTCTTAACATGTAATACAATTTTAAACTAAATGAAGTTGATTAAAAATAAACATTAAAACTTGTAAAGGAACCTTCTTGGAAATAATGTTTTAAAAATCCATTCACACCGTATAAGTTAAAAAAACATTCTTCTCGTACTTTTGTCGGAAAAGTTAAAAAGTACATCGTACGAAAAACGTCAAAAGATTCCTTTCATATCGTTTACTAAAAACTCACCGAAGGGTAAAATTGGATTTAAACAATTGTAGGTGGATGGAAATAATATTATATATTTAGGAAACATGGATGTGGATGTTAAAATACACCCTAGTAAATACCAAAGTATAAACAATATCGGATAAAAATGTGATTGTGATATTTTCCCTTACCTTAGGTCTGATTTGCTTCATAAGTGTCCAAAACTCCTGTATAATGATTTAAATAATGTCATTGAATTATTCAGGAATCATATTAATTGTTATGATATCATATATTGTCATATTCTTAGCTTATTATTAGTAATATTTCATTACTACTTGTTATTCTGCTGTTTATTACGTTTTGTTCTTATGCGTGTTTTGTCGAATAAATTCTTATTCTTCATTTTAAGTTCAAGATAACTCATTTCCAGAATGGTATTATTGTAATATATATCATATTCATTCATTAAATTCATTTATATAATCATTATTCAATGAAGATCGTGTAGAGCGAGTCGCATCACATCGGGGAGACGGTATTCCGTACGTACGCACGAGCGATGATATCGTTCCCATGATCGTGGAATTGTATTGGAGTGTATGTATACTATTTAATAATAAATATCAATTTAAAATAATCATATATATTCATTTTTTACACCATTATACCCATCCAAGTAAGGTGGTGGTGAAAATAGATTACACCACGGCTTGGAGATGGTATTTCGTACGTACGCACGAGCGGTGATTTCATTTTCCGTAGGATGGATAGATGGTGAAATAGGGTTGTTTCATACTTATAATAACATATCAGTATATGAGTGATACAGATATTTTTACTTCATAATGAAACAAAAAAATATGAAGAAGTGGAAGAAGAAATAAAGATGAAATAATCAGTAATGGACATTACCTCTTCTTTGAAGCGCTTCTTTGATACCTCCTTTTAGGGCACTAAAATTGGTCTTTGAAGAAGACCAGGACCACTAGGATGTCTCTATGGATTTGGAGAGAGGAAATTGGCCAGGGTTTTCCAAGGTTGAAGGATCAAAGTGGTGTGAGGAAATGTGGGAGGAGGTGCCCTTTTATAAGGGAGAAGAGGGGCACCTTTGGAATAACTAAAGATATTATTTTATTATAAAGTTAAATTCGGTTTATAATAGCTAACAATTGATATATTTCTAGGATAAGGTGGTTATGGGTCGAAATCCTCAAATAAAATAGAATTTAGACAAGTTTAGGTATCAATTTTAACCTTTTCATTTAGATTTAACTTTATGTTAGATAATTTAACTTTTACTGTGTCTTCTTGTTTTCTTACACTATAAGGTTAATAAACATACTATATCAAGCCAAACGAACCCCAAGTTGTTTATTATTAATATATATAACCTCATCTAAGTCATTTTTCCGAACCTTATATTTTTAGGAATAAAATAACAAATAATAATATATTATTTGTTTTAGAAACTATTTTATGTCATTTTTAACACTATTTAGTAATTGATTTTTGTGAAAATCATAACAGAATGATTAGTTAGAAAAAAGTTAATTAAATCAATAATAACATGTCATATTGACTTATAAAATTAGTGTAATTCATAAAAAGTCTGAAATTACATTTATTTGTGTATTTATAACATTAATTATGTCAATATTTTATTAATAAGATAATTACTGCATCATCGTTGTGTCATAAATAAATTTAATTATTTAGTGTCTAAAAATTATAAATAAAATTCCATTATGTTGACAATCGTTTTAGCTTTCTAATGAATACTTATAGTCGAATTTATCTTATGTATACCCACATATTAAAAAGGATTTACTTATTAAACTTTGATTTTAACTATTTTAATCCTTCTTTAAGTAAATTGATAATAAATGTCCTAATCTAATCCATGTGGGCCTAAATGGTCATATTTTATTCCTAAGGTTGTTTTTGGTCTAATTACACTTATTCAATAGAATTAGGACATGTGTTAGGGTAATAATAATATCATTTTTACCCTTAATTACCCTATTTATTTTTAACCGTGGTAAATAAAAGTAAACAGTTACTATTCACCAAAAAAATTATTTTCATCTCATTGAACCACATTTTACTTACTGACATCAACCGTGTCTCTCGGATATTCGAAATTCTACTCACAGAAGCGGTAAAATTAGGTTTTATGAAATATTCAGTTTTTTAACTACCACTTAGTGGTTTCACTATTCATCAAAAATTGAATGTTTTCAGAAAAATACCAAAATTTCACCCTAGGCTAATTTTGATATTCCGAATCCAAAAATGAAGTCCATTTTGAAAAATAAAATTTATAAAATTTCAAAAAGTGGTTATTACTATTCATAATGGTTAGTTTTAATAATATTTTAATAGCATATCATTGTTTAGTGAAACTCGGTATTGCGTACGATGCAAGCTATCGAGGAAGGTCACAATTGCATGTATAGCATTCCAATATAGTGTTGTGTGTAGTGAAAGATTCCTTTGATGATTTAAAAACAAAATATTTCTCATAAAAGTCTCGGGAGTTACAATACTACTATTGGTGCTTTATCTTTGGTTAGTTCATTGTGACCTATTGAGTATAGTCATATATACTCATACATGGGATCTTCCTACACATGTTATGCCTTATGTAGATCAAAGTACATTTGGTGGAGTCTAGGGAGGATTTGGAGAAGGCGATCTATAGTATTATGCAATAAAGGTTGAGGATCACACAATTGTTGAATTGAAAGAATTCCCCTCCATCTAATAAATTTTGAATATATTCTATTTTTGGTGGTCTTTTATTTAGTCATGTTATTTCTTTTAATACTTTTTTATTACCTTTATTATGTTGTGATAGAGGTATACATGCATCAATATCTTTTGTACTTTAAATTAATATTTTATGATCTTGGATATGTATTCAAAAATATTGGAACGTTATGATAATGAAAACCATATGTGGGATATTCCTACTTAGTGCTGGATGATAGACCATAACTAATTGTGAAGGAGCCTGGATTTTTTATACTCATCTTATAACTGGAAATGTATGCCCTGGTGGGTTAGGTCATGACAATGTGGTATTTAAAGAGTTAGTTCTACCTTAGGACCAATGTATGAAGACTATATAACTATAAGGTCCTTTAGTATAGAATTAGTGTCTAGGTGATTTGAGATTGGTTCACTTGACAAGGAATGTTGTGTTGCAAATATAGTTGATTTATCTGTTCACCAGACCTTTGATAACTGACATGTTAACTAGGTACATATAGGAACTAGGTGTAGGGAAAAATGGTTCTAGAACCCTATAAGACTATTTTTATTTTTCCATGTCCATTTTTAGTCATATATATAGGTTTACTTATTAATTATCGTGTGTCGTGTTTATTTCAGGATTACTGTATATAGATAGACATAGAGGATTCTACACTCTGATCTTGACAAGGATATGTCAAGGGATGAGGCCTTTGTATAGGGTCATGTATAAGAGGTATTACATCTTCTTGGATTTCATGTTATTCCACCACCAGTTGAGTAGCTGGTTTCACCATAAGTAAATATAAAGGATATTCACAAGCTAAGTACCCTCTATGAGTTTCAGAGTTAGTGACTTCCCCCGATTCAAGGAGATCCAGACAACCATGCATATGATGAATGGTAAGAGGCCGTCACTTGAGTTTTTAGCCTTTTGAGGACAATTAAATATCCAATGGTAGTCCTAACTGTGATTCTCCTTTATGTCTCTTCCAAATGATGCAAGATTTTTGAGAATGAGTGACATGATGAGATGAACATATCCTTATCATATTTTGAGTTTCTATTCAATGATTAGT
This sequence comes from Viscum album, assembly GCA_963277665.1. Lineage (NCBI taxonomy): Eukaryota > Viridiplantae > Streptophyta > Magnoliopsida > Santalales > Viscaceae > Viscum > Viscum album. Next base: position 868,262,404 of record OY728120.1, read on the forward strand.
TTCATTAAGGCACATTTTGATCACTTCATATCTCCGAGATTATGAAAATGCAAAAGGGACACATTATCATGGATGTGTATTCAGAAACTGACCTCCCATGATACACTCTAGATATGGTTACAGAATTATTAATTATAGAATGAACCATTTTTTTGGGATTACAGTCAAATATCATGAATGGATTGATATCAATTTTCTTCCGACCTATAATAGAGGGCTTGAGATATCCTTACTAATGAAGAGAATCCATTCAAAAGATGTCGATTGTGGGTGCTGGATGTGGGAACCTAGTTTTTGAGACATCAGACAACGTTATCCGATGGTAGTCAAATGGATTGTGATGTGAGAGATGATTTAGGATATTATTCGATGATAGAGGATTGGTAGTTGGGGGATCCCAAGATGGCTCAAGTAATCTTATAGAGATAATTGGTGCATCTCATGTGATGGATGGGGATATCTTTATGAGGATTATCCAACACGTCATACCACTAAAAGAGAGCATTTGATGGAACCCCAAGGTTGAGATAGTATTAGGATCAGGGTGGTTCGTAGTGTGGTGGATTTAGTAGTGGAGTGTGAAGAGAAATGGGAGGTGGCTTGCAGTTTAATGTGTTTCTACCAACACAACTATGTGGTCTATGCTAGGATTAGGGATCTTGTGGTCAAGGATTGTGAAATATGTAGGAAGTTGAGGCCTATGACCTCAAGGCTCCCATGATGTTTAGAGACATTATATGTGTCTTCACTAATTTATCAAATTAAATGGAAGTCATAGATTTTATCCATACAGTTCATTCCACATCCCTAGATCAATAATTATTGAATTTGGATGTGCCCTTGGCTTGAACCTTGAATGCAGAGACTCCTACCAGTGGTAACTCAATGATCATGCACTTACGTGGATAGTGCAACTAATGTTTTGGATGTGATATATTCTTATGTGATCTATTTATATATGTGATGTGGTCTTTCAACATCAATATATATATATAGACACACTATAAATACACATTTCAGGCCTAGGTAGAATATTTCAGGAACATGAAGTGTTTTATCCAAGGTGATGGGGCCTAGTTTTTCTTTTTAAGTGAAAAAAACTGGGAAGAGTAGGATGGGATCAATTTTCTGGGGATAAAGATGAATACAAAAATATTTTCCAGTATCACCCTTGGGGAAGTGGCAGCTATAGGGTTTCAATATGCTATAGTGGTTGAAGTGTATAAGAATGTCATTACTGAGCATAATATTGGCTAACCTTCCCACTGAGGGAAATACATAATTATTAACATACACCTAGGGGATGACATGATATTTATGCTAGCATATCAGATAACTCCCATGAATACTCATGTTCTGAAGGTGAAATTGGTAGGATTATAGAATAATGGATATGTTTGAACCATTTTATCCCCAAGGAATCCCCAATGTTGTTCACCATGAACGAGGATAGGGTCATGTTGTTGTGTGTGGATTATCAGTGCCTAAATATGTTGATCATACTAAATAAGTATCCACTGTAATGGATTGATGACCTCTTAAATCATTTGAGGGGGGTGTGGTGTTTCATGAAGATATTGGACAAATAACATTTTTTTGGATTTTATAAAATAAAATCACTTTTGAGGATAAGTTAGAACCAACAAACAGCATCCACAAAATGTCATCAGCGGTCTGGCCAAAGAACCCAATCAATGACCAAAAACCAAACCAAAACACCAAAATTCCAAAACATTAAATGGACCGGTTAGGAACCCTATCAGGACTGACCCACCCAAAAAACAACCACAACAACCCGTGACGTCACCAACATTGCCCTGCATCGCCACTAGTGTCCATCACGTTTAACCTATACATCTGCCTCGGACTAGAAACACCCATATCCCTTCACCGAAACTCGTCAAAACCCAAATCATTTTCCACCACCACTGTGAACCGCCGTTGGGGGCCAGCACAACCGAACCAGCCGGGAAGTACCACTGTCACCACTAGAGCACAATAAGGACACTGGAGAGGGCCATCACTAAGCCAAAATTGGAAAGCAGAGAAAAACAATAAAAACAAAATAGTATTGAAATTTATACCATATAACCAACATATTTAGTACATTATTATACGATTTTATGATTAAATTGTTTTTATTATCACATGTTAATTATTCATAGATAAGTTATTTTTATATTATATTGACCATAAAATATATGTCGCATAGAAGGGTTATATAATATCCCTGCTAAAATGAGAACCAATAGGAGTGATGACATTATCATAAAAACATTCTCTATGAAAATATGTTATTTTATAATGGGGCACATTTAATACATTCTATCATGATAATGAGGCCCGTAAGGTATTAAGACACCTTCTCATGCTTTTAAATTTTGGTAATCTCTATGAAATGAGGATATGAGAATAATATCATCAATTTAAAATCTAAATTTTAATTTTTCATTGGATATTCCATTCTATGAATGTGTGCATGGATCCTTAGAAATTAATAATATTATAAATGGATATCATATATTTCTTACTCTATTTAATTAATGAATCCAATTATGACATATGTTCATGTAGAAGTAGGATATGTTGGTTGAATAATGGATTATATATCATTAATGGATTATGTGGGATAGGATTTATCCCTTTTCACTTTTATGAATGTTAATATCATAGACCCTTTTATAGGAATTGAATCACTTGAATAAACTTTTGTCCATGGTGTTTTATGGGAAGGTTCATTTCCAAAATATCAATGAATTATTTATCAAGAATACAGGTTGATGTAACTAGAATGATACCTAACTGATTTTATATATTGTGATGAAAGTATTATAGTACATGGTAAAGGGTTATGGGAGGATTGAGATAAATGTTACATTAAATTTTTTCTATATAGAATCATTTGCATGTTTCACGATGCTAACCTTGAACAGTATGTTGTTATGCACAATTCCACTAATGATGAGGCCTAGAGGGTCACACACTATGTGTATCTATAGTATTTGTTAAATTCAATTATTGAACTTAAGAAGATGAAATATATAATGATCTTTAGGTTTTTTATCACTATTATTAAATATAAATTTATTTGAAAGAATACGTGAGTTAAATAATAATAACTAATATTAGTTTTCATGTTTGGAAAATATAATATTTATTATTTTTGTTATATATTAATATAGTGAAATTTATTTAGTCAAATATAGATTATTTGAGGATTAGTAAATATCGGTGAGGGAAAGCATATTGAGTTTAAAGGTCTGATTAATATAAATGATATTTATTTATATTGTCATCATGTAACACATGTAATGTAAATAATAAGAAAACTATTATTATCCATGGGATCATTTAAGAATATTACAAATGGTTGGGGTATTGTGTTTTGTTTTTGAACCATAAATTTTTTTAAATAAATATATAATTGTTTCACATTTCTAATTATCTTTTGGTGAGTAAAAAATAAGGTGATATAGGATCAATCTCAATAGTACACTCTATTTTCCACCTCATTGGTTCCTTTTAGATAATTGTAATGGTTATTCATCCTTCATGAAAAACATAACTATGATCAACTTCAAACAATGTATGCTATCAAGATCAGTTGTGAATGCACCCAAAAATTGAACATCGTTGATAAGAGTGGTGGTTCACATGTGGATAACCGCTTGTGGGGTTTTTCACTTTGATCATGTTGTAAAATTATAGTGTGATAAATTCATCACAATCAATTCATTATTGGGAGAGGAATTACAATTTAAGGTAATTATATATCTACTTATATATTAGTTACTAAATACATGTAAGGATCCTATGCCCAGGTTTATGACATATTAAGGTTGCCTATTAATATATAATTTTTCATTGGAAATTATCTCATGATTATCTAAATAAATGATGAAACATGATTTTACACTAAATCGTGAGTTGGAAATTCCATTAAAGGATGATTCTGTTACACCCGAAACCAACAAATGGACATATGATCATGATGTCACCATCCTAAAGTACATGATTATGATATAATGAAGATTTCATTTAGGTGTCACTAAAGTATGTATGAGTACTTAGTGATTCCTTTATGGGTGAGGAATTCCCCAACTTTGTTCATGGGACACATGAACCATATCTTTCATCACATCTTATAACAGTTTTTGGTGGTAATAATTGATGATATCCCCGTGTAATCTACGTGTGAGGAGGATCATGAAAAATTATTGAACGTTGTCCTTGACATAATATGAGATAAAAATATTTATGTTAATCTATGGAAGTTTCATATTTGAATTTAGGAGGTCTTATTTCTAGTATATTCCATCTCAATTGACAGTGTATCAATAGACTCATTAATGGTTGAGATGGTGTTAGCTTAGGAGACACCCAAGATCATGATGGAGGTGCAGTGAATCCATGTCTTGGAGGACTATAGTGGGTGATTAATCCTTGATTTATCAAGGATATTGGAAGCTTTTACTATTTTTACCCAGAAGATAAATACATTTATTTAGATGGAGAGGTGACAAATGTCATCCCATGAGTTGAGGAAGAGGTTTGTGAGCACTTCTATATTTACAATTCTAGAGGTGTATGTTAGGTACATTATGTTATGTGATTCATTAGGGACCAAATATGGTGTTGTTCTCAAAAAGATATAGGTTGAGATTCATTATGGGTATGAAAATCATAGACCAAACTGAAATAACTACACAATTCATTATCTTGAGATTGCAGTGGTAGTCATCACCATGATGATGTGGAGACACTACCTTAATTGTGAGAGGTTTATCATCTACTCTAGACATATGAGTATCATGTATATATTCTCCGAGAAAGATCAAAACATGATACATAAGATATGTATAGAGTTTCACACAATTATGACATATATATTATACATTCATGGGAAACAGAATGTAGTGGTAAATGATCTATGTATGATACCATGTTCATGATTTTTGATCAAGGCTTATGAGTAGTTTTCCTTATTGAATACTTTATTAATAGATAGGGATGATGTATCTTACATCCAGTCAATAGTTCTTACCCCGCTGCTTCTATGTCACGTTAGGTAGTCTTAGTATTGAGACACCAACTACGAGTCCTTATTTTCTCAGATATACACTAGGAATGCTCTATATAGTTATTATGAGGTTGACGATAATGTCATCAAATTAAAAATATATATGATAATATAACTTATATTGTGTGAAGAGGTGATTGGGGAGTTTCATACATCCCTTTTTCTGAAACATCTAGTAGTGGAAGTGATATACCAAAACATACAACATTCATTTTGGTGGAATGGTTTAAACATGTTCATATCATTGTTTTTCTATCAGTGCCTAAAATGTCAAAAGGTTAAGGATGAGAATTAGGTTCTAGTTTGTTCTAATCAACTTCTTGGGGAGAAAGAGTAGAAGTGGGATGGTATAACAATGGAATTTCTGAAAGGTCTACCATGGACATCTAGAGGATATTATTCCATCTAGGTGATCCTAGATTAACTCACAAAGTTAGACAACATCTTACCTATGAACGAGAAGATTTAGGTAGAGATATTTGAGTTCCTTTCTATATAGGGGACAATTCATCTACATGGAGTTCCATTAATGATCATTTCTGATCATGATTTCAAATTTATATCATGATTATAGAGAAGATATAATGGGGAAACTAGGAATAAAATGTGTTTGACAATGGTGTATCACCCTTAGAGTGATGACCCATCTAAGTAGATTATTCAGGTCCTGAAGGACATGTTGTGGGGTTTCATGTTAGACAATGGCCATATTTGGCAGGATCATCTACCCTTGGTGGTGTTTTTTTAAACAAAAAATACCATTCCACTATTTTAAATGCACAATTGAATTTTTTTTTATGGAGAACCATGTAGTTCCCCATATTGTGGGACATATCTAGGCGAGTTAGCACACATTGGCCCATAACTATACTGATCTATGATTGAGAAGTTGATAGTCATCCAACAGAGGATGAGGACTTCATGGATAATCCTATCTTCTATGTGGACTAATGACATAGACCTTTAGAGTTCAAAGAAGGAGACTATGTGTTCATAAAGGTCTCACCTCAACAAGAAATCGAGATGTTTGGTTGGGGAACCATGTTATATTAAATATTTAATGTCCCGTTATAGATATAGTATATGGTCAGTGTGGTGGTATACCTATAATCCCTTGTTATGTCATTTAATCTAGTATAAAACATCTTCTCCATGACATAGTTGAGGAGGCATGTGCATGACCCATCACATGGTAGCAATTTAGGTGAGATAGACATCATGTATAGTGATACCACAAATGATTTCTTGGTGATGGATCAATATTTATAGGAGAATATTCTTTATGGGTGAGATATTCAATTAGTGTCTATCTAGTTTCATCATAGTAAAATTCTAGAAAGGACCTATTAGATGGATACCGATATCTGATCCATGAAACCACATCTTTTTGGGAAGGCATTTTCTCCCTTAGGGATGAAAATCCCTAACTATGGGAGAATGTAAAATCATTATTTTTATCCATGTAATTATTTCTTATATAAGAAATAAATGTTTTTGAGATAAACATTGAGAAGGAATGAAATTCTGAGGCCTGATGATCCCATAAATGATATAATATAAATATTAAATATATTAATATAACATCCTTGTAGGTATACAAAAAATAGTGTAATAACTCTAGAATGTAGAATATTTGAGGAAATGTTATACTTACTTTGAGCCTTGAATAAATTTGTTATTTTTTAAGATTCATAAATTTATAGATAATTAGAATCACTTGTTGAGTGTGGTCTTCATTGGATTAATTTATTAAATAATTGATTAGATAATTTTTTTTCTAATTTTCATGACCTAGAACTCAACTTATAAATACATGGCTGTTATAAAATAATAATTTTTTACAAATAACCCATGGTATTTTAGAGGATCCAATGGTCATTTATTTAGAGGATTCATTTATGAATAATGGATGATCAATGATTAACGACATGTGTTCCCAATAGAGCTTGTATATCTCACCAAATACGGTGATGATCGACTATTCTTAAAGAGTGGTTGATCCTAAAATTATTTGGGGTGATGTTTTATATGATTTATTTCCCTCTTTGATAATCCGAAGATGGATGAAAATCAAAAAAAGAATAGATTTATCTACAGGACGATTCATCTTTGATATTTCCCAAGATTGAGGATCGATGAATACCTAGTACGGAATCATTGCATGGCCATTATTCAATGTAAAGGAAAGATATCATGGGTAAGGTTCATGATGATGTGTGTTATTGAGGTGTGATATTAATGGTGGATGATCAGAGTTGGATTGGGATTAGATTTTTGATTCCTAATTTTTTAGATCGATACTTAGGGACAGATTGGTTGAAAGACAATTTTGATTCATGCAGATCGAATGTTGGATTCCAGTAAGTGGTGATAGAGAGGTTTAGTGAAAACAAGATCCATGGTTATTAGTGAGAATCATGGAAGGATCTAGGGTTTCATTTTTTGGTAAGGATTTGTAGAAAAACATATAATTTCATAAACATTCCAAACTACAAGGTGTGTAGTCCTAAAAACACATGTCTTGCGGTCTATTATAAGTGTTGTTTGGTTTATGTATAGAGAAATCCATACCACATTGTGTGAAATGTGTGTCATGCAGTGTGAATTAGTTCTGGAATTACGGTGTGTATGCTATTAGATTCATGTGAATGGTTCTGTTCGGGCACATGAAAAAGGGTGGGGTACATGGGTAGGGCCTGGTACTCAGATAGAACCAAGTACATAGGCACAACCACATTACACATGCACAACCCGAAGTAAATGGGCATGACCAAGTGTACACAAGAATGTGATATAAACACACCAAATGCCTAACAAACCTCTACAAATGATGTACTCATAAAAGACATGACATGTATTTAATGGTTTTAATGTAGTCTAAGAAAGAGAGACATGCGGAGGCCCTTGTGTGGGTGAGACATGATTTCAAACCATGGTATGTTCCATGGATATTTTATAGGGAATGTAGAGGACCTCTGTTTTATCATTGTATCCTAGGTTTAATTGAGAGTTATTCCATGGTCCATGACTACAATGGGACTACATGGAATTTTTTCTTTATTATAGTCTTCTGATCACCTCTTTGGTTATTCTCTCAGAAAGGGTTCAGTGTATCCCATTGTGTGACTAGATTGGGATCCTATATAATTACTTTTTGATCCTTGGTAGGGTTAATGGAATCAGTGTGAAACCCATTCTTTGGAAGTCAATAACCTGTCTAGAATACTAATAATGTATTGTTTTTTGTGTCTATTATTTGACCAAGATGTAATCCACTATTTTGGTTGTTGACAATTTGAAGATTAAGTGAATAATTTTTGGTGAGTCCATATGAGAATAACATATCAGACGAGTTCCATTAGTGATTGAAAGGCTCAAAGAGTGATCCAACTCAGATGGATGTTATGTGGAATCCTCAAGAATAATATTTTTGCTGGTAGTGATGGTTGAGACCCCTTCAGACGTATTATATGTTATAAGTATATATGGGTTTCTCTATTTATAATTATTTATTATAAATTGATTGAAATAAATTTATATTGTTTAATTTAATACTTTTTTTATCACCTAGATAGTTTATGTAATATATTTTTCTCCCATGTAATTTTAATTAATTAGGTAGCTAGAATTACACAAAACCAAGTGTTTTAACGAACCCTAATTTACAATTAAAAATATATTATTTAAACACAACCATTATAAAAAATCCATAGAAAATAGAATTATGACTAATGTTAATTTTTTTAAAAATTAGTATAATGTTTTTATATAAAAAATATATTGATAAAATGTTACTTAATTTTTAGTAAAACATTTATGCACTTACAAAATACATTTCATCCAGAGAAATTATTTTTATTACTTCATGTGAATAAATATTAAAATTTATTTTTGACACTAATTAAATATTTCATTTAAAAAAATGAACATAATTTTCTAAATCAAAATTTTTATATATTTTTATGTTGCCTTTTTTAGAAATTTTTGGAATGTTTAAATTTTTTAATGAAATGTGAAAATTAATGACATTTATTAAAAAAACCTTTTAATTTAAAGAATTTATAAAGTGAAATATTTTTTTGAAAGTTATTTAAAATTAAAATGGGTGAAATTATATTATTGTTAATCCAACACATTCAATTTTAATTTTTTTATATTTATTTTTTATTTTAATAAATTATATACTTATGAAAACATTTTAATTTGAAACCCGCATATTCACCATGTATAAAAGTATATTTTTATTTGAATTGAATTTTATAAAATTAGATAAATGTTTGTAATCAACCAAATTATTATTATATAATATGTTCAACATAATTTTTTATCATAATGAATAGTGAAAAAAATATAATTTAATTAGCACACTTATTGTTAAAACAAGTTTATAATGTTTTAAACTAAAAATATAATGGTTTAAATGATATAAAAACCATTCCAAAATATATTTTATTTCAATATTTAAAACATATAAAATATGTGGTTCTTGAATGATCCATTTCTATCCTTTTTAAATCTTTAAAATACGGGTATAACTTTTTGGTTCCATAAATACCAATTGTGTCCTCTCCCATAATTAAAAAATGCCACCCCTATCCTATCCACATCATACATAAAAAAATTTATCTGAATTTTTTTTTACTAAATCCATTCATTAATTCCCTTACAACATCATAGAGGGTTCATTTTTATTAGGAAACCCTCATATGTTTGGTTTTTGATAAATCCTAAGAAGGATGTCCGAAGAAGAAGTATCGTTATTAACCAGGCGTTTTTATTTTATTTATTTTTCATATACCTTCAATTTTTCTCTAACTATGATGATATAATAAAAAATGTGAATCCAAAATACTGATTTGTTATTATGTTAATGATATAATCTACATAAATCTCCTCTCCCATTAAATTAAAAATGAATCCACTGATCATGTGTATAGCGGATTATATCCTCGTAAACCAATGCAATTACATTTCCATGATTTCATAATATTTCATGAAAAAATGATGCATTAAATATTTATAGATGATATTTATTGAAAAAATACTTCTATAATTATTATATCATATCCACATTCATTCCTTATGTTCCATTGGAAAATGATAAAATTGATCATGCATACATGTGGACTACCATATCCTAAAAACGATGTGATGCATTTCATATTTTATATTTTCATGATACGATATATGAATTGGACAAATAAATATATATTATATCAATAAAATAATTTTTTGAGTAAATTTGAATTTAGTTTTCTTTCTTTCACTCTATTCATTGAGAAAATGGAAACTGAGTTCATGAATACATTTTAACTAACACCTCCGTGAATGGTGTAATTCATTTAATATCTATAACATTAATGGATTATTATAAATTAAAATATAATGGATAAATACGATATTTAAATATTGGTTGAAAATTTTAATATTTTTGAATCACGATATGCATATAAGGATCTAATATACAAAACTAAAACATACATGATAAATAAATAAATAATTAACTGAAACAAGATTTTAAAAAGTAATTATTAATAAACAGCTAAGAAATGGTCATATGTAATTAATAAATTGTATGATATATATTCTTATGGTTCTGTAATGGATTTATAATAGAAAAATATTAATTATATATGAGTATCAAATGTGTAAACAAAAGTGAATACTCAAGGTAAGGGATTTTAATCTCACATTTATTTTCATGGGGCAATTTCTTTATTCAATAATTTTTTATTTATTGTTGGATATATATATTACATGATTGTATTTTATGATTTTCCAATGAAACATATGGGAAATACATATCAAAAGGCATTTTTAACATTCGTGGATCTTATAATATATCAGTTACCAATGTAGTAAAGCTGTCACGATCCCATCCCCACAAGGTGTACCCCTCCTAGGATGGCAATGCATGAAGGGAGATAATGACCCCTGAGTCCCACCTCTAGTATCCCCCAGGTTGGTGAAGAGAAATGATGGTATAGTTTACAATAAAATTGAAGGTATTACCCTCTAAGAGAACAAATGAGAAATAGAGAGATTAAACATACACCAACCAACTCTAACTCAGACAGCAATATAATATAAACCCCATGTACAAAAATTTAATGTCATGCAAAACTAATACAAATGAAATGGAAATAACTGAAAATTACCAAAAGAATTTAAAAACAATAGCAATCAGGAATCCCAAATAACTTCTGAAACCCGAAGATATTATAGAACATCCTGATCTTTGAACTTCATTAAGTGACCTGAAAAATAGTTGAGATAGACATATTTTGAGAATAACAGTATACTCAATAGGATCCTCCTTGAAGCCTCTCAAGAAAAATTAATGAAAGCATGCTAAATCCCAGTGAACAACAAGTGAAACTAACTCATCACCTAAATAGTTATACTATGTTCCCAGCCTCACCACGACTACTCTAACCAAGTATCGTATACAAGAGTATATAATATAATAAAGAATATCAAGGGTACCCTTCTATTACATCCCCACTGGTTTTCCACTTTCCCCCAATGTCGCACATCCATAGAATCTCTCTCCAAAAAAGTCTTTCCTACAGACACTTGGTCATAACACCACAACATGCACCTCGTGCAATAAAACAACCACTTCCATGTATGAAAAGTAACCTTGTAGTTTCCTGGAGTCACCACAGCTCACGTAACATGTATCATACATCGGGTATTATACATCATGCAATTACAACCCATACACTGAGTAAGGATCATCAAGCCATCATAGCCTATAAAGGTTACACCTATAGTTTTCCATTAGAAACATTATCTAGAATATATGTGTGTTAATAACCACAATACACTACATCCCTCTACACACATATTTGGGGAAAACTAACCATTTTTCCTACAATCTCAAGTAACTACTAAAGAATAGAGTTGGGCCAATGGGGGTAGTCAACAATCCATCTTCCAACCGGAATATTGGGGAAAACACCCCCATGGCTCAGAATCCTCGGGGTGTTAGTTTCCCAAACTGACGGGGTGGTGTAGTGTACAGAAACACAAAACGTACACAATATACTATAGCTCACAACCACACTATGGTTATAACCAAATATTAGACTCATCTACAGTTAATGTCTCTCGGACTCCAGACTGCCACATCTAAGACTTGGTATCCTATAAGAACACAACAATTTAAATAGATTTATTACAGTAAATAATTCTTTTTTTATTAGTATCACTTTACGTTAATTAATTCAATAAACATTAATTAAACATTAATAATATCCACCTTATAATTCATTATCATCACAGACAAAGTGCATTGTTCCTTTATAATTTAAACCACAACATTGAATACCAATGACCTCCAACCCCATGGGATGACATGTTTTTTTAAATCATTTATTAAAATCATTTCTTTACCATATTCCAAAGTATTCTAGAAAAAAATTTTAATCTACTAAGAACAAGGGGCATCAACATGGTGAGTTGATGAACAACCTGTTGAGTCAATTTCACCTATAGCAAGAGTATACACCCATCATCCATCAAGAAGCTAAAAACAGAAAAAATTTGGTATATCCCATGACTCTTCGCCCATTATAGAAGGAGGGTAAGAAAACCAGCTACCTTGTGTAGTGGGGAAATTAAGGAAGATAAACAACCAACATTAAATAGAAAGGTTCCAAAAAACACATCCAACCCGTTCCATCATCTCGGGTGTCCTCCTCGACACCCACATGCATATACTGATGCATCTCACCACTATAGGTCTAATCTACATCCATATCCAATAGGCCTCTTTGCCCCACATATCACAACAACATTCAAGGCTCAAAACACAACACAAGAAATAGGAAAACAAGCAACATATCAACTGGGATCTTGGCCCTCAAACAATCAAGATGGTAAGTCAGAACCCTAAAAGATACTATCTTTTATCAAACAACAAGTTCTTTAATACATTTTTAATTAACTAATATATTATTCATAGGTTCCATCTTCGGGAATCCTTAACAGTATTCTATCAAAAATTTATTAAACATTCATAATGCATAAATTTGGTTAACATCAAATTACAACAACAACAACCAGATTCATTTACATAATTCTTTATCTTTATCCCAATAATTATCAATTAATTCCATATTAACATTCATTACTAATTTCCATCAGAACCAAAAATCTAAAAATGGAATCATAGATATCACACAATATAGAAAAGCAGGAGGAAATAACATATGATCGATATCAATTTATTTATCTGGTTCAAATATTTAATATTTCAATTCCATTTTTATCCAGTGGGATAAATCATGATAACTCTATTATTCCATGTAAAATAATAAATAATTAATGAATCCCCTGGCTCAAATGGTTCTTGACATTTTTTATACATGAACAATCCACCCAAAGGGTTACGATCTCCTCCCCCCGTGACAACTGTATCCACCCAAGGATGCAGAGACACCACCACACTGGTCAACACCCAAGAAAATCCCATTAGGAACATGGAGATTGAATTCCATAAAAGGTCAAGGATTAATAAATGGAGATGAACCCAATAGAAATTTGATAGATCATAACTTATATCGATGTTTGATCGATATAGCTTGGTTGCAAAAAAAAGAGGTGAAAAAATCCAAGGAGGAATGATTGACCTCAAAACTCCTATTGGAAGGAATGAAAGGATCGAGTGTCTCAAACCATAGAAAAAGGAGGAAGAACTAGGGAGTAAGATAACTAGTAACTTTAGAAGATTTAATTGATTAGTTGTTTAAGATACGCTAGATTTTCCATTAATATCAGATTGCGTTAAACCCCACAGTCTGACCATGTAAAATAATCTTGAGAATTAAGAAATTAATATAGTAGTTATGGCCTTAGATTCGGCCTTAGAGTCTTTAAAATGAGGCTTTAAATTCATTTTACGTCAAAGGAAATGTCAACGGGATGAAACTATAGGAAGCTAAAAACAATGTTCATGAACTCGAAATTTGGAAAGGGAAATTGAGGCTACCATTGGTACTATTCACATAAGCCTACCGTTGGAATTGTTCACATGGATACCGTTGGAACAATTCACATAAGCTCATCGGTGGAACTATTCACCAAATTGGAAAATTGGAAAAATTTTGGGGATAAGTCTCCTTGAACACCAGAACACCTCAAACACAAGATTTCCATAGAGAAATTGACTAGAGAGTTCTCTGAAATTGCATCAGATACCTCTCAATACATTCTCATCCTCAAGAATTCAAAACCCACATAAAGGGATACTGAAATGGGTTAAGAAAAACCACCCATCGAGATACCTCCCAAAAGAGATTAATCCATAATAATCAACCAAAGAATGCCATATCATTAACATGAATGGTATACAACCACAAAGTGAACATATTTTTTAACATGAAAATAGTTATACATCAAACAACTTAGGGTACAGATTTTGTATCTGTGACTCAAATTCATAGATACTCTCCTCCAAACCACTGTATCTCTAAAACACACAATCCATAGAGATAGAACGCCCAGACAACAAATTATCTTGGAAGTCTTGGATTTATAATGGCCTCTCCTTGACAGTCACATCATCATCAACATCGATCTCTCACAAATAGATGATGTGAATGTCTTTATGAAGATAACATCAGATCTTTGACCCATGAAAAAGATCGTGTATCTCGATCATCCTTGGGGGAAGTGCTATATGATATGACACAGCTCCAACATGAGCCAATACCTCGAAAGGACCAACAATCTAAGAAGAAATCTTACTCCCACAACCAAACCTTTTCTTCCCATGAAAGGGATTCACCTTCCGAAACACGTGATCCCCAAATTCAAATTCTAAGGGACTCTTCCTTTGATTGGAATATGATTTATAACAATATTTTTCTATATTCGTCATCTCATTAATCGCTTGAACCATCTCTATTGTATTATTTACTAGTTCCAGTCCAAGAATTGTTGACTCTCCAACCCCAGTCCAGCATAATTAAGAATGGAATGGTCAGCCATACTAGTCGTCAAATGGTGCCATTCTGATGGTCTAGTGGAAACTATTATTATAGGTGAACTCAGCCAATGGTATGTGCCTCATCCAAGAACCTCCAAAGTCCCAGATATATGATCACGACATGTCTTCATGATTATGGATGGTTTGCTCTGTCTTACTGTATATTTTCGGATGAAAAGTTGTGATAAGGCATAGCTAAGAACGAAAATCATACTAGAGGCCTCTCTACACCCTAGAGGTAAAATGAGGATATCGCTGGGAAATGATCTTCCTTGTGAATCCATGAAGTCTCACCACCTCCTCTAGATAGTACCTCAACAAAACTTGCACGGAGATTGACTCCTTGATCACTATTATGTGGGATGATTTTTTAAACGATCCACTACCACAAAAATAGCGTCATTTCCTCCATGAACTCAAGGTAAACCTATAAAAAGTCCATTTTGATGTCCTAACACTTCCACTGAGGAGCATCAAATGGCTTTATTATACCACTAGGAACACGGTGTTCGGCCTTCAGCTTCTGGAAAACCAAAAATCAAGACAAAAACTCTACAACTGCATGCTTCATCCCAGTAACCAAAACTGACTCATAGAGGATCGAAACACCTTTTACACACTAGGATATACCACTAAAGGAGAACTATGAAACTCTATATGTACCATCTCATGCATCTCCAAAGGAACAAATAGCCTTCCGTGATACAACACTCAATGTGGTTCATCCTCCGGCCAACCATTCAGGGCCTTGCCACAAAAAACTAAGTCCCTCCATACCACCACCTCATGATCCCCCAACTGGGACCCTCCCAACTACCAAACCAAAGAGGAATGCACCGTCATCAGAAAAAGACATCCACTACACCCAACTACTTCAATATTGAGGTGTAATACTAATATTTCATCCATAACTCTCCACGAATTACAATATTCATGCACTACATCACTACGTGACTTCCTGCTTTGTGCATTAGAAATAAAATTCTCCTTTCCTAGGGTATAAAATATTTCAAAGTCATTTTATTGTAGTAAATCCATCCAATGATGTTTTCATAAGTTTAAGTCACGCTGGGAGAAAACATACCATAGTCTCTTAAGATCGATGACAACCAGAAAGAGCTCACCAAGGAGGTAATGTCTCCAAACATCGAAGAAAACAGCACAGTTTCCAACTCAAGATCATGTGTGGCATAGTTACGTTTAGGGGGATGAAACTGCTGAGACCCATAAGAATCAATTGACCTATGCTTCATCAAAACACAACCTAACCCCTGATGTGAAGCATTGCAAAAAACATGAAACTAAAATTCCTCTACCGGAGGATAATGAATTGGGGAACATACTAACTTCTCCTTTAGATACTCATTGATTTCTAACACTGATCAGTCCACATGAATGTCTGATCCTCCCTAGTCAATGTTGTTATAAGAGTCACAACCCGAGAGAAATCATCTATGAACCTCCTATAGTAACTTGTAAGACCAAGGAAACATCACACCTCTTACACTTTCATAGGGGATACCCAAAAAATAGATTCTTCTATATTAGATGGATCCATAGCTACACCATTTTGGGACACAAAATTCCATAATAAACATACTTATCAAGCCCAAAACTCACATTTTGACAACTTCCCAAAGAGTTGATGTTAACAATGAACTCCCAAAATGAAGTGTAGATGCTTAGATTGCTCCTCCCCAAACATGTATTAAACAAGGATTTCATCAATGAAAACCTCCATTAACATATCAAAGAACTCATTGAACATTGTGTTCATCAGTCCCACAAACACAACTTGAGCAATTGTTTCACCGAACGACATTACAATGAACTCATAATGCCCATGACGACAACAGAGAGCAGTCTTCAGGATATCCTCATCCTTCACATGCATATGATGATATCCTAAATGCAAGTGGATCTTTGAGAACCAAATTTTACCTTTAATTAGATCAAATAAATAATCAATCAATGGAATAGGATATTGATTCTTCACTATAATATTATTTAAGTGATTATAATCAATAAACAATGACAAACTGCTGTCATCCTTCATCATGAAAAAAACAGGTGCACCCCAGGGTGACACACTTGGACAAACAAAACCACACTTTAACAGACCATAAAGTTGTATAAATAGCTCTCGTAACTCATAAGGGATCATCCAATATGGAGACATAAAGATATGAGATTCCCCTGGTTGTAACATGATCACAAACTCGATCTATTGCCAATATGGTAATCATACAACCACTTCTAGAAAGACCTCAAGGTACTCTTCTAAAACCATAAGAAATTACAACTATAAAAACTCTACTGAACTCTGCATCAGCTCATCCATATAGGATGATAAGGACATAACATCCCATTGAACCATCTGAGGGTCTCACTCACCAATAAACACCACTGGATATCCATCAGCATCGAAGAATACAACCTGCCTCCTGATGAAATCTACAACAACCTACACCAAATACTATAAATCCATAATGAGTATGAAAACATATGATTTTATCCGTAAACATATGAAATTTCCCCTGAGTGGTGCTACCCATGCACTAGCTCACAGTCTCAACGTACTTTAAACTAGTTAGCTCGACCTCTAACTGGCGTAGTTAACTCAAAGTGAAATAGAAGCCTCTCTACCTCAATTACCAAAGCATGGAAAATGTTGGGTGATAAAAAAGTGTGTTTCTATCCTGAATCAAACAAGGCATACACCTATGTAGAAAAAAGGAAAAGGGTACCTCAAATGACATCTGGCTCGCCTGGCGCTGGTAACGCTAAAGCATGAAGCTGACCACGACCTCCTCCATGGATTCTCTTACCCTGATGAAGGCCACCACCATAGACGCACTCTTCTTTATGAGGATTGGGAGAATCTTGGGGTTGTCCCCTGCCTGCCCCATCCACCTGCTACTAATCTAATGCTGGTGTAACCTACTGCAGCTGCCTCGGCTGGAACTGCCTCAAAAGAGAATCATGGAGTGGAAAACCTAGTGTAAGATGACATCTCTGAAAGGCTGGTCACTCTCGATACTAATGACCCTGACCAACATACAAAAATTAAGCATCTGATCCCTTATCATAGGCTTGAGAGCCGCTTCCCTGGAGATATGAGATTTTGAGGTCTGGGACCCACCCTCAGCTAAACAGAAACTCTTCTACCCTAAAAACTTGGAATCTCAGACCACAGTTATGCTTCTTGAGGAATCATGACGAAACCCCTCTCATCACGATTTATTTCGGGCCAATGTCCTCTCGACGACCTCTTCCATTTCCAGCACCTCAAGATTTGTCATTAGCATAAATTGGTTGACCTGGTGCTGAATCTCTGGATGCAAAGCCTCCTCAAAATGATTTTCCATGTCCTCCTCATCTGGAAATAAGTCCAAATACTAACATAAAAGGTTCCTAAAATGGATTCCAAACTCTCGTAAAAGGGATCTCCCCTGTCAAAGGGTAAGAATATCATGTAGAATGGATGCCTTCACGGTTAATGAATGAAACTGGACTCTAAACATTTCTCGGAATACCTCCCATGATATCACTGTTTCCTCAAAATCCCTGATGAACAAGAACCACCGCTGCCTCACTTCTCGACATAACATCATCACAAAGGACACATAGTTCTCCTTCGAAGCACAGATCGAATGGTAACCTAACTCAATCTCTTCTAACTAGTCTTCTATAACTGCATCTGAAATAGAGCCCTCGTACATCTGTAGGCACTAGCACTGAAACTCGTGAAGTATCCTCATCTATATGTCATCGTCATCAACCACTACCATATGGAGATCTTCTAGGAAAACCTTATAGACATATTTTGTGCAAACATGTGAAGGATGTCAACCAAGATCCATACCGGAAAAATAACCAATAGTTAGAGATCATAAACATGGAATATGGAAGACTCAACAATAATCAATTAATTATTTTATTTTATTAATATTAGGTTAACCTTTCCCAAGGTCTACCTATTAAGACACAGGCACAAAGAATAATGATACATCATCCTTTTCTAGTTATCAACCCTAAAACTAGTATCACCTCATTTAATATCCATTGTAAACTTAATGGTTCGTGCATCACATCACAGGGGCCCCTAAATTCCTATGTCTCTGCCGGTCACCAGTGTTTACATCACTTACTAAACATGACTGACATTGTTTCTCTAGAAACCCATGCAACCTCACCAATGCCTAATCACCAAACTCCATCATATCCCTCAACTAGACCACTAATACCACTTTTTCACAACCAAATCCCTGCAAGGGGTACCCCTCATGGGCCAACAATGTGAGAAAGGAGATAACGAGCCCTGATTCCCCCCTCTAGTAGGCCCCAGGTTGTAGACTAGCACTGAGGGTATAGTAAACACAAAAATGGGATGCATTACCCTCTTAGAGAACACATGGGAAATAGAGAGATAAGAAAGACACCAACCAACTCTATCTCAGACATCAATATAAAAGAGATCCCAAGTACACATATGTAATGTCATGAAAAAATACCTACAATTGAAAGACAAGAAACAACAAATACCCAAAAGAAAGGAAAAACATCAGCAACCATGTAGCCCAAACTTCTCTTGCCTCCCCAAGCTACTATAAACCAGCCTGATCTATAACCTACTCCAAGTGACAAGAAAAAATAATTTATAACTAAATAGGTTGAGTATAATTAATGTGTAACATGAATCATACATTAGGAATTATAACTCAAGCCATTACAGCCCATACACCGAGTAAGGATCCTCAAGCCATAATAGCCTATACACGTTACACCTATAATAGTCCATTGGAAACTATATCTATAATATATGTGTGTGAATAACCAAAATCCACTACAACCCTATACACACGTATATGGGGAAAATTATCAATTGTTTCTAACAGCCCAAGTAACTACCAAAAGACGAGAGTGGGGGCAAAAGGGGTTGTCACCCACCCATCCTCCGACCAGAATTATATGGAAAATACCCCTAGGTCTCTGAATCCCCAGGGTGTCAGTTTCCCAAACTGAAGGGGTGGAGTAGCGTATAGAAACACAAAAAGTACAGAATATACTATATCCCAAAACCACTCTATGGGAATATCCAAGTATTAGACTCAACTGCAGCTGGAATCTATCAGAATACTGACTACCACTTCTAAGAGTAGGTATCCTATAAGCACAGAACCATTTAAAGAGATTTATTACATTACCTCATTCCCTTTTTATCAGTTCCAATTTATTTTAATTCATTCGTTAAAAATTAATTAACCATTAATAGTTTGCACATTATATTTCATTATCATCTCACCTAAAGTTCACTGTTACTTTAAAATTTCAACCACAACATTGCATCTTAGAAATCTCCAACCCCATCGGTTAAAATCATTTATTGAATAATTTATTAACATCATTACTCTCTCATATTCCCATGAATTCTAAAAAAATCCATGTCACTAAGCATAAGGGGGAACAATACAATGATTAGATGAACTACCCATCAAGTATTTTTCACCAATAGAAAAATCGTAGACCCATCCTACCATAGTATGATAAACATAGAATGTACGTGGCATACAATGTTCATGTTATCAACTTTTTGAAGGACGGTGAGCAAACAAGAAACCTTGAGCAGTGGGGATTGTAAGGAAGACAAACAGACAACAAGAAACAACAAGCATTCCATCATTTACATCTATCCCTATACATCATTTCTAGTGTCCTCCATGAAACTCACATGCATAAACCAATTCATCTTTCCACTCTAGGTGTCAATTGCTGCCATATAAAATAGGCCTCCCTATGCCACATATCACAGAAGGCTTCCAATCTCACAACACAACAGAAGAATCAGGAAAACAAATATCCTATCAACTGGGATCTTGAACCTTAAACAATCACGAGGATAACTCAGAACCCTACATGAAATTATCTTTTATCTAAAAATAAGTTTTTTAATCCATCTTGAATTAACCAGTTTATTATTCCTAGGTTCCAACTTCATGACAAATAAATCGTAATCTACCAAAAATTGATTAAACATTCTTACTTATTCAAATTTATTAACATCAAATTACAAGAACAACAACTAGATTCAGTTACATGGCTCTTTATCTTTTTCCAAACCATTATCAATTAATTCCAGCTTTACGGTCATTTCCAATTTACATCAAGAATGAAAAGTTAACAAATCAAGCATATGTATCACAATATCTAGAAAAACTAGAGGCAATAACATACAATCAATATCAATTTATTTAAGCAGTTCAAATATTTAATATGTTAATTCCATTGTGATCCAGTGGGATAAAACATGCTAACTCTAACGTTTGATGTAAAATAATAGAGATGAAATGAATCCCCTACCTCAAATAGTTCTTGACATTCTTTATACGAGAATGATCCATATAGAGGGCTACGACCTACTCCCCCCGTGACAACTATATCCACCAGAGGATACAGAGACACCACCACACCAGTTAACACCCATGAAAATCCCACTATAAATAAGGAGAATGAATTTCATACAATGGAAAGGAGAACTGGAAGGATATGAACCCAAAATAATGATGATATATCATATCTTATAT
The DNA here is from genome assembly GCA_963277665.1 of Viscum album. Taxonomy (NCBI): domain Eukaryota; kingdom Viridiplantae; phylum Streptophyta; class Magnoliopsida; order Santalales; family Viscaceae; genus Viscum; species Viscum album. Next base: position 868,284,062 of record OY728120.1, read on the forward strand.
CAATGATTGATTAATACTGCTTGGTTGCATAAAAAACAGTGGTGAACCAGTCCAAGGAGGAAAGATTGATCACAAAACTCCTATGGGATGGAATTAAAGGTGTTAGCATCTCACACTAGATTAGAAGGAGGAAGAACGAGGGGGGATTATATCTCGGCCGTTTTGAAGATTTAAAAGAGTAGCAGTTTATGATACACTAGATATTCCATTCAAATAAATCAAATTAAATCATGCAGTTAGACCAAGTAAAACCATCTCGAGCCTTATGAAAATTAATATAGAAGTTATGGCCTTTGAATAGGCCTTAGTGTCCTTAATACGAGGATTTTAATGCATTTGACTTAAAAAGAAATGTCAATGGAGAAAACTGTAGGATGTTGGAAACACTTTTCATCGACTCGTAATTTGGAAAAAGAAATAGATGCTACCGTTGGAACAGTTCACATAATCCTGTCGGTGGAACTGTTCACAACTCTACCATTGGAACTATTCACATAAGCTCACTGGAGGAACTGTTCAATGAATTGGAAATTTGGAAAATTGTTGGAGATAAGTCACCTTGTCCACCATAACATCTCATACACTAGATTTCCATAGAGAAATAGATCAGAGAGGTCCGAGCTATTATAAAAGGTTTTATGATACAATTCACTATTAATTGGGATTTTTTATGATTTTCTGTACAATGATAGATTCATATGATCTATGTCTAAAAACCTCATTAATATTATTATCCTTTGGTTATTTTAGGAAAATACATGTTTTAATTTCATATTCACCTCTTTATGTTGTCATGGTAAAAATAATTATTTAAAGGAAAACTGACTTTATTTCTCTATTTGTTCAAAAATAATTTCTCTTCCATATTGTTGTTTTCTATGAATAGATTAATGAATTTTTTTATATTCTAAATTGTTTTATTAAATGACTTTTTTCCAATGTTTTAATTTTTTATTAATCGATTAAAAGGAATCATTTTTTAATTTAATGAAAAGGTCACTTTTAGATTTTTTTCGAAACATGTTAAATGAATATTCTTGGTAATGTGTATGAAATTTATGGTATTTCCATCCATCATAAATTATCAATGATTGAAGGAATATATTATCTGTTTCCATGGGAATTTTTAAATAAAAAAAATTTCTCTAATATTTGGATGTTATTACATTTATAATATTTGATTCTAAATTTTAATCAATATTTTCTTCAACAAATGTTCCATTTATATTTCAAAATCATTTTCCATCTACGATAGAATCCTTTGATTTTATATAGTATTTTTATGGGATATAATCCAATGATAACTTCCTTATTATTTCTCTATATTGTACTTTATTATAGTGTAATGTTATTTATGATACATTTCCCTTTTCCTTAGGTTATGGAATGATAAATTGATGAAATGATTATGTAATGATTTTATCTTCCACAAGTAATACTAGGATAAAATAATTATATAACATAATTTTTCATGGATTTTGATATGATGAATGTTTTTTGATCTTACGGAACTAAAGATATTGACTTATGTTATAATTGTAATATATCTCTTAATACCATTCATTGGGAAAATATTGAAATTTAATGAGGTAAATAGGGCCAGAATGGGGAGTGACCCTAATTTAATAAGGGAATTTTGAACTATGAAATTCTTGGGAGTGAACCATGAATTCTATAAATTTTTAGGGAGTGAACCAATTCCACTATATTTTATTGTCAATTTCCTATATTAATAATGAAGTTTTTTCTATCAATATTTTTATGACAAAAATATTTGTCCTATGATAGTGTTGTGCTCTCATGAATTTTTTTCATTGATTCCATTGTTATTAATGAATTAAAAACAAAAAAAATATTTGTTACCTGACTCATGTTTATAATCTATGATATGTAGGGTATTCTTTTAAAATTATATGTTAATGTTCTCTTATCCATATAATAATGTTATGATTATTTAATCATTGATATCTACCAGGTTTACCCTTTCTATGCATCTGATATCACCCTTTCTAATGCTACATTTCACTATGTTGTGAAGAATGGTCTATGTAGGGTAGGTAAATGAAGTTTTGTGAATAGGAATATCCTAATGGGATATGATTAAGATCATTATCGAAATAATATTATTGGGTTTATAGTTTCCAATGAAACTAAAAACTATGTTCCACATGTGATATTTTGTGAAACGGAATAAATATTAATCAATTAACATGAAAAACTATATAAGAAAAAGATTGGGTCCTTTTACTCTACAATATTTATGCTTCGTTATTTTATAGTGTCCTACATGGTATTTTTATTATCACTCCTACATTGGATCTACGAACTCAAGTCATGTATTCTGAAGATTTAATGCCATTTTATGGAGTTTTTTGAGTAACTTGAGTAAGAAAAGATTAATAAAGGAATAGATAGACTAAGGTTCCTAGTAGTGTTTTATTGAATGTTTTCCCTTACATTTAATTATCTTAGAATATTTAATTTTTTATCATATTTTATGGGGACCATTTATTACTTTCATAAACTTTTTTATACTTTGGTTTTGTGGTTATAGATATAAGGATAGAATGGTATCCACAATACTTTACTTTTCACATAGTATGAACTTGTAGATGTGTGTGTGTCTACTTATACCATTGAATAATGACTCCAATATGTGGTATATTCATACTCAATATAATTCCTCATCCCAAATACTATTGGTTTTGGGAATGATGTTTTCATTATTGGATCATCATTAGCTAGGTAGGCCATAGTGGGCTAGGTCAGGACACCTCGGGTGACAATTTATCGAGAAGTCGAATGTTTTAAATTAACTCCAACCATATTCTCTTGTGAAAAATCAAAACTATTTTAGTTAATATGTTAATCAAATATTTATGAAAAAAATATTATTGGAACCATTATCTATAATTACAATTCCTCTATATCTTTAATACTAAAATTATATGAGCTAACTCAAATTCATGAATTATGTAATTTATATAACGAACCTTCTATTTTTGTGGGGAATAATATTGAACCATATAATTATAAATGAATAATAATCCTTGGAAGATCTTCAATGAGTCACTATAAAATAAAAACCCTTATTCTTAGTAGGGTAATTTAGGCACATGTGTAATGAAAAGACTTCTCTTTAGTTTCATGAAATTTTACACATAGTCATATATCGAATGGAACATGGTTCCCATCTGTTTTGACATGTTGAGTGTATTATAAATAAATTATAAATTATTTAACAATGTATTGACAATATCCAATAAATCCAATACATCTATAGATGTCAGTCACAATAGTAGTTTTGGGTCAATATTCAAAAACTTCTGTCGTTGATTGATCCACAAATATTCCCCCTATGATGATTATGTGGCCTATAAATGAAACATTTTATATCGAAAATTAACCCTTCGAAATTTAATATTATATATTATACTTCCTTAAGGTCCCCTGTAAAATCCTTAAGTGATCATCATGATCGTCCTATAATTTTAGATATGTATGAATAACACCAATACGGACTACCAAAAAATGATAATGGTTATCACTAATGACTATATTAATTAAATCCATAATGATAGTTGGGGAATTTTCATTATGAAATGGAATCAATATGAATTCATATTATCCATAAAATTTATGTAATGTTATGTTATGTATATCCACTAACTTTACCATCAATTTATAATATTCATAATGAATTTCAATATTGGGAAATTATTGAGCCCCACAATGTTTATCAAAAAATCCATTAATATGGGGTAATGGGTAATTTTTCTTGATAAAGAACATTTTATGTTCCCCAAAATCCATGCATATGGGAAATGGTCCATATTTCATCATAAAAAATTTATTCACCAGAAGGTGATGCTCATAAACCAATTTATCTATTTTCATAATTCTATAATCCCTATAACTCAATCGGGGGCACTATATATGGAGACCTTAAAATTGGTGTTTCACAAGGTATGACTTCTATAAAAATCTAAACCTTATAATTAGGTGAATTATTATTAAAAAAATCATGCATAATAGGCATATATTCGATGATTATTTTATCCTCAAGTATTGGATACTGAAAACCATTTTTTATGAATGAATACCCATACAATGGATGCAATTTCTATAAAAAGTTCCTATATGTCATAATAATGATAGAACATCATATTATAGTGTAGAATATCAAATTTTATTTCCCACACTATGAAATTGATGTGGGATTTATATAATTTTAGCCAATCAAAACCTATGTAAACATCAAATTCAACTAGGTGGCGCATAACATCTTTTTCAAGATGCATATTCTCAGAAAATTCAATTGGAGAAGAATGATAGACATGAGATTGGATCATCATACCAATAGTATTTTTCACCAATAATTAAAAATAAAATTATTATATAGTTATTATGATTGTCTTAAAAATAATAAATGATAAAAAGTGGGTCTTTTCAGAATCAAATAATAAATTAGTAGTTTTAGAGTGGATAGTAAGTGTACCCCTCACCCTATTTTTATCATACCCCACATTAGTAATCGTGATCGCATGATATTTGCCTTTATTTTGTTGGCTTAAATAGTTTTAATCATCAATCATCATCTTTAATCATTGATTTGATAACCAATTAGAAAAATTCCCATTCTTCATTCATTTGAAACAATGGGGTGGGGGTATCACATTCTGCATTAATTTTATCTATCATTATCCATCTTCTTCATCAGATCACATAAAAATTTGATATCTATATGTACTTAAATTCAATAAAAAATTGAATCCCCCTTATAAAATTTTCCTTGAGTATTACTTAAACACTTCAAGGATGATTGAACAAGGATATTCTATTTCCATGGATTTTATAATTTCTTTTTAATTTAATAATTTTTCTTATAAAAACAATGATATTGATGGGTAACTCCAATCTTATTCACCACCATGATATCACATAAAATTTAATAATTCACTACTAAAAAATTATCCTATGGGTTATATCCTTTGGACTTTATTTTAATCTAGGAAAAGTCAGACAACCATACTCTTAGGTCGGAATTTAATACCATAATAATACCTCCTTAGCCTTTTAAACATTCCCTCATAATAACTAATGAAATCATCATACTTATATGTTATATTATGGAATTATTAGCCAAATTTTTATATGAATAATGTGGGAAATGTTCTTATTAAAAAACTATCTAATATACTCATCCCTACCGATAAAGTAAATCTCATTCCATTACCTCATTTTAGTGATAAGAGTCAACCATAAATCTACTTATCCTTCGAAATAATAATCCACTATATCAAATCATACATGTTCCATACACTGAATATTGAAAACTATCTTTTTTTATACTGATCCATTTATAAGAATCTATAGGATTAGATGACCCACTCAAATGTTGTATTTTTCCTAATGAATGAAAATACAAAACAATGATACATCAATTTCTTGTTTCAAATATCATAATGAATCATAGATTTTATAGAAATGAAAATTTTTATTCCATATACCACAAATGTTTTTTTTTCTATTGTGTATTATTATTTCATTGTCCATCACATTCAGTATTATCTTGATTCCTTTAGGTTTCATCCAATGAGTAAAACAAAAAATATTAGTGTGAGAAACACTAATCACATAATGAAACCAATTAATCCTGAAAAATAAATTTTATTGTGTCTAAATCATTTCACCATATTTTTAATCTATTACACATAAGGGGTATCCCATATCATTCATAATAATCATTTATTCAAATCCTTCATAATGATTTGTAATGATAAGGGTAATTTACCCAATTATATCCACTAAAACTGTCAAAATAGGTTCAAAATAAGGGAATAATCACCATTCAACAGAATGATGGTCATGTATTATAGGACAAACTATTTTAGGGGTTATTACCCTAAGATGAATATATAACAACACCTTATCCCTTTTAGTATGCATATCGGGATGTCTTTCTAGGAAGATCACACTACACCCTTTTCTATAACATAATAAATTTTCCTTTGTATAAAATGTTCGAAATGGTATTCATCCTAGTCTCCAATTGTAAAAAACCCTTTCTATCATTCCAACTATAGCAACACAAACTTTTCATAAATAAATATTATATCTTGATATATTAATATTAAATACTGAACATTATTATACATGAAATAATAGTATAGTTATAGTGTATCTGAAAAAAATGATTCATAAGAAACTAGTTCATAAGAGATCTAAATATTCAGTCACTATGTTCATCATAACTTTTACCATTAATAGATTTATAAAAATTAAAAACATTATTTATAACTTGGGAATGGAATCATATGAATAGGTGATATTGGATTCTCAATAAAGATAAACAATGTGGGATATTAACAATTACAAAAAAAATATAATTGGCATAATCGTATGATAAAATTATCATGACTATATAATACCAATCAAGACATTTTAATGATAATAATCATGATTGATGGAATAATGTGGGATTTTTCAAAAGTAATAAATCCAAACGAAATCAATGAAAATTTGAAATGATTTCATAACCTTGGAATAAAACCTAATATTATGGAATACACAGAATCGTGGAAATTAATTTATTTTTTCAAGGATCACTTCCAATACTATCATAGTTGATTTGGTTCAATACCCATTATATCATATCCTTAGAGAATGTTCAATTCGATGAATATCATAGTGTATAGTGATCCATATGGATCCAGGCTCACTCCCATTTATAATATAAATAATCTCAGGATGTATCTACCATTAAAAATTGAATATTAGGTAATTACAATTCTAGGATCACCCACCATATAATGAAAACCATATAAATATATGTGTTCTATAATATAAGAAAAAATTCTTCATATCATAACCTATGGAAACTAAACATGTTTCATAAATATCATTTCATCCTAATCATAAAAAAATATAGAAAATAAATAAGCAAGGTATCATTGTATCATATAACAAATAAAGCATATATAAAATTCATATATTTCATCATAGATGAAATTTTCCTTTAAAATATCAGAAGATTATTTTTCGAGGAAAAAATTTCATTGTTTAATCAGAAATAAAAAAAAATATAAAATAAAAGTATTATTTCCAAAATAACATTGTAATATAGAAAATTAAGATTAAAAATAAATGAATGTTCATGACTAAAATATTTTCCATTTAATCGAGTTTGTTAAAATAATTAATCATATCCCATTTAAAAAAAATCAAAACCTTCTTATTTAGGAAAAAAATAATAATATTCCCTTGAAACATTTTTATTAAATGTAAATCAAGGGTAAAAATGGATCTCAACAGTCCTATAAAAATATTAAAATTTTCATGAAGACATGATAGAGAAAAAAGTTTCATGTAAGAAAAATAATTTTTTTCCAGAGGGAAATTAATTTGATTTTCCTTAAATTAATTCTTGTGTTCTCTTGATTTCATAATGATGTAATATGACAACTAATGTATTTAATATCAACTAATTCATGATGGATTATTTAATTATGTACATAATATAGTGCCAAAATATCATTAATCTTAGTTTCTTTTGGAAATTAAGAACCTAGAATAACAAATTCCAACATGAATATAATGACATTTTTGAAAACAAGAATAATATGGTCTTAAAATTTATTTACTATCTAAAATATAATGGGATAACCCGCATACGTATATATGAAAGGGTTAAGATATAAAGAATAATAAGGAAATAAAAATTTATAGTATAAGATTAATTTTTACATTTTATCCTAGAGTCATAACAGGGTAAAATATGTGGGGGGAGGCTAATAATCTTGAAAAATTTTGAATGATATTCCATTATAATGTAAAAGTAACAAAGGCATGTGGGTACAACATTAAACATGAATTCATAGAAATATGTCAAGGATAAAAACCAAAACATAATACCATGTGGATGAAGGCCCATAATTTATTACATTTACTCCCTAATCCAAAACATAAAGTCATATGAGACTAAAACATTACACAATGCATTGGTTAACTATTTGGGTGTACCCATCATTTTTTCTATCATGTTCATGCATAAGTGTTCCACATGAATCATAAAACATAATGATGAATTTAAATAATTTTAATCCCATTATCAAGTATTGTTGTTTATATACATTTAATTACATAATTAATGAGGGATATGTACATTTAGATGAATATGATTGAGTGGAAATAACAATGGGTATTCACAAAAAAAATGATTGGCATGGGAAAAATGGTAGGATAATTCTGGCAGCATACCTGGAGTACGTAAAGGATCAGGGGAGTTAACAATTATTTTAAAATGGTCATATCATAACTAATAATTGACAATATAAGTAATTTGAATTTGTGAAATCATATCACAACATTAAAATTTTGAAAAAAAAATGGGCATGATATATGTACGATTATTTATTAATGAGGAGAAGGTGAAGATCCCTTACATTGAGTGGGTGTCTCAAATATCATGGGAGCATTTTTATAAGAGAATGGGGAAATATTGGGAGGTATTTGGAGAGGTAAGGGTACGGTATTTTCATTCTAAAAGGGTTTTTAGTAAATTGGAATTGAATCATGGGTGGGTGTAGAAAGAAAAACTTGATAAAATTGATTATTAATTTCCAAACACAGTTTTTGGGTTCTATTTGATAATGTAATAAATACCCCTCGCCTAGTTTTTTTCCAATTAATTATACCATGGTAAATTTTTAATCATTATATTACATTTTTAGGTACCATGATCATTAAATTAATTCCCTTTGTGATGTGTATGTTACTCAATTTAACAAATAATTTATTTTAAAACCATTAAAAATAATATTCATTTTAGAGGATTCATTAATGTTATGTAAAATATATAAAAAAAATTAAAAAATTATTATTTAAAATTTAAAATATATATTTGGATGTTGATACCTTTTATCAAATATATTAAATAACTTTTGGGTCATTATTATGTCATAATACACACCTTTTATTTATACAATATTTAATTTTGACCATAAAATTCAAGTATCCTCTAAATTTATGAAAAAATAACCATTTTTTAAATTTTATGTGTATATTTAAAAAATAATATTTCATTTATAAATATTATTATTTATTTATTAGAAGTAACAATTTAAATCATGAATCCATATTTATTGAAAAAATACATGTTTTTGGAAAAAAACTGCTTTCCTTCCCTTATAAAAATTATTTTTATCTTCATTGAATTATATTATAATTTATATTTGGAGAAATTTATTTAAAAAAATATTTCTTCATTTATCATTTATTTAAATTATTGAATATTTAATTAAAATAAAGTGTTATGATTAAAACTATACATCTCTGAAAAAATGTGTGTTTCATCATATCGAAATATACTCTTTATAAATCTCATTATGTATTCCTTAAAACTATAATAATAATAAAATATAAATATAATAATTTATTAATAAACATTATATAAAGGAATTATTACTATTAGGTTGTAGTACATAACACTTAATACACTGTATAATGCCGTAGGGGTAACATGCGCGATGGTGTGATTTTCTAAGTATTGTTTATCATACATTTTTTACATCAAGATTTAAATGAGATTGAATGTCCCCAAAAATTTGGTTCCATTATTGTAACACCCCAAGTTTCATAGTACATTATTTCTTCAATGTAATTCAATAAACTGCATTACAGGCAACACCAAGTTCTAGCACACCATGACTTACCAAACAAGTCGTTCAAAAGTGGTTATGAATAGTATTAAATGATAATTAAATATTTTATAATCCTTATAATTTTAGAATCCATATTATGAGTATCTTAGACATAATGTAAGAACAAATACATATTTCAGATGAAAGAAGTATTTTTCAAAAAAATTCAATTTTACCACCTTTTAATGGAGAATCCTTTTTAAATCCAATATTTGAAATTTTATATATTTACTTTGTAAAAATAATAATCTTCCTTATAATCGGGATATAAGAATTTAGTTTCTATAAAGTTTTGGTGTTTTTCTGATAACTATCATATTTTGGTGAATAGAGAAAAATAAAATATATTAACTGAAATCAAAATTTTAAATCAAAACAATTTATATTGTTAAATTATAAATTTTAATGGTTTGGAAGTATACATATATTATATTTTTACCATTTAATCCAATGATGGTAATTTTAAGTAATTTCACTTTGAAATTGGACATAAATAGGTGTCAAATGTTTTCTGGTTATTATTTCTTAAAAATACGCCTTTTGGTTTTGACAGCGGTAATTAATTTTAAAATAATAAATGCAACTTCTATGTTTTTAATTTGGTATAATATACTACATTATTGAATTCGGAATATCAAAATTAGCTTAGGATAAATTTTTGGTAGTTTTTTTGAATACTTTTAATTTATAATGAATTGTGAAAAACACTGAGTTATAGTTTAAAACTGAATTTTTATTCAAATAATTATTTATTTTTTTTAATTTTTTTTTCAAAATAGATACATACTACCTATATAATTTCAATGTAATTTATTGGAGTTAGTTTATAATAACTTATGATATATAAATATTTTTTTGAACTTTTCACGGTCTTTTACCCACCTCCTAGGAGAATTTGTAAATTCACATAAAATGTAATTTTAGCACTTTTGTGAGTGGAATTTTGACAATTTAAGATACACGATTATTATCAAGGAGAAAAATGTGGTTCAATAAGATAAAAATAATTTTTTGTGAGTAGTAACTTTGGACTTTTATTTTATGCGGTTAAAGGTAAATATGGTAATTCGATATAAAAAGTATATTATAATAACACAACCTTACCTTAACACTTGTCCTAACCTTATTGGATGAGTCATGGCCGACCATGGGAATCCTTGGGTCGATTTTGGGACTCGGTGGAGCCACATGAGAGTGATAATGACTCTTTAGATTAATTTATTTAAAGTAAAGAAAAAAATGACACAAACAAATAGGTTTTTGTAAAATATTAATTGCCTGGGATTATATAAGTTATATATTCGACAATAAATATTTTTTGGTAATAAAAATTTATTTCCTACATCATGGTAGTTTTTTTTTGATTTTTAGACATCAAATAAATTATGTTATTTATGACATAATGATGACGCGGTAATTACCTTATTAATGAAATATTAAAATAATCGATATTATAAATACCCAAATAAATATAATTTTAGACTTTTAATGAATCACACGAATTTTATTAGTTAATATGAAATTTTAGGATTTCATAAATGAATTTGGTTCTAATTAATAATGTTTTTTAGACATTAACAAAAATCAATTATTAAATAGTGTCAAAATTAACATAAATGAGTTTTTAAAAAACATATTATATTTTTAATTGATATTCTCTTCCTAAAAATCTAAGGGTTGTCCAAATGACTTATATAGTGATAGTAGTATCATAAATGGACCACATGGGGGTCTTTTTTAAGTATATAGTATGTTTATTAACCATATAATATAAAAATACATAGTGACATGTTAAATGAGAAACTATTTAACTAAGAGTTCAATATAAATGATAAGGTTAATATAGAGACCCAAACATATCTAAAATATATTGGATGAAATTATTTCGACCCATACCCACCTTATACTTTTAATAATCCACTTTCGAGCCATTAGAAACCAAATATGAATTTATTATAAATTAATACTTAATGTTTTTCCTAAGGAGACCCTCCTCCCCTTATAAAAGGACACCACTTCTAACCAATTTTTCATACATTAGAATACTTTTGGATCTACCGAAATCTTCCCGAATACCCTATTAATTATCCTCCCTTAATCATAGAGTCCATAATTTAGTCATAAATCCCACCTATGGTGCACTTTTGATCAAATAAAAAAGAAGAACCCGAAGAATAGTTAATGTTTTCACAACCCTCTTTCATGTTCCTTTAATCATCAACTTCTTCTTTATTTTTTATTTCCATTCTAAAATAATAAATCCAGTATATTATATATACTATGATGTTATTATAAATATGTTACAACCATATTCAGTATTCTATCCACCCTTTGAATGACTTGTCACCATACGTGTGTACGTACGACCTACCGTCTCCACGTTGTGGTGTAATTGTTATTCAAAAAATTATAATTTGGATGGGTATAATAATGATGTGTAATTAATGTAAATAATAAATATAACATGATAATGATTCTGTATATATGATATAATATCGAATTATATATTATTTTTATATCAAAATAATGATATTGTCGCTCGAGCGTACGTACAGATTACCATCTCCACGAACGCGATGATATTAATTCCCCATCATATCCATTGAAGAAGAAATTATATTTGATGATTAAAAATAATTTTTAGTGGCATTATATCATTCAGTATATGAATAATATACATCCCATATAAAACAAAAATTTCTCAAATAACAAAAAATATAATGAAAAAAGAATCTGTTAACACCTGAAACGATGATAATACTAAGATATTATTAACAAATCAATGTTAAAAGATCATATATTATATAATATTAAGGTATATGATTCTTCTATAATATATTATCAATTATTTCACCATTATACTAGAGGATTACCTACCCTCAACCATGAAAAATTAAAAGGTAGAGTTTATTTCTCAATATCTTCATTATCCGAGGTTGTTTATATGTAATTATCTACTGGGACCTCTTTATCATCCACATCCATGTTTATTAAAAATACACTTCAGAACATCTTTTTACTATTTAATAGACAATGGGTTAAAGTCATTTATAACCTTATGTGTTTTTAATGTAATCTTTCCATCATTTTCCAGACAAGGTACTTTTTGACCATTTCGACAAATTTAAGGTAATAAAGTTTTTTTAACTTATACGGCGGGTGTGGCTATTTTCTACCGTCATAAACTCATCGAAGGTTCCATTACAAGATTATAAGAATATTTTGAATTTAATTATTTTATTTATTAATTATGTGACTTTTAAATGATTTCAAAATGAATATTTTAAGAATTTGTGAAAGGTACTATTTATCAAGATCAGAATTTTAAATGTATTAATGATTTATCTTTCGAAATCATTTTAATTAATGTCTATGTTTTCAAAATTATTTTAAGGATTTATTTATATATACATGAATATTTTGTAATTATATTTCTTTTAAAAAGTTACAAAGTGGTATGGGACACTTTGATTCAAAAATATCTTTTAAATTACTTCCTTAATAAATGTTTTACTTTTAAATGATTTAAAAAAAAGTGATATTTCTCTAAAATAGTTTTGATTTCATCTATGTCAAAATTATTTGATAGGGTTTAAGATTATTTTATGTTGATTTATTATGATACAAAACTTCCATATTGTATTAAAGGTTTTGTGATATGTTTGACTGTGGATGTGTTATTTTTAATACATTCATGGTTTACGGTGAAAGTATTTACATTTCGTATGATAGTTTTAATATGAATGTTTATGTTATGTTTAAACCTGTTCATATGAGGAATGCATTAGACTTAGTAAGTGAAGGGTGAAGCCTCCAATATCACCTCAATGCATCAGTAGGTCTCATGAGACAAACTAGTGTCTTGACACGGGGCCTTGTCAAAATCTTATTTGTAGTCTTGGCACGAGGCCTTGGCTATGTGGTTATGATAGTATGGAATTATGAATTCCATCATTATGAAAGTGGTTAGTGATATTGCATGTGATTATTCGACTAGTATTATATCAATCTGAATAAGTAAATGGCATTGTTTTATTTTATTTTTTCCATATTATATTGAAGTTCATGTTTAAAAGAATTTTGTTTTAGTTTTACATTGACTTAAATGTTTATGATTATTTATTAAGGTTTACAATATATTTTTATCCTTACTGAGCATCTGAGCTCACCCCTATTTATGTTTTATTTTTCCTAGGATTCTATGAAGTGTGTTGTGGTTGATATGCAGGGTTAAGCCAAGGGAATAATGGCTTTCATAAAGGATTATTTATGTTGTTTTGTCTGTTATAAAGTGTAATGTAACATTCATGTATGTAATCTATTTTCGAAGGCTTCTAAATCGATCGGTCCTTCGGGACTTGATTCCTTGAAAGCGTGCCAATGTAATAAAATAATGCACCAACTCTGGGTAACTGGGGTTGGGTCATTACAGTTGGTATCAGAGGATGTGAATAAATAACCTTGGGAACAATATTTAGATAAACTCTGATTAGAAAACATATCCCTAATATAGACATTGAGGATTAGTATAGAATAACATCATTGAATTTTGGTATTGTATATATTTTGTGAGTTTTCCAAGAAATACATCTCTATCTGGATACGAGGAGGTAGAGGCGGGTGTATCACAGATGTACCTAGGGATAAAAACCGAAAAAAAACATTTTGATCTAGACTCGAATGGGAACTGGTGCACGACAACGGGCCTTGATACACTCTTGGTTATGACACTCCCGGGGGATACACATAGGATAATTCTCATTTTCTTAACAAATCATTATGAAGGGTTTATGAGTATATACTTCCTCAATGAAAACACCTTTATGATTATGGATTATATCCATAAACCCTTCAATTTACATTAGGTATTTTACAAGTTTGGAATTATTACAATTCATAAACTGACCTAGTTTATGCTATTGTATAGAAATCGAACCCATTATAAGGAATGTGAACTCCAGAAATATGTATGATCGAAAGAGTAAGAATGATCATATCTTTCATGGTATTAAGGAAACATTTAGAAAAGAAATAGCCTCCCATTTATTATCAATATATGAAGAAATAGTATCATGTGTTAATAAAATAAGAAAATAATTTTCTGAGTTCTATTGATATGAAGGGAAGCAAGAGAAGAAAATTAAGGAAGAGAGAAAGATGGAACAAGGGAAGAGGGAAAAGAATAATTTTCCCATATGTGATAACTGTGGGAAGAAACACCCATGAACTTTCCTGAATGGAATGTGATTTTTTTATAAGTGTGGAGAAAAAGGAAACCATATACGTGACTGAAAGGGTAAAAAAAGGTTTAAAATGTACAATGCTTCATCTGCATGGAGTTGGGACACTACTCAAACCAATGTCCAAATCATCATAGTATACCCCAAATGATGCTATTGGATAATAATCAAGTTATTATACTATTATAGATGAGGAGGAATGATTAGAGTTATTATGTTGTTATTATAGAATTATGTCATTTGAGTGTTGTATCAACAATGTAATGGTTATAATAATTATGTAGTATATAAGGATTGTACTATAGTACTATTTCAATATGGAGTTGAGATTGTGTGGAACCAAGGAAAGTGACTCAATAACAGGTTAAATTTTAGGAAAATATATGGTTGAGAGAAAGATAAACCATAATATGGTTCTGATTCCGAGGTAGTGATTTTGGAACAATACATGATTGATTTGGATAAATTATATTGGATATTCTTGACATCCTTGAAACTAATTAATGATTTTTATATTCCATAATTATTGGAGATTACAATATTTTTTTATAGAATGATTATATCTAGTATTCTATAAGGAATAAGGGATCATGAATGTAATCAAAAAAGTTTTATGGTAATTTAGGATGTTGCATCGTTTTAAAAGGATACACGATTAAGGTGTTCACTTGTTATTAGGCAGAAAAAGGATCTTACTTATTTTTACCTTCCTTATAAATTTTTGACTGGGTGTTTGGACAGAAGTATTTTGGATAATTCTAGTTTGAGAATATTTTTGGATTTCCATGAAAGGACAACCCCGAGGTCGGGCGGCAACCTATCACGTCCGGCAAGGCCGCGAGACTTGAACCTGCAACTGAAGGGCGACAAGGGTGTATCTCCTACCACATGCCCACATGATGTCCTGGATTGAATAAAGTAGTTTTTTAAAAAGAGGTCAGGTAAATAAATTAGAAATTCATTTTTTTGAACCCCATACAAATAGGAGAAATAGAATAATTTTTAAGTTCAATTATCTTTTAGAGTTAAAGCTCAATTTGTGGTAGAAATTAGTTAAAGGGTGGAACTATACTTTTCAAGTATATATTTTTCTTCTTATCTTATTCTTTGATGAAATTAATTCCAATACATTATTGAAGGTATCTAAAAACAAAAAATGTGTTATCATAATACCATATTTTTTGTTGAACAGATGGTATTTTAAATCATCACAGATTGATGAATTTGATGCCCTCAATTTTACACTTGTTTTTTATTTATGACCTCAACCACTACCTATAAATATTTACGTTTTCCTCATATTATATGTCTCTAATTTCCACCAATCTTCTCCTAATCGAGATAATAATTTATTGGTGACCCTATAATTTCCATTTTCATCTTATTAAGACTAAATTTTATTAACCAAGTTTCCTATGTGGGGTTTCTCAAAGGTATTTACTATTTTCAAACTTTTATTTTCAAGAAATAATTTCAAATTTTGAGGATGCAATTTATTGAAGGAGGGATGAATGTAACACCCCATGATTTCAAAGTACATTATTTCTTCAAAGTAATTCAATAACTTGCACTACACGCAACACCGAATTTTCTAGCGCACCGTGACTTACCAAACAAGCTGTTCAAAAGCAGTTATGAATTGTATTAACTGAATTTTTAACTTTATATAATCCTTATAATTTTAGAATCCATCTTATGAGTTTTTTAGACATAATGTAAGAACAAATACATTTTTCAGATAAAAGAAGTATTTTTAAAAAAAATGAAATTTTACCTCCTTTAAATGGTGAATCGTTTTTAAATCCAATATTTGAATCTTTTATATATTCAATTTGACAAAAATAATCTTCTTCCTTAGAATCGGAACATATGAATTTAGTTTCAATAACATTTTGGTTCTTTTCTGATAACTTTCATATTTGGGTGAATAGTGAAAATACTATACTTTAACTGAAAAACACATTTTAAATCAAAATAATTTATTTTGTTAAACTTTAAATTTCAATGGTTAGGAAGTATATATAGATTATATTTTTAATATTTAATGCAATGATGGTCATTTTATGTAATTTCACTTAGAAATTGGACATAAACAGGTGTCAATCTTTTGGTTGTTATTATTTCTTTAAGATACGCCTTTTGGTTTTGACAACGGGAATTAATTTTAAATTAATAAATGAAACTTCTATGTTTTTAATTTGGTAAAATAGACTTCATTATTGAATTCAGAAAATAAAAATTAGCTTAGCATAAATTTATTGTATTTTTTTTGAAAACTTTTTATTTTTTGATGAACTGTGAAAAACACTGAGTTATTGTTTAAAACCGAATTTTTATTTAAATAATTATTTAATTTATTTTAATTTATTTTAATTCAAAATAGATAAATACTACATATAGAAGTTCAATTTAATTCATTGGAGTTAGTTTATTGTAATTTTAGATATATAAAAATTTTATTGAACTTTTTACCGTCTTTTACCCACCTCCTATGAGAATTTGCAAATTCACATATAACATAATTTTCCAGCTTCTGTGAGTGTAATTTTGAAAATCCGAGAGACACAGTTAATATCAAAGAGTAATATGTGGTTCAATAAGATAAAAATAATTTTTGGTGAATTTTAACTTTTGACTTTTATTTACGACAGTTAAATGTAAATAGGGTAATTCAAGATAAAAAGTATATTATAATAATACAAAATTACCTTACCACTTTTCTAACCTTATTGGATGAGTCAGGGCCGACCATGGGAATCCATGGGTCTATTTTGGGACCCTATGGAGCCACTTTATAGTGATAATTAATCTCTATATTAATTAATTTAAAGTAAAGACAAAAATGACACAAATAAATATCTTTTAGTAAATTACTATTCACATGGGATTATATAAGTTATATTTTCGACTATAAATATTCATTGGAAAGATAAAATGATTTAATACTTCATGGTTGTTTTTTTATAATTTTTAAACATCAAATAAATTATGTTATTTATGATATAATGATGATGCAGTAATTACCTTATTAATGAAATAATAAAATAATTGATATTATAAATAGCCAAATAAATATAATTTGAGAATTTTTATGAATTAAAGGAATTTTATTATTTAATCTGACATGATAGGATTTCTTAAATGAAATTTTTTTAATTAATAATGTTTTTATGACTTTACAAAAAATCAATTATTAAATAGTGTCAAAATGGACATAAATGAGTTTTTAAAAAGATTATTATATTATTTATTGATATTATATTCCTAAAAATCTAATGTTCGACCAAAAGACTTATATCAGGATTGGTGTATCATTAATTGACAACATTTTGGTCTCTTTGATGTATATAGTATGTTTGTTAACCATACAATATAAAAATACAATGTGACATAGTAATTGTCAAACTATTAAACTAAAAGTTAAATATAAATTATAAGGTTAATATAGAGACCCAAACCGGTATTAAATCTATTGGATGAAATTATTTTGACCCATCCCCACCTTATACTTTAAATAATATACTTTTTATCCATTAGAAACAGAATATATATTTATTATCAATTAATACATTATGTTTCTTCTAAAGAGCCCCTCCTCCCCCTTATAAAAGGAAACCACTTCTAACCAATTATTCATACCTTCAAAGCCTTTTGGTTCTACCAACCTCTGACCAAATACCATATAAAATTTCTTACCTTAATCCTAGAGGCATGACTTCAGTCATAAATCAAACCTATGGAGCCATTTTGATCAAATCAAAAGGAATAACCCGAAGAAGAGGTAATGTTTTCACCACCCTTTTTCAAGTTCTTTTCTTCTTCAACTTCTTCTTTCTTTGTTATTTCCATTAAAAAATAATAACTCTAGTATCTTATATATACTATAATGTTATTATAAATATGGTACAACCATATTTAGTATTCTATATACCCTTTTAATGACATGCCACCATACGTGCGTACGTACGACCTACCATCTCCCCGTCGTAGTGTAATTGTTATTCAATACATTATTATTTGGATAGGTATAATAATGATGTGTAATTCGTATAAATAATAAATAAAACATGATAATTATTCTTTATATATGTTATACCCTCCAATTATATATTATTCTAATATCAAAATAATGATATTGTCGCTCGTGCGTATGTACGGATTACCGTCTCAATGAACGTGATGCGATTCATTCCCCATCATATCCATCCAAGAATAAATTTTATTTTATGATTAAAAATAATTTTTAGATACATGATATCATTCTCATTATGAATAATATACATCCCATCGAGAACAAATATTTCTCAAATAACAAAAAATATACTAAAAAATGAAATTGTTAACACCAAAAATGATGATAATACTAAGATATTATTGACAAATCAATGTTAAAAGATCATATATGATATCATATTAATGTATATGATTATTGTATAATTTAGTAACAATTATTTCACCATTATATAGGAGGTTAACCTACCCTCAACCATGGAAAATTACAATGTAAGAGTTTATTTCACAATTTCTTCATTATCCGAGGTTGTTTATACGTAATTATCTACTGGGACCTCTTTATCATCCAAATCCATGTTTCTTAAAAATATATTCAATTTTTTTTACTATATACTATAAAATGGGTTAAAGTAATTTATGCCCTTATTTTTTTTAAAATAATCTTTCTATCTTTTTCCAAACAAGGTACGTTTTGACCTCTTTGACAAATTTAAGGTAAGAATGTTTTTTTAACTTATACGGTGGGTGCAGATATTTTCTACCATTACAAACTCTTCCAAACTTCACTTACAAGATTATAAGAATATTTTGAATTCAAATGATTTATTTTATAATTATGTGGATTTTAAATGATTTCAAAATGAATTTTTTAAGAATTTGTGAAAGGTACAATTTATCATGATCAGAATTTTAAATGTTTTAATGATTTATCTTTCTAAATAATTTGAATTAATATCCATGTTTTCAAAATGATTTTAAGGATTTATTTATATGGACATGAATGTTTTGAAATGATATTTCTTTTCAAAAGTTTAAATTTTTTATGGGAAACTTTGATTGAAAAATCTCTTTTAAATTACTTCCTTAATAAATGTGTGACTTTTAAATGATTTCAAAAGAAGAGATATTTCTCTCAAATAGTTATGATTTCATCTATGTAAACATCCTTTGATGGATTTTAATATTATTTGAAGTTGATTTATTTTGATACAAATCTTCCATATTATATTGATGGTTTTGTGATATGTTTAACTATGGATGTTTTATTTTTATACCATTCATGGTTTATGGAAAAATTATTTACATTTCATTTTCCAGTTTTAATACGAATGCTTATATTATGTTTAAACATGTTCATATGAGGAATGCATTGGACATAGTAAGTTATGGGTGGAGCCCTCTATAACTCCTCTATGCATAGATAGGTTTCATGAGACAATCTAGTGTATTGTCATGAGGCCTTGATAAAATATTTTTTGTAGTCTTGGCACAAGGCCTTGGATACGTGGTTATGATAGTCTGGAATTATGCATTCCATCATTGTGAAAGTGGTTAGTGATATTGCATGTGATTATTCGACTAGTAGAATATCCATTTGAATAAGTAAATGGCATTATTTTTTTTATTTATTCCATATTATGTTGATGTTCAACTTTAAAAGGATTTTTTTAGTTATACATTGCCTTAAATGTTTATGATTATTTATTAATGTTTCCACTATATTTTTATCCTTACGGAGCATCTGAGCTGACCAATTGCTATGTTTTATTTTTCCCAGGATTCCAAGAATTGTATAATGATTGATATGCAGGGTTAATCCAAGGGAATAATTGAATTAATAATGGATTATTTATGTTGTTTTTATGTTATAAAGTGTGATGTAACATTCATGAATGTCATTTATTTTCCAAGGATACTAAATCGATCGGTCCTTCGGGACTTGATTTCTTGAAATCATGCCAATGTATTAAAATAATGCACCAACTCTGGGTAACTGGGGTCAGGGTGTTACAATTATTCCCTTTTTTGAGGAATCTGGGATATATATTAACAATGAAAAAATCATACTAATACAATCTCCCATATATGCTCTAAAAGATTAGTTTTGTAGGTTTCATTCCTACTAGTTGAGACCAATTCTTATTTCATCTCTATGAATTTTAATTTATCATAACCCTTATTATATTACTCGTAATGATCATTATAAAGTGGATATATTCTTCATGGTTATGATTTATAATAGTGTATTAACTTTAACACAACATATTTGTAAAACCCCATAATACACTGAGAGGGGAGTTGTGAATCAAGGTGTCAACATTTTCATTGACTAAGATTGGTATTTTCCGTACATTAGTAGGATATTTTTAAACATGTCTGATTGAACCCTGAAATTACCAAATGCCCATATGTATAAAATAATAACAAAACATAAAATTTTTACATGGATCAAGAGTAAGGGGAGTCCAAGGAGCATAATCAGATAGTGTGTCAGTCGTACATGAATCTACTAAGATTCACTTGATATTTTGGAATTCAAAATATCATACAAGGTCACTCAATGTTGGGAACAATTCATCTACTTAATTTTTAGGAATGGAACATTGACTCCCATAGATCAATTCCTCCACACTACCTTTTTCACTACTTTGGGTGAGGTTTTGATCTATTTTTAAACATTAAGGTCACTTCCATAATTGAGAACATGAAGGTAATGTTTTTTTATCATGAAGACTATCTTATTATTCTTTGAAAAAATTCAATAAAAATTTCCAATGTTAATTTCTGCTCAAGTAAGTATCTTTCGTGAAAAACTATTTTTATCAAACCCCTTTTTTATTCAATGTATTTTATGATTTCATGATACTACCCACTTTAAACAACTCCAAAATTTCATGAAACACCATACCTTCCGAAATCTACCTAATTTCACAAAAATCCATCACAAATATTCAATATCATTAATTAGTTATCAACCATTAATTTCATGAGACATGTGTTCTTGTGATATTTATAATTCCTGTAATTCCTTTAAAAAATCATAGAGTTAACCTTCATCATAAAACATGTTCAATGGTCAAATTATGAGCGACCACCTACTTAATTATATGGGTTACCATTTTATGAAACTTAGCAGAATTCATGAAACTATATCATTCCTAGAAACAATGTCTCCATGATTTTCAAATATCAACCTTTTTTAAATCACCCTATATTTGTGAAAATATTTATAAATTTTCTATTAACACAGGTACACATAATTTCATTACATTGGATATGTTTTCATTCTCAAAACATCTTGTAATGACATAACATCCAACCTATTTCCATCATAGCTCAGTAGAATTTCATAAAACATTCATTCATGATTCTCCAAAACATTATGACACAAAATTATAATTATTTCAAGTAATTTAATATATTTTCATGTGTTAGTTCTAGAAATCAATATTTTATGAAACATTCCCCTACCATAAAATTTTAAAACCCATATATTTCACAAACAGTATGAAAAAATTCCACCATCAACAAAAAATACAAATGAATCAAAATATCACTTGGATTTAAAGCATAAAGATATACCTAGTATGGATTCAACACAGAAGCAAAATACAATATGTTTCCATTAGTAAATACCCTAGTTTATTACTATACCTAAATTTGGGTTTCTTGACATTTTTTTGGGGAAATTCAATAGAGAATCATCATAAAAAAATGTGAATGGAGTGAAATAGCTCATCCCTAATTCTACGTATACGTTAGAAAATATCAATGTCTAAAATAAGGGTTTCAATATATAATTTCCTTCATTGAGAGACAAACAAGAAGCCTAGAAAATCAACATTCCATTGAATTTATCCATTCTCACTCATTGAAAATCAATCGAATGAAAATATATTTTTTCTATTGTGCTCAAAACTAACACCCTATATATAGTATCTCCCCTGAGACCAACATTACCCCATTATAAATATTAAAATAAATATTTAATATAGGGATGAGTTAAATATTAAAATCCATATAAAATGTGAGGTGGATGAATACGGAGGTTCAACCAATGATTCTGGAGAAATGTTGTTGTAAAAGTTTTAGTTTTGATGCTAGTAAATCGATCATTCATTTCATAATGCTTCATTTTAATCATACATTTTTGTATTTTTTTAATTTTAAATCTGAACTAAATTTGTTCTGTAAATGTTATTTGAAACAAATCTTCCATGAGATATATCTATATCTATTTTTCACAAACTATAACCATTGATTGTCTCACCATATCACAGATATCAATAATTTATTGAATCATCCACAATAGTAGAGTTCATGCCTTTTTCATAGACATATACTTGGATTCATCCATACTAATATATGTTCATTCCCATTTCTTTCTCAACCATCCCGGGCATTTATTCACAATGAATAACGAACCCCCATTTATGGATTTTCAATACAAAACATATCTAGCCTAGTAAATATGAAAAATGGCCAACAAATAATTATCCATTCCTACTATAAAATACAATACAATGTTGATATTTCCTTGAATATATATCATTATTTTTTAACAAATTCCTAATACTTTATTTTATGATTTATTGGGATGAAATACTATAAACATGATTTAAAGACAATATCTAGTTGTGTTTCCAGAAAATATAACAAGATTACAATGACCATACTATATAAGTTGTGATATATATATTTCCCATCATCATGCTTCAAAATATTTTTCTGGCCACAATCAGAGTTGAAATTTGTATGGATTCATTAATGTTAAATTTATATAGGAGATTTATTTAATATATTTCCTAAAAAATTAATGTATATTATTATTATTGAATTAATTTTACCCTCAAAAAGTTTGTGTGTTCACCATTCATGGAATTTATAAATTATTATTTCATATGATCAGAAAAGTCTTCCACTAATACATGTTGCATCCGCAAAATATAATTTCTTAGAAATAGAAAATCACCCTAAAATTATCTCACTGGTAATTATTCATCCTTATTGAAATTATACCCTCCTCAGATAAGAATCCAGTTGAGAATACCATGAATGTGGTGCCCTATTTGGACTATAATGTTTCTTCTTCAATATAAAAACATTTTTTCATCATTTCTAATATGAAATTACACTAGTTTTGAATATATAAATCTTCTTCAAGGACACCATTTAAAATTTCCATTATTACATCCATCTGATAAACTATGTACCCTCTTTTAATCTCTATGGAAAGGAAAATCCTAATGGAGTATAATCATGTTACTAGAGATAATGTTTATTCAACATTAATGAATTCAATATTTTAAAATTCATTATACAAAAAGTGTTGATTATTTATGATAAAATTTCATATCTCGTTAATTTTTTTTCATAATCCAATTTTTTCCATTCATAATACGATTTTCATAACTATCAACAAGATCCTAATTACTTTTTTAAAATAATCTATTCATGTTATCCCTTCAGGGCCTAAATGTATGATTTATCCTTTATTACATACCCAAATGAAGTTAGTTCCAGAATTTATAGGAGAGAGGAATGTAATTAATTCCCCATTCTCCTTATCAGTGTAGATCTAGTCTATTCCCCAATGATGTTAGATTTTTCTTTTTTATCTATTCCATTTTTCATGTGATGTTCTAGTTGTGTTTCTTCAGAAATGGTTTCTTAATATGATTATACTTTTAAATCAACATCATTTTGAGATCCCAGAATGTTAGGAAATCCATCCACAATCTCTATATTTGAATCTTTCCCTTTTCAACTTTATACTTCTTCTAAAATCAAATCAACACATGAGCTCATTAAGGTGATCACAATTTTATCCTTGCTAATATTGACATCATTTCACACCACAATATTATAAAGATTATTATTTTAGAATTTATAGTATTTACTATTCATTGAGTATCCATATAATTGATTATCACCTATATCATCACTATATTTTCCATGATTACCTTTTTTTTATGAATGATTTACTTACAAAAACCTGAAAATATTTTAGTGAGTTACACATTTCATGACATATCTCATATGGTGTTCTTTCCTCTCCTAGATTTAGCACAGTCTAAGTCTGAGTCTACATCGAAACATGAATAGCCTCTATCCCGTAATAATGAGAAACACAACTCCCAATAAACTTAGTTTTGGCCGTATTATTCAACTATTAATTTCTTCAATCAAGAATCCCATTTTTTGAGGTGCTCTTAGTGAAGAATCATCATGATTGATCAAATGTTTTTGAGGTAATTTTAAAATTCAATGGATGTTTATTCAGTTTCCTTTTCAAATTATACTATCTTCATTGTAAAATACATTTCATTATCAACTATTCAATGATATCCCTTTATAATTTTAGTCACATATCATTTACACTCCAAAAACATCACACATTTCATTTCACGAAAATCATCAATAAAAATAATGATGTTCCCCTCTACATATGTTCCAACAACATTTTTTTAGTGAATATAAATTTGAGTAGAGTAGATCAACAAAATTTTAATCTGTATTGTTCCTTAACCAATTAAAATTATGGACCATCTTTCCTTGCATGCATATACCATCTATCATTTCTCAATCACATATCTAGTTGGGAATGCCTTTGTTTTCTTATAACATGGATAATTTTTCCATAATATTTTGATTAATGTGACCCAACCTCTACTAACACAAGTTATGTTCCACTTCCATTCTCAATAAATTAGTGTTTTCTTTAAATTTTTCTTGATATAGATAACCATATTTGAAACATTCATTCATATGAGAATTACTGGTCTTTCCGTTAATGATGATCCCTTTTAGGGTAAATGTGACTTCCAGTCCCGAGCCATATATTTGTCTCACACTTTGGATATATTTAAGTAATACATCCACATTGAGTACTATTGTTTTCATTGTCACATTATTTTATAATAATGCATTTCAAAATCCATTTATCTTTAAAGAACAATCATTTCTAATCATCACCCCTCCATCAAAGCTGTACATAATTCTTTAAAAAAAGTCCTTTCTTATCTCATGGAATGAGCATCTACTGTCAAGATTTTAGGTGTTACTAAAATTTATATATTTGAGAGAGATATATATAAGGTTATATTTATAAACCATCATCTTTTTCATCCCTGAGATACCTGATTGAAAGGATACATAATATAGATTCTCCATTATCCGTTCAACCATCACGTTTGAATCGCATTCATATTCATATTTTAGAATATACTACTTATTTTCAAAGAAAAAATATTCTTATTTAATGAGTATTTACATTGCTGGAGTTTGGTAAATATGATTTCCTACGTTCCTCTTCCTATAATGAATAACATTATGGCCAAAGTTAGAATAGTGAAAAATATCCAAGAAATTATTTCTTATATATGATGTAAAATATGTTCTCATTCTCATTTTTTTAATATCATGTAATTATTTATTTAGAATGGTCCTTTCCTGTTCATTGTAAGACCTGAAATGTCCCCAAAATCCAGAAATTGATATTTTTCAAGCAAAAATATCTTCTCCAATCCATTCCATCACATCTCCAATTATTTTTTATAGGCCTTTTATAGAAGATCAACATTTTATAGTTGATGATTATTTTCTTCTCACTTATATATTTGGATCAATGATGCCATTATTAGGCCATCAAACACATTTTCTTTTTTGTTTAACTTTATGCTTCACATTTTTTTTCTCATATATCATTTCCATCCATTAATGATTCCATATTACAACCAATTCCATCTAAGACCATAAATTTAGATCATTAAACACTAAAGGATTTCTCTAATCCTTTGAAATCATGTTTAATTATTTCCAAAATCTCTGCATCTGAAATAATTCCCATCTACCATTTCTTATTTTTTCCATTGATTTTGATTCATTTTTTAGTTTGATAATTATGGTAATGAATTATTCTTCACGTAATTCAACTATCTTATCCTTTTCATCCAATATCAATTTAAATCCAATGATAAATTTTGATTTCTATTCAATACATCATTTAAAATTTACAACTTCTTTTGATTTATCAAGAGTTGATAAATTTTCTTCTACCTCTCCTTGAATTCAATAAATATATGCTCCAAGATGATCCGTATACTCTGGTGAATATTTTCACAAATCTCTGACCTTTTTATTTTTCTTCATTTTAATTTCATTCTCTTTATGAGAATCCACATATTAAACCATGAGATAAAAACACCATTTTACTAATTTTCTTCCTCTTTTAGAAGTTCTTACTTTTCAACTAAATTAATCTTCTAATCATCAACATAAAATATAAACTCTATTTATACATCATCCAAAAAGAATTTATCATGTTCTTCCTCTTTGGAAAAAATATCTTCCTTTGAATTTTCATTCATTGTCTGAAGTCTATATTTTGGTAAACATCCTATGATTTCTCTATATGATTTGTAATTCATATTCTATATAATTAATGTTTTTGAGAATTGATATTCAATGTGGCCAACTTTACCACAATTAAATAGGTTAAATGAATATTTCCTTCAAATCCCCCTTTTATTATCTTGATTTTTTTGGGAATGAGATAATTATATTTATCATCTAGATCATCTCCATCATAATTATTATTTTCAATTTCATGTTTTTCCATGCCAGGGAATTCCATTACCTTTCCTAATCTAATTATTTCTTCATCTGGATTGACTTTTAGTTAATATTCCACCAAACTAGTTAGTTTATCCTTAAGAGAATGCTTTGTCATATCAATATCCGGAAGGGGTGACAGGTCATCATTGTACAATGGTGGAAGCATTCTCATGATTCATTCAAAATTATTGTATCCTAAATTTCTTCACCAATTCCTTAACATGATCCCATAAATTCAGTAATGTGATTAATGAAACAATATCTATTTTCATCTAGATGAATTTTTAGATCATCTAACCCATTAAAAAATATGAGGCCTCATTCACATTGTTATCACCTTCATATATATTTTATAGTTTCTCCCACGTAGGCTTGTTTTTACTAAAAAGCATCACCATAAATAAGATTTGATCAGATAGTGGTACCGTAATTGAATTTTGAGGTATTATATCTGCATCATACATTTTATTTTATGTTTCAGTCATAAAAATACATATCCCAACACTAACCTAAATCCCTTGAAATGGGACATAGAGAGCATCCCTACCAAGAGATCAGATGTGAGATCTCATTCTATTATTCCAAATCAGGAGGATGATTCCATTAAAAGGGAAACCCCCCTAACCATTAATGAATTATCTATAAAAAAGAGGGTATATTTAACAAATATAACCTATACCCTCTAACACCACTTGTAATACCTCGTAACACCATTAGAGGGGAGTGGTGAAATTGGGTGTTAATTTTTTTTTTTTAAAAAAGGATCTTATGCCAACATTGGTAAGAACCTGTTGAACATGTCTAATGGAATCCCGCAATTACCAAAAACCCATATATAGAAAATAGAAACAAAACAATTTAGTTTTACATGGTTCACCAATATTGGGTAGTATATAGAGAATACAATAATAATATATTTATTGTACATGAATAAATTATACTTAACTCTGTTTTGTAGATTACAATTGAAAAGACATGGTCATGCTATTCCATGAACTCTAACATTACAAAAACTTTTTTGATGGAATTCTACCTCCCTCTAATATACTTCATTTAATCCCCCATTCCTACTGCTTTGGGTGAAGTATTTTCTATTTTATCGATATAATGGTTATTTCTATGTTATACAATATGAATATGATAGTTTTCATCCAATAGTTTTTCTTATGATTAAACAACAAATTCAAAAAATATTTTCCATGATATAGTAATCTTTTCTAGTTATCTTTTATATAAAACCATTTTTGGCATTACCCTATCCTTTTTTTAAATCACTATTATCTATTGAAAAACTAACGATATTCACAAAACAATAAAATTTTTAGAAAGTAGCATATTTTCCGGATCTCCTAATATTAATGAATCCCCATAACTAAAATTAATTAGCTTCAATTTGTTCTCAGCCATTTTTTACATTAATCTTGTTCCTACATAATGATTTTAATTCTTCTATGAGTTAATTTCTTGTAAATCCTTCCCAGAATCCAAGAAATCATTCCTCATATTTTTTATTTTGAATACTCATCTGAGAAGAAGCCACCATTTTATATGTGGGGGATAAAATTCATGATAATCTATGTCTCTCATGAAAAAATATCACTCCTATAAAAAAATTCTCCTTCATTATAGAATTTCAACCTTTTATTTGCGAAACTCCAAGTCTTTGAAAAAAAATTAGAGAAACATCACATTTTCAAAGATTTCCATAATCAAGTAACTTACTAACTTTTTATATTAACCAAAATTTTCCAAATTAAAAAAACAATAAGGAATTTTCGTTCATACCTCTTCTAACTTTTTATAAATACTTATTCTTGAATTTCTAGACCTATGTGACACTAAAAAATCACAAATTCCTTGTTTTTGATATATTTCCATAAAAAAGCCCTAGAAATCCACCATTTATAATTCTTTTACCTTCCACTAAATTTCATACACCAAATGTTTCAAAAACAATGAGAAATAGGGCCACCTTCAAAATTTAATCCTATTGAATCATAAGTTCACTTTTCAAGAAAAATCATTAATAAACCCATTGTGGATTGAAAAAAAACAAATAATAAAATCTATCTCTAGTAGTTAATACATTCAGTTTTTATAATATAACCATTTAAAATAAAAAATGTAGTGCATATTGTTTTATATCTTCATTACATAATATTGAATTTGTGTTTTAAAAATCATGGAATTTAATTTATTAATGATTTTTTCATTATATTATTCCCCCTTCAAAAATTTCACCCTTAAAATTTTGATTTCATAAACTAAAATGGATGAGGGTACTTTTGTTTCATCACCTCTTTCGATTCCCATGTAGAATCCTTATACTTGTGTTTCCACCATAAATATTTGACCAAATAGAGTTGTCTCCCATTGTAAGACCTTGTCCCTATTATCTAAGATCTTCACCAGCTTCTCCTCATTTGAAAGACCATTCTCCAATAGTACCTCCTCTATAATATTAAATTGTTAGTGGTCTATAATATACTTCCTGAAAAGAGATACATGGAACAAATCATGTAATATGGTTTGGATAGATGTCAGTGCTAGTCAATAGGCCACCTAATAGATGTGATTTATGATCTCAAAGGGGATGATGTATCTTGGAATAATCATTCCCATGTTCCTAAACCTCATGAAATTATTCTATTCTAGTAAATAAAAGATAACTTTATCAATTACTATAAACTGTAGGTCTCATCTATTATTTTCTACATTGATTTTTTATTGACTTTTTACAGATTTCATATAATGCTAAATTTTTTTATCCCCCTCTACCATATATTAGATAAGACCATGTTCTATCAATGTCATGACCCGTCCTCGAGGCCCGTGCTGTGACTACCCCAAGCCCACCTTCCATAGGCCAGGGTCTGGCAACTAACACCAAGGCGTAAATACCGGTAAAAAGGGAAGACATTTCCTTTGTAATGTAAACAAACACCATAGAGCAAGCAAGCAAAAGAAGTAAACACTATGTAAAAACAGAGTACAACAGTAAGTGTGGAAAGTAAGTGGGCCAGTATACAAACCCAAACTGAAAGTAAAGTACAACTGGAAAGGGAAAAGAACAACTGTAAAGTAAAGCCGCAACGCCGATTTGTCCACTGGAAATCCCACCTGAAGGGTGAGAATAGATAGCCTCCTCTGCTCCTCGGGTCCAGCTGACCACTCCGAGTATGTCCAGTCCAGTGGTCCAACTCTATGTATCGTCCTGCCCAGTGTTCCACCACCAGGTACCGTCATGATCTGCAAGCCTCAACCATGATCAGTGATGTATGTCATCTACAACCAACACATCGTAGTGCGGGCATAGCCCATGCAGGGGTGAGTATAAGCTACTCAGTAGGGGCCCCGAGACGCCGAAGGTCTCCCAAAATCCACAAAGGAAAATCCACAAAGGAGAGATGTAATCACGAAGTAACATCCGACACCGCTTAGGTATATGACCATACATATACCAAAGTCATAAATTCTAGTTCGGCTCCAACATCCGATCCCATGTAAAACCCAGTCCACACAGGAAAGAAAAATGTAATTCCACACAGGATTGCTCAACACAATCCACATAGGAAATCAAAACAGTATTCAGCTCACACAGGTATACTTCTTCATATGACGATAGAGATGATCAGAAATATTCACTGATTCATGTAAGCCGTCGGACCCACAAAGGATAAATAGGTAGTAACCCCCGAAAT
The DNA here is from genome assembly GCA_963277665.1 of Viscum album. Taxonomy (NCBI): domain Eukaryota; kingdom Viridiplantae; phylum Streptophyta; class Magnoliopsida; order Santalales; family Viscaceae; genus Viscum; species Viscum album. The sequence goes on from OY728120.1 coordinate 868,315,334, forward strand.
GACCCACAAGGGATCTATCCCACACAGGATCGATAGGTAACTAACCCCCGCAAAGACCCACACGATCGAACCCACACAGGATCTATAGGCTCTAGCTCACACAGAAGCGCTGAGTGCTGACCCACATAGGATCGGACCCACACAGGATCGGTAGCACTAATCCACGTAGGATCGCTGAGTGCTGTAGTCGTCACCGTCGAATCCACTGAGGATCTCTGTACAGTCATCACCTTCGTCACAGTCGCGAACACAGCCAGCACTAGGGTTCCCGCGCACAACAAGCTCGTTCGGGAGGGTCCGCTCCACGAGTCGAGAGGCTGATACATCAACTAACACATAGTCCAGAGTTGATGTATCCAAAAGTTCTGTATCATCAACTGGAACTCAATGTCGCAGATGGCGCGTCAATCGGATGCCCGGTCACAGAGTAATTGGATTTTTCGTTCGAGGGGTCCGGTTGGTTTTTTAGGAAAAACTAACCCGACCGTACTCCACTAGCATCCAAACCTCGGGTGGAGTAATCCAAATGATCTTTCTCACTAAGAGTAATCCAAAAAAGTCGATGGCACATCAATCGGACGTCCGAAGATTAAGATATGAGTGTTTCTGCTCCGAGGGCCCGATTGGTTTCGTGTACCGACCAACCTAGACGAACCCAAAGTATTCTGAAACCTTGAGTGCGATATACAGAACCGCCCGTCTCGATCCAGGGATTGCATCGCAACTGACGGTGCGTCGATCAGAGGAACGTAGCACAAGTTATGGGCGTCCAACCAGAAAATATTCGTTTTTAAGGGTTTCGGGCCCGGTCCGACCCGGCCCGATACCCCCAGGGTCGGCCCGAACCGGGTCCGGGTCCGGCCCGCTTGTGCACGGCCCGGCCCGGCCGGCGTGGCGCGGCCCGGCCTGGGCACGGCCCGGCTCTATCTGACCCGGCCTGGGCGCAGCAAGCCCGGCGCTCTGGCCAGGCGGTCGGCCAAACGGCCGAGCTGTTTGGAGTGGGGGAGGGGGGCTGCCCCCATGGATGTAACCATGGACCCCCATTAAGGGGGCCGTTGTGCTGGCCAGCCGAGGGTATGAAGCCCTGGCTACTCCCCTGTCCGGCCGGCCCGCCCGGCTGGCCGGTTTCTGCCTCCACGGGACCGGCGATGGCCAGTCCCCCCTACTCCGATGCCGGCGGCCCGGAACCGGCCGCTGGTCTCCTTGCTTCGCCGCGGCCCGGAACCGGCCGCAACCTTGATTCGTTCGGTGAGGCGTGACGGCGCCGCACCCCTCCTCCACGGCCCCGCTCCGGCCGCGGTGTTTTTGGGGTTCATCGGCGCGGCGCGACGGTGCCGCGACTTGGTTCAATTTCACGGCGCGGCGCAACGGAGCCGCGTATTACTTACCGCACGATTCTGCGCAGTGTGACGACACCACACCATTCCTTTCAATCCTAAGTAAAAACAACATCAATAATGGAGGAGGGTCGGCCATGTTTCTGTGGTTGGGCCCTATCTCCTTATTCGTTAGTAAAAGGTCATATTTTCACGAAGAACGACAAGGTAATATTCACGAACAAAAATAATTAAATAAACTCCTACCTCGAGCGAGCATGAACGGAGGTTCGTTAAACAAGGATTCGTCGGGGGGAGAGATGTCGCGGAAGGAGATGTTGCGGAAGGAGACTTCGCGGAAGAAGACATCGCCGACATCGCGGTACACAGCGTCGCGTAATCGTTTTCTTAGAACTCGGCATTCTTCGTCGGAGACTGATGTGTTCTTCGCGTTTTTCGTCTAAGATGAAGAAGTTCCTCAATCCTTAGCCATTTTATCCCCAAGACTCCACCACAAGAAAACCAACCCAAAATAAATTAATCCCTCACTTAATTTATTAACTAGACATGAGTTTGAATTTCAAACCCACACACACATTAAACTGGCTATATTAATAAAATAAGTTATTAATACATAAGTTATCATATTTAAAACATGAGTTGAGGGAGTTAAGGAATGTGGAGGGGTGGGGTTAGTGTGGGCCCCACCACCCTCATAACCTCCCTTGGGATGTTGGGTAGTTACCCAACTTCCACCCAAATCTAAAAACTATCAAGGGGAAAAAATTGTAGTTAAATTATTAATTTAACTTCCACAATTTTTATTATCTTCTTCTCGTGAAAAAGAAACTCTGGAAGAAGTGTTCCTAAGCAATTACAGGCACTGTGGTTCCATCGGTGCCCTTGGAATTCGATTCCGAGCACCAGTTTCAAAGATAGGAAATCCCGCTCGTTCGTTCACTGAACGTACCCGAGCTAATCTTCGAATAGAAATTCCGGGCACAACGGGCCTCAGAATCAAGTTCCATCAGAAACTGCGTTCTTGTAAAATCCCAAAAAAAAATTAAGAAAAACATTTCGTTGAATTTTACGGGTCTTTACATTACTCCCACATTAGGGATTTACGTACCCGTAAAGATACATCACAATCTAGGGAAACAAATGTGGGTACTGAGCATGCATCCGAGCCTCCCACTCCCAAGTGCTCTCCTAGAGTTTCTCGTGCTGCAATTTGATGCGCACTAGAGGAATCGACCGTCCACGTGGGACTCGCTCTTGTCGATCCTCAATCTCCACTGGGACCTCCGCAAAAGTCGCCCCATCATCAACGTCTAGCTCCCCATGGTCAATGATATGTGGTGGGTCATGCACGTATCTCCTCAGCGAAGATACGTGGAAGACGTCGTGCACCCGGTGCAACTGAGGTGGTAGAGCCAGGTGATAAGCCACCTCGCCAATACTGCTGAGGACCTGGAATGGTCCGATGAAGCGTGGAGATAACTTTCCGCCTCGGCCAAATCTCTGTAATCCACGTTGAGTTGAGACACGCAAGAAGACGTGGTCCACATCCTCGAACTCTAGTGGCCTCTGCCTCCTGTCAGCATAAGAATTCTTCGGCCTATGAGTTGTCCTCATCCTCTCCTGGATGACCTAGACCTTCTCTGTCATGGCCTGGACCATTTACGGTCCCACATGTGCTGACTCCCCAGGGTTTGTCTAGCACAAAGGAGATCTGCAAGGTCATCCGTACAACGCCTCGTATGGTACCATCCCAATGGTGGAGTGGTAGCTGTTGTTGTACGTAAACTCCACCAAGGGTAGGTGGTCCTCCCAGCTACGACCAATGTCGAGGACACATGCACGGAGCATGTCCTCGAGAGTCTGAATGGTGGAGTTTGCGTACAAAAACAGCTACCACTCCACCATCAGGATGGAACAATACGAGGCGTTGTACGGCAGACCTTGCAGATCTCCTTTGTGCTGGACAGTCCCTGGGGAGTCAGCACTTGTGGGACCAGAGATGGTCCGAACTATGACAGAGAAGGTCCAGGTCTTCCAGGAGCGGATGAGGACAGATCAGAGCTGGTAGAAGTCTTATGCTGATAGGAGGAGGAGGCCACTAGAGTTCGAGGATGGCGACCACGTCTTCTTGCGTGTCTCGCCTCGACGTGGTTTGCGGAGATTTGGCCGAGGCGGCATGTTGTCTCCATGCTTCATCAGACCTTTCCAGGTCCTCAGCAGGATTGGCGAGGTGGCTTATCGCCTGGCTCTACCCTCTCAGTTGCACCGGGTGCACGATGTCTTCCATGTATCTCAGCTGAGGAGATACGCGCATGACCCGACACACATCATTGACCATGGAGAGGTAGAAGTGGATGATGGGGTGACTTTTGCGGAGGTCCCAGTGGAGATAGAGGATCGACAGGAGATGGTCCTACGTGGGCGATCAATTCTTCTTGTGCGCATCAGATGGCCGCACGGGAACCTCCAGGAGAGAACATGGGAGCAGGAGGCTCAGATGCGTACTCAGTACCCACATTTGTTTCCCTAGTTTATGATGTATCTTTACAGGGACGTAAATCCCTAAGGTGGGAGTATTATAAAGACCCGTAAATTTCAAGGAAATTTTTTTCTTAATTTTCTTTGGAATTTTACAAGAGCGCAGTTTCTGGCGGCACTTGATTCCGAGGCCCGGTGTGCCCAGAATCATTTTCCAAAGTTTGGCTCGGGTACGTTCAGTGAACGGACGAGCAGGTTTTTATAACTTTTGAACCGGTGCCCGGAATCGAATTCTGAGGGCACCGATGAAATCGCAGCGCTGCAGTTTTCTTATAAACGCCTCTTCCGGAGTTGCGTTTTCTCGGGTGTGGTTTTTAATTTTTGGGCATAAAGTTAAGAAATAAAATAAATTGTTCGACAATATTTATTTTGTTTCACTTAAGCCACATGAAGCCACTTGAAAGCCACTTAAACTGACTTGAAACGGATAGGGTGATATCCAAAAATATTCTACCCTCTTGGTAGGATATTTGCGAGGTGGGGCCCGCACAATCCCCACCGTTTATTTTCCGCTATGTAATGCACCCGCGAAAACCCGTCATTATGAAAGTCAACTGACGCGTTTTCTTAAATCCTTAACGCACCATTTAATTGGGCGGTTTATTTTGTGAATTAAATGTGCGGTTTATTTCGTTGAATTAATTCAACAAATTAATGGGTCGTTACCTACCTCGTATTCGTTTGTTGGCGTAATAATAAAATAACACCAACAAGACATTTTGGAGAATTACTCGTTGAGAGGTTTTTGACAGAGGTTCTTGAGCCTTCATCCTTCTTCACGAAGAATGCGAAGAACGCGAAGAACACAAAGAACTCCGGCCTCCAACGAAGAACGCTGAACCCGGAAATCGACGACGCGACGCCGTGTGCCACGACGCCGACGTTTCCTCTCCCGCGACGTTCTTCTGCGACGTTCCTTAATCCGCGACAAGAACCTTCGATCATCCGTTGAGGTGAGGGTTTCAATTTTTCTTTTATTTTCCTTTTCGGTTTTAAACTCAAGAATGATTTATTTATTTTTAATTAAATCTATTGTTCTTGAACCTCGGAGTTCGTCGATGCGACACCCTTCCGCGATGACGCGACGATCCCTTCCATCCGTGACGATTAATCCACGAAGGACCCGCGCGTGCGACTTGACGAGGTAGGGATTTTTGTTTTGGAAATGCACTTATTACCGTGAACGTTTCTTTAAAATTAAAGAACCCGATTCAAATGAACAATTTTAATTTATTAAAATTGTGGTATCATGTGTTGAATTATTTTCTCCCGTTTTTGTTAACTAACGCAGAGGGTGCGGGCCAAACGAACACGGCCTGACAACCCTCCGTCGTTCTTCGTGGTTGTGCGGATTTGGCAGGCGACGACAAAACGTGACGCAAGGGCAGTTTGTTGATCTCGCAGTGCAGAATGGAACCCGGGAGGAATAATGGCACAAACGGGAAGGAAAACAGACCACTAGAGCAACTCCGGTGGCCCGTGGAAGATTCCGGCGGTGCGGGTCGCCGGCGCAGCGGCGCCCCGGCGCACCGCCGGACGCGGCCACCGCGGCTGAAGTCGCGGCGGCGGCGGCCAACGGACCCGCGGCCGCGCGGGTCCGGCTCGCCCGAACGGGAAGCGGCAGAAGCCGCGTCCGCGGTTCTCCAGTGCGGCCCACGCGGAGCTGCGGCTTCCTCCAGACCGCGGGGGCAGCGCCCCGCGACGCTCGGCCGCTCGGCCGAATCGAGCCAGGCTAGTCCGACCGGCCAGGTCGCACCTTGGCCCGACCAGACTAGGTCGGGACGACCCGGTTCAGCCAACCCAAGGGGGTGGTCGGGCCGGGTCGGCTCGGGCCCGGACCCCCCGTCTTCGGACCATTTTCGGTCAAATGCACGTAACATGAGCTAAGGGTCTCCAAACGACACGCCTTCAGCAGAAACGTGATACTTGGATCGAGATGGTCGTTTCGGTATATCGCAGTCAAGGTTTTGGAATACTATGGGTTCGGCCGGGTTGGTTCGTACACGAAACCAACCGGGCCCTCGGAGCGGAAACACTCATATCTTGAGTTACGGACGTCCGATTGACGTGCCGTCAGCTTTGGTGGATTCCTCTAAGTGAGACGGATCTTTTGGAATACTCCGCGTGAGGTTTGGATGTAGGTGGAGTACGCTCGGGTTGGTTTTTCCTTAAAAACCAACCAGGCCCCTGGGACGAAAAAGCCAATAACTCTCAGACTGGGCGTCCGATTGACGCGCCGTCTGCGACGTTGAGTTCCTGTTGATAATACGGAACATTTGGATACATCAACTTTGGAATTTTTGTCAGTTGATGTATCAGCCTCTCGGCTCATGGAGCGGACCCTCCCGAACGAGCATGTTGTGTGTGGGAACCCTAGAGCTGGCTGCGACTACTACTTCGACAGCGACGACCGTGCAGAGATCCTCAGTGGACTGCGAGGACGACCGTGCAGAGATCCTCAGTGGACTGCGACGACGACAGTGCAGATATCCTCAGTGGACTGTGACGACTACTGCACTCAGCGATCCTACGTGGATCAGTGCTACAGGTCCTTTGTGGGCCCGATCCTGTGTGGGTCTGATACTGTGTGGGTCAGCACTCAGCGGTTCTGTGTGAGATAGTGCCTACAGGTCCTGTGTGGGCCTGATCCTGTGTGGGTCTTTGCAGGGGTTAGTACCTATCGATCCTTTGTGGGTCTGATGACTTAGATGGATCAGTTATCATCTTTATCGTCATCCGAATAAGTATACCTGTGTGAGATGAATCCTGTGTTACTCTCCTTTGTGGAATGTTTTGAGCTATCCTGTGTGGGTTTACATTTTGCTTTCCTTTTTGGAATGGGATGTGCTTGGGATCGAATGTTGGAGCCGAACGGGAATTGATGACTTAGGTATATGTATGGGCATATACCTAAGAAGTGTCGGATGTTACTTCGTGATTGTATCTTTCCTTTGTGGATTATCCTTTGTGGATTCTGGGAGACCTTCGGGGGAATTGGGGTTCCTACTGATTAGCTTATACTCACCCCTGCACGGGCTTTTCCCGCACCTCGTTGTGTTGGTTGCAGACGACGGACAGCGCTGATCGTGGTGGAGGTGTTCGGGGCAGGACGGTACTTGGAGGTGGACCACTGGGCGGGACGTACTCGGAGCAGTCATGTGGACCCGAGGAGCAGTGGAGGCTATCTGTACCCACCCTTCAGGTGGGACTTCCAGAGGACGGCTCGACGCTGCGACTTTTCCTTTCAGTTGATGTTTTCCCCTTTCAGTTGTACTTTACAGTTGGGCTTGTATTTCCAGCCCCCTTTACTTTCAGCACAGCTGGTTACATTTTTTACTTAGTGTTTACTTTTCCTCTTGCTTACTCTGTGGGATTGTTTACTTTTCAAAGGCAATGCCTTCCCTTTTTCCAGGATTTACGCCTTGGTGCTAGTCGCCAGCCCCTGGCCTATGGAAGGCAGGCTTGGGGTAGTCACGACATAGGCCCCAAGGACGGGTCGTGACAAATTGGTATCAGAGGTGTTCGGTTCTACCGCAGACTCTGATCTTTATTCTATATGAAGTAATAGTGTTTAGCAAATTGGGTGTGGTTATCAGTCCAGGGAGTCTAGTGTTGGTGCGAGGGCCGACGTATCCATACACCAGGACCCTGACTTCTGATTTCCGACTTAATTGACGAAAACATTGATGGAATTTCTGTTTCAAGTTTTCGTTGTGATTACTTGTGTCAGATCACCAGGTATACTGTTCTGACTGTGGCGCACAAGTTTCCTTTTCAGAATGGCCCCATGACGGCAGCCCGCTAGGGTTCCGAGAGTAGAGTGCGACGATAGCCCGCCGAGAGACGTGGCCTCGGTACATGGCCCGTTGATAGCAGAGGAACCGGCGGTACCTTTACCCGCCGAGCCACCGATGCTTCTAGCACTGACCGCTGACGATGCACGTCGCCTCGGAGCTCTGCACGAGTTCCAGCGCTAGCGACCACCTAGGTTTTGTGGGGAGACGGACCCCCATGAAGCCGAGGACTGGCTGGAGGCGGTCGTTCGAGTTTTCAGGCTAGTGAGGACACCAGCAGACCTTATGGTGATCATCGCGGCGAGCCTACTGCACACAGCAGCAGGACGATGGTGGATCCTGATGCTCCAAGTGCACGATGAGGCCTCTCTCATCTGGAAGGACTTCGAGATCCTCTTCTGCTCAGAGTTCGTCCCGGCCACCCCCCGTTCGGTGCACATTCAAGAGATTCTTCAGCTGTGGTAGGGCAGCTTGACGGTCGCCCAGTACGCAGCGAGGTTCACCGACCTTTCTCGCTACTCGACAGACATGGTACGAGACCCCTTCTTCCGGGCCCGGGACTTCGAGCAGGGATTGAGACACGAGATCAGGGCATCGATGATCTCCTTCAGCATCCCGACCCAGGAAGGAGTGCTAGAGCGAGCCCTTCTGATCGAGAGCTTTCTGGCAGAGTCCACAGTGAGACCTACCGCAGGGCGGCAGATAGCAGAGTCTTCGGAAGCAGGTAGACGACGGATGAATCAGGGTTCCAGGCAGACCAGACCCTCTCGTAGATGATCTCAGGACACTGGCTCAGTAGTGCGGGGCACACAGCGCGGAGCCAGTCTTCCGAGAGGCAGGTAGTTCTACGCGTGCGGCGGGCAGGGCCACATGGCTCGTGACTGCCCGACCCGTCGTACCGAGGAGCATCAGACGGTGGAGGGGACTCCCAGGCAGAGGCATAGGGTCGACCGTGGCGGTCCACAGAGAGGAGGCGGATGAGGCAGAGGAGCTAGCCGAGCAGCAGGTGGTGGGCGACGCTTTGAGGCTCTGCCACCACCACCACCAGGAGGTCAGCCCCGACCCCAGTGAGCTGGCGGGCAGAGACAGGCACATCTCCAGGCAGCGAAGGCCTACGACCACGGTGTGCCAGAGATGATTCGAGGTACAATCTGTGACTATTACACCCTTTCTTCAGTTCTTATAGACACAGCAGCGAGTGACCCTTTCATATTCTCTTCCCTTGTTCGGAGCTCAGAGATTCCGACAGAGTCGTTGGCTCGATCCTTACGGCTAGATACCCCTACGGGAGCAGACTCGATGATTACACACTGGTGCCGGCAGTGTTGGATTAATCTATGAGGTGAGAGATTCGGCTGGGATCTTCTTGTAGCGGCGTCGAGGCCTTACGATGTCATCTTGGGAATGGATTGGTTATCTATGGTCCATGCTCAGATTGACTGCATTAGGCGCAAGGTGCGATGTGTGCGCACCGACGAGAGCAGGTTCACCTTCACCGGCAAGAAGCGAGCCTTTGCAGCACATGATGGACTCACGCAGAGGAGAGGGCAGACCATCAATCATAAGTTGGCTAGCCTCATCCTTGGAGCAGTTGACGTGCAGAGTCCTAGTTTTCCTACAGTGGTGGATCAGTATGCGGACGTCTTCCCCGATGACGTTCCAAGGCTACCTCCTCACAGAGAGGTAGTCTTTTATATTGATCTGTACCCCGGGACAGCCCCGATATCCACTCCAGCATATCGGATGGCCCCCGCTAAGCTTCGAGAGCTGCAGGTACAGTTGGAGGACTTGCAGGTCAAGGGGTTCATACGACCCAGGGTTTCACCCTGGGCTTCCATGATTTTGTTCGCCAAGAAGGCGGACGGGAGCTTGCGACTGTGTGTGGACTATCGTCGCATGAACCAGGTGACAGTGAGGAACAAGTATCTGCTACCGAGGATTGATGACCTCTTCGATCAGCTCAAGGGAGCACGGTGGTTCTCGAAGATAGACCTCAGGTCACGCTATCATCAGCTCCGAGTTCAAGACGAGGACGTGCAGGAGATGGCCTTCAGGTGTCGATATGGCCACTATGAGTTCTTGGTTATTCCTTTTAGTGTAACCAATGATCCAGTAGTGTTCATGAGCCTCATGAACATGATCTTCCATCCATACCTCGATCGATTTGTCGTGGTCTTCATCGACGACATTTTGGTGTACTCGACCACAGAGGAGTAGCACACCTACCACTTGCGGGTTGTACTGGACACACTCCGAGAGCACTAGCTTTATGGAAAGCTCTAGAAGTGAAAGTTATGGTTATGTGAGGTCTACTTCATGGGGAACGTCATTTCTGAGGTGGGAGTTGTAGTGGATCCCGCGAAGATCGAGGAAGTGCTAGCTTGGGAGCCACCCAGGAGCGTGACACAGGTGCAGAGTTTCTTGGGACTAGCTAGGTACTATCAGAGATTTGTGCTAGACTTCTCCAGAGTTTTGGCGCCACTCTAAGATTTGACGAAGAAGGGGAAACCCTTTGTGTGGTCAGACAGATGTCAGCAGAGCTTCTAGGAGCTGAGGCAGAGATTGACCATCGCACCTATCTTGAGGTTGCCTAAGGAGGGAGTTGGATACGTAGTCTACTGCGATGCATCAGGGACCAGACTCAGATGTGTCCTGATGCATGAGCGGGCCATGAATGCCTATGGATCACGTCAGTTGAGGCCGCATGAGTAGAACTACGCTACCCATGACCTGGAGTTAGCAGTAGTGGTCTTCGCTCTAAAGACATGGCAACACTATCTGATGGGCGAGTGCTTTACAGTCTTTTCTGCCCACCAGAGTCTCAGGTACATATTCTCTCAGAAGGACATGAACCTGAGACAGCGTCGATGGCTCGAGTTCCTCCAGGACTATGAATTTGAGATAGTCTATACTCCTGGGAAGGGGAATGTAGTAGCTGATTCCCTAAGCAGGAAGACGGTCATTCAGCTACTTGAGGAGGCGACAGAGCAGCTAGCCGCCTTGCAGATATCCTTCATGGATAGAGATGGAGCAGCCTTCCCTCAGTCTCTCACAGTCACCCCTCCACTACTACAACGGGTCAGAGAGGCACGGCGTGAGGACACTGACTGTGAGGCACGACATGTACAGATATCCTCGGGACATGCACCTGATTGTTTCTCCCTTGGAGCAGAGCACAACGTCCTTTTCAGAGGACGTATCTTGGTACTAGTCGCTTTACGAGAGGAGGTGCTGAGAGAGTTTCACACTTCTCCTTTGGCGGTACATCCAGGAGTGGCGAAGATGTACCAGGATCTCAGACGACAGCACTGGTGGCCGGGCATGAAGAAGGTTGTGGCAAAGTTCGTTTCACGGTGCCTCACCTGCCAGCAGGTGAAGGTAGAGCATCATGTACCAGCAGGCTTGGTACAGCCCTTGGAGGTCCCGGAGTGGATGTGGGACGGGATATCTATGGACTTCGTGACTGGACTTCCACACACTTTCAGAGGTCACGACTCCATTTGGGTGATTGTTGACCGACTCACCATGTCGGCACACTTCTTTCCCATCAGAGAGCATGGCTCAGTGGAGAGCTTGGGGCGTCTCTACGTTCAAGAGATTGTATGGATTCACGATGTGACATCTTCTATCGTCTCCGATCGGGACTCTCTTTTTACTTCCCTGCATTGGAAAGGGTTGCAGGAGCCGTTCAGGACGCGGCTACGTCTGAGCACCGCCATTCACCCACAGACCGATGGTCAGATGGAGAGGACCATTCAGACTCTCGAGGACATGCTCCGCGCATGTGTCCATGACTTTGGTTGTAGTTGGGAGGACCACCTACCCTTGGTGGAGTTTGCGTACAACAACAGCTACCACTCCACCATCGGGATGGAACCATACGAGGGGTTGTACGGCAGACCTTGCAGATCTTCTTTGTGCTGGACATACCCTGGGGAGTCCGCACTTGTGGGACCAGAGAAGGTCCAGACTACGACAGAGAAGGTCTAGGTCATCCAGGAGCGGATGAGGACAGCTCAGAGCCGGCAGAAGTCTTATGCTGACAGGAGGCGAAGGCCACTAGAGTTCGAGGATGGCGACCATGTCTTCTTGCGTGTCTCACCTCGACGTGGTTTTTGGAGATTTGGCCGAGGCGGCAAGTTGTCTCCACGCTTCATCGGACCATTCCAGGTCCTCAACAGGATAGGAGAGGTGGATTATTGCCTGGATCTACCCCCTCAGTTGCACCGGGTGCACGACATCTTCCATGTATCTCAGCTGAGGAGATACGTGCATGACCCAATGCACAACATTGACCATGGGGAGATAGAAGTGGATGATGGGGTGACTTTTGCGGATGTCCCAGTGGGGATAGAAGATCGACATGAGCGGGTCCTACATGGGAGATCGATTCTTCTTGTGCGCATCATATGGAAGCACGAGAACCTCCAGGAGAGCACATGGGAGCGGGAGGCTCAGATGCGTGCTCAGTACCCACATTTGTTTCCCTAGTTTATGATGTATCTTTACTAGGACGTAAAGCCCTGAGGTGGTAGTAATGTAATGACCCATAAATTTCAAGGAATTCTTTTTCTAAATTTTCTTTGGAATTTTACAAGAGCGCAATTTCTGACGGCACCTGATTCCAAGGCCCGGTGTTCCTGGAATCATTTTCCGAAGTTTGGCTCGGGTACGTTCAGTGAACGGTCGAGCGGGTTTTTATAACTTTTGAACCAGTTCCCGGAATCGAATTCTGAGGGCACAGATGAAATCGCAGCGCCGATGTTTTTTTAGAAACTCCTCTTCCGGAGTTGCGTTTGCTCGGGTGTGGTTTTTAATTTTTGGGCTTAAAGTTAAGAAATAAAATAAATTGTTCGACAAACTTTATTTTATTTCACTTAAGCCACTTGAATGCCACTTGAATGCCACTTAAACTGAGTTTAAATAGATAGGGTGCTATCGAAAAATATCCTACCCTCTTGGTAGGATATTTGCGAGGTGGGGCCCGTACAAGCCCCATCGTTTCTTTTCCGCTAAGTAACGCACCCGCGAAAACCCTTCATTATGAAAGTCAACTGACGCGTTTTCTTAAATCCTTAACGCACCATTTAATTTGGCGGTTTATTTCGTGAATTAAATGTGCGGTTTATTTTGTTGAATTAATTCTACGAATTAATGGGTTGTTACCTACCTCGTACTCGTTTGTTGGTGTAATAATAAAATAAGACCAACAAGACATTTTGGAGGATTTCTCGTTGAGAGGTTTTTGACAGAGGTTCTTGAGCCTTCATCCTTCATCGCGAAGAACGCGAAGAACGCGAAGAACGCGAAGAACGCCGGCCTCCGATGAAGAACGCCGAACCCGGAAATCGACGACGTGACGTCATGTGTCGCGACACTGACGTTTCCTCTCCCGCAATGTTCTTCGGTGACGTTCCTTAATCAGCCACAAGAACCTTCGATCATCCGTTGAGGTGAGGGTTTCAGTTTTTCTTTTATTCTCCTTTGCAATTTTAAACTCAAGAATGATTTAATTATTTTTAATTAAATCTCTTGATCTTGAACCTCGGAGTTCGTCGACGCGACACCCTTCCACGACGACGCGACGATCCCCTCCTTCCGCGACGGTCAATCCGCAATGGACCCGCGCATGCGACTTGACAAGGTAGGGCTTTTTGTTTTGGAAATGCCCTTATTCCTGTGAACGTTTCTTTAAATTTAAATATCCGGATGCAAATGAACAATTTTAATTTATTAAAATTGTTGTATCATGTGTTGTATTATTTTGTCCCGTTGTTGATAACTAACGTGGAGGGTGCGAGCCAAACGATCACGGCCCAACAACCCTCTGCTGTTCTTCGTGGTTGGGCGGATTTGGCGGGCGACAACAAAACGTGACACAAGGGTAGTTTGTTGATCCCGCAGTGAAGAACGGAACCCGGGAGGAACAACGGCGCAGACGGGAAGGAAAACGGACCACCGGAGCAACTCCAGTGGCCCGCGGAAGATTCCGGCGGTGCGGGTCATCGGCGCGGCGACGCCACGGCGCGCCGCGGCCGCGTGGGTCCGGCTCTCCCACACGGGACGTGGCAGAAGCCGCATCCGCGGTTCTCCAACGCGGGGCCGCGGCTTCCTCCAGACCGTGGGGGCAGCGCCCCGCGGCGCTCGGCCACTCAGCCTCTCGGCCGAACCGAGCCAGGACGGTCCGACCAGCCGGGCCGCGCCCTGGCCGGACCGGACCGGGTCTGACCGGGTCGGGCGACCCGGTCCGGTCCCGCCCAAGGGGGGGGGGGGGGGGGGGGTCGGTCCGGGTCGGCTCGGGCCCGGACCCCCTTCTTCGGACCGTTTTCAGTCAAATGCCCGTAACTTGAGCTACGTGCCTCCGAACTACGCGTCGTCAGCGGAAACACGATCCTTGGATCGAGGCGGTCGTTTCGGTATATTTCACTCGAGGTTTTGGAATACATTGCGTTCGGCCGGGTTGGTTCGTACACGAAACCAACCGGGCCCTTGGAGCGGAAACGCTCATATCTTGAGCTACGGACGTCCGATTGACCTGGCGTCAGCTTTGGTGGATTCCTCTAAGTGAGACGGATCTTTTGGCATACTCCGCCCAAGGTTTGGACGCAGGTGGAGTACGGTCGTGTTGGTTTTTCCATAAAAACAAACCGGGCCCTTGGGACGAAAAATCCAATAACTCTCAGACTGGGCGTCCGATTGACGCGCCGTCAGTGACGTTGATTTCCTGCTGATGATACAGAACTTTTGGATACATATATTTCGGACATTGTGTTAGTTGATGTATCAGCCTCTCATCTCGTGGAGCGGACCCTCCCAAACGAGCTTGCTATGTGCGGGAACCCTAGAGCTGGCTGCGACTGCTACTTCGACAACGACGACCATGCAAAGATCCTCAGTGGGCTACGACAACGATCGTGCAGAGATCCTCAGTGGACTGCGACGACGACAGTGCATAGATCCTCAGTGGACTACGAAGACTACTTCACTCAGCGATCCTACGTGGATCATTGCTACAGGTCCTCTGTGGGCCCGATCCTGTGTGTGTCTGATCCTATGTGTGTCAGCGCTCACCGGTTCTGTGTGAGCCATGGCCTGCAGGTCCTGTGTGGGCCCGATCCTGTGTGGGTCTTTGCGGGGGTTCGTACCTATCGATCCTTTGTGGGTCCGATGACATAGATGGATCAGTGAACATCTTTATCGTCATCCGAATAAGTATACCTCTATGAGTTGAATCCTGTGTTACTCTCCTTTGTGGATTGTGTTGACCTATCCTGTATGGATTTACTGTTTTACTCTCCTTTGTGGATTGTTTTGAGCTATCATGTGTGTGTTTACGTTTTGATTTCCTTTATGGACTGGGTTGTGCTTGGGCTCGGATGTTCGAGTCGAACGGGAATTGATGACTTAGGTATATGTATGGGAATATACCTAAGCAGTGTCGGATGTTACTTCGTGATTGTATCTTTCCTTTGTTGATTATCCATTGTGGATTCTGGGAGACCTTCGGGGGTCTCGGGGTCCCTACTGTGTAGCTTATACTCACCCCTGCACGGGATTTTCCCACACTTCGTTGTGTTGGTTGCAGACGACGGACAACGCTGATCGTGGTTGAGGCGTTCGGGGCAGGACGATACCTGGAGGTGGACCACTGGGCGGGACGTACTCGGAGCAGTCAGGTGGACCCGAGGAGCAGTGGAGGCTATCTGTACCCACCCTTCAGGTGGGACTTCCAGAGGACGGCTCGACGCTGCAGCTTTTCCTTTTAGTTGTTATTTTCCCCTTTCAGTTGTACTTTATAGTTGGGCTTGTATTTCCAGACCCCTTTACTTTCAGCACAGCTTGTTACAGTTTTTACTTAGTGTTTACTTTTCCATTTTCTTACTTTGTGGTGCTTGTTTACTTTTAAAAGACCATGCCTTCCCTTTTTCCGGGATTTACGCCTTGGTGCTAGTCGCCAGCCCCTGGCCTATGGAAGGCGGGCTTGGGGTAGTCACGACACGGGCCCCGAGGACGGTTCATGACACAGGATCAGACCCACATGGGATCGGTAGCACTAATCCATGTTGGATCACTGAGTGTTGTAGTCGTCACCGTCAAATACACTTAGTCTCTCTGTATAGTCGTCGTCGTCGTCAAAGTCGCAAACGCAGCTTGCACTAGGGTTCCCACACACAACAAGCTCGTTTGGGAGGGTCTGCTCCACGAGATGAGAGGCTGATACATCAACTGACACATAGTCCATAGTTGATGTATCCAAAAGTTCCGTATCGTCAACAGGAACTCAACGTCGCAGACGGCGCGTCAATCGGACGCTCGGTCTGAGAGTTATTGGCTTTTTCGTTCTAGGGGCCCGGTTGGTTTTTAAGGAAAAACTAACCCGACCGTACTCCACCTGGGTCCAAACCTCGGGCGGACTAAGCCAAAAGTTATTTCTCACTAAGAGGAATCAAAAAAATTCGATGGCACGTCAATCGGACGTCCGGAGCATAAGATATGAGTGTTTCCGCTCTGAGGCCCCGGTTGGTTTCGTGTACGAACCAACCCGGTCGAACCCAAAGTATTCTGAATCCATGAGTGCGATATACTGAAACGACTGTCTCAATCCAAGGATCGCATCGCAACTGACAGTGCGTCGATCGGAGGCCTGTAGCACATGTTATGGGCGTCCGACCGGAAAAGATTCAGTATTAAGGGGTTCGGGCCCAGTTAGACCCGACCCGATACCCCCAGGGTCAGCCCGAACCGGGTCCGGGTCCATCCCGCTAGGGTGCGGCGCGGCCTGGCCTCGGCGCAGCATGCACAGTGCGCTTGCTAGGTGCTCCGCCAAACGGCCGCGCCGTTTGGAGTGGGGGGGGGGGGGGGCGCATGCCCCCTGGACGTAACCGTGGACCCCATTAAGAGGGCCATTGTGCTAGTCGGTAAGGGGTTTGAACCCTTGGATGCTCTCCTAAGAGGACGGCCCGCCCCGGACGGCCGGTATCTGCCTCCACAGGACCAGCAACGACCGGTCCCCACTGCTCCGACGCCGGCGGCCCGGAACCGGCCGCCGGTCTCCTTGCTCCGCCGCGGCCAGGAACCGGCCGCAGCCTTGATTCATTCGGTGCTACGCGGCGGCGCCACACCCTTCTGCCGTGGCCCCGCTCCGACCGCATTGTTTTTGGGGTTCTCCAGCATGGCGCGACGGTGCCGCGCATTACATACCGCACAATTCCGCGCGGTGCGATGACACCACGCCATTCCGTTCCAATCCGCAATAAAAACAACATCAATAATGGATGAGGGTCAGCCGTGTTTGTGCGGTCTGGCCCCCTCTCGTTAGTCGTTAGTAAAAGGTCATGTTTTCACGAAGAACAACAAGGTAATATTCACGAATAGAAATAAATAAATAAACCCCTACCTCGAGCGAGCTCGAATGGAGGTTCGTCGAACGAGGATTCGTCGAGGGGAGAGACGTCGTGGAAGGAGATGTTGCGGAAGGAGATGTCGCGGAAGAAGATGTCACCGGCGTCGCGGTACACGGCGTTGCGTAATCGGTTTCCGAGAACTCGGCGTTCTTCTTCGGAGACCGATGTGTTCTTCGCGTTCTTCGTCGAAGATGAAGAAGTTCCTCAATCCTTTGCCTATTTATCCACAAGACTCCACCACAAGAAAACTAACCCAAAATAAATTAATCCCTCACTTAATTTATTAACAAGACATGAGTTTGAATTTCAAACACGCACACACATTAAACTCACTACATTAATAGCATAAGTTATTAATACATAAGTTATCAAATTTAAAACATGAGTGTAGGGAGTTAAGGAGAGTGAAGGGGTGGGGTTATTGTGGGCCCCACCACCCTTATAACCTCCCTTGGGAAGTTGGGTAGTTACCCAACATCCACACAAAGCATAAAACAATCAAGAGGAAATAAAAATTGTAGTTAAATTATTAATTAAACTTCCACAATTTTTATTATCTTCTCTCGTGAAAACACAACTACGGAACATGTGTTCCTAAGAAATTACCTGCGCTACGATTCCATCGATTCCCTCGGAATTCGATTCTGAGCACCGGTTTCAAAGATAGGAAATACATCTCATTCGTTCACTGAACGTACCCGAGCTAAACTTCAGATAGAAATTCCGGGCACACCGGGCCTCAGAATCAAGTGCTGTCAGAAATTGCGTTATTGTAAAATCCCAAAGAAAAGTAAGAAAAAATTTTCCTTGATTGTTACAGGTCTTTACAATGAACATAAACATTCCAACAACTTCCCTGCATATCAGAGTCTATCATCTCTTCCTAAACAGAGCTTCAAAGGTGATATTTGAATGATAGAATGAAAATTGTTGTTATATTTGAACTCTACTAGGGTAATATATTCATCCCAACATACATGGAAGATAATTGAACATGATTATCATTTATCCTTAATTGTTTGAATATTTATTTCAGAATGACTATCCATATGAGGGTGAAAACCAGTGCTAATGCTCTATTCTATATTTAATAATTTCTAAAGGATTCTCCAAAACCTCAAGGTAATCATCATATCATGATAAGTTAACAATAGAAAGTTGAATACCATTACATTATACAACATTTATTTGGAATAGCTTACCCTATTGGTCAACAGATAAATATTCCTTTATTTTATTGTAATTTGCAGACTTCAGGAGGTGATCAAGAACTACATAGATGGTGTTATTTCCTTTAGTTGACATAGGGAATCGAATATCCAAATACATGGTTATCTATTCCAATTTCCATAATATTATGGGGCATGTATTAATCATACACATAGACTTTTTTCAATCATCCATTACATTTTATTATACCATGAGTCAGAAAAAAATTCCCTAATTCCCCAATCATGTTATCCCACTAGATTGAAAACATTAAATATCCACAAATCATAGTAATTATTAATTTAATATAGATGGATTATCTATATTATCCATCTATATTATCCCCATTAAAATTTAATTTTTATGGGACATAAATCTAAATCAAATCATTAAAAATCCATCTTCATCAAATATTGACTGTAAAATATTTAATTTCTTATCCTATAGAATTTTTTCATCCTTTTTATACACCTTAATCATCTCAATATTGGATGTAGGATAGTTAATTGTGTAATTTAGGATTAATCTTCACTCAATATACCCAAATCCATCATTTAAATATCCATGAATATTTTATCTATTCAAATCCTCACCATGTATAGAGTTGTGTGATACATTCTACTAAGAGTTGCTATAATTTGTTTTTGTTTTTCTAGGAAGGAAATGAATTGAAAAATAATATTATTTGATCCAATGAAAACACTTTATATGGAACATACTATTTTTTATGTGAATATAAATATGAGGATTTTATTATCTGTTAAAATGTCACACTTTTCTTAGTATATGTAATCCTTACAACCCCTTAATGAAATGTTTTCTTATTATAATTATAGATCATGAGATGTGTTTTTCTCCTTTGGGATCATTAGTTTTTGTGAGGAATAGTGTATAAATTTTTCATCATTAATGAGTAAAAAACAGAAAACCTTTTTGGATTCATCACTATATATCCAAAATCCTTTCCCAATGGTGGTTAATATGTGCACAACTATATTGATTAACCCATTTAATATCTCTTTAATGTGTTGTTTACATACATTAGTCTAGAAAATATTGACTCTATTCTATGTAATTTTTTTAATTGGTCTTGGGAATCATGATACATTTCTACCAAATTAATGATATTATCCAAATAATCCATAGAAACATTGGATTTTTATAATTGATGTTGGATTTGACAATCCATCAATTGCCAGTATTTTTTATGGATCTAGAGATATACCTATATAGGTGATACATGTCCCATGAATGTTACTTGACCCAAAAAAACGCAAATTTAATATTCTTTAAAAATAAATATTCTTTTCAAAATGTATAAAATATAGAATCCAAATTCATTGCAAATTCCACCACAATTTTGCAGTAGATTATAATATCATCTAAAAAGACAATAATAGATTTATAAATGTAATATAAAAGGAAATTATTATTCAATTATATGATTATTGTTGGAGAATTAGTTATTAAAAATTTAATAACTATGAAATCATAGTTTCCAAAAACATATATGAAAATATGTCAGGGGATATCCACCTTCAACACCTTTACATCATAATATCCTGAATGAATATCTACCATAGAGAATTATTGGGAACCACATTGTTGATCAAATAAGTAAAAAATCCATGAACTAGGATAAATTTTATTTATCATGATCATGTGGAGCTCACAAAAATCAATGCAAAGGTACAATGACCCATCTATCATTATATCGAAGAGAACTAGTTTACCCCATTCTAAAGCCCATGGTTGTATAAACTATTTATCTCGATTCCCCTATAATTATTTCATCATCTCCTAATATTTATCAATTTCCATTCTATATGGTATTTATGATATTTGTAAATATACATGATTGAGATAAATTGAGAACTCAACCTAATGGTTAGTAGGAAGAACAAAAAATTATTTGTGTAACACATCAATGAAATCCCATACAATGGGTGTGTCCACAAGAATGGTGTTTTCATTCATCTCAACCATTTGAATAATATAAAAATTCTTCCAAGGTAATAATATCCATTCTTAATATGTTGGAACCATGTATGATTCATCCTTCTCATTGAAATTATATACTGTTAAAAGAATATACTTGATATAGATGGTTATTCCATCTCTTAATAATTGATTTTGACTCTATCTATTAAAATCCAATTCATATGTATAATTTCATAAAATGTCTATAAAGGATGTTTCAAAAGGTTATTTTTAATATTCAAATCACAAATAATGTCATGGGTTTAGTTATAAACATACAATATAATAATTTTCCCTCTTTCAGTAGTTAACGATACCTCCACTTCCTAGATTTATAGCGGTGTTTGAATAGTTAAAAATAATTGGAATGATATTAATGAATGAATGGAAATAGAATAAAAAATTATGTTCACTATCCTTGACTGAATAACTAGTGTACCTATCATCAATTATTTATCTGGATCCATCTCATCAATCACAATGAAATAAGCTCACCATTACTTCCTCAGAGATTTTTTTCTGATTATCTCCAACAACCCTTGGCTAAGAAAAATCGCAATCATAATTCTTTTGATCCATGAAATTGAACCATTGTATAACTGGTGGATCTTTTAAAGGGTAATTCCAATCTTCCATCACATTGTTGGGTTTCTCCATTTTTGAATCGCTAGCTAGGTTACATCCATCTTGAACCTAATACATTTCCACATCCTCTGTTGGAACTTTTCAAGATGATTATTTCAAAAACATTAAAAAAATTAGATTTTGGGATTTTATTCCACCATTATAATTCTCCATCCGACTTCAAAAATGAAACTACGTTTTACACTTCCTATCCCTTTAAAAACTATGAGACTATCTTATCTCCATTTCCAATTTAAGGGCATATCACACCATTCCCATATATATATCAATTTCCTGGATGGCTAGTGATTTTTATAGATTAATATTATGCCCATTAAAGAAACAAAGAACATTATATTTGGGGGAAATTTAATACCCTAATATTTATCATGAAAGTGTTGTGATCGTTTCCTCATATTCTCAGATGGATTCATTATCATTTTTCATGATATTAATGAAGTCCCTCTCTATTTTCTTTCAATGAATACGAAGATAATAATTTTTGGAAATGATTTTCTATAATTCCATCATCATCATCACATTAGTCTACTCTTCGAGCATACTATTTTTTTAAAATTCCCTCCACTATTTAACTTTTCCCTCTATACGATAAATTTACACAACTACCTTCTCTTTATTACTGAAATGAAGGACAAAAAAGATATTTTCAATGGAGATGATCCATTTCCTCATGATTAATGGATCATAATATCCAAATAATTCCAGAGGTTTTTTTTCACAAAAAGGTCTCAATTTTAACCTTCTATTTCCATGTAGGATTATGTTATTCCCCATGATTCAATTTTTGGTTTAATACATAATTTTATTGATGATTTATTTCCATGATGTTATCAAATCATTCTCCCATATGGTTGTGAATATCATTCGGGATGTAATCCCATTACCCCTATCCTATGTTTTCAACTCATTCCATCAAAAACAATCCATTAAACCTAATAAAGATAAAAAAATTTATGATTGTTTTTATTTAATTAAACATATAAATGGGGAACGATGAAAATTAAAGGGGTAACAGAAAAATGAAAAATATTATTTAATATATGAATTTTTATGATTGAATATATGTTTTACATTGTCTATTTTCTAATATAAAATTTTATGAGCAGTTTTGTTCTCTTACTAATGTTTTATAAGGATCATGGGAATTCAACAAATAATATCCCCATGGAGTTTTAATCTAAGGGTTCAACAAGGATTGTTATCATGCACTGGTAATTATCAATTCAAACTAAATGTGACGCTTTTAGAGTTATTATCCATGTGTACATATTTTCTAGAGACACAAAAACATTTATTATCTAGATAGAGATGTTTTTTCCTAGAAAAAACTTATTATATAACTATAATGACACTTATTATTTATAATATGTAAAATAAGTACAAGAACAACCCAAAAACAAACAATACAACAAAATACAAGTAATAATGTACCATAGGAAAGAAATGAGGTGTCTAAGAGGTCTGAAGTAGTATAGACAGAGGGCATATACTAGGAAAATATTCAACACACACCAGGAATTGATTTGAGCCCATAAAAATAGGTAATCCACTAATGAAGGTGTTATTTTATTTTATAATGTAAGTAATTATATTCCCTTCATGCCACATATTGAGAACCTCTTTACGGTTGAGCATAAGAATATTTCACCTATACAATGTGTATGTAATTGACTAGGGTGGAAGATCTAGAATGAGCATGAAATTTTAAATCATGAGAGAATCAGTTTCAAATACCTTGGTTTGAATGTTTTTCTGCCTGTATAAAATGATACTAGTGAGAATCCCTTGAGCCTGCTTTTGTAGGGAGTAACTTCTTCTAAAAAGTGATGAGAAGGTCAGAACCATAGAAACCCATGAATTATTAAAAACACCACTCCTTGCATGTGACCACATATTCAATATGTTAACAAAAAACATGGAGACTTTATTTTGTTTTTTTATCAATAATATTTCTTTTAGAGCCATCTAATCAAATTTAAAAAAAATATAAACCTAAATATGATATAAACTCTGAAAATCCATGCATTTTTTACACCATAATTCATGATTTATTACATAATGTTACACATAATACAATCATAGAAGAATATGAAACCTAGAGTCTTTGGTAAATTAGTTACATAGTATTACCGTTTTAAATAATAATGCAATGTATTTATTGAAAACAAACATAACATGCTTCTAAAAGTCTATTACTATTCAAAAACAACATTAGATAACATGATGATGCACATAATGAATTAGTTAACTATAAATATGAATAATAGAATAAAAAGCATAAGTTAATTTAGTACATGTGATCCAAGAGTCATATCATTGTATCATAATACGGATGAGAGTCATAATATTAAAAAATTGTGGTGTGATATAACCTAAAAAAAATGAATATTGGGAATTTGGATTAAACATTAATCATGAAATCATAGACATATGAGAAGGATAAATTGTTGGAACCACTTTGTGTATAAGGTTGTATTTGTTGTCAATAGTTGTCAATGCAGATCAAAATGAAGGAGATCATGAAGTACTCCGATGAAGTAGAGGAGTGGTGATTCAGACGATTGTTGTATTGATCGGAAGTTCAAAGAACATGTGTCAAAGGTGATACATTGTTTACAACAATGCAGAATGTGAGGTATAAGCCATCCAAGGATGATCAAAGAAGAATGAGGTTTTTGGATGAAGTTCATGCAATTACTCATGATCGCATGAGAACCATGCAAGAGACTTCCTGACGAATTGAATCGGTTTGCATGAAGTACATCATACCGGTTGATGAAGAAGACAATGTGCAATGATTGGACTTCTGAGATAGTCATGAACATCACATTGTCATAGAAGATGATGATGCTAAAGCTGTTCCTTCAAAGACTACATATCACAATAGTGGAGGTTGTGATAAAAGCAGAAGAGTTGTTGAAGTATACAGATCACCATGATGAAGCGCTGTTGAGGTGATCGTCCTTGTCGACAAAGCAAACAAACGACATACAAATTTGTTGGCAAAAATGTTTCTATGGAGGCAGGTCGAGTTCGAGGACTGTGGAATAATGATCCATGTTTTTATTCAAGGAACGTCGACAAAGGAATGGATGATCTGGAGGCGGACTAAAAGAGCAGATACAAGGTGGCGCCGTTTTCCAGTGTTTGCCAAATTTTTGGGCCTCAAAATCGGAAAATGAAGACATGGATTGTCTGCAAAAGGAGGTTCGCACAAAAAGGAAGTGGTGCGCGAAATATAAGAGGCTTGCGCGAAATACTTAAGTTAGGCGCGAAAAACAGCGGGATGCGCGAAATAGTCTTTCGCGCAAACAGTGTTTCGAAATCAGAGAGGTGAAAAATGGCAAAGGCATGGGCTGCGCGGAAAATCAGGGATGTGCACGAAATACTTAAGTTGGGCGCGGAAAACAGCGGGATGCGCGAAATAGTTTTTTCGCGCAAATGATGTTTCAGAATCAGAACGTTGAAAAATGGTAAAGGCATGGGCTGTGCGAAAAACCAGAGCTGTGCGCGGAAAAATGGGAAGGGGCGCGTAATTCAAAGAACTGAGAGACAGTTTTACGCGCAAGAAAGAGGGTTTTACGCGCAGGATAAAAATCGTCTATAAATATGAGGTGAACCCCTCTCATTCGGAGAGGCTCGACACTTAGACAAATCCTGAGCTCCGGCGCGCGGAAAAATTAAGGTACAAAGGGTTGCGCGAAAAAGAAGGCGTTGCGCGAAAAAGTGAAGTTTTGCGCGAAAAAGAAGAGTAGCGCGAAAAGCCTTTTACGCGGAAAAAGTTATTTTTACGCGCAAGGTTTGAATTTTACGCGCAAGCCCCCGGGAAGGGTGCGCGGAAAATTTGGGGGTCCCGCAGGCCTTTTGACAGGTGCTTAGCACTCTCAAATCTGCTTTGCGAAGAGAAGAAGAACGATCGTGCAACCAAAATCTGATCTGCACAGAGAGAGAAATATATCGATACACTCAGATGTTAGAATTGGGAATAGAAGGAAGAGAAGGAGACTTAGTGCATTCAGGTATTGCACTGAAGTAGGAGATTGATTTCAAAAGAGCATCAACTCA
Source organism: Viscum album (assembly GCA_963277665.1). Taxonomy (NCBI): domain Eukaryota; kingdom Viridiplantae; phylum Streptophyta; class Magnoliopsida; order Santalales; family Viscaceae; genus Viscum; species Viscum album. The sequence goes on from OY728120.1 coordinate 868,340,306, forward strand.
GGACTCTGATGCAAGCAAAGTCTCATGCTGAACAGGAGACAAAGACTTCAATGCCTATCTATTGAAGAGACCTTCACGTCTATAAACTGAGTGAGACTTCACCACCGGCAGTGAGCCAGGGGGAGTCAACGGGAGTGACCCGAGGGACGCAGGGAGCTATCCCTGAACAATTGTAAAGGCAGTGAGCCTGGGACAGAGTGTCTGTACCCGAACATTTGTATCCGCAGCTAGTGAAGCATAGTGGATTTAGGTACGACCGGCAACCTGTCGGCGTATACTCCTTGGATGTAGCCCTCAGTGGTGAACCAAGTAAAAATAGTTGTGTCATCTGTCTCTGCATGTGAATGTTTAATTTCTGATCATATCCATCATACAGGTTTAAGTAGTTCCTACCAACGTGGGAACAAGATCCACAACTTTAAGAAGAAAAAGTTGCCACCCTGATTCACCCCTCCCCTCTCAGGGTGTCCCGGGGTCCTACATAAATTCCTATAAATCATAACGTAAGGGAAAAAGTATAATAATGGTTATGTTTAATCAGTTATCCCATACATGAGGTCTCATTAGACTAACCATTACCTAATTAATTGTATCTATATGAGTGTGAACTCCTCATTTTAATATCATGTATATCAATATGTATTTAAAATATTTCATAGAAAATAATGATTCCTTTCATTAATATTAATCACATGATCAAGGAGTGTGCATCATATACATTAGTGTTCCTAATAAATTATTGAAATGTATGTCTATGATAATACGTGTGTGTAGAAATAAGGATAAATATTCAAAAGAAAAATATTTTCATGTGAAAAATCATTGCATAATTATAGTTTCATAATAGGGGTATGTAAAGGATCATTGGAGTTATTATTGATATTGAAAGGGCTCTCTCATCACATGTAAGTCATAAGGTTATAAAGAGTAATGTTTTAATTGATATCATAAAATAAAAATTGGAAAAAAGGTTATAATATAAAAGATATTCTTTAATAAATAAGAGGAGGAGAGGATCACTTACCTTGAGATGGTATTTCAAAAATCTTGCAAGAATTTTTTTTGTAGATTGGAGAAACATTGGGAGGGCTTTAAAGAGAGAAGGGTTGAGTAATTTAATTATAAAAATTATTTTAATGAAGTGTAATTGGATATTTTGTGGGTTTATATAGAAATAGTTTAGATAATTTTTTCATAACTTCCAGGAATAGGTTTCAGACTCTTTATAAAAATTAGTAAAAACCACAAACCATCATATATTTTTTTTCCAATTTCCCCCCCAAAGTGTTATTTTATTTTATATTTAAAAAATTAACTTAAATAATACACTTGGTGATGTGGAAGTGTGTCATTTTTACAATAAATTAATTTTATAATGTAAAAAAATAAAATAGTTTTTGAAGGATTATTTATGGTGTTATTAAATTTATTAAATAATTTTAAAAAAATATTTTAAAGGGAATATGTATATTTTTATATCGATACATTTTATGTCATATATTTCTTCACTATTTGGTAATTATGATTTCTATAAAAGATAATACATTTATACCATATTAAATTTGGAACCAAAAATTCGATTGTCTCCAAAATATATGAAAGAATAACTATTTTCTAATATTGATGTGATGATTACAAAATTAATAATTATTTTACAAAAATAACTCTATATTTACGATAATTTATTCTTTTATATAAAAAATCCACATTTATTGACGAATACTTGTTTTTAGATAGTAATTGTTTCAACACCCTATAAAATTTATTTTTGACCTCATTATATAATAATATTATTTCAATTTATTAAAAATTATTTATAAATTAAATTTTATTAATATATTACATATTTCAAGAAATCATGATTTCCTTAAAATGTATTTTCATGATTGAAACTATACATTTCCTAAAATTGTAGTTTTTGTCATAGAATCTGAATCTAATTTTTATCAAACTCATTATCCAATCAATTAAATATCTCATAAATCATGACACACACTTGGGTCATATTCCTTTTCTTTCTTTATTATTTTCTGATCTATCAGGATGGATTTTCCTTTGTGTTGATTTGGCCAAAGACATATGAAGGCAACATCATCATGATCACCCAGGACAGAGATATAAATAATCTTAAACATGGAAGCGACAAATCCTTTCATGACCATTCCACCAATGATATACCACCACCAACACACCCAACACAAGATACCTTGCCACAATTTCAAAACCATGGTTGTTTCCTTAAATCAAAGTACGTAATAAAATGATACAAATTGGTAATGATAAAAATTCAAAAGACCAATACATATGTCTGTAGATAGGAACTTCCAATGACACAAAAAACATGTGGTATTTCTATTGGAAGGTCTGACCTCATGATCTCACTACTAGATATAACCATGTGTGATCATCATGATAAGAAGTCTCAATTCTTATGATCCCCTAGAACCTAATAGTCCAAAATCTAATGTTTCCACTTTGTATGATGAATCTATAATATAGAACATATATTTAATTTTAATTTCATGGTATCTCAAGGTTATCCTTATAGCATGGGATCTATTATAACCTCTATACATGACTATTAATCTTAGGACATTACCATTATAATAATTTGTGGAGAAACGTATAAACTATACACATGATATGGTAATCAAAAGTACCGCATTATTGGGTCACAGAAACCCAATATTTCAAGACTCCCACTTGCACGAGATCCATATTTCTAACCAAACTTGTTAGCCACTCACATGATTAAGATCACGCTTCGGCAGAGTTATGGTTTTAACAAATGGGCCTTCCATGATTTCTCTATGTGGCATATATTCTGTATATGAACTCATCTCCTTGGGTAAATCTTATCACGAGATGGTATCCCCAAGTATATAACTCTTCTCCATTTTCATAACATGACAACATGTCTAGTAATAATATCATAATTAACATTATGATAAAAATTTTATCACTAGGTACAAATACAAGAACTACAGCGGACTGTTGCATTTAAATACATCCCAGCTACCTTAGAATATCCAATGTACTCAGTATTTGTAGATATGGCTACCATTATATTCATTGAATTTGATTCACTCGTCAACTTTTCCTAACTGTGATACTAGATCAAATTTATCTAATGATTTTTAGTTTGTGTCCCACAAAACTAGTATACGTTCTTATCCATATACCATTTACATATGATTTGTACTTAACAAAGTACAAGATGATAGTTCTGACTGTTTCACTTGTAGTACTCCTAGAAATAATGAATATTTTCTTACTATAAATTATATCTTAAATATATAAATTATAGTAAATAACATGGTATATTTTATTGATCCCTCACTGAAGCATCTGGATCTCAATTCAAAACATTAATCTCCTCCCATGATCCAATAATGTTATCCTGGAGAGATTAATCCAGGTGACATAGGCAACAATTCACCTATCAAATATTTCTAACTTGTATTTTTCAAAACTATTTCAATTTATATATGATGAAACAGGTCCAAGAAACTGTGAGATATAATTATTTAGATCTAGTTCACTAGAACTTAGGGTGATATATTAAGTCAATCATTGGAGAATTAAATTTACCCTAATCTTATCAAACAATAACACCAATAAATGTTTTCCTTATGTATCCAAACGTATTTCTCCTGAAAAAATGGAACACCCAGTAACCTTTGGTAGATAAAAAGAAAATATTAATTTGAAATGAATTCTCTAAGATCATGTTTGTTACAATAATCAAGAACTATATCTTAGTAACTTTCATCCTTCATTAGAATCATATGATTTCATCATCACTTTCCAGTTGCGTCATATAGACACCTTCCATGAAAGATGATAATGGAATCCAATGACCTATGAAATGATCATAAAAGTTTAGATATAACAAGTAAAATTATAATGAATTTTGGAATACTGACTTGGTATAACCAATCGAGCATTATTGATACCAGGACTATACCATCCATGTGTCATCTCATTTGAATACCCACCGTAGTATTCAATTTAAAATCCCTGTAGAAATTTAATACATGGAATCAATTATTGAATTTTAAATTGTCATGTCAATCTTATCTTATTACCATATTCTACTTACTTAAAGGATTTATTATTCTTAATAAATAATTTATCACTGACCATGATGAACATAAAATCATCACCATGGTTTCATTCTTCTTACAAAGTATGTGTCATTAGAATGCGACTCTTCCACATGAACTTGTGAAACATTTTCCTATGTCAATCATTTGTGCATCTCGAGCATTGACTATGTCCAAGTCAATTTATCTCCCACTATCTCTAATAGATATGTGCACCCTTATATAGAAAAAAGTAAATCAATTTACCTCGTATTTTATATCTTAGCGATTTATGTAGTATCATAAGAACTTTTTAGGATATTTAATAAGATGCACCATGTGTTTAGCTTGATTCATGTCTATTTGTATCTTAACAAATTCATTGCATCTATAACACATGTCCTAGGACATAATGTAATTTTTTCAAATTACTAGGACTTGTATAATATCCATTTATCATTTTATTTGGCATATTTGTTATGGGTTTACACTATTATTTTCAATGCACGTCATGAAATATAATGGACGTTTATGCATGTTGAAACATTGATACTCCAAAGATCAAAACATTGATGTATAAAATGTTCATTTAGGAATCTCTCCATTATACATTTTTGTGATCAATGTAAAAATGTAATATATTATCATCAATCCTCATTATGAATACCGATATGGCGATTTAGATAAAGTAACATGCATTTTGGAATTACTCCATGCAACATTATCAGGATCGATGACATCATTGGTCAAGATATTATTTGGCACACCAATACAAAGAAAATCATATATTATAACCATTAATATACTTCACTATTACATTCCTTAATAACTTAAACGAATCATATGATGTATCTTTACCTCTATATTTCATTTAGATCATTCACACTCGCTTATTGAACTAACCCTGGATGATTTGTGGCGTACCTTAATTTCTAAAGGTTTCTATGTCTAAACTAATGTTGTCAATAAAATTAATGGTGTTTAGATATTCCAAGCCCAAAACCATAATGAGTATATAAATTATTTATAATTTTTGTTTTACATGACAAAGAATCATTTTTCAACAACTGGTTAAGTCTTACATTAATATATTCATCACTTATTTCCTATGATTCAAGTACGAGTGAACTATTTGTTGAATATGTTACCACAAACAACATTAATTACAAAATGTAGAATAATGTCTCATTATGTCGAAAAGGAAATGTGGGATAATGTGTTTGGTTATACTCAACAAATATTTCAATTTGAATTAATCACATGGAAATTAAGAGTTATGTGTTTCTCACTGCTGACTTCGGAATCACCCTTTCTTAGCTACTTGGATAAAACACTTTACTTATTATAATGTTACTATACATACATGGTTACTATATTTAAATAAACATATGTTATTAGAAAATTGTTTTTAATACCCATGAAGTGTGTTAGAAACATTAATTTTTATTGATGAATATACATGAAAAAAATCAGGTACTTTCTTCTTATAATTCAGTTCTACATTTTTTAACTTCCAAAAATTTACTTCTAATATTGGATGAAAATAACCTCCTCTTAAATAACCAACTGATTTACTTTGAGGTACAAGATTAAGGTCACTTTTATATATCTTTACATAGGACTTTTCGCCTTATCATTCAATGTATTCTCCATAAGAATAAAAGATGATTCAATCATTAATATTCTTATTACTTGGAAAATATTACCTTAAATATAATGATTCTCTTACTCAATGTCATTTGTTTGTATCCTTAATTAATACTAGGGTAATTGGGTGTAAAATGTATAATAATGGGATGATTTGAGTGATCGTGAACAGTCACTCACTTACAATCTGAGTGTAATCATCACATTCAAATCGTTCTTCTCTTTCTCCTCAAAAACATCTTGGAGATGAAACTACTTGTAACATCATCAATGTCATGATTTAGTGACCACAACTATGATTTGAAATTTATGATATCATTCTGAAAGAACAATAATATGCTTAATTAATGAGTCTCCTTTAAGCAATTTTACACTATCTCTTATTGAGGTGGGTTAACATGTTGGGACACAAGCACCTTAAATATCTGATATAGTTTTAATGTGCGCAAGAACCTATAATACAATTTAGAAATTCTTTTTAGTTTATACATTAACATTATCTAATAATTATCATTGTTTTAATGTGGTATTAATTTCCATTATCTACAAATAATCTTTAGCAGATTAGTACTTTTATATTGATTACCAAATGTGACATTATTGATTATTTTAATCATTAAATGTCTCTTACTTTTTTAATCGAATTATAGGAATCCTGTATACAAGAATCATAATACACTTGTGTAATATAGTGTCAATGATCCTTTAACCTCCCTCATAGTCTACATGATATGGCTACGCCACTACTCGGAGGGTCCAAGGAGAAATTTTGGTTGGCCAACCGCATTAACTCGCGGGTCCTTGAACTATTGGTTGAAGTCCGAACTTCAATAATTATTTTTTGATTTATTCAATTATTTCCTCTAAAATTACAACAAGAAAGATATGGATATATATTTGTTGAAATTTATGTCAAGTCTACCCACCAATCATATAAAGAACTCCCGGGTAGTAGGAGGCACCCTCAGAAATGGCATGATTGGCCCCCCGAACACCAGATTTTGTTCAAACATGAATTATGGAAGGATGTGGTGATCTAAAATTTCTTTTGGGGTTTTGGGGTTTTCTCTTGATGAATGTGATCCATTTTTATTAAACTTGTTCAACTATGTTGTCACACTCAAAACTAAACATTAATAGAAAAACATACACTGCTTCTTTATTCATATTATTATAAATTATTTTATGTATTTCACTGTTGTTCTGGAATTTATAAAATAATAAATAAATGCATAAAGGATAAACTACTACCCGAATCGTCTTGAGCATCTAAACGACCAAAGGGCATCATACCTAAGTCAAATTATGAATGTTGATGCAATTTTCCCCCATCTAGTATGTTCGCTTCTCTTTTGAAGAAACAACCCGTCTTGGAGGGGTCGACATCACGTCTTAGAGTACTACCTCGTCCTGGAGAGATCCACGTGTCATCTTGGAGTACCGTCTCATCTCTCAGTGTATTTTTCCAAGAAACAAAATTAATCTTGCACATGTGAGGGAGGCTCGGGTATAAATGTACATCTTGAAAATATTGGTCGTGCAAGCCCTTATACATTTTAATCAAAAAAGAAAGACAATGTACATACCATATATTTAATTAATTACAATCATCGCACATAATTAAAATAATTAATTAAATAAAAGGAAACACACAAAGGTCAATGCTCATGTCCAGAATGTGAATATAATAAAGAATGATAAAATTAATATGCATTAATTATGTATGATGGTTATCTAAATTAAATTAAATGAATTTAATAAATTCAAATTAATTAATTAATCATAGGTATGTTAATTAATTTAATTTTAATATCAAAATTAAATTAATTCAATTTAATAATCAAATTGAATTAATTTTATTTGGGTATTAAAAATATTAACCAAAATTAATTTAAATTAATTTAATTTAAAAAATCAAAAATAAATAAATAAATTTAATTTTGAATAATTTTAAAAGGCGGTCCCCGAAACGTCACTGTATAGCCTGTGTGGGACGAGCCAAACCTGCATAGGCCCATTTCGAGTAGTGAAAACCAATTCAGAGGTATCAGGAGTCAGGTAGGTCCATCCAAACAAGTTCCAGATCGACAAACCTACCTATTTATGTTTCAGGTTAGGATCAAGGCAGAGGTTACCTTGATGGACTATACTAAGGACCACTATCAAGCTGGCAGTGGAGGGGGGACTTTCGAGGAGGCGTAACAGGCCTCAAGTGCTTCATCGGAGGCTGACCGGAGCATGTTGGAGGTGGCCGGTAGAACAGTTCTGGTGGTGGTGGCTAGGAGGTGGTGGCTCCGGGTCACGTGGGGGGCAGCCAAGTCTGGTCTGGCAACCTTGCTGCGACATCTAGGAAGTCGAACCAGGGAGTCTACACTTACCCCCTTTCAAATAACTCTTTTAGTTTTTTTTGCCTTCTTTTCCAGCCCAACCCCCTCCCATTGTTTTTTCATTAAGACTTATTTTCATGTCTTTTTCCACCAACAATTTTTATTTAAAATTCAAGTCTCTTATCCTTTTATTTTTTAATTTTAGGTCATGGCCTCCACAAAAATTATAAATGCTAAATATTAATATTTATTAATAATAATAATTATTATTCTAACAATTATTATGATATTTACAAAATAATAATAATAATTATAATAATAATGAAATTATTATTATTATTAATTTATGATGATAATTATTATAATTTAATAATAATAATTATCATCCTTGTTTGGGTTTTAGGAAAATCCAAAAAAAAAATATTGATCAGAAATGATTGAAAAAAATTAATACATGCAATGAAATGAAAAATTGATCTAATTCAAAAAAAATCAATTAGAGGTAAAACAGCTGTTCGAGATTGAATCGACGCTTGGTTTGGACCTCTGGTAACTGTCTTGATCCCTCTAATTAATTGTAATTAAAATTTAATTTTCTAGGCTTTGAAAATTTACATGATCTCTCTAATACAACAGATAGGTTCTGGGGGTCACAGCAGAAGCTGGTGGGATGAGGATTTTAATATATTTTTCAGTGGGATGATAAGACATGTCATCGCCAACAATCCATGCCCTAGTATGGTTTTGGGGATCTCATGTTAATTATAAGGAACACAAAATATAAATTAAAAATGTACTCATTTAAAATCTGAAGAGGCGGTCAACTGTAACTAGTCGATGGTGATTGTTTCTTGAAGGATCTATATCAAGATCTCTCTAGATCATCTAAACACACTAAAAAACGTATGGGAGTAAATAGTATTAATGACCACACATGAGAAAGAGCCTCCTCTTATATTTATAGTGGCATTTCAAAATACCAGGTTGGGTTCTGTAGCCCCCGTTTATTTGAACATCCACTAAATAGATAATTTTGATGAACTAAACTATGTTAATATTATTTATTATTTTATCACATACTTATAATATATATTTATATATATATAATATTATGTAATAAAACCCTACCATTTAACTCGACTCGTTGTCCCACATAATATTAAATGAACCATGAATATTAAAATAATATTCCTTCGATTAATATTTTTCTCATATTTATTGAACAGTTAAATACATTAATTAAATTCAACTAAATAGGGTGGATTCTTGAATATTCTATTATGTGTGACCCTCTAAGAACATATCGAGAATGAAGTAAATAAAATCCACAGACCAAGTGTGGAGTCTATCAACCCATTATGGACCTTAATTAGATAAGGATTGTCATAGAAATGAAAAACAACCTAGGAACACTGACGTTGTACTATAATCTCTTTGTCATTAAATATCTCATAAAGTATCGCATACACTTGGTCCTTTTTCCTTTTCTTATTTTATTATTTTTTTGTCTATTTGGATGGATTTACCTTTGTACTTATTTGTCCAAAGACTTATTAATACAACACCATCCTAATTAACCAGGCCAGAGATATTCAAATTCATAAACATGGAAGAGAAAAATCCTTTCTCGACCAATCAAACAATTTCATACCACCAACAACACACCCAACACAAGCTACATCGCCATGATTTCAATTACATGGATTTTTTACTTGCATCAATGTATATAATCAAATGATACACCTTGGTAATGGTCTCATGTTCAGAGACCAATACACATGTCTATAGATAGGAACAACTAGCGACACCCAAAACATGTGGTGTTCCTATTGGTGGGTCTGTCCCCATGATCTTACTATTAGAGATCCCCATGTGTGAACTTCATGATAAAAATTCTCAATGAGTATGATCCCCTAGAACCTGATAGTCAAACATCTATTGTGTCCAGTAAGTAAGACGTATCTAGACTATAGAACAAATTTTTGTGGTTAATGTTATGGTATCTCAAAGGTTCTCATTATAGCATGGGATATGATATAAACTCTTGACATAACAATTAATATTTGGAAATTACCATTACAATAGTGGACGCATAAATGTATACACTATATTGGTAAGATGAAATCATGTATAACTAACTGTACACTATTTGGACAACGGCCCTCTACTGTGTTACATGACTTCTAGCCCCATCCGGCCTAACCACCATTGTCCTTTTGCAGCGGCCCTTGCTACAAGAAAATCCTTCCTTGTCATACATTTACATCACCACCATGGCCCACCTGGTTGTGTCCCATCACCACCACTGGCTCCCATGCAAGTGTTCATTCTCTTAGCACCATGATCTCCTACAGCCTCATGCCTTGAGTTGAGCTACCGTTGGGGTCCCACCTAGACTGCAGTTTCCATTTCATCATGAATAACAGAAAGTAAAAGGTGGGGTAGAAGAAAACACAAATAACACATGAATAATGGTCCATGACCTTTGTTCGTGTCAGAATGATTCTTCCTTGTAAGAAAGGATAAATTAAGAATAAAATCAATATATGAATCTAACTCCCCTTAAATCCTTGCATGGAATACCCATCCCAAATACACGATCGATCCACATGTCAACCTTTTCATGGGTAGATCCATAGTCATCACTCATTGAAAAGAATAGGGAAATAAGAAATTCATATAGAATTAAACCCCTTACTTGGAGATCAGATCACTCATCGATGGAAGGAGTTCGATGTTGGTGGTGATCCATCCGTGAACGTCCTCGATCCATTTTTTTGGAATGATGTTTTGAAGAAGAGTGGGTGTTATTGATTTCATTTTTATTTTTTAGTTCATCATTGAAAATTCTCAAAATCATCAGATTAATTATAGAATCATGCCAATGATTTCATATATCTGTTAATCATTTAAACAGAGGGAACACATTTTAATGTTTCTGCTATATAGATTCATCACGTCGTTATATTGTTTAATTTATTAAATGAAAAAATGTCTTAGTTATTCTTTATTTTTAGTGATGTTGCACTATTTTTTAGGAAGTAAAATAATTATCTTGATGATGCATCGTAGAGAAACAATTATTGAATAAAATAAAATTTCAGAAGTTTATTTTATTTTTCTTTAAAACAATCAATAATAAACATTCATACTCAACCCACACTGGTCGAGGTTAGGTCCTTTCATAGGTAAAATCAATCATTCTAGATGCAATGATGTCCTCTTGTTTTTTATCTGGGCATCCATTTAGATGTTTCCAATACTACACAAATGAAATATTTTAATTAGCTATAAAAAGTTCAATAATTTATTCCAACCTCCCCATTCCTCATAAGAACATTTCATTTCAAGGTATGGCCTCATAAAAATACTATATAGTTTTAAAAAATAATATACATGGAATTTACAAGATATTACATTCTTTGAACATTGACTGTTATGTCCTCAAAACCCAAAATGGGGGATAAACAAAAAAATGGGGGTATTGAGCATGAATATGAGACAGACTCTCCCATGTGCTCTCCTAGAGAATCTCATGATTCCACCAAAAATGAACCATAGGAATCAAACATCTAAAATGGATACACTCATTTTGATCCTCGATATCAACCAAAAACACTATAAACATCTCCCCCGCAGCAATGTCCAACTCGCACCAGTCGATGATGTGTGATGGGTTATGCACATACCTCCTCAGTTGTGACTCATGAATTACATTATGCACCTAATTCATCTATGGGGGAAGTGCTATGTGGTACACCACCTCACCAACTCCACTCAAAATCTGGAAAGGGTCAATGACTCTCAGTGAAAACATGACACCCTTTCCAAATATTTGTAATCCCTATTGAGGTGAGACCTGAACGAACACATGGTCTCCCTACTCAACCTCCAATGGAATTATGTTCTTATAAATATATGATTCTAGCCTACTCTTTTCAGTCCTCAACTACTCCTGGATGATTTTCACCTTCTCAGTGGTGGCACGTACCAACTCTGGATCAATGAGTGTTGAATCACCGCAGTCTGTCCAGCATAACAGTTATCTTTTTGGTCTACCATACAATGCCTTTAATGGTGTCATAGAAATGGCGGAGTGTTAGATATTGTTGTATATGAACTTAAAAAGTGGTATATGGTTCTCCCAAATGTGAAAAAAGTCCAGGGCACTAGAAATAAGAATATAATAGAAAATCTGGATAGTCTTCCTTGTCTGGACATTCGTTGGGGGATGAAATGTCATGCTCAAATTCAAGTGAGCCCTGAATGACTCCTATAGCCCCTTCCAAATATGGGATGTGAAGAAATAATCACTATTTGGAATGATCATCAAATTCACCCCATGAATCCAAAAATATATCCTTAACATAGAGGCATCCCAAGTCCTCTACAGAACCTTACTCCCAGATGGGTGGGAAGTGGGCCGACTTCGTGAGTTGTCCAATGATCACCCAGATCATATCACATCCATTAGACTTGAGTGGTAAACCCTTCATGAATTCCATCAATAAACCATCATACTTCCACTCTGGTATGTCGAGTGGCTGGGCCTAGCTTGCAAGAACCTAATAGTCTTCCTTCACTTGCTGACAATTGAGGCATCAAGAAACGAACATTTCCTCTTCCTTCTTCATCCCTAACCACTAGTACTGATATCAGAAATCTAGGTAAATCTTTTTACTCATTGATGCACCACAAAAGAGGAGGTGTGGAACATTATTAGAACCTCCTCTTGAAATTTCAATGGTACAACATTGCACCCGGTGAAATTAACAAAATTCTCCCCACATACTAAATATCCATCTAGATCCAACCCGGTGGAAAACTGAGCACATCGGTAATCATAGTCAACATCCTAAAGTTGTGCCTCCCTAACTCACTATAAGAACAGGGGAGTGACATCCCTAAATTGAAGGTAATATGCTTCATCACATCCATGAAGGATATCTACATTGCTGATATCTTCTCAAATGGATCACTAAGAAACTCTAACCTGGTTCTCCTATTGAGCACATTCGCTACCACATTCCCCTTCCCAGTAGTATAGAATATCTCGAAGTCATAGTATTAGTGGAACAATAGCCACTTTTGTTGCCTCAAGTTATATTCCTTCTGTGATAAGAAATAATTGAATATTTTCTAGTCAGAGTACATATCAAACTTCTCATCCATCTAGTAGTACCACCACATCTTCTAAGTGAATACCAATTCTACTAGTTGAAGATGATGTGTCATATAGTTCTTCCCATTCTACCTCAACTATCAGAAACCTTAGGAAATAACAATTTTCTCATGCATCATGACACAACAGATTCTATTCCTTGATGCATCATAGAATAATAAATACCTCACGCCCTCCTTTGGTAGTCTCAATATAGGGGCACTATTCAGTCTCCGACTCAACTCATAGAAACTATGATAACCCTTCCTTATCCTCACAAAGGGTTGCCTCTTTAGTTTCAATGATGATAAGGGTGATGATACACAAGAATAGTCAGGCACAAACCTCATGTAGTATCCATCCAATCCCATGAAACTCTTCATCTTAGTAAAACTCTTAGGTGGCACCCAAGAAATCACAGCCTCTATCTTCTCCAAATCCATTGCAACTCTAACCTCATAAATGAAGGGTTCCATAAAGTGAAACTCCAAAATTATGAACTGACACATTGAGATCTTCCCATATATATAGTTCTATTTGGGTGCATCCATGAATATCTACATGTGTGTCTCATGTTCATCCTCAAACATTGATTATACTAGGATATCATTAATGAAGAACACAACAACCCAACCTATGTAAGGCTAGAATATCCTTCTCATGAGTCCCATTAACACTAATGGGGTATTGGTCACACCAAATTGAATCAAAAAGAACTCATATTGGTCATTAAAACATCTAAAGTGTATGTTTTTTAAATACTCATGTTGTACATGAAGTTAATTATAGCTAGACCTGATGTATATCTTTGAGAACCACCTTTCTCCCTTCAGTTGGTTGAAGAGGTCACTAATTTTTGGTAGTTGATGTTTATTCTTCACAGTCAACAGATTTAGGTGTAGTTAGTCCACACATAGTCTCAAGCTCTTGTCTACCTTCCTAGAAAACAGAACTATGGCCACCCAAGGTGAAACAATTAGTCGTACGAATCCCTTCCTCTATAGTTACTATATCTATACCCTCAAATCAAGAAGATCAGTGGGAGAAATCCGATATATAGGTGTGGATATCAGTGTCTTCTCAGGGTGTAGTTCAATGAAGAAGACACCCTACTAGGGATAAGGTAATCCCAAAACATCCTTTGGTAATATTTCCTCATACTCATCAACCACTATTGAAAATTGAGGAATACTCTCATCAATCACACCAAGGTTAAGTCTATGAAACTGGTTAGTGATTTGAAGAACCCTTCTCTAAGAAATTATATCCTATGTTATAATCATAATTTTTCACTAGTAAAGGAAAACCACGTTCCATCATTATAGACACACCCCACTCTATTCCTAAAACATTCAATCTAAGCATGGATTGTGGATAACCAATCCATACTTAGGATGATGTCATAAGCCCTCAACACTAAAACTAGGAGTTACTAGCCAAAGCACTCTCCTCTAAGATTAATCTCTCACTGGTGACACCAGTGCATAATTATCAAATCCCCTCTCATAGGAGTCTCTAATAGTATGAATTGAGCCAAAGAATGTACCAGAATTTTTAAGATCCAAACAAGGTCTATTATAATAAAATATTGACTAGGACCTGTGTCTATATGAACTACATCTAAGGTGGAGAAGACTCATATAATAACTCTATTAATATATAGAGCATTTGGATCATAGGACTATATCGCTTGATGTAGGGACCACCCCTATCCACATGCTCCCTGTGCCTATGGTGGACCATCTAGTGGTGGTGGAGGTAGTAACTCAAACCCTCCCCCACCACCTTCCACTCTTCCTTCCACCCTTCCAAATCAATATCTCTATAGAACACCATGATGGACCCTCTACCACTACCTCGGCGATGCCTCGATCGTCTTCTGATTGTCTGCATGGCGATTTGGGTTGTCACAAACCCTGTATCCAAACCCACCACAAGCATAGAACACCCTTCTCTTATGCTGACACCATCATCCCTAGGAGCCTCATAACACTAACCTCGTGTCATGGAGTGCCCCTCGAAAGGATTGACCTGGTTGGGTCTCCATCTCTACTACATGCTACCCACTATGGAGGACTCAACCACCTGATGTCTACTAGTTGGTCCTACTATAAGCACTATTTCCCCCATGAATCTATACAGAGTATAGATATCTCTAGTACCCCATACTAGGTAGGGATTCTAAGAGATACCACAGATTCCCTTATCTCTCAGCATAGTCCCTTCTCAAAATATTGAGAACTAATGTACATGTCACACACCATGTTTCTAGAGTAGCAAGAAATATCAGTGAATATCATGGAGTACTATGCTAATGTCATGCTACTCTAACTCTAGGTGCAGTAGCTCCTATATGCGTACTGAGCATAAATTCACAGGAATTAATTCCTCCCGAAAGAGGCACTCAAAATCATTCCAATTAAGGGTCACCTCATCACAAGTTTGGTCCATCAAGCCCCACCTTTTTCCCACTGATCCTTGAAGAAGGATCGTGACTAAGATCACCATTTGGTCGGGTTGTGTCCTCACAATATGGAAGACGACAGTAACCAACTCCAACTAATCCTTAGCTATCTAGGGGATATTCTCACCTTTGAACATAGGAGATAACTACCTTTGGAGCTCATGTAAGACTCTAATCTTGTGTGTGTCCTCTACAACAAGTATCAGTGTCAACAACTGATCGATGAGTAGTGGTATCACTGAAAAACTACCTAATGGGTCCATCTCAAGCACTAGTCCCTATACTGACCCCTCATTGTTAGGTGTACAATACTTGTGGTCACCACCTGAATCCTGGATGGTTTCCAATGTAGAGGCATCCTGAAACAGATCAATATGAACCAAAATCAATAAATTTTACCTGGAGAGCTGACTCTGACTCAATAAGGACATGAGAACACTCCCAGTTTCTATATAATGCATGAAAGAAGTGACTTAATGTACCAAGTCAACAATCACAAGAAAGGGTCATAGTGTATGGATATGTCCGCTGCAACACCAACAATGGACTCCCCGATCCTGAATTTCAAACTCCGAACATTAAAATATTTTCCCCTAAACAAATCCACAATCTCTAGGTCCCTTGTGTATAATAGATCTCTTCTATTTCCACTCTCTCACAAACCATACTTTAGGACCCATGTTGTGACTACCCCAGGCCCTCCTCCCAAAGTCTAGGGGCTGGTGACTAGAACCAAATGCATTATCCCGCAAGTGGGAGTCCTTTTACCAAGTACATGTATGCATGAAAACACAAATCCCTAGCATAAAATGATGAAAAGAAAACATTAATGCCAATAAGATAACCACTGAGAGTAAAAAACAAAACAAAATGTAAATTGGCCATAATACAAGATCAAAAAAAAGGCAAGTATAAGAGCCTGAATTTCGTACATGGTAAACACATCCTTAAGGGAATGTGAAGGGATTTCCACCTGAATCCATAGATGTATACCATTTCTATTGGATCTCACTGGGAACCTTCGGGTCCCAGACCTCCAAGGTCTCTATCGAAGTGCCTATAATCAGGAAAAGACATGAAAAGTGCATGTGAATCCTGTGTAGGGGTTTCTAACACAATACTGAGTAATGACCTGAAAACACAAAGGTAATACCAAAAAGGAAAGTATTCAAAAAAAAATTGCTAAATCATGTAGGTATAATCTAATGTATGTAAAGAAATACTATCAGTCGTAAACACTGAACACATTAAACTGTCAAAGTACTCATCCACGATAATTAACTTTGGCCTGCAAGGTTACTAAGACCCACCCATAATTTATTCCTGCTGGGTTACCTCTACTTTCTTATCACATAGGTATATTGGGTCTCTTATACCTGCCTATCACATTGTCTTATTCAATCACATAGAACCACTTTTCATAGTCATCTAGTCATAGACAACTGTAGGATTCCCACTCGTAATGTGCATGATTCCAGGATAATCTATTCCCCATGCCCTCAGTCATATCTCAACATTCATGAAAAAAACACTTACAGTTTTTAAAATTTACCTCTTCATAATGAGGGTCCCAACACCGCAAATGACTCATTAATCAGACATGCAGTTTGGATGTTTTGAGCTTTTTTTTTGAATTGGGTCGGTTAGGTCTGAGCCCTGTCCAAACCATCTAGACTGACGTGACCCTATTCGATAGACCCGTTCCATCCTGGACTAAGGGACATGCCCATTAGGTCTGCTAAACCCAGCTCATTGGGCTATGGTTCCAGTCCATCATACCTCCCAGCGGCCCGGTCATCCTCCGGCTCGACCCACATTAGCTGACTGGTTTTCACCCAACCATCCCACTCAGTGGCCCTATCCCCCTTTGGCCCGGTCTATGTTGGCATGCTGGTGTTTTTATGTTGGAAATCTCGATGGATCATTTTCGTCCAAGCTATGTGGGCCTCTGTGTAGAAGTCGGTGGTTCACCATGTAACTGCCCAATCATCCAGCTAGAGCATGACACTCCACCACATAAGGTGGAATCCAGCCACTACCAGCCACTACTGGAGGCCCATATCTGACACTCTCAGTGGTTTTAACAGGCCCCTTTGTCATTGTCCATCGCGCCAGCGACCCTTTATGTCACCGCGTCACACCTATCTAGGGCTGTCTGCCACCTCCAGTTCCCATACTGGCGGTTGTTCACCAGGCCCTACCATCTCCCACAGACTAATAGCATGGGTTGACCTGCCGATGGGGTCACACAAAGACCGTTGTTTCCATTACATCATGAAGAATAGAAATTGAAAAAGTAGAGGGGAAGAACACATAAAGAACACATGAAGAATAGACCACAAATATTTTTTTAGATGTGATTCATCATTGTTAATGTATTAACAAATAATAGAATCATGAAACAGATCTAACTTCCCATAAATCCCTATAAGGAAAACCCTTCACGAATACATGATCCATCCTTGGTTCTACCTATTTGTGTGTTGATCCTCTTTCGTTGATCAAACCAAAGAATGGAGAATGAAGGAAGTCACATAAAATTAATCCTCTTACCTAGAGATTGGATCTATCATTGATGAAAATAGTTCATCATTGGTGGAAATCAAACCATGAATGTCCTTAATCCATCATTATTGGGGTGATCATTCGAAGGGGAAGGATATTTCTTTATGTTGTTAGTGATTTTTTATTCATGAGCACAAATCCTCAATATCCTTATAGTGATTACAAAATCATGCCAATGATCTTGTTTGACTGTTAAAAAATTAAATAGAGGGAAAACGTCTAGGAATTTCTATTATGCAGATTCATCTTGTTGTTATGTTATTTCATTTAGGAAATAATCAACATTTTTGTTACACTTCAGTTTTAGAAACGTTACACACATTCATTGATGAAATGAAACAGTAATCTCGATGATGTGTTGTAGTGAAACAAAAATTCAAAAAAATAAATTTTATTATTTTTATTTTATTATTCATTAACAAACACAAAAATAAACATTCACCCTCGACCCATTCCGGTCAAGGTTATGTCCTTTCTTGTGTAATGTTTTCATTCCCGACATAACAATGCCCTTAGATTTCTAATCAGGGCATCTATTTATATGATGACAATAGAGCACATTTGTGCCATTTTAATTAACTAAAAAATTTTATACATTTATTTTGGGCTCATTGGGCATCAAAATCATGTTCTTTCTTAGTGTCTGGTCTCAAAAAAATACCATATAATTTAAAATAAATTACATGGATTTTCTGGTACATTACAATTCATGTAACCAAATACAAGGAGACTGAGAAGAAAATATCTCCAGATATAATCATGAAACTGGATAATTCAGGTTCTCCCCTTATCCTATGAAATTTAAAAATTATGCATCATATACTCGGTTCTTTCCCCGGTCCCATCCTTCACACATCAAGTATGTATGTGTACCCAAAACCCTCCCAAATAGGGTGTGAGATATCACAAAGTTGGAAACCACCAACAATATCTATGAAAAATATAGTCTGTGTATACAATATATGAGGTTTGAAATATATATATATAATAGGTATAACAATATAAAAGTAAAGTTAATTGACCATGGAACAAGTTATAAATGTAATTTTATACTATCTAGTTATACAAGGATCCCTATACACAATAGTAATGGTCCCATAATCAAGTTAAGTGGTAAATAATTAACATATAATTGTGATAACATCCAGTCTATTTATAGTTACCATATACCCATACCAGATCTGTATATAAAAATTCAAAAATATCGAAAATGGCCTCACTGTGTAATCATGTGTATAAAATCCTTCATGTCCACACTTTATAACCAAAATTTTCTACAATTGTCATGTAGTGTAATGAAATATGTTAGAACACAAAGAGATGACTCCAAGGTATAGAAGAACAATTCATACACATTAGGTCCATGGAGAAACTTGATGGGAACTCGATTAGGACTTCAGTAGAGTTGATGAAGCATGTCAACGTACCATGTCCACTGCAAGTCACTAAAAACTATATCTACGGGGTAGTAAGGACCTTGGAATCCGACGAAATCATGATCTACTGATGAAATTGTTCCGAATCATCCATGACCGTAATCAAGAACCATGGAACCTATGGAATTCGGATATCATGAGATTATCTAAGGAATCATATGCTATTTCAATTAATCAATCAAACCATTCATAGATTTACATTTATTCACATTCTATTTGTTCATAAACCAAATAAAAATTCCCATATAAATATTTAAATCAATTCACTTCATGTTGACACATGGAAATAATGCATCAACTATATCCTAACATCTCAATTCAATTGTCATTAATTTATGAAGGCTCCCTCTAAAAACTGTGAGCACTAGAACAACCTGTAGGGTGGTATAAAGTATGTAATATACAACGGAACATCCCATGGGTTTACTAGGATATGGAAAAAACTATCCAATAGTCTCAAAGTTACTCAAAGGGAAACTTAACAGGTTCCATTTCATTTAATCAAAGCGTTTAGTTCAATTTTGGGGTGACAACCAAAATTTTCAGCATCCAATATCATGAAAATTAGCTCTATAAAACACCAATCATTTATAAAAAGGTATAAACCACCAAACATGGGTCAATAGTTGATACTATGACTTGTTTCAACCTTTGATTCTATATATATTTAAATAGAAATGAAGGCCTGAAAAAATTCCAAAATAGTAGGAGTATTTGATTTCACTTAAATAACTATATTGATATAAAGTCAAACAAATAATGTCACAATTGGAATGTAGAACATACTAGCACATATCTAATGAGGAAAAAAAATGTTTCAATCTGAGTAAGGAAGAGAAATTTGGATAAAGGCCTATGTTTGAGCACTAATTGTAGCTCCTAATGTGAGCTCGTTCCACTGGAAAAAAATAGAATAACGGTTTAACATAAAATAGAAATTAGGGGGAAATAGTAATTTCCCTATTAAAGTCTGGGTTACATGGTTAACTAAATTTTTAACCAATGTTTCACCATTCTCATTATAAAGGGGGACCTTGCACAACTTCATGAATGAGGTTTGAATAACTATGAAAAATCCATGAAACACCCCTATATTAATGGATTTAAGCATTTCACATGGTTTTTTTCTTGAGGTTTCAAGGTTTCCCCTGAAAAAATTATCCACATAATTATTTTTGATCATCCACACATGGATAGTAGTAGAAATGTGGCCTATCCTATATGATTTGTAGTAATAGTTTATCATTTTATATCTTTCGAGAATGTGGGGATCTAGGCTTCAAACAAGCCCCGAAAACCATTGATACTCCAAAAATAACATTAAGGACAAAAATTATGTAGAATACAAGGATTTCAACAATAAATATATATTCACATCATAATAAAAATCTAGATAATAAAAAAATGAATTATATATTGAGAAAAAATAAAAAAATTAAGTGATTGCCTAGGAAAAATGGAAAAAAAAATCAATTAAAAAAATGGATGGGAATACTTGTATCCCTATGTTATTTTTATTAGATTATTGTTTGAAATTTAAACTATATGGGCATTATAAAAAATCTATATCCTAAGGGGAAATCGTGTCAAGATAATTAGTAAGGTTTTGTGTGTAATGGTTTTTTTATTGATGATAGGGACACTTCAAATGATATATGAATGTTTTATAAAACTCTAACATTAATTATTATATTAGGCATGATAAGAATCATTAAATTGAGTTTAGATAATGTTAAATATTATTCATATTTCACAGTATAGGAATGAGTTACTATGGAATAAGATAATGACTTGTATTTAATGGCTTATGATGAGGGTGAATAATTAATGTTTTTAAGTATCCAAATTCATAAATTATGAAATATATAATTATTGATAAAAATAAATTATAATTAATGATTTGAAATAATATATTGAGTGGAACTGGTCACTGAGAAAAATAATTTAATGGGAAGGTTATATTTTATGATTTTAGGAAGATAAACCTCAACATGTTTCTGAGGATTATAAAATGGTGTTTAGTTTATATAAATTGATGATTGATATTGATATAGTAAATTAAATAGTAATGATGACCATAGAACAAATAAAGGATTTTATGAAAATGTTGTTTATGTTAACATTGATGGAGTTTATAACATTAGAATATCTATGGAACATGTTATATAATCTATCAGTATATTCAAGGACTAAGGAAGCATAAATTGTTTCGTTGATATTTTACTCTAATATTGTTTATTTCCAAGCATTAGGAGTATATATTAATTTGTTATTCACATATTTGGAATGTAACTATTATGAACTACTAATGATATTTAGAGTATTAATTTATGGTTTATTTAGGGACTTTATGTGGCCATGTTTATAAATAATGTATTTTGTTGTAAGGTTAAATATTTATGGAATTGTTTATGTTGAACATCATGTGAGTTTTTATAGATTAATATAACATCACCATATGAATATTTATTCATAAAATATGATTACTATTTTTTTTATGATAACTAATGATAACTCTAATTACTTATCATTCCATTTATGGATCTTATGATCTACTAGTACATTATGTATAACAAATTCACCATCATTTCTAGGAATATGAGATGTAGGGGAAGATGAATAACGAACAACCAATGTATGAAATTATACTTATGAAATAAAAATAAATAATTTATGTATATTTTATTATGTTCTCATCCTAGATTGGGAAATTTTATCCCAAATATAAGGGAATGTGAATGGAATTTTACTCCCTATTATCCTCATTTTTGTTAATACCAATGGCCTTTTTCAAACTTCTTTGGTTAATGGTTGGGGTTTTTATGTTTCTCTAGATCCCATAGTTTCATGTGATAAGTTAACTTTATCACTCTCTAAAATTATTTATCCTTTTCATCCTAATCCAATTGTTCACTTCTCACCAATGGTATACTATGTAGAAAACCGGTTATCAGTTACTTTAGGAAACCTTTATGTTACAACCTTCCTTTTTTATGGGATTTTTTATTCTCCATTTTTATGATTAGGGTTTCTATAAATTTAATTTAAATTGTTAAACCATTGATTCCCCAAATCAATTTTCGGGGATAAAATATTTTAAAGGGGGAAGAATGTGATACCTTTATATTTTTTGAAATTATTTTCAAATATATTTAATATTTTTTATAGTTTATGCTGAATTATGTTTATCTTTCATTACATGCATCTCTATTATTGTCTTATGTTACAAAAAATATTGTGTTTAACTTGTGTTAGATGCAACACTGAGATTAAATCAAACTTTTCATATTATTATTAAAATATTATTTAATACAGTAGTTATCACATAGACATTAGAGGTTATGACTAGGATTATCTAAATTATGAAAATATTTTTTATTAATGATGAATTACTTGGTGTCTAATTAAATAGAAATGAAAATTAGAACTATTTGAAAATAAATGAAACTTTTTCTAAGAAACTATTTATTTCAAAAAAATTGTTCTACAATAATTTTAAAAAAATTGTTCTTGTAAATAAGTTTGATAAAATATATATAGTATATATTCAATAAACTATTTTATCATCCCTCAAATGCGTTTTCATATTCATTGGAGCATTTATTTTAAAAATAATTTTTGAATCCATTATATAATTTATTTGAAATTATAAAATCCATTTTTGAAATTAAAATATAATGAATATAATGGTTGGAATTGTTTTTATTTTTTTGAAAGGTTTCAATTTTTCGATGAATAGTGTAAAATATTAAATTTTAATAGAAAATATTTATTTCATTTTAAAAATTTATAATGTAAAATTTTATTTTGATTCTATTTTAAATAAATTTTAGTCAAATTATAAACTATTAAGGCAAATTATTTCAATGGAATCAATTTTATATATGAAATTGGATCTAAAAAATTTGTAAACTTTAAAACAAATTTTCTTTAAATGCCCACTTTCTCATCGCATCCGTGATATAGTTTTTAAATTGAATTCATCCGCCTATGTGATTATCATTTGGATAAATTGATTGTTTATTTGAAATTAGTATATAATATACTATATAATAAGCATAACTTAATTTTCGACCATAATTATTAGTGAAAACAGTTAAAAATAAATTACTATAATTATTTTCAAAATGAGGTCTTTCATATTACTTTGGTTCGTATTAATATTAATTTTACACATATATTTGATTCTTTTATTTAATAAAATCTATTTAATAATCATAATAATTAATTAAAAATTGTCTAATCAATATATTTATATTTTTATTCTTGAAGGATAAGTTACCTAGGTAATTAAAAAAATACAAATCTCCTCGGAGAAAACTAAAAGGCATAAAATTTTGTAAACAACATGTATAAGTAATAGAATTATAAAAAATCTATTTATTTTTATGTGGTGGAGATTTAAATAATCTAAATAGACCCTACAATATATTATTACTTGATTTTTGTTGCACATGATTTAATGGAGACCTCCAAATAGTGAATACCTTTGGGTATTAACAAGAATTTCACTCTTCAATTATAAATGGGAACTCAATCTACCCCCCTTAATCAGACATATAAAGAAATTTTTATCAATAGAAAAATATGAATATCACATTCAACCATCCCTATCCACATCCTTGAATCCATATTCTAGTTTGAAATCTACCCTAGGAAGACATTTTTTCAAAAAAAAGGGGATACCCAAATAAGAAGTACTGTTTTTCAGCATGTATTATTATTTTATTTATTCTCTACCTCATTAAATTATTATTATAACATGAATATTTAATAAAATTAGAATATTATATATAATATGATTTTTTTATATTGTGTATATGACCTACACCTACACTCCCTTCTATCAAATGGGTTATCTAATCATCATTCGTGTGTATGACATATTGTTTCCTTATGAACTGATCTTGTTATGTTTTTCCATTAAAATCATTCAAGGTTGGACATAATGATGGATATATAGTATAAATATGAAATTAATGATTTAATTATGATTTAAAAATTATTAAATCACACATAACTTCACGAATTCCATTTTTGGTAATATTATAATGTCGGTAATGTGTACGACGAACTACCATCACATGAAGTGATATGGTACTTTCACACTTTAAATGGAATATATTAAAGATGGGGTTAAAAAATGTAATATATATGGAATAAAAAGGATAACAGAATCTTAATTTATACATAATTTAATTTTATTTCTTTCAAAATTATATGAAAATGTATACAACATTCATGCATATGTACAACATACCATTTCCATTAACGGTGCATTTCATTTCCGATAACTAAAATTAATGTATTTCATTATATAATTATATTCAGAATATATATGATATATATATATATATATATATTAATTATTTAGAAAGTTAATCACTGATTAAATTAGGAGGATAAAAAATATTAATTTAAAATATATATGGAAAAAATTAATTACTACCCAAAACATAACCTTAACAAGGAATTATCGATAAATGGGTAATTAAAGTGATAACATAATATATTATATGCTATGATATATATAATTATGGATTATTAATATATTTATAATGAACCTATACTTATTATATAGGAATTTTGACTACGTACGATGGGATTCAAGATTTTAGATATGGCATTTTCATCTCACTTTTCACTTTTGTGAGACATATGTAATATTCACCACATAATTCATTATATGGGGTATATTTATCCCATAAATGTATGTTATGATTCTTATCTTTAACAGTATTGGTGTTTACATGTGAATTTTAGGATATCTCTTGCATGGGGTTTACAGTTCAAAACATAAAAAATCAATAAGGGGTTGTTGTTTCAATTTTCCTTCTTTTAGACATAAATTATGTTATACACCTAAATTATTTCATGAAATGAATATAAAAACCCATTGAAATGTAATATAAAGAATATTTTCATCATCATGATATTTTATGTTCCAAATTATGTTATTCATTCTTATGAATTATAATTCAATGTTACCAAAATGGCCAATATTTAAATAGACTAGATCATTATGCCCAATAATTTTAAAAAATCTTGTCATTGCAGCGTCTAAGGTATATTTGGGATGTTTCTGAGTCTAATAAAGGATTTTTATAGGGATAAATTTTTTAAAGTAGCTCATTCAAGAAGAAATGCATTTATATGGTGATTCATTTTTTAGTCATACATTTTTTGTAGGTAGGTCATTCTTGAAGTCATACATTTCTATTAGTTGGTAATTTTTGAGATCTTGACATTATGGAATTAGGTCATTCTAGTGGTCATAAATTTTTGATGGAGAATATTTAGGGGGCCAAAAATTTCTGGAGGTATTTAATCCTTGCGGTGATATATTTCTAGTGATAATTCATTCTAGCAATCAGACACTTCTTGCATTGGGACATTTTTTAAGTCAGAAATTCTTTGTGGTAGGTCATTCGGGTGGCCAAAATTTTCTAGTGGCGAGTCATTCTTGCGAACTAACATTTAATGTGATATTTTATTCAAGTTGTAAGACATTTATGGTGGTAGGCCATTCTAGCCTCTAGAACTTTCTGGAGGTAAGCCATTCTAGCAGCTAGACATTCCTAGTGGTAGGTCATTCTGGTGGCCATATATTTCTAGTGTTCCAACATTTATGGAGGTGACTCCTGAATAATGCTTCCAATGTTTCCAAAATTTATAGATTTCTAATATTTAACATTTCATGGATGAAATTATTTTTAATAAATCACCTATTGTATTTTAAAACTATTTTAAATGTGATAATTCACATATTAATTTTCCTTAAAGTCCAATAACCATTAAAATCAATAAAACTCAATTATTTCATGATATTAGAGTTAAATAGACAAACTAAACCATATCTAATATTATAGTTTTGGACCTAATCATTCAAAATAGAATAACATTTATTCCTTATTTTGGTATTTCTTTCTTTTTATATGGGAGGTTTGAAATCCTTCATCCCTTAGATCCATAGAATGTTGTTTATACATTAGATTCAAGTTCCCCTAAAGAGATTCCCTTCTTTACACACACCCTATATTTTGGTGTGGGTAGTTTGTGTAAATATCTATTTTTACAAGTAGAAATCACCTATTTTATCCTATCTTTATTTCATATGGGATAGGTTACTATTAAAATCTCATGGGATAATAGTTGCATATAGCTTAAAATGAAAATTATCTGTTTTAATTGAAATGAAAAAATAGAAGGGGAATTCTTTTCATGATTCCAAGCCAGATTAAACTATCATCCCATGAGATAATAAGAGTAACCTATCCCACATGAGGATTATGATTCAATATTACCAAAATGGTTGATATTATAATATCCTTGAACATTCAGACCAATAATTGAAAAAAAATATTATCATTGCGGTGTCTGGGGGAAGTTTGGGCATTTTTTGAGGCTAATGGTATATTTTTGCAGGTGATAAATTTAAGGTAGAGGGTTATTATAGAGTTCATACTTCTCTATAATAATTTATTTTTTGGAGTCATACATTTCTAGAGGTAGGTAATTTTGGAAGTCATACATTTCTAGATGTAGGTAATTTTGAAGATTAGGAATTTATTGAATTAGGCCATTCTCGTGGTCAGAAATTTATGGTGGTGAGTCTTTATGGTGGCCAAAGATTTCTAGTGGTGTATAATTCTTATAGTGAGACATTTATAGTGATAATTCATTCTAATAGTCAGACACTTATAGTAGTGAGTGATTTTGGAAATCAAAAATTCATTGTGGTAGGTTATTCTAGTGGTCAATCTTTTCTGGTGGTGAGTCATTCCTACAAATAGAAATTTATATTGATATGTTATTCTAGTGGTAATACATTTCATGTGGTTGGTCATTCTGGAAGTTATAAATTTATTAAGGTATTCCATTATGGCAAGTAGACATTTTTAGTGGTATTTCATTCTGATGGTCATACAATTCTAGAGGTTAGATATTTAAGAAGGTGACCTGTGAATAATTCTTTCAATTTTTACAAAATTTACATATTTCCCATTTTAACATTTCATTGACAGAAAATGTTTTTAATAGCCCACATAATGAATTTTAAAACTTTTTCAATGTTGATAAATCTTATCTTTATTTTCTAAAAAGTACAATAACCATTAAAATGCATAAAATTCTTGTACATAATGATATTAGAGTTAAATAGACAATCTAAACCATATCTAATATTCTGGTTTTTGACCTAATCATTCAAAATAGAATATTATTTCATCCATATTTTTGTATGGGAGGATCAAAATCCTTCATCCCTTGGAGTCATAGATTCTTGTTTATATATTTCGTTCGAGTTCCCATAAGAAGATTCCCATCTATGCATACACCATATATTTTGGTGCAGGTAGTTTGTGTAATGATCTATTCTTCTACGAAAAAATTACTTCATTTCCAATTTATGTAAAACTTTTGGGATATGTTACTATTATTATCTTATGGGATGATAGTTTCATCTGACTTAAAAAATAGAAATAAAATGGTTTAAGTGAAATGGAATGTTGAAAGGGAATTATTTTCATGATTTTTTGTCTTTTTATTGTGATATTGATATTATCTATATTTATCAAGTCACTAATTACTATTAATTTCATTATCCTCCATTTTCTTTAATTTATCATATTTTTATTCCCATATTGATTGAATTTTTGGGACACCACCACAGATAAATGATTAACCATGTATATATGTATAACTAAATGAAATCCCTTGGATCTTATGGATTTTATTACAAATACCTCAAATAATTAAGTTGAATTAAATAAAATACCTCATTTATATTATAAAAAATGATTTAGTATGTTATGTGATATTTGTGTGGATACTTTTGTGTGTTGTGAATCATTTAAGATGGGTGTGGTGGTAGTTGATGTGATATGTAGTGGGGATTTGATGGTTATTTTAGTGTGGTTATTCTTCGGGGTTACGATGGTAGGTGTGTCATGGTTGTGTAGTGGGGCTACGATGGAGTTTGGCTACACTATTTTCTAGAGTTGTTATGTAACTATATTCATGATAATGATATGAATTTAATTCAGAAAAAATTATAATTCCTAAATTAATGGGAAGGATGGAGGTGCTGGAGATCACTTTTAGTTTGATCTAGGCCTTAACAGAGTACTGGGTATACTTGGTAGTTAGCTTGATTGGATTATTTTTGCATCACTTGTGGATGCTATACATTAGTGAACGAAAGGAGGCATATGTTTCATGGGCCAAATTCCTTAAGGAGTTCTTAGAAGAGTTCCTTTAATTAATCCCAAAAATCTATGAAGAGGTATGAGATACTCTACCTTCTTTAGTGGATTGTGTTTGTTCTAGAGCTTGGGATCAGGTACATAGAACTTCTATGATTTTCCCCAGATCATTTCCTAAATGAGGATACTTGGGAGATGAGTCATAAGGATGCACTATGTCCTTTTATCTAACATGCATGTACTACTTTTACATTACCTATATATGTAAATGTTCAAATGATTGAAGATGATATTAAGAAGATTCACTCATGATGAGGCATAACAGGATAGAGAAACCATTAGGGTTTCTTGGGGAGTAATGTTTTCAGTTGTAAGATTTTGACCTCTGAGAATTCAGGGGTTTGATCAGTAGAAACATGACCTCAGAAGATTCACTTTTGGCCATTTGGTGCTAGTTTTTTTCTGAAATATTCATGGGGGCTTCAGACTAGTCCTTTTCATATATAGGGTTCATATCCATTGTCGGTATATATACCCAGTGGATGCTCGATATATTTTTTGAATAGTTAGAATGGTTTGGTTCCAGCCTCAACAATAGTTACAAGTGAGATAGATTTAGGATTACGAGTAGCAGGCTTATGCTCATCTGAGAAAAGATGTGGTAAGTCAAGTTCAAACCCAGTTTTTACCACACCCTTAGGTATGTCGAGTTGATAATGGACTTATAGGTGTCAATCAGCAGAGAGGAAATGGATATGGGTATTATTAGTTGTATGTAGTGGAGATAGTGAAAAAGATTGGATATAGATCATTTTCGTTACGATCATTTTACCATGTATCATTTTTGTACCATTTTCAATTTAGGAGATTCAGTCTCCTTTGTTTCACCTATTACAGTATGTGCTTTGGTACTATATATATATAGGATAATCATTCCCCTTGTGTTTACTACACTGGTTGGATGCTAGAACAACATTTATGATGTGTGTCGGGGATGTGCACAGATGTTGGGGTAGCATCAATCTTGTGTGGACCACATATTACATCAGATACAACCATGTGATGTAATCCATGGCATCGAATTGTTGTATTATATTTTTCCTATTATCAATTTCATTTGGATGAGAGTAGTTTTCTCATATCTAAATGCCTGGGGTCTTGTTTTCATTAGTAAGTAGTGTTTCTGGGTGGGATTTCAGTGTCTGGAGCCCCTTCATTCTATGGTGGATGATATTTATCTAGAATCATAATTTATAGGCATAAAGTAGGCTCTAAATATTTCAATGAGTTCTTGTATTTTTTCCCAAAGGAGGTTGTGATACACACCCCTCTATGAAAAATCATGATCAGATAGACATTTATTAGGGTGATTCCTTTAATTTGGAGGTTCCGTATCGAATGGTTCATTCTAAATTGTGGGATTTGAGAATTAAGATAGATGATCAGATAAAATGGGGTTTCAACCAACCATGTTTATCCCCATGGGATGATCCAGTGTTATTCGCTAAGAAGGTGGATGGTAGTATGTTATTGTGCATAGACTACCATATGTTAAACCTTGTGACAATAAAGAATCATATCCTCTTCTAAGAATCGATTAACCTTTCAACCATTTGAATGGATCCAGTTGTTTATAAATGATCAATATATGGTTTTGATATCACAAGTTATGGGTGAAGGATGTAGATATCAAGAAGACTTCTTTCATATGTAGTTATGGACAATTTTAGTTTGTGGATACACCTTTATATGATATGAATGCACTATCCATGTTAATGGTGATTCTGATCTCTGTGTTCCTGGTGTTCATGGAATGTTTTTTCATTGTATTCATCAGTGATATACTGATCTAATAATGGTCCTATGTAGGGAATGTCAAACATATCAGATATATTTTATATGTTCCTCATCATCACTAGTTATATGGACTGTTGTTCCAATTGTATTTTTTTACACGATAAGTAAATTTCCATGGGTATTTTGTGTCTTAGAAAGGTTCTATTGTGGTGCCATCAAATGTTGATGCGGTTGATTCTTGGGAACTCCCAATAATATTATAAAGGTTTATAGATTCCATGGTTTAATGGGCTATTACTAGAGGCCTGTGCCAAATTTCTCTTAAGCTTCAACACTATTGAAAGAATTTATTAGGTTGGACCTATATTTTTTGTGGACTAATATGTGATATGAACAATTTTTACTACATAAAGGGGAATTTGATCAGCGGTCTAGTGATTCAGTTTCCTAAGGAAGGTGTGATGTTTTTGGTTTTCTGTGACACTTCCCATCTATGCTTTTGATGCATCAGGATTAATAAAAAGGCGGTAAACACTTACGAGATGTGGCTGTTATTCCATCAAGATAAAAACTATTTCACCCATAATATAGATCTAGAAGTAGTGGTGTTATCAATGATGTTGTGGAATAAATACATCATTGGGGAGTGCTTTGTGGTCTTCATGGATTACAAGAGATTGTGTTATGCCTTTTCTCAGCATGATGTAAATCCAAGACAATAGAGGTGGATGTAGTCTATTCAATACTATGATTTTGAGATCTAATACAAATCCTAAAATGGGAATGTGGTGGCTGATTCTTTAAAGATAATGTCACTAAATTTTTTTTTCATGAGGCTATAGATGCTTGGATATTGATGATCGAGTTCATAACCCTACACATAGATGTGAGGGTGGTTGATTTAGGAGGTTTAATGATTAAGATGATGGAGTAACATTATTTTATGTGAAATGATAGGTGGCTTAGTGGGAAAAAATAGAGGTTAATGTGATGTTGGATTTTTTGGTCTATGGTGATGCTCTGAAGGGAAGGTCAAAGGATGGTAATAATAATATTATGATTCATGGGATGATGTTTTTTCCAAAAGTTATGCATTATGTAATCCTTCATGTGTTTAAATTCTCCACTTTAATAGTATATCTAGGAGGTTCCAACCTGTACCACAGATTTAGGGCATAGTTTTGATGCCCTGGTATGAAAAGAGCAGTGGCAGAGTTTGTGGAATGGTGACTAGTTTTATAGTAGATAAAGTATGATCATAATATTCATTGATGTTTTTTGCATCCCGTGCATATTATAAATTGAAAATGGGATGATATCTCAATATATTTCAACATACTCTTACCCAAATATTAGGTAAGAAGTGATTCTATTTGGGTAATTGTGGATCAGTAGTTGTGATCGGCTCATTTCCACTTGATAAAGGAGTCATAAATTGTGGATGGTTTGGAAATAATGTATTATGATGATGTGGTGTGGTTTCATGGAGTCCTAAGGTCGATTGTATCAAATCATGATTCACACATTACATCAAAATTATAAATGGGATTTCATATTTCTTTTGGAACTTAGTTGCACCTAAAACATCTTTTCACATGTAGATGGATGTGAAAATTTAGTGGAATATCCATATGTTGGGGGATATGACGTGGGCAGGCATACTGGAATTCATTATAACATGGTAATGACACCTTACCTTGGTTTTTATTTCTTATAATAACAATAATAACGCATTCGTTGTCCTGAACCCATTTTGGGACTTTTATAAGGGGACATTCCATTATTTTTATGCTTGGAAGTGGTTTGAGAGTAATATTTCACCCCATTTTTGGGTCCTTTAGGGTGTTGGGGTGTATTGGTGGGCTGGATTACTAGTTTTAACTTCCACAATAAGTGGAACCAATACGTGATATCATACATGTATCTCAACACTGATAGTGTCTTCACGATGAATCCAATATTATTAAAAATGCAATGTTGGATATTGAGGATGATGTGACATTCATGGACAAACCAGTGGATATCCAAGACTTTATAGAGAAGTTTCTATGAGGATGGGCCATTCCCTTGGATTTTGTGCTATATATGTAAGGTGTAATTGAAGAGAGTACGTGGGATCATGAAATGAAAATTAATTCTTAGTACCTTGAGTTTTTTTGATTTTCCATGGTATTTTTTCCTATGTGATGTTCTATTTGTACTGTTGTGGCTTATGAGATAGGTTGTTTTACATTAATGTGATGTTTGATAATTTTATGATATGTGAGAAAGGGAAGTATTGATTCATAATCGAAACACTTTATAATACAATGATATTAAATATTTGATGGAGAGTTATTGCCACCCACAAATTAGAGTATCATGACACTCTAGATGGAATTCATTGATTCCTATGTTTCATGAAATATAATTTTTTCCCTTTTCTATGGGAGTTTAGGATTGAATGTTTTTTGGTAAAGTAACATTAGATGTAATAAGAACCTTGAGATGTATCTCGAGGGACAGTTGTTTAGAAACATTCTATCATACCTTTCAATATGGTTTTGAATTCTAGAGGATTAGAATAGTTTGTGAGGTACCAAATGTAATCGCCAAGACCCTCTACCCAATTAAAATTAAAAATAATATAACTTTGGAGCTATTAGGGGGATTCTTTGGTTCTTTTTTAGGATGAATCTTGCTTTTTGATGGTGGGATACTTCTTGTGGTAGGTTGTTATAGTGGTAAAAAAATTATTGGCGTGATTCATTATGGAGGTCAAAAAATTTTGGCGGTAGTTCATTCTGGTGGTCTGAAAATTCTCATGGTAAGTCTTTAATGGAGTTAGAAATTTATGATGGTTATATATTTCTATTAGTAGTTTATTCTTGTGGTTTGAAATTTTAGGAATTGCATCAGTATGGTGCTGAAATATGTCTAGTAGTGAATTATTCTATTATTTTGGAATTTATAGTGGTAGTTCATTTGTTTGATAAGACATTTATTGTGGTGATTCATTCTCGATGTCAAATATTTATTATCGTAGTTAATTATGGTAGTTATATATTATTTCTTTAGTTCATTATAGCATTTAAGAATTTCTATAAGTTGGTAATTCTGGTGGTCATAAATTTCTATTGATATGTCATTCTAGTAGTAAAAAATTTCTATAGGTTTGTCAGCCTGGTAGTAATACAATTCTAATGGTAACTCATTAACAGGGATTCATGTGATTCCAAAATTTATATATTTTCCATATTAATGTTTCATTGTTGAAAATTGTTCTAATGTCATGATTAATGAATTTGTAAGAAGTCTCAAAGGTTATAAATATATCATCATTTTTTTAAAAGTTTGAAGAAATATTAAATATTTTAGATGTATGGATTTAATTATATATCAATTTAATGTCCAATATAAATCATTTCTAATCCATTGGTTCTAGATATAATATTTTAAAAGAGATGATCGTTTCATCCTTATTTCATTTTTTTCATTTTATTAATAGGTGAGGTTCCGATTCATTTTTCCCTTAGGGTCATAGAACCTTGTTGCTGATGTTGGTCTGAGTACCCCAAAAGAGGTTCCCTTCTGTGCGAGAACCCGCTGTTTTGGTGTAGATAGTTTTTGTAATGCTCAGTTATTCTAAGTAGAAATTTATTCATTTCTCCATTGTATGTAGCATGTGGCATGGGTTACAGTTTTTAACTATTGGTATTATAGTTTCATCTAGATTAACAAATATAATAAACTAGTTCAAGTGAAATGGAAAGGGTTAGGGCAATGCTTCATATACTAGTATATCTTGTGATTGTGATATTGAGATTATCTATGTTTGTTAGGTCACTGAATAACATGGCTTCTAGTATCCCTTATTTTTATTGTTTTCTTATATTTTTTGATTCCATTGCATTGTGAATTAATTTTAGACCACCATAAATAAATTTTTATCCATGTAAATTTGGTTAAAGAAATGGATGGCTTGTGTGTTAGGTATTTTGTGAAAATAAAAAAAATAACGAGGAAGTGTTAAATTTAATGTCATATGCCTAATCTGGAAAATGTTGTGGAATGATCGTTGATATATTTATTGATATTGTTATGTGTTGTGGAATGGCTATGAAGGGTTAGGGGGAAGTGTATTTTATATACAGAGGGAATTTGATGGTTGTGGTAGTGTGGTTATACTGTGGTAATGCGATAGTGGTTGTAGTGTGGTTGTGCAGTGGGGCTACGATGGTTTTTGGTTATGTTGGTTTCCCCTAGTAGTTATAGAACAAAATTTAGGATAATGATATTAAATACAATGTTAATTAATGATGAATTTATAAATTATTGACTGCTGGTAAAGTGAAATTTATTGACAATATGAAATCTGCAAATTGGAAAATTTTGGTTTTTAATGTGGAAGGTAAATTGTATATTTTTTTCTTGTGTGGGGTAATACATTTAGCTTTGGTTGAAAAGGTGAAGTATCATTGCAGATGTTTTATTCCTTGGTTTTGAACAATTTGGATATGGATTATGTGTTGTTTATATATATATATATACATTGTATATTCCTTATCATTTCTATGCGCGCCCAACCCACGTCAATCACCAAGTGTCGAAACCAAATGTTTATGGGGTGTTTCTACCAAAACCTAAGAGGGAGGATGGATGGATGGTTACCTTCTCTTTACCACACCCTCATTCTAGTGGTAGATATATTCATTGGGTTTTATGGCCAGAAGTTAAAAATTTAACTATATACATGTGATGGGATGAGTATGGGATGGTCTAGGTTTCTTTGAGCAAGATGTGATGAGAGATATTATAGTGGGAATCGTTCATGGCAGTTTAATGTAACAATATTGATGTACATAATTTTCATGATACCTTACTACAATAGTTATGAGATATGATGTGTTTTCCTAGGTGTATATTAGATGGATGTGTTGTGATGTTATCCAGAATTTGTGGGAGCACAAGGAAGTAAGACATTGTGGTGTGAGAGCATGAAGTTTGTGGGAAATAGGTGTGGGATAACCTCTCACCAATATTCCTTATGTTATATTATTATAATTGGTTGTGTTATTTAGTGAGTAATCCTTGATTTGGTTGGGGTTTTGGTTAGAACACGTGTATGGGTTTTGTTTTGTTATGTTGTTTTTATCATAAGTGTATTAGTATGTCCTTTTCACATGTGTATGAGAGACATTGGTTTTCTTTCTGAGTATACATGTATTCTCACCCTATTTATATAAAAATTATTTTTAGGTTTCTAGAGAGAATTCATGGACCATTATGTACATTAATTTATTGAAAATTTGAATAGTAGCTGTGTCGACGCTTTATCATTATTTTAGAGAATTTTATTTGGAGAATTTTATATGTATCAATTTTTTATGCATGTATTTAGGGATGGTTTGGATTTATGTTTTATTATTTCAGGGAGTTTATTGTCATATATTCATCTTATCTCCCAATAATATAGTATTATAGTGGGTAATGACCTCTATACATGATATTTTTATACCCTCAGTGGTAGTTGTCAACCTGGGGTTTACTAGAGCTGGGACATGGGGGTCATTATCACTCTCCTCTCATTGCAGGATCTATGGAGGGAGGGGGTTCTGAAAAATATTGTATGTTACAATCTCATCATTTATCATGGTTATATATGATTAAGTCTCCAATATAAAAATATCATGACCTTTCTATCAATATTTCTCAGGACTTTTATTCTACTATAGTTACACGTGATATCTTCATGTAATGGCACCATTTTCTACTCTTTAGTATATATGATTATAATTAAATTTTTTTATGAATATAATACATTTTTCCCTTTTTGGTTGAAATTATTTTTTCTTCCAAATCCATGTTTTCTAAAAAAATCATAAAATTTTTTAAATGATATTTGTAGATAATTTTCTAGGAAATAGATTTTGAGGATATTTTATGATTCATAGGTGATTTAAATTATTTTCAAATACAACTATATATGTTTTCAATGTTTTTTTGAATGATTTTTTTAAAAAATATATTTAATATAATTTTTAATAAAAAAATTATAATTTCGATATGAAATTTTTGAAATGATTTTCAAAAATTCCATTATATGTTTTCATGTTTATTTTCCATGAAAAATATTTTTTAAAATTTTTTATTTCTTAAAAGATTATTTTTAAAATGAAATTAAAATTTTATGAATTTTTTTAATGATATGATAATGGTATTTCTAATAATAAATATACAAAATCCATATTTTTCTTATGATAAAATGGGGGTAATTTATAACGATACCTTCTACATTCTTTGATTAGAAGAATTGTATTTTTTTAAAAAGAGATTGTTATGAAATTAGTTTCATTTCCTTAAGCTTATAATGATTCGAAGATATTGACATGAAACACATTTATTTTACATTTTTTAATCATCATATAAAAGAATAATTATTGTTTTTAGGAGTTTTATATTGAATTGTAGTCTCTTTGTACATTAATAATGTAGTGTTTCTTTGAAATTATATATATGATGGTGCATCCCAAATAGCACTGGGTAATCCCGTTATAGCTTATACAATGAGATGTCCTAAATACCATTTGGTAAGCCTATTATGTATTATACGATGGGGTGGACTAGATTTCTCTAGGTAAGAATATTTGATCTTTTATGATGCGGTGACCAAGACAGCACCAGGTGATCCTGTTATAGCTTATATGATGGGTGTGCAAAGATATAGCTCCAACACATTGGGTAAAGCTTTATTTCTCATGAGATAAAATTAGTAAACAAGTTGATGGGCTTGATACATAAAGGGAATCATATGTTTTTGTGTAAATAATAGTAAATATTTGTGTTCTAATCCACAATGGGAAGCAGTTGTGTCATGATCAACTATGGGGAACAACTTTGTCCTAATCCAATATGTTGATGGTCATGGTTTTTAACCATGACACGTGAAATGGTTTTATATATTTATGATGTTTTACCAAATTTAGGACATGTTTTTATTGTTCATTATAGATTTATATTTATTTATCACCCTTTTGAATGATGTTTTTTAAAATTATAATGTTTTATTCTATGATCATGTTTATGACCCCTGAAATTATTAGTATAAAAAAATTAGAATATTATGTTCTTTATTTTGGAAGGAACTGATCCATTACATTCCTCATGAATATTTTTTTAATTTAATGAATATTTATTAAAAGTTATATAATATCTATGTGTGAGAAGTATGAGTTGCAATAATATAAACATTTAAATCATCAATTTAAAAAATATTGTTTTTTGTTAGGAGTCAACGAAGATGAAAATAATCAAATTTAGCTTTCTTGTTTGTAAAAAAACTAACATGGAATCAAATTATATCTTAATGAACTAACATATAAGATATAATAAATTTGTTTTTATGTTACAAATATTATTAACTATTTAAATTTTATAGATACCAACACCTCTATTATAAATCTAGTTCAAATAAATAATGAATACAAACATACAATGTTGAAAATATGTGAAAATATCCAATATTAATTCGTATTTAATGATTTTAATTTATTATTATAAATGATTATTGTTATTAAAAATGATCTGTTATAATTATTTAATGAACTAAATATAATTTTTTAGTATATTTTGTGCAAGTAACTAACTAATCTGAACCAAGGTAACGGTTTCTATATCAAATCCTCTTATTGAGACATATTTGGTATTATGAACCTAATTTAATTTATTTCAGATATATAATAACTATTTGAGATATAATAACTTTAATTATATTTTAATAATGATATTTTATTTTTAATTAAAATTCCATAATTTTGTGGGTTCTTTATTACATTTTCATGAATGTCCTAATTGTTTTTTGTCTCAATTCATATTTTTTTAGACATGATACATATTATGAACCATGATTAATTGGTATGGTTTTATATTTATTTACTAACCATGTATTTTATATAAATTATTTACTTGTAAATCATGGGATAAACTAATACAAAACATGATTCATTCTTCAAATGAATTTTTGATGGACACGTTATTCTTTTCATAAGAGTTTTTGGTAACATAAATTTCATTCATTCAGTTATTATAAATAAATTGTACATATTTCATAAATTTATTTTACATTCTACCATGTTATTTTATAATTTTTTATTATATTATTATAAACATTTTTATCACATAAATGTTTTTTCAATTTTTTCATGTTTTATTGAGTATGTCCCCGTAATGGATATTGATAACTAAAATCACTATCAATAATTTATAATGATTCATATTTAACTCTTTCATTCCATGATTTGGTTCTCATATAGTAACATTTTATTTTATTTTATTTTTTACATTCTCAATTGAAATTATGTTTAAATAAAAATGAATATTTTTTTTACTTTTCTTAAAATGTTATTTTTTTAAAAACATTTTATGGAAAAAATAAAAATTATTTTTTCTTTCACTATAATATATTTTATATTTGTATAATCATTTCTACATTATAAAATATATGTCATTTCAAGGATCCACCAATTTTGAATCATTTAAAAAAATTGTTCTTTTGATGGGATTTCCCTTACCATTTAATGTTATCATTGAATGTGAGATTAAATTTTTTATTTCCAAATAATGTTTAAATTTTTTTCTAAATGATATTTGAAGTGTTTTATTACATATAAATTATCATTTTCAAAATATTTTACACAAACTAGGTTTATGATTCCCTTTTTATCCTCTATTAGATATATATATATATATATATTAATTAGGTTTATTGAACTTGTTTTATAGAATAATTTTTTTTCGTGATACATTATTTTGTGATGTAGTTAGACGAATTTATTATTATAAATGATTATCTCATTTTTTTAAACAACCTCCTATATTTAATTTTTATTATCAGAGATATGTCCTTTTCCAACTATCTACCCTTTTTTACTAATGGATTGTGAAAAAGATTATACATTATTGACTAAAGAAAATACTCATTTCCTATATGGTGTGTACATCCTATTTAACATATATAAATTAGAATATATTAACCTTGATGGAATACATAGTTTTTGAAATGGGGAAATGTATTGGTGTACCCTATATAATTATTCAAATATGGATATTTTTTATCATGTTTACAATATGTTTCTGACCAACCACCATCATTATATTTAGGGTTATGATCATGTAATCTTATTTGTTGGGATGGGGGAATGTATTGATGTATTCTATGATTATTAACTTCTTTTAAATTTTGATTCTATTTTCATATTTTATCAAGTAAGAATATACATTGTTAATGTTATAGAGGTCTTGATAACATTTATTTTGAATACATTATAATTAATTTTAAGATAGGTGGGGCTTAGAATTATATACCCCCTAGATGCATCTATGGGTCTCATTGAAAAAACTATGTAGGATTTTGATGTATACAAATCCCCATAACAATATAGTTTCTATAAATAATATATTGAAAAACTAATTTTGATGTCTCTTATTAGGAATTATGTATTTTCCCCCATCCTAGATCGCTCTCATGTGGCCATACCATTATTGTTACTAGACATAAAGCATACCACCCCATATTCTATAGACTAATGAATACTAGTATCGGTGTAAAGAACATAATTGGAATATTATAACCCTGTTATATAATTATATTAATAGCTGAAATAATTTCAGATTATCCAAAATAGATGACATAAGACAATAACAACAACTAAAATAGAGAGTGAAGGAAACGAGTCAAACCAAAATTATGAAACATTTTGTAATTATAGGCTAGATTGTAGTCAATTGTCATGATAAATTTAAAATAAATAAATTAAAAAACTTATAAATGTTGACACCCAAGGCCCTAGACCTAATCACCATAATGGTATTATGTCCTAGATTAAAACAATCCAATATGAAATAATAAACAACAAGGTCTTAATGCCTTGTTCGGACCTCCATCCATGTAATAATATTGGGTACCAAATTGTATAATTAAATAGGGTGACGATATAACCCACCAAGTCAACACCACCATCTATAAACAAAACCATCTTGATCAAAATGGAATTAAATAAAGTGATTAATGAGATTATAAATTTAACAAATAATAAAATAGAATAATTAAAATTATTTAGAAACAATCCATAATGTCTATGAGGATATATCATTACCATTCTATCCCCACCCACAAGAACATGGCATAATAACATAATCAGGGAAAGCCCTATGTATAATATTTTTCAACATATGTGTTCCAATCTCTATAAGAAATATAACATAACCATACCAATAACTATAATAATTATAACATCGATTAGAAAATACTTATAAACATTATATCATAATTAGGACATTCCCTATAATCAATACATCATAACCAGTCCAATTCGTATAATAATTGCGACATAACCAAGAGAAACCTCATAAGCCTCACAACATAATCGGTCTAAGACCTATAAACATTAACTCATAAATGGAATAAGGCATATACAGATTATAGTATAACTTGTCCAATCACTATAAGCATTAAATAATAACCTGGAAAAAACCTATATAAATGATAGTATAACCAGCCCAAGAGCAATAAGTTTTAATACATATTTAGGTAAGCCCTACAATCATTGCACGATAAGAATAATAATTCCTATAAACATTAAAGTATAATGGTGGAATCCCTATAAGAATTATAGTATAAGATACAACAAACATAAATATAGAAATAAGAATAGAATGATTCATAAAAAAACAAAAAGATCAATTCCTTGAGTTACATTTTATCTTTCAGTTCCCTTTAATTCATCAAATTATTTCATAAACCCTTAACATGATAATGTACAAAACCATATGATTTATATATATATAAATAGTCATTTCAATAAATAAGTAACCCATTTCCGAATGTTACCTTATCAAAAGAAATCACCTAAGGTCACATGTAATTATAATTAAAATGTTAATTAAAAATACAATTCATTAATGTTCAATGGTATACTCACATAAAGGGTGGCCACAAGCCAGGTATTAACAGTTATGGATCCAAATAGATCAAATTAGTGGTAATAAATTATTATTATCATCCATTAATACGTTATTTAACATTCATGTTTTGTTGGTATGATCGTATAATATTTAACTCTCTTAAAAACAGTAATGGAAAATGTGGAATTGTTCTAGACCACTTCAATTTAACCAGAAATCATATAATCACACTCCATAGGGATATAAAATGAAGAAATAAGTCTAATTATAACAAAAATGAAAACATAAAACTAAATGTTATAACTGGATGTTTCGGAGAGATAATGATTCTGAAATGTTACCTGGATTCACCCAAAGGATTAAGAGAGGAGGTTGTATTGCAAATGAATATAAAATCATACACACAACATGGTTTAAATATTCCCATAACATGATTTTTTTATGATTTGAACCTGTTTTATTATGTGAATTTAATGATGTATAAGATATGCCATAAAATGAATCACACTGATTAAAAATAATCATGATCGGCCGTTTAACAAAATGAACCAGTTTCACAGAGTAAAAAAATTTCATGCTCTGAACCAGTTCATGAAATGTACATGGAGACATATTCAGGTCCTATAACGTATTCACAACATGAAAGTGTCCCATAGACAGATCAAAGAAAAAATTATATTATAATTAAAAACCACCTTTGATTCTTTCAAGTCCCATTAATATACTTTTATGACCCTTTAAATATATATATATCATCTCAATTTATTCAAACATACATATATCCCTGAACATTATGTCATTTTCCAATGAAAAAGTTCAAAATACCCAATGAAATGGTTCGACCAAAAATGATTAAAGATGAAAATAATCCGAACTAAAATATGTACAACCAAAACTCAAAGAGGGAAATACCTAATAGAGCCAAGATCATACAACCACCACACCATATAACAGATTGACCCTATGAAAATACCATCATCTTTGAGAGTTTTCATTGAAAAGGTATGGCCACTATGTTCACATATCAGATTCTCCCTCCCCATTCTCGTCTTGGACATAGCAATGATGTCACTACACGTGAACTGAAGGTATAGTCTAACCCTAAAGATACTTCTCAATGTGACCTATAATCTATATCATATGATACTCAATGGATGCATTTACACCATGATCAAAATCATCAACTTCTACCATATTTGAATGTTAATGATGAAATATCTAAAGATTTTTATTTGTGAAACATGTCAGGCATGGAACTCATGATCTGTGTAAGGGACAATCATTATGCCACTAGACTAACACACCCCACTAACTAAAATAGCCCAAAAATGGGTGCATTCTTTCCCATTTTTCTGGTGTGTCTTTTTATTATCCTTGGAAAACCTAATGGATAATATGATGACCTAAATTAAAATATAGAGGTCATCTCTATTGGTTTTTTTAATATTTCTACCTAATCTATGCTATCATGAATCTCTTCTTGTTCAGATGAACCTACTCAGACAACTCAGTCGAAATACTTGGTTCACCAAGTACTCACTAACATGCCTTTAACCAACAAAAATATGAACGAAATGTCCAAAAATATAAGGAATTTAATGGTTCCAAATGTATCGATACCTAGAAGCTATTATTATTCAAATACTATCGATGTTCTATATTCTACTACAACAAACCAACAAAATACAACACACCAAATCATAACATATCATCCAAAATCTAAATCATACATTCAGATTGGAAATCATTCTATAGTTGTAATGATGTACTTAGAAGAAACCTCAATCCCATAACCTTCTAAATAACCATCAAGGACTGAGACAAAAAGTTAGGCTCTCTATCAAATATGATAATTATCATGAAAACATGGAGTCTAACTATATCCCACTTGTACAAATTACACAGATCAACAATAGTGTTGGTCTCACTAATGGTAACATATTATTGTACCTATATTATTCTATATAGGATCACCCATACTATATCATTATTAGGAAATTTCATGGGTATTCCCCTTATGAATCTATAGTGACATGATCATATTACCATTGAGAGATGGGATGATGATTCCAAATCCCATCATGCCTTAGATTTTTGTCGTTCACATAAAAAGGTGAAGAATATAGCCATGAATACAACTCCCACTTTCTACATTCTTCTCCAAACGAACTATATATGGAGATCATAATTAATAATTGTACAACCTTGGTGTGTCACCCATCTAAAATCTTGAATGTCTCTCATCATCTCATCACAAAATCCAGTATGAACCTGTAATCAACGACAATAAATATGGTAATTGATACTTTTTTGAGTGAATCTTAATGGAGACTCCCCACTATATGATTTATTCTTTAGAGCTAGTCCCTCCTTATTATATCTAATAACAGCATTAATCTGGTCCTAATGAATGGGTATAATGGATCTTGAATTAAATATTTCACTTCCCTAAGAACCCAAATATTATATATTCATATTTAAAATATTTTGCATTATTTTAAACTAATAATGGGACTCCATAAATTCCTCCATCTGTATATTTTGTATTGGTTAATCGACAAGGATGTTCCCTATATTTGGTGTATAAGCCAATAATATATTAAAAGTATAAAAAAACTAAACCATCATACACTATCATCGGTTTATTCCCATCTAATAAAAGAATAAAATGAGGCTCTTATTGTCTATATATACTAACAACCTCACACCAAAAAGAGAGTGTCTCTAGAATCTAAAGAAATGTAACACTACTACTAAATCTATACCATGAGTAGGATAATTCCTCTCTGGTGGACTTAGCTATCTGAATCTATAAGAAACCACTCGATACTCTCGTATCAGAACATCTTCGAGTCTAACTCATGAAGTATCATAGTACATGGTATATGAATTTCCATGAATAGTTAATGTGCAGATCTTTATAAAGGCAACCTTCACTAAATATATATCTCAAATGAATCTGACCATAAAATATTCACCCCTTTCAGGTTCATAATTTATATTTTTGATTCAATATTATTTATTTCCTAGATAAAAAATGATAGAAACCTACTAAACATAGAAAAATCCAAATCATAAATACATTCTTGGGTTTCTCCGAAGGTTCCGTTACTACAAACTTCTCTTGGTTCACAGACACTCTAGAAATGGATATTACATG
The DNA here is from genome assembly GCA_963277665.1 of Viscum album. NCBI lineage: Eukaryota > Viridiplantae > Streptophyta > Magnoliopsida > Santalales > Viscaceae > Viscum > Viscum album. The sequence goes on from OY728120.1 coordinate 868,385,092, forward strand.
CCCAAAGTAGTTTCCTTTATAAATTCCTAAACTATATTTTTTATGCATGATGTATATATGCTTCTCTCTAAATGTACTCATGAAATTGTCAGGATGATGGGCATGAACATATTCTTTTTGGGAGTACTCTATTATTTTATCGATGAAAACAACCCAAAAAAGATCCATAAAATGATGAAATATATATTCCATCAAGTCCATGAATACCACTAATGCATTCTTCAGACTGAACGTCATCACCACAAACTCACACAAGACTTATATACTCTTAAATATAGTCTAAGGTATACATGATGGTTTTATTTTCAAATGATGATACCTTGATCACAAGAAAATCTTAGAGAAAATCCATGAACCTTTTATTTGATTGAATATATCATCAATGTGGGGAAAGGGATTACATTTTTTTACTATAATGTAGTTTAATCTCTCATAGTGCACATAGAAACTGAGTTCCCTATAATACATCTTGGGGAAAAGAATAGGATAACACCATGTTGATGTAATAGGAATTATAAAAACCTTAGCCTCTTTATCTTCCAATTGAATCATCAATTCCTGATTCTCCCATGGTTCCATCATGAAAGGTGGGATAGAAACAGTCTCTTCCCTCGACACCAAATAAGCGATGAACCCCATCACTAGATCCAGTGGTAAGCTATAGATATTTCTAGAAAAGATATTACAAAAATAGTATACGACCATAGTAATATTAGCATGCCTAATTCCACAATCACATAGATAAAGAACTGATATTTAATCCATGATAAAATCCAATATACATTACAATGGAATTTCTATGAAATCCTGAAGATCCTAGACACCCTAGGGAAAGTTGATTCCTCTATCTAGAGATAGGAATGTAACTCTCCTCCAATAATAGTGGATTTGATCTTGGTAAAAAAATGATAATATATACATATAATCATATCAAAACCTATCATTTATATCATATGATGTCCCCAAAAGTACTTGTTACCACCAATTTCAAGAGAACATTCTTATAACCACTTGATATTCTCTAGCCACACTTCCAATGGTGTGTTAATTGTTAAGACACCATCATTGATTTCCATAAGCAAGACCAAAATTATTTTTAAAAATAATATGACCTAATGTAATGAAATTACCATAAATAAACATCAATAAAAATTGTAGACGATAAAATAATCATACTTATTATGGTAGAAAAGCATACTTTCAAACTTTCCAGAGTAGACTACATAATATATAGCTGACTGTCCCCTATAACCTAGGATCCGGTCTGAATCCCCTTTGATTCTCAATATGGATTGTACTATGAATCCTACACTGGGGTACAACATCCCCTGTGACTACTTTAATGTCTAGTGGAACTCCATATATCAGTCAAATTAGGGGTAGTTGAGTGATTCCAAGACTCTAGTAACTATCCTAATCCCCATTCACTATCATAACACTAAATGCGGCTAGAAAAGAATTATATGTATCACATGACACACAATATTGACACTCCAATGTAGTTTACAAACACTATAGATGCTTATGACCGAACCTCCCACACCGATATCACAATATTTTGACATTTTCCTGAGATTTCGTCTCATATACCAAACTACTATTTCCTCTATTTCATTGGAAAAAACTATAATATAATTACTTCATGCCACCAGAAGAATTTTTCCATGTCATCCATGATAAATTAGCATGGATTTTACTTGGGGCCTCGCATAGATTTCATTCCATGATAAGATCATGATTCATCATGTTTGAAATTATACTCAAGGAAAATAATTCCCCTCTGACCTGATCATATAAAAAATAGCATCATAGAAATTCCTTCACTAGAAGTTTCATTAAATTCTACATTTGATGAAATGAATTGAATAATAGTGAAATATCCAATATAGTTAATCCTTAACATTCCCTCCTACATTAGGTGAATGAAAATTCTAGCCTTCCCATCCATTAAAATTTCATGATACTGCTGGATCAAAAACATTTCTTCATTGTCCTACTTGGTTAAATCCTTTTATTTCCTAAATTTATCTTTAATTTTACACTAATTCTTATTATGTTCATAATGATTGTAGGTAGTTAGATTCTGCCTCAGATTTACAGGTTACTCAAGGTTGTTGAAGAAAATCTAGAATGATGTGATCCAAAAATCATATTCTTATGCCCCTCCAATTATAGTTAACACTGATGGATATGGTAGATAAAAACCTATCGTTCACTCATACATAAAAGATATATTGTGAATAGTACCCATTTCCATGGATCACATGACCCTCAAGAAACTTTCATGAAGATGAACATCTATATGATCCTCAAGAGTTATAGGATGATTTGGTTTCGATGTGTTAGGTGTGTGCTAACTTATGATATCCTGATTCTAAATTAGAAGATGAAGATGATTAATTTTATTTATAATAAAAATTCACTCCTTTTAATAGTGGAAACATCATGGTTAGCCTAAATAGTTAAAAAAAGGGAAATGTTAACTTATGGTATCTCTAAATGTGGAATTAAAAGTGAATTGATATGACATAATACTTCTTTCATTTTAATTATCAAATTTAACAGGGATCCCACTTCACATTCCATACATGAAAATAAATCAAATCAAATAAATATGCTTATATCATGAGTAATTAATTTCAATACATAACTCCGTGTTCTTATCACAATGCATTCATACTTATCTCATGCCCAAAAATTCCAAGAATATTAATCTCAAGAAACAATAACATCACACAACATGTGAATCATCCATGTTTAAATAATATTAACTATTACAAATGAACTATGTGAGTAGTAATCCCATCCTTGGGTACTTAGAATTTACACTATACATTGGTTTGAAACCCCCATAGACAAGATCAATACAATGTCACAAAAAATCATAATATTTTTTCTACTGTTTGGTAAATGAAAATGTAATAGAAAATTAAAAACATACATTATATGATACTACTTTTTATCATACCGCAACCCAACACTGTCTTACATGGCCAAAGTAGGACAAATACATGACCTCAAGAACAACTCCACATATTCTATAAGCTTCAAACTAGAAGAATGGGTTTGAAGAACATAGTGGAGAGACTATATCACATGATGTATAATCATAATAACAAAGGAAACAATATCAATGTAATGGATATAGTAGAAAAAATACAAAAAAATCAGAAAACCCATATATTAAAGGAAAGTGATAAAACCAATTATATAAAAAATAACATAATGACAAAGTTGAATGAAGCTAAGTTTCAAGATGAATGAAAAAATAAATAAATGAAAAAACATATCATGGAATAAAACCATGACACTTTTATCAATACCGAAATCAGTGATGTCTCTGTGCTCCAAGACATTTATTAAGAAATAATCACTAAAAGCCTATTTTTTATTGTCGAAACCTGAATATGTGTAATCTTCTCGGCTACCAAATGAAGGCTTGAATTGAGAGTGGGTATAACTTAATAGGTCGACACCAGGATTTTTAAACAAAACTAGTCTGATCGTATGTGCATTAAATAAAGTGATATATAGTAGTATTAATTAATTAATATATTTCAACAATCAACCTACTTCAGAACCATAATGGAATATTTTCTAGCATATACCATTATTTTTCCAACTATAAACACAATTACATAGAATAGTCACATAACAGAATAAAATATATATGCATATTCAATTCAGTATAACCGGTTGAGGACCTATAAGATTTACTGCATAACTAGGCTAAGCCCTATTAGTGTTACAAGAAAACTCAAACCAGCCCTGTGATAATTAAATCCTGACATGTGATATCCATAAACATACTACACCATAACTGGGTTGTGACCTATATGTGTTACATAATTACTGGTCTATGCAATATATGATATTAAAAAATAAACCAGCTAAGCCCTATTAGAATTACATCATAACTGGGACATTCCCTATATAGATTAATGCATAACCTGGAAAATTAATATAGTCATTATACCATAACCTATGTAATATCATTTACAATTATAGAATAAATAGGATAACACCTATATGAATTAAAACATAATCAAGCTAATCCTTATAAAAAAGAAAAATAATATACATCACATTTCATATTGGAATGATGGACACAACAATATATAAAAACCTCTAATGCACAATTTAGAAAATAAAATTTTTCATTCAATTCAATTCTATTTATTATGTTATGTTTTAAACCATTAACATTATTTTGTACACAACCATATCAAATTAAAATATCTCCATACATTTCAATAAACAAGTAATCCTTTTTCCACAATGATTATATAAAAATCAGAAACCTATTGTCTCATGTCATGATAATTCATGTTTTAAGCAAGTAGATATTTCATTATTGTTCAAGGTAAGGCTCAACCAATGAGAGATCACAATCCATTTCATAAAAATATTGGATCCAAATTGATGAATTTATTTATTCAAACACATGATTATCACTACCCTTTAATATGTTAGTTAACATACACATTGTCTTGGAATGATCATATATCATTTCAAACGCTGAAAAAATTTGAATAATCACATTGGGTAATTGTTCTAGACCACTTTCCGTTCATTAAGAATAAAAAAAGCACCATCAATATGGAATTACAACAAATAAAAAAGGGAGAGGAGATCCGTAAGGAAAAATAGGGCTCAATCATTAGACCATGATGTCTGGGAAGGATAGAGTCTACCAAAATCTTTTATATTTTCCATAGGGATTGAGATAAGAGGATGCACATGGAATGAAAATAAAATCAAATGCATTGTGCGTTTTAAAACTGTTGGTCCAAATATCTTCTCGATGTAAACCCCTATAAAAAATTGAATTTCTCCATTTATGTGATATGATGAAAAATGTGTCACTAGAGGTTAAAATATCCCCAATAGACCGTTTCATTATGTGAATATATTTCATGAAATATTGTCCATTCATGCTCTGAACTAGCTCATAGATTCATCATGGAAACGTGTTCACATTGTGTATCATATTCTGAAGTGATAATGTCTTGTAGATAGATCAAGGGCCATATTCTGAAAAAAAATCGAATCCACCAACACTGATTTTTAAACCCATAAAGAACCCTAAAATGATTTTGAAACATTTATTCCTAGATTCCATTAATTCAAAAAACATACTTCCCAAAACATTTTATCATTTTACATATAAAAAATATCCATCCCTAAAGAAAAGACTCAACTACCAATATTAAATGTTTAAAAGAAAACCCAATTAATTGAGGTTTAACCAAATCTAAAAATGGATAAACCTAAAAACATATGATATCATACACATTTCAGATGAATGAGTTCATAATTATTGATATTTATTTTTTCATTATTTTCAAGGATAAATAATTTTATTAGAATCATGTTGATTTTTTCTTCATTTTATACTTATTCTTTTCATTATAATAATTCAATGGTTTTCCTTGATTTAAATAGTTTTATGTTTTCTATTATATATCTATTGATCATAACCCTTCTTTAGATTGCTTTTCCCCAATTTATGAAAAAAGTAACACACATGACATGTTTTAAAGGATAGTGTGTCTGAAAGAATGTATGTGAGATATTCCTGAAACATTTGTGATTATGTAGTTTTTTATATAATGAGAAGAAAATCTCCACTTGGTATAAATAAATTTTTTTTCATTTTTGTTTGTATTTTTTATAATTATCTAAAGATATAAACCGGAAAGGGACAATTTGAAATAATATAGGTAATAATATTATTTGATTTGTTTAATAAATGGTGGTTACATTCCGTATTCTATAGCTAGTATCAAGGTGATAACGTAAATTATGTTTTTTTGGGAATTGATTCTAGGAGTGGGGTTTTGGGGAAATAATATTCGTATTAATGGAATTATTTATAAATCTTTTGATATTAGGTTGATTGTAAAGGATAATATAAGGATTGAAAAGTTATGGTTTATCAAAATTTCAATTGTATAGATAACCCTTAGGTATGTTATATGAATAAATTTTATGGTTTAAATGAAAATTTTATTTGGGGATTAGAATGAAATAACATTATTTAATACCCCAGTAAAAAGTTTTTGAATTGGATAAGATCCAGATAATTTTGTAAAATCTGGATTAAGAGTTATTTTTGAAAAATACATCCCTATCTTGATAATTGGATGTGGATGTGACTATAGTATAAATTCATCATTGGAAAATCACCCACAAAAATAATCTCTGAGAATTTACACTGCCATCCCATGGGTGCATGATGAATGGGCCAATTATAACACACATATCTTGTCATTTCTAAGGGAAATTATTCTGGTAATAAAATTATCTTTGTTTGGAATTATAAATTATTTATAAATGATATTAACCAACATGGTTCTATAAAATAACCTAAAAATTACAATGGACAACCAACGATTTAGCCAGGAGAGTCATATGTGGATATAAAACTGTCAAACGCTAAATACATTGGCATCCAAAATAAATAAATATTCATATTTATTTTTTTCTTCCTAATTTTAGTTTTAATATTATCATTATCATTTTGGTTCTAGTATTTGATTTAAATGGATCTTGTAGATGATGTTCAAAATGGTGGGTATCTAGAAAGCAAAACGTTATATAACCAAATAAGTGATCAAGCATAATTAGATGTGAATTTTAGTACATGAACTTTATGATTGTAAATGTGAGTTTCTTAATCTGACATATGATAGTGATGTTTATATCCTAATAGAAATTTACCCATGGTACTATTAGCTATATTAATTACTGAATTGAAATTTGTTGATGGAATTTTTTAATTTTGTTAATGTAATTTGGGGTTATATGAAACATCTAAGGATAATTATTTATTAGTTATTAATTAAATATTTTAAATAATATATTAAATGGTATGAATAACCTTGAGAAATTATATTATTTCAAGGTTATATTCTTGGAGATAACTGTTGAATAATTCATTCTCAAGGTATATAAAAATTTTAGGTTCGGTATATATTTGATGGTGAAATAATAATTCTTTAGTTGAATTTCAAAATATATTCTATATAGAATCAATATCCTTGAGATTGAAGATAATTAATTATATTTTAGGTAATTGTTATTTAATTTTTTTATCCAGATATAAATTTACTGATGTATGCCCATTTTAACTAGTGGTAAATACTATTTGAGGGTTAAGGAAATTTTAAATTTTTGGTAGGAAGATATAATATTCCTTATGCTTATATTCGTAGATTCTCAAAAGATTTTTTGATTTTTTTATAGAATATTAATATGTTGTATATATACATTGTTATATGATTATATACATGATTAATGGTTTTTTTGGAATGATAATTAATATCGTATAACCTAATAGATTGTAGTAGAATCTTTATTGGAGGTTATACCTAGAATGATGATTTTAATAAGAAGAAAATAATTATATTATTAAATGAAAAAAAATAAAAATTCAAAGGTAGTAATTTATTTAATGAGTGATAACGTGACACCCATTGATCATAATATACAATTACCTTTAAATAAGTTAATGTTTTTGATAGATTTATAACCATCCAACACCAAACATAAACAAAATTATTATATATTTAGAAAAAATATAAATATTTCTGTATTATTTTTAAAACATATTAATTTAATATGTAGGAATGAAAAGGAGTAATACCGTTATGAAATATATGCATATAGAAAATAAAGGCTAATCTTATTATGAATGAAATTCAATTAGTTTACCTAATGTGACTCATAAAATCATTTATTATTTAGAGGAGTATTTTTCCAAAAAAGTATGTCTTATGTTATGAATTTATTTTAAAAGATAAGATAGATTAATGATGATAAAATATATTTTCATGTATAGTTTTTTATAAGTAATTTAATTAGTAAATAATTGAGAATATGAATGAAACTGATTTGTATTATAAATAATTTATTTAATTCTAAAAATTGGTTTTCAATATCTGTCAACATTTTATTTATAAGTATATGTTCTAAAAAAGTAATTTTATAAATAAGAACAATGATTTTGGATTTAGGATGAAAATATAAGTTTAAGATTAATTTTCGGTTTTTAAAAAATGATTTTTAGGTGAATGCGGGAGAATATCTATTTTACAAATAACATGGCCTTTATTTCATTATTAGTATATATTCATGAAATGGGAATTCATGAAACATATTTTCTGTGAACACATATTTCTTTTATAAGAGAATTTATAATTTCATAAAAAAAATTTAAATTTTTTATAAAAAATTATATTTTAAAACATAAGTTATATGTTCCTAAAAATTGTATTTACTACACTATATATTTATATTTTAAAATTATTTTTTTCCATTTTTATAAATATTCTAAAATGAAATGTATTTTGAATTTAGTATTAGTGGTTTGAAATTATATAATAAATACAACTTCATTTTTTTGGCATATAAATTTTGTTACCTTAGGAAAAAATTATTTAATACTCTAAAAGATAAAATGGTAAAAGTAATAATCCAAGTGGTAAATGAATTTATAGAGGAAAAAAATGTATATGAATGAAAAAAATAATATATTTCAAGAGCATATATATTCCAAAAAATCAATTATTTCTTAATTTTCGATTAACATTCATTTTTTATCAAGTGACCACACAATATTAAGATGAAATAATTAAAATTTTGATTTTGAAACTTATAAAAGGGCCCTCTCACAGCCCCTTCAACACACTCCTAAAAAAGAAGGTTCATTATGAAACCCTATCATTTTTAACCCTAAATGAAATTATTTATCCTTCTTGTTATTCATTTAAAATATAATATCTTATTGTGTTCATTTCTAATGTATCTTCAACGAAATTTTCAATGTTCTCAAAGTGAGTAATAATTTTTTACTTAAATTCATTATTTTTTATTTTTATATTTCCAAAATTTGAATAACTACATAATTACATAAGTGAGGTTAATAATATTAGTCATATTATTCTATTCGAATAATCATTAATCATCCTTTACCTTTTATATTAAGAAAATTGAAACCATCATTTGTGCGTTATGTGAACCACCACCACTAGCACACTACATGTTTAATTTTCCACCACCACATTACAAGGCTATTATAAATGTTTAATTTTAAAATATTATTATAATTATATCTAGTTTTAGAGTGTTTACATTTAATCAATAATTCTCTTTTCTCTCATTCTATGAAAAATGAAATCATCAATCATGCTTATGTGTGGACGACCGACTCCATGGAATGAATTATTTTCAGTTTCATTTCATCACCTAATTACATTTATTTTAAATTGTATGGGAATCATGTGTAAATATTTGGTTTATAATATTTTTAAGGTTCTACTATGGAATATTTTAGTTAATATTGATGATATTTCTAATAAAAGATTGTTGTTAATTAAATAATTTAAAATAATGAACAAAGATGAAAATAATGTATTTTTTATAAGTAATATATTTATATAAATTATATTATATTTTTATTTATTTAAAATACAAATATATATTAATTTTATGTATGGAAAAAGTTTCAACTCTTTTTATTATAATGATATTATAAATACTCCACCAAATAATCATCCACTAATCATATTAGCTTAATTTTTTGAAGGGTTTAAAAACTTATTAGAACAGTAAATCACATTTATATCATGAGTGATAATGATAAGACACATATTTTTATAATATTATATAATTATGTATAAAAAGATTCTTTTGTTTTTGGTATGCTTCTATAAATATTATCACCTAAATTAAGAAAACACATTTTCTTTGTTATAAGTAACCCAAACATGATCATCACCAATTTCATCTTCAAAATTTATAAAAAAAATTCCACCGAATGAAATTATAGATTTATGAAATATCATATAACATCTATTAAAGATCCATTTTAGATCTACTAATGAACAAAGTTGAAAAAATAATATATTCCAATACCTCTTCTATGAAACCATTTTAAAGTGATATTGATTACTTGCACCCAATGTTTAAAATAGCTAAATAACTATTATTTATATTTATATAATGATTATTAATTAAATGTATAATTGTTTTTAATTATGAATGAGGATAATGGGTTGTATTTATTTAATATAATATAATTATTAAAGTTGTGTGGTTAATGTGTACAATGAATCAGTTCCAATGAAAGGGTATTCTTCTTTAAGTCATCTCATTGTGACATGTTTCATATTATGAACCTAATATCATTTATCGAGTGTATATAATACCCTTATGAGATATAATATTATGAATTATATTTTAACCATTGTATACTAAAATTAATTACATTCACTCTCTTTTTAAAAGTTTTGACTAAATTATAACTCAAGTCGCAAGGATTATATTGGTCTCAATTTTTATTCTTTGAGACATGATACATGTTGTGGAAAATGTTTCCTTATTATGGTGTTACATTAGTTTAATATCCAATTAATCTTCAATAAATTATTTCATTTTAAATAATATGATAAAAAGTTTAAATAAATTATTATTATTGTAATACATTTTGACTCAACAATAATAACATTTGTATGTGTTTTGTGATACTCAATTTTTATTTTTATCTTTTGATTGTACATTACAGAATATTTTATGTGAGTTTCATAAACACAAAACTTTTATGGAATTATGTTGTGTTATATCATCATATATATTTTTACCATATAATTTTTTTTCAAATATTACTTGATTCCAAGATTATGTTTCCCATTAGGGATACAGATAACTCAAATAGTTTTTCTTTGAGTTAAAATATATTGTCTGAAACTCTTATTTTACAACTTAGTGTACAACCAAACTAAAATTTAATTTAATTTAATTTTATATTACTCTTATATAAAATTATTTTTTAATACATATTAATATTTTATTTTATTAATAAAATATGAGTTTTAAACATAAGTACTTTGAAAATAATAAAAAGGGGATTTCCTTTCACTTTGACATGTTTTCAATTTCTCTCTTCATTTCTCAAATATAAAAATTATATCGATTAAAGGATACATTAGTAAATATTATTTTTAAATATAATGGGTTTCTATACATTTCAATACACCTTTTCCAATGTTACATTTCAAAGGGAGATGATATCCATGTTTTCACTCACTAAAATGTTGACGATTCAACCTAGATTAAATTGTAGTATATATTTGAAAAATTTTTCAATTGAATAAAATGAACAAGGGTTTTATTTGTTTCTATCACATCCAAATTCCCAAATTTATATCCCAGAAATTATTTCAATAATGTGTTAGATTAAATAACATGGTTTTATTTCCTAATTGTTGATGGTCAGATCCAAGATTTTATAGCTAGTATCGATGTAAGTTTGTAATGTGTGTGTTTGTGGAACCTGATTTGGGAGTGTGTGGCTAGGTTGACACATTCAAAGTAGATAATGAAATTGATTTATTTTGTGTTGAGTTAAATTTTATAACAATGGTTTTTGGGCCCTCTTATCACCCCATACACGTGTTTAGTGGGTCTGTTGAAGCATTGAATTTGACTATGTTGGTTTATCAATTATATTTTATTCATTTTTAGGTCCAGGTTAATCATGGTACTGATCTATATTGATAAATAAATGAAATTATATATTAAAATAATTAAATCTAGAATTTAAATTTTGAATGGTAAGGGAAAAAAATCAAACACTAGTTATTTTAATCATAGAGCCTATTATTTAATATTTAATGTGGTATATGCAAAAATATTATCCTCCAAATTTTAATTTATGAAATGAAGAACAAGAAATTATGAAAAAATTTAGAAAATATGATATGAAACACTTAGAAAATAATGATAATACTATTTCATCCTAAAATATTATTTGTGAATATTTCCATATTAGCATAATATTAAAATTATTTTTAATGACAAGAATTATTAAAATATTTTATTTCTAAATATAATTTTGAAATATTTATTTATTTTTAAATTAATTTAATGTGGTGTTAGTAGAACTAATTATACTGATAAAATGTCTTTTGATGTTTATGGTTGTTGTTATCAATTATTTAGTTGTTTTCTTGTTTTTTAAAACCTTAAAATTTAATATTTAATTTGTGATAGTAATTGAGAAAACTTTTGACTGTAATAAAATGTTTAAGGTAGTTTGAATTATATTTTTGATTTTTTCTTGTATGAATGTTTTAAAGGGATATAATTGTCACTATGAATTGTTATCTTGTAACTATGATCATTTGCATGTATTTTTGGTATTTGATTTATTAATGTGGTTTTATGTAGGTATTTTTATATTTATTTATTTAGAAAGATAAGGGGAATATTTTTTGATGTATGGTGGTGATTTAGGTGTATAGGCTAACCCCATGACTAATAGAATAGGTTAATAGTGGGGAATACCTAATTATTTTAATGTGAAGTGGTGGTTTTCAAGATTGATTGATCAATTATAGTAATAGAGTACTTTTTATATAGAATTATAAACGAAAATTTACCATTGGGATTTTTTATTATAGAAAAAGTATGATTAAAAGAAAACCATTAATTCTATATGGAAATTATTTTATATCAAAATTGTGATATTTATGAATGGTATTTGAAATAAAAAATAATTGGAATTAGAGAAATTATGTAATAAATATATAATAATTTATAATTTTATTTAAAATAAAAATTTAATGGATAGTCACTATAATAAACATTAATGGTTGTGTTTCTATAACTTTTAGTTGTTGGGCCATATTGATGGCAGTCAATATTCCATGAGAGACGATAACTATAGCTCGAGTCTAGGGTGAGTAGTTTCCTCAAGTATGGTTATGTCATATTTTATCATTATGTTAGGTGATTTATTACTTTCCAACACCTAAGGAATTTGGGGTGGTTAACACTAATTACATGTTAGGATTTCAAGTGTTTCCCAAAATTTATTTTAACAAAGGATTAGATATCTAACTGATCACCCTCAAATGATCCCTCGTTTGGTAAGGATATATATATATAGAAATTTCCTGGTTTTGAAATATTATTTTTATAGTGTATGTTCTCATATGAGATACGATGGCCATTAGTAAAACTAAAATTATATATAAATCCTATATAAGATTTATTATATATAATATACTTGTATTTTAGATAAATTATTTTGGATAATTATTGGTGTACTGCCACAAACCAAGGTAAGATGTCATTAGAAGTGGAAGCCAACCATGTCCATGGAATAGCCTGAAGGGCATTCCCAATCCCCAGAGGTTTGAAATAAGTGCATTAGTATCAAAAATATAACTTGGGAATGATTTATTCTAATTATATAAACATAAACATCCAATATAAATTAATGATCAAAAATGGAATATTCACAAAAAACAAGGTGTAACATATTTTTAGATTGATGTTCACAACATTAAATAAAAACTCAAGAGGTTTGCAATCAAAAAAGGAAAAAAGTGACTATACCAAACTTAACCACCATATAACAAGAGGATGATCATCCTCAAGACAACAAAACAACTCCTTTAAGGGAATATTAGTAGTACACTGAAACACCATCTCCAATCATCTTTAGTTTACCTGAGTCAATCATAACAATGAATACTTACACCCAAATGTGTAAGTAGGGTGTGATCCAAATACCAGTAGGATGCCACCCAACATGATATTCCATGATATAAATATCATATGACAAATAAACATGCATGTTTTACATAAGAAAAATAAGACAACTTTTATTGAAAACATTCTAAAAGAAAACATGATTCCTTTTCAAAAAATGCTAAAAGTATAACGTACGATGATGGTAAGTACTATTTCACTATAAAGAAGTAAGTTAGGGGAAACCCATAAAGGAACTAGAAAAAAATTTGACACTTGGTGCACCATATCTTTGTGAAATTTCATATAAAAATCCTGACCAATAGTATTCTCATGAACGAGCCACTATAAAAGGACACCCCATTGGCCCTAATGGTCTCCAATCATCAATATAATGTAGTTAGTGTTTTATCATCAATCTTTCTAGATGATTCTATGATGAACCACTTATGATTCCCCTAGATTACTAGTCCTAGAATTCCTACCTAGTTACACATGTTTCCCTTTATACTCAATTTAAATTTCACATGATATGTGCAAAATAACCTTCACATAAGAATACAAAAAATAATATAAACATTCTTGAAAAATAAATACTTTAACAACCAATACCACATTTAAATACAAATTCACATAAAAAATATCCTAAAACATATTCTGCAAAAATTACACAATTTATTAGACATGTTGTATAATTTAAAAAATTTCAAATATTTAATAAGGGTTCACACATGAAAAACAACCAAATTCTTTTAATGAATGAACGTTAAAGACATATGCATGTCAAGAACATTAAAAATCACCATTCAGACCACACACAAAAATCATTAAAAATATATAAATACTCAATAAAGAATATCAAATTAGTTATACAATATTTAAGCACAGAACAACCTACCTTTAGGGATAAACCTCCTATAAATCGGTACTAAACTACAACCTCACCTCAATATAACCCAATAACGGAAATCATAAACATAAAAAATCCATATTAAACCCATGAAATTAATATATAACCATAAATAGGTCTCCAAACCCACTAGACAACACCTTTCCAAATATGGAGAGTGTAAACCAAAGAATATAGGGAGAATAGAAGAAATAAACCACTTAATTGAATGATCCTTGATGATTTCATGCCAAATAAACCACAAAAACGAAGCCCAAGGGATTGGAGTGGATGGGGAATCCTTATTAGTAGTAAAATCCCATGTGGGTGGATATTTTGTTTAATTTTGGGTTTAATCCATAGAGGGGTTAAAATTTAAGAAGCTATTTTTTAATGACCTTGATATGACAGACAGTTAGCCCGCAGAGTTTTGCAAACCATGTATTTTCCACTATCCAAAAGGGAAAATTTCATACGATTAGTCACACAGTTTGAAAACCAAGTGGTAACTCTATGTTTTAGATCATTCTAAAATTGACAGCTTGGTACACATCATCCTAGGAAATGTTCTACACTTCCCCTAACTGTGCGTAGACCATTCACCACCTGATTCCTAGAAAAAATTTCTCATCTTCCCCAGAATCTCAAGGGAAAACCAATGGAAAAAAGTTAGACAAAAAAATAATAACTCAAAGAGGAATAATGGTTGTGAAAATTCTTCACACCATGAACACCTTCCACATAATGAAATTCATTCCAAATAATGATTAAAGAATAAAAATGGTTACTATTACTACAACCAAACATCCACTCTCGTGTCTCATGGTCATCATTGTTGTACTGGAAATAAACACAGTCCAACTTAATATAAATCCAACAATGAAAATTCTCTTGTGATTCTAAAATCCTTACTGGCCGTTCAGTCATAAAATAATTGGGCTATATAAAAACTCTTCCCAATTTAGCCCATGAGACAAATATGTAATATTTCTTGAACTAGGAGGCATTTAACACATCATGAATTAATTCAAAATGTGAGTAAAAATCCAACCTGAATTCGACGTTACTGATCTACGAGTTGATCTCAAAAGGTCTATCATACCTTGGTGTTAGCTTTCCTTGCATTCCCAAATGATGCTAACACAAGAGAGGTGCCACTTTCGGGATCACCTGGACACCCATAGAGAACATTAGATCTCAGAAAATCTGATCAATATAAGAATTTTGTGACTCTATACTGTCAAAATCTATAGTCTAATTAACTTGACTTTCTTAGTTGTCTTTTTCACTATTCTCAGTCCCAATAGTGAGGTTTCACCATCCTCCTCCCAACATAAACGAGACCAACATAGCTGACTATAGAGAGTCTCAAAATGAGCCATTCTAATTGAATATTGGTATCTATTGTTATATGAAAACTCAACCAATCCCAAATGGATATCCCACAAACCACCAAAATCCAGGACACATGATTGGAGAATATCATGAAAATTTTGATTTTCCTATTCTGTTTGAACATTCGTTTGAGGATGGTATACCATGCTCCATTTTACATGTGTCCCCATTTTGTTATGATGGACTCCCAAAACATGTGATGTGAAATGTTGGGTCCCTATCAGAAATAACAGCTAACGGAACACCATGAAGACTTATAAACTCCGGAACATATAGTCGGTCCAAATCATCTTCTTTACCTAAATCCTTGATTGAAATGAAAAGGGAAGCATTGATCAGAAAATCAATAACTACCCAAATGGAAATCGTCCCCTAGAGTGTACAAGGTATGCTGATAATAAATTACATAATGATCTTATCCCACTTCTAGGTAGGAATGGGAGTTATTTTAAGTAAACTAGATTCTCTTTGATTCTCTTGTTTTAACTACATAAAAATATAACGTCTAGATACTTTGTCAACTATATACTTTCTCATCCCA
Source organism: Viscum album (assembly GCA_963277665.1). Lineage (NCBI taxonomy): Eukaryota > Viridiplantae > Streptophyta > Magnoliopsida > Santalales > Viscaceae > Viscum > Viscum album. The sequence continues at coordinate 868,401,456 of OY728120.1, forward strand.
GGTTAACAGAACGACTGAAACACATCATAATACATCTTATTGGCTCTAGGATGAACATTCCACTGAGATTGGTGGATATCCTGAATCACCACATTCCTCAGAGATAAAGTCACCACAAAGAGAACCTAGAAAAAAAAATACTATCTGGGGAGATAACGAACAATCACATGGAATATCCCAAAAAAATATAATTTCATAGATAGTTGTCCTAGTTCATACCTAATCCATTCCAACTAAATCAGCTATAGATGGGATGAATACATCTCAACACTATCCAAGAACGCACCTCACCTATGCTCTTTAGTCTCCAAGTGCATCTGAGCCAAATAGCCCATGAAATTCTACTCAATACTAGGCATACTCATATCTTTCACTAGAACATAACCACTCATAGAATCTATGACAACATTCCTTTTTCCTAGGGTGTATACTATATCAATGTAAAACCCCTAAAGACACTCCGCCCAACAACAATTCCTCTTGTTCAAATATTTATTGGAGAAAATGTAGGCTATGATATTATGATCACCATAAACCACAAATTTATCACCTGAAAGACAATGACACAATGTTTTTGGAGAATAAATCAGTGCTTCTTACTCTCAGTCAGGGGTTGGGTCATTCTTTTTATGTGTTAAGAGTTGGAAAGAATGATATTCCACCACCTGGTCATCTTGCAGAAGCACACCCGTGATACCCTTAAATAAGCATCGTAATAAACCACATATCCCCATATATATATTCTTGAAAGATCAACATATGAGTCATAGTTAACCAAAAGCGGAGCGAATCAAAGTAGTCTTGGGATTTATGGACCAATTATTACTTCAGATCATTCCAGGAAAGAGGGGTCAGGGGTGAAGCTTGATGAGATAAATATTGAATGAACCACCTATAATATCAAGTGATTCCTAGAAATATTCTAATATAAAACACATTATTCAGTTTCTACCATGAAAAATTGCACTAATCTACTTATGGTCCACTGAAACCCATTATTCTGATATCACATTTCACAAAAATGATTCCTTTTTATTCCAGAAGGTACACTTAGAAAAAGTGGAATAGAGATGATGGTCACGATGAGTTCCCAAAACAATCCTCAAGTGGTGCTTATGTTCTTCCATAGATTTAGAATAATCTAGGATATAATCCATGAATGTCATGATAAATGAGTCATGATTCATATGAAACACCCTATTAATGAGCTCCAGAAAAACCACCTGGGCATTTATCAGCATAAAAGGCTTGAACAAATATTTAATATGGTTGTAACTTATTTTCAACTTAATTTTCGGGATGTCCACCTCTCTCACCCTGACTTGCTGATAGCCATAAAAAAACTATTTTAGAAAACCACCTTTTTTGTTTTAACTAGTCGAATATTTCATCAATTTGAGGCAAGGGATACTTGTTCTTGATGGTCACCATATATAACATTTGTAAATCAAGACAAAATCAAAATGTTCCATCGACTTTTTTCATGAAAAAATGCTAGGCAGGCTCATGATGAGATTCTTAGGTGAATGAATACTTTGGACCCCAAATTTTCTATCTATACCTTCAATTCCCTCAACTCAGTGGGGGCCATACTGTATGTGGGAAGAGACATAGGTTGTGTTCCTGGGCCTTATTATATATAGAACTCCAGATTATTCTATAGAGGAAAACCAAAAAATACATTGGTGACTCTTCCACCATAGGAGGTAACCCACCCTTAGGAGAACTACCATCTTCCTCCAATGGGAGCAATGATAAAAAGAAAATAATATTACCCAATTATAGGAGTGCGATTACAGCTCAACCTGACTAAGGATTCCATTCACCATAAAGGACTTGGGATTTATAATTCGGTTTTTTAAAAATCAACCACCACCTATAGCGATAGATTTTTGACTAAAATCACACCATCCAATCATTCTTAAGGTTTACATCAAAGGGGTCCATATTTAAAAAGGGGGATCACACTCCAGTTCAACCACTGACACGATGAGCACACAATATGGAAATCTAAGACCCTACTCAGTCTCCAAACTAAGCAGCATCTCCAACTCCAACACATATGACATGATCTAAATTGAAAAATTCAATAGAATCGAAATTTTTGAAGAGTTAAATGAAACAGAAGAACCAATATAAAAAAACACATATATATATGATGTCATAAAAATGGCACCTCGAACTATTGAAGACCTAACATATGGTTCCGCTGGTACTTGGCCCACTACATAGAGTTCCCTACTCTCAACAAGATCATACTAACAAACACTTTCCTAGGGCTCTTACCTAAACTAACTCATCCTATAAGAGGAACCAGTCCTACCACCTCAACCACCAAAACGATATCCCACCATCCAAGATAGCTCCGGCTGGGCTGAATATCCCCTAGAATCCATATATCCTACATAACTCTTATATGTTAAAATTACCTTGAAAAAGTGTTATAGGTGTCCTATAGCTCCACTCCGATGGAATGGTTTTGTGGTAGATGTGAACACAAGTTGAATGCGCCCTATTTCCCAAAATAATGGAACACAACTGAACAATCTCTAGAAACCATATATGAGGAATGATGGAAGTGTGTCCTAAACGTCCATCTCCCTTCTTACCCTTGTCATACCACTTCTACTTTTTCTAAGATGAACAACCACTTCCCATTACATACAGATCAACAGAGGCACCAGAATTGAAATTTTATTCAACATCCACAATACTATTATGGTCAAAAACTTTGGTATAGGACTTGAACATGAATAGAAAGTCCTAATGAAATAACTATGGTTGAAACCACTTCTCAATCCTCTGAACATTCATCTTCTTATTGAAAACAATTTGGAGTGTATAACAAACTAGCCCAGAAAAGATGTTGGCATATTCCATCAAAAAAATATCCTCCTAAACAAGATCAGTAAACAATAGGGTTACATAATATGTCAAGACCTTAGGATAGTGCATGTCATTGAAAACATTGTTAAAGTCATTCCAATTCATCTGCTCGTTCGTTCATGTTTTCAACACTGAGTCCCACCACTTCCAACTGGGGCCTTCTAGTAATAATAAATAACATTTAACTCTTTCTTTTTCAGGAGTTTCATGAATCTCAATTATATTTTCAATCTTCTCAATCCAATCCTCCCCTTCATGAGCTTTTCTGCTAACTCATAATGAAGGAGGCTTTCTCATAAGAAACGCTAGATCTTTTTCCTTTACAGGGCATGGTACAACTTATCTAACCTAAGAAGGACTAGGACCCAATACCTATCCCAAATCATTGATAGCCTAAATCAAATCTTCTCCTAGTATTTTATCTATTTTTGAGGGAGAAAAATATCTGGAGATTTCCCTCAACTACACAAGAAGTCTCTGGGGAGTCATGTTGCTGGAAGAAGCAATAATCACAATGAAATCTATCATTATAATCATTATAAAAAATTTTCAGCAATGGAAATCATTACCATACTCACATAAATCTAAAAAATTCAAACCCAACATAATAATAAGAAAACAAAAACACTTCACACCCAATGAGTGTCTACGTACATTCGGTAGCATGTACGTCTCCCCTAGAGGGGATGTTAAAAAAAATCCCAAAATCCCATGGCTACGTGAGTTCTCACTGAGGTGTGCTATCCTAGAACCATAATCGAAACCATAACATCAAGTCTCGGAATTCTTATCTCATGTGTATATAGAATCATCCCAAATATCATTACCCAAAAGATCGTGACCTCCTCCAATAAATGTTTTTCATGAATTGAGCTGGGATGTCATTCAAACTGGCACACAACTCATTCTATTTCATGGACCAAAGGGTGTTCCCAATCCCCACATGCTAGAAGAAAGTCCTCGTTTATCAAAAAAATAAATTGGAAATTATTTCACCAAATACATAAACCTAAAAAACCAAAATAAATAAATAAATGAATAATAACAACCAATCAAGGTCTATCAATTTTTTAGATTCAGGTTTATAAAATCAAATAAAAAATCAATTGGTGTACAACCGAAAAGAAGAAGTATTTGTCCCAAAAAAACACAATATATTAAGAGGAACATCATCCTCCTGACCCCACCCAAACACCTACAAGGGAAGACCACTATCACCATGATCCACCATCTCCAATCATCTTTCAATTACCTAAATCAAATATAAACAAGTCTAATTCTACCCAAATGTGAAAGTAAGGTGTGAGACAAATCCCAGTATGATTCCAACCACCAAGAGATTCCATTCTATAAACATTATAATATAAATAAAAATTCGACTTTTATAAAAAAAACATGGAACGTTTTATTGAAATCATGTTAAAAGAAATAATGATTCCTTTTTGAACAACCCAAAAATATACTATATTCCATTGGTAAGTATGATATCGCCATAGAGCACTAAGTCACAGGAAAACACTATAGGAAATATCTAGAAATTGAAAACTAGGTACATCATAACTCGCCGAATGGTTTTATAGAAACCATGAACAACAGTGTTCTCTTGCACGAGCTAGTAGGTTGGGACACCCCATGGGCCTAGTTGTCTCCAACCAACAATATAATTTAGTTAGTGTTTCTCATAAATTCTGCTAGATTAATCCTAGATGAACAACATCCGAGTTATCTAGTATACTATTAAAAATTGACGCACCAAGTAACCAAGGATTCTTTTTATGCTCAATTTCCATTTCACATGTCATGTGTAGCATCACATACAAAATATTATACACCAAATAATATAGAAATTATTTATAAATCACTACCATCACAACCAAAACCACTTTTAATTTGAAACAAACCCAAATCTATCCTAAATAATGTTCTACAACAGTTTTACACTTTATTAATCTTGTTTCATAATTTATAAAACATATTCAAATCCACAATAGGGCTTCACACTCTAAATATTCCATTATTCATTTGAAAAAACCACTTTCAGGCCATATAAATTTCTAAATCATACAAAAACACCATTTGAATCAGACACATAAATCATAGAACATATATAAACACTCAATAAAGCATATAAATGTTTTAAAATAATGTTTAATCAAGGAACCACCAACCTTGAGGGTCAAAACTCTTAGAAATCAATGCTAAACCACAATTGAAACACAATTGAACCCTGTAAACGAAAAATCAAACATAAAACATCAATATTAAACCAATGAAACTAATATAAATCCATAAATAGGTCACCCAAACTACTACATAATAAATACCAAAAGAATAAGAGATGAAACCCTAGAATAGATGGAGAAAACAACCATGATACAACTTATGTGAAGGTTACATAAAGTCTCCAAAAAAAATCAGCCTAAAAATAGAGTCCAAGGATGGGGATAGGATTGAGGAGGATTGCATAGTGTTATAATCGCATGTTTGGGATGATTATTGGCAATTTTTTGATGAGTTTAAATAGGGTTAAAATGTTAAAAAAATTAATCACCTGGATAGGATGCATAGATGGACCATATTTTTTTCCAAACTATATGGAAACCATGTAGTATCCACTCTTTATAAGGTAGATGTTGCATTGTTAGTCACATGGTTTGACAAACTTTTTTCTAACTGTGCATTTTTGGTCTTTCCAAAAAATGGAATGATGACACACTACGTTCTCGGCAAGGCATACAAGTTCCCTTAATCGGGAACAGGGAATGCACCACCTACAGTCACATTCAAATTTCTTATTTGACCCTAAAAACTCAAGGTAAACCCCATGGGAAAATTATACACATAATATAAATAGAAAAATATCTCAATGAGAAACCTTGGGTGTGACATTTACTCATCTGTGGACAGTAATGGATTGTTTTTTAGTATAGTGTATATAGTTAGGGGTGGCTATTGAATTTAAAACATGGTTATGAACAAGGATACACTATCCATTTCAAAGCATGAATTTAACAAAAAAAAAATATCTCATATGGAGTATGAAACTCTAATATACCGATTTATTCTGATCATTTCATCATTGTTTACTAAAAATAATGGGTCTAGTTAACTACACACATAACCATTATGTATGACCAGACACTAATGATTTGACTCTTGTCCAGCCTTCACCTAGTCCATTAAGGAATATGTGGTGAATAAAGGTGATATTTTTATGAATATGTGATCCTTATATGTTTTTATAAGAAATTAACCCAAAAAACCTCATCAATATCCGTTCTTCCATTGATGGAGAATCATAAAGATCATAATAATATGATGTTTTCCATCTAAGTGAACCTACAATGATATTATCTTTTAAATGAGCATAACCTATCACAATGTTGAATGTCCCTTGAAAATATACCTAATACCTTTGCACTGAATTCGTATACCACAAATAGAAGATATATCATAGGAACATATATTCTGTTTAAATAAAAATCGCTTCACTAATGAGATAATATCACTACATTAGGGAATTGACCATTGCTTCTATCTCCATGTAATGTTTTGGGTAGTTCTGATAATTTGGACACAACTATCATTACCCATTATAAAATAATAGACAAGTTTCTAACATCACATATCATAACCAAACACCTCATTCATTATAGTGTTTTACCTATCTCTCTCATGGTCTTTTATTCATAATCATAAATATTCACTTATCTAGATAACATTTCCTTTTATTTTTCTTCAATTATTTTTTTAAGGTGTAAGATTAAATGAAAACATAATTCTATATAAAATCCTATATTATGGCTTGGTTTTATGTCAAATCATATTTCAATGTCATGAAAATTAATTTTATCAAACATTAAAAGAATTTTGATTTCTGAAAATTACATTCTAGTTGAATACGTGCATGTGAAGAGTCCCACTGACTAACCAAATTGGTGAATAACATACCAGGTTCAATGTTGGAAGAAATATAAACTTTATGTTGCTCCATAGTTTTTAAATTTTAGGTGTACTAGCTAGTTTTTTCTATTAACATTTGAGAGGAACTCACTAGTTGCACCATTATCGAACTATTTGTGTCTATATTGTATCTATAAGTATCAGTTTGCATCTACAAAGATCTGATCATGTAGAGATTCAAAATTCATTTCCAACATTATAAAACCATCATAAATTTATTTTTAATCCTCAAAATGATTCTATATATTCAGTGGAGATATTAAATAGGTGGTGAAAAATGTTTTATTTTTTACTAATTTGATATAATACAATCCTATATCCCAAATCCATGATCTAGATGTTTTTAATGTTCATGTCTCCCATGAATTCATTCCTCATTACCTATAAATGTTTACCTTGTCACCCCATTTGTATGATAAACTAGGGAGAATTATATTAAATTTTGGTAACTAAATTATTCCTCAAAATCATTCTATACGTTTTTAGTCCTCAATATACATATCATGAACATGGATAAAGTTGATGTTTCACTCGATCATCATACCCCTTTAAATGGAAAGAAAAATATAAGGAATTCATTTTATGGGAGCTATAATTAATTAGATATGGTGTTACAACATGTTTTTTCTATTCATTTATTGTAATTTTTTGAAATTTTGATAAATTGTTTATCTGAAGATTCTTCTCCATTGAATTAATTATTCTTGCATGATCAAATGAAACACTTTTAATTTTAATAGATATTTGTTTGTTATTTCATGTGGGATTCTTGGGGTTTTCAAATTAGAAAAAAAATAAATTTTAAATCCAATATATTGAGATTTTATATTGAATTCTTATAATTCAATATTTTTATTAGGTAAAAACATTTACAATATTATTTTTTCATCAATGTTTGGTTCTTTTTACATTATATCAAAAAGAAATTCGGTAATCAAGATTAAGATCATCATAAAAAAATTATTTTATTAAAAAAATGTGTAATTTTTAGAAGAATGAACTATCCATGATGTTAAATGAAATTTAAATTACCTCCTTCTCTCATTATTTGAAAATCCAACCTTTTATTTCTGACTGTTAATCTATATAATTTATTTATATTTTTTATTCATTATTTAACCCCCACAAAAAAAATTCTAGTTTTTTTTGAAAAAATATATTTAAATTACATACTCCAAATCACCAACAATCAATCATAGATTACATGGAGTCTACCCTATAATAAATTTAGTCATTTAACATCTATTCAAATAGAATTTTCCCAAAACCGGGTCAAATCATTCCATCGTTTTTTGCGATTCATTTGGTTTTTAGTGTGTATTTTTTTTGAACACTAGATAATTTATAAATATATTTTTATTTCTCTCTTAAATATTTTCAGATTATTTTTTACAAACTATTTTTCATTTTTAGGATCTATGACGGATGTGTTATACTCCTAGGGAACTACTTGCTTTAAAAATTAAACTACAGAGGATCTAATGTGAGTGACATCATGACATATAGGATGATCCTTTGAAGGAGGATTAACCCCACATTAAGACTCTTATAGATCATTATTCTTGATGTAAAATATAAAATAAGCATAAAATATATATTAAGGAAGTAAATAAACAAATACTAGAAGAAATCACTTCACTTGATTTTGATTTACAATCAAGATATTCTCAAGAACAAGGAGATTCAACCAACATTGAACTAAAATATAGTGTAGTTTACTAATTTACAAAATCTCACGGACATTCTAGAAAATACTAAAATAATAATGGAATAAAATTTAAAGTTATGTTTATGATATTGAAACATGAAAACGTGGATGAAGAATTCGTAAAACATAATTTTTTTTCTGTTTTAGTCACAAAAATGTAATGTTTATATTATGTAAACACCCAAAAATGAATATGGGAAGAAATAAATCACCTTTTTATTTAAAAATAATTTTCCACTAAAAAAAACTATAAGGAATATAATTTCTTGAATAAGAAATTTATAAAGGGAAAGTCTTCCTTAATATAAGGAATGATATTCAGTTATTTCACCTAAAAAAAGTGATCAAATGGTAATATAACATAATTTTCATGTTTTAATTATTATATATCATAACATGATTAATATTTTAACATATTGTGAACTAGTCAAAAACAACCTAATTTTATCAAGGACCCTAATAGAATAAATGGAAAAATATATGCAATTATTTGTTTCATAGTAAATTATACCCATCAAAGAAGTCCATGAGGTGTGGTTTTTTTACTTTGAGAACAAGGTATAAGAAATGTTCGAATAGGTAAGTAAATATATATAATTTATTTATCAATATCATGGGAAATAAAAGAATCATTTACACTTCATTTTTATATCTTTGGTTCTAAAACCCACTACTCTGACCAATACACATAACTTAGAGAACCTTCAATGAGTTGTGGCGTAATCATCTTAGGCTCTCCCTATAACCAACTCGTTACACAAGAACCCTAATATCCTACCACCATTTGGTGGAAATAAAACCATGATTACACTAATTAAAATATACAATCTAACTTCAATAATCTCATAACCACCTAGGGTAGAGTAGTTACACTCCCTCACCATCAAAAAACCCCAAACCACCACAAAGGCCCTTCTAAAACCCCCTTAAAATCATAATCCCTTAATTTAGAAAATATTGAAAAAAATGGATGTACATAATATCCAATAGAAAAAATTTACTCAAGAAACCATACAGGACAGAAAAAATAAATTATTCTAACTCAACAACTTAGTGTGTGGAATTTATAGTCCTGATATGGGTAAACTACCTTCTCAACCACTACTTGACCACTGGGATAATGTAAATGTTAGTTAAATAACCATTTTGAGTGGAAAAAACATTAAATTAAATGAATCATATAAATGAGTCATACCCACTTGAATAAACCACTATTTTGACCATCATAGAAGATCCTACTAGGAAAAATAATTTTACTAAGAGAAAATGAAAACAAAATTCATTTTTACATGTGGACTACCAACTTCATGAATGATGTAATTAATTTTTCTATATTTAACTCAAATATATGGTTCTATATATAATGAATATATATAATTTTAATATCATTATTTTCATTCTAGAGAAGATGGAACCCGGATTCATATACTAGGAGAAGAACTTCCAAACCAAAACATAGATGAAATGCTAAATATTTATCACCCATAAATTAGATTAGAATAACAATTTTTGAATGAATGGGTAATAATATATTATATGTAAAACATAAATGATATTATAATTATCAAAATATTTATAAAATAAGATTATAAAAAAATTAATTTATTTTACAGGAGGTATATGATCTTATAAAATAAGTAAAATTTGATGTAAGAGTTTGAGGATATAATTTCTCTTTTTAATGGTTCTACTTATGAAAATAAATTAGAGAATTAATTTTTTTGATATATCTATAAAATATATAATTCCGTTTAATATCATTTATTTATTTCAAAAAAATAATATTTTCATTTCATTTTCTTCTCTATCAACACCAAAATATCTAAATATATATTTTTATGGAAAACTGTTAATGTTTTTATTTTTAGATAGGAATTAATTTCTTACATAAAAATATTTTCCATTAAATGATGTGACGAATATTATTATGATTATCTAATTATATAATAATGTAATATTTTCCAAATATTTATTTTTTATAATGATGTTTAAATGGAATCTTTTTTTTTAATTTTTCAAATGAGGTACTTTTTACCAATGTTTTGAATGGAATCTTATTTATTACATATTTCAGATGAATGGTCTCCAACCCATGAATTCTCAATAAATATAATCTTACCTTAAAATAAATCATGTTTATTTTCAATTAAAATTATTTCCTTAATATTATGGATTTTTTATTTTAAATAATTTATTTCAAATTGAAAAGGGTATATTCCTCAAGAAATATTATGTTTATATTTTAATGGAAATTTTTTATCTATGAAGAAACCATTTGATGTTACTTATGTCCAATTAGTGGTAAGATACCATGTAATCATACGTATTCATTCATTTGATGGATAATTCTTATGTTGATACTATTTTTTTGATAATTATTTCCTTTCACATATGTTATGAAATAATGAAATGATAAACGTTTTCAAAATCCTGTCCAATGGATGTGAATTGATTGTGAATATGTGTTGGGTGGTAAAATTATACCCTATAATTCATTTGTTAATTATTATTCTATTATGACATCAAATGGAATATGTGAGTTTATTCGAATCCGAAAAAATCTACAGAGGTGGTGATCCCCAGCCTAACATGTGATAAATGTGTTATTGAGTAAACATCAAATAATATATCCATGATTATGATAATGCTACACATTATGCCCCATTTTTATGACATGATATTATTCCAATGTTATGATATAATGGATCATGTTATTTGGTTCCTTTATAATTCATATATTATGAAAATACATAATTTAATTCATGAACTATTATTATAATATATAATTTCTTGAGAATATTTTCATGTGTTTATCTATTGATCTCATACCCCTGTACTCATGTAATTCTTAAAAATATTCATTTATTGAAATTTTACTTATTTAACCTCACTTATCATATGAGGTTATCATTTATAATGTTTGAATTCCATAATATATAAAAATTATTTTTAAGTATTTTGTGTATAAGAATGATTCTTGTTGTAATGAACATAGTTATAGATGATGAAAATATTTAATGTGTCCAATTTTTATCAAATGATGTCACAAAATAAGTTATAACATTTCAGTTATTGTGTAGATTGTAATAATATTTAATGAATATAAATCTAAAAAAATTTAAGAAAAAAATTATGCCATTTTTTGGTAGCCTTATAGTTTTATTGTTTACATTATGGGTATTGAAAGGTCTCTAATATTCCTCTAGCTCTTAGTTATTCATCATCACCTCCTTTTATCCAAATATGAATAGCTAGAAAGAGAATAATATTCAAACTCTTAATGAAAATTTTCAAACATGGGCCCAAAAATATGGTGTTTTTTTGTGGGGAAGAACCTTACTGTGATTTTCAAATAATAACTATTATTACACTAATATTTTACTGGATACATTCTATGAATTGTTCTGATGACTTTTCGAATATCTATTATTCCATAAGAAGGTCTAGGAGTAAAATAATCATGTATGTGAATGGGTATATATCTTGATAGAGAAGTTATAGGTGATTTGTTAGTGTAGAAACATATGTCATGATTATCAAATGTCTGTAGCTAATAATATTAGAAGGTAACTTGAGTTTGAATTTAGAGATCACATATTCACGAATGTGTATCAACATTAAATGTATTAGAGGTTTATTTATTGGAGAAATATTTATCATGCATTTTTTGACCATATGATATGTTGGTACATGTTGAAACTATGGAATACTGGTTATCACATATGCTATATATTATTCAGGTAAATGTTGTTTTTCTTATTTTGTATCTTTTCTATTATACTTACAAATATTCTAATATCATTTATTATAGTCCAATAGATTTAAAAAATGTTGTGACATCGATGATAACTGAATAGAGAGTCACAACCATCACATGAGGTCACTAAATGGTTAGGATATTCCCTTGATTTACATAAATTGATGGAATAGTGGTTTAGAAGAGCTTACTTGGTAATTTCTATGGTTGATGAACACTCATAATTTATTGTTTTTGTTTGATTGATCCTATTATGATGGAAGGTTTGTTCCTTACTGATCAATTTAATAATTGTAATGTTTGATTAATGGTGATCTTGTGTACTCCTTATATTGCATGTGATAAGATTTTTTATCATCTTTTATGTGATGATTGTAGAGAAAATTATTCCTAAATGGTAAGTATCTCTAACAGATGATTGTTTTAAGATTGATTAGGGATGCTTAATGTTTAATCTCACTAGGATAATGATATGTTGGTTGTGAATGAAATTTGGAAAATTCCATGAGAGGTGTTTGAATGAGTTTTTGATTGAAAATCATTACCTTATTTGTCTAATTCTAATTTTCATTGATAAAAAATAATTGATAGGAATCTAATTTAAAGTCCCATATTTTTCTCAAATCATTCAATTTTTATTATGGGATTCATAGTGGATCCCGATAGTTTTTATATTTTTAAATGTATATTAAGGTGGATTTATTTATTAATAAAGATAATTTAATGGGGTTTAACTATTTTAGAAGGGTATCATGAAATTTGGAAATAATAATTCAACATATTATTTATTATTTTTTATATTTTTATCTCCACAATTTAATAATTTTATGCATATTTAATAAAAAAAATTATTTTGAAATAATATTTACCTGTACGTCAGACCCCATCCATATGTGAAGGTAATGCCTTATATTCTAACACATGTACCGTTATCCTTAAATATTTAAGGGTATGAATATTATTTTTCAACAACATAATGGAATGTAAAAATATGTGGAAAACATACCATTAATTCATAATTTTTTAATCTTATTTAAGATCCAATCATATTTTCCTTCTATCATTTAATGGTTCTCCTAAGAGAGAGGAAGTTTGATTCTCATTATATGGTAATTATTTTCCCCTCTAATGTGAAAAGGTAAAGCTAAACAATTTCTAGCTAATATCAATCCTTCATAAAATAAAGTTTTATATCTGTGTATATTAACTCAGCATGTTAAGGTATTCTAGGCCTAGTGATTCTATATTCAAGGTTGTGAGGGATTTAAAATGCTCATGTAATGGTAAATGGGGTTACCTTTCATTAAATTTTTTTGGGTTATGGTATATTGGTTTAACATTGTGAGAAGTCTTGTTGCATAAATTTAAACACTTTTTACCATTATAAAGAGATATTGTTTTGGTGTATTGTTATACAATTTTGAATCAGTCATTCCATTTCATCCAATCATAATCATGTAATGCGTATTTTATGAGAAATTGAGAAATTTGAATTTAAAATTGTTGTGATATAAAAATAATAAATTAAATAGGGAATAATGGGTTAAATATTTTAATATTAAAAAACATACACATGTAATAAGAAAATAAGCAGTGGACCTATATATTTTATTCTCCCATATAGTTGGTTATAAAACTAAAAATTGAGTGAAGGGTTCAATGTGAATAATTGAATCACTACATTCCACTAAATGTTTATGTAGAATTTAGATGTTTTTGTGGGATATTCTATAATGTTTTCACTTTAAAATTTTTCCTTATTTTCTTTCTCTCCAAACTATTATTTCCTAGAACATTGTTTTCATGTTCTACATGAGATAGACACTCAGAGGATCATCTCTAGTACAATAAATGTATACTAAGAATATGAATTTGATTGGGTTGAGTTCTCATACAGATCCAATGTTCTATGAGACATATTTTCTTCTCCATCTCTTGTAAATTTGACCTGTTAAAGCATTGGGTTTATGGTAGTGGATTTTTCAACAATGATTAATTTATGTTTAGTTATGGTTTATCATTATTTGTTTTCATTTCGATATATATATGTGATAGAGTATAGTAAATTTTAGAAAATTTATTATTAATATGGAATGTGAAGTGATATAGTATTCACATGCTATTTTATTAAACCCAAAAAATAGTTTCTAATATTTAGATTGAAATATTCTGCCATATTATCCTACTAATATGTAATGAATAATTTTTTAATTAGAACATTTTGAGTTATTTACAAATTAAAAGATAAGAGTTATTTATATATGAAGATAATATTTTGAATATTTTGAATATTAATAATATTTACCATTATACGTGAATTATATTAGAATAATTTTGGATTCCAAATAGCATTAAAATATTCTGTTTGGTAAGATAAGTTATCAAATTAAAATATTAATACATTAATCTTAACTGTTGATTTTATAACTGAATCAATTGATTAAATATTGCATGACATCTATTGTTGTTGTTAGATATAGTTTATTTAGTTTCTAAATTAATAAAAGTAGAAAATAAAAAAAAAATCATTCATTTTATTAAAATAGAATTCATGCTACTGGAACTAAATTTTTATGGGTGTTTGAATACAATTCTAGATTGTGAAATTCTTATGTTCATTTTTAATATTTCCTTTGTAGTTCATAGTGATTATGTTTGTTTAAATTATTATTACTAACATGTTTTTATATGATGTTGCCTTGATTTTATTTTCTATGGATCCACATTTGATTATTTATTAGGTGAGGAAATTGATGAATTTCAATGGATGTGGTAGTTATTTGGTGTGTTGTGGATTGCACCATGATTGATGAAATTGGTTCATAGTGAATCTTTTCAACTGAATTTTATGTGATGGGGTGCATGGTAATATTGATTAAGTGGGATGAGTCTTTTAATACCTAATATATGGAATGATACATGATTAATAAATTACCTCATGGGAATGGGATTTAAATATGGAAAATGGGTGAACTGTATGAACATGAATTCTTCTATGAGCTACATCATCACTAATATTTATCGAGAAACCAAATACCTTGTGGGTGGGTTTGAAAAAAAATCATTTTCTGATGAGTGGAAAATATGATCTAGAGTCCTTCCTTGTGATATGGTCTCAATTTTTCATAATGAAAAATATTAAATTCCTTTGTTTAGACTCATGTAATCTTTCATTGACCCAAATAAATATCCTCCCATATCACCTTTATAAAAAGGGAAATAGAAATTTAGAAACATAGGTATTATCATTTATGATTGTCTACCTAGATATTTACTTTGTTTAGTACAATAGATGAAACCATAAATTTCATTAATAACTATAGATATTTTCCAAGACTAATATAGTCAGTTTCCCCTAGAATGGTTTTATAGAACCTTAGTGTATATGTGATATTTTTTACCTCATTAAATATGGGTTATATTTTGTATATATATTATTATTCTTGTACAACATTGAGATAGAGCAAATAATTTTTAATCACATTAACTATTGACTAAACCAATGAAAACTCCCAACAATGTAATGGGTCAAACAATTTTAAATAATAATTGTATATGGTAAAAATTTAGATATATTAAATATACTATAACCATTTTCCACATGAACAGTACTATACAAATGAAATATAATATTAGTATACATGTAAAGACTCTGATATGAGTATGATAGAGCTGGTGGATAACATTATTGAATCGGTACTATGAACAGGTGTTATTATCCCCAAGGGACAAATCGTTTAGTAGTTTTTAAAAACGGATACATAAATAAGTTATAAATTAAAACATAAAAGGGAAAAAATTTAGAAAATCCACTAGATCCAACCATAAATTCATATATTATCCATACAAGTAATTCATAAAATACATATTTGCATCCCGGGGAAAAATAAAACAAAATAAAGGTGTGAGATAAGATGATTTATGTGGGTAAAAAATATAGGTCAGGATATAATTCAATAAATATAAATAATATGGAAAGGAGAATAACTAAAAATACATTCCATTATAACATAATCTTGATCATAATATGGAAGGAATAAAAATACATTAAATAAATACATAAAAATAATGATAAGAGAATAAAACATAACCACATATACTATAATAGTTAAATAATAACATATATTGTCAATTACCAATATCATAATGTGGGAATGAATAATGCAAGACATAATAAACATATCATTAAGGCATCAGCCAAGACATCATATATTAATGTGAAAAACCTGGCCTAGCATGTCTCATGAGGCCTACCATTCCATCGAGGGAAAATTGGAGTCCCTAACCTTCACATAAAATGTCCAATGAATTACTCATATGAAATAGGTGAAAAATTATAAACTTATACTTTCATTCTAAAACAATCATTTGAAAAAGTAAATAAATTTCCTTAATCTATAAACATAATCACTAACCATTCGGAGTAACATGGTGAATGGAATCAAGACAGAACATACTTAGTCAAATTGATCATAAACTAAATGGACGATGAAATCATAAAATATCAATCCTAATTAATCATATTATTAAACAATGTGTGTTAAAATAGATTAAAATACTCTTATAAAATCATTGGGGAATTCATGGGAGAAATCCACTTTTGTAAAGAAGATTTATTTTGGAAATATAATTTGAATTTCTCATAAAATCAGATTGTAAGATGTATATCCCAAAAAATATAATGGAAGTAATATTAAATTATTTCCTAATTAAGTTTAAACATGTAAGTTTTTTAATAAAATTTATAAATAGTCAATGCCCATACAGTTTTAGGGGAAACATAAAAGAGTCTCTGATGTGGAAAATGATTATTTATTTACATAAAACATTAAAAGACATAATAAATTTTTTTCAGGATAATAATAGTTATATCATAATAACATTTTTGTATTAAAATATAGTATGGTGAGTACTTTAATATTGATATAAAATTGAAAATATATCTTATATCGAGTTTTCTTATCGAGTGTAATTAAACATGGGATATCGTAAATCATGTGTTTCTACATCAATGAAAGATGAAATGATCTGGATACATAAGGGTGGTAAAAATAAATAGAATATAGAAGAATTATATTAATAAATAATTAGGAATTAAATTGGTTTAAAGATATAGGAAAATCTTATCCTGATGGAAAATGGATGTTATGGAAAAAACTCTTACCTAATGTCTAAAAGTATTCATCACATGATATTAATATCATGGATAATAATATTTAATCAATAAACTAATTAATTAATTACCTATTATATATATATTTTATTTATTATATTTTTTTATGTTAATTTATGGCCATTGGGTGATTAATAAAATAAAATTTCATCATTCTTGTGCATTAGATTCCTCATTTTTCATGATCTTTTTACTTGAATGTATGTATATATAATCCTATAAAATTAAACTACTTTTCCAGAATTGAGATTATTTGTTATTAATTATATTAAATAATATTAAATTTTTATGTAATCTATTTGTTAATTTGGGGTGATGATTAATCATTTGAAAAGATTGTAGTGATAATCGATTAGATTATTTTTTTGGTTTGTGATAATCACAAACTAGTTTTGATTTATTAATTAATATATCATATATATAATGGTTCCAGAACATTAAATATGATATAATAAATATATTTTAAAAAATTTACTATAAAAATGTTTTTGTGGAAAATATTTAATGAATAATTTAAAAACGAAAACAATTCATCCATGAAGGTAGTAAATCGACACCTCATAGACGATGTTTGATTTTTTAGAATAAAAGGAATAGGATAAGAGATTTGATGGTGGATTGACATTGAAAAAATAAAACTATAGGATATATGAGATACTAGAGTTATGATGAAATTTTTTACATAGAAGGTGAGGATATTATAAGAAAATAAAAGGATTTGAAAAGAAAATAATGATTACTACAGAGTATTTTACCTCTTGAATTATTTATCTTGGGAACCTCCTTAATGAAATTGATTTTGGTATTTTTTAGAGACCAAAACCTCCTAGACATGTTTAATAATCTTGGGAAGAGGATTTTTAATAATCAATACAGTATTCTAGGCATAATAGGTTTGAATAGAATATGTTGTGGGGGTGGTATTTATAGTGAATAACAAGGGTGTTTTTTAATTATTTTGTTCATTAGATTCTTATTTTGGCACATGAAAAGAAATAGTGATTATTACATGACTATATACATTAAATAGATATATATAGTTTGATATTATTGTTCTTAACTTATAAATGACTCATGTAATTGTTTATTTATCTTATAATGTATATATACAATAAATTATCATATTTCACTATTCAGAAAAAATTTAACTAGTTTAGAAAATTCTAAAAAATTCACCCTAACCATTTTTCAACATGTAGAATTTAAAAATGTGTACTACTTTATACATTCGCAGTTAATAATACAATTCTAGTGGAAATATTACTATCCTTAATAGTAATATTACTATTCCATGATCATGTTTAATAGTATGTTATGGTTTTAAACTCATCGTTGTATGAAGCATAAACTATCCAAGATGTTAAATTTTAAAAGTTACATACCATAAAATCATGGGGTGTTACATTCTACCATCCTTAAACAAAATTTCATCCTTGAAATTTATGGAATTTCAACTCTTAAAAATATTTGGGTAGATGTTGATCATAAATTCCTATGGTTCCCACACCACCTCTTCAATTTTATGATTTTTCTAATGTACTTGTTCCACTCGAGACTTCTAGTTCCTCAACACCTATTCTATAATGTTCAAAAATACATAGGCCCCTATCCATAAGATATATCTATTTCTAACTATGTTCCTTTATAATTGAGGAAATGTGTTGGGTTTGGCATGTAATTTCTTAAGAAAGATATTTGGAACACATTTTGTACTTTAGAAAGGTTAGGTTGAATTTCAAAATAATAAACTACTTCTCCAATTCTCTCCAAGATTTTAATTGATTCAATGTTCCTAAGGGTTTGTTTTCCTTATTTCCAAATCTTATAAAACAATTCCTTGGATCCACTTTCAATAAAAACATGATCTCCTACATAAAAATCCAAAACCATATTTCAATTATTGGAATAAATATTTTTACTAGTTTGAGATTATTTGATATGATTTTGGATAGTATTTATCTTCACTATGTTTCCTCCACAAGATTTAGGCCTAAAATATTCCATTCCCTAACATCATCCCAAAAATTTGGTGTACTACATATTTTTCCATATAATTCTACATATTGTGTCATTTAAATACTGGAATAGGAAAAAAATTAGAAAAAATATACCAATGTAAAGTACTAATCCCACATACATTGAATGTCAAGTGGGAATGATATCAATATGTATTCTAATGTTTGGATTGTCCTTTAAAATTACCTATTAGTTTGAGGGTTATATTATGTTCTAAAATGGATCTCAGTATCCCATTACTTCTGAATACTTTTCTAGAATTTTGATGTAAATGGATTTCAGTATCCCAATACATCTGAATACTTTTCTAGAATTTTGATGTTAATTTTTTATCATGGTTTGACAGAGTGGTAATTGGTTCACCTTGATGTATTACAACATCATTTATAGAGTCTTGCAATGTGCTCTAGGAAAAAATACTCACTTATTTTGAGGAAATGTATAAATTTGGTATGTTGATCAACACTTACCCAAATTTCATCATTATTTATTGGATAATTTTGTAATACATTAAAAAAATCCATAGTAATGGCATCCCCTATCCATGTAGGAGTATTAAATGGTTGTATAACTCGTCTAGGATGTGATCTTTCAACATACACATAATAATAGACTAAACACCCTTATACATAATAATAAATTTCCCACTTCATGTTATCCTAGTAGAAATTATCCATAATATCTCTATAAATTTTTTTGGAACTATAGTGTATAGAGAAATTATAGATTTTTACCTCATCCAATAACTCTCTTATTAGATAAGGTACATATGGGACACAAAGCGTCATCCAAAATATACGAATTTTGCCATCGTACCCGAAGTCTACAAACATCCAAACATTCAAAACATTAATTTTCCATTGAAAATTATCATAATGATATTGAGAACTTTTAATCACATCCAATAGAGATGGTTGGGAAGCCAATTGAAAAAGTACAGATGTTTCATCTTCCATGATAATTCCCATATACATCATTATTAGATCCACATACAAAGGGTCTATATTAATCCTCATTTTTCTCAAAACTCCATCGATATTTCTTGATCAATGCATATTCTAAATTATTTGACTTCCTTGGGTGGTATTTTATTGAACTATCACAATCCTTGAGTAGTTGGAGCCATCACCATTTCATCATGTTTTTTTCTTTCTATGAGAAGATATATTTCCAGATCTTCTACTCTGTATATATATATTTATATCATATCATTCACCATAGATATTGTGACTCTATATCTCAGATCAAATAATATCTATGATAACTGAAGATAAAAAGTTTTATAGTTCTGTTCATGAGTTTTGAACTTATTTTATTCATAGGAAATAACTATGTCATTATTCATAAGAACACACTCATGCGATTTCATTGATGTTTCACTATAAATCAAAAATCCCCCACTCATTGATAGTATATTCAAAATCAGATCATTCATAAATCTCATCATAAAATATTCATCAAATACTTCACATTATTTTGTCTTTAAAATCACAACCCCTTTATAGTAAGCTTGGTTAACATGTTATATTATCTATCAAAACTCTGTAATAAACATTAATTGGAACCTACTAAACTAATGAATCTATGTACCTTAGTTATGTTTGATGGTGTTGGACATTCCTTGACTACCTTTGTCATCATAAGATTAACTAATATTTCTTCCTTAGAGACAATATGACCAAAGAAATAATTTTTTTGATTCTATAACTCATAGTTTCTAAACATCCCATATAACACTTTTAATCTAAGAGTCTCTAGAACAATCTGAAAATGGTTCTCTTGGTCCTCATTGTTTCTGGAATATGTCAATATATCATCAATAAAAACAAAAACAAAAAAATCAATATAGTCCATTAATGTTTTTTTCATTAGATCCATAGAAACAGATGGTGCATTGGTCTGTCGAAATGGAATTAATATAAACTCTTAATGCCCATTCCTTGTTTGAAAAACGGTCTTTGGAATATCATCCTTATTCACAAACAATTGATGATATCCATAAGGAAGATCAATATTCAAATAATATTTATCCCCATGATGTTGATCAAATAATCCTTCAATGTGAGGTAGGAGACACCGATTCATTATCATAATAGCGTTGATCTCCTTATAGTTAATGAAAAGGTTCATCGATCCATCTTTCTTTTTAAAAATAATAAAAGGCGATCCCTATAGAGATACACTTGAGAGAATCAAACACTTATTACTAAACTCTTATTGTTGTTTCTCCAGCTCCACTAATTCAACTATGTCCATTCTATAAGGATTATTTCATATGGGTCATGCTTTGTGGATTAAATCAATAGAAAATTTGACTTTCCTATATAGAGTATGTCCATGTAAATACTCGATTAATACATCAATTTCTTCTTATATAATAAGTTCATACTCAATTTAATGATTTATTTCTCATACATAGATTATTTTTTCCCTTACTCGTAAATAATTTCATTCAGTAGAGATATTGGTGGTGGATCTAAATAAGAATTAGACGATGTGGGTTCTTCCCTTAAAAAATGGATTCTACATCTTACTCTACAATCCTAATTTCATTCTTCATGCAATATATTTTCGCCTCATATTTTAATGTCTAGTATATACTGAGGATTATATCAAATTAAAACATAGTTATGATGATAAGGATGAAAACTAATTCACATATATGGTTCATAAAGGTCACTGACCAAAATATCATTGTTGAAATAAGACAAACCTTAAGAGTTATGACTGACAAATCCTTTATAAAATTAAAAGAAAAATATAAAATTTTCATTGCAAACTGGGAAGATATAAAATAATGTAATGATAGAAAATCTAGTAATTCATTGACAATGTTTTAGGAAACTATTAATGTACTCTCCCCCATATCATTTTGAACTTCAAACTTAGAAATTACGATCACATAAGCTTTTCCTTTCTCCCTTGTCCATCCCTATGGAAATTTTGAATAACCCTTTGGAAAACCATTTTCATAATGTCCCATATCATTACAATTGTATAATTGAACATTGGTAGATTCATTTTTTCCTTGAAATCTAGGTCTTGGTGTCCTTTTTTACTACCCATGTAACTGATTCCCATCCAAAATTAGCATGTACCATGATGTTTCTTTCCACATTTATTGTATAATGGAAATTCAACTCTTCCCTTCTTTTCCATTCCCTTATTTACTTTTCTAGAGGGTTCAAAAACCTTATCATTATCTTTTATTCCATTAATTTCATAAGACCTAATGAATTCATTATCTATGTTAATAACACATGAGACTATATCTTCTTCTAATGAGAATGTTTGAGAGACTACTTCTCTTTGGAGGAATGGATTTAACCCATGTAATTATCAGTCAGTATTACTACTTGGATTGCCTAGGGAGCCTAAAACATTCCTTTTTAACCATTTTAATTTTGATTCACACATGCTAATTCTTTCATCATAATTCTATCTCATATTTATGAATTTATTCCCTATATCTTCTTTCTATTAGTGATGGAAATATTTTTACAAAAATATTTCTTTTAAATCCTTCCATTACATATTTAAAATTTCTTCCACAACCTTTATGTTTTGAATAAATGACCACCATTTATCCACATCTTCCATGAGATGATTAATTGCAATGAAAAATAAATCTCTTTCATTACTTCCCAACACAATGAATATCTTCTCTAAGAAACATATCTATTACTCTCTTAAAAATTAATTTTTAGTCCAATTTAATGATGGAGGTTGTTGTTTGATGATGTGATCTAATATTTTTCGGCCGTATAGTGGTCCAAGATCCTACAAATGCATAATGTTATTATTTATGAATAGTGTTTTCTATCTGAATATAGTTATATGTTTCTCACATCTGTTTGTAGATCATCCTCCAGTATCATCATCCTTCATGGGAGGGAAATCCCTACATGAGATATGCACCTTGATATGGTTTCTATTAATTCCACTAGGCTTCATTTCTATATAATGTCATACCCTAAATAAGATTTTAAATAAAAATATATAATTTCATTCTAGAAAAACACTTAACATATATTAGAAATTTTATCTTAGTTATTATCATAACCTTAAAAATTGTTTATTTGGTGACATATTGACTTTTAAATAATTAATAATGGATTGTTAACAATATTGGAATTATACTAAGATTATATACCAGGAGTGCCAAACCATATGCGTTGTTACGCTTCTTGTTGTGTACCAGGTTACACCGAGTCAGGCCTGATGCACCAGGTCAGATTTGTTACCCAATGTAAATCTGTTCATGAACAATTCTCACTTATAGTTTATATACAAGAATTAATTTCTAGAAATAACCACACATTTTCTACCATAAAATTTTTGGAATGTTCTTTAGAGATTATTCTAAAAATTTATCTTAGGGTTATTTTTCTGATTCAATGTTTTCTAAATATTATTTCTATTGTTTCTACTAAACTTCCATTGATAACAACTATAAAGACCCTGACCATAGTAGGCCTAAGCCAATACCTTACTTTATTGCATTGGTACTATGAAAATGTTTTCATATCCCGAAGGACCGAATAGGTTAGTAGATTTTAAACACATTTACATACAAATGTATTATAATTCAACTTGAATGAAAAAACAACATAGTAACACCATTGGAGACACCGATAATTTCAAATATTATACCTGTAAGTCATTCAAAATATACATATTCACATCCTGGGGAAAATTAAATATAAGAAATGGGAGAGTTTATATGCTCATTAAGAGAAATAAATAAAATTGAATTTGTCATTAAATAAACATAAATAATAAGTTAATCTGAATAACTAAGAACATATTTCATTAAAACATAATCATGGACACAAAGGGGAAGGAATTAAATATGATGAAATGAATCCTTACAAATAATCACAAGAGATTAGATATTATCCTTAGAAATTAAAATCATTGAATAATCAAATGAATTATAAATTACCAATATCATAATGAGGGAATGAATAATTTCAAAGAACATAAACATACCGCAAAGGCTTCGGCAAAGACACCATATATAAATGGGTAAGAACTTAGTCTTGTCTATCTCATGAGACCTACAGATCCATTGAGGGTCTATAAAATTTCATGCACATTACTTACTATGTAATATACGTTACTCATATGAAAGGGTTGAAACATAATAAATATATACATTCATATTAAAACTACCATATAAAATATAGATAACATTCCCCAATAATTAAACATGATCACTAACCAGTGTGACTAATATGGTGAATGGAATCATGATAGAAAACCCATAGTGAGAAAGATCATAAACCACTATTATAGATAATATCATAAAATATAAACCCCAATTAATGATAATATTAAACAAAGGGTGTTTATATATATGAAAATACTCTAATAAAATCCTTGAGGATTATTGAGAGAAATAAACTTTTACTAAAGAACAGCTATTTTGAAGAAATCATTTTTATTTTACATAAAATAATATTGTAAAATGTACATCATAGAAAATAAAAGTAAATGAAAAATAATATTTCTTAATCTAAAGTGTAAACATGTAAAAATAGTTTTTAAGAATCATAAAAAATTGGTCTCTTCAGTGCCATTTGTGGGAAATCATAAAAGAGTATATAAAGAGGAAAAAAGAATAATTGTTTAAATGAAAACATAAAAGTGATAATATAGTTTTTAATTATAAAAATATTTATTTCATGGAGATATTGGTGTCTTATAATATATTATTGAATGTACTTGTAAATGGGTATGAAATTGGGAAGTTCTCTTTAATTGGTCTTGCTTATCGGAAGGAACTGATAAACGAACCTTGTAAAACATGTATTTCCTCATCAAGAAAAGATAAAATGACCTAGTTACATGTTTTTGGAATAAATTATTTTAAATTATCATAATTAAAAATAATAATAATAATTAAATTAGGGTAAAGTGAGAGAAATCCTATCCCGAACGAAAATGGAGGTTTGGGAAGAAACCATTACATTATGTCTGAAAGTGTTCTTCAAATGATCCTAATGTCATAGATAATCATATTATATCTATTAATTAATTAATTAGGAACCTTTTATACATATATTTTATTTTATATTATTTTTTTATTCATTTAAGGCCATTTGGGTGCGTTAAAAGATAGAAATTCATTGTTAGGGAGTGTTCTTTACTTACTTTTCCGGATCTGTTATCTTGTATACATGCATGGAAAATCATGTAAAATGAGAACAGTTGTCCAGAATTCAGATTATATGTTATTAATGTACTTAAAAAATATTTAATAGTTATATAATACATTTTTTTATTTGGGGTTAGGATGGATAATTAGACAAAGAGTTAGTGATAATAGTTTAGACTATTTTGGGGGAGTTAGATCACCACAAACTAGTCTTGCTTTATAGATTTATATCATGTTGAATTAATGGTTATAAAGAATCAAATATGCTGAAATATGTATTTTATAATATTTTTTAACTTTAAAAATACTTTTACAAGAATCCTTAAACGAGGAATTTAAAAGAAAATACACGCCATACACGAAGGTGGTTAATGGACACCTTATAGATGATGTCCTCATTTTTATAATAAAAGGAAGAGGAGAAGAGATTCGTTGGTGTATTTTCAAATAAATAAAAAAATTACAACATATATATGATAATATTGGTACTATACATGTTTGGATAGAGGATATGAGGAGATTATAAGAAAATAAAAAAAGTGAAAGGAAAATATAAAAAAGTAAAAGGGGAATTTACCTCTTGAATTAATATCCATGAAAACCTCCTTTGGGAAATTGTTTTGTTATTTTGATGAGAACAAAACATCTTGGACATGGTCAAGAGGATTGGTGAAAGTATTTAGATGAAATTAGATAAGATATAAGGATTAAGATCTATGAGGAGAAGAGGTCGTGAGGGTTGGTATTTATAGCCGATGAGAGGGGTGTTTTTTTATTATTTTCTTCATTAGTTTATGATTTTAGATCCAGAAAAGACAATGTGATGATTATATGAATGGATATAGTAAACATAGAAGGATATTTAGATATGATGGTACTAAAAATAGTTATGAATCATTTAATAGTGTATCTATCTTATAATATATATATACTATAATATTACATTATTTCTATAGTAACTAAAAGTTCAACTATTTTAGAAAAATACATAAAAGTTCAACCTAACAATTTTTCAAAATTTATAAGTTTTAAAAAAACTCTATTTAATGAAAATAATTATCAAAATAAGTGATAAATAATTTTTAATTAAAATCCTCATTTATTCAAAAAATACTGATTTTAAAATTATAGTTGTTTTTATGACATTGAATAACTAATTACAGTATCAAAACACTATTATAATCATAAGACAATAAAATATTAATTTATGAATCCATTTTCTGAAAAAAAAATTATCTTTTAAATAATTATATTATATTTAAATAAATATTTATGATTCAAAAAAATACAAAAATTGAATTTCACATTTTTAAATCATTTACTTACTTATCCCATTATATAAATATATAATAATTTAAGTTATAATTTTCCCAAATTTTATTTATTAATTAGAGGGTACATTACTATTCAATTGTTCATATTTCTATTTTTTATATACACATTACTATTCTAACATTTATATTTTATAGTATATTATTGTTTTAAAATCGGTGTTGTATGAAGTATAAACTATCGAATATGTTAAATTTTAAAAGAGACATACCATAAAATCATTGGGTATTACAATACAAATAAACATTCAAAAAAGAAAAAGTTAGAGCCCTAGGAGGAATTATAGTTAATATTAGAAAAAGAATGTTGTTATATTTTTAAGAGTTAATATGACTATTTAAATAATAATCTGATTGTTAGAATAGTATCATGACCATTGGGAATAGTAACTTTATCATTAAAAATAGTAACCCGACCATCATAATATATATTTGAACTCAATATAATAAAATGTAACATAAACAATATTTATCATGAATATGTTAAGAAAATGTAAATATTGTAATTCCGTAAAATAAATATCAATATTAAAAACTAAAAATAAATTTTTAGTAAATTGTGTTTTAATCCATTTCGAAAGAAATACTTTTTATAACATAAATTAAAATTAACTATATTAGAAAAATTATTTCATAAAGTGAATTTTATTGTTAAAATTAAAACATTTATATTTTTAAGGGGTTATTTTTTGGTAATTTTTTGAAATACATAAATTTTTATATGAATAATAAAAATATTGTTTTTTCACAAATGGTTTATTTTAAATTAAATCATTGGTGTTGTAAAAATATTCTAATTTGTTTTAAAAAAAATTGGTTCATCAAATGTTTGTTTTAATTTGTTAAATTATTTATTCAAATACAATTATAATATTTTATAAACATGAATATTATTTTTCAAAATCAAATGTATTGAATTAAAATAATATTTTTATATTTTCCAATTTTCTTTTGATTAAATATATAAATTAAAAATATAAAATGGGTGAATGTATTAAATTCATGTTATTTAATTCAATTATATTTCATAATTTTGATAATATTTCAATTTAATTTATTTTCATAGATATAATATTCTATTCAATATTATAACTAATAAATACACATGTCCTAAAAAATAAATAACCCCTCACCCATCCCATAGAAAACCACTTAAAATAAACATATTAAATCCAAATTTCAACAAGAATACCCACTATTATAATCTATATAATGCTTATGTACTTTATGGACTAATAAAACTCCATGAATTCTAGAAGTTAAGTTATATATAAAAGGAACAACTTAAATAAAGAGGCCCAGTCATTTCGTCCTCTTATTTTTTTTCCTTTTCTATTTTTTATTTATATTCTTCATACTCACCAAACACTATTGGAAAACGTCATGTTAATATGTTAATGATAATTTTTATTTCATAAAAATATTATATTTTAATATATTTACCAAATATATATCTCGAACCTCCCCTTTGGAACACATCCCATTATGAGTCAGTTAGTAGCCAATGAAAAATCAGGAAAATATTTTGTTATCAATACCATTATGAATAATAAAAAATCAAATATAATAAATAATTAAGTCGTTAAATTCATTCTAATGTCTTATACTTGTTTTTAATTATGTATAAATAGCCATTGAATAGAAATATTGAAATTGAAATAAAATTGGAAAATTTTAAGGAATATATGATATAAAATCGTATCACTATTGAAAAATGGAACTAAATAATAGAATCCAAGTAATATTATAATGGATAAAAATATATATTCTTTTTATTAAGGAATTTATTGTCACTCAATAACTTTTTATTTTGTTTTAAAATAGAGAAACATAAAAAGACATTTAAAATTACTAAAACATTACAATTACACATTGATATGTAATAATAACATGTGGAATATTAAAAGGATATAAAAATGGAAGAATATTACATTATTTTAAAAAATATATAGGCTTTAAAACCCCAAATATGATAACCCATTCTATAAATATTATAAAAAGAAAAATAAATTTTATGAAAACAATTAGAATTAACAAATAATTTTTATGAACAATTGTAATATATGTAGTTAGGGGTGGGAATTATTAAAATTATTCTTTATGATGATTTCTAAATATTATGCTATTTGGAAAATAATGTTACTATTGTGGATATTTTATTATTATGAATTTAAAACCAATATAAATATTTTAATTTCAGTTTAAATTATTATTTAAAATTATTTTATAAGTTAAAAATAATTTTTAAAATGGAGTTATATTATAAAACAATTTAAAATATAAATACAAATCAATGAATTACTATGTAATTCCTTATAGCCACCAATTTTTTAACTCATAAAATTCACTTAATTTTCAATAAATATATATTTTTTAGAAAGTAAAAAACTCTTATATTTTGTTATTTATATTAATAAAATAATTATCATTTTCTAATTCAGTATATTGTAATTATCTTAGGGTGAATTTATTTTAATTTTCAAAAAAAATTATTTTAGTGTTTAAATGTGATGCAACTATTTTTAGAAAATTAAAAAACACTTTTGACTGAATTTGGATATGATAATGATTTAGAGTTTATAAATAGTTATTAATACTAGATATTATTTAAATAAAAACACAATAAAAAATGTTTCACATATATAAACACATTTTTTATCATTTAGATAATTTTATCCTTTCAAAAAAAATAATATTATGATTTATCAACCTATCATATTATCATTGGTTTTTATTTAATTTATAAATTTATTCAAGTAAAATGGATTGAATATCTATAATTAAAATGTCTAAGTAAGGAATAATGTTTATTTAATTTTTAAACATAAAAATTTTTCCTTTTAAAACTGAGTTATTGTAGTATAAGTTAAATAATGTAGCTAGACAAAGACAAATAATAAAATCATAAATTATATAATAACTAATATATTAGATGGGTGTTTGATGTATTGGAAAACTATAAAAATCTCTGAGAACATTAATGTTCCACCACTATTGATTGAATTAATTATAAACAATTGTTGTTATCACTAAATAAAAAATATTAATTATTCAATAATATAAATAAAGCACTCATTTTGTATATATACACACTTCTCACACCCACTCTCCAAAAAACAAATCCCTTAAGAACTATGTTGTAACTAGTTCACCTCCCAAAGAGACACTAAATGTTTCCCTAAATTTCTTATGATTCCATACCATAACACCAATTGATGTTTTGAAATATTATTCTAAAATAAATTTTATCTTGGTGATATTTTTATTTAAATGAATCCTTTATGTTTTCTTGGGTTAGCGACAATGAATTTTTTATCTTGCGTTACATGAAATTTTGAGTTTAAACAAAACATGACTTAATATTAAGAAATTATTTTTAAATATGATAGTTAGAACATAACTGTTGGAATGTGGGGTATGAATTGGATTAACTTAATTATGAAAATATATGGTTTACGCATGTATATATAATTAATTATTTTGTGATTAAATAATTATAAATAAAAATAAAATCCATATGAAAACAATGGAAATATTTTTTTTGAAAATAATATATTTATGTACACAAATAAATTTTACCAAAATAAATTAAACAATTCAACCTGGTTGATGATTTTAATAAAATATATTGATTATATATTCAATAAAAAATTTAATGTGCCACATATGTATTCTTAAAGAAATAAATAACAATAATAAAATTCTTTCTTATAAACTCTGTTTTTATAACTAGTATTTTTGTCACATTTTGGGAACTTATATTAATGTTATATTTTCCATATATAGAAAATTTATTTTGAAAAAATTAAATTAACTTTTTAAATCATAAATTCAAAATTAACATAGATTGATATTTTTGAGAATTTTCTGATGCGATAATATTTTCTAAGTAGTGAAAACTGGTAGTTGTTTCTAACATTTTTCATCACTTTTAAATCATTTAAAATCATATTAAATATTTAAATTTATATTTGAAAGTAAAATTTCATTAACTATAATGATTTTATCCAATTTATGTCATCAGAATCAACATCAAGTGTAATATTAAAATAAAAACATTTTAAACATTTGAACATGTTCTCTTTGGAAAAACACTTTCATATTGGGTATATGGGATTATTTTTAAATTAAAAATTTACACATTATAGTATTTAATTTGAAAATAATTATTCCATATTTTTAATAACAATAATATATATTATCTAATATTTTCAATTTTATTTTAACCATAATAAATAGTAAAAAAAATAAAAAATATTTACATTTGTTAAGTTGAAAATGGGTTTATCGAGGAGTTAAACTAAAATGATATGGGATAACAGTGACTAAATTGTTTTCCAAAAACCAATTTATTGTCATATTTCAACATTATATTTCCCAGGTTCATTAATGTACTGTTTTTATGCATTTTGGAATTTTAAAAACATGCGTACACCTTTTTTTAAATATTTGACGTGTGTCACTCAACAATATTAATAATGGAAACCCCATATACTCTCTTATTTACACATTCAATACAAAATTTTTTAAGACAATTCAAACCCAAATAAATTACTCAAATTCCTAATATCCTCTTAGAGTATATATATTTTTTATAAAGCCACACTATGATGGATTTTGGTGTAAACCAAAAGATGTTGTCTGATGAGGAGGTAACATCCAAAATTGAGAATTTAATTTTATTTCACCCTCAAACTCCTTAAATTTTATTAAACCATTATGATATAATAAAATTATTATATTATATATACTAATATTTTATAATATTAGTGTAATAACAAATATACTTCCCCACATCCAAAAAATGGTATATGAAATCATCGTGTCTGTGTGTGTGTGTTGCAGATTTCCGCCTCATAAACGAATGTTATTCGTTTTCCATTACCACTTCTCAATGATGTATATAATGATGTATTTATTTTTCATATATAAAATTAATGATATTAGTATTCTTATAATAACAATATATGTATTATTCTTTCTTACATTCCAGTTTTTGGGCACACAATGACATCGTTCATTTGTACGAAGGAATACCACATCGGGAAGTGACTTGATATGCTTTTTACATATGATTTTCATAGAGGGTGATATGGAGATGATTAAAAAAACATGGGATATATATGAAATAAATATTATTATAAAATTTTAATTTATTTTTGACCTTTTATTCAAATCATCTTACAAATAATATTGAACCATTGTTCATGCATACGTACGGATTACCTTTTCCATAAATAGTGTTTTTCAAATTATATATATTTATTTTTTGGATTATGATTTTGATATATATAATTTATATATATTATATTTATATATTATTTAAAATCATATGAATTATGTAACGATGATCAATATATGAGTTCTGAAAATAACAAATCAAAAAAAACATGAAAAAAAGTTGTTATTACCCAAAATGTGTTTTGAATTATGAATTATTGATTAATATGAAATAAAAGTCCATATTTAAATCATATATAGTTTGATATATAAATTATTTATTTTGTAATATATTTATAGTAAACTTATATTTATTATATAGTATATTCAAACATGTGTGAAGGAAGTCAAGACTGAATGTATGGATTTTGATCTCACATATTAATTATGCGAGACGCATGCCGTTTTCCAAATATATTTGTTTTATGTGGTGTGTATAATACCAAGGAATTAAAATTATGATTATTCTTGTAAAAATTATTTGGATTTACATATATATTTTTATATCACCCTTTAATGGGGATTATGGTTCAAAATATGTCAAATAGGTAATGGGTTTTTGTCTCGATTGGCATTCTTTGAGAGATATGTTTTGTTATACACATGTATTATTTTATGAAGAGTATATGAATACCCTTTTGAAATATAAAATATTGAATTTATTTACTAACATAATATTATATGTTTCATTAATATTATTCTTTCATGGGTTAAATGATTCAATATTACCAAGGTGGTGTGGTTTTTAAGATTCAATCTCATTGTTTAACGAAATTGATCAGAAATGTGTTTAAAATGATTATATATTATGATATATCTCTTTAAACATAGGTATTTTCTGAACCTATGGATATTTCATGACAATACATATTCTTCCTTGATTTTCCACTCCTCATATACAAAATAATTTAAAAAATGTTTTACTAAAAATAAACTTTATTTATCTCTTCGATTCAAAACAATTATCCCAAGACCATGTTTTATTAAAAACTAATCATTTTTATTAAAATCCGAGAGATTATATCTTAATAACATTTTTACATATTTTTTAATTTTTTAATTTTTTAATTAATCCTCATATTATTATCTAAAAAATTTCCATGTTTCAGTATAAAAAATATAAAAGGAATATTTGTTTAAACTTATATAACATAAACAAAACTTTCCATCATTAAGACCAAGTAATTGATTTAATAAATATATTATATGAATCAATGTCTTTTTTTAATGAAAATGATTTCAAAACTATTTTATGAATTATTTATTTTTAAAACTAATTTTAAATTGATTTTGTTTCTAATGATGTATTATCAATAATATTTAAGGATTCTTTCATATGATTCCATGTTTATTTTAGAATAGAAGGATTTTTAAAATGTTTTATTTCATAAAAAGTGGATTTAAAATAGTGAATATTTATTTCCTCAATAAATGTTAAATTTCATTTTTCTAAATCATTTTTCATCTAATATTACATCCTTTGATATTACATACACTTCACTAGGTATATAATTCAAGGAAACCATTCCTTTTTTTTTCTAGGAATGTGATTTTATGATGAATAGATTTTTATAAAACCTGATTCTCTACCATGGGTTGTACAATGATAAAATGCTTATAAAAACTGATTTTTTTACTGAGGTTATTTTTTTATGAAATGAAAAAATTATTAAGATACTTGTTTACTTTCCACTAGTTATGTTAAGATGGATTGTTTATTATGAAAATTTATTTTCATGGGTTCTAATATGATAAATGTTTTATGATCTTGAGGATTAAAGTTTTATTATTTTCATTATGTGATGGTGGTTATGTAATAAGAAAGGAATATGTTTACTTTATAACCAAGGATACTGGTTGTATAAAAACCAATACATGTTTGACCAATATGTCACTATAATGAATTGGATTATTACTTATATCTCATGAGATAAATACGAATATAATGTTGAGTAAACCTAGTTCAATAAGGGACACATTACACTATGATAATCTTTAGAGTGAACATAGAATTCTATGATGGTTTGTGGAGTGAACCCATTCCACTTTGATATCCATGAAAATTTTATTTAACATCTATGGAAGTGATTTTCTATTATTCTATGTATTCCAAAAATATTTTTATTGTACCAATTTTATATTCTCAAGAAAAATTAATTTTATTTAATTATGATTCATGTCTCATTAAATTCCTGGATTTATTAACAAAATCAATTTAATGATATATTCTATCAGGGGTATGTTTTTAAAATGTTGTTCTCATGTTCATATAACCTTATTCTCATGATATGTGAATTATCCATTTTTTACTCATACTATGAATTATATATCACCCTTTATTAAGTTTTCTTTCCAAATATTATGATGATTAATATTATGTACGATATGTCGATGGGGGGATTTAGTTATGAATAACATAGTGGGAGATGGTATTTCTCACTTATGGACTAGTTGATTATGTGCCCATGTTTCAAATGGTAGTAGACATAAATGATTACAATTTTAATCAATATATTATGTAATTAATATTCATATATTAAGATATAATATTTATATTTGAGAGGATTGGGTCACTACAGTTGGTATCAGAGAAATGATTATTTTATCTTTGGAAACTATAATGAGTAATAATTAATGATATCCATAATAGGATTTATATATATATAACTAGGGATATATATAAGTACATGTCTAATTATAAAAACTGGTGATTTACAAACATGGACATTACATCGTTATTGTGGAATTAAATTACACAACCACAAACCCAAGGATCGTATTAGTTTGGTTCCATTAGAAACATGGAAGCATATAATTTGGTCCATATCTGAACTATAACACTATGAAATTTTGTGAATTATTTTTCTCTAATTAATTTATCATTTGTGATAATTTTCATTTAACAAAATGATGAAAAAAATTTATTTTATAATAAATAACTATGTTTACCTTGTGTTATACACATCAGCAAGATAATCATGCACTAAAAACACTATAAATTTAATCTTTCTCTCCTCAGAACATGGAGTTTAGCTTGCATTACATTCCATAAGGACTTTCTTCGATGACATGTATAACATTTTTGTCCATGTTTTATCAAACAATAATATATTAATAAAATATTTTTATTTAAAATAATTAGACAAAACCTAGAATTTAAATTAATAATTATTAATAGAATTAACCAATTTATGAAAATAGATTTTTTACAAAAATATAATATGAATTCATACTATATCAATTAATTACAAATGAATATGAAAATAGATTGAATAAAAAAGAAAATATTTTTATTTTTATTGTGAAAAATATATTTTACCATAATAAATGATATTTACTACAACTATTGCGTAATATTAACATAATATATATAATATATATTAAATCAAAAAAAATTTGGTATTCCACAAATAGATTTGATTGACATAAGATAAGAGAAAACCTAATTTTATGCCTAAAAACCTATAATTCTTATATAGGTTGCTTTATTGACTTTTAA
Source organism: Viscum album (assembly GCA_963277665.1). NCBI lineage: Eukaryota > Viridiplantae > Streptophyta > Magnoliopsida > Santalales > Viscaceae > Viscum > Viscum album. The sequence goes on from OY728120.1 coordinate 868,437,169, forward strand.
AGAAAAACACATTTTCAACCCAATTTTTGGATCATTTAAAGGTATAATATGTAAATATTAAATTTATTTTGGTAAGTGAAACAAAAAAACAAGTTAGGATATTTTCTTGGTATTTTTCTATTTTGATTTATTTTTTAATGAATAGAAAAGATACTGGATTATAATTCATAATATTTTTTTCATCTAATTTATTTCTAATGATAATAAATATTTTTAAATTCCTAAAAAGTTTAATTAGAATTTTTCTAATAAATTATTAAAATTTATGTCATTAAAAACAATTTCACTTTGAAATTTTATATTAAAACTTAGCAAACTTTTGATCATTTTTTACATTAAAAACCAGCAATGTCATCACATCAGCTAGATTAAATTTAAATTAATTCCAAAAAATCCTATTATTGGAATTTTTAATAATATATTCAATAATTATAATAATAATAATTTAAAATTTATAGTATGTTTATCTTAGTTTTTTTACCAAAATTATTAGTGAATGTGGTTAAAATTTATTACATCGGTTTAAGGTATAATTACGTGTAACTAACTACTAAACCATATATTTAAAGCCCCGAAAGACATAGAAATTTGTCCAAATACAATTTTCTAGACATTAATCGGCCATTAACATTCAATTATTGAGTTTGGTTGGATTGTATGACATTTTTTTAGGTAAAACTTTTGTCACACTAATCATGTTCTAAAAAATTCCTAGTGTATCCTTTCAATTCCCTATAAAATCCACCACCTATACCTCATCTTAAACCCTATAAAACCGTATAGTATCAGGCAATATATTCTAAATACACATTTCAACATCACATCTTTCATCCTTGGATCCTTATTTTTGGAATAAGGTCTTCCAAGGAATCCCTTTGGCATAAACCAAAAGGGGATATATGATTATGAGGTATCACCTTCCCTCAAGATCCTCTCTTTTATTTTACTTCTCCACCAATCCACTATATTTATTATATTATTTTTTATAAACACCAATATACTCAATATACAAGGATTTTTTTAATATTTCTACCAACACATAGAGATACCTCTATCAAATGGGTCATGAACATATTGTTTATGTGTATGGAAAACCTTCGCCTCACAAAACGATGATTGTTCAATTTTCCATACCGCCTCTCATGGTGTACATAATGTTGGAAAATCTGTTTATATAAATTAATAATTATATTTATAATGAATTTAATATGTTTTAATCATTTATAGAACATATCATTTTACTTTCCTTTTGGTGTAAATACGATAATTTCGTTTGATGAAGTGGGTACTACCACCCCCTTATGGTGATGTGGTTTGATAAAAAATGTATGCAATGTATTAAGGACGGGTTTAGTAAATGTATATTATATATAGAAAATTTCAATGATACTGTAATTATATTTTATACATATATAATTATATTTTATTTTATTTATTTCTTGCAATATGACAAAAAAATGGAAACATCATTCATGATTACATATTACTTACCATCTCCATGAACAATGTATTCCATTTCGTACTTCTATATTATATATATTTTTAAAATAAAAATATAATATATATACATGATATTTATATAATTTTTTAAATTCTTCAATCATGAAAGAAGTATAAGGACCAATGATATAACCAATTAAGACACATGGAATAAACAAAGCGAATATTATCCAAAGTGAATCCTTAATATTGGACGGTTAAAAAAGTGTTATATAATGTCTTAATAAAACTATATATGTTATTATATAAAATAAAATATTTCTATAAAATATTTAAAATAAATTTTCATATATTATACATCAGTTTTGAATGAGTACGATGTGATTGAAGACACAAGGAAACATGATTCTATCTCACTTTTTATTTTCGCGAGATAGAAGCTTAATTCACCACCCATTCCTTTTATTTTTCATGTATAATGACCATGGATGTATTAAATTTTTATTATAATAAAATTTATTGGTATTTAAATATCCATTATATTATATTTATTTTATTAGGTTAATGTTTTCAGAGCTAACAAATTGGTAAGATAATTTTTCCTAATTTTCATTCATTCAAACACATGTTTTATTATACATATACATTCTTTTTAGAGGTGAAGATATTTCCATTTGAAATGTTATATATTGAATTTACTTAATATAATTAAATTTTAAGATTTATTTAGTTACAAATTCTTACATGGTGGTATGGATCAATGTTACTAAGTTATAAGAGTTTATTGAAACAATCTCATCTCATTTCAATATTTTTTATGATTAAACATCATTTATTGAAATATTATAATCAATATATTATGAACATTCAAGATTTTTGTTGTCCTATATTTATTGATGATATATAAATTTATTGGTACCATTTTATATTCATTATTACATAATATTGTAATGAAAGTGATTGTTAGAATGCCCGACTATACCCTCTCTTCTGTCAGAAGTATATATTCCTTTGAAATCTATGTTGTCTATAAATGGTTTCTCTGAATATATTACAATTATAATATATTATTCAAATTAATTTTCAACCCTTTATATCTTTTAACAATATCGTAAAATAAATATTCTTGTTGCTTAAAAAAATGAATTTTTCTAACATTTTCATCATGAAAAATAAATGTTTTTACCTAGTATGGAATTTACAGATTTACTTGCTGTCATTTCATTGAATATTCCTTATCATTTTTAAAATATTAATTTTTAGGAAATTTTTTTCAAAAGTGATTTTAATGTTAAATTTTTTTCAGTATGTATTATTCCATCTTTTATAAATTATCAATGAAAATTTTCTTCAAAATAGTTTGATGGATTATTTGTAAGTTTTCATTATTTTCAAAGAAATGGTTTTGAAAACATTTTCATGCTCTTTTAATATGTTATCAAGTAAAAATATAATCACGAATTATATATATTTTTCAAAGTGTTTTTAAATTAAATGGTTTTCAAAATTATTTGAACCATATTTTATATGTTTTTAAGAAAAAATGAATAAAAAAAATATTTCAAAAATTCATTATAAGTCTTCAATGTATATTTTTAATAAAATTATTTTAAAATGGTATTATGAATTAAAAATACTTGGTCAAATAATAAAGGATTGTTTTTTTCAAGAAATATATATGAATGATATTTAAAAATTATTTTACATCAAAGATGACATTAGTTGATGTTACTCATGATCTCCTAAGAAATCATCTAATGATTTCTATAACATTCTTTTTAGGAATTTGTTACGATTAATGTCATGGTTTTAATAAAAACCATTTCTCATTCATAAGTTTTTTGTTTATAAAATATATTTTACATTAATGGATGATTATCTTGAATAAATGATTATGAAACCCACATTCTTCCATTGGTTATGAAATGATTAGATGTTTATAATACCCATTTCATTTCATGGGTTATGATATGATTTTATATGATCTTATTTCACATTTATGTATGATTTCATTATGAGATAGGTGGGACCTATATCTCCCTCCAATGAATTAGTTAAAGATTTTTGTCTCATGAGATAGACTAAGAATGTATTGGGAATGAAAGTTGACTAAAAATACGGACATGGGAGTGAACCATGACTATCATAATGGTATGAGGAGTGAACACATTCTACTAAGATGGCCATGGGAGTGTACCCTGACTACCAAGATGGTATGGGAGTAAACTCATACTACCAATATGGTCTTTTTAGTGATTACTTAAGTGATATTTTATAACTATTTCCCAGCTAATTTTTTTTTGTTTCATCCCTATATTGTGCATTCATGACTTATGATCTTAATTATGTTATGATACATTTCTTCTGAATCTACAATGTTAATTATAATCACGAATATAGAGGGTATGATCTTAAAATGTTATTCTCTTGTTCCATACTATTATTATTATTTTTATTACACATTTCCTTTTTACACTTATTGAGAATCAGTGAACACCCCTTCTTATGTTTCCTTTCCCTATGTTATGAATGACAGTTTTAGGTAGAAGTACAAAAGCTAAATGTCCTTATAGGATATGTTGAAGGTATTTAACTAGGATAAGGGATTTGTTTCCAATTATTCCAAGGATAATAGACTATTACACTCCCTATGAATTTATTATTGTAACATACTGAATATTCATCTAAAATGGTGTCATATTGATGTATGGTGAGCCTGGGACACTATAGTTGGTATCTAAGGATAGTTTAGTCAACCTTTGGAAACTATAATTAGGAAACATTAGTGAGATACCAACTTATAGGTATGAGGATTCTATATATAGTATTAGATAAAATAATATTGTTTTTTAAAATATGTTTCATACATTTATTTTTATTATACGTAATTTTTGAATGAATACGACTGCAGTCAAGACAATTGGTAAGAGGATTCCATATCAAATTTTATTTTTGTGAGATAAGTGATTTATTCACCACCAATTTATTTTATTTTGTGTATATAATTACCAAGGATGTATTAAATTAGAAATATAATTAATTCTCTGGGTATTTAAATATCTATTATATTATATTTAATTCATGGGGTTAATGCTTCAAAACATCCAAACCAGTAATGCAATTTTGTCTCAATTTTCAATCTTTGGGACACATGTTTTATTAGGCACCTACATTATTTTCCAATATGTATATATATCAATTTGACATGTTATATCTTTAATATACATCAATTAATTAAATTTTAGGCTTCATGTAATTTCACATTCTTACATGGGGGTATGGATAAGACATATTAAGTGGAAAGAGTTTATTAAAACATTGTCTTCTCATTTCGATATTATTTATGATTATGCTTCCATTATTGAAATAATATAACCCATATCTCAAGAACATTAAATACATTTATTATCCTTTATTTATTAATGATATATTCAAATTTTGTTGACATTTTTTTTAATATTTTGTTCATAGGATAGTTAATAAATTGCTTTCAAGAAAACCAGACATTACCCACTCTTCTATTCGAAAGCTACGTTCCGTCAAAACCATGTTTTCTAAAAATGGTTTCCAAGAATATTTTACCATTATCCTAAAATAATTAAAGAAAATAAAACAATTTTTATATTTTACCAATCTATTCACATTAATAATAATTTTTATTTCTAAATTAGGTGATTTTCAAACCTTTTTTAACATGAATAAATGAATGTCCTTTTACCTTGAACAACATGTATAGATTTACCAATAATAATTTCATTGAATAAAACATTTAATTTTTTAAATGATAATTTTTTAGAAATTTTTTTATGTGTTATATTCAAGGAATTTTTTTGCAAAACGTTTTTAACCGTATTTTATTAGTTTTAATGAAAAATTGTTTTTAAAATGTTTTGTAGCCTTATTTATCTATTTCAATATATATTCAATGAAATGGTATTTAAATATTTTTCACGATCCATTCATTTTATTTGGATTAAAAAGGATTTAGAAAACATTTTCATTGATAATTTATATGTTTTCAATGTGTTTTAATAGAAAAAGGTTTTAAAAATATTTTGGAGCTTATTTTATATGTTTTCAAGGAAAAATGTTTCCAAAATTATTTCATGTATTCTTTATACTTTTTCAGGGTATTTTTTTACGAAAATTATTTCCAAATAGTTTTATGTATTAAAAATAAATTTTCAATGAATAAATGATAATTTATTATAATTTTTTTTGAATGATAATTCAAAATTATTTTTCATCTAGGATGTCTTCTGTTGATGTTACTCATTCCCTGATAATAATTGATCTAATGGTTCCATTTATATTATTCCTATGAATGGGTTATTTTTAATGCCATTGAATTTATGAAACCCATTTCTCTTTAATGGGTTATATGTTTATGAAATCACTTTCTCTTTAAAAGGTTATGCTTTTGATGAAATTATTATGAAACCTATTCTTTTCTATAAGTTATGATATGATTACATGTTTATAATACCAATTTCATTTCATGGGATTGATATGATTATTTATTATCTTTTTGAATATGTATGTATGATTTCATAATGAGATGGGTGGGACCTATATCTTCCTTCAATTAATTGGGTAAGGATTTATATCTAATGATAAAGACTAATATTTCCTTGGGAATGAACCTTGACTACTAAGATGTATATGGCCATGAACCATGACTACCAAGATTATATGAGGAGTGAAATCATGCTAGTAACATGGCCATGGGAGTGAACCACGAATGCCATGATGGTATGGGGAGTGAACCGATAATACCACGATGGTCTTGGAATTGATTCTTTGTATACTATGATAATCTTTTTTCGATGCCTATATTTCTTCCACAATAGCATGTTTTATCCCGAGGTTGTTCTTTCACGACTTATTCTCTTAACTATATAATGATACATGTCTTATGAATTTACAATATTTATTATAATCTATAATATCCATGTCTTAATATAAAAATGTTATTCTCATGTTTGATACACTTTGTTCATGTTATGATTACACATTTCATTTATTTTACCTTATTGAACATTTGATCTTACCACTTAATATTCTACTTTCCCCTTGGTTATGAAGAATGGTTTTAGGTAGAAGTACTAAAGGAGGATATAATTATGGCAGATGTTGAAGATCATTCCCCAAGATAGAATATTTTATCCCCAGGAATCCAAATACAATAAAATATTATAGTCCTCTTGCATGTGTTAAGGTAATGTACTAAATATTCAGTTAAATGGTTCAATATCCATGTATTTTAAGCTCGAGTATCTTCATTAACTACATAATATCCCAAAATATTATTGATAACTATCAAACCTCTTATAAACATCATTCATAAAAAATATATTGATGGAATTGGGAAAGGAAACATAATAATATGTGAGATTAGATGTCCAATAAGGGTAAAAAGGGAGATTTTTATGTATAATCAGGAGAATAAGTGTATGAGAACATGAGAATATTAAATATCATTATAATCAGTAATGAAATAAATATTTTAATATAAAAATATATGAATCATAAGGGAATTAAAGAACGTGATCCATGATAGCATAACATTGGCATGAGACATGAATTTGTGGCATACACATAATCATATTAAATAACATCCATGGTAGTCAAAAATCACTTTTAAGGATATCTTAGTGGAATGGGATCACTTCCCAACCCATCGTAGTAGTAAATGGTCACTCCTAAGACTATTATAGCATACATAGTCCCGTACATAACCTGTTTTACTCCCCATTCCATCCATGTTTATCTGATGAGATATAAATATTTACCCAATGTGTTCGAGGAAGATATAGGTCCACCCATCACATAATGAAGTCATACATACATATACCACCAGATCATAAACATTATTCTTATAAAAAATCATATATTGAAGTGGATATCATAAACATTTCATTATATCATATCCTATTGAAATAGAAAGGTTTCATAATCATTTCAATACATAAAACATCATTAATAATGGATTTAATAAGCATATAACCCATGGAGTAGAAATGAATTTCACAAAAATCATCACATCAAAACATAAACCATTCATATAAAGAATACAAATTTTACCTTTGAATAATGTCTCTAGTATTGAATGGGTAACACCAATGAATGTTATCTTTGATTGAAAATAATTTTCAAAGATCATTTAAATAATTAATTGATGAAAATATAATTTATGATATAAAAAACTTATATAAAAAATTATGAAAATATATATCATTGAAAATAATTTTATAATATTATAATTAAGAATTAATGAAATTAGTGTACATGATGTTAAAATACTTTGTTCAAGCAGTACATGTAAAAACAAAGGTTTATCTTAATTTTTAGTAAACACCAAATGACAATTGTTTTGTAAAAATACATGAATATTCCGTTAAAAAAATTAATAAGAAAAAAATGGTAAAATGTTTATTTTGAAATTTTCAAGTGAGTAATATAAAAATAAAACTATTTAGGAAAATATGGTTACAAAGGAGCAAAGATTTCTAAATGAATAGAGAGATAATGTCAGATTTTCAGAAAACAAATCTTAATATTTTAACTACAAAAGTCTGAAAAATGGTACTATTACTAGAATTTACCTTTAATAACTATAGCAGAAAATTTTTTATGATAATTATTGATATATTTCATAAATGGAATCATAATAGTAAATAGTCATGATAAATTATAGGATGGTAACAACAAACTATTTCCAATTTGGTAACATTGAATCATAGTTCCCATGAAGTATTAACTTTACATGAAACCTAAAATATCATAAAATGAAGGAGAATAATAATATAAAATTTCAAAGGGTTATTATGTACACCTATTAAAATAATATAGGTGCATAATATACCATGTATCTCAAAGAAGGAAAATTGATAGAAAATTCTCTTACGGCTCTGGTAGCTTTGAAACTGTAAGGCTATGAAATAGATATCATAAAATTGAAAAATTAATCCAATTAATTAAAATTTTAAAAATTATAAAATAAATCCTTTTTAATATACACACCATATAAAAGAGAGATGTAAATTATTTCATGTGTCTCACAGAAAATAAAAGTGATACTAAAATCACTTACCTTAAGTCATAAATCCCGTTTTACACATTCAATCCTATTGTATAATATATATAAGTTTATTATTAATATATAAATGAACCATATTCATTAATATAATACCATATATGATTTTATTTTGACCTTTTATTACCCATTTATTAGCAATTCCATGTTAATGTTACATTCCGGGTTATAATTACATTGTTTTTCATATACATTTTGATTTGTTCAAATTTTTTCTAATTTATTTAATAGGTTAATAATTAATATTATGAATTATTAAAATTAATGAGATATCATATAAATTTAGTTTATATTTATTTATGATAATCTATTCTATATAGAAATTGGGAACTAAATACACTGTGTGTGGAGATTGTAGGTCATACGTACACATGAAAGGTGTTTCCATTTTGTTCTTCGGCTGATAGAAGGAAATTTATATGAGATATTATCATTTCATAATAAATTTTATTAATTACATATAAAATATTTATATTAAACAAATCCATAAAAAATTCAATGTAAATCATGATTGAATAACATCACCTCGTGAGTTGGTAGTCAACCGTTAAAATGAATAATATTGTCGAATTCCCAAAAAAATGTATTGCAAGAAGTAATGTGTGATATTAAAATCCCATAATCATAATAACATCATAAAAATAATAAATATAATACATATATAATTCTTACACCATTATTCCCAACCTTGATAGGTTGTAATGGAAAAAACGAATGACATCGGTTCGTAAGGCTGTAGTCTACAATACACATGAACGGTGACTCCATAACCAATTTGATAGATGTTAAATTTTGTAATAGATATTTAAAATTGCAGAAAAATATATTAATATATTTAAAAAATAGGATAAAATATAAGACCTTTATATAAATAATTATAGGGTCTAGAGGAATAAATAAAACAACATTCATTGATAAATGATACATCTTCTTTAGGTATCATCTTTTGGTTTCCAACATAGAACACAAATGATTAGATTCAGAAAAATGCAGGGATTATATTATTAAATGAGGATATTTGGTAATATATTTGGATAGGTAGTGTCTGATCCAATGTATTTTATAGTTGTGAATAGAGGGGAATGGGGGTGGCCTTTTATAAGGTAGGTTAATGGAAAACTAGTATGTTTTTGAAAGGGAGAATTTCACCCACATTTTTTCAACATAATATGACATAATTAATTGTAAAATATATATAATATAATCTATTAGGTAAAAATTTGTCTAAAAAATGGGGTTTGAACATGTTTGTAAGTAATTTTACACTTAATTTTAATGTTTTTTCTCTTTGTAAACTCAATTTTGTCTTAATCATAGAAATTAATATTAACTATTTTTAATAATAACTTATGTAGAAAATTTATTTATCCTTATGGTATATTATAAAATATTAGTATTTCAAAAATTTCATCCATTTTTATAATTAAATTCTCTTATGTGACTGAAATTATTTTTAAATTAATCCCATAGATGGGATGAAACAATGTGTTTTAAAGTGAAAATTCTCAAATCTTTGAAATGGTTTTATTTATAATTTCAAAGTGAATTTTTTTCAAATGACATATATTAGATTTATTTACATGTTATTGAACTAATAATTATTTAAAACAATTTTAAAATATAATTTTACGGTATAAATAAAATATATAAAATGGTTTTTTCAATTAAAATTCATTATTGTTCACTATTCATCTAAAAGTGGATTATTTTTAAAAAATCACAAACATTACCTCCTTATATAATTATGAAATTATTAATTCAAAAATGAAATTATTTTTTTAAAATTTTATATCTAAAATTGTAAAAAATTATTTTTATTATTGTTCACAGAATGAAAAAAATCTGTTCTTTTGAATAAATAGTTTTTTCAAAACATATAGAATCAACTGATAAGTAATTATTTCATTAATAAATTATTTTATTTATATAATCAAAATTTGAATCATATTAGAAAATTAGTTATTAATATTCATATAAATATTTTTTTAGGGTATGTTAAAACTATCTTGATTAAATAATTATAATAATTAAATAATGTTTCATAGAAACTCAGTGTCATGTGTAACAAACGTTAAAAATGGTGTAGCATATAGTGAAATATTCACATGTTTAAAAAATAACTCAAGAATCCCATGGTGTAGAGTATTACTCATTCCATAAATGAAATTTATTTTATTTTAAAAAAAAGTTAATAAAAACAAGGGGTGTTACACTAATTATGAGTCAAATTATAGGAAACTCTCTTAGAATTTAGGTAATGAATAAAAAAGTGGTTTCAATGAAATTAAATGCATGTATGGATACAAAAACATTATTTGAGACTATAACATAGTTTAACAAGGTAATAACTCTATAAAGGTCACATTAATCTGAAATCATTCATCCCTTGTCGTACAACAATCGGCCTTACTTCACACATGTATTGACACTCTTGTGGGTTGGGGCTTCACAAATTCAAAATCACTTTATGAACCACTATAGATGATTTAAATAATGACAATTAATTAATCAGGATATTCATAAAGTTTCATATATTAATAAATTTGTAGTCATTTATACCACTTGTAAGTTAATTTCAGGATTATGTGGTTTTACACTATGATCATATTTTCTTATACTATGATTTTTGGTTACAATAAATGGCTGGAACTAGAGGGAATCATGTTGATGCTGAATCATATGGAAAATTAAGTGAATATGAGAAACAAAATTGGTTGATGATGGGTGAGGATGATATTTTTATTATTCATAATAATCTACAATGATATATGATTGACAAAGTGACCTATAATGGATTTCTAAAGATTAAAATGGGGTGAATATGGACTTTTATAAAACATCAAGTGGTAATTATTATAATGGAAAGAAAATATTTCATCATACATGTAAAGAAGGTTGGATGAAATACCTATAAAAATATATTGAATGTAGTGTAAGATGTTTCCTTTATGAAAATGAATGTCATGGAGAAATGAATTGCCTCAGAATTTGATGTCTTATATGTGAGGAACATGGTAATTATCGGTTTTAATGAATTAAATTAAATTTTGTCCTCTATACCAATAGAGGACCTATATTATACCAATTTATTAAAGTGAAAGGGTTCATGTAATTATGTATTTGGATTCAATTATTATTATCTAGATGTATTTTACCAACGATAGTTTCCTTATAAAAATCCTGAAACATCTTAAGATTATGTTTTTTTAGAAGCACATATGTTTCAATGTAACATGAAATTAAGAGTTATGAATTAAATAATGTGTTTATAAGTGTATGGTTTAGCATAAGTTCAAATTCCTAGACACCCTCAAGGGGTTTTAGTTGATTTAGGATTGTGAACATTATGGATATTCCAGGATACATTTATGTCAATACAACCCTTTTTATTTTTATATGTTTTAGTAAAAAAAGATATTTTAGGATGAATGAATCTACATTTTGGGGGTATAAGATTAATGTTATTGGTAACAATTGGCATTATATTATCTCTATGTCAAAATTAATATGGTTTATTAAAATTTTGAAAATAAAATAATTTATTTTTTGGAAAATTGGAACCACATGTTAGGATAAAACCAATTATATTTATCATATATAGGGGGATTGAACCCCAAACTAATGGGTGATAAGGGTATAACACCAAAACATATCCAACATGAAAGTGTATTTCTATTGGGACAATGTGAAGAGATGGATTGTGGGTTATATATCTCATCACATGGTATGAAAGTTTGTTATAGTAAGGAGATGAATGTTAAATAGGATTTGGTAAATATTATCTATACAAGGATTGAATTTGGAAAAACATCACCATGTATTTTTTTCAATTGACTCCTCATGTAACGCATCGGCCCCAGTTATACAGAGTCAGATCGTTATTACGTAACATTGTCAGGATCACAAAAGATCGTGTCTCAAAATGCCGATTAGTTTAGTATCCTTTGAAACACTAGATACATTCATAAATGTTACATTACATCATAATGTGAAAAATCACAATAACATAGTATCCATAGTCTACACTCCTATCCCTTTCAAAATATCTCTGTAGGTCAGTCATAAAATATTTCTTTACATCCTGGGAAAATAAAACATAGAAAGGGGGTGAGCTTAGATGCTCAGAAAGGATAACAATATAGCAAAAACATTCATATATAATAATAAACATTTAATACAATGTATAATTAACCAAAAGACTTTTAAAATTGAACTTTAGAATAATTTGGAAAAAAAATGTAATAATCCCATTTACTTATTCATGTGGATATTCTACTAGTCGAATAATCACATGTAATATCAATAACCACTTTTATAATGATGGAATGCATAATTCCAGACTATCATAACCACATAGCCAATGCCTCGTGCCAAGACTACAAATAAGATTGTGTCAAGGCCTCGTGCCAAGACACTAGTTTGTCTCATGAGACCTACTGATGCATCGAGGAGCTATATCAGGCTCCACCCGTCACATATTAAGTCCAATTCATTCATCATATGAACATGTTTAAACATATCATAAACCATAACATACTCGTATCACACAAAACATGCATAAAGGAAACATAACATTTCCACATTTCAATCACAATATATCAATAAAACACATTGATATAATGAATAAATTATCAAAACCATTTTCAATACTAAAATAAAATGAAATTAAAACTGGGTATTTATTTTTTCATTTAAATATAGTTATGGCTTGTAGAGGATGCAAAAACTCAAATAATGGTCACGATGGCGGAGAAGTCGTTGTCGCAGCATACATAAGACAAAACATTCATTTTTTCATTTAGTAAAAACACTTCGTATAAAAAGATTCTTTATGAATAAAAGTAAAAGTAAAATGGTTGTATACACCGTATAAAATAACGTTCTGTATAAAACAAAATATTCCTCAATGAAAGGAGATTGAGACGAAGTCCCTTACCTCGTGTCTGACATGACTCGATCATTCATTAATCTCCTGAATAATAAACTAGAGTTAATTTCTACTTTCTTATGAACCTTTTTCTAGTCCATTATTTCATTTATATCACTTATTACCATGTTATGAACATTATGTAGTCATTTATGTTAATAACCATCATTTTGTCGATCTTCGGTACTTGAGTCAAGAATAAACTTCTTATAATTACAAGTTGCTCATGTGGTCTAATATCCATTATATACAAAATTATATTCATGATTTATATATCATATATATCATTAATATCCAGCATATACATTCATTTATAATATTAAATAACATTTAGAGGTACGAAATGAAATGCACCGTTCATGGAGACGGTAAGCCGTACGTACGCATGAGCGCTACTTTCATTTATATTTCGTATTTAATGGAAATAAAACTAAATGAGATATATAAATTATAATTATAGTATAATATATATGTTATATAGGTCACATAAGTTCATTAATTTTATTCTTAATACATTCCATGTATTTCATGAATGAGTCACGTCACTTGAGGGGGCGGTAGCCCACACTTCCTTAAATAAAATTATCGCATTTTCACAACATACAAAGCATAAAGGTATGATTTCAATGTAAAATACAGAAGCATAGTGATGTTATAAATATAATATAGATCATAAATAAATATAGTTTCATCATAATGGCCACCATGATGGTTGGTAGGAGAAGATAGAACAATCATCTTTTCGTCAGGCAGTAATTCGTCATCCACGGAAACAGTATGTTCCTTAACCATTCGATGGTGGTGTGTGTAAGTGTAGCTCGAATACATGTCATAAAAACATCCTAGTATATTGAATATACTGGGTTTGTTAAAAAATAATGGAATAAAAATATATTAATGGGTTGGAGAAGCAAAATAATACAAATGAACATAACAGAAGACATTACCTTAAAATCAGGTAACTGTTTTTGATTTGAGCCAAAGGCTTCCTTTGGAAGACTTCTGCCCAAAGTGAGGCTTCTAGGAGTAAGATAGGGAAGTTGAGAGAGTATTTGGGCAGATGTCGGCCGAGCCAAATGGATTGGAAGTTGTGAATAAAGTGATAGTATTGGGGGCCTTTTATAAGAGCAGAGGAGGGGCACTCTTGGAAAGTCACAAAATGTTACATTTTTATGAAGTGCTTTTGAAATTTCAAAGGTCCCACAATTAAATATTTATAGGATAAGGGGATAAGGGTTCGAAATCTACTCATCCAATAGGTTTTTGATAAGCGTATGTCTTATATTTTATATTATCTTTTCATTTTATTTAAATCGTTAATTAATGCGTTAATCATTGCATCGTCATGGTTTTATAAAAAATTTAATTTATTTAATGTATAAAAATTATAAAAAATATACCATGTTGTAGGGAATATTTTTTTTCCAATGAATATTTATAGTCGCAATGTTAACTTATATATCCCCATTGAATAATTGTTTTTTTAAAACAACACATGTTTGTGACAATTTTATTTTTACTTTAAATAAAAAGATATTAATGTCAATTTCATACCAAAGTGGATACATGGGGTCCCCAACTTGATCCATGGATTGTCTTGGTAGGCCATGACTCACCCAATAAGTGTAGGACAAGTGAAAAGGTAATTTCATATTATTATAACATTATATTTACCTTAAATTACACTAATTACCTTTAATCGATTTTAATAGAACATAAAAGTTACTATTCACCAAAAATTATTTTATTCCCATTGAACCACAATTTACATCATAATGATAATAATGTATGTCGGATTTTGGAAATTCAAATAACAGAGGTGGTAAATTTTCATTTAAACAAAAAATCAGATTTTTTTAACTACCACTTTGTGGTTTCACAATTCATGAAAAATCGAAGTTTTTCAAAACAATAAAAAAATTTAACCCAGTCTATAATTGATCATATGAATTAAAAAATGATGTCTATTTTACAAAATTCAATAAATATAAGTTTCATTAATAAATTTTATAATTAATTCCCATTTTCAAAACAAATAGCTTTTTTTTTAAGAAATAATATCAATCAAAAGATTGACAATTGTTTTTGTCCAAATTCAAATTGAAATTAATTATAATGACCACCATTGGATAAAATGTTAAAATTATATTCTAATTATACCTTAAAACTACTAAATAGTATAATTTATCACTATTAATTATTTTGATTAAAAAGTTGTTTTTAAATAAATTTTAGTAATTTTCACTATTCATAAAAATATAAAAAAAGTTCCAAAATTTCACCCTAGGCTAAATATGATATTTCGAATCCAAAAGTAAATTAAATTTTGAAAGATAAAATTTATAAAATTTCAAAAAGTCGGTATTAATATTCATAATGGGTAGTTTTATTGGTTTTGGTGTGTTTTAGAACTCGAAGTTGCGTACAACACACGCTACTGTATTATTCAAAGAGAATCTTACAAAGGAAGTGTGGGGTGTTACATTCTCCCCTCCTTAAATAAATTGCATCCTCGCAAATTGAAATTGTTCTTCGAAAATAAAAGGTTGAAAATAGAAAATACCTTTGTGGAAAACCCATATCAGAAATAGGGTTCATACAAATATATCATTAAAATAAGGAAAGAGAAGTTTAAAGGTCACCCGAGATAGCCAATACTAGGATTCTATGAAAACCTGGATATGTAGGGAAAAAAACATCAAGGTCTGATAGAGAGTTGTATAAAATAAGATTAGTAGAATGTTACCTATAATAAAATCACAAACTTGTGATTGGTTAAATGATCATTGATTCCCCGGTAGGAAATGTTAACCGACAATGCTTTTGTTTTAAGTTAACTTTCATAATGTTGATGAATTTATTTAGGAGATTTACTAAGAATGTATGGAAATATAAATACTTTTCATGTAGAAATTCATTATTTAATGAATTTTTACCACAAACTCATCATTCACTCAATCATATAATCGAACTCAAAAATATTATATTTATCCTAATCATACAAGGTTCGGAATTTTAAAACATACCATTTATATTAGGAAAAATATTTTGTAATAACCAGGGACTTCCTATAGGCTAGTGGTAGGTAATAAAGGCCTGCCACACTGTGGTTGTGGGATCAATTCCTATAGCTTTTCCCGACACGACGGGTTATCCCCAAACCTGATGGTTGTTCTTTTCCTAAAAATATAGTATTATAATATTTCAAAATTAATCTTCAGAAATTTTTTAACATTAAACAATACTATCCAAAGTTAAACATTATCCATTCCAACCTTTATAGTTATCTAAATACCTTTGTCCTAACTTTCTCTAAAAGGTCTCAATATTCCAAAATCAGTTGTAACATTAGATTCGCCAAACAAGGTAATGTTTCTCTTATTGTCACATACTAAAAATAAGATTACCTTCATCATATTAAAAGATTAATGAGAACAACAAGAACTATAGTACAATCCTTATATATATCACATTTTTTTATAACCAAAATATAATACATGATTCCAAAATCACCAATACATTAATTAAGACATTCCCATCTTCCTTTTGTCTCAGACCCCAAAATTTCCTTTCCATATCTTCTCGATGATCATGAGGAATGTATTTTTCAACGAAAATCTATTTGAACTCCCACAATTACATATTTGATACTTCAACATCTTACTTTGTGTTTTGAATCAATGACCACCATTGATCAGCATCTCCGGTGAGGCCGTAAACTGCCATGATAACCTTTTCCCTTTCACTACTCACCAAACCATGGAATATTTTCTCTAAGGAATTTATCCATTTCTCAGCAACTAAGTGACTTTTACTCCCATTGAATGTTGGTGGTTGCTTCCTCATGAAGCCATATAACAATTATCCTCCATGTTGCGGATCAGGGTGCTCCATACAGGTAAGGTTATTATTCATAACCTGAGTGACTTATCCATGTATGGTGATTAGCTGATCAGAACCAGTTACATCACAAGATCCTCTATAATTAACTTGAGGAGGAGGGAATCCCTACATGGAGTGTGTGCATTTATACATTTTCCATTCCTTCCACAAGGTTCCATTTCTAATCAATGGCATAAACTAAATCAGTTTAGGAATCAAAATACAGAATTCCATACCTGTAAAACACTTAACATAAATTGAACAATTCATGGATATAATCCAAAATCATAAAAAAATTTTCTTTGAGGAAGTATATACTTATAAACCCTTCATAATGGTTTGTAATGAAAATGAGATTTATCCTAAGCGTATCCCCCAGGAGTGTCGTAACCAAGAGTGCAGCAAGGCTCGTTGTCGTGCACCAGTTCCAATTCGAGTCTCGCTCAAAGCATTGTTTTTGTGTTTTACCCCTAGGTACATCTGTGCCAGAGCCGCCTCTACCTGATCATATCCAGAAATGGATGTATTTCTCAGAAAACTCACAAAATCTCTACAACAAAAAAATTCTAGAAAGTTCTTATATACCAATCCTCATAGTCTATCTTATAGCTATGTGCTCCAATCAGAGTTTTTCTAAATCTAGCATCCAAGGTTAGTACTAAACTTCCTCTGATACCAACTGTAATTCCATGACCCCAGCTACCCAGAGTCGTTGAATTATTATGTATCATTGGAATGATCACAAAAGATCATGTCTCGAATGACCGATTAGTTTAGTAGCCTTGGAAACACTAGATACATTTATAAATGTTACATTACATCATAAAGTCAAAAATCACAATAACATAGTCTCCATAGTCCACACTCTTATCCCCTTCAGACTATCTCTACAGGTCAGTCATAAAATATATCTTCACATCCTGGGAAAATAAAACACAGAAAGGGGGTGAGCTCAGACGCTCATTAAGGATAACAATACCACAGAAACTTTCATAAAAAATCATTTACATTTAAGGCAATGTTTAACGAAAAAAATAGCATTTTAAGCATGAACTTTATCATAATATGGAAAAAATAAAATTAAATAATGCTATTTACTTATTCACATGGATATTCTACTAGTCGAATAATCACATGAAATAACAATTACCACTTTTATAATGATGTAATGCATAATTCCAGACTATTATAACCATGTAGCCAAGGACTCTTGCCAAGAATACAAATATGATTTTGTCGAAGCCTCATGTCAAGACACTAGATTGTCTCATGAGACCTATAAATGCATCTAGGAGCTATAGCAGTCTCCACCTATCACTTATTAAGTCTAATTCATTCCTCATATGAATAGGTTTAAACATATCATAAACAATAACATAATCGTATCACATAAAAACATGAATAAAAGAAACATAACATTTCCATATTTCAATCACAAGATATCAATAAAAAACATTGATATAATAAAAATATAATCAAAAACATTTTCAATGCCAAAATAAAGGAAAATTAAAACTTGGTATTTATTTTTTCATTTAAAAAATGTTATGGCTTGTAGAGGAAGCAGAAACTCAAATAATGGTCATGGCGGCATAGAAGTCATTGTCGCTGCATACGTAAGACAAAACATTTATTTTGTCATTTAGTAAAAATTATTCATATAAAAACATTCCTTTTGAATAAAATTAAAAGTCAAATGGGCTTATACACCATATAATGGAACGTTGTGTATAAACCAAAATATTCCTCAATGAAAGGAGATTGAGACGAAGTCCCTTACCTCGTGTCCGACTTGACTCGATCACTACTGGAAAAACGACCTATACCCACGGTTCAAAACCGTGGGTATAGCCCCCAAAACCGTGGGTATAGGCTATACCCACGGTTTTGGGAACCGTGGGCTGGAATGGCGTCGGGATAGGGGTCTTGACCTATACCCACGGTTTGGTAGAACAGTGGGTATAGGTGGTTCACACATGAAACCGCTGCTGTACAGCATGGCATGGGGTTTTCCCACGGTTTGAAAACCGTGGGAAAAATTTATATTAAAAAAAAACGCTCAACAGGTTTTGAACCCGCGCCATGCAGAACACCTACGCGCAGCACCTGACCAGCGGACCAACCGAGCTGTTATATTTATATGTATATAATGATTATTCTATTTTAATATATTAATACTGATGTGGTTATTAAAAAAAAGGAACCGCCGGGTTTCGAACACGGGACCGGGAGGGAGAGAATACCGCGGCGAACCAACTACGCTAGACCGATTTTGTTAATTTAAATATACAGTGTTATACTTATATTAATATTGACCGTGGGAAAAATTTATATTCAAAAAAAACGCTCAGCAGGTTTTGAACCCGCGCCATGCAGAACACCTACGCCCAGCACCTGACCAGCGGACCAACCGAGCTGTTATATTTATATGTATATAATGATTATTCTATTTTAATATATTAATACTGATGCGGTTATTAAAAAAAAGGAACTGCCGGGTTTCGAACACGGGACCGGGAGGGCGAGAATACCGCGGCGAACCAACTAAGCTAGACCGATTTTGTTAATTTAAATATACAGTGTTATACTTATATTAATATTGTTGATATATTTAAAATTACATCCTGCCGAGTTTCGAACACCGCACTTCCCAGAACTGAATGACTAACTAAACCAACACACCTAGCGAATTTATGTTCATTAATACCAGTATATGTGTAATTAAATTATTTACAACCTTGTTCCCACGTAAAATTTATTTTGTCCCGCGCAATTTTTTTCCCATTCCCTCCACCCACAATAACGCGGGAAACCTATACCCACGGTTTTGAAAACCGTGGGTATAGGTCTTTGAAAAAAATACCCCCTATACCCACGGTTTTTAAAAACCGTAGGTATAGGTTTCCAAAGCAATGCCTATACCCAAGGTTTTGGAAAAACCGTGGGTATAGGTCTTCACCAAAAAAACTATACCCACGGTTTGGTCCAAACCGTGGGTATAGGGTACCTATACCCACGGTTTTCCAAAACCGTGGGTATAGGTTCCCATACTATACCTATACCCACGGTTCTGGAAAACCGTGGGTATAGGTGGGACCTATACCCACGGTTTTCTGAAAAACCGTGGGTATAGGCCCAATTTCCAGTAGTGGATCGTTCATTAATATCTTGAACAATAAACTAGAGTTAATTTATACTTTCTTAAGAACCTTTTTCAATTTCATTATTCCTTTTATATCTCTTATTACCATGTTATGAACATTATGTAGTCCTTTATGTTAATAACAGTCGTTTTGTCTGTCTTTGGTAATTGAGTCAAAAATAAACTTCTTATAATTACAAGTTGTTCATGTCATAAAATATCTATTATATCCAGAATTATATTAATGATGTAGATATCATATGTATTAGGTATATCCAGAATATAAATTCATTTATAAAATTATATAACATTTAGAGGTAAAAATGAAATGAACCGTTCATGGAGACGGAAAGTCGTGCGTACGCATGAACGCTACTTTCATTTATATTTTATATTTAATGGAATTAAAAATAAATGAGAGATATATATATTATAATTATAGTATAATATATATGTTATATAGGTCACATATGTTCATTAATTTCATTATTAATACATTCCATGTATTTCATGAACGAGTCACATCACTTGAGGGGGCGGTAGTCCACACTTCCTCAAATGAAATTATCGTGTTTTCACAACATGCAAAGCATAAAAGTATAATTTAAATGTAAAATACAGAAGCATATAGAGGATATATATATAATATATATCTTAAATAAATATAGTTTCATCATTATGGCCACAATGAGGGGTGGTAGGAGAAGATAGAACAATCATCCTTTCGTGAGGTAGTAATTCTCCATCCAAGGAAACAATATGTTCCTTAACCATTAGACGGAGGTATGAGTAAGTTTAGGTCAAATACATATCATAACAACATCCTAGTATATTGAAGTCACTGGTGTTTTTACAAATGAAATGAATAAAAGGATTTTATGTGGTTGGGGAAGAAAAATAATACATAAGAACATAAGAGAAGACGTTACCTTAAAATCGGGTAATTCTTTTTGATTTGAGCCAATGGATTCCTTGGGAAGACATATGCCCAATGTGACACTTCTAGGAGTAATAGAGGGAAGATGAGAGAGTATTTGGGATGATTTTGGCTGAGAAAAATGTCTCAGAAGGTGTGAATAAGGTGGTAGTGGTGGGGGCCTGTTATAAGAGGAGAGGAGGGTCACTCTTGAAAAGTCATGAAACGTTACATTATTATGAAGTGATTTTCGGATTTAAAAGGTCCCACAATAATATATTTCTAGGATAAGGTGATAAGGGTTCGAAATATACTCATCCAATATGTTTTTGACATGTTTAAGTCTTAGATTTTACATTATCTTTTCATTTTATTTAAATCATTAATTAATGAGGTAATCGTTGCATTGTCATGGTGTTATATAAAATTTAATTAATCTAATGTATAAAAATTATAAAAAATATACAATGATGTAGGAAATATTTTTTTCTTTCCAATTAATATTTATAGTTTAAAATTTAACTTATATAACCCCATGTAATAAATGTTCTAGTAAAACAACATATGTTTTTGACAAATTTATTTTTACTTTAAATAAAAAGTTATTAATGTTATTATCATACCCAAGTAGCTCCATGGAATCCCTATGTTGACCCATGTATTTTTTTGGTCGTACATTACTCACCCAATAGTGCTAGGGAAATTGTAAAGGTAATTTCATAATATTGTAACATTATATTTAGCTTAAATTACACTAATTACCATTAATCACGATTAATAGAACATAAAAGTTACTATTCACCAAAAATTATTTTAATCCCATTGAACCACATTTTACTTCCTAATGAAAATGATGTATGTCATATTATGTAAATTCAAATCACAGAGGTGGTAAAATTTCATTTAATTAAAAAATCAGTTTTTTTTACTACCACTTAGTGGTTTCACTATTCATCAAAATCGAAGTTTTTCAGAATAATACCAAAAATTCCCCTAAGATTTAATTGAAATTCTGAATTAAAAAATGATGTCTATTTTACAAAATTACAATAATATTATTTTCATTAATTAATTTTATAATTATTTCTCATTTTCAAAACATATAGCGTGTTTTTAAGAAACAATATCAATCAAAAGATTGACAACTGTTTATGTCCAATTTCAAATTCAAATTAATTATAAGGACCACCATTGGATAAAATGGTAAAATTATATTCTAATTATACCTTAAAACCAATAAATAGTATAATTTGTCAATATTAATTATTTTTATTAAAAAAGTTGTTTTAAATTAAAATTTAGTAATTTTCACTATTCATCAAAATATAAAAGTTATCCGAAAAGTTCCAACATTTAACACTAGGATAAATTTGATATTTCGAATCCAAAAATGAATTACCTTTTTAAATATAAAATTTAAAAAATTAGGTATTAATATTCATCACGGCTAGTTTGATTGGTTGTGGTGTGTGTTAGAACTTGAAGTTGCGTACAACAAACGCTACTGTATTATTAAAAGTGAAGCATACCGTGGAAGCATGGGGGGTTACACCTCAAATCATATAAACGGTATAATTCTACTAGGGATTTGTCAGATCTCTAAACAAGGTTAGCACACCTAATCAATATGAGATAATATTTATATCATGATCATCTTTCTTGAATATGGATTAAGGATGTGGTAATTTTTAATGGAGTACCACATTAAATTATGAATGATTAGGATATGAGCTTTACCTCAATGTTCTATAGATGTCTTAAACAAGATTTTGATATGGTGTTTAGTTTCATAATTTCATATCATCCTCCAATAGATGCTCAGTTGAAGATAAAAATTTAATCCTTGTTGTATATTCTATAATGTTGTTCGATAGATTTAAAAGGTCTTTAGGATAAAAAATATTCTGTAATTTTAATTTCATTGAAAAATAACATTCCAACGAGAATTCATATAGAGACTTTTGAATACATTTATTAAAATAGTTGTAGAACTATGTCCTAATGGTTTATGGTTTTAGATAGAAATGTATTAGGACCAGAGTCATCTTATAAAATGTAAGAAAATGGTATATGCATTATACAACACAAATGGGAAACAAACTATTGGCATAAATGTTACAGTGATATTCGCCAACACGATCATGATTTTAAATTTGGCCAAAAGGTGTTTCTACAAATTTCTCTATGGAAGAAATAATGAAAAACTAATCCATATGTTTATCAGTCCCTATTAAATTTTTGACCATATCATGATTGTACATTATCACTTGGATCATGCGTTGAACCCCAACAAGCATTTGAATGTGATTCATGTATCTAACATGAGGGGGTACATAACAAATCCGTTTGGAACTCAGACGTCATACAACTAGATCATGAACATTCGTATGAGTAATAAACATAACGGATTGTTGATCACATATAAATGTTATAAAAACACTCACTAATTCTTTTTTATAGAGAACCTACATCATTTGTTATGGTAATAGGAATATCATGATTTATTAAGAAACATGTATACTTGGTTTTTGGTAAAAAATTGATGAATTTTTGGGGTGAAATTCGTTTTATTGGGTAGAATGTAACACCCTAATATACTACGAATTTTTTTTCAGATAAATATTAAATTTTCAATATTTGGAATTATATAAAACACCTTTTCTCATGTGTTACATAAAACAATGATTTTAGCGTTTGTTACACACAATACTCAGCTTAAAAAATGTGAGTTACTAACCTATCCATTTGAATGGTATGTATGGATATGATTAAATATTTTATGAAAAATAAATACTTTTCTTGAGTATAATTTTTTTCAAAGTTTCATTATTTTCATGAACGACTGATCTTTGCATGAATTTATAAATGGTGTTTTATCAATAAGAGAGCATCATTCTCCTTCATTATCCACACCATTTAATCCATATAGTATACCATTATTCTACCGAGTTTATTACTTGAATTTCTATATTATAAGAGTGAAATTAAAATATTATGATTACCAAAACTCCAACTGTCTCAATGGGTATTCACCTAGATATAAATATAGCATATTCATTAGGTATTGATATATATTAAATATACATTCCTACATCATGTGATGAAACATAACTAATATTAATTTTTTAAATCATTTATACAAAAAATAATTTTATATGAAACCCAATCCTTATTATCCTATACTTGTTTGTGAAATGTGTTATTATGATCTATGTGGCAGGCATAATTTTTTTAAAAAAATAATGGTTTTCCTTGATAGTACCCCAATTCAAGGGGCAATGAACTAACCACTATATATAATTTTTTTTATGATACATTTGGGAATAAATTTTGTAATTATTATTTATTACACCCAAGTGATATACCTTGGTGAAATTCTTTTGAATGTATAATTTTCTTATTATAGGATTATTTATTTATTTTTATTCATGTTATTTCTATAATTATATGCCACAAGTTCTTATGATAATTACTTATTCATAATACTATTTTTTCATGCTAAGAATATCCATTTATTATACCAATGGTGGGATTTATGCTCACCAATTTCATTAATGTATATCCCCAGGATACGTGGTATAGTAGAAGGATCATTGGAAAAACAAACGAAGATGCCTTTTAGTTGTATTAGAAGAACAAATACATAATTTCCATGTAATATATTTCCTTATCAATGAGATTAAAATTCAAAATATAAATTGTATTATTCATTGTTATACCACAAAATGAATGTTTTATGTAAACAAATGTGGGTAAACATAATTATAATTCATATGGATTTTTAAAATTGACAAAAATTTATCATGTTTCATTATTTTAATAAATATATATTGATTATCCATGAGGAATATTTATAATAAAATGATGAATGATTTTAGGTAAGGGGATTTTGAAAACCAAAATACTACTTTTTGAGTAATATCCTCTTTCACATTATTTTTTTTTCTCCAAATATCCTCAAACTACAATTCCATTATTCTTTAACTTTTATTTTTTGAAACACACATTTTTATATCATTTTGAAATGTTTTATAATCTAGTTACACGGGTTTTTATAGAAAATATATTATATAAAACATAGAATTGATTGTTCTTAAATTGTTTCTGATCTGTACATGGTCCATGATGTTTTATGACGAATTTTTATTTCCCTAATTCATATGAGGACCCCATTTGTTATTAATGTATGTAAGATTTATGAATCATTTTTGAAACCCATCCATTTCAGTTAGTTTACTTTTTTATAATAATTATTTTATGTTCTCTGTGGAATGCATGAGTATAGAAAATTTATTATGTTATAGGTGGGAATTAAATTATATATCTCCCCAATGAATTGGACAATTTCATATATGTATTTAAATAATTCTTATTATGCGTGAAAATGGTGATTGATTTTTATTTCTCAAATATTTTATTCACGAACAAATGCAATATATTTTTAAAACTATTTGTGGTATATTAACACTATATAATGATGTTTAATTTTTATAAATATGTTATATTCCTTTATATTATCAAATTTTTCTAACATGATTATGATATTATGATGTTTATTATGTTCACTCATGTACTATAGATTCAGGTCCATTACTTCACCACTGATGTTCATCCCCTCACTAGGATTATAAATTACCCCTTTCAATGATG
Organism: Viscum album; assembly: GCA_963277665.1. NCBI lineage: Eukaryota > Viridiplantae > Streptophyta > Magnoliopsida > Santalales > Viscaceae > Viscum > Viscum album. Next base: position 868,463,222 of record OY728120.1, read on the forward strand.
TGAATCCCAACATGATTACATTTTATAAGGTGGTCATGAGATATTTTAGAAGTATAAAGTATGGAAATTTAAATAATGTTTATGTTTTATTATATAAACAATATGTATATGACTATTTTTCCATGATACTAAAGCAGTGGATCCTTGATTGTTCTACTATTGATTTTTTTAAGTAATGTTCTTGTATTCATGTATGTGTATGTTAAGTTTCTATAGTTTGTATCTGAACATAGTTTAGTGATTTTTCAAAAGAGGATTTTAAAATATTATTAAAAACCATAAGGATATATCTATGTATAATTAATCATCCTATATTTTTGAAATGTATAAGGGCGTGTCGTTTCCGAGCAATGAAATCCATGTATTTATAATTCATGTCAATATTGCTCTGGGATAGTTATACCTAGGTATAATACCCCTTAAAATAGTTGATTGGTAATTGAATAATTCTTCACAAGGAACATGACAAAAATAAATTGTTTCATAGCTCATTTGACAATGTTGCGGGATATTCCTTGGTTAATCACAAAATCAATAGGAACTATTATAAATAATAACAATCTAATTTAATTATTCCCCAAAAATATAGATATGGATTTAAGTACATGGTATAATATGAATCATTTAAGAAAAATTAAAATCATTGGGATACAATATGATGTGGCATTAGAATTGATTTCCACATTTGAAAAACATATTTATTCATTTTTTAATATATGTTATGTTTAGGAACATTATATTTTAGAATGTGGTGGGGGCCAGATGAATCCATCCCGATAACCCTTATAAGGTACAATTTAATGACTATTTAAATGACATCCCAAATACCAATGGAGGAGTAGTGAAAAAAATCATAGATATGATTAAATAAATTTCATCGGATATGATCAAAATCGAAAACCATATGGAATGAAAACCATTTCCTATGAAAACGAAACAATCTATCAAGTAATTTATGTTGAAATTACCACTAATATTCAGTGATTATTTTGATAAAATTTTCATCGAATAGTGGGATAACTCAATAGATGTGATCTTTTCTATGATACTATTTTCTGATAATGAATAAGGTTAATCTGGACTTCAATTATCGAGATATTGACGCTGATCAACGGTTGATGATGAAAAATAATTAAAATATAATGGATTGAATTGATGAAATGTTGTGGGAAGAATTTAAGAAGTTATTTCATGAAAAATATTTAACATGAGAGGTACAAAAATATATTCAGAGATAATTCCTAGTGAAAAAATAATAATAAGGATAATTGTTTTATAACATTTGAGGAAACATTCACATGTTTTTCATGATATTCCTTTGGATTTATTGTAAAAAAATTATATAGTAATATATATACTCCTAATTGGACCTCTGAAATTATATTTCTCTTTGATAATTTCAGAGTTATGATGATCTAGTTTGATATTATAACAATATAGATATTGGGATTTACGAATTGTCCCATGGATATAATGATAGAAATAAGTTATAGAGTTTCATTCAAGATGATCAAATGATAATGTATGAAAGAATATCCAACCACCATCATATCAATCCTATTGAATGATATATCGTGGTGACTTCCACAAAGGGATAAGGAAATTCTACAAGCGTAAGAGAGAAGTCCAAAAAGATAATGAATTTTGATGATACATAGAAAATATAGCCAATATAATAGATAGATGGAAGGAACCTCCCAATGCCCCAACATACATAAAATAATTCAATTATATAGAGAAATGGAATGATAAAATCTAGTGCTCTAAACATAGGGTCATTGAGGGTAATCAAATTCAGAAACCTCAAATGGGAAAAATCTATGTGAAAGATTACTGCCACACTATAAATGTTGTGGAACACAAAAATGAATTGATAAAAGGTTCACTTCTTATTAACTCATGAATTGAAAAATTATTATTTTATTCTATTTTTACATATTCCTTTATATTTTGTGATGTTTTCTAGAACTATTGAATTAGAATCCCAACATATTGAGGTGGAGATATCCTTAAAAACACACAGTGATGTGATCAATTAAACCCTAGTGTTGGAAACATCACCTAATAGAATATATGGGGAGATTCATCAAATAAATATTATTATCCTTAAATGAGTGGAATTTGACATTATTTTGGGCATGGATTCGCTCTCGTTAAATAGAGTACACAACCACTATCAATGAAAAGTAAATCTCATTATATATCCTGAGCCACCCCAATCGCCTACACAAATTAAATGAATATCATGATTCTCCTTCAGAAAATAACTCAATGGTTTTGGTGTTTACAACTAATAAAGAACCATATTATTTTGAAATCATTGAATAAAATTGAAATGTCAATTGTGAAAAAAATACCAATCTAATAGAATATACTGATTTATTTCCTTAATTGTGACCTATAAATTCCTTATATCAAAAGGTAGAGTACTCAATAAAGCTTATACAAAAAGATACCACTATATAAAATTCCCCCAATAGGATGGTCCGAAAAAAATTAGAGGAGTTATAAAAGAAGATATAAGAGAAATTTGAGAAAGGGTTTATAGTCCCTGATGCATCTCATTATGGAGATCCAGTGATCTTTGAAAATAGAAGGGATGAATCAATACAATTGTGTATCAATTAATGAGATATCAACATGATCACCATAAATAACTTGCAACCCATTTAAGGATAGGTGACTTGATAAATCATATATTATAATATTTTTACTTCTAAAAAGTGGATTTTCAATCTGGGTATAATCATTTTTTGTGAAGAAGTAAGATACCCAGAAGATAGATCCCATTTAAGGTTTGGGAACTATGATTTCCTTGAGATTTACTTATGAATTACTAAATCCCCCATAATCATAATGTAATTAAGGGATATTTTATTTATTTTTATCCTCAATTAATTTTGAGGATTATTTATTATTGATATCATATTTACTCCCAGAGAATGTTAGAATATGAATACCATCAAAACATTGTGTTGTCAATATTATTATAAGAGAAAATAAAATCCATGTCTATCATTTGAAACTTTTGGATAAAACAACTCATATTTGTATGGACCATAATCACATTTTTTACTCATATAGAATGATAATGGGATAGTTTATTCTTCATAAAAGTAGAATATCCATTAGCAGAATAACTCAACTATTGATTTTGAGTTAGAATCCGCTATTTTTCCATGAATTTTGGCAACAATACCTTTATAGTGATAAGTGTAAAATATATTTATGACAATAGTTATAAAAATATATTCACATAGAAGGATCTGAACATTAATCAATGTGTGTTGTGAGAGTTAATCATAGTCTATGATCTATCTAGTACCTATTATCCTAGAAATTTGAAATAGTTAGATAATACTCTAATAAAAAAATAGCATACCACCTTATTCATGATGTACATTTAAAATGACTCTCTCATTATTGATATTAGATTTATAAATCCCAAAATCATAATTGAATGGAATACATCTATCCTTTCTCTAATAATTTCCAAACTATAAATCCAAGGGAATATCATAGAGGAACAATGTTATTATTTAGAGCATCAAACAATGTGAATGGTGTAAAGAAAGGGAAGCATTAAGAATTCCATATCAGTGAATATGTCGTGATTTTCTTTGGATCAGGAATTTTTATGTCATCATTTCATGAGATAATAAAATATTTATTATATAATTAAAATATCACACAGTTCTCCATCTATAAATAGTGTAAAAAAATGTATCATGGTCTTTTATTTCATATTTGTTGAGACATAAAGAAGAATGATTTCACTAAATACATGTCAATGTGTTTGGTGTGTCAGCAAGTCAAATCAATGTTACAAAAGTCCAATGGATTGAAAAAAACATTCAACATACCTATAAAGAAATACTGAAACATCATCAGGGACATTGTCCCTGGACTCTAAAATACATATAAAAGAATATATATAATAAAATTTATGTTGGAACGAATCACCAAGACTTCCCACTTCATCATTATTCTGGATGATTTCATTGCTGGAAAGATTTCTATGATATATGTAAATAATATTTTGAGGATATATTAGAAACAAATTTCAATCATTTATAATCATGATTCAAGGTTCACATAAAAATTATAAATTTGTATTCAAAATTATAGTAATGATAATTGAATTTTTTTAATGTTCTATCATCCCCAAACTGATGGCTTGTCTTAAATTACTATTCAGAAACTCAAGAAAACGCTGAAAGCCTAGTCAATAGAATTTAATAGTCGATGAGACCAATATATCCCATTATTTTATTTCCTATACAAAAATAGATTATGATTGATTATTAAAATATCCACATATTAATACCTCGATGGGAAACATTGTAAACTAATACTTATTGGTATAGTAACGGCGAATAAATGATTCTTGGATATGAAACTGTGTAAGAGATTCTCGTGAATGTTCAAACCAAAAAAATCATATGAAATAAATTCATATTTGGATGAAGATCAATATGAGATACAATGAATGGGACTTGTATTTTGATGTTGGATACAATGTTTTCCATTTAATATCATCATTTAAGTGAGTCATGTTGTTTGGAATGAAAGGGAATCTATATCCAAGGTACATCTGACCCTTTGATATCATTGATTGTGTAGATGTATTACCCTATCCAATAAAACATCAACCAAACATAAAACAAGTTTAATATGTGTCCCATGTGTCCCTCATATGTATTTACATACCTAATCCATTACATGTACTGAATCATGAGGTGGAACCACTAGAGCATGAAATCTTTTATGTGGAGAATGATAACAAGATCTTAGATGGTAGAGAAAAATTTGTACAAAATTATAAAATTAATCTATATATATATTAGAATCATTTCATTGGTCATTGTATATGTATTATATGTCGATGATTTTATTTTTGGTTGGTTTTTTATGAGAACTAATGGTGATGTTGAATATGTTTGACATTTTTTAAGGTATTCAATTTCAGAAATATTACTCTATAAAATATATATTATGGTGAAAATACATTGAAGTCATAGTATAAAAATATATGATCTAAAACTAATTTTGGAAATAAATGTCTGCAGATGAAGAGGAAGTTATAGTGTAAAATATGAACTTATGAAGTAAAACCCTTGGTACTTGAAGACCGTAGCATTTTCATTAAATCCAGAAAAAAGTGGAAGATATAGAAACATAGATAATGAAAATCCATCACATATAGTATATAAAAGAATCATTCATAGAGTAGCTATATAATAATTATGGAATTAATCCTTTTTACACCATATGTAGATTCATCTAATTTATATTCCAAGTGGCCAAATTATTTATGGATCATTGTGTTCTAATAGTCTCACATCTCATTGAACTTGTTATTTCATTAATATATCATTTTTAATTATATTTCCTTATTATTTTAGTTTCATTGATGAAGTTTAAATTTTTTTATATATTTAAAAAATTTCTAGTTCTTCTTCTCTACTTCCATCATACATTTTTTAGTTCATATTTAATTACAAAAAATATAAATGTTTCTTCAAGAAAATTAATATGGATTATTTCTTAATGAAATTAAATTTTATATTTTAATGGGGAATTGTAATTTTTCCTTGAAAAAATCATCCTACTAAGGATAAGGATCTTGATTAGGGGTATCAATTATTTATTATACATCTAAATTAAAACATTTTCAGTTTATTTTCTAGGAAATTATGATTAAAATAAATTCATATTTCGTTATATTTCATGAAATAGACCATTAGACTGTAATGGAAGAACCCCAAATTAATTGGAAGGAAAAAAACTAGGAAAAATGGTTTAATCTATTTCCCATATTTATAGGTTCACCAAACACATCTGAATCAGAGACAACATTCGTACCAATGACTGATTTCCAATCTTGGTAGATCTAATTAGATGTACCAAAATTAAAATAGTAACTATTGAACATCTACATGGTCTAGGATAGTAAAATTATCCTTGTATGATTTAGGGATACCATATGTTTAGTATCCCAAAATTTATCATTAACTCTTCTCCTGTCAATTTATGTTAATCAAATCTGTAATAGTAAAAACCTAACATTATATATTCATGTAAGGAATCTGCCTCTAGGTTCTAATTGACATGATACAATAAATTTCAATTTCATCCCTATGGGTTCAACCCAAAACATCCACTATTTTAAGTACCATTACATATTTTATAATTGATATAATTTAAATTTCTAATCATATCATGCCTATTTTTAATTAACAATGTTGTATGGGAAAGTCAATTTTTGGTAGCATTTCAAGAAAGAATTTATTTTCATCAGTATAGTTACATTTTTTTATCTATGGATTTCATCACTTATCATCCCCTTACCAATTATTTTTTACAATTTCCAAATAGTTATTTGTTTCTTTATACATTATAATGCATATAGTGCATGAGACATACCGAATTGGATCATTAAAATAGCTCAGATGTAATGAAAAACTATATTTCAAACCTAAAATCTAAATAATCATTTAGATATTTCTTCATTAAAACAAGTTTAATAAAAAAATAATACTACTCGTAATTTAAAAAATGATCAATTTGTGCCACCCAAATAAAAAAGATTATGACAAATGCTATAAGATCACAATATCTGGGATTATGGATTTCCATCCATTAGTAATGTTGTTCCTTACATCATTTTCCCTCCTACCTGGGAACTCACATTCGAAATCAAGATTGTAATCATTTATAAAATTTAGAGCACATTATAATTTACTATAAATCATATTAATGATCCACTTAAACATATATAAAATTTCATAGAACATTATTTCAGCTCAATAAACCAAGGTTTATCTTTTGATGCCATCTGTCATAGAGTCATTCCCTTATCCTCATAGATAAAATCAAATTATTCAATTAAAGTACAATCTATCGATTTTATTACAAATTTTGATGAAATATCCATTAGATTATATGATACATATTTCATAAACATTTGAACTTGTAGTCAAATATATGATATTAAAAACATCCCTCGAGATATGATGTTTCTTCCCATGGAATTGGGGTAAATTTAAAAAAATTTAAAAAAAATTCCTACTTGACAAACTCGATGATTGATATTGCTTTAAGCCTGTTACCAAGCGTAAAACCATTTCCATTTCTATTGTAGATTCGATAGTCAGAAGTGGATTTGTTCTTATGAAAACATATGATTGTAAATAAATTCATGGAAAAAATTCACACAATCATACTATTTCGAAATATAATTGAGGTTCTCCTTAAGGACGAATTCATAATGAATATAAAAATAGTAGCCTTTTATCCCACATTGAATCCCATAAAAATACAGAAAATATTCTACTGTCTCAACCTCAAAAAACAAAACATACTATAGTTATGGATATTAAATCTTGTAAAATGTGTGGAGACCCACAACACTAAATGTACATTCAATAAGAGATGGGATTAAACCATTTTTATTATTTTAATTATATAAATTACATTCATGAACCCCAATAGTTTCAGTCACCACAACAATTCCAATATTTGTATTGCAAAAAATAACATGTTCAACAACAAGAATAAAAATAAGGGATCTATGAATAGAGGATAGTTCAAAATCCACAATAAATTTAGGGACCTTCATAATACCATCAAAAAAACAAATATCCTCAACCACAACAACCATTCCTACCTATGGATCACCAATATTTCCATATTTGAAAAACAAAATTTAAACATTATATCCTAAGGAAACCATAAACATCCCAATCTCATTGGAAAACCATGAAAATATACTAAATGATTTTGATTAATAAGTAGAACAGTAAATTTATATTCAACAAAAACAAATGAAATATTAAAGGTATACTCTAGGAAACCTTAAACCTCATGTTGGGATAATTTACAAGACACATTAATTTCATATACTAGGTATACTAAACTATAATATAGTAAGGAATCTGAGAGTGGAGTCCAAGTATATTTCATTTTGTTAATTGTAATGGGATCAACTCTCAACAGCCCTGCATCAATGATGAGTGGAATACATGGAATTTAAAACTAGCTAAGTTATTTTTCGTACAAGATAATGAAAAAATGAACAAAAATCAAAATCAAAAGAGAATTCATGATATAAATTTTACAAAAAATATTTCCCCATAAAAGAATATATTTATTTTAAAAAACAACCTTACAGATCCCCTATTCCATTCCTATAGTGGAAGGCAGTTGTTATTATAGAGGGGATGTGTGATTTTTTTTATTTACAAACAACTCCACATCAATATCCCATTTGATAAATCCATTTCTCAAAATCCCAAATATGATAAATTATTGATGGATAATCTCGAAAATAAGAAATTGCTTGAAGACTTTGTCAAATTTTAATTGAATTATGATTTATTTAAATATGTTAACAAAAATATCCTACAAAATTTAGGATACCATGATAGTTTCTTTAACACTTTTACAAAATAGATGCATTTTATTAGAGAACTTATGTGATTTATGATCATATATATAACTCAAACCAATGAAGTACTAATAAAAATTGTGGCTCAAGGAATTGAATGTTGTGGGGGTATCCGATCATCTTACTCATAGATCTATATGGTATCATATGATACTTATTTAGGAAGTCATATTTAAGGATGCAATGATTATTTTTTCAACTTATTTTCGCATCATAGATATGGAATATAGTAGAGATGGATCCCTATTTCTAGTGATACCATTTATCACCACCCATAATTATTTAATATTTGTGAGATAAGGAAGAGATTTTTTCTATCTCAGTGAGGAACAAGTTTTGTTCAATCCTATGAAAGAAGAAAATAATTGTGTAAATTCATTAGAGTATCAACTAATTTATGTAAATTATGAATATTGTGAGATTATGCATCATTTAAATTATATATAGATCATTTCCCCAAGTGATGAATACTTTAATGAATATGAGTTGGTTAATTAAATCAATCCTTTAATGATAGATTCCATCATAGAATTGACTACTTCGATTATTGAGCCACCAACATTAGAATTAACACCTCTATCGAGGATAAGGAAATATTCATTCAATGATACCAAAGTTGAATTTTTTATGAAAATAAGATAAAAACTGAATAAATAACAAGAATATGAATTGATAAAAAGATCTTAAGATTCACAAAAATTAAATCACTTGGAGTGTGGATAATTTTAATGGTATTATCCCGACAATCTACACCCACAAAATTCCACTGGAGGATGACTCAAAACCAAAACCAAATCCTTAAAGGTGGCGAACCCCATTGATGAAAGAATTATTTAAAATAAAAGTTCTAATGCTTTTTGAATTCAGTATTATCCTTTACAACTCTTATTTTCAATGGGATATCCCATTGAATGTCTTACCAAAGAAGAGAGGCTTAATTGTACTCAACAATAATAAAAATGAATAAATAGGAAATTAGGCCATTACTGGCTAGTTATGTTTTGTGGAATATAGAAATATTCAAAGAGATTACCCAAAAAAAACATCCCTCTTCCATTTATTTATCTAAGTCATGAGATATTTTCTAGGTATGGATTTTATGACTCACATAAGGGATATTATAGATATAAAAAAAATTCAACCCATTTGATTAATCTAAGACAATGTTCACAAGTCAATTATGAACATTTTTATATCCAAGAATTTCATTTGGAATGAGTGGAATTCAAATAATATTCCATTAATATATAACACATATCTTTCATAATGAGGTGGGGATGTTTATATAAATCATCATGGATTTTTTTTCCATATATAAAGATTCATTAATGGTCAATTTATGAAATTTGAATCTTCTATTATGATCGTTTAAAGAGAAATTACAAGTGATTAATTCAGAGAAATTTCATTAATATAATTAAGTGAGTTATTCCTAAACCATAAAATTATTTATAAATATACTAATGTAAATTCATTAAAGAAACTTTTTACCAAAGATTTAACTGAACCCAAAACTTTTATGGTAATAAGATGTTTTCTAGGACACAGCAGGTTCTATCATCAGTTTTTGAATGAAATTTCACAAATAGAGAGACAATTGATGCAATATATTTAGAAGGATGATTATTTTAAATTTAGTTATGAATTTTGGAAGGAATTTTCTACTTTTAATAAAAACATGGTGTCCACACTTATCATAGTCTCATCACACATCGTAAATGACATTGAGTTTATTTTTTTTTCTAGTTACTTCACAGAGGAAACTATTTTATAAAAACATGGTGGGAATATTTTTCATCACATAATTATGCATAGAATAATTATATGTTTAATGATAAAGATAATATTTGATTAGTTTTTGTGACATTACAATTTTCTCATATGTCATGCTCTTTGGAATTGTGGTTTTCAATTACCAAGAAACACTTAAATACCATACGATTAAAATAGGGTTTAAACCAAGCATGATATTGTGTATCCAACTACTATGAGAATATGAAATCATCATCAATAGAAGGAAAGGGATTAAAACATATTTTTAGACTTTTAATCTAGAATTTAGTAAAAAAACGTTAAGGATGATAAAGAGTTGAAAATGATAGATGATTTCCCCTATCTATCCCTCTTCAACATCGATGTGTAAGAACAACTATGTTTTTCAAAAAATGAAAACTATCATATCATTAGAACCCACATTTAATGATTATCGTATAAATAGTGTAAAAAGTAGATTACTGATTCTTCAAACTATTATGGGGATGATCTAATAATATTTAAACAATGTGATGATAGTTTAATATCATTATCCATCCTATAGGATGCTATTAAAATAGTTTTAGAGTTATATCATATTTCATTGATAGGTAAAAATCCTAGGACTATGTATAACTTATGAAAAATTTATTATAATGTATTGTTTGGGACCAAAAATTATCAATATACAACAATCATTAAACTATTCTATGATCAATACAATCATAAAGGTACAATTGATAAATAGAATTATATTCCTTAGAATCCCATAATATATGTGCAGATACTCAATGTTTGGGGAATTTATTTCAGGGGCTAGTTTCCCTTCTCAAATTAAAATTTATATATCTTGGTCAGTTTTGACTACATCTCAATGTGGTTGGAAGTAGAATCTACAAACCTTCACAAGGAAAATTGGTTAATGTTCTTTCAGGATAAAAACATTATTTCTTGATTTAGATTTTACCGATTAATCATTAGTTGTTAGTGAATGAACTTCCATAATTCTTCTAAATATTTCTTCCTAAAATATATGGGATTAGATACAATCATACTCTCCTTTCCACCCACAAACTAAAAGGAAGGTAAAATCATCCAACTAAGAGATAAAATAGATTCATGAAAATATAGTCAAAACATGTATAAAAGATTAGATTATCAAATGTGCTAAATATAGTTTGGTATAATGAACATCTCAAAAAACATCCATCAACAAAAATAATTTTCAATATTCCTATCATAGGCTCTATCATTTTATTGTGAAATTATAACATTACTCATTTTGGGAAATTAAAAATTTAAGAATTATAAAAAATCTAGGGAACAAATATTATAGAAATTGGTTGAATTAGAGGAAATAGTAGGGATTCTTGAGGGAATTCAAAAACATGTAAAGTGAAAAAATAGAAATTATATTACTGGGGAATAATGTGATAGATATTAACATAGGGTGATAAAGATATTTTTTTAAATTCCATCTTGAAATTATTCCCATAATTGATAAAATACCAATGACCTAGTTCATTAAATATTATTAAAAACTTCCCATTTTAAACCATATAAATTTTACATGGAAATAGAACACCCATTAAATTCGATGAATAATGATTAAAAGTATACCAAGATCCATTTCATGAAAAGTGTCTCCTCAATTAAAAATTTTCTTGATTTTGGGGGGTAGTTCTAGATCATAACATAAAATTAAGAACTATATTTCTATAAACCAAGATAATTTCACTTTAGGTAAATTAGGATAATTATAATTTAGTCGTTTACTATCATTTTTCATCTCCTTTTCCCCTTTCTAATTAAAAAAATAATTATTTATGACACAAAAAATTTTCCATTAAATCATGATTTAAAAAACATTACTTAAATAAATTACGTCCTAAATTATATATTTGTGACATAAGTTGTGTACCCCATTTATTTATCCTATATGTATTTTTTAGAGTGAAAAATCTTCATATTCTCTTTCTCTCAAACCACAATTTCAATGCCATTATCCACATCAACGGTGGTGTTCTTCCTCCTTCTAAGAGAATGGTTAAGGACACAAAATATAACTTGAACAAGAGACCATCTCGGGACTAGACTCCACCTTATTTTTCATCCCCACCACACTACGACATCAATATTCCACCCTGTATTCCTCCCTCCCCACATCCAGTTCAATCATGTAGTCCAAAAACTTCTATTTAGAGGCCTTTACTCAACTGACCAGGATTCATCGCCTCATTCACTTCATGAAACCACATCATTTGTTATTATTGTAGTATTTTTTGGAAAAATTGATGAGGACCACCATAAATATCTATTTGGAAAAACTACAAAATATCCTCCTGGATGTGGATTCTATAGATACCCTTCGATAAATACATATCTCTCATATCATTGAGTTTCAAGGGGAGACATACTAAGATATAACTTTCAGATTAGGATGATACATTTATGAGCTTACACTCTATGATTTCAGTGAAAAACATGTAATTTATACATTTTACATTATTTCTTCTTCTACCTATGATATATTATATCATGATTCGAATGATAATAATTCAATGAATAGATGGATGATTATAGAATATTACCCAATGAGAATACATAATCTTAAAATCATGAACAGAACACATATAATGGGTTCCACATTGTGGATAATCTACACTATATTATCTAATTCCTAGATATCATAGTGCGGCTCATAAAAGATATCATGGATACTGAGGTTCCCATTTCATCAAATACCATGGGTTCTCCCATAGTGAACATGGCCTACTATTTTTCTATTTATTATGAGGTTCAATGAAGGATAAAAAATTTTACACCAATGGGAGGCTACATAATAACTCATCTAACCCTAATAATAGTCGTATTCAATGATTAATAAACATATCTGCACCCTATCCGATGCAATTTATAGACTTATTCTTACTCTAATTGTAGAGGAACAATTTAGTGGTTGTATTCCACTATTATTGTGATCCAGAGTACACTAAGACCACTAATAAGGACTCTAATCATAATGTATAATAATCTTCCTTCATTTCCAATGATTATCCCACAGTTTTGAGACCTAAGGACTCCATATCATCTCAATATTTCTATTGACCATCAAATATATGGGTAGTCATATATGGCAATGAAAACATTCTATTGTGCCTTATAGTTTACCATAGGTTTATATTCCATCACATCATAATTCATTATTTTAATCCCGTACATTTTCATTACACTACTCCATATCAACTACTTCCATCAACACGTCCTCATTCTTCATCCACTATGACAGCTTCTGGATCCATTCAAAGTCAATCCTCCCTTGCACCCATAACCACCAACATTGGGCTTCCTCACAAGATCACAGACCCTACTACGTAGTGTGTTTTCATAGTGAAGCATGCTCAATGGGAAAAAAGCCCTATATTATTGAATCCACCTAAGGTGAAATATATAAATTTAGTAACTAGATAGACATCCTATCTCTAGAATGGCACAACACCAACTCCATAGATGGACCATGTAGCATGAGTGGTGACCTATACTATTAATTAAACCACATAACTAGTTATTGCAGTTGATACACAATATACTAAATCTGTCACTGCTATTAAAATGGTGAAAAACACCTACACACACATCATTAGGGAGGAGACCACTGATGAAAAATATAGAGATTCTACATATTCTTCTTAGTTCAACCTTATTATAAACCTCCCTAGTTAAAAAAATTTCCTATGTAGATTTATTTTGTTAATGTATTCCATATTTATAGACTACATATTTTACATTATATAATGGAGGGTATCCATGTTTTTCCTCATATTTATCACTTAACATCTCTTAATTACTTATGCATTTGGTATTATATTTCTAGATTTTTTCAATTTCTAAAACATTCTACGAACAAGCTAGGATACCTATTGTAATTCCACATGATTTATTTCTTTATAAAACCACAATATAGGGGCAACACAAAGATATTCATACCTAACCTACACAGATTCAAAATTTATCACATGAGAGATATGTTCAGGATATTTATGAGGTGGTGAATCCACCAAAATAACCCCTCGAGCCAGATGTTGTTTCCTATGGTTTTTGTAAGTGGTTGAGGTCTGCTGAGCTGAAATAATATTGTAGTTGATAATGGTCCATCTATCTAGATGATGATATCATTAATAGAGATTTATATAAGGCGACCCGTATTTCGATAATTTTATTTTATGTTGAGTTTATTTGTCTCTTTTACTTTATTTTTCAATGTATTTTTTTCAATGAGTTCATTAGGATTGGATTTTATTTCTTCCACACACATATATATAATATGATACCCATTCATGGGAAATATGTAAATCCTTCAATATTTCCACTTAAATATATTCTAAATCTTATGAATAAATTTTTCCTGTATTGCATATTCTATCTCATTCCATCATTTTTGTATGAGGCACAATTTCAGAAGAATAATTAACTATTTTCCCATACCATGACATTTATTACAGTGATTGATGGATTCCGTTAACACATTTCATTATATACATTAAAATAAATTTTTTTTTTCATTCATATCACTCCCACATAACATTATAAAATAGCGAGGAAACTCTTCTAATTTAATTGTGGCGGAAATTATTGAGCTATATTGCAGGTACACCTATATGATTACATGTTCTAATTAGTCTTGGAGACATTTTTTATTAGATGAAATCCTTATCTTGAAATATTATTTCACCCATGTAAGTAAAAGAGAATATATTGATGCAAACAGTGAAAATCACTAAATTATTCCTATTTTTTTATTATAATTGTTCATTTGAGAAATTTAATTATTATTCAAAATTACTACAATTATTTTGATTAAATTATTACTAGTTACTATACCCTGAATAATTTCCCCTTTTATATGTATTCCCATTACTAAAAGGATTATGGAAATAATTTTTACTATTATTTTCTTAGAATATTTCATGAGTGGGGCATGTGGAATGTAAACCTATCATAAATTTAATTATAATAATTTCAAGGATATGAATGAACAATTATATGGTTAAAATTATTGAGATAGTATGATGGGTTGATCCAATTTCCCCTGAGAACCCCATATAAAATATTTGTTCTTAATCCCATAGAAGACCTGGAAGGCCTTGATTGGATTGATTCAATATTCAAGACCATTTTTCCCTTCCCAACCAACTTTTAGGTATGGTTGCATGATTTAAAATTGAATATGTTTGGGGGATGATATTTTTTTGTGGACACAAGATTCTTGTTACTACGGAGTATTGTGAGGGCATTTTCATCTATTACACGGGATGTGGTTCATGTTAAATTATCATTTGTATTCAGGATTATTCTATTTCAAAAAAGGTTATGTATTATGAATTGAAAAAATCACCATTGTAGTACCATTGAATATCACGGTGTGATATATGTTGTTATGTGTTGGTTCTGGGAACTATGAAAAACATGACATCAAAAAATGAAAAAGGAAAAAAATGATACATTAATCACACATTAATATAATATTAATGGAGCTTCATTGAGTTTTTTTGTGTTCAAAGATTCTATTTTCAGAAGGCTATTTTTTCATTTAACTATAAAAAATTATCATGAATTATACATTAGTGTTTATCCTCTATTTTAGAATGATTTTTATCATTTTCTCACCTATCCACAACCGTAGATTAATTTGAAACATATTATCAAATACCTAAATATTACCTATTTTATATGTATTTATATAGTGTTGACTATAGAATATAAAAAAGACTATTATTAGGAACATATATTCATGGTATGACCATAGCTTTAGTTTCAGTTTACCCTAATAGATGATGTCAAAATCTTGTTGATTAAAATTACATAATGGGTATACCTCAAATATAATATTAAAAAATTAAATTAAAGAAAGAATGAATATATATGAAGAGCATAACTTTGAGGTTGGAATCATTTTCATTATAAGGTTGATTTTGGAGGACTATAACTTTCGTCTAATACATTGTTTTATTTTTATGGTTGAAATTCTTGTTTCTGGTTAAAATGTTTTCCTTTGAAATGTGTGATGATTTTAATTTCTATTTTGGGAAATAAAATGGCCATCTGTGGGGGAATTATATAATATTATTTCATATATATATATATTGGATTCATTTCCTTGTCATTTGTACATGTTTTATACTTTGATGTTGTGATTTTTGGTTGGTTTCTAATTGATAATTGATCTTAATGTTAAAAAGGGTTATGTCTCGTAATGTTTGTAATTTTTTGACATTTTACAACATAAATACATTTATATTGGTCAAATCCCTCATATAAAGAGTCCAAAACCCCATTCTATAATACAAATTCAGCCTATAAATGCTCCCATATGATGAAGAAAAAATGGTGTAATGTATAAGATTAGGCCATAAAACCCCTGGTGCTCAATGATGATAAGAATTTCATTGAGTGTAAAAATAGAGGAAGATATAGAATTTATGATAATTAAAATCTATCACATATTGTAACACCCCAATATTTCAAAGTAAGTTTTTTCTGTAATGTAATTCAATAGCTTGTGCCACACGCAACACCGAGTTCAAACACACCACGACTTACCAAACAACATTTTCAAAAGCGGTTATGGATTGTATTAACTGAATTTTGAATTTTATATACTCTATATAAAATTATAATAAAAATTATTTGTTACTTAGACATAATATAAGAACAAATTCTTTTTTAGAAAAAAGAAGTATTTTTCAAAAAATGCAATTTTAACACCTTTTAATGGAAAATTATATTTTAAAACAAATATTTGAAACATTAATATGTTCAAATAAATTTAATTAAATTCCTTGTTATAATCGGGACATAGAAATTTATTTCGGAAAATTTTTTGGTACTTTTCTAATATCTTTCATATTTTGATGAATACTAAAAAATACTAAATTTTAATTGAAAACAAATTTTATAATAAAAATAATTTATATTGTAAAATAATATATTTTAATGGTTTTTAAGTATAATTATATTATATTTGTTTCATTTAATAGAATTTAGGTTAATATAAGTAATTTCACATTTAATTTTGACATAAACACATGTCAATATTTTGATAGTTTGTACATTTTAAAAACCAGCTTTTTGGTTTTGACAATGGGAAATAAATTTAAATTAATTAATGAAACTTAAATTATTGGAATTTGTTAAAATAGATTTCATTTTTGAATTTGGAATATCAAACATATCTTAGGGTATAGATTTGGAATTTTTATGGAAACATTCAATTTTTGATAAATAGTGAAAAAACATGGTTATAGTTTAAAACTGTCTTATTTATATAAATAATTATTTATTTTATTTAAATTTATTTTATGTAAAAATTGATATATAATACCTATATAAGTACAATGTAACTCATTGGAGTTATTTTATAATAAAATTATATATATATAATTTTATTTAACTTTTTACAATCTTTTACCTACCTCCTAGGGGCATTTGCAAATATGAATAAAATATAATTTTACCACTAATGTGAGTTTAATTTCAAAAATAAAAGAGAAAAGGTTAATATCAGTATGTAAAATTTGGTTAAATAAGATGACAATAATTTTTGGTGAATATTAACTTTTGACTTTTATTTATCACGGTTAAAATTAAATAGGGTAATTAAGGGTAAAAATGATATAATAATTACCCTAACACATGTTAGATTTCTGTTGGATAAGTATAATTCGACCAAAAAACACCTTAAGAATATAATATGAACCCCTTTGGTCCACCTGGATTAGATAATGACATTTATTATTATTTTAGTTAAAGAAGATTTAAAATAGTTAAATTCAATGTTTAATTGATAAACCATTTTTAATATAGGGATAAACACAATATAAATTTGACTATAAATAGTCACTAGAAAGATAAATATATTTCCTACATAATGGTATTTTATTTATAATATTTACACATTATATAATTTAATAAATTTAGGACACAATGATGATGGAGTAATTAGCTAATTAATGAAATATCAAAATAATTGATATTATAAATATCCAAATAAATTTAAATTGAAACTTATGAGGAATTTAACTAATTTTTAAGGTTAATATGACATTTTAGAGGTGGTTAAATAAATATTATTCAAAGTGATGCTGTTTTTATGGCTTTTAAAAAAATCATATACTAAATAGTGTCAAAATTGACATAATTGAGTTTTTTTAAAAATATTATATTATTAATCGATATAATATTCCTAAAAATCTAAGCATCATCCAAAGGATTTAAATAAGGATCTACATATTAAAATTAACCACATGAGGTTATCTTGGATTTCTATATTATGTTAATTTACTGTATAATATAAAAATACAAAGAGACATGGTAAATGTCAAACTATTTAACTAAGAGTTAATTCTAAATGATAAGGTAAATATGATGACCTCAACCAGTTTAAAACCTATTGGTTGAGTGGTTTTCGACCCATTCCCACATTATCTATAAAATAATTCCTTTTAGTCCATTATAAACCAAAAATGACTTTATTATAAAATAATATTTCAAGCTTTTCCTAAAGTGACCCTCATCTCCCTTATAAAAGGGTACTTCTCCTTCTCTTAATTTTACACCTGCAAAGCCATTTTTCATGACCAAACCCTACCCAAATATACTCCCAACATTCCTACCTACATATTAGTATCCTTAATTTGGTCAAAAATCCATCCTATGTATCCATCTTGAACAAATAAAAAAGAAGATCCTAAAGAAGAAGTAAATATTTCATCACCTCTTTCGAGCTCTTTTCTTCATCCACATCCTCTTTCGTTGTTGTCTCCATTCAAAAATAAGAACTCCAGTATATTATATATACTGTAATGTTATTATAAAAATGGTACAACCATATTCATTATTCTATCCCTCCTATAAATGACAATGTCACCATATGTCCGTACTTACGGATTACCGTCTCCACGTCATGGTGTACTTTGTTATTCAGAAACTTCATTATTTGGGTGGTTATAATAATGAGTATAACTGATGAAAATAATTATTATAAAATTTTAATTATTATTCATATATGACATACCATCAAATTGAAAATTATTTCCCCATCAATATAAGGATATTGTCTCTCGTGCGTATGTACAGATTACCCTCTCCACGAACGCGATGCGATTCATTCCCCATCATAATAATTCGAGAATAAATTACATTTTACAATTAAAAATAATTATTACGAACAAAATATCATTAATTATATGAATCAAATAAATCCTATCCATAACAAACATGGCTTTCATAACCAAGCATATAATGGAAAACTAATCAGTTAACACCCAAAATGGTGATACTACTAAAATATTATTTACAAAGCGATATTATAAGATAATATATTATATCATATTTATGTATAATGTTCGTTTATAATTTAATAACAATTATTTAACTATTATACAGGTGGTTCACGTACCCTTGACCAAGGAAATGTACATGGTAAGGGGTTTTCTTCTCACTTCTTATTCCTATGAGATTCATGCTATATTGCCACTATTTCCATTTATGTTGTGTATGCACTTCCCATTATTGTATTATTTGTGTAATATAATTCATTTTATGGGTATTTACATATTCATTATATGATATATATTACATGGGTTGTATGTTTCGTAGGTTACCAAATCGTTAAGATAATTTCACATTCCAATCTCCAAACATTGGGCTTTAAGCATATTTCGTTGATTATTTTACACAATGATTATGTATGGAATAAACATTTATTATTTGTGTACTAATTTATACTCCCCTTTACGTGGATATAATTTTGATACACATAACCACACCCCAGATAAATTCTCAAGTAACCGATATGAACTTGATAAGTGTAATTTTATCTAAATCTTCATTCATTGAGTTAAACATCCAATTAATTGGTGTTGTTTTTACAAGAATATGTGTGAATGTCCAATAATTTATTTACAATGAATATCTAATCATATTTAGTGTATTTATATTTTTCACACATAATTATTTCATTGATTTATCCTTAACATAAGGATACGGTCTTTATAAGAGATTTCATCTCAACTTACATTCCATTGAGTCCTCTTAGTTGTTATGCGTCAACACACTTTTGTTTTGAGTATATACAATAGTTTGACATAGTATATCATGAATCCCTTTATTCTAATGATATTATAATGTTTTGATTACATCAATTATTTTTATTCAAGCGTCTCTCATTTGGTAAAGAACTATAACTAAAATATCATTTTAAATGTTATAAAAATTTATTCTTCTAAATCTTTCTCATTAATGTCCTTGTTTTAAAAATAATTTTAAGGATTTATATATATGGACATGAATTTTTATAAATTTAAATTTCGTTTAACAGTTTCAGAGTTGTATGGGACTCTTTGATTAAAAAATATGTT
Organism: Viscum album; assembly: GCA_963277665.1. Classification (NCBI taxonomy): domain Eukaryota; kingdom Viridiplantae; phylum Streptophyta; class Magnoliopsida; order Santalales; family Viscaceae; genus Viscum; species Viscum album. Next base: position 868,483,841 of record OY728120.1, read on the forward strand.
TTAAACAAGCTTCTTGATAAATAGTGATACTTTAAAATGTTTTCATGAAAAAGGGATATTTCTCTCCAAGATTATTACTGGTCATTTTCAACTATGTCAACATCCTTAATGGGATATTATTATTGATAGGGGTTGAGTTATTTTGATACCAATCTTCCATACTATATTGATGGTTTTGTGATATGTTTTTCTATTAATGTGTTTTTTCTATCATTCATGGTTTATGGAAAAAGTATTGACATTTCGTATGATAGTTTAAATATGAATGTTTATGTTATGTTTAACCCATTTCATATGAGGAATGAATTTGACTTAGTAAGTGATGGGTTGATCCTGTTATAGCTCCTCGATGCATCGGTATGTCTCATGAGACAAACTACTGTCTTGAAACAATGCCTTGACAGAATCTTATTTGTAGTCTAGGCACAAGGCCTTGACTATGTGGTTATGATGATATGCATTATGCATTCCATCATTTTGAATGTGGCTATTGATATTTCATGTGATTATTCAACTATTATAATATACATGTGAATAAGTTAATGGAATTATTTGATTATATCATTTCAATATTATGCTAAAGTTCAAGTTTAAAATGATTTTGTTTTAGTGATATTCAATTCCTTAAATGTTTATACTTATTTATGAATGTTTCTGCTATATTTTTATCCTTACTGAGCATATGATCTCATCTCTTTATATGTTTTATTTTTCCTAGGATTTGAAGAAGTATTTTATGTTTGAACTATAGGGATTGGCTGATTATACAAGTGTGTTTAAATAGTGGGAAACATATTGTTTATGTATTTATAAAATGATGTAATGTAAAACTAATGAGTGTTTCTATTACTACAAGGGTACTAAAATGATCAGTCTTCTGGGGCTTCAATCCTTAAATCATGCCAATGTTATGTAATAATGCACCTAATCTTGGTAACAGGGGTTGGGGTGTTACAGTTGGTTTCATGGGAAGTTAAATACACACATTGGAAGGTAGATTTAGAAAATCTTTGATTAGAGAACAATAACCTAAGATAGTCTTTCAGGATTAGTATAGAAGAACTTCCTATAATTTTTGTACAGTAGATATTTTGAGTGTTTTCCATGCAATAAATCCATGTCTAGATATGCGAAGGTAGAGGTAGCTCAGGAACATATGTACCTAGGGGTAAAACCCAAAAAAAAACAAATTTGAACTAGACTCTAATGGGAACTGGTGCATGAGAACATGCCTTGCTGCACTTCTGGTTTTGACACTCCTGGATGATATTCTTAAGATAATTCAAATTTTCTTTACAAACATATTTAAATGATTTTAATATAAAATGATAATGAATAACCTAGGTTAATCTTTATCTATTTTAGATTGAAAATAATATGTTATGATACTCTCTAAATTATTTTATCACACACACAATGATTTATTGTGTTAGTCAGTGGTTGGATTGCAAGGATGTGATGGTAACATTGAAGATAATGTACAAGGTGGTAATGGCGGTAGAAATGAGCAACGAAACCAAAGGATGATAAGAGTGAAATATATCGTGTTCATGCTGAATTAGTTTTCCAAAAATATGATCAAGAATATATATATTCACCAACTCCCAGACTCAAAAAAGAAGGGAATAGTAGGGAATAATAAGAGCTCATCCGTAGAGACCATGGAGAAAAGAAATATCAATTTCCATCATTCAAGAAATATAGAAGGACACACATAGGAAAGTGTATCAATGGAATAAATAAATGCTTTATGTGTCGGGAAGAAGGCTATAACGTAATGAATTACTGAGGAAAAATGAAGAGTAATATAGAAGAAAATAAAAATGATCCTAAGAATCCAATTACAATCATTTTTTGTAAATGTAAGGGACATTGGCATTACCTGAGTCAATTCTCTATTCTATAGGATAAACTCTCAGTAAAGGAACAGCCTATTTGGAAATAAATGGATGGAAAAATGTTTAAATGTATGGGATTACTTTGTAAGACTATTATCTTTTATTTGTAACAATGTACTTTGTTATATGAAAATTCTATTTGAGAAAGAATTATCTTTTATTTTGTGGATATTGTTTTAAAGAACAATTTTGGTTTATATGATCCTTGAATTTGAGGCAATTAAAGATTGTTAATTTTTGAGATGAAAAATTTCAGGTATGAGATAAAATTTGTCGTTAAATAATTTGATAGTTATTTTGAGGAATTTATCTCATTTTTGGAAATATTATAAAATATAGTTGTTGAAAAAAGACAACACATAGACCGTGTGACAACCCATCACGTCAGACAAAGCTACGAGAATTGAACACACAACCGGAGTGTGATTGGGATTTATCGCCTACCACTGGACTATGTAAAGTCGCTGGTTATTGTGGCTAATTATTTTAAGTTAAATGATTTTACTGATCAATAATAATTTTATTTCGGATCATATGACTTATATAATTTATTTCACTATCATAGGAAAAGGACATGGTGATTAATTGATAAATGTTATTTTGGATGACGTTTACTCTGTTGGGAATACTATATACCTAAAGAAAATATAATACTATGGGATTTAATTAGAAGAGTAATATTGGATTCTTATCTATGTTTTTTATTGTGGATTTATATAGATTTGGGTTATTTATGGAAATGATTAACGTATCATAAAGAATATGTGATTAGGTTAAATACTTTTAAGCATGTGACATTAAGAGTAGTTGATGTTATTTGGAGATACAATTTAACATGGAAGATTTTGTAATCAAATTCATATACATTTTGGGTTTCAATATTAGTTTGTAAGATATTTAAGGATTTTAAGGAAAATTGTTTATTGAATGGTTTTTATTAATCTTTGGGTTTTGTTGGATTAAATTTATAAATTTAGATTACTAATTCTTTCTCTAAAGGACTATCCTTTTTGGGGGATCATATGATCTTGTACTAACTATTCTGGTTTTAGTTGATCTGTAAAGACAAGGTAAATATATATAGTTTATCCTTGGATGATTTTTTAATTCTATAAAAGTTGATTCTAGCACATATGGTGTGACCAAGTCATCTGGAATACTCATCATTTAAAAAAAATTAAAGCTTATTTGGTGGTATAAATTTATTAAAGGATGAAACTCTACTTAAAAATTAAGTATATCTATTTATGCTCTTATTAAATCTCATAAATAAAATTTTCAAATTATTGAAATGGATCTTAAAACAAAAAAATGTTATCCTTTTACTTCTCTTACAGGGAAACTAATGATCGTTTATCTTATCACATGTTTGTGGTTTTCTTGCTGTTAATTTTCACCTAATCATATTTTCTATCGCTATCCCCCAGAACATGAAACATAGTTTATCTACCATATACATGTTTTACTACATGGAATCCTATTATGGGTTATCTCGAGTGACCTTTGTACTTCTCTTTCTTTTTTTTAAAGAGATAGTTTTATGGAATCTTTTTCTGATATGGGACATTGAATTATGTTCAGAAGCCTAATTTTAAAATTTTGAGGACACAATTTACAAAATGGGGAATAATGTAAAACCCCAAGATTTCATAGTATGTTATTTTCTTTACAGTAATTAAATAGCTTATGTTATACGTAACACCACGTACAAACACCCCACAACTTACTAACCGAGTCGTTCGAAAGCGGATATGAATAGTTTTAACAAAAAATTTAATTTTATATAATATATATAATTTTAGAATGCATATTATGTGTTTCTTAGACAAAATATAAGTACAAATTCATTTTTTTCAGATAAAAGAAGTATTTTTTAGAAGATGAAATTTTACCACATTTTAATGAAAAATCCTTTTTGAAACGAATATTTAAAACTTTTATAAATTCAATTTAATGAAATTAAATTATTCTTTAGAATCGGGGCATAAAATTTAATTTTTGATTAATTTTTTGTACTTTTTTGATAACTTTAATATTTTCCTGAATTCTGAAGAATACCATATTTTAATTGAAAACAACTTTTTTAATAAAAATAATTTATAGTATTAAATTATGTATTTGATTGGATTGTAATTTTAATTAGATTATATATTTACCATTTAATTCAATTTAGGTCAATATAAGAAATTTGACATTTAAATTTGGCATAAACACATGTAAATCTTTTGATAGTTTTATCTTTTTCAAAACCCGCTTTTAGGTTTTGACAATGGGAATTCATTTTAAATTAATTATTGCAACTTCAATGTTTTGAATTTGGTAAATTATAATTCATTTTTGAATTCTGAATATCAAAATTATCATAGGGTAATTTTTTGGTATTTTTATGAAAATATTAAATTTTTGATGAATAGTGAAAAACAATGAGTTATAGGTCAAAACCGACTTTTTATTTAAATAATTATTTATTTATTTTAAATTTATTTTAAATAAAAATAGATATTTAATAATTATATAATTTCAATGTAATTCATTGGAGTTATTTTATAATAAAATTAGATGTATAAAATTTTGTTGAACTTTTTATCGTCTTTTACCAACCTCCTATGAGGATTTGCAAATTTGCATGAAACATAATTTTACCACTTCTGTGAGTTGAAGTTAAAAAACTTATAACACACAGTTAATATCAGTGAGTAAAATTTGGTTCAATAATATGAATATATTTTTTGGTGAATAGTAAAATTTTACTTTTATTTACCACAGATAAAAGTAAATAGGGTAATTAAGGGTAAAAATGATATCATAATTATCTTAGCACATGTCATAATTCTATTGGATAAGTATAATTCGACCAAAAAACCCTTAGTAATAAAATATTAACATCTTTGGTTCACTTCGATTAGATTAGGATATTTATTATTATTTTATTTAAAGAAGAGTTAAAAGAGTTAAATTAAATGTTTAATAACTAATTCATTTCTAATATACTGTTAAACACAATATAAATTATACTATAAGTATTAATTATTAAGAAAAAAAATCATTCCTAGATAATTGTATTTTATTTATAATTTTTAGACAATATATACTTTAATTTAACTATGACACAATGATGATGCAGTAATTACCTTATTAATGAAATATTAAACTAATTGGTATTATAAATATCCAAATAAATGTAAATTGAGACCTTTGATGAATTAAACTAATTTTTTAGGTTAAAATGAAATTTTAGAGTTGGGTAAATAAATTTTATTCTAAGTGATAATGTTTTTATGGCTTTTAAAAAAAAAATCAAAAACTAAATAGTGTTAAAATTGAAATAATTGAGTTTTTAAAACAAATATTATATTATTAATTGATATAATATTTTTTAAAATATATCGTTCTGAAAAATAACATATATATAGATATATATATTAATAATGAACCACTTGGGGTTCTCTTGTCCTGTTATAGTTTTTTAATTAACCATATAATATAAAAATAAAAGAGACATTCTAAATGTCAAACAATTTAATTAAGAGTTAAATCTAAAAGATAAGGTTAATACTATTACTGAAACCGGTCTAAAACCTATTTCTAAGAGTTTTTCAACCCATACCCACCTTAAAATTTAAGTAATTTATATTTTATCCTTTGGAAACCTAAAATGATTTTATTATAAAATAATATTTCTTACTTTTCCTAAAGTGATTGTCATCTATCCTATAAAAGTGTACTTCCCCTTCTCTTAACTTCAAACCTCAAAATCCATTTGGATTTTCCAAACCCTACCCAAATTTCCTCCCAACTTTACTCCCGTTATCCTAGAGTCCTTACATTGGTCAGAAATCCAACTTATGGAGCCCTTTAGATCAAGTCCAAAGAAAGAACCAGAAGAAGAGGTAAATATTTCATCATCTCTTTGAAGTTATTTTCTTCATCCAGTTTGTAATTATTTGTTTTTTCCATTATAAAATAATAAAAATAGAATATTTTATATACTATGATGCTATCATAAAAATTGTACAACCATATTCATTAATATATCCATCCTATAAATGGAAATATCACCATACATGCATACGTACGGATTATCATCTCCATGTCGTGGTGTAGTTTGTTATTCAAACCCTTCATTATTTTTATGGGTATAATAATGAGTATAACTGATGAAAATAATAAATATACCATGTTAATTATTCTTTATATATTATATAACAACAAATTACATACGATTTAGCCATCAAGATAATTATATCGTCGCTTGTGCGTACGTACGTATTACCGTCTCCATGAACATGATGAGATTTATTCCACATCGTAATCATTCAAGAATAATTTTTATTTTATAATTAAAAATAAGGTTTATGAAAATAATATCATTCTGTATATGAATAAAATATATTCTATCCATAACAAACATGTATTACGTAACCAAGCGTATAAATGAAAACGAATCAATTAACACCAGAAACGTTGGTACTACTAAAATATTATTAACAAATAAATATTATAAAATCATATATGATACATATTTATTTATATAGTTATTGTATAATTTAATAACAATTATTTAACTATCACACATAATATTAACATAACCTCGACGAAGGAAAATTACAAGGTAAGGGGTTTTTATCTCACTTCTTATTCCTGTGAGATTCATGTTATATTGCCACTATTTCCATTTCTGTGGTGTGTGTACTGCCCATGATTGTATAACATGTGTAATATACACCACATTATGGGTATTTAAATATTCATTTTAAGATACTTCTTTCATGGGGAGTATGTTTTTTATGTAACCAAATTCATAAGGGAAGTTTAAATTTCAATTTCCACACATTGGGCTTTAAGCATACTTCATTTATTATTTTACTCCATGATTATGTGTGGAATCACTATTTATTATTTATTTAGTGATTTACACTCCCCTATTAGTGGATATAATTTTGATACACATAATCACTCCATTTATAAATTCTCAAGTCATTGATATGATCTTGATAAGAGTAATTTTAACTCAATCTTCATTCATTGTGTTAAACATTCAATTCATTGGGGTTGTTTTTAAAAGAATATGGGTAATGTTGTCTAATTAATTTTCACTTAATATCAATTCATATTGAGTGTATTTATATTTTTAACACATAATTAGGTCATTGATTTATAATTAACCAAAGGATATGGTCTTTATAAGGGATTTGATCTCAACTTACATTCCCTTGAGTCTTATTTGTTGTTATGTGCCAAATCACTTTTGTTTATTGTACATACTATACATTGACATAGTATATCATATATCCCTTTATTATCATGATATTATAAAGTTTTTATTACATCAATTATTTTTATTCAAGCATCTCTCATTTGGTAAGGAACTCTATATAAAATATCATTTTAAATGTTTTAAAATATTATTCATCTAAATCATTCTTATAAATGTCCATGTTTTAAAAATTGTTTTAAGGATTTATATATATGGAAAATAATGTTTAAAAATTAAAATTTATGTTAAAAGTTTAAAATTATTATGGGAAACATTGATTCAAAAACCTATTTTAAACAAGCTTCTTGATAAATAGTGAGACTTTTAAATGTTTTCATAAAAAGGGATATTTCTCTCAATGATTTTTTCTAATGATTTTAAACTATGTAAACATCCTTTTCTGGATATTATTGTTGATCAAGTTTGTTTAATTATGATACAAATCATCCATACTATATTAAAGATTTTGTAATATGTTTTACTGTGGATGTGTAATTTCCATACCATTCATGGTTTATGGATAATGTATTTACATTTTGTATGCTAATTTTAATAAGAATGTTTATGTTATGTTTAAATCATTTCATATGATGAATGAATTGGACTTAGTAAGTGATGGGTAGAGCCCGATATAGATCCTCGATGCATCAGTAGGTCTCATGGGACAAACTAGTGTCTTGACATAAGGCCTTGACAAAATCTTATTTGTAGTCTTTGCACAAGGCCTTTACTATGTGGTTATAAAGTTTGGAATTATGAATTTCATCATTTTGAAAGTAGCTATTGATATTGCATGTGATTATTCAACTAGTATAATATCCATGTGAATATGTAAATGTCATTATTTGATTAAATATTGTCTATGTTATGCTGAGGTTCATGTTTAAAAGTTTTTTGTTTTAGTATTATACATTGCCTTAAAAGATTATGCTTATTTATGAATGTTTATGCTATATTGTTATCCATACTGAGCATTTGAGCACACCCATTTCTATGTTTTATTTTTTCCAGGATGTGAAGAAGTATTTTATGGTTGACCTGCAGGGATGGTCTATGGATATAAGTGTGTTTAAGAAGGGGAAAATTTATGTTGACGTTTTTATTTCTTGATGTAATGTAAAACTTATGAGTAAATATATTACATCAAGGCTACTAAACTGCTCGGTCTTTTAAGGCATGATTCTTTATATCATGAAAAATTTATATAATAATGCACTGAATGTAGGTAATTTGGGTTAGGGAATTAAAGATATTGAATAATATACACTTATTATATAACAATATATGTAAAATATTAAATCAAGAAGGAATATGGTGTAAAACCTATTTATTCTGTGTAGTGATTTGTAAATTTTATATTCTAGATGAATGTATATTTTAAATAGATTCATTATCATTCAATTTTGACATTCAATTAAACATATTATATATTCATTTAATGTTTATTTATTCTTGTGCCTTGCTTCTATGATTTCATTGAAGAAGTTTTAAATCATTTTATGGTTTCAATGGGTGGTGATTCGTCCTTATTACAATTATGGTATATTTATTTTCTTCCCATTTTTTTTAAATTATTCAATTTTGTTATTAAAAAAAAATTCATTAATTTCATTAGTAATTTCATTTATTATATATATTAGGAATTTTAATTTTTCCTCTACTGAAAAATCCTCTTAGGGCTAAGGATCAACATGAGTTGTAAATGTACATCAATGATTTTCTAAATAATAACATGTTTTGTTAATTGGATAGGAAATTAGGTTGATAATAAAATCATATTTCATTCCATTATATGAGCTTGGCTTGGAGACTATAAGAGATGTTACCCAACCTAATTGGAATTAACAAATATAGGAATAATAGTTTGATCTATTTCCCACATTCTTCTATGAACATAATGAACTTGTACTGGAAACCCCATCTAAACCAAAGAGTGGTTTCCAATTTAAGTAGAACCAATTTTATAGTAAAAATATAAATTTCTGAATCCGAAATAGATATGTGGTCATAGACAATAGACCATACATTGAAATGTTTTGTGATACCCTATGTGTGGGCTCCCTGAAATTAATCCAAAACTCTTCGTCCATAAACTGATGTTTAATCCAACTAGTTTTTTCATAAAACCAAAAATTACATATTAACATTAGGATTTAGACTCTAGGTAAAAATTTCAATTTCTTAGTCCATTTCCATCACCTCCTTGTGGGTTTGAACCTAGACATCCACTATTCAACGTACCATGGAAATGGTTATAGTTAGGTAAATATGATTTTCTCATCTGATCACACCCATGTTGAATTAAGGACGTAGCATGGGATGGTCATCGAACAAAAAAATAAACTTGTAAAAGCATTCTGGAGAATCAATACATATGATTAGAGGGTGTGGAAACCAAAAAATATATTTCAAAAAATTACGCACGTCTATTATAAACCATGAATATGTGTAGAAAATTAAAAATGAAATTTCCAAATGTGGGTGAATGTAACAACCCAAAAGGATATACAAGATATTTTTTCCCTAAATAAATATGTGTTATATGTTATTATATATATTATTATAATTTTAAAACACGTAGTGGAAGAAAAAATTTATTATTTCAATCTTTGATATCATTACATTACTTAGTAAACAAACCCTTAAAATTATCATCCATTACAATAAGTAAAATTAAGAAAAATAGACTAGGAAATTCAAAACTATCCAATATAAAATAATCATCTCTCTAATGGAAACCACTATAGAAAATTAAATAAATAATAGTAAACCAATCAACATGTTCAAAAATTGAAATATAGAACATTGGGAGAAAAGGAAGTGAATATTGAGTTAATGAATGAAGTTGAATATATAAGAGGTAATTTGACCATTGTAATTTAAATGTGACTATTGGAATAATAACTTAAAAATTTGGAATAGTAACATGATTGTCCGGAATGGTAAACTGAATGTTAGAATAGTAATTTGACCTAAAAATAAAAAATGTAATATAAATAATATTTATAATGGGTAATTTGGGAAAATATAATTTTAATAATTCCATAAAATAAATATGAACATTAAGAACTCAAATATTGAATAACAACATTTTTAATAAACAGTATTTTAATGTATTTTATAAAAATCATAATTTTATATTTGAAAATTTAAAATTACCACTGTTATAATTTTTTGATAAAATGAATTTCATTTTTAGAATTATCATGTCAAAAATTTTGTGGGTTATTTTTTTTGTAATTCTATAAAATAAATTAATTTGTATGTGAATAGAAAATATATAGTTTTTATTTAACATATGTTTTTTAAATTCCATAATTAAGGATTTAAAAATCACCAAATCCATTATTGAATTGTTAAATTGACCAAGAATACATTTAATATGATAGGTGTATCATTTAAATTAAATAAACCAGATTTATTGAACTGAAAATTATTTTCGAGATAAAAACTATAAATTATTCCATTAAAATATTATTTTATCATTTTCAAAACATTCCTTTTGATTAGAATAATACATTAATATTATAATATTTTTGAAATTATTAAAAATTGGATATATAATTCAGATATAATACATAATGGAAAAAATATAAAAATATAAAGGTATGCCTTGCATAATTTTTTATTAAATGTTATAACGTAGAAATTCACCTATCATCATGTATATAAAACCCCTCACACTCCCTTGGAAAACCATGTCAATTATAACTACCAATGAAAATGTTTTAAAAAATCATCTATCTTTATCCCCTTATAATTCATTATGATATTCTGGAGTAATGAAATAATAAAAATTCATAATGTTAGGATTTTTAGAAAAGGAAGAATGCTAAGAAAGAAGTAATATCATTTTTCCTTTTAATTTCTTTTTTCCTTTTCTAGTTTTATATCCCACTTTTATTTTCTAATCATAACATTCTTGAAATAATTAATATATTTTGGAAAAGGTTCTTCAAAATAATAATTTACTATAAATATTTACTATTTTAATATATTCACATAATACATAACTGTAACCTCGTATTTAGACAATATCCTACTAACTATTGGTTTACAACCTATGAGGACATTTAAAATAAATTTATAATCACAACAGTTATATATGATTATAATTAAATTTATATAATATATAAATATGTAATTAAGAGTATCCTAACCACTTGTAATAAGTTTTCCTTATTTATAAATGAACTTGAATAGAAATAGTAGTATCACAACAAAACAAGATATTTTTATGGAAAATAAGATATAATGATGTTTCAACATTGAAAATGGTATCATTTTAATTAATGAATTGATTATAATTTATCAACAGTGAAAAAGTGAACATAATTCACTTTTGGTTCAATGTTTTAAAAAACCTATGATTATTATTAATGACGTGAATAAATAATGAAATAATGGGGGAATTATGAGAATGAGATTCCTGATCACAAACTCCGTCAATTTGGGTTATCTCTACCTCCACCATATTTGCATTATATATTTTCCCTTGTTGTACATGAAATGTACATGCACTGTTATTATCATTTATTAGGGATACACAGTTCTGTACGATTTAAAAAAAATTATGGTAGTTACACAATTTTTTTGGGAACTCAATAATTTCCAAAACATCACTTTAAATCATCTTCTATTGATTCATATCGACTCATTGTGGATTTATTTTAAAAAAATTATTTTTTCCCTATTTCATTTTGGAAACCCAATATTTATTCATGAAAATATTGTTTATGATTCCTTTTTCAGACCCATTCCATTCCAATGGTTTATTTCATGAATATGCATATTTTATGTGACATGTGGTGTGTATGATTATGATTATTTTATGATATGATGGGTGGGAACAGAATTATATAGACATCCAATGTATTAGGTAATTTGATACGTCTCTTATGATTATTTTTATGTGTGTGAACATGACTTTATCTTCATTCACAATTATGATCTTACAATGTATGCACAGGTGTTATGCGTTAACATGATGAAATCACTTTTCACAAATATATGTGTTATATGTCTACTATGTTATGAGGTTTCATTATTATGTATATGTCACATTAAGTTCATTAATACAATTATTCCCTAAATATTAAATTAATTGTCATATTCTTATGAACTTATGATGTGGATTATGATCACTAATTTACTATGGTTTCATATCTCTTATTCCTCCCTTGATATTCCTCCCCTTACTAGGATTATAGTTCACCCATTTCCTCAATGTATATACATAAGTGGTTAAATAAACTAATGTTATATAGAGAGCTCTTATGGACATAAATAACAATCTTTTAAATAATTTTTATATTTTATTATACACAATTAATGTATGGGAAACTATTTCCCAAGATACTAAAATACTAGACCGTAGATTTTTTCACTAATATGTTGTTTATTTTATAAAATTATGTAATAATAATGGCAATTTATTTTTTTTTATAGTTTTTATATATTATATCATTAGGTTATTTGATTTATTATGCACTATTGCCTAATATGGATGGGGAGGTCATCACCCGTTACAATCTAGGATTCTGGGTGATTCCCAATATTTATGTTATTGAGGGATTAGATTTTTGACTACACCACCTACATAACTATATTCTCTTACAATGCTATTTATGGTTACTTATATGTGTTTTTACTAGATACCGTAATAGAAAATGTGAACATATGAGTTGTGATGGATCACACTTAGATAATAATTCTATTTGTCGGCTATAGAGAACTGAGGTTATAAATTTTATTTATATTTCCTATAATAGTTATTGTTATTATAGTTGTTATAGATAATGATATTTAATGGATTTAGGTGTATTGGAAGGTGTGAGGGTTATGGAGGACTCCAAACATACCTCATCCTTTCGAGATGCGATAATGGGTGTGATGGGGTTCAGATAGTTGATAATAGTGTCGATATGATGGAATGTATGAATTATAAAATGTGATACATATAATGTAATTAAAAAGATGGTGGGGATGATTTAGGTGGATAATGAAGGTAAAAGATGTGAATATATGGGCTCTAGGCATACTAGTCGAGTGGAAATGTAGTATAGGTGTACCATTATATAAATAATTAATTTTTAAATAATGTAATGATATTTTATGTGTTAATTTATGTGATATCATCATTGTGTCTAGAAACATACTACACTTAATTATGTAATAATTTAGATTCTCTGTTTATTAATGTGGGATATAGTATTCCCTTTTAAATTATTCTTTAGTACATTCATGGGGGAAGCTATCGAGGTTCTATCGTTTTAGGTTCTTCATGATCTACTAGAGTATGTGATCATAGTCGTAGTAGTTGTGTATTGTTTTATCTTTACTTTTCATTGGATTATCATGTTATAATATTTATTAATATGAGTGTGTTTCATAGTGTGTGTTTCTTTTATTCCCTATTTGCTGAATGTAATTCATCCCATTTGAAATTATAATACCCTCAGTTATGGTCTCCAAAGGATGGCCTATTGGATGTGGCCATGGGGGATCACCGCTTACAATTACATATGGGATAGTAGGAGTACTCATTCAGGTGGTTTAATATATTAGTATCCACGATATATTTGTCTTCTATGATTCCTAGTGTCAGATGGGTTTTTCTTATTGTACCAACTAAAAAGGCTTCCTCAAAGAAGAAATTTTTCACGATATGTTGACAATATTTCACCGGATACTGCTTACATGTTTTGCTATAGTGAATTGTTAAATTTTGTTTCTCTATATTTATAAAAAAAAGTCAACATATAAAATTCATGTTAATTTATTTAAGGAATGTATTTGTAAGAAACAAATGAGATTATTTTAGATCACATTTGTACATACAACACTATCTTACTACATACAAAATATCATCTATGGTTGTAGACGATATTTTTAACACCCACTTGGTGAAATTTACATTTGTTTTTCATGATAGAATTAGTAACTAGATGTGGATTAATCAGTATGACTATAACTGTATGATTTTTAAGACATAATATCCACATAGTTTTAATAAAATAATTTTTATAACCCATTATATTTATTAAAAAAAACATGTATTAATATTTTAATACAGTTTTTTCATCATAAACATTATCTCCTTCATCATAGGTTTGATCATTGTCAATATCTGGAACAAGATGTTCATTTTCCACATGTTCGTCACTAAATTCCAATGCAATCCAGTCACTTTAATCAAAATTATAAATAATTTCTACTCATGGAACATTAATTATAGGATTATTCTCAATAATTTATAAATCAAAATTGTCATGTACATTATATAACCACATTTTTCAGCATCATAATCATTTTCTATTACAGAAATTTCATAGAATAATACCAGACTCATCCTTTATATAAAAATTTCTCATATTCTTCTTTTTTCCCTCACAATATGTAGTCTACTAAACACCTAGTAGTAGACTACTAGTGGATTCTTGTAATACCACAACTCATAAAATGGAATTTTAGAGACTGGGTTCAGCAAACACTTTTTTGTCATATATATAACATTTCATATAGAATCTATCAAATAAAACCTTTAGATTTTATATTATTTTAGCTTGGTTCTCCACATATAAACCACGATTTTTTTATTATCAGCGAAACAATATTTTTCTATATGTATAGGGAAATCAATAGTATTGTAAAATTCCATATTATTCTTGGTATGGAATGAAAAATGTTCAGGTCAAATCAAAATACTTATTTGATATGAGATTCTTGATACACATTCATAGTTCATTCTCATCTCTTATCTAAAAACAGTTATAATTTCCACTAATATAAATTTAAATTTGATGAAAATCACATTAGTTATTATGTTTTATTAATCGGTAAATGTGATGATGTGAAGATAACAATAATTTTAATTTTTATTAATTTACATAACAAAAAGGAATGTATCAACTATACTAGATGGGAGGACTAGATTTCTATTCTTAGGTGATATATTTGTGTGTTCATTTCATTTTTTTAGGAATCACAGATGACTTTTATTTTTAAGTAAATAAGAGGAAATTATCGTAACATATCATGCAATAGTATACTATTGAATCTTCTTTTACTGAGGTGTACCAATCATTAATTCTAGAATATGTTTTCCTATATTGAGCTCGAATAACAATAATTAAATGAGAGCATAATTTAGATATTGTTACCAATAGTTTAGTCACCTCAATTGATGTCATTTCTATATTTTAACCTTATTACATGGAAACTATTTTTTGTAAATATAATTTCATTTCTAGCATGGAAAATTTGACTATCACTATGAAAGACAATTTTAATCGAAACTATTGATAGAACATATTTTGTATTATGTTTCTTTTTCCTTAATTTCAACTTCACTACTCTCTAAATTCATTGATAAATCATTCCAATTAGTAAATACACCTTCATATACATTATAAATATTTTTCCGGTTATTGGTCTCTCCAAACATGTCTTTTTCTAGGATCTATGATAATACAATCCTCAAATATGGTGACAATTTTTCACACCTTCCATAAGTAGCCTTTGGGAAATCAACCTAGTTTAAAATACATAGTAGTGGTGAATTTTTTATCAGTATCTACTTCTTTTCATAACTTTTTCTTTGATTCATGGGATATATCCCCAATAATTCATTCCATTTATGATTCAATATATCTGAAATTTTTTATTATAAAATTTTTATTTGTATCAAAATATTTAAAAAACCTAATATTAGCATTTGATATTATTTTTTCCATGAAATTGTTCCATCTATATAATGTATTTTTTTATCATGATAATTTTATCACATCCATATGATATGAAATTAAGGAAATTTTTTAAAATACAACATTTCCACTTTTAGGTTTCGAAATTCAAAAAATGGTCATCTAGAGTGGTGATCAGTAAGTCATTTGAAGTCTAATAAAACCAATATGATTTATTTTTGAATAGTAACATACCCTTATGAATAAAAATTTGAATAATAATATGACTATTATGAATAGTAAATGATATTATTATTTTATTTTCTTATTATTATAAGATAATGACATATTGATTAATTTATCAAGGGGATGTAAAATAATTTATAGCATTCAAATTGTTAAATTTTGAATAAAGTATGATTTTATTTTAAAAATATATTTATCATATTTATAAAAATATATTTAAAAAATAGAGTTCATTTTGGAATTCTACACATTGAAAAATGTTTATGGTGAATATTTTCGATTTTTCTGAAATTCTTGAATTTTTTATGAATAACAAAATTTGGTAAATTACCAAATATACAAATTGTGGGTTAAATACACTCTATAGGAAATAATGTGTGATGTAATCCCACAAGGTTAGAAAAAACGTTCTTATATTACTATTATGGGTCACATGAACCAACATTATTGGTTGTCTTGAAGGAAATAATTAAATAAGGAATAAAATATTCAAAATTCACTATTTTCCTCCACTAACACCGCCTCCCTCTTCTATTCACTCATATAAGACTTGAATCTCCTAAATGTTCTACCCAATCACCCTTACCTAGTAACTCCCCATGTTCGGGAGCACGTTTTACCACAAAAAGACCAAAACCCTTTCCCTTAAGGAGGTTCTCAAGGAGGTGGAATCAAGAGGTAAATTAACATTCTATTTCATTCAATTTCATTTCATGTTCCTTTATATTGTTATATTATCCTAACCTACTCTATCCAAATGAACAAGATAACTCCAGTATAATCTATATACAATAATTTCATCATTTTAATGGAATACACGTAATCAATATTTGTACTATCTCTATTTTATTTTATAAACGAAATCATCATCTGTGAGGTGCCAATTTAAAATCTTAGTGGGAGACAACGTTTTGTTCTTCAATTTATCCGTCATTACTGGTCATGAAACAATTATTATGGTTTAAAAAGACTGTAATATATTTATTATAACATAATTAATATTCATTACCTGGTATATGTTCATAACATTAAATCATATGACCAAAGCAGTTCCATGTAATCAAAATAGCGCTAAAATAATCTTGGTGTTAGTCATTAATATTTAATCTAATGATTAATCGTAATTCCATGCAACCAAATGAAATAAATGAACATTATAACATATTTATGTTCATAAATATTGTGTAAATTCATTTCTGGAGATTTACAACCAATTCACATGAACTCTGTTACGTAAAAACATGTGAATCAATTTTGAAAATCAGCAAAACGAACACTCCAGATTGACATAATTAAATACTATAATTTGTCACAAAGGACATAAATAGACATAATAAAATTAGTATAAAATAATTACATGTCTAATATGTTATTAATTATGTTATTAATAAGTCTAATTTCATATTTCAGCACCTTACATTCAAGAGAGGAACACATTCGTACGTAAGGTAAGGGTTTTCCACTAGAACATCCATTTACATTTGGGTTACATTTATTATCTAATCACCTCAGTGAAATTATTATGTATTATTATTTACTCCCCATAAATTCATTTTGAGTTATATATATAGGTTTACCAACCACAATAATTCTTTATTTTATGGAGAGCTACACTTTTTGAAAGGATATTTCAAAAATTCATCCCCATAAACAATCTTGTATGAAGGGAATTCCTAAAATTTATACATATTTTAAAGGGACATATATAATATATTTTTAGAACCAAATATCTTAATATAATAAATCAATTTATTATTAAAATATTCATTTACTTCACATCTGGTTTTATTAAAATATTTTTCAAAAAGATATTTTCTTTTCAAAGTAAAAGTGTATTTATCTCAAGAGTTACTCGAAGATTATATAAGAGTATATTCATTTATTTTTAAAATATTTTTGGTTAATATGTATTATTGGGATTAATATTCAATGGAATAATCATCTATATTTAATTTAATGCTTTATGTTTAGTTTTTCTATGGATGTTCTATCATAAAACAATTCTCCAATTTACTCTGAATGGTTAGTGTTTGTGTTTATTGTTCATAGAAAATTATTAACATTTTATATATTAGTTTAATTATGAATATATATGTTTTTATATTTATACCCATTCATATGAGGAATGAATTAGACATAGTAAGTGTCAGTTGGGGCCCACTATACCCCCTCGGTTCATTGGTAGGTCTCATGAGACCAACTACAGTCCTAACATAAGGCCTTGATAAGATGAATATTTATGGTCTTGGAATGAGGCCTTGACGTTATGGTTATGATGTACCAAATCATTCATTCCATCATTATGAAAATATTATTGATGGTTCATGTTGTTATTTGACTAGTATAATACCCATGATTTTTTCATCATTTATTCATCTCTAATTCCTGCAAAAATGTGTTCATGATTTTAGTTAAATGCATATGTTTTTAGTAATTCAATATGCCAAATGTTTATGTTATTATATATTATATTTTATTTTTTACCCTTACTGAATGTTTGAACTCACCCCTTTCTTATGTTTCATTTTCTCAGGACAAGAAGAATATTATTATCAATGATATATATAAATTACCCAAGAGTTACAAATATTTTCGAATGAATTTCTATGTTGTTTTTTGTTTCATGTTGTAATTGTTGAACTTATGTATGCATATTTTTTCTTATGATACTATCCTAATCGGTCTTTAGGGATGAATATTCCTTATTTATATTCCAATGTATGAAAATAAGGCACTGACTTTATGAAATTGGTGTTGGGTCATTACAGTTGGTATCAAAATAATTTTAGTAGAAAACCTAGATACTAGATTTAAGAAATGTAGATTGAGGAACAAAATCCCCAAAATAGTCATTGAGGATAAACATATAAGAAAATCATGGAATTTTGGTAAGGAATAGATTATATGTATCTTTCTAGAACATAAATCTCTATCTAGGTACTACATGTGGGCATTGTTCTGGCACAAATGTACCTAGGAGTGAAAACTCTAACAAGAAGTGTCGGGATTGTCCTTGGGTATCTTGGTACATGAAAATAGGTCTTACTTCACACCTATTCTGACACTCATAGGGGATATTCTTTGGATAATTCAAATATTCATTACAAGACATTATGACGAACATAAATGTAAATTTTTATTCAAAGAGAAAATGTTTATAATTAAGAGATTAGCTAAGTATAGAGTATAAATTTTTGATATGTATTTTTCTATATTGATATTATACATTTGTATTCATACCATAATCTAGTGTATGCTAATATTTATAAATATAGCCTAGTGGAAGGAATGGAAACTGCATGAAAGTGCATGTCCCATGTAGGTATTTCCCCTTGATGCATGTTAATGATGTTTTCTATGGTGTTGTGACTGGTGTTGAACAACTTATAACTATATAGGGATAGATTTATCATGTTATGAATAATAACCGTACCCATATATAGAATCTGAATCTATAACCTGCAAGAACTATGTTAGATTTCATTATGCGACAACAGACTCCATCATTAAATGGGACTATAAAACCATGTGTGTTGAGGTGTGGATATGTTCCCTAGATAATATATTTCAAGCATTGGGATGTAACGGAAGAGAGAAGGTCATCCTGATAGTTTATCAACTATTATAAAATATGTACTAGTGGTGGTCATTAATCCAAAACACAATGGATGAGGAATAAATTGATGAGATGGAATGGAGGTATTTTAAGGATATATTCTGAGAAAAAATATTTCCCCATGAAAAATTAACAGATATGGAGGGGAAATTAATGAATCTGAGGTAGAAGGAAGATAAAATTATTTCCATGTATAAATCCAACTTTAAAAGACTACTAATGCTTATTGTGGGTACATATGTAATCCAAGAAGAAAAATTGAACAATTCTTTCACAGTTTTAAACCATTCCTCCGAAGGGCACTAGTATCCCAATATTTCTCATCATATGAAGATACAGTCTCATGTGTTATCAAGATAAAAAAGTAATTTTCTATGTCTTATGACTTTAATGGAATACAAGAGAAGAATAAGGTAATAGAAAACATTGTAAAAGAAAATAAGTAAATGGGGAAGAAGGGAGGAGTTTAACTTCCGTCATGTAGTAATTGTGGGAAGAAATGCCCTAGAACTTGCCTGAGGTAATGAGATTCTATTAAAAGTGTGGATAAAATGCCACATATCTCTTTATTATGAGGGGAAAAAAGAATATAATAATGTTAAATTCTACAATTACTGGAATATTGAATATTATGCACATGAATTTTCTATGCATCAGGGAAACATTCCCCAATGAATGCCATGGGAGAAAGGTCGAGCTTATATAGTCACAACTACATTGGTTGGGGTTCCAAATGAAGTGGTGGTAGGTAATTTTATTATTTCCTTGAACAAATAATATTCTTTATTTTTTTTCTGTATTATAAAATTCATTTATATCTTATCATTTTACCAATAAAATAATATATTACCAATTTGATTTAATAAATAAGTTCTCTGTAAATACTCATAAGGGATATATCATTGCAACAAAGTTATTTCAGGCAGTCCCCATTACGGAATATACAAATTCTTTCTCTCCTGATTTTGTTTTCATACCCATTATTGACTTTGATATAATCCTTATAATAGATTGTCTTTCGAATGGTGATGCGAAACTTTATTACAACAAGAAGGATGTTACAATTTTTTACGATAATGTGGAATCCTTAATATTTTGGGAAGAAACATCCCCATCTTATTCTCATCTAGATCCACCACTAGTAGCTTTACTGAGTTCAATTATTAGAGAGGAATGGAATTCCATAAATATGGGTGAGGAAAAGTATTTTCAAATAGAGGATACACCCATTGTACAAAAATATGTTGATGTATTTATAGAGGATTTACCTAGACATCCTCTAGAGTGGGAAATTGTGTTTTCCATTGAATTAATTCCTGGTTCAAGGCCCATATCAAATAACCCTTATAGAACGACCACTGTGGAAATAGTGGAACAAAAGAAACAAATAGAGGAATTGAGTGATAAATGATTTATTATCCCTAATGTTTCTACATGGGGATGCCATGTTCTTTTATTTAATAAAAAAGATCAATCTACGAGGTTGGGCGTTTACTAGAGGGTGATCAATACTATAAAAATACAAAACATGTATCCCCTACCACGCATTGAGGATTCATTTGATCAAAATCATGGAGCCTAATATTTTTCGAATATTGAACGTCAATATGGATATCATCAGCTTCTAATAATGAAAGAAGACATTCCAAAGACATCATTTCGAACCAGGTTTTGGCATTATGATTTTATAGTAATGATTTTTTGTACTAACTAATGTTCCATGTGTTTTAATGGATCTAATGAATAGATTTTTCAAGGAATATCTAGATGATTTTTTTTGGTATTTATTGATGAAATCATGGTATACTCTAAAATCTATGATGATCATGAAAATCACTTCCGCATTATTCTAATGACTCTTAGAGGAAAGGAATTATATGGGAAGTTTAGTATGTGTAAATTTTGGCATCAATAAATTTCCATTCATGGCCACATTGTCTCAAAGGTTGGAATATCTATTGACCATGTGAAGACAATGGGTGTGAAAGAATGGCAAACTCTATCTAACATAACTGAGGAACATAGTTTTAATAGTTTGACGAGTTATTATCATCATTTCATTTAGAACGTCACCCATTTAGCCAACTCAATAACCAAGATTACACATAAAGGGGTTAAATTCAATTGGAAAAAAAATGTGATGATTATTTCAAATAATTAAAGAGGAGATTAGTGAATTATCTAATCCTAAATCTATCATCATGTAATGATGGGTTTGTGATCTATTGTGATGCATTCGAGAAAGGACATGATTGTGTCCTTATTAAAAATGATAGAGTAATTTCCTATGCATCAAGGTAGTTAAAAATTAATGAACAAAACTATCCTACTCAAGGTCTTGAGTTATCTACTGTGTTTTTTTCTCTTAAGATATGGAGACACTATATCTATGGTGAAATATGTGAGATATATACAGATCATCGGAGTCTAAAGTATATATTATCACAGTAAGAACTCAGCCATAGGAAAAATGGATGGCTCAAACTACTCATAGATTAATTTTGTACAATACACTGCCACCTAGGAATAGAAAATATGGTAGTTGACACTTTGAGCAGGAAGGATCATGTAGTTCTCAACACAATGTAGATTGACAATGATACTTTGTACATGGATCTAGTGAGGAAAGATATGGGTATTATCAATGAAGGTGAAAAATAACTACTTTTTCAAAGGGTTACCCAACCATCATTATTGGAGATAATCAATGTTTCAATGTTTGATGATGAGAACCTTAAAAATAAAATTAATGTTGTGACATATTGGAAGATGGATGACTTAGTGTGTGAAGATGGTGTTTTGAAATTTGGGAAGAGAATTTTTGTTCAAGCTATACCTGAACTAAAAGGGGAGTTACTGGATGATTCTCATAGTTCAAATTTCAACATAAATCATGGTACCTCTAAGATTTATTGAGATTTGAAGGATCATTTTTTGTCAAATAATATGAAATGGGAAATTGCGAATTTTGTATCAATATGTTTAGTCTTTAAATAAGTGAAGTCCATAAGGAAACATCAAAAGGATTCATTCAAACTCTACCTATTCCTACATGAAAATGAGATCACATAACCATGGATGTTTTCGCTGTATTACCCAAAACTCAAAGGTGTAATGATGAAATATGGGTAATTGTGGATCGACATACAAGATCATCACATTTCCTTACTATAAGGAAGGATTTTCCACTTGAGTGCCTTGAAAGTATCTATATTAATTAATTTTTATGACATCATGGAGAAATTATCTTAATTGTTACCAATAGTGATCCATGATTTATATTGAAATTATAGAAAAGTCTTCAGAAACCTTTGGATACTAATCTTTTTTTGACTACTTCTTATCATCTACAAACTGATGCAAAATTAGAAAGGATGATCCAAACACTAGAGGACATGTTGAGATCATGTTCACATGACTTTCAAGGTATATGGGATCAATATTTAACTTTATTGGTGTTTTCCTACCATAATAGTTTCCATTCATGTATTAAAATGTCACCATGTGAAGCATTGTATGGAAAGTTATATCGTACACCAACTTGTTGGGATAAAGTTAAGGAAATGTAGCTTTTGGGACCAAAGATTGTGGCAGAAATAACAATGAAGGTAAATACCATTCATGTTCATATCAAATAATTTCAAAGTATAAAAAAACAATCTATGAATACAATAGAAAAATAAATTTCGAATTTCAAGTCGGAGATCATTTTTTCATAAAAGTGTCTCCCTGGATGGGAATTATAAGATTTTGAAAGAAAGGGAAAGTGGGACCTAGGTATATTGGTCCTTTTGAAATTATGCTGAGAATTGGATATGTTCCATATCATTTGGCTATTCCACCAAGCCTATACAAAGTACACAATGTGTTCCATGTCAATTTTTTTTGATAAAGTACATGCTAGACCCAAAGCAAGTCCTCACTTCTGACGGTACAGAGTTTGAACATGACCTATATTACTATGAAGAGACTATCAGTATACTAGACACTAATGAACAAGTGTTGATGAATATTACAAGTCATCTGGTAGTGATACGTTCTATAAATCATAAAATTGAAGAGGCAACATGTTATCCAGAGGAGAATTTGATGGAGACCAACCCTAATCCTTTTGTAAGGTAACATTCTGTGAATTTTGAGGATGAAACTTTAGTATGGAGGGGAGAATGTAACAACCCATGTTTTTTAAAATAAATATTGATTTAATGAATCATTGAGTCCCTAAAAAACACATTTTATAGTCTATCCATTAAACCCAACAATTCTTATACATTGTTTTCAATTTCAAAAATAGTCATCTAGGGTTTTGATCAGTATGTCATTTGGAGTCTGATAGAACCAACTTGATTTTTGTTGAATAGTAACATACGCTTATGATTAGTAACACGAATAGTAATATTACCCTTATTAATAGTAAATCCTATTATTATTTAATTTTCTTAATGAT
Source organism: Viscum album (assembly GCA_963277665.1). Taxonomy (NCBI): domain Eukaryota; kingdom Viridiplantae; phylum Streptophyta; class Magnoliopsida; order Santalales; family Viscaceae; genus Viscum; species Viscum album. The sequence goes on from OY728120.1 coordinate 868,507,989, forward strand.
ATTATATAATGATATCTTGATAATTTTTCCACGTTATATAAAATGATTTATTGCATTAAAATAGTAATTTTTTTAATAAACTGTGATATTATTTAAAAATTACATTAATCATAGTTAGAAAATTATTTTTAAAAAATATATTATATTTTATAATTATAAATGTTGTAAAAATGTTAGGGTTAATTTTTGGTATTTTTTTTGAAATTCTTGAATTTTTGATGAATAGTGAAATACTTTAAAATATCGTATATACAAATTATCAGTTAAATACATTATTTATTACATGATGAGTGTTGTAAGTCCACTAGGTTCAAAACAACATGCACATATTTCTATTATGGGTCATATTAACCAACACAATTGGTTGTATTGAGGGAAATAATAAAATAAGGAATAAAATATTAAAAATTCAATGCTGTCTTCCACTATAAAACCCCCCTCACTCCATCTTCTATTCACTCCTCTATGATTTGAATCTTGTAATGGTTCTTCAAAAATACCCTTCCCTAGTCACTAACCATCTCTAGGATCTCCTTTTCCTTCCACAAGATAGAAACCCCTTCCCATAAGGAGGTTAGAAAGGAGGTGGATTTAAGAGGTAATATCAAATTCTTTTTCTATCAATTTCATTTCAAGTTCCTTTCTATTGTTTTCTTCTCCTCACCTAATCCATAAAAATGACCATGAAAAGTATATTATAATCTATATAATATAAATATTTCATGTTAATGGAATAACCATTATCAATATCTTTACTCTCTCTCTCTCTTTTATTTTATAAATGAAATCATCGTCCGTGAGGTGCCAATTTAAAACCTTTTGGATGACGAAGTTTCATTCTTCAATTTGTCATTAATTACAAGTCATGAAACCATTTTTATGGTCTCAAATGTTATAATATATGTATTATATCCTACATAATATTCAGGAACCAGTATATGTGCATAATATTAATTCATATGCCCAAAGTAGTTCCTAATAATCCAAATGCTGCTAAAATAATCTAACTCTTTGTTATTAATATTTCATTTAATGATTAATCATAATTTCATGTATAAAAATTATATAAATTATCATGAAAACCTATTTATTTTCATAAATAATGTTTAAATTAAATTATGGAGATTTACATCAATTCCACATGAACTCTATTACGAAAAAACAAGTGAACCGATTATGCAAATTAGGAAAACGAACACTCCTGATCGATATAATTTAATAATATAATTTATGAATAAGTAAATAAATGTAATTAATAAAATTATTATAAAATAAATAAATTCATAAAATTTTCTTAATTATTTTATTAATAATTCAAATTTCATATACCAGAACCTGAACTTCAATAATGGAACACATTCGTACTTATGGTATGGGTTATCCCCCTGAACCTCAATTTCCATTTGGGTTAATTTTATTGTATAATTACATCATTAAAGTTCGTATTTATTACTATTTAGTCCTCGTAAATTATTTTTGAGTGTTCTATATATTTTTACCAATGGGAATACTTTTTTCTTTTATGGATAGAAACATGTTTTAAAAGGATATTACAAAAATCATTCCCAATAAACAATCTCACTTCAAGGGAAATCACCAAATTCTTACCTATTTTCAAGTTCACTCTATAATATATTTTTGGAAACCATTATCATTATTAAATAAATCAATTTATTTTAAAAATAATACCTTACTTAACTTCTAGGTTTATACAAATATTTTTCCAAAAGGACTTTTCTTTTCAATGTGAAAGAGTATTAATCTCAAGAATTACTCGAATATTTTATAAGAGTATCTTCATCTATTTCAAAAATCTTGTTTATTATTATGTATTATTAAGATTAATATTTCATGGTATCATATACAATTTTTAATTTAATTTATTATGATTTTTTTGTTTGTGGATGTTCTATTTTAAAACCATTCACCAATTTACTCTGAATGGTTACTGTTTATTCTTAATGTTCGGAGAATGTTTTTTACATTTCATATATTACTTTCATTATGAATGTATATGTTGTTATAGTTAACCCTGTTTATATATGAAATCCATTGTAAATAGTAATTTTTTATGGGGAATACTATAGCTCCTCGGTGCATCAGTGGGTCTCATTATATAAACTACAATCTTGGCAGAAGACCTTGACAAAATGATTATTTATGGTCTTGGCATGAGTCCTTGATGGTATGGATATGATGTATCACATTATTCATTCAATAACTATGAAAATTGAATTTACGGTTCAGGTGGTTATTAAACTAGTATAATAACCATGATTTTTGTATTATTTATTAAACACTTATTCCTTTAATAATGTGTTCATGTTTTTTGTTAAAGTAATATGTTATTAGTTATTCCACATCACTAATGTTTATATAATGATATCTTCTGTTGTATTGTTTACCCTTATTGAGAATTTAAGATCACCCCTATCTTTTATTTAATTTTTTTAAGACATCAATATTTTTATAATGAATGAAAACCAGAGATAACTTAGGAGGTATGGATGTTGTCAAAGGAATTTATATGTTGTTTTTTGTTTCATGTTTTAATTTATGAACTTATTTATGTATCTTATTTCCAATTATAATAAACTACTCGGTACTTCAGTATCCATATTCCTTTTTTATATGTCAATGTAATAAAATAAGGAATCATCTCTAGGAAATTAAGGTTGGGTATATAAGGATTTTCTCAATTCATTCATTCAAATATTATCTTTTAGATCCTAAAAAATTGCATTAACCATATATAACTTTTTTAGAGGTCTTGTTTCTACGTATAGTTATGTACATTATTATTATATATAGATAGATTACTCTAGGAATATTTAAACAATTTTGACATAATCATTTATCATTTTACCTTGAATCTTTATATCCTTTAGACACATTCACTTTACCATGTTTATATATGTTTTATTCATAAAAACATTATTCACAACTTCCTTAAACATTCTATCGTGCATAATAAATTTTACTTTACAAATATTAATTTCTTCAAAAAATAACATTCATTTTTGTATAATTAATCTATGTCTCTATTATACTTAAAAATTTATGAGTCCAATGTTTTTTTTATTTCATGATTTCTATTTTTCTCTCAAGACACACATTAATCTCAACATTTAGTAGGTTTTTAGTGTATGTTTCATAGCCTTCTTCTATGTTAAGTAATATTTAATTATATTTTCTATGCCTGACCAATTAAAATATGAAAATATTCAATGAAATTATTTTCATAATAATCAAATTTTGTTGAGTAATCTCCCTATTAAGAAATTATAATTCTCCTTATTTTCTAGTATTGATGATTTTTTAGTCCACATGTAATTATTAACATCATTATAATTTATACCCTACAAATTCCATGGGGTTATTTCTTAAATATGGAAATCATAAAACATAAAACATTTTATTTAAAGATAATTTTATTAAAAACATTAAATTTATAAAAATTTATTACTCTATAGGGGTATATATTGTAACACCCCTAGTTTTCGTGAATTATCTTTTGTCAAATAAATTAAAATTATTTTATGGATTGCATTGCACGCTACACCATGTAATATTTATTTATATGAAAAAATATAATATCGAACTATAAAGAACATTTTTTTCATATTTTAGGATATGAAAACCAACATTAGTCTTATTTTACACATAAAACCACATTTCTTCGACTATTTTTCTTACACATCGGACCGAGTTTTACCGAACTAAAATATTCAAATAAAATTATAATTTAATATATTAGTAATATCCAATCCATTTTGAAATAGGGAATTTATAATATTAAATAAAATTATAAATATATATTTTTTACATGATTTTTATTTATATATTTATTAGAAATAAAATAATATTTATTTAAATGAAAAGGAATGTTTTTTAAAAGAATGTATCTTTTTTAAAAGATGGTTTGATCTTACTTGAAACACATAATTTGAAATGAAATTTTACAACACATATAAAATTTATTTTAAAAAATAAAATTCATCTTGAATGTGGGAATCTGTAAATTTTCTTATAGTTATTTTATTTTGTAACTTTTCTATAAATTTTATTTTTTGAAGAATAGTGATAAATACTGAATTTTAATTGAAAACTAGATTTTTGATTAAATATTTTATAATGTTAAATTATATTTTTATTTGATTTTAAATTATAAATATTCCAATTAAACATAAATTAATCCTTTTTTTCATTGTAAACAAATTTAATTTAAAATTGGACATTAAAATGTTACAAGCTTTTGGACTTTTCACAATAAAATCACACATTCTCATCTTCTCTTCATGATTAATTTTAAATTATGTTTTTACATTTTCATGGTTTAAAATTAGAAAATTGGATTTCATATTTGTAATATTCTTAATATATAATGTATATCAAATAAATCTTAACTTTTGAAAAATGTGATTAGTGAAAATAGTTGAAATTAATCATGGTGATTAAGGGGAAAACAAGTTTTCTAAGGGACTAAACATAAAACCCAAGGAAATAAATGACCAATAAACATGTCCAACATACAATGATCGGAAATATTTCAACATATATAACCATTATGTATATATTAATGATTTAATAGAGTACTACGCCATGAATGTGACCTATATAATATGTTATGTGAAGAAAAAAACATAAAATATTATTTTCTTAATTATAATTCCTCTAGAGATTTGTGATATGGGAAAATATAACATATTATCAATTATTTATGTTATTTTTAGAGATAAATGAGTTTTTTATTTGATGAAAATTAATTTAATTTATTAAGAAATATTAATGACTTTAAATTCTTATTTAATGCTAATGATGTAAGTACTTAGTTAATAATTAACAAAAATAAAGGATACTAATCATATTAAAAGTGAAGTAAATTGAATTTATTATTGTATAATTTTGTCTTAAATTATTATATCATTTTAAATAGTATTGGAATTAATATAATTAAATTCCACTATGATTCTGAATTTTTATTTCAAATAAAATAAATAATGTCAACATTGACATTATTTTATTTTCTAATAAATAATATTTATTAAATTGATTAAATTTACTAAAAATGCTATATTATGAAAATTTACTATTAATTTTTAATAAATTTAAAATATGTTACATTCATGAAACAATTTTTATTTTATAATTTTCACATTCACCCTAAGTAGTAAAAAAATTGTTAGCATGTTTAGGGTGGAAATTGTATTTTTGTGCGTTGCTTGTGCTTCTACTAAATTTAATATTGAACACATGTGAGATTTTAATTTTATAGTTTATGTATAATATTTTTGAATTAGTGGCTCTAAATTGTATAATATGAATAACATTAATTTATTTATAATGGTTAAATTACCTATCTTAGAAAATTAGTTACCATAATGAAAAAATGGTAAAATAATGAAACATAAGGGTTACAGAACCAAATTTTTAAGACATCTATATAAATGTGTGTTTGACGTTCTTGTAGACCTTATAATCCAAATAAATATTTAATTACCATTTTTTAGTAACTAAATGTAATATTTACCACTCAATATTGAATAATATTTTAGTATTTTTAAGAATGACACTCCTCCTCATCTATGAAAGAGAACTTCGTCTCTCCCATTCATCACAACACTCGAGACATTTAGATCATCCAAAACCTAAAAAGTCACTTCAAAAATTAAATCCCCTCATCTGAGATGTCTCACATTGGGTAAAAAAATAACCAAGGATGTTATTTGGTGAAATCCAATATGAGATACCTAAAGAAGAGGTAACATTTATTAACCAACATTTTTGTTTTACTTCTTCCTCAAACAGCCTAAAGTTTTTCTATAAAAAGTGAATATGATAAAATAAGTATCTTAAATATAATTATATATTTTAATGATACGGTTAATACATACAATCACACACACTTCAATAGAATGGGAAACGAAATCATCATTCATGTGTACAATGGACTACCATCTCACAAACCGATGTAATTCATTTCTCCGATACCACCACTTAAGGATGGGAATAATGATGTAAATTATATTAATATATGATATTTATTATTTTTATTACATATTTGTTATTCTTGTATTATTATATAACACATACATTTATGATTTTCCTTTTTTTAGAATACGATAACATTATTCATGTCTATAGCAGACTACTACCTCGAAAAGTAATGCAATTCATTGACGTTTTACATTGAATGTGTTAAGGATGATATTAATAAGAATATTTAATTTATAATACATAATAATTATAATATAATTATGATATATATAAATATATATATCATTTAATTTTCATTATTTTAACATGAAAAAAATTGAAACAACGTTCATGCGTATGTGTGGCCTATTATCTCCATGAATGATGTATTTCATTTCCTATTTATATATATTATATATTATTATAAATACATATATAATAAATATATTTTATATTTATAAAATATTATCAACATTTTTAAAATTGTTAAATCATTATCATTGTAATAGGAACAAAATTAATAAGTAAAAACATAATCGAAACACAAATCTGTTATCAAATGAAATGTAACATTAACATAGATTTGTTAATAAATGTGTAATATAGAGTAATAATAAAATCATACAAGGTTATATATATATATATATGTTAATTTGGTAGATGTATAAGAAACATATATTAGATATAATGGTGGTTCGAACTAGTAAGATGGAAGTCATGACTTAAGGTGACGGATTTACGTTTAACCTTCTGCTTAGGCTAAACACATGATATATTCTACCCCACTTATTATATGTGGTGTATATAATTCCCATGAATTAAATTTATGATTCTTGTACTTAAAATTTCTGATATATAAACATGAATTTTAGGATATCGCATTTATTGGGCTATAGTTTCAATGTTACCAAAGAAGTAAGAAAATTTGGTCTCAATTTTCCTTTGTTGATACACATATAACGTTATGCACCAATATTATTTTAAAATATGTATAAATTTCTCAATTGAAATTTAATATCCTGAATATAATTAATTTAATTATCACTTATTCAATATGTAATTTTTTAATGGGTATTTTGACTCAAATTTACCAAAGTGGTATCCGTTTATAGATGAAATCTAATCATTTAACGGGATTGTTTGTGAATATGATTCCATTGAAGAAATAATTTGTTCCATATATTATTAATTATCCTAATTTTTATTATCATTTGATTATTCATGATATATTCATGTAACAGTATGAATCATCTACTATTTTATAATTAATTTATTTAAGAAAATGTTTTTAAGAAAATTCGACCATTTTTTCCAATTCAATCCGAAATATTTTTTCATTAATTTTTTTAGAAAAGTAATTTAATAAATGTTTTAAATTTATCCTATAATTTTAAAATAAAATTTTACCCATTTTTAACTTTTTAATAAATAGGATTAAAAGTAATTTTTTTCATTTTTTGAATAAGGAACTTCTCTAATATTTTTACGGTGAAAAACAAATATTTGGTTTGTTTAGATTTATCTTACATCATGACCATAATTTCATTTTAGCATACTTTATAAGTTTTCAAGACTATTTTCAAATAAGTTCTTTATATAATAATACAAACAATCATTTTTTTAATTTTTTTTTAAATAAATTTTTTTTTCAAAATGTATTATGTTTAAAAAAGTATTTTAAAGTAAGAAAGGATATTTTACTCCAGAGATGTTTTAAATTATTTTTATGAAATGTGTGATGACCCAAATCGAGGCCCACTTAATGGTTCACTGATCTGATTTGAAGAATTTCCTCAAGCGCGCCTCCCAGTATGCAAGAGGTTTCTGACTAGTAGCGAGGGTCTGGTAAGTTAGTCATGGGGAGGCTATATGTAACACCCCAAGAATTTATGAGATATATTATTTTTTTAAATTACTTTCATATCTTCTGTTGTATTCTACACCAATATTATCTTGTGCTATACGCAAAACTGTATTATCTTGTAGTATAGGCAACCCTGACGGGGCTTGAATTACACGCAATCATGACCTTCCTCTATAGCTTGTGTTGTTCGCAATACCGGGCTTCACTAAACAACGATATATGGTTATAATATTATTATTAACTATCTGTGATGAATAGTATTAACTAAAATTTTAATGTTATAACATTATTATTTCATTTTAAACATTTTCTAGAACATGGTATGTGATCAAAATAAATTTTTCGGGTAGAATGAGGATTTTTTTAAAAATGCAGTTTTGCCAACTTTTGATGGTGCACCCACAATAAATCTAGTTTTTGAAAAGTTTATAAGTTCAATTTTACAAAAAAAATTCTTATTTGGAATCTGGATATAAAAATTTACTTTGGATAAATTTTTTATATTTTTCTGATAACTTTCATATTTAAATGAATAGTAAAAACACGCTATATTTTAATTAAAAACAACTTTTTTCATCGTAATAATTTATATGGTTAAATTATAATTTTTAATGGTTTTAATGTATAAATAGAATATATTTTTACCATTTAATATAATTTATGTCATTATCATTGATTTTACATTGAATTCATAGGTACAATCATTTCAATCTTTTGCATAGTTTTAACTTTTAAAAATCATTTTCTTAACAATGGAATTAATTTAAAATTATTTCCTGCAACTTTTTTGTAGTGAATTTAGAAAAATTGATTCAATATTTTGAATAAGTGGGTACAAATTATGTTAATAGGCTACTTTTTATTTTTGGTCATTATGAATAGTAACTACGGTAAATTTTATTTACCATAGTAAAAGGTAAATCCTGTAATTAAGGGTAAATATAATATTAATAAATTACCCTAAAACTTGTATTAATATAATTGGATGCCTATATTTCGGTCTATGGAATATTTGGGTCGAAATGGAATCCATTGGAAAACACTTGGATGTGATTATGACCTTTAGATTATTTTATTTAAAAGAAAGTGAAATATGTCTCACTCAACTTTAATAATTATAGTATATTTAATATAATGTTATACAGAATATATATTCGGTTATAAATACTCATTTTAAATATAATTTTTTTTATTTATCATGGTAATTTATTTATAATTTTTAAGAGATATTTAATTACCACAATAGATTATACATTTATGATGCAGAAATTATTTATTTAGTGAAAAATAAGTAATATAGTTTTTATTGAAACAATAATACCATTTAAAAGGCTCCCAAACCTGCCCAAAACTTATTGGTAGTGTATATATACCCCATAATCAACCAATTACCGAATAGATGACCGTTTGGAGTTTTATAAAAGTCATTATGACAATTATATTATATTATTTTAAATGATTTCAAAGTTGTCACCTTCATAATTTAATAAATATAACAATTTAAAAGATGGGGGTTTTAGATTATAAATATGACTAAACTAATTCTTATGAAATCTATAAGATTTATCTTCATCCAAGTATTTTTTTTAAATTTTTATGCAAAGATAAGTATTTTTAATAATTATACAAAAATGTTGTAGAAATTATTTTCTTAAGAGATGTAACAAATATATGGTTTTATAAATAGTAAAATAAATATTATATGAACTATTTAATGTGCACCACTAATTTTATAGATTAATATGACATGTTATTAACCTATTAAATATTTTATTTCGAATATATCATCTGTGTGGACTTTATTTATATTCAAATAAATCAATAGTGTCAAAATTGACACTATTGTTATTTAATAAAAATAACATATTATTAAAATGATTAAAAAGCACAAAAATATTTAAAAATTATAAATTCAAATTTATATAGTCTGAAATTTCATAAAATATCCAATTATGGAAAATTAACAACACATAAGTGATTATTTATAACCATTTAATATTTAGAATTTTATTACAACAAATAAAATTAAAAAGATTAAATAAGGATAAACGAAAATGATAAGATTTAAAATAAGATCAAAACATCTCCAAATTTGATTGGTTGATGATATTACACCCCTATCCCATCTAATTTTCTAATTTATTCATTTTTTGAGGTTTTTATATGGGGTTTTAATTTATATTAGACTACTATTTTTGAGGATTCCAAAGGTGCCCCTCTCCTCCCTTATAAAAGGTATCCTCCTCCCTCTCCTCTTTACACAATTTAGAGCCTTCATTCTCGGCCAAACCCTGCCCATTTCCCTTCTAAACCTCCTTATAAAAATACTAGAGGTCCTGGTCTTCTTGAAAGACTAGTTTTAGTTCCCTAAGAGGAGGTTTCAAAGAGAAGTGTCGAAGAAGAGGTAATATCCCTTACCGATTCTTTCAAATTTATTTATTCTTCTACCTCCTATTCTTTAGTTGTTTCATTATATTGTAATAACATCAGTATCACTAATATATTGATATGTTTTTATAAATATGAAACAACCCCATTTCACTTTCTAGCTATCCTAAGGAAAATGAAATCCCCGTTTGTGCGTACGTACGGAATACCATCTCCACGACGTGGTGTAATCTGTTTTCCCACTACCACCTTACTTGGTTAGGTATAATGGTGTAAATAATAACTAAATATGATTATTATAAAATCATACCAATTATAATATATTTTTTCATTAAATCCAATTCCATTCTATAAATATGGGAATGATATCATCGCTTGTGCGTACGTATGGATTACTGTCTCCACGACGCGATGAGATTCATTTTCCATGTTAACAATTCAAGAATGATTATAAAGTATATATAATAAGTAATAATGAAATATATGAAATAATAATGCTACTGTATTTATGTATATATATATATATGTGTATTTCATCTACTTAATTAAATTCAATTCAGTAAGGAAACAAAATCAGCGTTCATGCGTACGTACGGCCTACCGTCTCCATCAACGGTGTATTTCTTTCCATTTATTGATATATTATATATATGTATATTTTGAATATATATTATATATAAATCATGTTTTATAAACTATAATTAATTGATCATGATCTATGTAATCATATTAATAATTAAAAGTCAAAACACAGACGACAAATAAAATGATTTGACCCAAAACGCACATTAACATGGAATATAAAAAAGTACGGGTAATATAAAGTCATAAGTGAACCATATATTATATCATAAAAACGAATATGATTCTATAAAAATTCAATAACATTATTTAAATCATTATACAGGAGGTTTGAATACGTAAAAAGCTTATCAGACCTAACGTAAGGGATAATGTTGCAATCTCAATTGTTTTCTATCTGAGATTGCTTATACGTAAGTATTTACTAGGGTTATATTTATCAACCATTTACAAGTTTTATAAAACTGTTTTCATGTATATTTAATGTCATTTTTACCCATTTTAGACTTTTAAAACATGGTATGTATGGAATATTTTTTTTGTTCACCATACGAGGTACTTTTTTAATTTTCCAGCAAAAGTACTAGTAAAATGTTTTTTTAACTTATATGGTATGGATGGATTTTTACAATTTCATAATGCCTTATTTTCATGAAGCATGCTCTAAAAGATTTTATGACTATTTTCAAAAAAGTCTTTTTCATTTAAAATTTAATGGAATTTTTTGAAAAGAAAATGATTTTGAAGAAGAAAGGATATTTTCCTCAAGAATTCATTTCAAGTGTTTTATCAAAACTATTTTCTATCTAAGATGACATTATTTCATATGTAGATGTTTTAGGTATAATGTCTATATGATTTACATGGTTTCACTTTTCATATGATGAAATATCCATTTGTTTTATATGGATTATGTGATGATGGGATGATGTTTATAATACCCAGTTTTTTCTTTGGGTTATGATGAATGTTTTAAGTTTATTTTGTGGCACAAGAAAGAATGATTTCATTATGAGATTGGTGGGACCTATATCTCTCCCTAATGTATTGGGTAAATATTTATATCTCATTAGATAGACATGTATTGAATGATAAGTTAATCCGGTTCAGTGTTATAGGATTGAAACGAGGAGTGAACTCGATTCAGAAAAGGACTTTGGCCACTAAGATGGTCTTGGAAGTAATTCCATGGCTACTATGGAAATCATATCATGTTATTAATGTTTTTCGACAATAAAATGTAATATTTCTGAGATATTTTATCTTGATTTATGTTCCATTATGATCTATTCATTATGTACTTCCATGTATTATGTAATTGCTCAAGATATCGATGTTTAAACATTATGTTCATGTTTTTATGTTTAAATGTATATTGATTGTTTTATTTTTCCATTATTACCCTTACTGAGCATTTGAGCTCACTATTTATTTTTTTTATTTTCCCCAGGATATAAAGAAAGGTTTTAGGTAAGGAAACAATTGGGGAATATCATTATGGTAGATATTGAGGATCTTTCACCATGATTAGAAGATTATATTCCGAGTTTCCAAAGACAGTAAACTGTTACGGTGCTTTGGTGTCTATTTTTTCAATGTATTAAGTATTCCGTAAAAGTAATGTAATGTCCATGTATGTCAAGCTTTGAGTCATTACAGTTGGTATCAGAGGAAAGGTTTAGTCATCCTTTTGAAACTAGGATGCGATAACTTTTGTGAGATCCCTAGAGATATTTCTAAGTTATGTATAGGGATGTCCCTAAGGTTAAGTATAAGTATAGGTTATAGTCCTAGATTTATGGTAATGATATTAGAATTAAACCTAGGGTGTTAGATATTAAAGTTAATCCCCCTTTATTATGTTGTTTTCCCTATCATGATGTTTGCCTCACGCCATTATTTTTGGGTTTTAGATGATGGCTGGAACATGAAAGAACCGTGTTGATCAATGTAATGGACGATGAAATGATTTTCCCCATGAACAAATCAATGTTATGGGAGCTGGAGTGCACAATATTATTTCTATACATACGCAAGCTATGAATCATTCTTGACATCCTAATGAGCAGAGAAAGGATCAACATTCTGTTTAATCCTTCATGAGGCAGCGTCCACATTCATTCAATGGGTCTTCTGATCCATTAGTGGATGAACAATGGATTAGTACCACTGAAATGATATTTTTAGTTCTACAATGTTCTAAGCATGATAAAGTCATCTTAGTATTATATTGTTTGGAAGGTGATGCTGATCAAGGGTGGAATCTTATCAAGAATACGTGGAAAAGAGATGAAATTGAGTCAATGGAATGGGAAGAGTTCAATAACTTATTTTCAATAAGTACATCCCTCGTATTCTTAGAACAAAGATAGAGAAGTAGTTTCTTGAACTTAAAAAAATGGTGATGAATCTGTTGGTATATACGAGGAAAATTTTACAAGGCTTGCAAGGTATGAATCTAGATTTATCATTCAACTTTAAAGTAAAGTTGGTCGATTCTTCAGTGGATTAAAACCATGTCTTCGAAGGGCATTAGCTATAAGAGACTTCAGTAGCTATGAAGAAATTGTGTGTTGTGCATTCAAGGTAGATAGGGAAAATGGTGTTACATATCCATCTCATGGTTTTGAGAAGAAACAAAAGATGGAGTTCAAGGAAAAATATTAGAACACTGGTGAAAATAAGATGAATGTTACTTTATTCTCAAAGTGTGGAAAGAAGCATGGTGGAGATTGTCTAAAAGGTACTGGAAAATGTTTAAAGTGTGGAAAAGAAGTTCATCGAGCAGTGGAGTGTCGATGAAATGGAAAAAGGGTTGCTAATGATAAGACTGCAGAGAATGCACCACCAACACATCAATGCTTCAAGTGCAAGGAAATGGGGCATTATGCTAATCAATTCCGTAATCCAAGGGTTAATGATGATCACTGTGAGAAACCACATAAGGAAATGGATAAAGGGAAGTCAAATGCGATCACTATTGGAAATGTAGAGAATGAAAAAGATGTAGTGGAATGATTATGTGTTTATGTAAGGAGATTCCAAAATATTGTTGTGGAATCTAATTTATAGTACTGTGGAATATTGGAATATCTGTGTATTGGTTTATTACGGTTTTCAATAATTATACGGTACCAATAACCATGCTAAGTGATTCAACTAATTTGGAAAGTAGATGATATGGGCATAATAAAGGGATAAGGAGAAAATAAATTGTCTGATAGTCTTCATGAGATCATTATTGATATATGGACTGAGTTATATCATGGTTTGAGTATATAGAATTATTGGGATTTTGGTAGGTGGAATGATTTAACTTTTGACATCACTCATTTTTTCACTAGGGTTCTATGGAAATTAATGTTTTAAAAGAATACAGGATTATGGTATTCAGATTTTTGAAGTGTGACCAACAAGATATATCTTATGATATATAGGGGATAAATGATGGTATTCACATGCTCGGTAGATGAAATTTCTAGTAATAGTTTTCTTTATACTATGAGCTTGGACATAAGTATTTTGGATAAGCCTCAATATTGGAAGGGATTATGTTCGATATAAATTATTATTATCTAATGCTACAACTTTTTTTCAATATTATTGAAGGGTTGTTATAATAATTTAGTCTTACAAAAAGGACAACCTATAGGATGGGGGAAAACACGTCGGGTCAGACTAGGTTACGAGAATCGAACCCACCACCGAAGTGAAATAGGCCTTTATTACCTACCACTTTCCTACAAGAAGTCCCTATTTAGTAGAAACTAGTTTTGTTTTATTAATCGGTATGATAGAGGAAGTATAAGTCCATTTGTGGAACGATATACGATAGATGGACTTATGTATATAACTATTTCTAACCTTTGGTTTGAGATAGATGGAATGACTCATCATTCTATCTCATGATCTTCTAACACTTCATGAATGAAAAATTCAACTTCATTTCTATTAGAGATGAAGTGTAAATTGTTCAAGGATTGAACAACGGTGAGATTATATCCAAATAAAGTAAGTATTACTTCTAATTCACATTATTCAACTTTAGGGAAATGATCTTGAAAACCAAAAATGTTGTCCTATTTCTCTTATATCTGATGAAACAGAAGCTACCATAGATCATAAAAACTATATGTCTTAGTGATTGTTGTCTTTTTCATAGACATTTTCTCTACCACTCTCCATCAGAACTTGATGGTTATATTTTTCTTCCATATCCACATTTTCACCTATGTTCTCCTACGTGGAAACCCAGTGATGAGTTAATTTGGGTAACCGTTATGTTTCATAATTCACTTTTTAAAATTACGTTTTAGTATTCCTCTAACGATGTGTGTTTTTACGAATGATACATTCAGGTGGTAAAAAATTTATAACCCCGACAAATTTTGAGGGAAAAATTCATTTTAAGAGGGGTAGAATGTAACACCCTAAGCTTTTAGGAGATATATTCTTTTTTTAATATTTCTTTCATATCTTATATTATATTCTACACCAAGATTATCTTGTGCTATATGCAACACTATATTATCTTTCATTATACGCTTCCCTAATTTGGCTTGCATTACACACAATCGCGACCATCCTCGATAGCGTGTGTTGTTCTCAATACCTGGTTTTTCTAAACAACGATATATAGTTATAATATTCTTATAAACTATCTGTTATGAATATTATTAACTATATGCTTAATGTTATAACATTATTATTTCGTTTTACACATTTTATATAACATGGTATGTGAATAAAATAAATTTTTCGTGTAGAATGAGTATTTTTAAAAAAAATGTAGTTTTTCCGCCTTTTGATGGTGCACCAACATTAAATCTAGTTTTTAACAAGTTTATAAGTTAAATATGACAAAATAGAATTCTTTTTGGGAATCTAGATATAAAAATTTACTTTGGATAAATTTTTGACATTTCTCTCATAACATTCATATTTTAATGAATAGTAAAAACACGCTGTATTTTAAATAAAAACAACTTTTTTCATCTTAACAAATTATATGGTTAAATTAAAATTTTTATCTGTTCTAAATTATAAATAGAATATACTTTTACCATTTAATATAATTTATGTTATTAGAAATGATTTTACATTGAATTCATAGGTAAAATCATTTAAATCTTTTGCAATGTTTTAAATTTTAAAACTCATTTTCTTAACAACGGGATTAATTTAATATTAATTCCTGCAACTGCTGTGTATTGAATTTAGGAAAATGGATTCAATATTTGGAATCAGTGGGTCCAAATTATGTTAATAGGCTACTTTTTATTTTTGGTAATTATTAATAGTAACTACGGTAAATTTTATTTACCGTAGTAAAAGGTAAATCGGGTAATTAAGGGTAAATAAATTATTATAAAATTACCCTAAAATTTTATTAAGAGTATTGAATGCTTATATTTCTTCCAAAGGCATATTTGGGTCTAAATGGAATCCATTTAAACCCACATGGAGGAGATTAAGACCCTTAGATTATTTTATTTTAAAGAAAGTGAAATATTTCTTACTCAACATTAATAATTAATGTATTTTTAATATAAGTTTATGAAGAATATAAATTCGGTTTTAAATACTCATTTGAAAGATAAAATGTTTTTCATTATCATTTTAATTTATTTATAATTTTTACAAGATATTTAAATACCTTAATATCTTATACATTTATGATGCAGAAATTATTTATTTAGTGAAAAATAAGTAATATTGTTTTTATTGAAATAATAATACCCATTAAAAGGCTCACAAACCAGACCAAAACTTATTAGTAGTGTATATATACACCATAAGCATCCAATTACCGAATATATGACCGTTTGGAGTCTTATAAAAGTGATTATGACACTTATATTATTTTATTTATAATGATTTTAAAGTTGTCACCTTCATAATTTAAAAAATATAACATTTTAAAAGTTGGGTGTTTTAGAATATAAATCTGACTAAATGTATTATTATTAAATCTAAAATTATTATCTTCGTCCAAGTATTTGTTTTAGTTTTTATTCAACAAATAAGTATATTTAATAATTATACAAAAATGTTGTACAAATTATTTTATTAAGAGAAGTATCAAATAAATGGGTTTACAAATAGTAAAATAAATACTATATGAACTATTAAATTTTCTCTAATAATTTTATAGAATAATATGACATGTTAATAACCTATTATATATTTTATTTCAAATATAACCTCTGTTTGGATTTTATTTAAATTAAAATAAATGTATAGTTTCAAAATTTACACTATTGTTATTTTATAAAAATAACAAATTATTAAATTGTTTAAAAATCACAAAAATATTTAAAAATTATAAATTGGAATATATATAGTCTAAAATGTCATAAATTATCCAATTATTGAAAATTAACTACACATAAGTGATTATTTATAACCATTTTGAATTTTGAATTTTATTACCACAAATAAAAATAAATAGATTAAATAAGGATAAATCAAAATGATAAGGTTTAAAATAAGATCCAAACAAGTATAAATTTGATTGTTTGATGATATTAAAACCCTATCTCATATAATAATATAATTGAGTCATTTTTTGAGGTTTTTATGTGGGGTTTGAATTTATATTAAACTGATATCTTTGAGAATTCCAAAGGTGCTCCTATCCTCCCTTATAAAAGGGAACATCCTCCCTATCCTCTTTACAACATTTATAGCCATAAAGCTCAGAAAACCAGGGACCATTTCCCTTCTCAACCTCCCTAGAAACATACAATAGGTCCTGGTCTTCTTCAAAGACCAATTTTAGTTCCCTAAGAGGAGGTTTCAAAGAGAAGTGTCGAAGAAGAGGTAATATCCATTACCGATTCGTTCAAATTTATTTCTTCTTCTACCTCCTCTTATTTAGTTGTTTCATTATATTGTAATAACATAAGTATCAACAATATACTGATATGTTATTATATATATTAAACAACCCCATTTCACCTTCTATCCATCCTAAGGAAAATAAATCACCGCGCATGCGTACGTACAGAATACCATCTCCACGTCGTGCTGTAATCTATTTTTCCACCACCACCTTAAATGGATGGGTATAATGGTGTAAAGAATAACTACATATGATTATTCTAATATTATTCTGATTCTATTATATTATATCATTTATTCCTATTCCATTAAATAAGTATGGGAATGATATCATCGCTCGTGCGTACGTACGGATTATCGTCTCCACGACGCGATGAGATTCATTTTCCATGTTAACAATTCAAGAATGATTATAAAGTATATATAATAAGTAATCCTGAAATATATGACATAATAATGCTACTGGATTTATTTATATATATTTATGTCAACTAGTTAATTCCTTTCAATTCAATAAGGAAACAAATAACAGCGTTCATGCATAAGTACGACCTACCGTCTCCATGAACAGTGTATTTCATTCCATTTATCGATCTATAATATATATGTATATTCTGAATATATATTATATGTAAATAATGTTTTATATTCTGGAATTATGTAATCATGATCTAGGTAATCATATGAATAATTACTAGTCAAAACAAAGATGAAAAATGAAACGATTTTACGCAAAACACTAATTAACATTGAATTTACAAAGGAATGGGTAATATAAAGTCCTAAGTGAACCATTTATGATATCATAACAATGAATATGATTCTGTAATAAGTCTATGACATTATTTAAATCATTATATAGGAGGTTCGGATGCGTATGAAGCATATCAGACCTATGGTTAGGGATAATGTTGCAATCTCAATTGTTTTCTATTAGAGAATCCTTATACGTAAGTATTTACTAGGGTTATATTTATCATCCATGTCCAAGTTTTATAAAAATGTTTTCATGTATTTTTATAGACCTTTTTACACATTTTTTACTTTTAATAGATGGTATATAAGGAATTTTTTTTTTACCATATGAGGTACTTTTTGACCATTCTGGAAAAAGTACGAGAAGAATGTTTTTTTAACTTATACGGCATGAATAGATTTTTACGGTTTCATAATGACTTATTTTCATGAAGTTTACTCTACAAGAGTTAATGAATATTTCCAAAAATATCCTTTTCTTTTAAAATTTCATGTCATTTTGTAAAAAGAAAATGATTTTGAAGAAGAAATGATATTTTCCTCAAGAATTCATTTAATGTGTCTTATCAAAACCATTTTCCATTTAAGATGACTTTATTTCATATGTTTATGGTTCGAGTATAATGTATCTATGATTTACATGGTTTCAGTTTTATTATAATGAAATATCCATTTTTTTTAAATGGATTGTGTGATAATGGGATGATGTTTATGAAACCCATTGTACTCTCTGGGTTATGATGAATGTATTAAGTTTATTTTGTGGAACAAGAAAGAATGATTTAATTATGAGATGGGTGGGACCTATATCTCCTTCTAATTCATTGGATACAGATTTATATCTCATGAGATAGACATGGCTAGAATGGTAAGTTAATCTGGTTTAGTGTTATAGGACTGAAACGAGGAGTAAACTCAATTCAGAAAGGGACTTTGTCCACTAAGATGGTCTTGGAAGCCATGCCTTGGCTACTATGGAAATCATATCATGTGATTAATGTTTTTACACAATTATAAGTTTTATTTCCAAGATATTTTATCATGATGGATGTTCCATTATGATCTATTCCTTATGCACTGCCATTTATTATGTAATTTCTCAAGATTTCGATGATTAAAAATTATGTTCATGTTTTTATGTTCAAATGTATATAGATTGTTTTATTTTATCCATTTTTACCCTTACTAAGCATTTGAGCTCACCCTTTATATGTTTTCTTTTCCCCAGGATACAATGAAAGGTTTTAGGTATGGAAAAAAGGGGATGATCTTTATGGGATATATTTAATATTGTTCCCCATGATTAGAAGATTATATTCCGAGTATCCAAAGACACTAAATTGTTACGGTCCGTTGGTGTCTATTTTTGTTTAGTAATAAGTATTCTGCAAAATTAATGTAATGTCCATGTACGTCATGCTTTGGGCCTCTACACAGTAACATCTGTTATCAGAATATAACACTATCAGAAGAAAATAACAATTAACTATGTGTGAAAGAATATATAAATAACCAGAACAATACAATGACATATGATAGTCAAAACCAGAAAATAAAATACTCAACTGAAATGTAAAACACGATATGACAATTAATGTACCAAGTGTCTATAATGCAACTAAACGTAAAGACACAATGACTCCAAACGGGTCCTGAACCACATATGGTTCCCTCTACCATGCTCTAATCCCAAACATCAACCTATCATATGGTCTTACCCTTATACAATTCTACAAAAACAAATTCTTCTTGGGTGTAAACAAGGCTACCCGAATAGGGTGTGATTAAAACTCAGTAGGCCACCACCAACAATATCTTGTATGAGTCCAGTAAAAATATAGTTCATGCAACTTAATAAAGAAAAAAATACATGCCATAATTATAATATTTATCACATTGTCATTTTATCTTTAATCATGACATTAGGAGAAGTTAAATTTGGGTTTCCCATTTGAATAATCATTCATTATCATTTATCATTTGGAGTAGGTCGTCATGCCTAGTAGCCCAAATATCATTTGAATCAACATTCATTAATATAATTAATCATTTGGTGTAGGATGTAATGCCTGGATCCAAAAATCTGATTAGTGTAGGTTATCATGACTAGCACGCGAATTCTCATTCGGTGTAGGTCGTCATGCATAGCACCCCATAATCTCAAGCATGGATAACTATTGGAGAGGAACACCATATCCAAGTCCCAATATCCAATTGGTCTAGGATTTCATTTCTAGATCCAAAAAATCTCAGCCATTTCATTATTATTTAAGTCATAGGAATTTTACAAATTATTCATTTACTAATCCATCGATTAGTTAAAAATTTCAAAAGGAAATTAGTTATTTAAAATTTTAACTATGCATATAACACATTAATTAATTCATCAATTAATTAATCAATCAACACAATTCCCTTACCATAATTAATTCTTCACAATTAATTATCCAAATTTAAATCCATCAGTTCATTATTAATTCTCAAATGTAATTATCCTTGATCACTTCATGGAAAATAATTAATTCTCCCAATTCATTATCTTTGGTCAAATTCGTGGCATATAATTAAATCTGAAAATTAATTATCGTACATAGCAAAACATAATTACAATATCAAATATCAATTACTATATATCAATTGAAATATCAAATCAACAAAATATAAGTTTCAAAACCCCCCATCATTTTTTCTGTGATTCCATTATCAATTAAATCACCATGGTAATTTACAAGTCTAATCAATATTCCAAATTACTCCAATTTAGGAATTAAATTATCATGCGAAGACTAGAATCCTCATAAATTCATACATATATCGTAAATATTACTATGGGAGATTGATTAGACCACCTACCTCAGTTTATTGATGGATGTTAACCAAATGTATATCCCCAAAATCTGAGTAGCACAACATCGTCAATCAATATTCAGATATAAATCCCTAAACAAAAATTAAGATCAAAGGAAACAAGATATTTAAAATCATGATCTAGATCCAAAATACAAGATGTAGATCTCAAATAATTGGTTTAGATCCATGGAAACTATGAAGATATCCCATGAAAAGATCATGGAACGATAGAGGAATAAATGGGAGAAACATTGAGATAAAATCAACTTACCAGGAAGATAATAGATCATTACATTAGACATTAATTCTAAAAAAGGGGTTTGGATCACCTTGGAATCTCTCTGGAAGGATTTTGGAAAACATTGAATTTTTCAATCCCAATCCAATGTAGAAATATGGGAGTACTAAGGGGGTTGGGGGGTTTTTTAAAAGTATTTTCAGAATTAAAATCCCATGTGCATGGTTTCCTGGGCGGAGGCGCACAGTTAGGGAAAATCGTGCACCAAGCGTGAGGAATCCAATTACCAATTTTTCATGGTTAGCATAGTTTGGTTGCATGGTTTGTCAAACCTTACACAAATCATAAAGACTCATCTTTCTAGTTTTACAGGCTTGGCACAGTTTGTTCGCACGGTTTGTCAAACCGTGCACAAACTATGCACATCCCACTATACATTAGTTTTCCATAATATTTCACCCAAACTCATTCCATGACACTACTCCATCTTTATTTAAAAGTACCTGAAAACATTCCAGAGATGTCTCCTAAAAGGGTCTGGATCATAGAATCTCCCCACTTTATAACATCTCATCCTCACGCAACACTCTCAAACTTCTCAAAGATACTGAGACAAAAATATCGGGCCATTGATCCTTCATGTCTTCCTCTTGTTCTCATGTTTCCTCTTGAGTACTACCATGTTTCCATAACTCATGAACTAATGACACAATCCTTCCTTATAGAACATTCTCACTCCGACCCAACACACTTCTCAGATGATCCTCAAAAGATGCATCAACCTCAAGATCAAAATCATCCACATCAATCACATGGTACATGCCTAGGTGATACCTCCATTGTTGTGACACATGAAAAACATCATTCAAAGCGCTGAATTGTTGTGGAAGTGCTAATCAGAACACCAATGGCCCAATTCCCTCCATCACCTCAAATTGTCCCACAAACATGGGCTCTAACATGCACTGCCTATGTATCCTATGGTGACCCATTCTAGGTGACACTCAAAGGAAAACACAATCATGAAATATAATCTATAGGGGTATTCTAAATATATCAGCATACAACTTCTGCCTACTCTGAGCCATATCCATATGTTTTAGAATCAACATCACATGCTCCGATGACTTCTAAACAACACTTGATCCCAACATCATTGACTCACCCACCACTAACAAAAATAGCGATGATCTACAAGGTATAACATAAAGTGCCTCGTACAGTGCTATATTTAGAGTTTCTTGATAACTATTGATATATTAAAACTCCACTAAGGAAATGTGCTTTCCCCAAGAACCACCAATGTCAAGCACAGATGCTCGTAGAATATCATATAACACCTGTATAGTCTAGTCCAACATCCCATCTATCTGTGGGTGGAAGGCCATACTTAATAGAACATGTGTACTAAGCAAATTTTGTAAGACCTTCCTGAAGCATGAATTAATGCACAAATTTTGATCTGAGACTATATTCCTCAGCACCCACTGAAAACAAACTATCTCTCTCAAATACAGTTCCCCCAACTTCTATAATATAAATGTTTATTTGATAGGAAAAAACATTTCTACTTTCATTAGTCAGTTAACAATGACCCAAATAGAATCATTTTTCCTAAGAGTCCTTGGATGTCCTACCAAAAAATCCAGAGTTGAGTCTTCCCACTTTAATTCCAGAATAGGTAATGACTGCAATAGGCATCCAAGTCGTTGATGCTCTTATTTCACTTGCTGACAGGTGAAACATCTTTTTACGAACACTACTATCTCAATGTTCATGCATAGACACCAAAATTATCACCAAAGTTCATGGTACATCTTTTTCACTCTAGGATTTACTTCCCCCCTTGAATCATGAAATTCTCGCATGCATTCCTCATGTATACCCATATGGAAAACACCCCTATTTTTTGAATAGATGATCACATCCTCATCTATATTTCAGTATGAAGGTTTCTCCCCCACCATCAATGATTTCCCTCCAAGCTAAACATTCTAGTTCCTCATACTGCCTATCTCTGATCCCTCTCACGATTATAGACTCGACTATTATAGAAACCAGATTCATCCTATCCTGATACTCTTGTACTACCACATGCATTTACAACAGAAAAGCCATCATCTTTAACTCTTCTCTCGACTCATGTACCAAATGATTCTATGTTTTTCTGCTCAAGGCATCAGCAACACGCTTCCCCTTTCTGCGTGTATATGACAGTTCAAAATCAAAGGACTGCATATACTCTACCCATCTCTAATACTGAATATTCAAGTCAAACAATGAAGAGATATAATTAAATATATTTTATTTGTAAAAACTATAAACTTCTTATCTAATAGATTGTGTCACCAAGAAATATGAGAATAATCCAATGCTTCCAACTCGAGGTCATATGTAGGTTAATTTTGATCATGTGGCCTCAATTTCTGAGATAGATAAGCAATGAATCTACCCCCTATATTAACACAACTCTGAGTCCAACCCGCAAAGCATTAAAATACACAGTTTACTCCTCACCAGGCTATAGTAATGCCAAAATTGGTGTAGAAGTCAAGAACTTCTTCAACTCCTAGAAATCATTCTCATATGCTTCTGTCCCAAAAATATTTTTTCCCTTTCTTTGTCAAACCAGTAAGCAGTGCAGCCAACCGGGAAAAGTCCTAGATGAATCTTCTTTAATAATCAACTAATCCCATAAAGCATAAAATATTGAATAAATTCTTGGGCTACTCCTTATAAATCACTACATGCCCTTTTTCTAGGTCCACATCCACAATATCTTCTAAGATAATGTTCCCCAAAAAGTGTACCTAATCAATCCAAAACTGACATTTAGATAGCTTGTCATATAGACAATGATCACTCAGCGTACTTAGGATGATGTCATGATGTTCGGAATTATTTGAATGAGGCTTAGAGTACACTAAGATACCATCCAAAATCACCACCACAAATTGATCTAATTATGGATGAAAGATCTTGTTAACCAAGTCCATAAACACTTCTCAAGCATTAGTCATCCCAAACGACATTATATAAAACTGATAATGTTCACACATTACCCTGAAAGTAGTTCTTAGTATATTAGAAGTACTAAATCTCACCTAATGATACCCTGATCTGAGATCAATCTTTAAGAACACACTAGCCCCTTCATCTAGTCAAATAAATCAACAAAATGTGGATGAGGATATCAGTTAATCAGAGTCATTTTATTCAACTTCTAGTAATTGACACACATTCTTAAACTCCGTTAGTCCTTATTTTGAAACAAATAGATGATCCCCAAGGTGATGTACTTAGATGGATAAACCCGTTATACTCTAACTCATCCAACTGTGTTTTAAGCTCTTGATGCTCAGTCAGTGTCATTCTGTATGGTGGAATAAATATCGTCTCTGCCCACGGCATGAGCTCAATAGTTAATTCCACATCACTCACATATGGAAACCCTGAATTTTTTTTGGAAATAAATCCTAAAATAGTTCTACAACTAGTATAAGGACGTCATCAATACCACACCCATCATCCAACAAAATACTAGCAACTTGGCTTGTGATCTCTCCCAGTTTCTGAGAAAATGGCATAACTATACCTTCATAGATATCCCATTCTCCATGAAGAATATATTGGTCACCCTTAAGAGATACAGAGGTCACTCTCCTACGGTGAGAATATATGTTGGATCAGTA
This sequence comes from Viscum album, assembly GCA_963277665.1. Taxonomy (NCBI): domain Eukaryota; kingdom Viridiplantae; phylum Streptophyta; class Magnoliopsida; order Santalales; family Viscaceae; genus Viscum; species Viscum album. The sequence continues at coordinate 868,533,178 of OY728120.1, forward strand.
TGCCACTATCCAGTTCATACCCATAATCATGTTGTGTAACACCCCATGATTTCACAGTGTGTTATTTCTTCAAAATAATTCAATAACTTGCACTACACGCAACACCAAGTTCAAAGGCACCATGACTTACCTAACAAGCCGTTAAAAATAGGTTATGAATAGTATTAACTAAATTCTAAACATTAGATAATCCTTATAATTTTAGAATCCATATTATGAGTTTCTTAGACATAATGTAAGAACAAATTCATTTTCAGTATTGCACTTTTACCAACTTTTAATAGTAATCCCTTTTTAAATCCAATATTTTAAACTTTTAAATATTAAATTTGACTAAATGGGGATTTCAAAATTTTATATGAAATATCCCAAGCTTCCACGGTACGATTTCCTTTGAATAATACAGTAGCGTGTGTTGTACGCAACTTCGAGTTCTAACACACACCACAACCAATCAAACTAGCCATTATGAATAGTAGTACCTACTTTTTGAAATTTTATAAATTTTATCTCTCAAAATGGACTTCATTTTTTGATTCAGAATATCAAATTTAGCCTAGGGTAAAATTTTGGTACTTTTCAGATAAGTTTTATATTTTGATGAATCGTGAAAATTACTAAATTCTAATTAAAAACAACTTTTTTAATAAAAATAATTAGTAGTGATAAATTATGAATTTGAGTGGTTTTAAAGGATATTTAGAATATATTTTTACCATTTAATAAAATGTTGTTCATTGGAAAAAAAATTCAAAATTAAACCGGATATAAACAGGTGTCAATCTTTTGATAGTTATTATCTCTCAAAAACACGCTTTTTTGTTTTATCAACGGGAATTAATTTTAAATAAATTTCATCCACTTCATTGTTTTGAATCTGAAAAAATGGATTCCATATTTTTAATCAGGATGTTCAAATTGTGTAAATAGGTAACTTTTATTCTTAGACATTTTGAATAATTACTTCAGTAAATATTTTATTTACCATGGTTAATGGGTAAATCCGGTAAATAAGGGTTAAAAATAATATTATAATAATAAAAATTACCCTAAAACGTGTCCTAACATTAGTTTTTGATACATGTCCGACCATGGTCATCTTTGGGTCGATTTTGGGACCCCATGGAGCCACTTGTAAGTGATAGGGACACTTTATTTTAATTAAGTTGAAATGAATACAAAAATGACACAATCATATATCTTTTAGAAAACCAATTTTTACATAGGGTTATATATGTTCTATTTTCGACTATAAAAATTAATTAGAAAGATAAAAAGATTTCCTAAATTATTATATTTTATTTATAATTTTTAGACATTAAATAATTTAATTTATTTATGACACAATGATGATAAATAAATTACCATAATACTGAAAAATTAAAATAATTCATATTATAAATACCCAAATAAATATAATTTTAGACTTTTTATGAATTAAACTTATTTTATAGGTTAATATGACATGTTATTATTTATTTAATTAACTTTTTTGTAAGTAATAATGCTGTTATGATTTTTACAAAAATCAACTGTTGAATAGTGTCAAAATTGACATATATTTTTTTTAAAACAAATATTATATTATTAATTGATATTAAATTCTTAAAAATCTAATGTTCGGAAAAGAGACTTATATCATGATAGGTGTATCATTAATGGACCACTTGGAGTCTCTTGGATGTATATAGTATGTTTATTAACTATATAATATAAAAATACAAAGTGACATGGTAAGTGTCAAACTAATTAACTAAGAGTTAATACTTAATGATAAGGTTAATATAGTAACCCAAACCTCTATAAATCCTATTGGTTGAGTGGTATTCGACCTATACCCACCTCAACCTTTAAATAATCCACTTTGGATCCATTAAAAGCCGAATATGAATTTATTATAAAATAATATTTCTAGCTTTTCCAAAGGTGCCCCTCACCCCTCTTATAAACGGGCACTCCCCCTTCTCACTAATTCGCACATTAAATATAAGGCCTCGGCCTTAAACCTTACTTAATATTGAATTAAATGAATAATTCACATTGAGGATCTTTTCAGGTTTAGAGTTGTAGAGAATTAGAACATAACTATTACATCTCAAAAGATTACAAAGCAGACACTTCTACTAAGTTTCCATAGAATTTAAAAAACTCTTAAAAAGAAACATGTCTAGTTCCTTGTTTTAGATAAAATTACATTCCCTTGATCCCAACCTTGACCCTATTCCATATTATGTCCTGTGAAAAACATTTCAAAAAATCATGGGGTGAGCATAAAAAGCTCAGTAAGGGATACACAAAGAATGAAAACTGTTAGTTTTTCAAACATTTTGTAAACCATGTATACTTTATCAAAGTAATACCTTCACCTTCATGAAGTAGAAAAAACTCTTCACTGAATAAAAAATCATTACATAACATTTTGTAACCAATGGAATACCATAAAACCCATATGAATAACACATAACATATATAAAGGTAACATGGGACATAAACATACTTAAGTGGAATAACCATTCGGTCGACTTCTACACATTTCACTTAATAGAATAGCCATACGACCAACTTCCATACATACTTAATGGAATAGCCATACGGCCGACTTCCATAACCAATGCATTGGAGGTTATAACGTTACCACCCATCCTGGTATTCACGGCACCACCTTTCATATGGTTTATCATGTAACCACCCGTCAAATAACCAAGTACCATTATAAAAAATCAGAAGACATAAAACAAATATAATGGAAAGAATAAATTTCCACACATTGATCACAATATATCACTCAAATATATTGACATAAAAAATCCATTATAAAAACCATTTTCAGTACCAAAATACATAAAAGAGTATATGGTATTTATTTCATTTTAAAAAACATCACGGCTTGCTGAGGAAGCCAAAGACCAAATAATACTCGCGGCAACGGAAAAGGTTGTTGTCACTGCGTATGTTAAAAGAAACATTCCTTTTTTTAGTTTTGTAAACCGCTTCGTAGAAAAAGATTCCTTTTGTATAAAAGTAAAAGTCAATGGGTTTTATACAACGTATAAAAGAAATTTGTGTATAAAACGAAATATGCCTCAATGAAAGGAGATTGAGACGAAGTCCCTTACAAATATAATTTTTTTAATTAAAATAGAACTATAACGTGTCTTCACTATATGTAAACATAAATAAAGTATAAATACAAGATAGGACATAATAATATAATGACATAATTTTTAAAATGGGAGATTAACCCAAAGAATGGAAATTGGGTTAAGAAGTTCCCTTACCTCAGGTCCGACTTGACTCGATCGTTCTTTAACGTCCTGAATAATAAAAATGAGTTAATTTATATTTTATTAAGAACCTTTTCAAGTTCATTATTCCTTTTATATCACTTATTTCCATGTTATAAACATTATGTTACCATTTAAGTTAATAATGTTTGTTTTGTTGATATTTGGTTCTTAAGTCGAAAGTTGACTTCATACAATTACATGTTGTTCGTGTGGTCAAAGGTTCTTTATATCCAGAATGACATTCCTGATTTGGATAGAATATATATGATATATATCCATCATATACATGTATTTATAATATTACATAATCATTTAGAGGTAAGAAATGAAATGCACCGTTCATGGAGACGGTAAGCCGTACGTACGCATGAACGCGACTTTCATTTCTTTGTCATATTAATGGAAATAAAACTAAATGAGAGGTATGTATATTTTAATTACAGAATTATATTCATAATTTATATGTATCATTGATTATATATATCCATTATATACATGTACTTTTAATAGTAAATTACATTTGTGGATAAGAAATGAAATGCACCGTTCATGGAGACGGTAAGCCGTACGTACGCATGAACGCTACTTTCATTTATATCTCATACTTTAATGGAAATAAATAATAAATATATAGTGGTATATTATAATTCCAGTATAACATCATATATAATAACTTTAAATCCATCCTTTATACGTCCCACATATGGAAATAACGAATCAAATCACTTTGAGGGGGCGGTAGTCCGCACTTCCTTAAATGAAGATATCGTGTTTACCTATAATGGAAACCATAAAGGTATGCCCAAAATGAAAAATAAAGATGATTAAGGAAAATATAAACATATTATATATCATATATAAATATAGTGTTATCTTAATGGCCACCTTTGAAGGTGTTAAAAGAATTTTGAACAATCATCGTTTCGGGAGGCAGAAATTCGCCATCCACAGAAACAGAATGTTCATTAACCATTAGATGTAGGTGTGTGTAAGTGTAGCTCGAATATTTCTTATAAAAAAAACCTAGTATATTTAGGATACTGGAGTTTTCACAAAAGAAAAGAATAAAAAGAGTTTACGGGGTTGGAGAAGAAAAATAAAACAAAAGGACTTAAAAGAAGACATTACCTTAAAATTGGGTAACTCTCTTTGGTTTGAGCTCAAAGTCTTCCTTGGGAAGACTTCTGCCCAACGTGAGGCATAAAGGAGTAATAGAGGGAAGTGGAGAGACAAAATGGGCAGAAGTTGGCCGATCCAAATGCTTTGGAAGTGTGGGTAAGGTGGTAGAGGTGGGGGCCTTTTATAAGAGGAGAGGAGGGGCACTCTTGGAAGGTAAAGAAAAATCACTTTATTTTAAAATGGTATTCGTATTTAAGATGTCCCACATTGATATAATTTGAGGATAAGGTGATAAGGGTTCTAAATCCACACATACAATAGGTTTTGGACATGATTAGGTCATATCTTTTACATTATCATTTCATTTTATTTAAATCCTTTATTAATGAGGTAATTGATGCATCATCATGATGTCATAAATAATTTAATTTATTTAAATTATAAAAATTATAAAAAAACTATCATGATGTAAGAAATATTTTTATCTTTAAAATGACTATTTATAATCAAAAATCTTACATGTATGACCCCATGTAAAAATTGTTTTAGTAAAACATCTAATGTTTGTGTTATTTTAACTTTAACATTAAATAAAAAGATATTTCTGTCATTTCTCAACCAAAGTGGCTCCATGGGGTCCCCAAGTTGACCCATTGATTTTCATGGTCGGCCATGACACATCAAATAATGGTAGGACATGATTCTATGTATTTTAATTTTATTATAATATCATTTTTGCCTTAAATTGCACTAATTACCTCTAATCGCGATTAAAAAATTAATAAGTTACTATTCACCAAAAAATTATTTTAATCTCATTGAACCACATTTTTCTTTTTAATGACAACCATGTATGTAGTATTTTTTAATTTCAAAACATAGAGGTGGTAAAATTTCATTTAAACGAAAAACTAGTTTTTTAAGTACCACTTAGTGGTTTCACTATTCATAAAAAATTGAAGTTTTTCAGAAAAATACCAAAACTTCACCCTTAGCTATATTTGATATTCCAAATTAAAAAATGAATTTCATTTTACAAAATTCAAAACATATAAGTTGCATTTATTAATTTAATAATTAATTCCCTCTGTCAGAGCAAATAGCGTGTTTTTATTAAACAATAAGTATCAAAAGATTGACACTAGTTTAAGTCCAATTTCAAAGTGAAATTGATTCCAATGACCAACATTGTATTAAATGGTAAAAATATTTTCTAATTTCACTTTAAAACCAATTCAAAAGATAATATAATAATATAAATAAATTAGTTTAAAAAGAGGTTTTGAATTAAAATACAACATTTTACACTTTTCATTAAAAAATGAACTTTATCAGAAAGATACCAAAAATTTAGACAAAGTATATTTTGATGTCCCAATTCTAAATAAGAGTTATATTTGGTCCAATATAATTTATAATATTGATCAAAACTATATTTAATTAAGGTTCTCCGTCAAAAGGTGATAAGTGAACCCTTAGTAAAAATTAGGGTATAAATGCCTAAAATTGAAATCTTTCCGTATTTTAAGCCTCTATCTTTTATTGGAAAATGTAAAAACATTTAAAAACATATATAATAATATTTTAGTTATTTCTATCCATTCCCTCCAATACAATGGCTACATGTTAACTACCATTTAATATAATATTTTTATATTACTAGTGTGCAACGTAAGTTTTCAAAGGAACTCATCATTGCGTATCGGGTACTTTATCAAACATAGAAACCCATTTAAAGTAAAATTAATATTTAATTAGTAAATATTAATAAATATTAAAATGTTTTATTCATTATTTACTTGGGATGTTACATACTTCCCCCCTTTTGGGAATTGCGTCCCCGTAATTTTATTCACTTATCAAAATAAGTGGGGGTATTTATCCCTCATAGAATTTTCATATTCCCACGTTGCCTCTTCAACCATATGGTTTTTCCAAAAAAACCATTAACTGGTGGATTACCTTATTTCGCAACACTTTCTTCCTTCGATCAAGAATCTGGACTGGTTTTTCTTTATAAGATAGGTTCTCCTCCAGCTGAACTACCTCTGGACTCAAAACATGAGATGGATCTGGCATATACTTCCTCAGCATCGAAACATGAAAAACATTCTGTACCTGAGATAAAATCGGAGGTAAATCCACTCTGTATGCAACAGATCCAAATCTCTCCATAATTTCATATGGCCCAATGAACCTCAGACTCATCTTTCCTTTCTTACCAAATCGCATCACACTTTTCCATGGAGAAACCTTGAGAAAAACATGATCACCTACCTCGAAAGATAGATCTTTCCTCTGGTTATCCGCATAACTCTTCTGCCTGCTTTGAGCTGTTCTCATGTGTTTCTAAATCAACTGAACTTTTTCTGCCATCTCTTCTACCAATTCTGGTCCCATGAGCTTCCTTTCACCCACTTCATCCCAAAATGCTGGAGTTCGACACTGCTTCCCATATAATGCCTCAAATGGTGCCATCTGTATACTGGAATGAAAACTGTTATTATAAGAAAACTCAAACAAAAAAATATGTTGTTCCCAACATTCCTGATAATCCATTGAACAAGCTCGTAGCATATCCTCCAAGGCCGGAATTGTTCGTTCTGACTGCCCATCTAATTGAGGATGAAAAGATGTACTAAAATTTAATTCAGTACCCAACGACTTCTGAAGGTCTTTCCAAAAGTTAGAAGTAAACCTGGGATTACAGTCGGACACAATGGAGAGACGAAATCCATGTAACCTGACTATCTCTTTAAGATACAAATGGGATAGTTGATATAGGGAAAAAGTATCTCGTATAGCAAGGAAATGCGCAGATTTAGTCAAGTGATCAATAATAACCCATATTGCGTTATTACCTCTAGATGTCTTCGGTAATCCCACAACAAAATCCATGGATATATTTTCCCATTTCCACTTTGGAACTGGTAAAGTCTGAAGCATCCCTTTTGGTAACTGCCGCTCAGCTTTAACCTGCTGACAAGTCAAACACATCACAGTAAAATCAGCAATATCCCTTTTCATTCCATCCCACCAGTAATACTCCCGCAAATCTCTGTACATCTTAGTACTGCCAGGATGAACTGAAAACGGGGAACTATGAGCCTCACATAACAACTCTTTCTTCAACTGTGAATCACAAGGCACACACAATCTCTTCCAAAATCTCAAAACACAATCACTATCAATGTTTAATTCATGAAACTTACCTTTCTATATCAGCTCTACCTTTTTCTGCAACTCACTATCTTGGTTCTGTGCTTGCTTGATTCTGTCTGATAGAGAAGATCTCACTGATACCTGAAACAAAACCGAAGGACATCCTGCACCAACAACTTCTATGCCAAAGTTCATCAAATCAAAAACCAACGGATATCATTCCAAAAGTAGCATGGTTAATGAAGCATTACTTTTTCGACTTAAAGCATCATCCACTTTATTTGCTTTTCCCGTATGGTAGTGAATTGTACAATCATAATCCTTGATTATTTCTAGCCAACTCCTCTGTCACATGTTCAATTCATTTTGAGTGAATATATACTTTAAACTTTTGTGATCAGTATATATTTCACACTTTACTCCATACAAATGATGCCTCCAAATTTTTAAAGCAAAAAGAACAGCAGCTAATTCCAAATCATGTGTAGGGTAATTTACCTCATGAGTTTTCAACTTACGTGAAGAATATGCAATTACATGATCATTATGCATAAGGAAACATCCAAGTCCCTTAAACGAAGAATCACTATATATAACAAACTCACCATTCCTGGAAGGAAGTGCCAAAACAGGAGCATTCACCAATCTTATTTTGAACTCCTGAAAGAAATCATCACATTCTTTTGTCCAGATAAACTTCATACCCTTCCTAGTTATCTTAGTCATTGGACTAGATAACCGTGAAAAATTTTCAACAAACCTTCGGTAGTAACCTGCCAAACCAAGAAAACTATGGATCTCGGTTACATTTGTATGTCTTGGCCATTCTTCAACAACTTTTGTTTTAGCAGGATCAACAGTTATGCCATCTTTTGAAACAATGTAACCCAGGAAAAAAAATTTTGTAAGAAAAACTCACACTTGATGAATTTCCCATATAGTTTTATTTCTTTTAAGGATTGCAAGATAACCCTTAAATGACATTCATGCTCCACTTTACTTTTAAAAAACACCAAAATTTCATCAATAACACAACCACCATTTATCTCCTGATTCAACTGAGCCATCACTGTAGTAAACTGCTCAATTCTGATTCTTACCATCTCAGTATGCTGATTTGGAAGTACATTTCCCTCAGTATGCCTTCCCAAAAAATATTCTCTGTTTACTCTACGAAAAACCATTCTTAAAACTGAAATACCTTAGGTGAAGCAACATGGTAATCTGTAAATTCTATATCATTTCAGTCATACCATAAATTAATTTATAATTTAACAATTTTCTAACTCTTAAAGTTGTCTAAACCGACCTCTGATGCCAACTATAAGTCCCCGGCCTTTAACCATACTTAATATTGAATCAAATGAATAATTCACATTGAGGATCTTTTCAGGTTTAGAGTTTTAGAGAATTAGAACATAACTATTACATCTCAAAATATTACAATGCAGGCACTTCTACTAAGTTTCCATAGAATAAAAAACCCCTTAAAGAGAAACATGTCTAGTTCCATGTTTTAGATAGCATGACTTTCAATTAATCCCATCCTTTACCCAATTCCACATTAATTCCTGTGAAAAAAATTTCAAAAAAACATGGGGTGAGCATAAAAATATCAGTAAGGGATACACAAATAATGAAAACTGTTAGTTTTTCAAACATCAAGTAAACCATGTATACTTTATCAAAGTAATACCATCACCTTCATGAAGTAGTAAAAAATCTTCACTGAATAAAATATCATTACTTACCTTTTTGTAACCAAAGGATTACCATAAAACCCATATGAAGAACATATAACATATATAAAGGTAACTTGGGACATAAACATACTTAAGTGGAATAACCATACGGTCAACTTCCACACATATCACTTAATGTAATAGCCATGCGGCCAACTTCCATACATACTTAATGGAATAGCCATACGGACGACTTCCATACCTAATGCATTAGAGGTTATAACGTAACCACCTGTCCTGCTATTCACGACACCACCCGTTATATGGTTTATCACGTAACCACCCGTCAAATGTCCATGTACCATTATTAAAAATCATAAGATATAAAACAAATATAATGGAAGTAAAACATTTCCACACTTTGATCACAATATATCACTCAAATATATTGACATAACAAATCCATTATAAAATCCATTTTCCTTACCAAAATACATAAAAGAGTATATGGAATTTATTTCATTTTAAAAAACATCACGGCTTGTTGAGGAAGCCAAAGACCAAATAATACTCGTAGCGGCGGAAGAGGTCGTTTTCACCGCGTACGTTAAAAGAATCATTCCTTTTTGTCGTTTTGTAAAATTCTTCGTAGAAAAAGATTCCTTTTGTATAAAAGTTAAAGTCAATGGGGTTTATACACCGTATAAAATAAAGTTGTGTATAAAACGAAATATGCCTCAATGAAAGGAGATTGAGACGAAGTCCCTTACAAATATCAATTTTTTAAATAAAATAGATCTATAATGTGTATTCACTATATTTACACATAAAGAATGTATAAATACAAGATAGGACATAACAATATCATAAAATAATTTTTAAAATAGGAGATTAACCCAAAGAATGGAAATTGGGTTAAGAAGTTCCCTTACCTCAGGTCCGACTTGACTCGATCTTTTTTTAACGTCCTGAATAATAAACTTGAGTTAATTTCTATTTTCTTAAGAACCTTTTTCACGTTCATTATTCCTTTTATATCACTTATTTCCATGTTATAAACATTATGTAACCATTTAAGTTAATAATGTTTGTTTTGTCGATATTTGGTTCTTAAGTCGAAAGTGGACTTCTTACAATTACATGTTGTTCATGTGGTAAAAGGTTCATTATATCCAGAATGACATTCCTGATTTGGATAGCAGATATATAAAATATATCCAGCATTTATATGTATTTATAATATTACATAATCATTTAGAGGTATGAAATTAAATGCACCGTTCATGGAGACGGTAAGCCGTACGTACGCATGAACGCTACTTTCATTTCTTTGTCATATTAATGGAATTAAAACTAAATGACAGGTACGTATATTTTAATTATAGAATTATATTCATCATTTAGATGAATCATTAATCATATATATCCATTATATTCATGTACTTTTAATAGTACATTACGTTTGGGGATAAGAAATGAAATGCACCGTTAATGGAGACAGTAAGTCGTACGTACGCATGAATGCTACTTTCATTTCAATCTCATACTTTAATGGAATGAAATAATAATTATATATAAGTATATTAAAATTCCAGTATAACATCATATATTATAACTTTAAATACATCCTTTATACATTCCACATATGGCATTAACGAATCAAATCACTTTGAGGGGGTGGTAGTCCGCACTTCCTTTAAAGAAGATATCGCGTTTACCCATAATGGAAACCATAAAGGTATGCCCAAAATGAAAAATAAAGAATCTTAATGAAAACATAAACATATTATATATCATATATAAATATAGTTTCATCTTAAAGGCCACCTTTGAAGGTGTTAAAAGTATGTTGAACAATCATCGTTTTGGGAGGCAGAAATTCACTATCCACAGAAACAGTATGTTCTTTAACAATTAGATGTTGGTGTGTGTAAGTGGAGCTCTAATATTTCTTATAAAAACATCCTAGTATATTTATGATACTGTAGTTGTTACAAAATAAAATAATAAAAAGAGTTTAGCGGGTTGGAGAAGCAAAATAAAACAAAAGGACTCAAAAGAAGACATTACCTTAAAATCGGGTAACTCCATTTGGTTTGAGCTCAAAGGCTTCCATGAAAAGACTTATGCCCAATGTGAGTCTTAAAGGAGTAATCGAGGGAAGTGTATAGACAAAATGGGAAGATGTTGGCCGAGCCAAAGGCTTTGGAAGTGTGGGTATGGTGGTAGAGGTGGGGGCCTTTTATAAGAGGAGAGGAGGGGCACTCTTGGAAGGTAAAGAAAAGTCACTTTATTTTAAAATGGTATTATGATTTATGAGGTCCCACAATGATATAATTCAAGGATAAGGTGATAAGGGTTAAAAATCCAGACATCCAATAGGTTTTGGACATGTGTAGGTCATAGATTTTACATTATCATTTCATTTTATTTAAATCCTTTATTAATGAGGTAATCACTGCATCATCATGATGTCATAAATAATTTAATTTATTTAAAGTCTAAAAATTATAAAAAAAATTATCATGATGTAGGAAATCTTTTCATCTTTCTAATGACTATTTATAATCAAAAATCTGACTTGTATAACCCCATGTAAAAATTGTTTTAGTAAAACATTTCATGTTTGTGTAATTTTTTCTTTAACATTAAATAAAAAGTTATTTATGTCATTTCCCAACCAAAGTGGCTCCATGGGGTCCCCAAGTTGAGCCATGGCTTGTCTTGGTCGGACATGACACATCCAATAAGGGTAGGACATGTGTCTAGGTATTTTCATTTTATTATAATATCATTTTTGCCTTAAATTGCACTAATTACCTCTAATCGCGATAAAAAACTTAATAAGTTACTATTCACAAAAAAAATTTATTTTAATCTAATTGAACAAAATTTTACTTCTTAATGACAACCATATATGTCGGATTTTTGAAGTTCAAAATACAAAGGTGGTAAAATTTGATTTAAATGAAAAATCAGTTTTTTAAGTACCACTTAGTAGTTTCACTATTCATCAAAAATTGATGTTTTTCCGAAAAATACCAAAACATCACCCTAGGCTATATTTGATATTCCGAATTCAAAAATGAAGTCAATTTTACAAAATTAAAAACATATAAGTTGCATTAATTAATTTAATAATTAATTCCCGCCGTCAGAGCAAATAGCGTGTTTTTATGAAACAATAAGTATCAAAAGATTGACACTAGTTTAAATCCAATTTCAAAGTGAAATTGATTCCAATGAACACCATTGGATTAAATGGTAAAAATATTTTCTAGTTTCACTTTAAAACCAATTAAAAAGTTAATCTAATCTTATAAATAAATTAGTTTAAAAAGAGGTTTTGAATTAAAATACAACATTTTACACTATTCATTAAAAAAAATGAGCTTTATCGGAAAGATACCAAAAATTGACACAAATTAATTTTTTATTTCCCGATTCTAAAGAAGAGTTATATTTGGTCCAATAGAATTTATAATATTGATCACAACTATATTTAATGACGGTTCACCGTCAAAAGGTGATAAGTGAACCCTTAGTGAAAATTAGGGTATAAATGCCTAAAATTCAATTCTTTCCATATTTTAAGCCTTTATCTTTTATTGGATAAATAAAAAAACATTTAAAACATATATAATCATATTTTAGTTATTTCTATCCATTCCACCCAATACAACTGTTACATGTTAACTACCATTTAAAATAATATTATTATATTACTAGTGTGCAACTTAAGTTTTCAAAGGAACTCATCGTTGTGTATCGGGTACGCTATCGAACATAGAAACCCATGTAAAGTAAAATTAATATTTAATTCGTAAATATTAATAAATACGAAAATGTTTTATTCATTATTTACCTGGGATGTTACATTAAAAGCCTTTTGATTCGGCAAAACCCTTCCCAAATACTCTATACATGTCCCTCAATACAGCCTAGAGGCCTAAGTTTGATCAGAAACCTAGCCTAAGGAGCCCTTTTGATCAAATCAAAAGGAAGAAACTGAAGAAGAGGTAATGTTTTCACCACCCTTTTTCAAATTCGTTTCTTCTTCTACATCTTATTTCATTTTTATTACCATTCTAAAATAATGAATCCAGTATCTCCTATATACTATAACATTATTATAAATATGGTACAACCATATTCCGTATTCTATCCATCCTTTGAATGACATGTCACCATACGTTCGTACGTACGGCTTACCGTCTCCACTTCATGGTGTAATTGTTATTCAATATATTGTTATTTGGATGGGTATAATAATGGTTTATAATTCATGTAAATAATAAATATAACATGATAATGATTATTTGTATATGATATACAATCCAATTATATATTATTTTAATATCAAAAGAATGATATTGTCGCTCGTGCGTGCGTACGGACTACAGTATCCATGAACGTGATGAGATTCATTCTCCATCATATCCATTCAATTATAATTATCATTTTATTTTTTAAAAATAATTTTTAAGGACTTAATATCATTCTTGATATGAATAATATACAACCTATCCATGACAACCACGACTTACATAACAAAAAATATAAAAAAACGAGTAAGTCAACACCCGGATCAACGATAATAATAAGATATTGTTAACAAAGAAATGTTAAAAGATCATATGATTCTTTTATAATTTAAAAACAATTATTTCACCATTATACAGGAGGTTATCCTACCCCCATACAAGGAAAAGTACAAGGTAAGGGGTTTCTTATCTCACTTTTAATTCTGTGAGATTTCCATTGTTCACCACTTATTTATTGCATGTGGTGTGTGTACTACCAATGATTGTATTCATTGTGTTATATACTTTAATTTATGGGAATTTACATCATCATTGTATGATCCCTCTTTCATGGGTTCATTGTTCATAAGTTACCAATTGTATAAGGGAATTTGAAATTTCAATTTCCACTCATTCGGCTTTACGCATTCTTCATTGATTATTTAACTCCAAGATTATGTGTGGAATCACTATTTCTTTGATTATGTCATAATTTCCACTCCCCGTTCTATGGGTATACTTTTTATACACATAATCACTCCATTGATAAATTCTCAATTTATCGGTATGAACTTGATAAGAGTAATTTTTACTCAATCTCGATTTTTTGAGATAAACATCCAATTCATTGGTGTTGTTTTTACTAGAATATGTGTGACTTTCCATTGATTGTTTTACACTGAATATCCAATCATATTTAGTGTATTTATATTTGTCACACATAATTATGTCATTGATTTATCCCTAACCTAAGGATATAGTCATTATGAGAGATTTCATCTCAATTTAAATTCCATTGAGACTTCTTTGTTGTTATACACCAAATCACTTTTATGTGGTGTATATAATGTACTTTGACATAGTATATCATGAATCCCTTTATTCTCATGATATTAAGAAGTTTTCATTACCTCAATTATTTGTATTCAAGTGTCTTTCTTTGGGATAGAAACTCTAAATAAAATACCATTTTTAATGTTTTAAAGACTAATTCTTCTAAATCTTTCTCATTAATGTCCATGTTTTAAAAATGGTTTTAACGATTTATTTATATGGACATTAATGTTTTAAAATTAAAACCCGATTTAAAATTTTCAAATTTATATGGGACACTTTAAATCAAAAATTCTATTTTTAAATGGCTTCTTGACAAATAGTGTGACTTTGAAATGATTTCAAGAAAAGGGAGATATTTCTCTCAAATAGTTTTGATGATTATTTTCATCTATGTAAATATCCTTCATTATTATCGATTAAGGTTAATATGATACAATACAGTCTTCCATATTGTATCGAATGAGTTATGTTTGACTGTGGATGTGCTATTCTTATACCATTCGTGGTTTGCGGATAAATTATTGACATTTCGTATGCTAGTTTTAATATGAATGTTTATGTTATGTTTAATACTTTTCATACGATGAATGAATTGGACTTTGTAAGTTACGGGTGGATCCCGTTATAGCTCCTCGATGCATCACTAGGTATCATGAGACAATCTAGTGTCTTGGCACAAGGCCTTGACAAAATCATATTTGTAGACTTGGCATGAGGCCTTGGATATGTGGTTATGATAATCTGGCATTATGCATTCCATCATTATGAAAGAGGTTATTGATATTGCATGTGATTATTTGATTAGTATAATATTCATGTGAATAAGTAAATGGAATTATTTCATTTATTTTTTCCATACTATTTTGAAGTTCATGTATAAAAGGCTTTTTTTTAGTTCTACATTGCATTAAATGTTTATTCTTATTTATGAATGTTTCCGCTATATTGTTATCCTTATTGGGCGTTTGAGCTCACCCCTTTGCTATGTTTTATATTTCCCAGGATGTGAAGATGTAAATTATGAATGACCTACATGGATAGTATGAGGGGATAAGAGTTTGGAATATGAGTACAATATGTTGTTGTAGCTTTTCACTTATTGATGTAATGTAAATTTTATGAATATATCTAGTGTTTCTAAGGCTACTAAACTAATCGGTCATTCAAGATTTGATCTTTCTCATGATCATGCCAATGTTATGTTATAATGCACCATCTCTGGGTAACTGGGGTCGGGGAATTACATGTTGAATCCCGTCATATCAAGGAAATAGATATCCCAATGGAAATTATACTCTCTGATTTCTAGTGACCATCCATTACATAAACCGATATCCCTAGTCCATGTTCCCAATGGTGTATTTATATTCATCATCCTGCTTATAGACTCCACCTCCATGTTTAATCTGTTAACATGATTTGTAGATAAAAAGTACTGAGACGCACCAATATCAAACAAGGAAGAAGAAAAAGTATAAGAAAATATAATAGTACCTCTCACTATTGATGGACCATCCTCACTCTCCAAAAGTATAGTCTACACTGCATGTAACTGTTCTTCCCCTCTTCCCAATGGTGTCGTTTGAATCCCCTGAGTAGCACCACTAGGTTGATATGAGCTCTCATTCCCTAATGCACCATGAACACTGCATCTACCACCTCTTCGAGTAAAACTATATATGCGAGACCTATATGATGTAGAAGACCCCCTTCCCACACTCTAACTCTAAGAAGATACTCCCTCAGCACCAGCATGCTACCACTTTCTGTATAACCTCTATAGATGTCCCATCATTCCACCAAACTAGCACTCCACTGGTGGTTAAGGACAATGTGTTTTATAATGACCCTTCCTACCACACTGGTGCCTAAGCACATGAGAAAGATCTGATGTAATTCTTCCTCTTGAGTGTCCACCTTACGTTCCACTGTCCTTACTAATAATATCTTGATGGTGTATCCTTCTATTGGAAGGCATAATCCCTGATCATCCAACTACCAGCCTAGTACTGGAATCCTCCTCTAGGTTCCCCCATGAAATGAGATCCTGATTAACCACGTTGGATAATTTCTTCAGCCTAATGATATTCACCTGGGACTTAATTTCACACTTATTTTTGTCCTGAAATAATTTTACTAAATATTCATCATCCACTACCAAAGATAGAGAAAAACACTATAAATCATTGAAATGTTCTTGTACTCCCTTATGGACATGATTTCTTGTTTCACATGTATAAAATTTGTAGCCATATCTTGCCACATCATGGCTGGATAGAATTGTTCCACTAACTTCTCGAAAACAATTCATTACCTAACATATAATTATTCTATTCAGGCCGTACCTAAATGTCCCACAAGCCTTTCACTGAACCTCATAGGATATAAGAATACAACACGACCCTCCTCTCAGTCAGAGTCTGCAAATGGTCATCTACCATCTCTATGGATTCTATTCATAATTCAGCTCCCTCAGGTCCACCCTCCCCAGTAAATGTAGGAGTGTGATGCAGCTGAAAATCCCTTGTCAATGCATGCATGCTTTTTTTAACCCACCCTGGGTCTGTCTAAATGAATTTCATGATACGAGTAATGTTCTCTCAGAAATTTTCTCATTCTTCCTCATATTGCACCAATGTTGCCTCAATCTCCCTCTCTAAAAGTTCTTTCTGGGATATACCCCTTGGTCTCTCCCTCAACTAGCGTCGTGGATGCATATTTCTACAATTACAAACACATGTCCTGGGTCTTATAACAGAACTTTATAACATTAACATAAGATGAAACACTAACAAAACAAGTTTCAACATATCCTTTCCCCCTACTTCTCACCACACGGTAAACAATGAGGGCTTTTCACTACACTTAACCATCCTACACCTAGGTCTTGGTTAATAAGGTCATATTCATTCAAATTAATTAATTCATCAATTAATTAATCACATTATTTGAAATTAATTATTTAAACAATTTATTAACTAAATATTCCCATTTCATTATTAGAGTTTCTCATTAGACACCCATTTATTCTCATCTTTTATCATTGTTCCAATCTCACCTCAAGGAAAATAGTTCATGATCAACAACATACCCATAACCCATTTTTCTATGAGTTCCTAGAATGATGAATGTCACAACAACCCTGAGTGCCTAGAATGATGAATGCAGACTCAACTATTATGCCTCTTTAGTCCACAAATCAAAATTCGACAATTTTCAAAATAAATATCTTGTCACGGCACTAGTGCATCACCCAAGGTGAAATAATATACAACTATAACCAAAAACAAAATCCAAACAATCCATTTCTAAGTACTCGAATTTTCCCTCGAACATGGGGTTTCAACTCCCATGCATGAGCTCATTTCCAAGCCTCTACTCTTCCTAGTATCATGTCTACCTGTTCTCATATCTGTAAGAAAAAATTTGAATAATGAAAAGAAAAATACTCTGATTGCACTTTGTGACATCCCGACCTAGGAGCTACTGAACAATTCTCTGACTCGGTTGGCCACATGCCCTCAAGCATGCCTCCCCATATTCCATAGGGTACCAACTAGCAGTGAGGGTTAAGTAATTTAGTCTTGGGGAGGCTATACCCTCTATTATCTGAATAAAACACTTGAGGAAGGATATAAAAAATAACCATGTGTGGAGGCATATATAAATTATCAGAACAATACCATAACAAATGATAGTCAAAACAGAAAATACAATACTCAACAAGAAATGTAGAGCATGATATGACAATCCATGCTCCAAGTGTCTGAAATGAAACAGAAAGTAAAGACCCAATAATTCAAAATGGGTCTCTAACCTTATCCATTTCCTTCTCCCTTACGCCAATACCAAAAAACCACCTATTATTGGGCCTTTCCCTTATCATGTCCCGCAATTAGAAAGTCTACATGGGGTCTGATTAGGAGGCCTAAATAGGGTGTGAGTAAAACATAGTAGTCCACCACCAACGGTGTCAAAAATCACTCCAGTCAAAATATAGTGCAAGAAATTTAATAAATCAATAAATACAATTAATCATTTAAATAATTATCACCTTGTAATTTAATTATTAATCATCACATTAGGCCATGTTCAATTAATGTTTCCCATTTAAATCAACATTCACTATCATTTATGATTTGGTGTAGGTAGTCATTCTAAGAACCCCAAATATCATTTAAATCCTCAATTATTACTATCATTAATCATTTGGTGTTGGAAATCAGGCCTAGAAGCACCCATCTCATTACTATAGATCAACATTCCTAGCACTCCAACTCTCATTCGGTGTAGTTCATTATTCCTAGGACCCAATAATCTCAATATTGGAAACCTATTGGGGAGGAACTCCATGTCCAAGTCCCAAATTCTAATAGTTATACTACCCCATGCCTTTCACCACTAAATCACATCCATCTAATAATTCTTTAATTCATAAGAGGTTTCCACATTATTCATTTACAAATCCAATGATTAGTTTAACATTTGAATGGGTAGTAGTTAATTCAATAATTAAATAATCATATACACAATTAATTAATTCATAAATTTATTATTAAATAAACACAATTATCTTTCTATAATTCATTCATGACAATTAATTATCCAAAAAAATCCTATAAGTCATAATTAATTATAACAATTAATTATCTTTGACAACTTCACGACACATATTTAATTCTCCCAATTAATTATATTTGGTCAAATTCATGGAACATAATTAATTCTTATAATTAATTATCATATATAGTCAAATACAAATACAATATCAAATATAAATTAGTATATCTCAATTACAATATCAAATATCCAAAATATTAATTTGGGAACCCCCCATCATTTGTTCTGTGAATCAATTTTTAATTAAATTACGATGGAAATTCACAAGTCTATCCATAATTCTAATTACAACAATTAAGGGATTCAATTATCAAGGTAATACATGAATCCTCATAAAAAATAAACAAATCATAAATCATGACTATGTTAGTTCTATTAGACCACCTACATCCATTTATTTCTGGAAGTTAGCCCAACATAAATTCCCATAATCTGAGTGGCACTAAGTTGTCGATCAAGATTCATATCTAAATCCCTAAACCAAAATTAAGACCAAAGGAATCAAGAAAATTAAAATATAGATCTAGATCAATAATAATAGATCTAGATCTCAACTTATAGGTTTAAATCCATGGAAACAGTTAAGATCTCCCATGTAATGATCAAGGAAATATATAGGAATGAACGGGAGGAGCATCAGAATGAAATCCACTTACCGGGAGCATACCAGATCTGCAATTTGGGCTTTCAATCTTAATGAATGGTGATTGGATCGCCTTTGAATATCTCTGTATGTTTTTGGGAACATCGAGAATTTTTAAAACCCTAGCCAATGCCAAAAAATGGGAGTCCTGTGGGGTTTGGGTGGTTTTAAAAAGGATTTTAGAAATTTAAATCTCATGCGCACGGTTTCCTGGGCAGAGGATCATGGTTAAGGAAGACAGTGTGCCAACCATGCAGACTCCACTTCCCATTATTTCCTAGCTTTCATGGTTTGGTCATACGGTTTTTGAAACCATGCAGACTCCTCAATCTAGTTTCCAACACTTGGCGCGGTTTGGTAGCCTAGTTTGTCAAACCATGTGAAACCCATGAACAACCCACTGTCCTTTTGTTTTCCTTAAAAGTTCACCCAAACACATCCCAAGACACTACTCCATGTTAAATGTACATAAAAACATCAAAACGTACCTGAAAATATTCCCGATATGACTCCAGAAAATGTTAGGATCTTACAAAATGTTTATAAGCTTTTAGAGTTGTTTTTAAATAAATGGATTCATAAAATGTTTTATGTTTTAATAGGTGATTTTTAAGGAAAGGGTTTTCCCTTTAAAAACACCAAGTGGTGTTTGAAAATCCTCTTCCATATTAGATAAAATCCATTGATATTTTTTATGCTTTACTTGGGATAAGATCCAAAGACACCATTCTTATTATTACATTGAATGGTTCATTTCTAACATGAAAATTTGTTTATGAAGCCTATTTCTCTTATAAAAGTTATCAATAGATGAAACCAACTTCTTTTAATGGGGAATACTATGATAAAATTATTCCTATACTTGTCTGATTTCTATAGGTTATGATATTATGAAATGTTTCTAATACCCATTTCATTTCATGGATAATGATATGATCAATTTTTATGATATTGGTACCCACATAATTATGGTTTTCATTATGTTATGTGTGAAACCTATATCCCCCGCCAATGTATTGGGTAATGATAAATGTCTGATGATATCCTAGGGTACACATGTTTTCAGATTAAGAGGTCACCCCATTCCCATAGAAAGAGGGTACAAAATAGTTTTACCCAAGACCTTAATAAGAGGGTATATGGGATGTCATCCCAAGCCTTGAAAAATTGGGTACATGGGAGGTCATCCCTATCCCGATGCTGGTACATATGGGAGTAGTCAAAGCATGGCATGTTATAAATGTCTTGGTAGGTATCCTTGAAATAATATTATCTATTCATATGTGGATAACATGAATCTTTATCTTATGAAAATATTTTTCTATGATGGTTCATTCCCTTTGATTATATTTTTATTCATGTCTTAGTAACATCCAAACATAATTCCATAACGTGGTATTATGAATCATTTATATGCATAATATGGTTTTCATGTGTTATTATCATGTTTTTATAACCTTATGTCCATGTTATGATTTTTTATATCTTTTATTTACCCTCAATGGCCATCTAATCTTACCCTTTTTTATGTTTCATTTCCCTAGGTTATTATGAAATGTTTTAAGTAGGAATAATAAATGGGATGATTGTTAGGGGATGAATTTAAGATCTTATACCATGTTATAAGATTGTGATTCAATATATTCAAAGGCACTAATCTACTACAGTCCACGTGCATGTGTTTGTGTAATATAAAGTCTTATACATTAAATAAAAATATATTACTTCATATATGAAGAATATTCATTAAAAACATAACAAAACAATTCCAGTACCATATAGGTTTGGTGTCTTCAGAATCTGGGAATCATAAACAATTGGTTCATAAGACATCTACATTGTCTCTGGCTTATTACTTCATAATTATATCCCTTTTGATATATCTTAATTAATACCCTTTTTCATGAAATGAGTAAAGGAGACATATTAATGGGTGAGATTAGATACTCAGTATGTGTAAGCAAGGTATACATAAATAATATCATAATCATAAAACATAAGAACATGAAATTTAGAAACCTAATCCTACATATGTAAGATCATGACATCATGTCAAGGGATAAATCATAAAAGGTCAGAATAATTAATGAACGTAATCCCAAAAGTCGTAATATAAGACAAAAAAATCACACACTTAAGCATAGATAATAATTTCATATTAGTCAAGTCTCATTTCCCAAACCATAAAAGTAGATAAATTCCATTACTTAATCGAGGTCACTCCTAATTCCTACCATGGATTACAAAATTAAGATCATTTCCCATTACATCCCTATTTATATAATGATATATCAATCTTTACCCAATGAACTAGAGGTAGATATAGGTACCGCCCATATCATAAAGAAATTATTCTTATGAGTTCAATAAAAACATAAATAATTCATCATAACATATAATATAAAATGGGATTATTTAAACATCATTTCACCACAACATAGTACATTGAAAACAAATGTACATCATAAATATCATTCTATTATAAACAAAATCAGACCATTGGAACAATTGGGATAGTAAACTTGAAACATAACCTTATTAAAAAGATCCATCTTAGATGGAAAATAATTTTTATAGAAAACTTGAAATTAATTTTTGAGGAAAATATACTATCTTTTTCAATAAAACTTTCTTTTCTATAAATTAAGAACAAATTTAAAATGACAAAATTTATATCAAAATAAACAGGAAATATTGTAAAGAAATATTCTTCTAAATAGGGTGTTATGAAAATGTAAAAATTCATTCATGTCTTATAAGTTAAAAGAAAACATTATTCTCTTAATTTTTTCATAAAGTCAAAAAATTACCATGAATCATAAAAAATGAGATTCATTTCATGCCATTTAAAAAAAATCACCAATTGGTAAAATTGACATTAAATAAATATATACCGATTGAAATTATATTTTGCAATATATATATTTTTTAGAAAAGTGGAGGCATGAATTAGTCACCTAATTCATTCCCCAATGAAATATATTCATTGAAGAAAAGATTAAAAGATAATCATGATGTATAAAGAGATTAAATAAACCTAGGGATTAAGGGGATATAAGGTATAATTATCAAGTGTTACAAAACAAAAGTATAAGATATATAAAACATGGAAAGCATCCAAACCAGCCAAGAAGGGGTAGGTCACACCTATTGAGAGGACCATATGAATAACACCTACAATTTAAATAAGTTCTAAAGAAAATATAATGGAGAATCAATCCTATGTAAACCAGTGCTGAGAAATTGAAAAACATGGTTGTCTTGTTGTATGACACTTATTCAGCACCCAAAACACAAAATCCTAGGTTGCAATATCTTATGAAACTAACAATGCCTGAATGAAAGTTTGTAACCTCAAAAATTCAAAGATTATGATAATAAGATTAATTAATTTAATGTAAACTCAACAAGTGGACCAAGGATCAACACATTGTAAAAAAACAACACCATAATCAAAAATCGATAACCCAAATTGCAAACCTATATCACTATGAAAAGAACCTAGGAGAGTTTCTATATGATTTCAAAAAATCATGAGACTCTGGTATTGTCACCAACAAGGAAAATGTCCAAGATGAATCCAAGATAACATAAATCCTTAGATATATAGGAACCAATATCAATATAAATATACCCAATTAATTACTTAAATATAAACAATCTTGAATAACAATAATATTACAAAAGTATCACTAACCATAGGTTTGATATGCATTGTATGTATCATAATCACTTGTATAATAATTTCAATAAATTCATTGAATTATTCTAGAATCATATTAAATTTTATGATATCATATATGATCATATTATTATTTTGTTAATAAAATTTCATTATTACTCATTATTCGGGTATTAGTGGCTTCATTTTCTTACGCATTTTTGTTCAAATAATTTATATGTATCCTTCGTATGGCATATTTATTTGATTAAGAAATTAAATTAACATGATATATTCCCTATTTATTCATTATATATATTTATATAATAATTATTTAATGGATATCATGTATAATTAATCAGATCACATCTTGGAGATGGTTGGTCGAACATACGCATGAGCGATGATATAATTCCCATAATTATGAAATCGTATCGATTTCAATAGTGTATACTTTGATCCATAATATATATCTTGTTATAATGACCACATTTAGTTATTAGTTCCATTATTATACCCATCCATGTATGGTGGTGGTGAAAAATATATTACACCATGATATGGAGATGGTAACTTGTACATATCGATGCTTGGTGGTTTCAGTTTTCTTAGAATGCATAGATAGTGGAATATTTTTGTTCTATAATCAAAATCAAATATTAGTATATAATTTATATTATATTTATTACTTTATAATTGAAACATCTCATGAAGAGAAATTTGAAGAAGAAAGGAGTTTGAAAGAATTAGTAGAGAATATTACATCTTCTTCGACGAGGTCCTTCTAGATCTCTTCTTAATGGACAAGAGTTGGTCATTTGGAAAGATCAAAAGATCTAGAATGTGACTAGGGATGTTGATAATTGAATCTTCCAGGTGATTTTTGGTGTTTAATGTTCAAAATTATGAGAATAAGTGAGGGAGGAGGTTCCCTTTCATATTTGAGGTGAGGGGCACTTATGGAATCTCCAAAAATATTAATTTATAATAAAATAAAACAACATAAAAAACCTAAAAATGTCAAAATTTTAATTATGAGATGATATAAGGTTTTATATAATCAAACAATAATTTTTTTGAGTAATTTGTTTTCCATTTAACCCTAATCAATTTAATTTAACAATTAATTATTCTATTTAATTTAATCTAAGGTAACACGTATTTAAATTTTAAAAGCTTGAAATAAATACTTATTGAATTTCAATTATACCATAAATGAACACCATAGAACATTTTATACCATATAATAGTTATTAAGTATTTTTATAATTTTTTTAAATTATTTAATAATACATTATTCTGATAAACAATCAATAGTGTCAATTTTGACATTATTTAATTCATTGATTTTTAAAAAATACGAAGATCAAAATATAAAATATGAAAAAATATTTTATTTTATTCTTATGTGTTCTAGTTAATCTGTAAAATTAATTGTATATATTAATTAACACAAATTATATTTATTTTAATATTTTGAATCACATTTCATCATTATCTCCCTTAATAAAATAATTATTACATCATTTTTGTGTAATTATTTTATATAATTATTGGTTGAATAAAATATTAAAATAAAAATTTAAGACAAATATAAATCATCTCTATTTATTAATAGTACATGAATTTGAAAAATTCTTTTTTAAAATCTACCATTAAAATGTTATGTTTATTAAAACATGAATGTGACAACTTTATCATCACATTAAATAAAATATTATAAGTGTCATAATATTTTCCATTAGGCTCCCAATGGTATATAACTTGACCCTTGGATGATTCATGTCGAGATGTACTTTCAAAATAGGATTTAGTCATGTTTTTTTGTATTTTAATGGTAAATATCATTTTAATAAAAATTATTTTCTTGATCTCCCATTAATTAAATAATTGCTCTATCATAATTGTATAATCATTTAAGGTAATTATTTATTTAGTAAATTGTACAAATAAATTTCCATTCTAAACAAAAAAATGCACTTTTGAAAGATTATTTATAATTGAATTTATATTCTGTATCATATTTTTTTAAGAATTATATAGTTATGAAAATTTGAGTATGACAGATTTAAGATTTATTTGAATAAAATAAATTATATATTCTATTCTCTTCTAAGTGGATTCCAAAGGATAAAACATCAAACAAAGTATAATTTATTTTAAAAGACTCTGATATAATTATTTTAGGACAAGTGTAAGTGTTAATTTATAGTTTTTTACCCATAATTACTTGATTTTCCATTTTACCATATTTATAAAAAATACCAAAGTTACTATTTATAATGCCCAAAAAATAAAATAATCATATTTACATTATCTAGACCTTCTTATTGAAAATATGGAATACATTTTTTAAAATTCAAAACATAGATTTCTTAGTAATAATTTTAAAATTAATATTGTTGTCATAATGAGAAAATGGGTTTAAAAAGTCAAAAAATTTCAAAAAATTGTAATGTTTTTACATCTGAATGACATGTATAATTAAAGACAATATATTTCATTAAATTAAATGATAAAAATAAAATTCATTTATACTTTACAACCATTTAATAATATAATCTTACCATATAAA
The DNA here is from genome assembly GCA_963277665.1 of Viscum album. Lineage (NCBI taxonomy): Eukaryota > Viridiplantae > Streptophyta > Magnoliopsida > Santalales > Viscaceae > Viscum > Viscum album. Next base: position 868,559,287 of record OY728120.1, read on the forward strand.
ATATTTCTACGAAAAAACATGTTTCCAATTAGAATTTAGTTTATTTTTACTATTCATCAAAAGTTGAATGTTATCAAAAAAATATAGAAAATTACTTCAATGTATATTTTTATATCCCTCTTACAAATATTATGTGTTTGTTTTAAAAAAAAAATTATTAATGTGTCATAATTTTAATCTTAAATGGGTTATCTATTAAACAGTGGAAAATTACAATTTTTTAAAAAATATATGTTTTTATACATCAAATAAGGATTAATCATATCAAATGAAAAAAATATATACATGATGAATATAATTTTTTTATCAAATATATAAGAAATATATTTCATTAAATTCATTTACTACTTGTAATTCATTTAAATTAAAAAAAATACAAATATATAATTGATTTATATTTTTCATATATAATTAGTTGACAATATATTCACCATACATTTTCATAAGTAAGATATATTTATTCCAACCAATATAATGGTCATGTTATAATGGAAATTTTATACTAATGGTGTCTAACGGTTCGTTAAAAGACACTATTTCATGCAAAGCAGGATATTGAATAATTAAAATTATTTATAGAAAATTCTTCCTAAAAATATATGTGTATTACATTATACCCCCCTTAAACTAAATTTTTCCATCAAAATTCATCGCTTCATTACAAAATTATTTGGATACATATAATACCCCGAAACCAAAATCCCAAAGTCAATTCATTATTACGTAACATTGGCATGATCACATAGAAATCATGTCTTGAATGACCAATCAGTTTAGTATTATTGGAAACAAGATTCATAGATAAGTTCAAATTTACAACTTGAAAAGAAATACAACAGGGATTTATTCCATTAGAAATATACAAGACTCTTAGATTATGCCTGAAAGTCACTCATAACGAACATCATCATATCCTGGGAAAATGAAACATTAGAAAGGGGTGATCTCAAACACTCAGTAAGGGTAAGAAATACAGTGGATGATAACATAAATATTAACCATGGTGAATAATTGAAACCACATGCCTTTACCAATAATAAACATGAATACTTTCATGGAAGGAATATGAGCTGAGTAAATAATTCCATAATAAATCATAATCATGGGTATTCTAATAGTCGAATTACCACATGAACCATCAATATTATGTTCATAATGAGGGAATGTATAATGTCGGATATTCTGAAACATTTTTTCAAGGGGTCGGCCAATATGTCTAAAAATGATTAAGGCCTCAACCAAAAACATATATCAAATTGGGAAATGCCTCAGACAATTCCACGTCTAGTTGTCTCATGAGACCTATCGATGCATCGTGGAGCCATAGCGGGCTCTGCTTGTCACATAATAAGTCCAATAAATTCCTCATATGAAAAGGATGAAATATAACACCAACATTTTTATTAAAACATGCATACTAAATGTCAATACTTTAACCATAAACCATGAATGGTATAAAAATAGCCCATCCACTGTCAAACATATCACAAAACCTTCAATACAATATGGTGGTTTTTATGATAATAAATCAACTTCTAATAAACATAAAATCCATCAAATGGTGTTGACATAGATGAAATCCAAACTTTTTTTAGAGAAATACCTCTTTCTATATTGAAATCATTTAAGAGTGATATAATAATGAAGAAAAAATTTATATTGAAAATATTCTTATAATATCTTAAGGAAATCTTTGACGATGTAATAATGGCGTAAAATAGACCCACCCACCGTATAAGTTAAAAAACATTCTTACCTTAATTTTTTCGAAAAGGTCATAATGTACCTTGTTTGGAAAATGACGTAAAGATTCCTTCAAAATCATATAAGGTAAAATAAGGGTATAAATTAATTTACCACATTTTCTAGTAAATAGTAAAAATGTTTGGAAATACATTTTTATGAAACATGGATGTGTGTGATAAAGAGGTCCCAGAAGATAATTACGTATAAACAACCTTGGATAATAAAGAGATTGTGTAATTAACCCTTACAATGTACTTTTCCTTAGTCGAGGGTATGTAAACGTCATTTATAATGGTGAAATAATTGTTATTAAATTATAAAAGAGTCATATATATTAATATTATATCATATATGATCATTTAATATTGCTTTGTTAAAAATATCTTCGAATTATCGTCATTTTGGGTGTTAACTGATTCGTTTTCCTTTATTTGATTTGTTACGTATGTAATTTTTGTTATGGAGAGGATATATATAATTCATATTCAGAATTATATTAAGTATTTAAATACTATTTTTAATAATATAATGAAAATTTGTGTTGAATGGATACGATGGGGAACAAATCTCATTGCGTTCGTGGGACGGTAATCCGTACGTACGCACGAGCGACAATATCATTTTTTGATATTAAAATATTATATAATTTGATGTAATATCATATATACAGAGTCAGTATAATTCTATATTTATTATTTACATTAATTACCCATCATTTTTATACCCATCCAAATAATAATGTGTTGAATAACAATTACACCACGACATGGAGACGGTAAGTCGTACGTACGCACGTATGGTGACATTTCATTCAAAGGATGTATAAAAAATGAATATGGTTGTACCGTATTTATAATAACATCATATTATATATAAGATACAATATTTATTATTTTATAATGGAATCAACAAACAATTATGAAGTTCAAGAACAATGAACTTGAAAGAGGTGATGAAATATTTACCTCTTCATCGAGTTCTTTGTTTTGATTTGATCAAACAGGATCCTTAATTTTGATTTCAGACTAAAGGAATTCCTCTATGATTAAGTGATGGAATTTTAGAGGGAATTTGGGCATGGTTTGTCCATGCTAAATGGATTTAAATATGTGAATTAGAGAGAAGGGGGAGTTACCTTTTATATGAGGGGTGACGGACACCTTAGGAAAAGCTAGAAATATTGTCTTATAATAAAATCATTTTCCATTTCTAATGGATAGAAAATGGATTATTTAAAGGATATGGTAGGTATGGGTCTATACCCACTCAACAAATAGGTTTTAGACAGGTTTTGGTCACTATATTTACTTTATCGTTTAGATTTAACTCATCGTTAAATAGTTTACAATTTAACATGTCTCTTTGTATTTTTAAATTATATTGTCGATAAAGTTCTATTTACTTGAAAGTGAACCCAAAGCGTTTCATTAATGATAAAAATATAATTATTTATGTCTTTTTTCTGATCTTAATATTTTTAGATATATAATATTAATTAATAATATAATATTTGTTTTAAAAACAATTTTATGTTAATTTTGACACTATTTGTTATTTTGTTTTTTCTAAATTCATAACAACATTATTACTTAATAAAATTCATCTAACCAACCCTAATATGTATTATTAATATATAAAATTACTGGAATTTATAAAAAATTTCAAATTACATTTATTTGGATATTTATAATGTCAATTATTTTAATCTTTCATTAATTATGTAATTATTACATCGCCATTGTGTCATAAGTAAATTAAATTATTTATTGTCTAAAAAATATAAATAAAATACCATTATGTACCAAATATTTTTATGTTTATAATGAATATTTATAGTCGAATTTATCTTTTGTGTATCCCTATATTAAACATGTTCTAGTTATTAAACATTGAATTTAGCACTTTTAACTCTTCATTGAATTAAATAATAATTAATGTCCTAATCTAATCCAAGTGGAACAAAACGATCATATTTTATTCAAAAGGTTTTTTTTGTCAAATTACACTTATCCAATAGAATTCATAAATGTTTTAGGGTAATAATAATTTTATTTTGACCCTAAATTACCCTATTTACTTTTAACTGTGGTAAATAATGTTAAAAAGTTACTATTCACCAACAAATATTTTCATATTATTGAACCACATTTTACTTACTGATATCAACTGTGTCTCATATATTTTTTAAATTCAACTCATGGATGTGGTAAAATTATATTTTATTTAAATTTGCAAATGCTCTTAGGAGGTGGGGAAAATACGGTAAAAAGTTCAATAAAATTCTTGTATATCTAAAATTATTATAAACTGACTCCAATGAATTACATTGAACTTATATATGTATTATGTATCTATTTTTACCTCAAATGAATTTAATTAATATAAATAATTATTTAAATAAAATTTCAGATTTAAACCATAACTTAGTGGTTTTCATAATTCCTCAAAAAATGTGTGTTTTCAGAAAAATACCTAAAATTCAATATAAGATAATTTCGATTTTCCAAATCCAAAAATGAAGTCCATTTTGAATGATAAAATTTATAAAATTTCCAAAAGTGTGTATTACTATTCATAATGGCTCACTTGATTGGTTGTGGTGTGTAAGAACTTGAAGTTGCATACAACACACACTATTGTATTATTCAAAGAGAAACGTACCATGGATGTTTGGGGTGTTACATTCTCCCATCCATCAAATAATTTCATCCACTACATTTCTTTAATATTATTGCATATAGAGATGTGGGTGGTTCTTCATCATAAGTTACTCGAGTTCTCACATTGCCTCTTCTATCTTATAGTTTCTCCATAGAACTTTTACCAAATGATTCATCCAGTTTCTCAGCACTTGTTATCTTATATCAAGAATCTTGACAGGCTCTTCATAATAAGGCAGATCGGGTTCCAGTTCTAATTCCTCGTAGGAAAGTACATGCATTGATTCAAGCATGTATTTTCTCAACTGTGATATGTGGAACACATCGTGACCTTTGGAGAGTCATGGCGGCATTTCCAACCACAATGCTACAACCCCAATTCATTCTAGAATTTTGAAAGGTCTAATGTACCTGGGACTCTATTTTCCCTTCGTACTGAAACTTATAACATCGTTCCATGGAGATACCTTCAAGAAAACATAATCTCTTACCTAAAACATCAAATACGTCCTTCGGTTATCAGCATAGCTCTTCTTCCTACATTGAGCTACTTTGATGTGGTTTTGGATTACCTTAACCTTTTCTATAATTTCATCCAAATGATATGGCCCTACGAGTTTTATTTCACCAATATCATACCAACAGGTTGGTGTGGCACACCTCTTTCCATATAACACTTCATATGGTGCAATCTGATTACTTGAATGGATGAAATTGTTATTGGAAAATTCTACCAGAGGTAAATATTGAACCCACATACCTTGAATGTAATGTGAGAATGATATCAACATATATTATATGGTTTGAATAGTCAGTTATAATTTTCCATCTGTTTGGGGGTGGTTGACAGTGCTCAAATGAAGTTCAGTATGTAGGGATTTCTGGATAATTTTCTAGAATAATGATGTAAAATGTGGTTCGCCATCAGAAACAATCGACATGTGTACTCCATGAAGTCTTAAATCTTCATTAATATGTAGTACTTCTAGACTATCAAGTGGTAAACCTTTCCTTATAGAATGAAATTTTTCTGAATTTGTAAGACGATCAACAATGAACCATATTGAATTGTTCTTTATAGTATTATTTGGTAGTCACATGACAAATTCAATTGTAATATTATCCCATTTCCACTCAGGTATAGGAAGAGGTTGAATGACTCCTCCAGGTTGTTGCCTTCTAGCTTTCACTTGATGACAAACAATAGATTTTGACACGAAATCAGCAATATCTCTCTTCATGTTTCCCCACCAAAAACGTTTCTTTTAATAAATATACATCTTACTGATTCTAGTGTGTATAGAGAAATTTGAACTATGAGCATCATCCATCAAATCCCTTTTTAAATCAGGTATATTAGAAACACAAAGTCTATTCCCAAATTTGAAAATTCCATCTTCATATTTTAATTCACTCAATCTGCCATCATTCACAGCTTTAATATTCATTTGAAACACTTCATCACCGGTCATAGAACACATTTTCATTTCTAGTAATGATGTTTTGGAAACCATTTGAAAAAGTATTGATGTTTCACCTTCCATGGTGATTCCCATATCCATCTTTACTAGATCCATATATATTGGATCCTTTTCAACTATTATATTTTTCAAAACTCAATGATAATTTCCACTCAAATCTTCTACCACTTTATATTCCTTCCCCGGGTTGTAGTGTTTAGTGAAATAATAATCCTTTAGTAGTTCAAGCCATTTCCTTTTCCTCATGTTGAGTTTTTTCTGTGAGAAAATATACTTCAAACTCTTGTGATCGGTATATATCTCACATATTTCACCATAGAGATAATCTATCCATATCTTCAAATAAATGATTACAGCTACTAACTCAAGATCTTGAGTAGGATAGTTTTGTTCATGAATTTTCAGTTGTCGTGATGCATAGCCAATAACCATATCATTCTGCAAAAGTATACAACCAACTCCTTTCAATGAAGCATCACGATAAATAACTTACCCATCATTCCTTTATGGTAGAGTCATTATAGGTTCATTGACTAATATTCTCTTTTGTTCTCCAAATCATTCTTCATAGTCTTTTTTCCAATCATATTTCACCCCTTTTCATGTGAGATTTTTTGATGGGTTAGCCAACCGGGAAAAATTCTTGATGAAACATCAATAATAGCCTATTAAACCAATTAAACTGAGTACCTCAATTATACTCATCAGTGATGGCCATTCTTGGATTTCCTTTCTCATATAAGGATCAACATAGATTCAATCCATAGAGACAATATGGCCAAGAAAAGAAATCTCCTAAAACCAAAATTCATATTTTCTAAACATCCCATATAATTTGGATCTTCTAAGAGTCTTCAGGATAATGCACAAGTGATTTCCATGATCTTTATAGATTTTGATGTATACAAAGATATCATCAATAAATACCACTACAATTTAATCAATATATTCTTTGAAAAATATATTAATTAGATCCATGAAAACCGAGGGTGCATTAGTCAATCCAAAAGGCATTACTATAAACTCGTAATGGCAGTACATGGTTCAAAATGCTGTTTTCGAAATGTCTTCTTTCTTCACACAAAAATGATGATATATATTAATCAAAAAACTGATGATATACAAATGGACAATCAATATTTGAAAAGTATTTACCTCCATAATGTTGGTCAAATAAATCATCAATGCAAAGTAGGGGTTAATTTTTCTATATTGTTATAGCATTGATCTCCCTGTAGTCAATGCAAAATCTCATAGATCTATCTTTCTTCCTACCAATAAGGACAGGATCTCCCCATGGAGAAACACTAGTAAGAATAAATTTCTTATTGATCAAATCCTATAGTTGTTTCTTTAGATCCACAAGTTCCGTAGAATCCATTATATAAGGGGTCTTTGATATGGGCCTTGAACCATGAATTAAATCATTGGAAAACTCAATTTCTCATTCTGGAGGATGTCCAGGTAAATCTATTGGAAACACATCAACATGTTCATTCACAACAGTTAAATCCCCTATTTTAACATTCCATTCCTCACCAAAAGTTATTCCATTCTCTTCCACCCAAATACTTGAATTTAGTTGAGCTACTGGTGGTGGATCTAGATAAGAATTATGTTGTGAAATTTCTACTCTAAAGATACGTTGTTCTTTATCATCATCATAAAAAATCATAACCTCCATATTATTACAATAAAGTTTCACATCAAGGTCGGAAAGCCAATACATACCGAGGATTATATCAAATTAAACCATGGGTATGATGATGAGATCACTAGATAAAGAACATTTATTTGCCTTAATGGGATCTGATTCGTAAATCATTGTAGCAATGATACTTCCCTTAGTAATTTTTAATGACAACTCCCATGTTAAATAAAATTATAAATATCTAATTTTTAGAGAAAATTGGGAAGATATGAAACAATACGATGATCCAGAGTAAAATAAAGCATTGGTTATACATAAGGAAACCATTAAATTACCTGCCACCATGTCTTTCAAGGATCCAACCTTACCTTTAGTGATTTTATGAGATTTCCCTCGATCACTTGGCCTTTTCTAAGATAAGTTTCCCTAAGACTTAGGAAAATCATTTTCATAATGTCCCATATCCATGAAATGGTATCAATGAACATTGGTATCATCTTTCAATCCCTTACAATCACCAGAAAGATGGAATTTCTGTCCACATTTGTAGAATACTCATTTTCCTTTATGAAAGTCACTAGGGTGCTTCCTTCAACAACTAACACAAGGTGGAAATTAAATTCTTCCCTTTTTCCTTGTTTCCTAATTTCCATTCCCAGAGTGTTTAGTAGATCTTATCTTATCTTTCTTTGCTTTAAAGATGTACGACATAAAAATTCATTTTCTGTCTTGATAGCACACGAGACAATATCTATGAATTATGGGAAGGATTGTGATACTAATGCTCGACAGTGAAATGGTTTTAACCCATCAAATAATCATTCAATATTACTTCTTGGGTTATGTATATAATATGCAGCATGCCTCGCTAACCTTTTAAAGTTAGCTTCATTCTTTGCGATATTCTCATCCTCCTTTTTCCTCAAACTCAGAAATGGTCTTTCCATATCTGCTCGATGACAATGATAAATGTATTTTTCTAATAAAATTTCTTTTAACTCCCTACATTCCATATTTGATACTTCATCATCTTCCTTTTGCCTTTTGAATCAATGGACACCATTGATCAGCATCTCTATTGTGGCAGTAAACAACTCTGACATCTTTTTCCATTTTTCTACTCCCTAAGGCGTGGAATATTATCTCTAATTAATTTATCCTTTGCTCAACTAATAATGGATTTTTACTCCAATTTAATTTTGTTGGTTGCTTCATCACGAAGTGATCTATCATTGATCATCCATGTTGTGGATCAGGGTGCTCCAAACGGGTAAGTTTGTTATTCATAACCTGAGTGAGTTTTCCTAGTATGGTGATTAAATGTTCAGCACAAGTTGAATCACTAGCTCCACTGTAATTATCTAGAGCAGGAGGAAAATCTCTACATAGAGTGTGTCTATTAATACAGTTTTTATTCCCTCCACTAGGAAACATTTCTAAACAATGGCATACACCAGATTAGTTTATAAATCATAATACCTAAATCCAAATTTGTAAAATACTTAACATATATTGAACCGTTTATGGATATAATCCATAATCATAAAAAAATTCTTTGATGAAGTTTATACTCATAATATCTTCTTAATGGTTTGTAATGAAAATTTGAATTATCTTAATAATATCCCCCAGGAGTGTCATAATCATGAGTGCAGCAAGGCATGTTGTCATGTACCAGGATACCCCGGGTCAAGCCCAAAACTCCTTGTAATAGTTTTTAATCCTGGGTACATCTGTGCCCGAGCTGCCTCTACCTGCTCGTATCCCGACAAGGATGTATTTCTCGTAAAATACACAAAATCTCTACATTACCAAAATTCTAGTAGTTTTTCTATATTAATCCTCAACGTCTATCATAGGTTAATGAGCTCTAATTAGAGTTTATCTAAATTTAGGTTCCATGGTTTGTACTAATCTTCCTCTAATACAAATTGTAATGCCCTGACCCTAGATTCCTAGTGTCAGTGCATTATTACGTATCATTGGCATGATCGCAATGAAATCATGTCTCAAAAGACTGATCATTTTAGTATTATTGGAACCAAGATTCATACATAAGTTCAACTTCACAACTTCAAATGAAATAAAACACGTATTTATTCCATTAGAAACATCAATACCTCATAGATTATGCATGGAATTCACTCATAAATAACATCTTCATATACTAGGAAAATGAAACATAATAAAGGGGTGAAGGAAAATGCTTAGTAAGGGTATGCAATACAGTGGAAGATAACATAAATATTAACCATGGTGAATAATTGAAACCACATGCCTCAACGAATAATAATCATGAATAGTTTTATGGTAGAAATATGAGAAGAGTAAATATTTCAAACTAAGAATAATCATGGGTATTCTAGAAGTCAAATTACTACAAGGACCATCAATATTGTTTTCATAATGAGGGAATGTATAATGTCTGACATTCTGAAACATTTTTTCAAGACCTCAGCCAAGATGTCTAAAAATGATTAAGTCCTCGTCCAAAACCATATATCAAATTGGGAATGGCCTTGGCCAATTCCATGTCTAGTTGTCTCATGATACCTACTGATTCATCTATGAGATATAGAGGTCTCCAACACTCACTTACTAAGTCCAATACATTCCTCATTTAAAATGGTTGAAATATAACATAAACATTCATATTAAAACTAGCATACAATATTTCAATACCTTAACAACAAACCATGAATCATATAATAATATAACACCCACAGTAAAACATAACACAAAACCTTCAATACAATTTGGATGATTTTATCATAATAAACCAACTTCAATTAATCTTAAAATCCATCAAAGGATGTCAACATAGATGAAATCAAACCCTTTTTTTCAAGAAATATCTCTTTCTATTTTGAAATAATTTAATTGTAACATAATGATGAAGAAAACATTATTATTGATAATATTCTTACAAGAATGTATGGGAAGCGTTGACGATGTTATAGTGGACAAAAATATCTGCACCCGCCGTATAAGTTAAAAAACATTCTTACCTTAATTTTTTCGAAAAGGTCATAATGTACCTTGTTTGGAAAATTACCAAAAGATTCCTTACAAAACATATAAGGTCAAAAAAGGGTATAAATGAATTTTCCCCATTTTCTAGTAAATAGTAAAAATGTTTGGAAATAATTTTTTAAGAAACATGGATGTGGATGATAAAGAGGACCCAGAAGATAATTACCTATAAACAACCTTGGATAATAAAGAGATTCTGAAATTAACCCTTACATTTTACTTTTCCTTTGTCAAGGATAGGTTAAACTCCTTTATAATGTTTAAATAATTGTTATTTAATTATAAAATTATAATATATTTTAATGTGATATCATATTCGATCTTTTAATATTTCCTTGTTAATAATATCTTAGTATTATCGTCATTTCGGTTGATAACTGATTCATTTTCCTCTATATGATTTGTTACGTAAGTAATGTTTGTTATAGAGAGGATGTATCTCATTAATATTCAGAATGATATTAAGTCTTTAAACATTATTTTGTTTCTTCTAATAAAAATTATTATTGAATGGATATTATCGGGAACGAATCTCATCGCGTTCATGGGGACAATAATCCATATGTACGCACGAGCGAAAATATCATTCTTTTGATATTAAAATAATATATAATTGGATGGTATATAATATATACAGAATCACTATCATGGTATATATATTATTTACATCATTTACACATCATTATTATACACATCCAATTAATAATGTATTGAATAACAATTACACCAACACGTGGAGACAGTAAGCCGTATGTACACACGTATGGTGACATGTCATTTATATGATGGATAGGATAATTAATATGGTTTCACCATATTTATAATAACATCATAGTATATATAAGATATAGAATTTATTATTTTATAATGGAAACAACAAAGAAAGAGTATATGGAAGAAGAGAGGAACTTTAAAGAGGTGATTAAATATTTAACACTTCTTCGGGTTATTCATTTTGATTTGATCAAAAAGGCACTTTAAGATGGCATTCTAACTAAATGAAAGGCCTCTTGGATGAAGGGAGGACATTTTTTAGTGTATTTGGGTAGTTTTTGTCTGATCCAAGTGGTTTTGAATGTGTCAATTAGAGAGAATGGGGAGTGCCCTTTTATAAGATGGGTGAGGGGAACCTTAGAAAAAGCTAGAAATATTATTTTATAATAAAACAATTTTCAGTTTATAATTTCTCCAAAATTTAATATTTAAAGGATAAGGTGGGGATGGGTGGAAAACCACTCAACCAAGAGGTTTTAGACTGTTTTGGGTCACTATATTAACCTTATCTTTTAGATTTAACTCTTAGTTAAATAGTTTGACATTTAACATGTCACTTTGTATTTTTATATTATATGGTTAATTAACATAATATATTTTCCAAGAGAACCCCAAGTGGTTATTTAATGATACACCAATCAGTATATAAGTCTTTTGGATGAACCATATATTTTTACCAATAGAATATCAATTAATAATAATATATTTTTTTAAAACCCTTTTATGTCAATTTTGACAATATTTGTTATTTAGTTTTTTCTAAATTCATATCAGCATTATTACTTAGAAAAAAATTCATATATAAAACCCTAATATGTCATGTTAACCAATAAAATTAGCGTAATTCATCAAAAGTCTCAAATTAAATTTATATCAATATTTATAATGTTAACTATTTTAATCATTCATTAATTAGGTAATTATTGCATCATAATTGTGCCATAAATAAATTACATTATCTAATTTCAAAAAAATATAAATAAAATACAATTACGTAGTAAATCATTTTAGATTTCAAATGAATACTTATAGTCGAATTTATCTAATGTTTAACCCCATATTAAAAATGTTTTGGTTATTAAACATTGAATTTATCACTTTTAACTCTTCTTTGAATTAAATAATAATAAATGTTCTAATCTAATCCAAGTGGACCTAAAGGATCATATTTTATTCCTACGGTTGTTTTTGGTCGAAATATATTTGTCCAATAGAATTAGGACTTGTTTTAGGGTAATAATAATGTCATTTTTACCCTTAATTACAATATTTACTTTTAAACATGGTAAATAAAAGTAAAACGTTACAATTGACCAAAAATTATTTTCATATTATTGATCCAAATTTTACTTACTTATATCAACCATGTCTCTAGGATTTTTGAAATTATACTCATAGAATCGGTAAAATTATGTTTTATGTAAATTTCCAAATGCTCTTTGATGGTGGGTAAAAGACGTTAAAAAGTTCAATAAAATTCTTATATATCTAAAATTATTATAAACTTAATACAATTAATTAAATTGAACTTTCATATGTATTATTTATATATTTTGACCTAAAATAAATTTAAATCAAATAAATAATTATTTAAATAAAAATTCGGTTTTAAACTATAACTCAGTTTTTTCTCTATTCATCAGAAATTAAATGATTTCTTAAAAATACATAAAATTTACCCTAAGCTAATTTTGATATTTCAAATCCAAAAATAAAGTCCATTTTTAAAGGTAAAATTTATAAAATTTTAAAATATGGGTATTACTATTCATAATGGCTAGTTTGATTGGTTGTGGTGTGTTATAACTCAATGTTGCGTACAACACACACTATTGTATTATTAAAAGAGAATCATACCGTGGATGCTTGGGTTGTTACAGTACCAATACATCGTCACATCCTCAAGTTCCCACATCAATTCTTCAAATTGGTGTTTCTGTAACAAAAAATTATCTAAGTGAGTGTCCATTGTTCATAGAACTTTTTCTCTACGATCCAAAATCTCTATCAGGTGTTTTTCAGAAGAAACATTTTATTCCAGTGGTATGAATTTTGGGATTATTTAATGTTAAGGATCAGTAATGTAATTTCAATGGTGAGGTAAATGGAACACATCATGAACTTGATAGATATTCGGTGAAAGCACTAATCGATAATCTACCTTCCCCACACGATCCATAATTTCAGGAATACCGATAAACATATGGCTTAGCTTTCGCTTATTTCCAAAACTCATTACCCTCTTCCTTATAGATATTCACTGTAACACCTTGTCACTACCTTCAAACTCTAGGTATTTTCATTAGTGATCAACATAACTTTTTTTGATTCTATGATACTCAAATGTATTGTTTAATATATCTAGTCTTCTCTCCCATTTCATCAAATAGATCATGCCCTAATTTTTTTCATTCTCCAAATTCATACCAGAAAGTTGGAGGTGTGTACTTCTTTCCATATATGGCTTTATAATGATTCATCTCTATAATTGAGTAAATCTAATTTTTTTATGGTAATTATAACCAAGGTTGGTGTTTATCTCAACCAACATTGAACTGTATAGAGAAGGCTTTCAACAGGTCTTCTAGAGTTTGAATTTTTCTCTCAGAATGACCATCTATTTGAGGATAATAAGTAGTTATGAAACATAAATCTATATCCAGAGCCTACTAAAGACATCACCAAAACATCGACGTAAACCATGGATCTTGATTATATATAATATAATGTGGCAGTCCATAAAATCTTACCACATCCTTTATATATATCCAAGAAATCTAGTCAAGAGGAAAATCACATCTAATATAAAAGAAATATGCTGACTTCATAAGGAATTAAATTATAAACTATATAGCATTGTATTGTATAGATATTCTGGTACTTCTGATGGTAAATACCATAGTGATTATTTACCATTTCCATTATTTTAGTGGTAATGGTTATAACATCCCTTTATACTATTTTCTCAATGCCTTAACTTGATAACAAACCAAGCACCAAGAGACATGTTTGGAAACATTTCTTTTCTTTCCATCCAACTAGAAATACTCTTTCAGGTCCCTGTATATCTTTTTTATTCTATAATGAAAGGATAATGAATAACTATAAGACTCATACAATATATCCTTATTTAATATTGGTATGACATGAATACAAAAATGCTCATGAAACATATTATTCCAATAAAATTGAATTCAGGAACATTTATCACCTTATTTTGTATCTCTACAACTTATTTAAATTTCTCCTTAATTTTCACTTGTATAGATGGTTTAACATTCATTTGAGAATGATAATATTTCTCCCCTTAAATTAAAATTTCTAGATCCATCATTTGTAAATCCATAAATATAAGATCTTTTTTTATCCTCATCAGGTATAAGATATCATGGTCCTTTAGAATAAAATTAATTATAACCATGTTCCCATTCCAAGGGTGGTAGTGAATCCAGAATTCATAATGATTAATCCACTCCAACCATCTTTTGTGTGTGAATATTCAGCTCCTTTTGAGTGAAAATATAGATTAAGATTTTATGGTCAGTATAAATGTCACACTTTTCACTATAAATATATTGCATCTAAACATTAATTCAATTATTATGATAGCTAAGTCTAAATCATTATATGGATAATTTGATCACGGATTTTCAATTATCATGAGGAATAACTGACCAGCAAATCATTTTTCAGTATAACACATCTTATTCACTTCATGGATGCATCATTATAGACACAAACCTTTCTCTACTACAAGGAAGTACGAGCACAGGTTTAATAGGTAGCTTTATTTTTAGATCATTGAAATTCTCTTCACATTACTCCATCCACAGAAACTTAACTCCATTCCGAGTCAACTTCATTAATTAATTTTATAGTCATGAATAATATTTTACAAAATATGATTATATCCAACCAAACTATGAAAACATCATATCTTAGTTTCCATTGTTGGTCTAGGACAACATTCAACAACTTGTTTTTTTCTAGATCCACAAATATCTTATCTCTTTAGATTATGCGACCAAAAAATGAAACATTATAATGCCAAAAGTCACATTTGGTAAATTTTTAATAAAACTTCTCCTTTACCAAGGTCTTCAGTAAAATTCCCAAGTGATCTTCATTTTCTTCCATTCTCGTCAAATATACAAGAAAATAATCTACCAAGAAAACCAAAAACATATCAATATAGTCTCTAAATAATCTTTTCATTAGATCCATGAAGATAACAGGTGAATTAGTAAGACCAAAACGAATCACTATAAATTAATAGTTCCTATACCATGTACAAAATTTCATCATCAGCATATCCTCCATCATGACCTTTAATTTATGATTTCCTAAATGAATATCAATCATGGAAAAGTATTTGTCTTCATATAGTTGGTCGAATAGTTCATCAATGTGGGGAAGAGGATATTTTTTCTTGACTGTGATCTTGTTATGTTCTCGATAATCAATGTAGAGTCTCATTGATCCATATTTCTTCTTAACAAATATAATAGTTGTACCATAAGGTAATGAACTAGTATGTATGAATCCCTTTGGATGATTATCTTCGATTTGCTTCTTTAATTTGTGTAACCATTTTAGGGAAACTTAGTATGGTTTCATTAAAATTAGCATAATACATAGTATGAGTTATATTGAAAACTCATTTTCACAATTTTATGGAAGATCTGAAATTTCATTCACAAATAAATCAACAAATTCTGAAAAAATAGGTGTATAATTAATGGTCAGTTTCTCCCTAGCAATTTTAATTAGATAACATTCATTTATAGGAATTAATTCCCATAAGATAGAAGAAATTCCCACTATATGGTCATACTCATCCTTGCATCGATACATGATCATAGATTGATTCAAAATAATAAATGTGGCTTCCCTTACATGAAAATTGATATGAGATCCATATATATATATTCAATCCATTCCATGAATCAAGTAAAATTCCACTAATGGAAGGATCACAATATTTTTAGGAATAAATATCCCACAAAATTCAATAGGAGAAGAATTATAAACTTTTGATGGAACCATTTTTCCATTGGGATTTGTCACAGATTACTCAATATTTAATTATTGAGTTAATATGGAGATAACCATAGAAAATTATTCAGAAATAAAAGAGTGGGTGGATCCAGAATCAAATAAAACATTTTATACTTTAAAGTGGATGGTAAGTGTATGTATCAAAACTTTATTATCATACTCCACATCACCTATAGTGATTGAATTTTATTTTGAATTTTTATTAACCATTATTTTTTTCTTTCGTCAATCATCATTAATTACCATTGAATTAGGTAATTTGTCGGAATACTTCCCCATTGCCTTTCACTTGTAGCTTTGATGTGTAAGGGGTGTATTCTGTGTATCATTTTCTCTATTCATATCAATAGATATATTATTTCCATCACATCAGTATTAAACTATCTGATGACTTTCTATCCCACACATAGAAAATTTGATAGTCAATTTATGAAACTTTCTCCATGTTTATTTACAAACATTTATCATAAGGTAAAAATTAAATTCTTTTCACTGACATATTTGTATTTTCCCTTGAATACAATTTTTCCCTTTTTATCAATCCCATAGGATGGATGGGTTACTCCAATATCTATCTCAACCATGAGAGAAAATAAAAATTTTTCCTCATAGCTACCTAAGTCCCCCATGGAAATGCACTTCAGAGACATGGTTTTATTCCACTAATGAATTGATCAATTTTACTCTCATGTTGGATTATAATTACAGAAGCGTACCTTAAAAGTCTTCTAATATTTCACTCATATTTACCAATAGATTCATTTCCCATTTTATTAAGGTCATGGAAATCCTTCTCTATATATTTGAAAATAATATGAGGAATGTTATTTTTGAGAAATAAGTTCTTAAACTAATCCCATTCAATGAATTCAATTTCATCTCTTTGCCTTATATTATTGACAAGGTTCCACCATTGATCAGCTTCACCTTCCAAATGATAGAATCCTAATATGATTTTATCATGTTATGAACCATAGAGAACTAAAAGTATCTTTTCCATGGTACTAATCCATTGTTATACCACTATTAGGTCAGAATACCATTAGAAAGAAAGTGGGAGTTGTGTCATGATGTAATCAATAGAATGTTGGTCCATACATTTATTATTGTTATGTCTTTCATGATTCATAGCCTCAGAATTTTTTATGAGAATATCTACAATGTTTTTAAATAATACTTCCTTAATATTTGGTTTCTCAGGAGGGAAATCATTTCATTTTACCTTGCATTCAATATTAAAATAGTTCTTTTGGGTTCCATCCATTAACTAAAACCAAGAAACATATTGTGAGAAACAATAATCATAATGGGAAAACCACATAATCAAGAATAAAATTTCAATTTAGGACACATTAGGATTTATTCTAGGTTATTCATGATCATTTATAAAACACTAGGTTTTTAACTTTTACTTTGACATACCGATAGATTTCCTACTACGGTTTTATCATCCTTGTTTCCAATGGTTAACTATACCTTCACATTGATTCCAAATATAATAGACCATAATTTAAATAATTAAATAATACATAAAAATTGTTGTATTTTTATTATAAAACATAATAAAACCACCCAAAGTCATTATAGTTTTAATGTATTTAGAAACTGGGAAAAATATATAACTAGTTCATAAGACATCAACATTATCTCCAACATATTCAATACTAAGAAGAACCTTTTTGGCATATCTTACATTATACCCTTGTTTGTGACATGGGGAAATGAGGCATATGAATGGATGTGATGAGATTCTTAGTAAGGGTAAAAAAGGAAGATATCAATCATATAACAATCATAAGACATAAGAACATATCAATTGAAAATCATATTCTATATACGAAAGATCACTATATCATGTCATAGGATAAATCATAAAATTTCATAAGAATTAATGAACATAATCCGAAAATTTATAATATAAGAAAAAATATATTATGGAATACATTTAAACATAGAATAGAATTTCCTATTAGTCAAGGGTCATTTACAATACCATCATAACAAGAAATTCCATTACTAAATTGTGTTCACTCCTTGTTCTAGCCTTATATTACTGAACTAATATCATTTCCCATTCTAACCATATATATCTCATTAGATATAAATATTTACCCAATGAATTGGAATAAAATATATGTCTCATACATCTAATAATTAAATCATTTTTCCCACAAAAACAATAATCATTCATAATTACCTGAAGAATAAAATTGTTATCTTTAAACATCATTTCACCATAACATAATCCGTGTAAATGAAATGGATTTAATAAATAAAATTCCATCATAAACAAAATAAAACCACATAAAAATGGGTATAGTTTATAGGAAACATAATCCTATTAATGAATTCCATATTAGATGGGAAAAAATTTTATAGAACACTTGATATTAATTATTGAGGATAATATCCTTTCTTTTTCAATAATATTTTCTTTTATAAAAATGCCACACAATTTTAAATGAAAGAATTTATTTTAAAATAAACATAAAATATTATAAAAGATGATTCCGTGAAATGTGTACTTATGAAAATGTTATTATTTTTTCATGTAATATACGCTATAAATTCATTCTTTTCGTACTTTTGTTTAAAATTGAAAATGTAACATGTATCCTAAATGACAAAATTTTCCTTTCATAACATTTAATAATAATTCACCAATGGGTAAAATTGAATTTAAAAAATTGTAGATTGATAGAATGAATATTTTGGATGAAAAATTTAGGAACCATTGACATGGATGAAAAAAATACCCCAATTAATACTTACGTATAAACAATCTCAGATATTAAATCGATTTAGAAATTTTCCCTAACCATAGATTCGATGCCATTTGAATGAATCCCAACCTCTCGTATAATGATTTAAATAATATCATTGTATTATTCTCTATAATTCATTTTATGATATTTTATATGATCATATAATCATCTTTTTGTTAATAATATTTCATTATTACTTGTTATTCAGTTATTAATGGGTTCATTTTCTTATGCATGTTTTCTCGAATAAATAATGCTTCTCCTTATTTGGTGATATTTATATCATTAAAAAATGATAATAATATAATATATACCAAATTTTCTTAATCTATACATTTATATAATCATCCTTTTATAAATATCATGTAGAATGAATCAAATCACATCGTCGAAACGGTAGGTCGTACGTACCCACGAATGATGATATCATTACCATAATTGTGATGTGTTAAGGATGTGTATGGTTTATATTTTGTTCTAGATTCAATTTCATGTTATAATAATCACATGTAGTTATTATTTCCACCATTATACCCTTTAAGATATGATGGTGGTGAAAATAGATTACACCATGACGTGGAGATGGTAAGTCGAACATACACACGTGTGGATATTTCGTTTTTCAATGGAATGAAATAAGGTGGAATATAGTGGTTCCATAATCACAATAACATATCAGAATATAATTTAAAATCTATTTATTAAATTAAAATGGAAACAAATCATGATGAGTAAGTAGAAGACGAAATAATTTTGAATGAACTAGTAGAGAATATTACCTCTTCTTCCACGAGCTTCTTATAGATCTCTTCTAAAAGCACTATAGGGGGTCTTTGGAATATAAAACGACCTCTAGAATATGAATAGGGTTGTCTATAAGATAAATGGTTAGGGTATGTATGATCATGAAGTTTTAAAATGAAATTATGAAATAAGGGAGGATGTTCCCTTTTATAATTGAGGTGAGGGGCACTAATTGAATCTCCATAAATATTAATTTATAATAAAATGAAACCGCATCCAAAATTAATCAAATATTCAGATTTGATATGAGATAAGGTTATAATATCATTAAAAAATAATTTTTAGATGAGTTTTTATGTCTATTTAAACTTTATCATATTAATTTAACAATTATTTATTTGATTTAATTTTAACTAAGGTAACAAACATTTCAATATTAAAAGGGAGATATATTTACTTATTTGATTTACATAAGACCATAAATGAATAATTTAGAAAATGTATACCATATAATAATAAATATATATTTTAAAAAAATTATAATTTATTAATAATTTAATAATAAATTATTTTGATAAATAATCAATATTTTTAATTTTGACATCATTCAATTTATTATTTTTAAAACTATAAAATAACATGTTTACATAAAAAAATTATTTTATTATATTTCTAAGTGGTCGAGGTCAACTAGAAAATTCAATGGATATATTAATTATCACAAATTATATTTATTTTTATTATTCTTAATCCCATCTATTTATTATATACATTAATGAAATATTTACTACATTAATTTTGTTTAATTAGTGAATATACATTTTTGTTGAATATAAATTATAAATAAAATACTCAGATGAAGATAAATCCTATAGATTAAATAATAATTATTTTAGTCAAATATATCATCTTGAAAACCCAACATTAAGAAGGTTATATTTATAAAAATATGATGTGACCACTTTAACATCACTTTATATAAAATATTATAAGTGTCATAATCATATCAATATGGCTCCAAATGGTAAATAATTCAATAATTGGATGATTGTTGTGGACATATACATCACCAATATACTTGGCCATGATTTTGGGTATTTCAATGGTTATTATCAATTCAACAAAAAATATTTTATTTTTTTCTCATCAATTAAATAATTTCTGCATCATAAATTTATGACCCATTATGTTATTATTAATTTCCCAAAAATTAATAATAAATTTCCATGATAAAGAATAAAATTATCTTATAAAGTAGTTTTTATAATTTAATTAATATTCTATATAAAATTATATTAAAAAAAATTAGTTATTAAAAATTGAGAAAGACATATTTATCTTTTCTATAAATAAAATTAATTAAATATTTTAATCTTACCCAAATGGATTCTAAAGGATACTATTTGGACCCATAGATGATTTAGGTTGATAAACACTAATCCAATTATATTAGGACATGTTTTTTGGTAAAATGTATAAAAACAATTCCTTAATTACATGATTTCCCCTTTTAGAGTACTAATTAAAATTACAGAATCCACTATTCATAATGCCTAGAAATAAAAGAAAGATATTTATATTCTTTGGACCTATTGATTAGAAATATGGGATAAATTTTTTAAATTCAAAACAAATTATTTTGAGTAGTATATTTAATAATAATCTCATTCTTAGAATGACAAAATGGGTTTTAAAAATTAAAACATTTCAAAAGATTGAAATGTTTTTACGTATGAATTCAATATATAATTAATCACTATAACCTCCATTAAATTAGTCGATAAAAAATAAATATTTATACTATAAAAATAATAAAAATTATAATTTAACCATTTAAATTATATCGATCAAAAAAGTTACTTTCAATTAGAATTTTAAATATTTTTACTATTCATCAAATCGTGACAGTTATCAGAAAAAAAATAAAAATTATAAAGTAAATTTTTATATCCCACTTCCAAAGAAGAATTTTATGTTTTCATATTTATATTATTAATTTTTCAATATTTTATTTTAAAATTGGTTCGCCATTAAAAGTCAGTACAATTTTCCTTTTTTGAAAAAATAGTTGTTTTTATACATTAAATAGGGTTTATTCATACCCTTTGACTAAAATATCTATTGGATAAATATAAAAAATATTTTATTACAAATATAAAATATATATAATTTTATTTTATTTGAAAATTTTTATTTATGTAATTTTCAAATATATATATATTATTAATTTACTTTTTTCATAAATAATTGATAGCCAATGAATTCACCATACATTTTCATAAGTTATTTATAGTTATTCCTTCATTCCCAATGGCTACGATATAATTTTAATTTTATAATAATAGTGTCTCATGATCTATTTTATCTCACTATTGCGTGAAATGCAAGGTATTGAATATTTAAAAATATTTAAAATAAATATTTTATAAAAACATCCAGGTGGTACATTCTACACTCCTTAAACGAAATTTCTCCGTCAAAACGAATCACTTGAATACAAATAAATGAGGATAACTCTTCCTTATCACATCGTTAAGTTCCCATATAGTTTCTTCAATTTGGTGGTTCCTCCATAAAATGTTAATCAATCGAGTGGTCTTGTTTGGTTGAACTTTTTCACTACAATAAATAATTTTTTGTTCTTTATAAGAAACATCTTATCACATCTGTATGACATGTGAATTTACTACATTTGAAGAATTTGGTATGTACTTTCTTAGGATAGATATATGGAACACATCATAAAATTGAGAGATATATGTCAGAAGCACCACTCAATAAGCTACCTTCCCAACACGATCTAGAATTTCAAAAGGATGGATATACTGAGGAATCAGATTTTACTTCTTTCCAAATCCCATTACTATGATACACATAGATATTCGTAGAAACTCCATATCACCCACTTCACACTCTAGATCCTTTCACTGGTTTTCTGTATAAATATTTTTGAATCTGGGATATTATTATTTGTTTTTGAATAGATTAGACCTTCTATAAGTTATTTTTCAGGATTATTTGATTTTATACTAAGATATTTGTTTCTCACACTATTATTTAATATTTTAGTCAGTGGTGGGAACCATACGTTCCCAGATTAACATTAAATGTGATAGAAAATTTTCTACATATCAGTTAAATGTGTTGATGATTAGAGTTAAGGATACTATGATTACGCCTAACTGGTTTTCATGGATAGTTATTAATAAGGATTATATTTACTAACTCTTCGACAAGCCAAATAAGAGAAGTAAAATGTTCACTGAGAGTTAGGGTAGTTGATAACATGGACCAAAGATGATTAAGTTTGAAATGCATTAGGAATGTGTGAAAAAAAAACTACGTGAATGTGTTAGAGGAATAAGATGATGTTTGTTCTGTTGAAAATAAGTGAATAATGCATGTAACTACAAGGAGAAAAATGAATACTTCATCTAACAAAATGGATGGAGATATTGGTCTTCCAAAGTTATTATTAGTGGATAAATTCTTTAAATATGGAATGTATGGGAATTATAAAATTTTATATCCTAAAGAGAAATATGGTGAATAGAATAATAAAAGAGCTATGATTAATGTCTACATTGATGGAGATGAAGAGACTATTTATGACATGTGAAATGAATGAAGTGTTAAAAATAAGATGATGATGCTTAGTCAATTGATTTATAAGGATATTTGATGAATTAAGTAATTATGTATTGCAATTAAAATATTGTATTTATTTGATGACTAAAATATATTAGTATTGTTTAATAAATGTTTTCCATTAAAGATCATAAAGAATATGTTGAATGGAACTGATGACATAGAAAATTGATTTAATGATGGGGTTAAATTTTATAATTAATGAAAGATAACCCTTAACCCATTCTTCATGCTGATAAAATGATGTGTATAATGTATAAAGAGATGATGATATGGAAATGTAAATTGGATAGTATTTATGACCATTCAAGTGAAATGGAATTTTCTTGACAATGTTATTTATGATATCACTCTAAATTCCTTTTTTATTATTCTCAAAAGTTCACAAATTGAACAACTATTTTGTGGGGGATGGAAATGATTAATCCAAATTTCCTAAAACTAATATAAATCTATCAATTATTTGGTATGGATCAAGTATAATGATATACAATGATACCTATACGTGGACTCCCTTAGTTGCACAGGAATACACAACAAAATTTTCTTTCATCCAGAGATGATTATACAAGATAGATTGTGTGATGAGTTATCTACAGCTTTTAAACGAATCAGTATGATCACATCGGTAGATATACTTTCTAAGGACGTGCCAAATCAACACTCTTGAACTTGATTCCACCCCTTCCATATAAATATTATAAATCCTAAAGATATTGAGACCTATGATAATGGGTCTATCCTTTATTCCCATGAAAATTCCAAGACCACAGAATGCACTAGAACCCATGACCACCAGTCCTATTTTATGCCACAGAAGACCTAGACACCCCCAATGTCCCTATATAATAAAGTCATATCTAGTGTTAACTTTACCCCATGAAATTTTCAATCCATTTGACCCATCTACGAGGGTTTATACTTTTATTACTCCCCCTATTAGAGAAATTCTTTTGAATGATTTTTCTAAATAGTGATGATGACTCCCCATCATTGATGAGAGGACCTAGATCTGCATCTAAGGATGTAATGTATGACTTGAAGAAAATATATTTGAATATTTTTCCTCTATAATCCATCTTACTTTACTCCCATATAATACACCACACCATAATGAAATTAATCCCATGAGCCTTTTTTCCCACCGCTAGTTTTCCTCCCCTTGAAACCAGTTTACCATGAATTGGGAAATTGTGTTCCCGGATCCACATAAATTCATATCTTTTCATAAGGTATTAGAGATCACATTTTCCCATTCAGTTTTGAAGAAAAATTGAACAATGGTCTCCAAACATGGAGTTGAACATAATCAACATCGAGATTCCATTGAGACACCATTCGTTTTCACATTATCATAAGTGGACATTGCTTGATTCCTCATTATCTACACTAAAAGTTTCTTCTTCAATGGTAATTCCTTTTAACACTTTTTTTTGATTCCCACCCATCATTCTCATAATTGTTGTGTATCGCTGCATGAAAATACAACATATTTTAATTCTCATCCACCGTTCTAAAAAAAACTAACATATCAAGAAGTTCATTCATGCTGATATTATAATGAATAAATTTTTTGTTCATCAAGAGTGGTAATGATAAATCATGGGAACCAGCTCAATTCTTAAACAATTACCCTATGAAAGGGTAGCCTAAAAGATATAGAGTCTTTCAAGCATTAATATCCCCCCAGTATCTGATATATTCACATCCCACTACCCATTGAACCTCATCCTTCCACAAATAAATGTGATTGATCATCCATATTTATAGGCTTGAGTTTCTCTTATTACATTCCACCTAGTGTTTCTAATTTTCTCCAATCCTTCTCCGCATAAAAATAGAACAAATTTTCTTCCCACCAATAATTTCCCATGAAACCTTTTCCGCATGGAGTCTATAATTTTTTGGAATGATTTAGAGAATAGAACCTCCTTCCTTAATGAGGATTTAAATTCTATTCCATTATTCCCAATGGATCCTCCCAACTTGTCTTTATTCCCATATAAAATAATTTAATATTTTTTTATATCTTATCAATATTTTTCTTTAGTGTCTACTTTATCAATAGGAAGTGCATCAATATAGATGATAAATTGATGTTAACCAACATTATTCTACCTCCCAAAGATATAAAAGCATTTTTTAAATTGCATATTCACCAAACAATCTGATCGATAAGGCATTTGAACAAATTATTTTTAATTCTTCGATCAGAAATTGGTGCTCTAAGATAGACCATTTGTCAATATCTCCTCTTCGTACGTAATTTATATTTAATGATTTAGGTACATCTGTTTATGAACCTGTTACACATAATGACATAGTTTTTCCTTGTTTTATGCTTTGACCACTCCATTTAGAGTATAAATCTATAAAATTATTATATCAAACGATTGATTTTATCCTATAATTGATGAAAAATACTTTTTCATTAGAAAATAAGAGATAATAAATGTAACTATTCTATGAAAATTTTCTAAAATCCATTATCATTCACACATCTAGGCCACAATTAATGGTCCTTGATAGAGCATTCAGTGATTGTATAAAAAGTTTGGGAGACTTGAGATCAACTAGCCATAATAGTCTATCACTTTTAAAGAAGAGGAGTCCCCTCCCAACTAATAAAATGGATAACTAGAAGGAATAAAAGAATATAACTCACCGGTCATACACCCATTCCCTAAATCCATAATCTATCATAACTCAAACAATGACGGTCCATTATAACTGATCTTATTCTTTCTTCATAACCACATTGATGATGATGTGGCATCGGAGATTATTTCAATTGATTTCATAAACTATATACATGGATATAAAAATCTCCCAATTGATGTTATTCCCTTTTCCAATTCAATTATTCTCCCTTATGACAAGGCTCATAATTACGTGAACTAGGGGATGTTCTATCCTCACGAGGTTCCCTCCAATAGATGTGGTGTGTAGGAAAACATGCACCCATTTCCTCATCTGTGTGACATGGAAGAATCCGTGAACCCGTAAAATCTCTGGGTGTAGGGCATGGAGTTAAACAACATCACTAACCCTCCGTATGATCTTGAACGGGCCGAAGGACCTCAAAGATAACTCCCCTGCATGTCCAAAAACAAACATAAAAGACCAAAACATATCCTCCAATACCTAGATATAACACTTGGTCTACACACCAGTTTTGGGGTGAAAGGTTGCACGCATCCATGATTGATTCACAATCTCCCCCTTCCGACCTCTCCATGACAGTGGCCTAATCCACATGTCACGGTCTAAGAAAAACATTGAGGGTACTTGGTGAAAGAAGGTGATCTCTCATACTTACCACAACCGCAAAATCTCCACCAAATTTTCTCCCTTAAAAAGGGAGTGCACCAACCTGTGAGTCAGTCTAATATAACCTTGATGACTTCATGGACCTTCTCTATGAATGGAATCCCACTTATCATAATTCATGGATATATTTTCCCATTTCCATTCTGGGATTTAAAGAGGATGTAAAACCCTCTAGAACCTTGTTCCCAACATTCACCTACTAATAGGTGAGGCATCATGAGAAGAACTCAACTACAATTTATATCATGTCAGACAACAAAAACTATAACTAATGATCAATTTAAATATTCCACACACTAGAATGTACAGCTAAGGGAGATGTGTGGAACACTCATATCACCTCCTCCCACATTGCAACTAGAACCACTGTTTTTCCCTAAATTTAGGTATCACGAGGCACTCTTTAAAAATATTCATATTATGTGTCACATGCAGATATCTGAGTCATGCATGATTTAATAGTTGGTTTATTGAAAATGGGATTCATTCACATTCTCAAGATTCAAAGGTGTCTACACCATTTACTAAATAAAAACAATACCATCTTGGTCCATGAGGGTCACCTTCATGAAAGATAACTACTCCGCAACATCCCACACTAGGAGAGCCAGAGACTTCCTAGTAAGGGAATCTGCTACATCATTTAACATTCCCAGAGTATAGAATATCTCAAAATCAAGGTCCTCCAGTAAATTTAACTAGCATCTCCATCTCACGGTCAACTATCTCAGAGTGAATAAGTACCTATGAAATTGGAGGTCTAAGAAAACCACAATGCACTCTCCAAGATGTCAGTGTTTCCACATCCTCAAAGATATAAAAAATTTTCCGACACAAGGTAGTGAGTCCCATATTCTTATTCAGGGTGCCTATATCACCTGGACATGTACTTGATAACTACTATATCTAGATTGATGTTGAGAATGTGAAGGTACTAATGAATAGGGAATGCCAGTAATGTCATCCACCCCCAAGAATCTAGACATAGAAAGCATGTGGCATACCCTATGAGTCTTCACCTCTCGTGGAAAGGTGTAATCCCCAAAATAGTCACTCCTCTACACCCACTAGTGGCATTCAATGAAAAATAAGGTCTTGTAGACAAAATCGACAGGAAATGCTTAGAACTTCTCTGACACTCCACTGTACACCCCTTCCATGATCACAAAAGTTTGAGGGACATACCCACCACACCGTGATAATATAAAATTTGGGTTAAAATGAATCTCCCTCATAGTTATTATCGCTTCAAAGAAACACATCTCGGTGTAGGGGAGAACCATTATTCCTTGTGCATTCAAAGCTACGTCGAACAACACTAACACAGGGTTGCACTAAGGCCCCAAGACACCCTGGTGAAACCTCAAGAATGTTACAGGGAGAGAATAGTACCTCACATGGTGTCTAATAAGATATAAAAAAAATGTATAAATGAAATAGAGTGTACCTCTTATCATCTCTCCCACTACAGGATCATAAAAATCCTATGCATGTAGATATCCATGGCCCTGGCTGCCAGCTCCCTGAACCAGATGTGGCAACATAGTGGTGGTGGAAGGACATCATAGCATTATCCACCACCCACATTTCTTATGGATCCTCTACTAATGCCACGTCCCGAGGGACCACCATAACCTCACAAGGGATTCCTATGATCAGGGAACTATATTTATCATGGAATTACATCTGACATCTTCCGGATGTTCTCATCATGTCTAGCTAGGAAACCCCATTCCACATGACCTCTCCCATGATGGGAATAGCACCATCTGACCCTACGAATAGCCAGTGCTCTACACTATCCCCAAACATGTGCTTCAGTCCGATCATGGCATGACCTCATACATTGAGGCCCTTCCAACTAATATCTTCAAACTATAGTAAAATTCTCAGATCAATCACAACCACTTATAAACATGATAACTAGAATCTCACTTATAGAAATCCATTTATCACTATGACACTATCCAGCACCCTGACATAGGTGGGAATGCACAAGGATGATACATCAACAGAGATCTCTCTATAGAGTCCCTGCTCAAATTTCAGTGCTTGGATGTAGCTATCGCAAATCATGTCAGGACAGTAGCATGTAATGTCTGTGAACTTAGTCATGTACTCAATCAAGTTCATCCCTCCCGTATAAATCTCGATAAACTATTAAATATGAATGAATCATAAGATAGAGGGGTATTACTGCTCATTGAATAACTGCTGGAAGTCACCCCACGAGAGTGATGGCACATCGTTCATCCGAGTAAACATGTTACACCAATACCCAGCTACTCCATAGAGATAACTGGATATAAAATCTTCCATCTGATCGATTAGTGTACAAATAAGCCTATTGAATTAGACCACTGACTCCAACCAATCCATTGATTCCTGAGGATCTTGCCCATAGTGGAACATCATCAGTCTCTAGCACTGGAACTCGCAGAGTTTGATCAGCCTATGGACATACTCAGCCTGATCTGATGGGACAAATGAATTCTCAATAGGTGGAGGTGTTTCTAATTTTTCATCTAGAGTAAGGGTAGTCATAAAATGGATCCTGAACTGAGGCCCCATAACTCTTGGAATCTTTATTATGAACCGCAACTAGTATCCTCACTAGCAATCATCGCAGAGGCATCCTAAATGTTATCACAGAATAAAAAGGTCGAATGAGTATATATATATATATATAAACAAGTGGGGAGATGACTCAATAATTATAGTCAATGACTCAATCCAATATGAGGAATATACCATTAATCCCTAAAAAAATGTCTCAGCATGCCAAGTCGAAAAGAAGGTATTTATGGTCCTAGTAAATGGCTATGTCAGCTTCAACACCATTACTAGACTCCCTGGCCTGAGATCCATTCTTGAGAAACATTTAAATTGTTTCCCTATATCCTAAAAAAACCATTCTTTGGGATCGTCTGAATAATGTCTGAAGGAATGAACCACCTATGATACCACTTTTTCATGACCCTACCCTTGCCCGGTCTCGAGCCGTAACTACCAGATGCCTGCCTTTATAGACCATGGTCTGGAGACAAAATTCGAATGCGTAACAAACATGGGATTACCTTTTCCTATTTACAGGTACACCCACACACAACTAAATCAATGTAATATAGCATAAGAAAATGAAAAATACAACACTAATATATATAAACCACAAATATGCATCAACCTCTAAATAGTACAAGTTGATGTTTTTTAATGTTAACTGACCGGTAAAGGGGGAAAATACATGCCCAACCAGATGTGTTCCAGAACCCGAAAATGAATGGAAATGTTAAATAGATGAGAGAATCCCACCCCTATATCCCAATGTATGACCACCACAGACATTCTATGCACTAGGTATCCCTAAGGTCATATAATTTCATGATAATCCATTCTATTATCAGTAAGGGCACACCAAGTGCGGGTAATGATCAAGAATGTGTGAGTAAAAAATACTCAATAGGATGATATGGATGATCAATAAAGAGAAAAAATATTTAATAAAGAATGGATTAGTACATTGAACAAGGTAAAGTATCAGAGTACATCACAACCCAACATGATAATGAAGGTAGAATCATTTAACCCGAAGGATATCAAAATAGTGAAAAGTTGAAATTCCAGTTGAGTCATTACTTACTATAGTGGGAGAGTAGATTCATCCAACCATGAGAAGAAACAAATGGAAACCATGCGGCATACCCTACACATAATTTCCTCTCCATGAAGGAGAGTAACCAAAACCCAAGTAGTGGGTACTCGAAATGGATATATAAAAATATATGCTCAGTCAAAGAATCCCAAATCGGAGTGTAATGAGATCTCCATATCATAGATAATACCATGAAAAAAATCACCAACTGTTCTATATGTAACCACCAACAATTCCCGGAATCTCTCACATCTTCTTGGAACAAGAAAGTCAATGGGTCTCAAATCACAAAACCTTGATACTATCTGTATCGGGAATAACTAACCCACCTGAATAGTTTTAGGTCATGTGAAAAGGAAACGTCATAGTTTAGAAAGCACCATTTTACTCATTAGTCCTAGGTATTGTCATGGCATGTCTCATCACCGATCCACATAGCTGGATGGTGTAATCTCAAAGTTGAGTATTTGTATCCCTGTGGGTCAGGGGGATTCCACTAGGATGTAACTGTTGAGGACCCATGCCCATGCGGATGGGGGATTCCACTATACATCATTGAGGATCCACACTCTAGTGCATTAGGAAGATTCCACTAAGAAGTAACTATTGAGAACCAAAAAAATATAAACCTAGCCTTTTACACATATCGTTACATGATTTTAAGTATAATTAAACTTCAAATTACATGCCACGAATTTTAAAGTCTAGAGTCTTGGATGAAGAGGTATATAAATCTAAGACATGTGACTAAATAAAACAATTTTTATTTAAACATATTAAAGAGATCCGAAATTCAATTGTGGTAAAAAAAATATTCATAGGGGAACCTAATGATAACATGTATAAAGGGATGAGCTAAATATCCTTATAAGGTAATAAACCTAAGAATAAATCGTTAGAAAATGGTTTAGAAGGCATGAAATATTGATATAAAAAATTGGAACATATGGAATCATAACATATAAAAATGGGATCATATAAACATGGTGTCATTGTATTGTGGAAGCAACATAAAACATGAATTTAACAAGTTTCAATGATCATTTCACATAGAGGAGCACAATTAATGGTTAACCACCAAGACTGTTGCACGTGGTATCATGGGTCAAGGCTAACCACCGGGACCGTTACACATAAAATCTCATGAGACACAAAAATACCCAATGACCTAGAGTTCTATTTGGATGAACCTATCAATACATTTTTAGTAATATTCATTCCAAATACAAAATCATACAAAATCAATCAAACATAAATATAATGGTACCCATGGAAAGTCATGGGTATTATAATAATGTCACAAGGCATAAGAAATGGGTGAATGATACAAGTGTCTAGGATATAAATTAATTAAAATAGTCATATAAATTCATAAGTTAAAATATGACTATATCATGGTATGTGATTTCGAACAGATGTGATAACATGTATGAAGATTTTTTAAGAAATTTTAGCATTAAAACATTTTCGTGCAGTTTTATGGAAAATACTAAAGAGAATTTCAAATATAAAAGAGAATAATATATTTTATAAAAGAAAAAGTGAACCAAGAATGTTTTAATAATAAGAATAATGATTTTATAAAAACAATGGTGGCTTAATGTTAATTATTGAGTGTACCTGAAATTGGGTAAGAATTCGGGTACTTCCCTTTAAAATGGGCTTGCTTATCGGAAGGAATTGAGAAGGGAACCACTTAAAATATGTATATACCCAAAAGATAATGATTAAAGTAACATGATACATATTTTTTTAGAATTTAAATATAATTTATAATATTTAAATTAAAAATAATAGACAATATCATTTCGTTAAGAATAAATATAGAGAAACCCGAAGGAATAAATGAGGATTGGGTAGAATCCCTTAAATTATTTCTGGTGATGCCCTTCACATGATCTTATTGTACTAAATTACCAAATTACATTCATCCAATAATATATCCAAAAACTATTATACATGTAATTTATTTTTTATAACATTATTATGTTCAGTAATGTCCCTTTTACCGTGGGATGAGGTTCAATATAATTGTTTGGGTGCATTTTTTCCATGGTTTTCAAGAATGGTTTACATATATACATGTATGGTTAAACATGTAAGATGATAATGGTTTTATAGAATTGAATTTGATTTTTATTATTGAAAATACATAATATTAAATTGTAATAAAATTCATTTGGTTATTTGGTGTGAAGAAGAATCACTCTAGAAAACATTAATGATAACCATTTTGGTGAATTGGAAATTTTTTTATCACAAGGATCACATTTTAATTTATAAATTAATATAATGTCAACAAAATAATCAAAAACCATAAATTATACATAATAAATATTTTATTTTCTAGTTAAACCATAAAAATGGTGTCCTGACTAGAATTGAATATGATAAAAGAAATTGAAAACTGTTCGTCCTGGAATATGTTGAATTATAACATCTCAAATGGTGTTTTCATTTCTATTATAAAAGTAATGGTAAAGATGAGATGGTGCTGAGTTATTTCATTATCATAACAAAATTTCAGTACATTTAAGTTACTGGATTCATCATTACATTTGGATGAATCGAGGTGAGGAAAGAAAAAGAACTAAATGATCTTGAAAGCAAATAAAAGAAATGAAAAGAGGAATTTACCTCTTTACTATATCCTCCTTGAGAGCCTATTTAAGGGATTGGTATTATTATTTTGAAGAGACAAATGATTTTTGGACATTGATAGAAGATTGGGAGGGGATTTATGAATAATATTGTCATGTTACGTGGCTCGAGGGGAGTGAAGAGAAGAGGTAAAGTGGGGTGGTATTTGTACTGGGGGAGAGGAGGGGTTTCTCAATAATTTATTCTTTATCTTATTCTTTTGACCAATAGAAGATGGTGTAAGGATTCTTATTATCTAAAATAGTAATATGTTCAAGTTATTTTCAAACCAAGGTAATTATATCATAATAACATCATCCATGACTCAATAAATCTTGTATTTTTATTTTTTTTAAATTATCATATTTTACTACAACCCAAAAATTCATGTACATTAGAAAAACACCAAAAATTAACCCAAACCATTTTTATAATTGTAAAATTAAAAAATGAACACCATTTAATGAAACTAATTTTCTATACATTTTAAATTTAATATTTACTCAAAATCATAATTTACTTTAAAAATGAAAATTTTAAAATTAAAACTGCTTTTCTAACATATTGAAAAATTAATTAAGGTCTATTAAAATTATATTATTTTCATAAGAAATCAAAATAATTATTCATGAATAAATTTTTTTAAAATAAATTTGATTAAATTATTAAATTATTCCTAAATTATAATTAAATATTCATGACTTAAAATAATACCAACACATAACTAATAATTTTAAAAATATTTAATTACATATAATATGATATATTTATATAATATTGTCATTTATATGTTGGATAATTTTTTTTTCCTTTTTTGGTGATGTTACAATCCAATAGACAGATTTAGTATTCATAGGGGTCAAATTACTATTTCGGTGGTGAAATTACCATTTCATCAGTATATGATCCTTTACTTATTAAAAAACATTTTTAACTCCTTGTTCATCTATACGGCTTGAATTGTGTTCTATATATAATCTTATATGATTATATTATAGGAAATAATTTTAATAAGGGAATTTCATTGATAATACTTTTTTTTGGTTACATTATTCCCCCCTTATGAAATTTCACCAACAAAATTTTGTTTTACATTATATTCCATAAATAGGTGTGGGTGCTTTTCCTTTATTTCATCCTCAAATTCCCATGTTTCATATTCATACCTATGGTTCATCCATATTACTTTTTCAAGGGGTATTTTCTTGTTATGTAGAACATTATCCCTACGATCCATGATCTTCATTGGATTCCCCTCATAAGAATGATCATTCTCAAACTGTAACACCTCTGATGGCAGTATATGTGAATGGTCTGATATGTACTTTCATAAGAGGGATACAAATAAGAAATCATGTACTTTAGATAGGTTATGTGGAAGTGCTAGTCAATATGTCATAGCTCCTACATGATAAAAAATATTGAAGGGGTCGATGTACCTGAGACATAACATTCATTTCTTTACAATCCTCATGAGCTTCTTCCATGGAAATATGCAGAGGAATACAATGTCTCCAACATTGAACCTAATGTTTAATCAATGACTGCCTTGATAACTATTATAATTACAATGGTATTCCTTGATGATCTAATGAATGGTTTTCACTTTCTATACCATTTAATCTAACATTTCAGGTACTAGTATCTTACTCCCACTCACTTCATCACAAAAGGATGGTGTTCTGCACTTTTTCACATAATAGTCTTCATATGGTTCCATTCAGATGCTTGACTTGAAACTTTTTTTGTAAGATAATTTGACCTGAGGAAGATTTTTGTATCATCTTCCTTTGAAGTCAATGGAAAACTCAACCATCATAACTTCTAATTTTTAAAAAAAATTCTCAGATTTTCCATCAGTTTGAGGATGATAGGCTATGTTGAAGTTCTACATAGTTCTTAGAACATGTTAGAGACTTTTCCAGAATGTCAAGGGGAATATCAAAGATCCATTAGATACAATAGATAGTGGTACTCCATTCATCCTTAAAACCACTTTTATATATATATCCGTGAATGTTTATCTAATGACAAGTCCTCTAAAATTTTGATAAAGTGAGATTTCATTATTAGATGATCCAAAATGACCCCACTAGTATAGTTTCTTTTATATTCACATGTATGTCCAATGAAAATATCCATGGTAGTATACTCCCACATTAAGTTGGTATGGATAGTGGTTTCATAGTCCCCTAATAGATTTGTATTTTTTCTTTCACTTATAGAAATACAAGCCACATTGATGTATGTTCAGCAATATCATCTTCATATGTTCCAACCAAATTTTCTCTTGGAGATATCGATACATCTTCGTTTTCTCAAGGTGAATAGAGATGTTTGAGGTACATAAAAAATTACAAAGCCCCTTTTTATATCATGATCTGATGGTACACATAATCATGATGAAAATCATACCAATCCTTCCTCGTCAATCATGAACTCGTAGTATTTCCCATTACTAATTACTTTCACTATTTTTTGAATTTCCACATCATTTATTTGATAAGACATTCTTTTATCCATGAATTAAGGTTCAAAAAATATTTTAAAAATGATTGATGTTGTTCCTACGTTAATGATTCCCATTTTTATCCTCTTCAAATCTACGAATATGGGATGCCTTCCAATTCTCATCATTGATAAAGATGCATGATTCATTCTACCTACAACACATGTCACCTTATTTCCCATATGGATATGGATATTGATTGAGAATTCATAGTCCATGATTTAATATAATCATATTCACTAGTTTATATTAATATATTTCAATGTGAATAAATATTTTAGACTCTTTTGATCAGTATATATGTCACACTTTTCTCCATAGAGAAAATACTACCATATTTTCAATCTAAATATCACAACATCCAATTGCAGATCACACGTTGGATAGTTCAACTAATGGATTTTTAGCTACCTAGAAGAGTAGGCTATCACTTTATCATTTTGTATCAACACACAACCTAAAAACTTATTTTAAGCCTAACTGTACACCATAACGTGTTCTCCAATTATTGAAAGTGTGAGTGTTGTTGCAATGATAAGCCACTTTTTGATCTCGATAAAGCTTTTCTCATATTCTTGACTCCATAAAAACAGCACCCCTTTCCAGGTCAGTTTGGTCATTGGGACTAAAAATCAAGAAATTTTATTCGAGAATTATTGTTAATACACCACAAGACCATGGAGGCTACAGATCTCTATTATTGATGCTGGCCTTGGCCACTCTTCGTCTTCGTTTGTATTGGAAGGTCCCACATATATATCATTTATGGTGATTACATTCTCAAGGAATGATACTTTTACAATCCAAAAGTCAATTTCACACTACATTTAAAATAGTTTATACCCTCACAATGTCCTCAACATTGTATTCAAGTTATCCCCATGTACCTCCTTTTCCATTGGAGTGTATCAGAATATCATCAGTATTGACTACTATAAATTTGGGAGGTAATCTCTAATGAATACATTCATTAAATACAGGAAAATTTCTAGATAATTAGTGATTCATAAGGTAATCACATTGATCTCGTAGTGTCTATATATCATTTGAAAGGAAATCATGGGAATATATTCCTTCCTCATCATTAATTGGTGATATCCCAACCCAAGGTCCTCCATTTACAAATAACTAGCCTCAAAATGCTGATTAAAAATTTCCCCTTTCTGTGGAAGGGGATACTTGTTATTTACCATGATTTTATTGAACACAAGATAAAAAATATAGAGGTTCAATAAACCATCTTTGTTCTTGATTAAGATGGCTGGTGCTCCCCAAAGTGAAGCAATCGGGCATATAAAACCCTTGACTAGATTCTCCTGTAACTGATTTTTCATCTCTTCCAGCTCAATGGTTGTCATTCTATAATGTGTTTTTGATATAGGTACTGATCTAGGAATATGTTCAATTGAGATATCAACCTAATGATCTAGAAGAAGAATATGAAATTATTTACAGAATAAATCTGTGTAATCCCTCAAGATGGACGAATATTTGAGAAGTATCATCTAATTTTTCTCTACAATTTATGTAATATATGTTTTCCAAAAAGTCAACATTATCCATGCATTAGATGACGATTCTGAATGAGATTCATCTTCCTCGATAAAATTGTATAAGATTTTTGGATAATCTATGATGTGGATATTGATCTCCCTTTCTTGACATTTAATGTTATATTTGTATAAAGATATCAAATCCATTCCCAAGAAAACATCATACTCTACTAATGGAATTATGACATGATTTTCGACGACGTTTAGTCCACAAAAATTAACCGAGGCAGAGTTATATACTTCGGATGAAATAATTCCTCCATATTATATTATCATAGATAAATCAATATCTAAATTTTGAGGTGGGGTTTAAATGGTTATACTAAATCTACAGGATATGAATGAATGCATTGCACCAAAATAAAATAGTATATTCACTATTATTGAATGAATAAATAGAATACCTATAAGCACATCGTTTTTCAGATCCACCTAAAAATTAGTGATATAATAATCCCTTTATTGTTTCCATGTAATATTTTCTTATTTCCTTAGACAACCCTTGTCTTAGGAAAATTGTTCGCATAATGCCCATGTTAGTTGGAGTTGTGACACTGCACTACAGACTGAGTGTTGATATAATCACTCATTTCTTCTTCCATGTTAGTGGAATTCTTCATATCCCTTTAGTAGTCCTTATCCATATGTCTTATTCTTCTACATTTGAAACAATTCATAATTCATTTTAGAATGTTCCCAAGATTCTTCTTCCCAATATTTTGACATGTGGGATGTTCAATCTTCTTCCCATCATGGGATTTATTTGCTGAACAACCCATATTAGACTCCATATTCCTCTTTTTTTCACCAAGCACATGAGACCATTGAGGTACTTCGACCTCAAACCCATCTTTCAAGGCACAATATACAATCTCTTCAAATGTATCAATGACTCGAATCATCAACAATTTTTTTATACCCAACTTTAGTCCACTAAAGCAGAGATCCACTTTCATTTCGGTGTTCGTGACAATTCTGGAGGCATATATTGTAATCCTAGTGAATTTTTCTTCATACGCCCTGATAGAATCAACATCCATATTCTTGAGAATGAGGGACTCCCTATCCATCATGATACAAAGGGTTTAGGGGAAGTATTTATTGAAAAACATTTTCTTGAATTCCTCCCAATCCATGAATCAGTTTCCTCCTTAGAATTAATATTTTGGACTAGTGTCCACTCTTAATCAACATACACATAAAAACAATAGAATTACATCACAAAATTCTCTTCTTATGAGCACTGTATAATAGAGAATATCTTTTAAATAGAGTTAATCCATTGTTCTATGAGGATGGGATCAGAAGATCCACTAAATATGGGAAGCCATGGCAACATGAAGGATTATATGACATGTTTCTAACTCCACAGAGGAGGGGGTAATTCCACTTGATTTTAGTTATTATTTAAAACTTGAGGCAGCTAAGCAAGTATCTCCATATTGTTTTGAGGATTCGTTAAAACCACATCAATAATATCATTATGGAAATCATCACATTTCCTATGAGATTGATTTTTGACATGTGTTCTTCTATTTCTCTCCATTAACTATGAAAAATAACAGGTAATTAGAGGGATTGGATACTTGTATAATATGCATAAAAAAATATTTAAACATAAAAGGATAATCTCGTAAAGTAAAACCGTATCCTAATATGTGATTTCTTAAGATTCAATATTGGTTATCCATGACCTTTTTCCTAACATATTTTCTTATGGTATTTTTTGTACCCTTAATAATGATTCATATTAAGGTTATGAATTTACCAATGCATATCCCCTGGGAGTTTCAAACCAAGATTTAATAAAGGACGCTTGTCATGCACAAGTTCCTATTTGATTATAGATTAATGCAGTGTTTTCAGGTTTTACCACTAGATACATTTGTGATAGAGGCACCTCCAAATGTTTTTATTGAGATAGGGATGTATTTTCTTCATAAAGCACATACTCCATACATAGAAAAATTTATGGATGTTTTCTTATACATAGTCTCATCCCTAGTATTCTTAGTAATTTTCTCTATTCATAATATTCAAAAATAACTAGATCATCATACAATACCAACTACAGTGAACCATCCATTTACACATAAAATTACATGATTTTAATAATAATTAATAATCAAATTAAAAGACAGGTATCATAATGTCTTTAGTCCAAAAATACTATGAACATAAAATTGATAAAATGGGGATATATAAAAATAATTTCTTAATTAATCATCATGAAGAGATTCTAACATCCATTGAGATAAAAAATATTCATAGTGTAACTAGAGGATTGTATGAAAAAAGTGATGAGCTAAAAATCCCAGTAAGGTAATAAGCATAAGAATAAATTGTTAGCACATGGGATAGAAGGCATGACATAATGATATAAAAAAATGGATCATATGTAATGATAACATATAAACATGAGATCCTACAAACCATGAATCTTATAAATGTGAATGAAATATTAAGAAATGTTTTTATCATTAGTCAAGCCTTGTTTCACATACATGAGCACCAGTCATGTTTAACCACCAAGACCATTGCACATAGTTTCATGAGACAAGGCTAACCGACGATACCGTTGCACATAACATCTACTGAGACTCAAACATACCCAATGAATAGGAGATATATCTATGTGAATTCATCACAAATTTTTCATGAATATTCTTTCCACATATAAAATCATACATAATAAATCATACCTAAATAAAAGGGTACCAATGGAAAAAAATGGGTATCATAATCATGTCATGAGGAAATATAAATTGGTGTATAATACCATTGTCCCTGAAATAAAGGGAATAAAACACACATGGTCACTAAAAAGGTAAAATAGTCATATATCAAGGAATGTTATGCCAAAAATAATGGAAAAAATTTATGAAGAGTATTTAAGAAATTTTTTCATTAATAGATATTCGTGCGGTTTTAAGGAAAATTATAAAAAGGATTTCAAATAGAAAAGGGAATAATATTTTATATATAACGTATAGGGAACCAAGAATTTTTTAATAATAAAAAGAATGATTTTATTAAAAAAATGTTGCGTAAAATATATGATTTTGTGTATTTGAAATCTGGTATGAATTTGGGAAGCACCCCTTAAAATGAGATTACTTATCAAGAATAATTGAGAAGGGCACCACATAAAGATAGGTATATACCCGAAAGAGAATTATGAATGGAACATGATACATGAGTTTTTACAATGAACATATAATTCTTAATATTTACATAAAAATAAAATATAACAACATTTGGTTAAAAAAAGATAGAGAAACCTGATGGTATAAAGGAGGTTCAGGTAGAATCCCTTAACTTAAGTATGATGGTGTCCTTTACAAGATCATAATGAAAATGATAAACAAATTTATTCATTAAATAATATTTCCTAAACCTATTATACATGTAATTTATTTATTATATCTTTATTTAGCTCATTCATTTTCCATTTAATGGGATAGGAGGTTCAACATCATTGTTTGGGACAATTTGATTCGTTGGTTTTCAGGATCAGTTTTCTTATTTACAGTTAAGGATAACCATTTGATGTTTTAAGTATTTATTGATTTGTTTTGTTAATTTATTCATAACATTTTTTATACTCCCTTTAGTTAATTTCATGTAAAAGTTCATAATTGGTGTGAGATAGTCATGTATTAATACTAAATATAATTTTTGAGAATTATTTGAAGTAGTCCAATTGATTCAGTTTACTATTTTAATTATAAATTTGACCCTTATTATCCAAAATTAATGGTCCTTATTTTTTATATTCCTTATTCCATTTCCAACATATCATTAGATTTAATCATTTTACAATTCTTCCATTTTAATGTTCATATGGCCACAAAAAAGTCCCAAAAATCTGTGATGAAAATAGACCATCAATGATGATTGAATTATTGGGCTCAATTCAAAAGTACAAAATCTTTTATTCGATACCAAAAGTTGTAGGACAATACCAATAATATGTGATTGAAATTTAAATTTTGAAATCCAGTGAAAAGAGGCTGGAATTTTCAATGAAGTTCAGTGCACCATTCTGTCAAAGAAATGAAATTTGAACACCAATATTGACATTTATCCTAATATGAACATAAATTCTATATGAAATTTTTTATTATGAAAGTAGAGATATAGGAGGAGAACTTTGTTGAAGAAAGTGCTCATATTTTAGGGAATAATCCTATTTGAAAACCAATTCTCATTTTGGCCTTGAAAAAGTATATACTGAAATGGACATATTAAAATTGTTTAATCAAACAACACTAAAATTGTTTCAATAAGTCCAATGGACAAACAAATTTCAGAGTAGATAGAGGGTATACATATATAAAACTTGTTATAAGAATTTATCTCTCTATTTGGATGTCTAATTTATCAAATTGGCGATGCATGTGGAGGGATAAATGTGGAATGCAAATCGTCCAGCTCCTTGGGCTATAAATACAACCCCTCTTCTCCAAGCATTGGGTTGGAATTTATAAGCAATGAAGGATAAGTTGGAATGAAAAATTATCTAACAATTTCTTGGGAGGATCTTCCATACTCAAGTTTCTACTTGAGATACCATTACTCCTTTCTTCTTTTCATTTACTTTTGTGTTCTTATTCATTTGTAATTTGGTAAGTTTTTGTTTTGTAATTCTATTTTAATATATGTTTCTTTATAATTTTATATCATTATAATACACCCTATTTTTTGTAATATTAATGTTCATAAAATATTTTAAACTATTTTAAAAAACATTTTCTATTTTTCATTCCCATTCAATTGAATGTCCATAATTATTTCTCTTTACTGTTTTTGTGTGTTTGGTGCAAAACTCTTTTCTTATCCCTTTATTTTTCTTTTCTTATTTATTTATAATCATAAATATAATAAACCAGATTAATAATCATCTCAATGGATGAGTAAATATATAATTTTTTTATTCAAAATTTTGGGATGTTAAGTGGTTGAGAGAATTTTTTTTGATGAATATTTTTCAAATTATCATTATATTTGTTAAACGTAGAATGTCGTCTATAATGAAAAGAGTTGTTTAACATGTGGGTTGGAAAGATTATTGGAACCATAAATAAACTACCATAAACAAGATAACATTAATATTACACCCTATGTTAATTTATGGCATGGATTAAAGCATTAACACTTGGGAATTCCAATCAACATCATCTTGTAATGTGGGTGTTAATTCAATGAAATATAAAGAAATAGTTAAGGATATCACCAGTTTAACTCTCTATGGTTGAACTCACCCCAATAATTATTAAATAGTTATGTCAATAAATCATTTAATTTATTATCAGAAATCAAACATCGCAATAAAAATACAAAAAACTACAAACAATCAACTATTAAAAAGGTTTATCGTTGAGGAATCGACCTGATTGCTGTTATACACTTTAACAGAGCACTAGAACCTTGAACGATCAATAAGAGACAATAAGACACACTTAAAATGTCACCATTTCCAGGGATGGTGCATTATGAAGTTCATATTTTCTGGTTATCTAAAAAATACAAAAAAATTACAAAAAAACAAAAAAAAACATTTTAAAAAAATTGAATAAAAAACAAACAGAAAAACCCTTCTCATAATAA
Source organism: Viscum album (assembly GCA_963277665.1). Taxonomy (NCBI): domain Eukaryota; kingdom Viridiplantae; phylum Streptophyta; class Magnoliopsida; order Santalales; family Viscaceae; genus Viscum; species Viscum album. The sequence continues at coordinate 868,602,141 of OY728120.1, forward strand.
TAATTAATTAAAAAAATATAAACCCATATTCCTCATCCTTCCAAATTTTAATGAAACACCCTATATCCTCCCAAACAGTCACTCTGTTATGTTTGATCCTGAAATTGAGTGAACTATTCCCCAACATATGTGGGAGATTAGGGATAATCAAATCATTCAAGAACCTGTCCTTTTAATTCCAATTGTGTCAGATATGGTTAATCCTAGGGAACAAACACTTAAAGAACATTATAACCATGATATGGATTACCAAATATTTGGTATTAAATATCCAAACATAGTGGCTGAATTTGAACTCAAATCAGGTTTGAGTCATCTTCTTCATTATTTCCACAGGGTTGTCCGTGATGATCCACATCGTCATCTTAATGAGTTCCAAGTGATGTGCTCAACCATAAAGCATCAGGGGGTTTCTGAGGAACAAATAAATCTCTGAGAATTTATTTTATCCCTAGCAATCACTACTAATTCATGGTTTTACTACCTCCATATTGGTTGCATAACCACATGGATGGTCCTGATGTGAATTTTCATATAAAATTTATTTCTTCCTTCTCATACTACTTCTAAGCGAATGAAAATGAGTGGTATCCAACAATTCCCAAATGATTCACTCCATGAATACAAGGAGAGGGTAAAAAATATTATGGAAACCTGTCTACACCACCAAATATCTAACCAAATCTTGATCCAATACTTCTATAAGGGTTTATTGTCTATTCATAGATCTCTCAATGATGCCAAAAGTGGAAGTGCTCTTTTTGATAAATCTCTTACACCTGTAAAAGATCTCATAAGTTCCTTGGCTCGAAACACACTAAAATTACATACTTGTGAACACACTCAAGTAAAACAATCTAAATATAGTCAATCGATAGAACACAACTAGATGACCAAGTGTATGAGTGAACATACAGGTCATGTGTGATAAGTAGTTATGGCTACTGAAGCTCCAATATCATATTCTTCACAATATATGTTCCCTGAGCCAATAAAGAATAGTACAATCTAAAGCTCTCTATATAATCAAACTAACACATGTCCACAACATCAATAGTATCACTCTGATTCATCTGTATGAATAATGATCAACGCAGTATATGCTCAGAGGAACACCAAACCTCAACAATCAGGTCAATTTTTTAGAAACTTTAACCAACCCCACTCTATGCCCTTCACATATACCATCAACCAAGTATTAAGGTATGATAATCCCATTTCTCACCCCCTGAAATCCATCCTCAAAACCCAAACCAATTGAAATATGTTTCGGGTGGTTTTAACTTCCTTCATCCTTATCTTTTTGTCCCTCAACCAGAAAGGAACAAACCTCATCATAGATTAAACTATCCCAGTGGGCCTTCCCAATTTCTAAACCAATACAATATCATTCCCAAGAAAACAAATCAACGGAATAAAAATATCAGAAATGCCTTTTCATCCTAGAATCCATCAGAATTTATAGTATATAATCTTTCCTCCTTCCCTTATTCTAGCCTCATAATCAATGAAACCCAAACTGGTCTACTTGAAACCTGCCTAAGCTAGTAGCAACCGTCAAATTATTCCCAAATACTAGCTCAACAACTACCCATACCTAAGTGTAATGAAAGGGAAATTTCACTTAGATTGGGAAATAAAGACTCTATGCTTATGGATGAATCCTTTATATACAAATTGAATGGTGATCTTGAAAGTGAAAAGATCAAAAACCATAAAAACATGAATCCACTCTCTCACTTCCTTACATCACTCTACGGAACATAATTTCTTTTCCTAAATCCCTTTATAATATAAATAAGTCATTTAACCCTAATAATAAATTGTTTCACATGTTTAGATGTGTTGAAGTCTGCAATCCAATATTATATTCCAGAAAAAAATCCATATGTATGCAAAGTTTCTTAAGGAATTGTTCACCCATAAGAGGAAAACAAGGACCATTGGGAATGTTTCAACCCAACAATATATACCCATGAGGTGAAAAGATCAAGGGTCCATTAAAAATACATGGAAAATTGGATGTTTGAAATTCTGTGAATCAATCATAGACCTAAGAGACTCGATAAATGTCATGCCCAAATCGATATTCTACAACATTGTTCTAGGTCCCTTACATCCAACATTTGTTTTCATCTAGTTAGAAAATTTAAGCTACTCTTGTAACATCCCAAATAAATGATGAATAATATATTTTCATATTTATTAATATTTTCGAATTAAATATTAATTTTACTTTAAAAGGGTTTCCATGTTCGATAGCGTACCTGATACGCAACAACAGGTTTCTTTGAAATCTTACGTGGCACACTAACAATATAATATTATTATTTTAAATTGTTGTTAAATCCTAGCCATTGTATTGATTGGAAAGAACAAAAGTAACTAAAATATGATTATAAATTATTGTTAAATTTATTTACAATATCCAATAAAATGTTAGAGGCGTAAGATGTGTATGAATCTAATTTTGAGCATAATTTACATTAAAAGGCCGATTTATCGCCTTTTATGGGAGAATCCTTTTTAAATATAGTTTTTTCCCTTTAATAAATTCTATATGACCAAATAAAATCCTTAATTAGAATGGGGACATCAAAATTTACTTTGTGTAAATTTTTGAATATTTTCCGATAAAGTTCATTATCAATGAATAGTGAAAAATATTTCATTTTAATTCAATAGTTCATTTTAATCTAATTTATTTATATGGTTAGATTATCATTTTAATTGGTTTTAAAGTGAAATTAAAATATATAGTTTTCCATTTAATACAATGTTGTTCATTGGAATTAATTTCACTTTGAAATTGGACATAAACAAGTATCAATCTTTTGATAGTTATTGTTTCTTAAAAACACGCTATTTGTTTTGATAACGGGAATTAATTTTAAAATTAATTAATGCCACTTCAATTTTTGAAATTTGAAAAAATATACATCATTTTTTAATTCTAATTTCAAATATATGTTAGCCTGAATTTTTGGTATTTTTTGGAAAAACATCAATTGTTGATGAATAGTGAAACCACATTGTGGTTGTTAAAGAAACTGACATTTTAATTTAAATAAAATTTTACCACTTCTATGAATTGATTTTCTAAAAATAGACAGACATGGTTGTTTTCAAGAAGTAAAATCTGGTTCATTAAGATGAAAATAATTTTTGGTGAATAGTAACTTTTGACTTTTATTTACAGTGGTTAAAGGTAAATTATGTAATTCAAGGGTAAAAGAATATTATAATAATTCCAAATTACCTTAACACTTGTCCTAACCTTATTGGATGAGTAGTGGCCAACCATTGGCATAATTGGATCGATTTTGGTACCCCATGGAGCCACTTATGAATGTTAATGACACTTTAGATTAATTAATTTATTGTAAAGACAAAATTGACATTAACAAAAATATTTTTTTAATTTATTATTATACTATTTTATATTATTCCTATTTTCGACTATAAATATTATTTGGAAATATGAATCTATTTCCTACATGATATTATTTTTTAAAATTTTTTAGAAATCTAATAAATTAAATTATTTATGACACAATAATGATGCAGTATTTACCTCATTAATAATTGATTTAAATAAATATGACTATAAAGATTAAATTATTATCTCAAACATGTCCAATTCTGATTGGCTGATTTTATATCGAATATGACTCATCTTATCTTCAATTTTAATTATTTTTGGACCTTTTCAAACTGAATATCATTATATAATAAAATAATATTTTCACACATTCCTAAAGAGACCCTCCTATCCCTTATAAAATGAGACCACTTCTAACCAATTCCTTACACTTCTCAAGCCTTTTTTCTCCTCCAAACTCTTCTAATTAATCTCCCTACATCCCAATCCTCCTCCTAGAAGCCATAAAATAGACATAAGGCACTTTAAGAAGTCCATTGGTTCAAACCAAACGGAGTTACCCAAATTTAAGGTAACAGTTTCTCTTAATTTTTTTCTTTTATTTTACATCTCCAACCCCTAAACTCTTTTCATTTGTTTAATTTGTAACAACAACAACATCCTCAATATACTAGGATGCTTTTATGATAATGATTTGAACTAAACATACAAACACATCCGTCTAATGGATGAAGAACATAATGTTTCTATGGATGGAAAACTAATGCCTCATGAAACAAAGATTGTTCAATTTCATCTTACCGCCTCTCATGGTGGCCATTATGATGGAACTGTATTTATATATGATATATATTATGTTTATTATTTTCTTATTCTTATTTAATTCCCATTTATATCACACATTTATGGTTTCCATAGTGGGTAAATACGATAATCTCATTTGAGGACGTCCAGACTACCACCCCCTCAAAGTGATTTGATTCATTAATGTCTTATGTGGGATGTATAAAGGATAGAGATAATGATATTATATATGATATAATACTGTAATTATATTATAACAATGTATCATTATGTTTTATTTCCATTAAAATAAGAAATAGAAATGAAAGTAGCGTTCATGCGTACGTACGACCTACCATCTCCAAGAACGGTGCATTTTGTTTCTTACCTATAATTATGATGTACTGTTATAAACAAATGTATATGATATATATATATGTGATATATATAATATCCAAATTATTAATATCATTCTGGATATAATGATCGTTTGACCACATGGAAAACTTGTAAATATAAGGTGTTCATTTTTACTCATGTCCAAATATCGACAAAATAAAAATTATTAACTTAAATGATTACATAATGTTTATAACATGGTAATATGTGATATAAAAGGAATAATAAACTTGAAAATAGTTCCTAAGCAATTAAAAATTATCTTTAGTTTATTATTCAGGAGATTAAAGAACGATCGAGTGTTGTCGAACACGAGGCAAGGGGCTTCATCTCAATCTCCTTTCATTGAGGCATATTTTGTTTTAATAGACAATTTTCTTTTATACGCTATATACAAACCTTTTACTTTTCTTTTCATTCAAAGGGAATCCTTTTATGTGAAGCGTTTTACTAAAATGACCAAAAGGAATGTTTTTTTACGTAAGCAGTGACAACGACCTTTCCACCGCCGCGAGTATTATTTGATCTTTGGCTTCCTTAACATGCTGGAATGTTTTAAAAAGGAAAAATAAATACCGTATACTCTTTATACATATTTTTGTATTGAAAATGGTTTTGTGAAGTGATTTATTATTTCAATATCATGAAATTATATTTTTTTATCTCAATGTGTAAATGTTATCCCTCTTTTATGCTTATGTTATGTGTTATGATCATGTTATGGTTCATGGGAATTATTTACGTATATGGTTGGTTCCGTGATAATCCTAGGTCATGTGAGCCCGATAAAGTTCTCCAATGCATTGGGTAGCATGAAAGAGGTAAATGTGAATGTTTATACTAATAGATTTAGGTAATATACTGTGATGGGTATTCCAAAGTAACTCCCTATGTAGCTGTGATAGCTAAAATGTAAGTATGATATGGATGAAACAAGTTCCCTTTAGGTTTTTTAATTTCTATGTGTCTTTCATAAATATTATGATTTCAAGAGGTAAGTAAAATATTTCATGATTTGTATGTATTTTTGTATGTATTTATGAACAAATGTTTTCATTATTTGTTTTATATCCCTTATTGAGCTTTTTTTTTCTCATCCCAAGTATTGAAATGTTTTCAAATGACATAAAGATGAATAGGGACAAGGATGGGATCAAGGAAAAGGCATGTTGTCTAAAACATAGAACTAGACTTGACTCTTTTTTCAAGAGTTTTTGTCTTATGAAAAAAATTGAAACTGTGTAGAAGTGTTTACCTTGTAATATTTTGAGATGTAATAGTAATGTCCAAATTATCTAAATCTATAAACATGAAAATATTTTCAATGGTAATTATTCATTTAATTCAATATTATGTTATTTTTAAGGATGGTTCATTATAGTTAGTATCCGAGGTCAGTATAGATAACATTAGGAGTTAGGGTATTGATAAATTAATATCCATAAAGTAATTTATGTTAATATTGAAATCATATATCATTTTAATATTACCATGTTGCTTCGCCTAAGATATTTTTGTGTTCGGAATGGTTTTCTGCAGAGGAAAGAGGGTAGCTGTGTTGGGACGACATCAGGAGGAAGACAACCTTCCACATAGACAACCTGGGATGGTCGGTATTGGAACTGAATAGATTTTTACTGTGATGGCAAAATTGACTTGGGCTATAAATGGTGGTCGTATCCATGTATGAGATCATCCAGATCAACCACAGAGGAACATGTCAGTAGTGGATAATTTCATGAGGAAAAATCCCCCATCATTCAGAGGATCATCTGACCACTTGATTTCTGAAGGGTGGACTAAAGAACTGGAGAAGATTTTTGATGTCATGTGTTGTTCAGAACTTCCAAAGGTTAGTCTTGTGGTTTACCATTTTGAAGGTGAAGCTGATCAGTTATGGTCGATGGTGAAAAATATCAAGGATAGTGAGGAGATTTATGCTCTCTATTGGGATGACTTCAAAGGTATGTTTTTTGAGAAATATTTTCCTATGGTGGTTCGTCTTAGGATGGAAAAGCAATTCCTATAATTGAGGCAGGGGGATGACTAAGTGGCTTCTTCTGAAGAAAAATTCACTTTTCTAGAATGGTATGCTCCAAATTTCATTTGATATCTTGATAGTAAAATTAACCATTTTTACTAAGGATTAAATCCAAATTATCAAAGGGCTTTATCTTCTCGTGAGTTCAAAAGTTATGATTTTTTTTTCATTGTGCAGAGAAAGTGGAAATGGAGTTTGCTGATGATCATGTATTCATTGACAAAAAATATTATAAGAGGTTGAGGTGGAAGGAGAAAGGTAAGAACTCTTCATAAATAGTATGATGGTAGGTAACTTAAGTTTTCCATTTATGAAAATTGTAGGCAAAAGCATGTTGGGGAATGCCTTTTAAATTTTGGTAAGCGCTACCGATGTGGTAAAATGGGGCATCAGGCTCGCAATTCCACTGAAAAAATCAGGGTAATGGTAGGAGAAAATATTATTTACAGTCAGTAAAATGTTTTAAGTGCAATGAAATGGGTCATTATGAAAATGAGTGGCCGAAAAAGAACTCAACTGAAGGAATGCATCCATATTACAAGCAGAAAGGGGTGGGTAAATCCTTTGCAACTACTTCAGTAGATGTCAGTCCATCAAATGAAGTAGTATCTGGTACACTGTTTGTTTGTTCATATTATGCCAATTTTTTGTTTGATTTAGGGTCTACACACTCTTTCATTTCTGAGAAGTTTTCTAGTAAATTGGGAATTCCATCTCATGATATAAATACTGGACTTACGATAAAAACACCTAGAGGCAATGTTGAGACAAAAAGAAAACATAAGAAAATTAATTTCCTTGTGTGTGGAAAGAATCTACCTGTAATCCTAATTGTTTTTCCTCTAGTAGAGTTTGATGTTATATTGGGAATGGATTGACTTTTTGTTCATCATGCTAAGATTTACTGCAGTGCTAATGAAGTTTCTATTCAGAATGATTTTCAGTTTTTATACAAAAATGAACCCTTTCTTTTGATAACATACCAGGAAGCTGAGAAACTAGTAAAATATGGAAATTAATGTTACATTGCACATATTGTTTAAAATAAAAGAACTTTTCAGATTAATAATGTGACCGTGGTAAATGAGTACATTGATGTTTTTTCTAATGAGTTTCCTAGTATTATACCTAATCGAGAAGTTGAATTTACTATTGACTTAGTTCCGGATGCTATTCCAATTTCAAAACCCCATTGTCGAATGGCTCAAATTGAACATTTAGAGCTAAAGAATAAATTGAAGGAGTTATTAGATAAAGGTTTCATTAGAACTAGCACATCACTTTGGGGTGATCATGTTTTGTTTCTTAAGAAGAAAGATGGTTCAATGAGACTTTTCATTTATTATAGAGAATTGAATAACATCACTGTTAAGAATTAGTATCCTTTTCCTCATATCAATGATTTTGTTGATCTGCTCTAGGGAGATCAGTATTTTTCGAAGATTGACATGAGGTCGGGGTACAATCAGTTGAATGTAAAGGAAGCAGACATTTTGAAGACCGCATTTCATCCAAGGTATGGCCATTATGAATTTTTAGTTATGCCTTTTGGGTTAACCAATGAAGCTACTATATTGATGGATCTTATGAATAGAATTTTCCATTAGTTCTTGGATATGTTTTGTGGTTGTGTTCAGTGATGATATTTTGGTTTATTCCAAAAGTAAGGAGGAAGATGAAAGTTATTTAAGGGTTGTATTGCAATCCTTAAAATAAAAAAAATTATCTTGGAAATTCAGAATGTGTGAGTTTTGGTTACAAAAATTTCTTTCCTTGGTCACATTGTTTCAAAAAATGGCATAATCATTGATCCTCCTAGAACGAATGTTGTGGAATAATGGCCAAGACCAACAAATATAACCGAGATTCGTAGTTTTCTTTGTTTGGAATGTTATTATGGGGGGTATGTTGAAAATTATGCACAGTTATCTTGTACAATGACTAAAGTAACTCGAAAAGGTATTAAGTTCATCTGGACAAAGGAATGTGATGATTTTTTTCACGAATCGAAAAGAAGATTGGTGAATGCTCTTTATTTTGGAACAACCTTATAGAAATGGTGAGTTTTTTATCTATAGTGATGCTTCCTTAAAATAACATGGTTGTGTCCTAATGAAAAATGACCAGGTATTTTCTTATGCTTCACGTCACTTGAAACCACTTGAGTTAAATTACCATACACCTGATTTGGAATTAGGTGTTGTTGTTCTTACTTTAAGAGTTTAGCGGAATCATTTGTATGGAGTGAAGTGTGAAATATATACTGATAAATAAATTTTGATTTATAAATTCACTCAAGTAGAATTGAACATGAGATAGAGGATATGGTTGGAATTAATCAAAGATTATGATTGCACAATCATTTATCATCCGGAAAAAGAAAATAAAGTGGATCATTCTTTGAGTAGGAAAAGTAATACTTTATTAGACATGTAATATTTGTAATTAGATCCTTTGGTTTTTTATTTGATAAACTATGGCATAGAGGTTGTTGGTGCAGGAAATTATTCTGTTTTGTTTCAAGTGTCAGTGAGATCATCTCTATCAAACAGAATAAATCAAGCGCAGAAAGAAGATAGTGAGTTGCAGAAAAATGTAGTGTTGGTTCATAAGGGTATGTTTCCTAATTTTAACTTTGATAAAGATTGTGTTTTGAGAATTGGAAAGAGATTATGTGTGCATTTTTATTCACAGTTTAAGAATGAGTTGTTATGTGAATCTTATAGTTCTCCATTTTCTGTTAATCCTGGAATTTCTATGATGTACATAGATCTTCAAAATTATTATTGGTGGGATGGAATGAAAAGAGATATTGCTGATTTTACTGTGAATTGTTTGACTTGTAAACATGTTAAAGAAGAGTGACAGTTACCAAAAGGGATGCTTCAGCCTCTACCGGTGCCAGAGTGAAAATGGGAAGACATATTAATGGACTTTTTTGTGGGATTACCGAAGACATCTCGAGGTAATAATGCAATCTGTTTTATTGTTGATCAATTGACTAAATCTGCTCATTTCATTCCTATACGAGATACATTGTCTCTAGATCAACTTTCTCGGTTTTTTGTTAACGAGATAGTCGTGTTTCCTAGAGTTCCACTCTCCGTTGTATCTGATTGTGATTCCAGGATTACTTCTAACATTTGGAAGGGCCTTTAGAAGTCATTGGGTACTGAATTAAATTTCAGTACATCTTTTCATCCTCAATCATATGGGCAGTCAGAATGATCAAATTCGACATTGAAGGATATGAAACTTTCCTGCTCGATGGATTACCAGGGAAGATGGGACCAACATCTTGCTTTGGTTGAATTTTAATATAATGACAGTTTTCATTCCAGTGTACAAATGGCTCCATTTGAGGAATTATATGAAAAGTGTTGTCGAACTCCATCTTTTTGGGATATGTAGGAGAAAGGAAGTTGATGGGACCAAAATTGGTAGAAGATATGGTAGAGAAAGTTCAGTTAATTCAGAATCACATGAGAACAGCTCAGATCAAAAATAAAACTTATTCATATAACCAGAGGAAGGATCATTCCTTTGAGGTAGGTGATCGTGTTTTTCTCAAAGTTTCTCTATGGAAAAGTGTGACTCGTTTTTTCAAGAAGGGAAAGTTGAGTCCTGGGTTCATTGCACCATATGAAATTATGTAGAAAGTTGGATCAGTTACGAATAGAGTGGCTTTACCTCCATGTTTATCCCAGGTACACTATGTTTTTCAGGTTTCGATGTTGAGAAAGTATATACTAGATCCATCTAATGTTTTTAGCACAAAGGTAGTTCAGTTGGAAGAGAATATATCTTATAAAGAACAACCATTCTATATTCTTGACCTTAGAGAGAAAGTGTTGTGGAATAAGGTAATTCAACAGGTAAAGGTTTTGTGGAAAACCATATGGTTGAAGTGGAAACATGGGAATCTGAAAATTCTATGAGGGTTAAATACCCCCACTTATTTTTATAAGTGAATAAAAATTGGGAGGATGCAATTTCCAAAAGGGGGGAAGGATGTAACATCCCAGGTAAATGAAGAAAAACATATTTTCATATTTATTAATATTTGGGAATTAAATATTAATTTTACTTTAAAAGGGTTTCATTGTTCGATAGCGTACCCAATACACAACAATGAGTTTATTTGAAATCTTACATGGTACACTAATAATATAATAATATTATTTTTAAATGGTATTTAACTCCTAGCCATTGTATTGGTGGGAAATAAAAAAACTAACTACAATATGATTATACATGATTGTTAAATGTATTTACATTATCCAATAAAAAGTTAGAGGCTTAAAATGTGAATGAATCTAATTTTAAGCAAAATTAACTTTAAAAGGCCAATTTATCTCCTTTTAATGGTAAAGCCTTTTTAAATCTAGTTTTGGTCACTTTAATATATTATATATGACCAAATAAAATTCTTCTTTAGAATGGGGACATCAAAAATTTCTTTGGTAACTTTTTTGAAATTTTTCGGATAATGTTTATTTTTAATGAATAGTGAAAAATATTGTATTTTAATTCAGAAGTGCATTTTAATAAAATTTATTTATATGGTTAGACTATCTTTATAATTGGTTTTAAATTGAAATTAAAATATATTTTTACCATTGAATCAAATTTTGGTCATTGGAATTAATTTCACTTTGAAATTAGACATAATCACGATTCAATCTTTTGATAGTTATTGTTTCTTAAAAACACGCTATTTGTTTTTATAACGTGAGTTAATTTTAAAATTAATTATTCATACTTATATGTTTTGAATTTCAAAAAATAGAAATCAATTTTCAATTAGAATATCAAATATAGCTTAGGCTGATTTTGTGGTTTTTTCTAAAAAACATTTTTTTGATGAATAGTGAAACCACTTAGTGGTAGTTAAAAAAACTGACTTATTCATTTAAATGAAATTTTGGGTGAATAGTAACTTTTGACTTTTATTTACCGTGGTTAAATGTAAATAGGGTAATTTAAGTTAAATGAATTTTATTATAATTCAAAATTACCTTAACACTTTTCCTAAACTTATTGGATGAGTAGTGGCCGACCATGGGCATCCGGGGTCAACTTTAGGACCCCATGGATCCACTTATGAAAGAAAATGACACATTAGATTAATTAATTTAATGTAAAGTCAAAATTGACATTTACAAAAATATTTTAGTATTTAATTTTTATATGGTGTTATATAATTTCTATTTTCGTCTATAAATATTCATTGGAAAGATAATAAGATTTTATACATGATAGAATTTATTTTATAATTTTCAGACATCTAATACATTAATTTATTCATGACACAATAATGATGGAGTATTTACCTCATTTATAAATGATTTAAATAAATAAGATTATAATGATAACAATTTTATACAAATCATGTCCAATTATTAATGGATGTTTTTATTAATAATATATGTCATATTATCTTTGACCTTAATGATTTTGGGACTTTTAGAAACCGAATATCATTATATAATAAATTAATATTTTCACATTTTCCTAAAGAGCCCCTCCTCTCCTTTATAAAAGGAGACCACTTCTATCCAATTCCTCACACCACTCAAGCCTTTTGTTTCATACAAACTCTACCTAATTAATCTCTCTATTTCCCTATCCTCCTCCTAGAAGCCTTACCTTAGGAATAAGGCACTTCAAGAAGTCCTTTGGTTCAAACCAAAAGGAGTTACCCAAATTAAACGTAATCGTTTCTGTTAATTTGTTTTCTTTTATTTTACTTCTCCAACCCCAAAATTCATTTTATTCATTTCTTTTGTAACAACACCATCATCTTCAATATACTTGAATATTTTTATGAGAAGGATTAGAACTACACTTACGCATATATCCATCTAATGGATGAAAAACATAATGTTTCTGTGGATGGAAAACTAGCGCCTCATGAAACGATGATTGTTCAATTACATCGTACCGCCTCCCATGGTGGCCATTATGATGGAACTGTATTTATATATGATATAAATTATGTTTATGATTTCCTTATTCTTATGTACATCCCATTTATTTTATGCCTTTATAGTTTCCATAGTGGGTAAATACGATAATCTCATTTGAGGACGTGGGGACTACCGCCCCCTCAAAGTGATTTGATTCGTTAATGACTTATGTGGGATGTATAAAGGATGGAGTTAATGACATTATATAAAATATTATACTGGAATTTATATATATCTATGTATCATTATGTATTATTTCCATTAAAATATTAAATAGAAATGAAAGTAGCGTTCATATGTACGTACGGCTTACCGTCTCCATGAATGGTACATTTCATTTCTTACCTATAAATGTTATGTACTACTATAAAAACATGTATATTTAAGATATATATGTTATATATGATATCCAAATCATGAATATCATTCTATATATAATGAACCTTTGACCACAGGGACAACTTGTAAATATAAGGTGTCCATTTTTATTTTAGTACCAAATATCGGAAAAATGAATATTATTAACTTAAATGAATACATAATGTTTATAACATTATAATAAGTTATATAAAAGGGATAATAAAATTGAAATATGTTATTATGAATGTCTAAATTAGCTTTATTTTATTATACACCAGATTAAAGAATGATCGGGTCAAGTTAGACATGAGGTAAGGAACTTCGTCTCAATCTCCTTTCATTGAGGCATATTTTGTTTTAATACACGATTTTATTTTATACATTGTTTAAACACCTTTGACTTTTCATTTCATTCAAAGAGAATCTTTTTATACAAATATTTTACCAAACAACAAAAAGTAATGTTTTTTACGTAAACTGAGACAATGACCTTTCCGCTGCCACGAGTATTATTTGATATTTGGATTCCTTAACATGCCGAAATGTTTTTAAAACAAAAAATAAATACCATATACTCTTTTTACATATTTAAGTATTGAAAATAATTTGTAGAAGTGATTTATTATTTTAATATCTTGAAATTATATTTTTTAATTGCAATTTGGAAATATTATCTTTCCTTTATGCTTATGTTATGTGTTTTGATCATGTTATGGTTCTTGGGCATTATTTACGTATATTGGTGGTTCCGTGATAATCCTAGGGCAGGTGAGCCCGAGATTGCTCTCCAATTCATTGGGAAACACGATGGAGGAAAATGTGAATGCTTCTCTTAATTGATTTAGGTAATATACTGTGATGGGTTTTTCAAAGTTACTCCCTATGTAGCTGTGATAGCTACAATGTAAGTATGATATGGATGCCACAAGTTACATTTATGTTTTATGATTTCTATGTGTCTTTAATAAATCTTATGATTTCACAATGTAAGTAAAAGATTTCATGATGTGTTTGTATTTATGAACAAAATTTTTCATTGTTTTTTTTATAACCCTTACTGAGCTTTTTCTGCTCATCGCATATTTTGAAATGTTTTCACAGGACATAATGATGAATAGGGTCAAGGATGGGATCAAGGAAATGTCATGCTGTCTAAAACCTGGAACTAGACATGAAATTTATTTCAAGAGTTTTTATTTTCTGAAAGAAATTGGAAAATGTGTAGAATTTTTTACCTTGTAATCTTTTTAGATGTAATAGTTATGTCCTAATTCTCTAAAACTCTAAAACTAAAAAGATTCCCAATGTGAATTATTCATTTAATTAAATATTATGTAATGTTTAAGGCTGGATCCTTATACCTCTAGTACTGAGGGAATAATTGAGGATGTCCTTGTCAGAGTCAATGATGGTATCTTCTAATCTGACTTCTTTGAAGTTGACATGGATGGTGAGATAACATATTTCAAATCTCCTTTTATTATTAGAATAACTTTCCTCATGAAATTTTAAACCAAAATTTATGTCTTTGTTGGAATCATATCTTGGGAATTTTGTGATTAACTAGTCAATTTAATTTTTTTTCAATACATGTGATACCCATTAGAGAATAATACATCATGTTGGAGATCAATGGGAGGATAGTCATATTATCCTTCCCCCACTATAGAATTGAAAGCACAAAATTCTATAAGGGTATAAATTATCCAATGAACAATCAGGGATCCCAAAGGGGATGTTTTTCTAGAAGAACACTGGAGCTCAAAAAATATGATGGCCACTATCAGACTGTAGTTATTCAACTGAAACTATCTAGCTATGAACAAAAAAATATGAAGCACTTCTTGGGAGGCAACCCAATTTCCCTTTTTCTTTTGTAAACTTTTTATATAATTCTATTTTTTCATTAAATTAATAATGATTTTTGTTATGTTTCTATTTTAGGTAATGATCCTTTTCTAATGTATATCCATGAGAGGAAACACATCATGGGAACCTCCTCTACTTCCATCAGATCCAAAACATCCATCAACCCACCATCAGATGGGGATGACGACAAACCAAATCCAATCTAGGGGAACCTATTTCCCTTTAACTCTTTCTCTATCTCTCCCTCCTCTCCCCTATTTCTTCTTTTTACTAACTTTTAAATTTTTTACCACATTATTTGTGAAATATATTTTTTTCTATTTTTTAGGTGATAATTTTAAAAAACACTAAAAAAACTAAATAAAATAAAAAAACAAAAAAACGTATTCATACATACTCCCCATCATGTTTAAAATTTCTTCTAAACCTTTTGGGGATCCCAAAGATATGTTTTAATCTCAATGATTTTGAAATTTTATCATAATTTTTTATAAATAATCTTGTATCAACACCAACACAATTTTAATGCCTAATTTTTTATTTTGAAATTTATTTTCCCCAACCATGAGGAACAACATTATCTCTCATACTAAGGCCACCTATGGCCATATTTTCAAAATGTGTTTTTTCACTCACTATATTGATTATTGAGTTTCTGGACATTTGAGATGAATTTAATTAATTGATTTACATAATATGATATAGAAATTTTCTGATCCTCATGAGAATCAAATTATCTAAATATATTCCCATTACCCTTAAATTAATCCATATTTTGGAATCCCCTTTGAGCCTATGAAAACCATTTCATTGATATCCACATTACAAGCCCAATAACTTACCCCACCCAACGTCAACAGGGATTTATATTGCCTTATTTATTTAAATTTAAGTGTGGGTGGAATGGATTTTATTTTTGAGTTCCCTATTATTGATTTTAAACATTGTTATCATATTATGGAGGAAATCAATCCATTTTAGGGTGGGTGAGAGGTTGTTATTTAGTGAGTTTTGGGGAGTTCACTTTTATTTATGTAATTTTGTAAATGTTATTCACAAGTGTTCAAAAAATGGAAAAATAACGAAAAAAGAACAAGAAAAGTATGTTGTGTCTTGGGAGGGTAACGAATCACTATTATTCATCATTTTATCATATTATAAGTATTAAAATTAGTGTCGTGAGGTGATCGCTAATGGGTTGAAAGATCCGTGTGAGATTTGATTTTAGTTCAAATTTCAAAAAAAATAAAAAAAATAATAATAAAAGAAATGAAAAAAGAACACTTGAATTATATATTCTTACATCATTGGGATATGTTTAGTGATTGAAAATTATTTCATATTCTCATTCACTTTATATATTGTTCCTCTTGTGTGCCTTTCTACACAAAAGTTCCCTTGTTAATATGGGTTTCAATTTCATCCAAGTTTAATTTCAAAAACTAATGTGCATTTTTTCCCATGCTATGTTTTATCCCTATTCTCCTCTCTATTGGACACTGTAGTTATATCGTCCCATTTTTACAAAAACCCCCTCTAGAAGACCTCATGATTTTTGTACACTTTAGGATAGGGAATAAAAGCTATGAGATCATTTAAACTCTTTGATTTTCACTTTAGGTTCATGAATGAGTGAACCTCCAAGAATTATTTTTTTCATATTGAGAGAAGTTAGTTTTATGTTCCCACATTTTTTATTTCTAAATTTGAGCATGAAGAAGGAAATTTTTTGTAATATTATTTCTGTAACAATTTGTGGTGGAATTCCATATGGATGAGTGATATGGTTTAATCATCCATTGATTAGGGAAATAAAAAATATAATATTTGTTGGCAAGTGATAATGAAATAGTTATGTTTTTTTATTTCACACGGGGACATGCATAAGGCTTAGTGTATTGGAGTTGATGTTATTCATTGATTCATAAATGTTTGTATAATCACTTTATTAAAATTCTAGTAATTGTGCATAATTGGTGTGATATACTATGGTATTAATACTAAATATACATTGTGGCCATTATTTTATGTATTCTAACAACGTTAGTTTACAATTTTAATTATAACTCTCACATTTCTTATCCAAATTTGACAGTTCTTACTTTTTATGGTTCTTTATTCCATTTCCATGATATCATTCGAATAAATCATATTCAAATTATTAAATATTTAGTGTCATATGGACCACACAATAAGGCCCATATAATATGAGATTAAAATGGACCATTCATGAATATTGAATTATTTGGATCAATCCAAAAGTCCAAAATCATTTATTCACCACTAATGGTATATGTATAATACCATTAATTTTTTATAAAAATATCAGGGTCGAACTCCACTAAAATGTGGCTCAAATTATTCAATGAATTCCATCCCACCATTACATCCTATAAAAGAAATCATCAAAGTAATATTGAAATTTCCCCTGATAGGGAAATCAATTCGAGCTGAGATTTTTCATTGTGAATGACGAGATATAGGCAGTTGACTTTTTTGAATAAAGTGTTATGATTTAATGATCTATTATTACTAAAAAACCCATTCAAATTTTTGACATGAAAAAGTTTTTATTGAAATGGGTAGATTAAAATTGTTAAAAACCCACCCTAAATTTTTATCCTTTAGTCCAATGGCTACCAATGTTTCTGAGTGGACATAGGGCATCCATATCTACAACTTTTATAAATATCATATGTCACTATTTTCTATCAAAATTTTCAAATTGGCGATGAAATTGGAGGAAAAGATTTGGAATGAAAATATCCCACCTACTTGGGCTATAAATACAACCCATTTTACTCCTAGAAAGTGGTTGGATTTTCAGAGCAAGGTAGGATAGGTTTTCATGGCCATGGATCTTCAAAACACTTGGGATGATCTTCCATTTTCATGTTCCTAATTGAGATACCATTCTTCCTTGCTTCATATCTTTTACTTTTGTGTTCTTGATCATTTTTAATCTTATAGGTGATTATTTTGTTATTCTATTTTACTACATGTTTCTTTATAATTATATCATAATATATTCCACCCCTTGTTTTTTAATATTATTTCTTTTAAAATATTTTAAACCAATTTAAAATACATTTTCTATTTTTCCTTCCAATTTTATCAAAAGTATATACATAATTCTCTTCACTATTTGTGTGAGTTCGGAACCCAACTCTTTTCTTATTTCATTATTTTTATAATATTACTAATTCAGCATAAAAAATATAATGAAACAATTACTAATTATCTCAATGTCTAAGTAAATATATAATTGTGGTGAGTCAAAATTTAGGGATGTTAAGTGATTGTGAGTATTTTATTGATGAATATTATTCAAATTAACATTGTGTATGTCAAACATAGAATTTCATGGATAATGAAATCCTTTTTTATCATGTGGTTTAAATGGATTATTGGAACCATAAATAAATGACCATAATCAAGATTTTATTAGATGTAGAAACCAATGATAATTTAAAGCGTGGATTAAATCCTTAACACTTGGTAATTCTAATCAAAACCATCTTGTAAAGTGGGTGTTAATTGAAATCAATATAAAGCAATGCTCAAGGATAAAACAAGATTAACATTATAAAGATGAACTCACCCCAATATTTATTAAATTGTTAAATCAATCAATCATTTCAATTAAGATATGAAAAAACCCCCCTAGTCAAAATAAAACCAACTAAAAACAATCGACTATTAAAATGTATCATCACTGAGGATTCAACCCGAGCGCGACTATACACTTTAGTAGAGAACCAAAACCTTGATAGGTCGATAAGATATAATCTACCGCACTTCAAATGGAAAATTTTTCAGGGATGGTTCATTAAGTAGTTTTCAGTATTTAGTTTTTGTAAAAAACAATAAAAAATTTAAAAAAATTAAAAAAAACAAAAATAAAAAACCCACCATCTAATAAAAATCATAAAATATAAAACAAAAAAGATAAAACCATATTCTTCATCCTTACAAATTTTATTTTAATGCCCTATAGCATGGAAAAAATCCCTTAGATCTGTTTGAACTAGAAATAGAGTGAACGCTTCTCCATCTTAGGAGAAACATTAGGGATAATCAAATCATTAAAGAACCAGTACTTGTTCAACCAATTGAATAAGATATGGATACTCCTAGGAAAAAAACCCTTAAAGAACATAATACTACTGATATTATTACCAATCCCTTGGTATTCAATATCAATAAATATAGGCTGAATTTGAACTCAAATTTGGTTTGATTCATCTTCTAACATATTTCCACGGGCTTTCCAGTGATGATCCACATCATCATCTTAAAGAGTTCCATGTGGTGTGCTCAACAGTAACATTTCAAGGGGTTTCTGAGTAACAAATAAGACTCTAAGAAGTCCCAATATCCATAGAAAAGAATACTAATTCATGGCTTTACTACCTCCCTCTAGGATACATAACCACATAGAATGACATGAACTGACTTTTCTTATAATATTTCTTTATTTCTTCTTGTACTAATCCTATCCAAAAGGAATCAAGTGGTATCAAACAATTCTCAAATAAGTCGCTCCATGAATACATAGAATGGTTGAAAAAGCATGTTGAAACCTATATAAAGCACCAAATCTCTGACCAACACTTGATCAAATACTTCTATGTGGGGTTATTGGCTATGGAGAGAACACTTATTGATGCCAAATATAGTGGTGCCCTTGTTGATAAAACTCCTAGATCTTCTAGATATCACATACGTAACATGGATGTATACACACAATACTCCCATAAATGATAACATGATCAAGTAAAACAATCCCATGATAATTAATCTATATAACCAACCATTATGGTCGAGTGGATGAGAAAACTTATAGGTCTTTTGTTACCACTGGCCATGGCTACCAAAGCTCTAACCTTATGTTCTTCACAATACATGTTCCCTAAACCTATTAAGAAATGTGGAATATAAATCTCCCAATCTAATTTAACTAAAACTATCCACAACATCAAGAGTATACCTCTAATTCATCAAGACCAATGGAGATCAATGCAGTATATTTTTAAAGGAACGCCATCCCTCATCAATCAGGTGAGTTTTTCAGAAACATTATCCAACTCCAATATGGGCCCTTGTCTTATACCTTCAACCAAGGCTTGAGGTATGATAATCCCATTACTCATCCCCCTAAATTACATCCTCAAATACCAAACCAATAGAAATATGGTGAAGGTGGTGGTAACATCTATAACCCTTATCATTTTGTTCATCAACCTCAAAGCAACAATCATCATCCTAGATTCCACTATCTCTATGAGCCTTCCCAATTCACAAACCAATTAAATTACGTTATAATGAACCAAAATCAAGGAAATCCCAATATAGGACATGCCTATTATTCTCAGAATCCATGGTAATATACAATGTAATATCTTGGCTCGTTCAACCATTCTAGACTCCATAACATTGAAACCCAAACTAGACAACTTCCATCCCACCTAAGCTAGAAACAACCATCCAATTATTCCCATATCCAAGCTCAACCACTACCAAAACCTAAGGGTAATGTAAGTGAAATTTCACTTAGATCGGGAAATCAAATCACTATGCCTCATGATGAATCCTATAAATACACATTGAATATTGATCTTGAAAATGAAAAGGCCAAAAATCCTAAAAAACCTAAATCCACTACCTCACTTCCTTCCATCCATCTATGGAACCCAATTCATTTTCCTCAATGAATTTCTAATCCAAATAAGTCATTGGAGCCTGATCCTAATTATTTTGATATATTTAGACGTGTTGAAGACAACAATCCATAATTATATGATATAAAACACATCCATAAGTATGCAATGTATATTAAGGAATTGTGCACTCATAGGAGGCAACTTTGGATAATTGGGAATATTTCAACACAACATTCTATACCCATGAAGTGGAATGATCATTGGACCTTTATGGTTCCATTCCAAATTGGATGATTGAAATTCAATGATTCACTCAAAGACCTAGGAGCCTCGAAAAATGTCATTCCCAAATATATATTCTTCAATGTTGTTCTAGTTAACATACATCCAATAGGTTTTTTCATCCGGTTAGACAATTTATGTAAATCTAGTCTTGAGGGAATAATTAAGGATGTCCTTTTTCAAGTAAATGATGTCATATTCCAAGACGACTTCTATGTCCTTGACATGGAAGTTGAGAAAACTTATTTCCAATCTCATATAATTCTTGGAAGACCTTTTCTCATGAAATCTAAAACCAAAATTGATGTCCATATTTGCATCTAATTTATGGAATTTGGTGTCCAACAGGACAAGTTCATTTTTTTCAATCCATGTGATACCAATGAGAGAATAAATTTTTTTTATCTATACATGCTACTGAAAGTCTCTCTAAGAGTGTGTTGAATCCCAACCCATCATGTTCTTTATATTCTACAAATTTAGGATTTTTCGAATATTTTAACCTCATTAACTAAGTCATAAATAGAGAATATTATGTTGACATTAAAAATGAAAACTCCATTTATCTAAAGGATCATGAAAAATCATTGTAATCTCAAATTTACTATGAACTAAACTTCTCCAGCATAGAAAATAATTAAGAAAAAGAACTAAAATTATCATTTATTAATTCATATCAGATTTTCCAACATTCATTATTTCATAACAATGATTCTAAAAATAATGTTATATGTGAGTTAAACCCTGAATCAATGTCTTTATCTTGTCATGATGGTTGTAATGTTTATTATATATGTTCCATTAATAATAAAGTGATCACTTATGAGGATTAAATTGACCATTATTTGGAAAACAACATTGATATAAAGGTTATCAAAAAAATTATTTAATTTTATGAATCATCTAATACTCACTACTATACTCTAGTGTCTGATGAAATAAATGAGTTAAAAAGGAGGGGATCTCATACTCTAATTTCATGTTATCTAGAGTGTGCATAAACATTCAATCAGAATTGGAACGTATTTT
Source organism: Viscum album (assembly GCA_963277665.1). Taxonomy (NCBI): domain Eukaryota; kingdom Viridiplantae; phylum Streptophyta; class Magnoliopsida; order Santalales; family Viscaceae; genus Viscum; species Viscum album. The sequence goes on from OY728120.1 coordinate 868,623,918, forward strand.
GGAACTTCAAAACATAGAAAACCAGCACTCAATGGGTTTCATAATATCTCAAGTTGGAGACCAATGGGAGGATAGTCGTATTCTCCTTCATCCACCATTGAATTGCAAGAACACAATCAAGGAAGGGGGGAAATTATCCAATGAATAATCAGGCATACCAAAGGGGAAGTTCTTCTAGAAGCACACTGACGTTGAGAAAATACGGTGGCCACTATCGGACAATGGGTATTCTACTTCAACTATCCAACTATAAACAAAATAAATGCAGAGCTTCTTTGGAGGAAACCTATTTTTTTTTTACTTTTATGAATTTTTTTTTTTCATTTTTCATTAAATGAAAATTGATTTTTGTTTTGTTTCTATTTTAGGTAATGGTTATTTTATAAAGTATCTCTAAAAGAGGAAACACATCATGGGGACTACCTCTACTTCCATTAGATCCAAAACGTCTACTGACCAACCACAAGATGAGGATGATGACACACCAAATCCAAACTAGGGGAACCTATTTCCCTTTAACTATTTCTCTATCAATTCCAATCTCTCCCTAATTCTTTGTATTCTTCACTATTGTATTTTTTAGAAATTTATTCATCAAATATTTTTTTTTTCTATTTCTCTTTTTTGTGGGTGGGTATTTTAAAAAACACAAAAAAATTCAAAAAAAAAAACTCATTCATACTTACTCCCCATCATGTTTTGAAATTTATTCCCACAATTTTGGGGAGCCAAAACATATGTTTTCATCTCAAAGAGTTTGAATTTTTTTTAATTTCGAATAAATATTCTTGTTTCAAAACCAACACATTTTGATTTCTCAATTTTTTATTTTGAAAATGATTTCCCCCAACCATGAGAAACCAACTTATCTTTCATGAAAAGCCACGAATGGGCATATTTTCAAAATGTGAGTTTTCACTCCTGATTGTGAGTGTTGTTTTTGTTGACCTTCGAGATGAATTTCATTCTTTGGTGTAAATTAATATAATAGATTCATTTTCCGAACCTCATGATAATCAAAATAGATTAATAGCTTCCCATTAACCTTATATTAAACCTTATTTTGGAAGCCCCTCTCAGCCCATGAAAACCTTTTCTTTAATAGCCACATTACAATCGCATTAACTTATCCCACCGAACAATTTGATGAATTTAAATCTCCTTATTTATTGAAATTTATTTGTGGGAGGAATGGATTTAATTTTTTCGGTCCCTGTTATTGATTTTAAATGTTTTATCATATGATTGAGGGAATCCATACATTTTAGTGTGGTGGAGAGGTTGTTATTTTTTTGATATTAGGAAATGTACTTTTATTTATATAATATTTTAAATGTTATTGAGAGGTGTTAAAAAATGGAAAAATCAATAAAAAGGAATAATTTTTTTTGTGTCTTGGGAGGGTCAAAAATAACTCTTATTCAACCTTTGATATTCTTATAAGTTTTTAAATTATTATAATGAGAAGATCAATCATGGGTTGAGAGATTAGTGTGAGATTTTTTTTAAGTTAAAATTAAAAAAAAAATAAAAAAAAATAAAAAAATAACACTTGCATTATATATTCTTATTTCATTAGGATATGTTTTGAGTTTTTCAAATATTTCATATTCTCATCCCCTTCAAATTTTGTTCCTCTCATATGTGTTTCTTCACAAAAATTCCCTTGTAAATATGGGTTTCCATTTCCTTCCATGTTTCATTCCAAAAAAAAGTGCATTGTTTTACAAATTCTATTTTTTACCCCTCTTCCCCTGTAACTTGGAAAATATATTCCCATATCCAAATTAAACACCCATCAAAATACATATTGATTTTTTTCACTTTAGGATAGGGAGTGGATTCTCAGAGCTCCTTAAAAATCTATGATTTTAACATTCAGTTGGTGAATGACTGAACCCAGAAGAATTAATTTTTATCATCTTGAGTGGAGTGGTTTTTATGTGCCTAAATTTTCTATTTCTAATTTTGAGCATTAAAAATAATTGTTTTTGTAATATTATTTCAGTAACAATTTGTATTGGAGTTCAATATGGATGAGTGATATGGTCTAAACCTCCCATGATTGGGGAAATTTTTTAATATTTGTTGTCGGGTGAGAATGATTTAGTTTTATTTTTTGTTTCACATAGGGACATGAATTAGAATAAGTTTGGGGGATTTTATGTTATTAATTTATTCATAAATTTTTGTATACCGAATTTATTAAATTTCGTATAAATTTGTATAATTGGTGTGAGATACTCAGGTCTTAATACTAAATATAAATTTTTAGCATTATTTAAAGTAGTTCAACTGCGTTAGTTTACTATTTTAATTATAACTCTTACCCTTATTATCTAAATTAAATGTTTCTAATTTTTTAGGGTTCCTTATTCCATTTACAAAAAATCATTATAATGAATCATAGTACAATTATGCAACATTATGGGTCATATGGACCACACAAGAAAGCCCATATAATTTGTGAAAAAATGGGCAATTCATGAATATTGAATTATTGGGATCAATCCCGATGTCAAAAATATTTTATTCTCCACAAATGGTTTGTGTATAATACCATTAATTTGTGATAAAACTTTCAGTGCCCAAATCTACTAAAAAGTGGCTTAAATGGTTCAATGATGTCCATCCCACCATTCTGTCCTATAAATCAAATCAACACACCAATATTTAAATTTCTCCGGATATGTAAATACATTAAAGATAAGATTTAGAGTGATATAGATGAGATATATGTGGATGACTTTGTTACATATATTGTTTGGATTTGTTGTCCTCTTATTACTAAAATACCCATTCAAATTTTGTACTTGAAAAATTATGGACTGAAATGGGCAGATGAAAATTGCTTAAAAAACCATCCTAAAATTATCTCCCATAGACCAATGGATACAAAATATTCTATGTAGATATAGAGGATGAATATCTACAACTTCTATGAATATCATATGCCACAATTCATTGTCTAATTTTTCAAAATTGAAATGAATGCGAAGGGGCATATTTGGAGTGCAAACTGTCCACCTCCTTTGGCTATAAATACAACCCCCCTTCTACATACATGGTGTTGGAATTGTAGAGAAAATAATTATATATTATCATGAACAAGGATATTTTATATTTTTGGGTGGATATTCCATAATCAATTTTCTAATTTACATAACATTCCTTCATTCTTATTTTAATTTACTATTGTGTTATTCATTATTTATAATCATTCAAGTGTTTGTTTTGTAATTTTATTTTACTACATGTTTCATTCTCATTATATCATAATATATTCCACCCCTAGTTTTTTAATATTAATTCTCTTAAAATGTTTTAAACCATGATAAAATCCTTTTTCTATTTTTCTTTCTCATTATATTGAATGACCATATTTAATTCTCTTCACCATTTGTGTGTGTGTGTTTGGCACACAAATCCTTTCTTCTTCATTTCTTTTTCTTCTCTTAATAAATCATTATCATAAATAAAATAAACCATATTACTAATATTATCAATGGATGAGTAAATTTTTAATTTGGGTGTGTCAAAAGTTTTAGAATTTGAAGTGATTGAGAGTATTTGCTCATTGAATATTCTTTAAATTATCATTGTGTATGTTAAACAATGAATGTTGTGGATTAATGACCTGATTTTTTAACGCGTGGTTCCATAGATTATTAAAACTGTATCTACACTAACATAAACAACATATGATTAATATTATAACCCTAAGATAATTTAAGGCATGATTAAATCCTTAACACTTGGGAATTCCAACCAATATCCTATTGTAATGTGGGTGTTAATTTAATGCAATGTAAAGAAATTCTCAAGTATATCACAAGATTAACTCTATAATGATGTACTCATCCCAATATTTTTTAAATTGTTAAATCAATAAATAATTTCAATTAATATCCCAAAACAAAACCCCCAATCAAAATATAATCAACTAAAAACAAACAACTGTTAAAAAGTATCATCATTGGGGATTTGACCCGAGTGATACTATACACATTAGTAGAGCACCAGAACCTCGAATGGTCGATAGGAAAAAATATACCATTCTTTAGTGATCATAAAAAATATTACATGGTTTTAAAATTCATCTAGTTATTTTTAGTGAATAAGAATCATTATATATAAATTTAATGATTGCCGTTTTGGTTAGTTGGCATTTTTTTAACACAACAAACCGATTTTTATTTATAAATTAATATCATCTATAAAAAAGATTCTAGAACATTTACTTAGACATAATACATATGTTATGGTCTATTTAAATAATAGAAATGGTTTTATGACCATAATTTAAGATGGTAAATGAAATCAAAAAACCATCATCCTTGAATGTGATGAATTAACACTTCTCAGATGGTGTTTTCATTTGTCACATAAAAGGAAGGGGAAAGGAGAAAATATGTGGAATTATAACATTATCATAATAAAATTATTGTATATTTAATGTACTATAGTTATCATAACATTTGGATGAATGTTGGTGAGGAATAAGAAAGAATGAAATGAACTGGAATGAAAATAAAAGAATTCGAAAGATGAATTAACTTCTGGAAGTTATCATCATTAAGAGCCTCATTAGGGGAGTGGTTTTGGCCTTTTAAAGATACCAAGTGATACCTGACGTGGGGAGGAACATGGGATGAGATTTTTTTGAATTTTAACAAGGAAGATGGCTTGAGAGGAGTGAAGATAAGAAGTAAAGAGGGGTGGTATTTATAGTGGAAGAAGGGAGGGGCTTCTCAAAATTTTTCACTATTTTAATAATTTTCTCAAAACAATTAGTAGTTATTTTGTGAAACAAAATTGTCATATGTGAATGTGATTTTGAATCCAAGGTTCTCACCTCAATAGAACATCGTCCATGACTCAATAAATCATGTTTTTTTTGGTAAATTATAGTTTTATACTATTCAACCAAAATTCAAGTATTTCCAGAAATCCAATAAATTCACTCCAACCAATTATCAACATGTAGAATTAAAAAATATACTCCATTTTATGAATTTTTTCCAAATAATAGAAATTGTATTTTAAATTAAAACAATAATATATTATAAAAATAAATTTTTTTAAATTTTAAATTTCATTTCTTAGACATTTAATCTTAATTAACGTCACTCAAAATTTTATTATAATCAAAATTTATTAATATATGTATTGATGAATAATTTTATTAAAATATGTTTCCTTTTTGTGTATTAAATTTATCATAATATTGAAATTTAATATACATGACTTACAAAAATACCAATATTTAATTAATAATTTTTTAAATATTTACCTACTTTTACTATGATATATTTATATCATATTGTCACTTATAATATGGGTAGATTTTATTTAAACATTCATTAGTGAGGTTACTATTCATTTGGCTGGGGTTCTATTCATAATGGTCACATTACTATTCCAATAATCAATTTACTATTTTATCAGAATACATTCCATAACTTCTAGAGATGTCTTTTATTTTACTCATTATATATTTATGACATTTTCATTATGTTCTATATGTAATATTATATGATTTTATTATATTATATAATTGTAATAAAAGAATTCCATTGATTAAAAATTGGATTTTTACACACACGCATGTCGATGGGGGGTTCCACATTAAGTCATTGATGACCCACACTCTACTGTGTCCGGGGAATTCCACTAATAAGTATTTATAGAGGATCCTCACCCATGCCTATGGGGGATTCCACTCTAGATCATCGAGGAAACACAAGCTAGCTCATCAGGGGTATTCCCCTTGTATGTAACTATAGAGGACCCACACCCTAGAGTGTCAGGGGATTCCACTATGATCATTCCAACCATCAGGAATCTCCTCAGATAGTATACAAGCTTTGAACATCGCAAGAAATAACTCAAAAGTATAAACTAATGGAATCATCGTGTTATACACTAAAAACCACCTAGGATACTCTAAATAGGTACCATAATCTATGTCCAAATGAAGGAGATACGAGATATACAAGATTCATAATGAGGTACAAATCACATGTTGGTCCCACAAGATGTGGGAGCCCACCTCATCGTCTAGCCATGTACCCATCCATACATAAGTTCTAAAGTCTATATGTGTACCCCTATGCATGCTCATGTACTCCCAGAATAACTAGCACCTCTACCCTAAAAGGGTGACAAGCCCATGATGCTCATCGCTGGCCCAAATGGCTTAAACTTTATTTCACTGACATGCCACCTCAAATGGCTACAAATATACAAAAATATTACACCGTCATGATCCATGAAAAAAATTGCACATGATCTGCTACTAATTCGACTGAAATAGACTCCTTGTGTAGGTGATTTATCTCTCTAAATCATACATGAGTAGTGCTTCATGGGGCCCATGTCTTAATCCCAAAACACATCAAACAGATCGCACCATGGCAATCATCACAAAAAAATACAATGGATCATCTATTCATTTTTCTAAATATGATAACTAGTGAAATAGTAACATTTCACCACAATCACAAAAATAAAACCTCGTGGGGCCTATGCCTTGATTTTGGATTAATTTCTCTAAGATGGTCTTATGATTTCTGCCTCATCTACATGGTCGTAGTGCCTCTAACGGTGCATCCATTGGACATCATACGCTTAAGATACGTTCTATACAAGATTCACCAAATAATATTAATTACATTATTAATATTTTAAATGAACAGTTCATGCCACTGATCCACGATTCCAAAACATAATGTACACAAACATGCCTAAAATTTCCTACCTTGAATCAAGGGTTAAATTTTCTAATTCAACACATTAATCATATGCTCTATGTAAGTGTTAAATTCGAATCAACGTTATAAAATAATAATAAAAATAACATTATTATTTTATGGTTTTTTTGACCCGCCCCACTAGTCGGTGAAAGGTACTCAACATTTTTCATAAAAATACCTAATCTAAGTCGGGGTCACATTATCGCAGACTACACGTGAATTGGATGCTGCATAGGGGAAGTTAGCGGTGTTAAATTTTTTAATAATAATAATAATAATTATTGTTATATTATTATTATTATTATTATTATTATTATTATTATTATTATCTTTTCTTTTTTCTTTTTGTTATTCTTTTTTTATGAAAACCTGTGGGGTGCAGGGGTTCTCCACCGGCCTACCACTTGTCGTCGCTGCTACCCCATGGTGCTCCACTATTATATCGGCTCTACACCACCTAGCCGCTTTTTCCGCCGCACCATGCCTTGTCACTACACCTAGCCTTATCACCTCCTGTTGAACCCATCAGGCTGCCACCTTGTCGGAGCCACCACATGCCAGACCTGTGCCACTACAACTTTCTACGGATCCCTAGCACTACTCTGGTGGTCCGAAGATTTATTTGACACCGAATATAGGATCCTTGGGACCCAATCAACATAGTAGTGGTCTCTGCTCGAATAATTGTTGACATTTCAACATGAAGAAATGTTGGTGGATCTTCTGCTTGCCATTGCGCCTCCTCCGGTGCCCAAAACTAGAATCTGAGCATATACAAGGACTCCTCTTGTTGAGAGATTCACATGAATCTCTCTTGCTCCATGATTGGAGGTCCATTGATCATGAAAAAGTGTTATCATCTAAGAATGATGTAGGATGTGAATAACGGGAAATCCTGAATCAAAATCGATGACCGAAGTTCATAGTTTGGCCATCAACAAAAGATTATAAACCAGAAAAAACTAACATAAATTGAAATCATCCAAATAGGATTCAATCAGGGGGATGCAATATTAGAAATAAAAATCCAACCTCAATTTTGGATCCACTGTCATGTTCTCTATGATCTGATCTACTCATGTCTGCATTTCCATCACGATCCGATAAAGATTGGATGTTGAATTTCCATAAGAAGAATATGTACAGAGCTCTTCCCTCTTCAAGAAAAATGAGCTAACCTTATATCATTTCTCTAAAATCCTATTGATAGGAAACTGCCATTGGCCAATGAATCTGAACCTCCCATAGCATCTCACCTTTGGTCACCCCTAGGGTAAACACCACACTACAAACTCAATGGTGCTCTAGAATTTCAAATCCCAATCCCAGTTAAGAATTTATTAGGTGTAGCATAAAAAAAATACTACTTAATTATTTTATTTATGGTTACATCCTCAATAAATTCTTTCACCGAAGGTCCACACCTAAAAAATTTATACCCCACCAGGGTAAATGGCTTGATTTAGACTCAATAGTGGAATCATTTTTCTGATCTGTGATACAATTTGATATATATCTCATGCCCTCTACAATAATTGTACAAAAATGCTTAATATTTTCTATAAAATTATTTTCAGGCACATTAGGCCTCAGAATCTCATGATAACTCAGCTCCTTGATCTGATAATATACATAGAAATATTCTAATGTTTTACCCGGTGAAAAATAATTCTCTCCATATACCATGATAATATTGTTTTGAAACCCACATCCTTTCATTGGTCATTCTATGATGAAATGATTATGAAAATAGTATCATTTTTACAGGTTGTGATATAATAAAATTATTATTATAATAGTTTTATTTCATGGATTATGATATGATTTTTGTGAATATCAACACATTTAATGTTTCATGATATGATGACTATTTAATTTTCTTATAGAACCTATATTTATGATTACATTATGAGATATGTGGGGAATTTTTCTCCCATTAATGCATTGAATAATGATTCTAACCCTATGAGACATAAAAGGATAGAATGGGGATTGATCCCTATTTAGTAAGGGAATTTTTCTATTATGATGGTCTTTGGAGTGCACCTTGACTAATTAAATGGTATTAGGAGTTATCCATGAGTACTAAGATGTTATTGGTAGTGAACCTTGCCTACATAGATGGTTTGGGGAGTGAGCACATTCCACCCTCTAATATATATTTTAAAGTGATACATGACCACTATAGAAAAGAAATTCTTATCATTATAGGGGGACATAATTCCATGTCTTATTTTAATGTTATCTTCTTTGACTTATGCTATTGTTTCCCATATGATTCATGTCTTATTATCTAACTATATTTATTCAATGAATTAGGTGTATGATCTTTGATATGTAGTGTATGATCTTAAAATTTTATGCTCATGTTCTCAAACCATCTTGTTCATGTTATGCTCATGTGTCTCCTTTATTTACACATATTGAGAATTTGAGATAACCTTTCTTATATTTCCGTTCCACAACATAATTATAAATTTTTGATACATGGTATGGTTGTGATGATTACTAAAGGGGAATATCATTATGGGATTTATTGAATATCTTTCACCAAGACATATGATTATGATTTCATGATTCCAAAGGAACTAAACTATAATGTTCCACGATCATGTAATTCAATAATATATTGAATAATCATATATAATGATTCAAAATACATATATGTTTTTCATGTTTCTCCACATTTGGTATCAATGGAATGATTTAGTCATCCATTGGAAACTAGGAAGAAACAAAATTAGTATATATACCTATAGTTATCCATTACATCATCTTGATTTATGTAATGAATTTTACATTACTTCACATTGAGGATATTTTCTTGTTTAGGTCATTGAAAATTAGGCAATAACTCATACATAAATAAATTCAAGAGGACACTTTCAAATAGTATCCATTTTTTTAATAAAAAAACTTTTAAAATGAAACACAGTTCCTTACCATGTTCAATCATCACTATTTTCTTATTGATCCCATACGTGTCTATATTCACTATTAAATCTTGGGTAAAACATTTTAAAAAATGGTATGAGCATAAGAATATCAGTAAGAGATAGAAAAATAAGGTAAAATATTAGTCACTTGTAAACATGTAAACCTTGATTACTTTATCAGAAAGTAATATTTTCACCTTTAATATGTTAGAAATGAATTCTTTAAAAAACTCATTAAAAAAACTTTTTGTAATCGTAAGATTACCATTAAACCAAAAGAAATTATATATAACACATGAATGTAACATGGGAGATAACTATACATATACAAAATAACCATGAAGTTGAGTTCCATACATGTCACTCTTACAAAATGGAATAACCATATGATTGACTTCTATACCAAACTAATTGGTGGTTATAACCTAACCACCCATTCTTGGATTATCTTAAAAACACCCATACATGGTTTATCATGTATCCACATATAAAATGTCCATGTATAATTATATAATCATACCACATAATGGTTTTCAATTATATATATTTAAATCATAAAATTTCATTTTCAATCGACTTAAATCATTTCATGATATTAAAATAATCCTTATATTTTCAATATAATTACCAATAAAAAGATACAAAAAATTGGAAATAATGATTTATTTTTATTTTTAAAAAATTAAAACATATATAATAATCCAAATATCAAATAATTCCCATGGCGGTAGAGAGTTTTTTTTCTCCGTATATTTTAAAAGAGATCATTCCTTTTGTTTTAAATAAATAAAGTACAAAACTACATATATAATGATTAACATTGAATTTTTGTGAATAAAATTAAAAATCAATGGGTTTTTTTAAAACACATTACAAAATAAGGTGATTCAAAACATCAATATATGTATCAATTAAAGGATATTGAGATAAATACCCTTAGCTCGAGTCTGATTCGTCAAATATGTTCTTTATCTTGATCTTCTTCGGATGATCACATTTTATTAAAAAAATAACACCTCCACGAAGGGTGTTATTCCTAATCTAATGCCACAGTAATGTGGGGAGGGATTATAAGAAGAAATTTTATTAGATCTTGGATGAACCAAAATGGTTTTCATGTGAGAAGAAATGATAGGAGTTAATGTCCTTTTATAAGTGAGGGGATAGAAAATCATGGAAATATTTATGATATTAATTTAATGTAAATTAATTATCTATTCCAAAAGGGTTGAAATATATTTATTTAGAAGATATGATACGAATGGTTTCAAATAAAATAATCCTATGAAAATTAGACAAGAGTTGAATAATTTTTTTTCCAAATATTTTTTTATCCCTTGTAACTCTTACCATTTTATAATGTAATTTACAATTTTAGGTTCAATATTCTTACTATAACATTCTAAATGACCAATAAATTAGTCAATTATTAAATTTTAGGACTAATCACAACAATTTGACATAGGCACATATTTTTATAATTTTTATATAATTTAATAAAATATATTAAATTTTAAAATTCCATTAGTGTCAATTTAGATGGTATTCATTATTTGAATTCATAAAAATATCATAACATCATGATATAATAGATGTTTTTTCAATAAATTAATAAAATTTAAAATTCATCCATAAAATTAATCGAATTAATTTTATTTTAATATTTATAATATCATTTATTTGATCCAGTAATTAGTTAAAAAAATTACTAAAATATCATTGTGTCACAATTTAATTTAATTATTTGTTTTTTGAAAATTATTAATAAATTACCATGATTGGGTAATAATATTATACTTATATATACTATTTATAGTTTAAGATATCCCTTATATAACCACATATTAAAATACAGTACCTTTCAAAAACAAAAGAGTTAAAAAAAATTTCCATTCAATATAATATTACAAATTCATTTAATTAAGATTATATTATTTGTTTTATTAGTTAATCCATGTACCATGACTATCACATTATTATACAACCAATACTATTTATATAGAGATAAAGATTCTTAAATAGGATGAAAATGATAAGATTTAGTCAATCGATCAACAATTACCCAGATCACATTTCTACCTCGAGATGTCTTTGGTAATCCCACTATGAAGTCCATTGATATATTTTCCCATTTCCATTATGGAACTTTAAAAGGATAAATAATGCCACTTAATAACTGCCTCTATACAGTAACCTGATGACAAGTAAAATATATCAAATAAAATTTGGAAATTTATCTTTTCATTCTGTTCCACTAGTAATACTCTCGATGGTCTCAGTACATCTTTGTGCATCCTAGATGAACTAGAAATGGAGAACTATGAGATTCACGTAACAAATTTTTCTTCAATTATGAAACATGTGGGAAACAAAATCTCTTCCGAAATATTGAAAACAATCTTTATCAATGTTAAACTCAAAAAATGTTCCCATTTAACCAATTATACCTTTTTCTTTAACTCATGGTCTACCTTCTGCCCTTAGTTAATTTTGTCTGATAATGAATATTATACTGAAACCTAAAACATAATAGTTGTATTTCCTTCATCAACAAGATTCATGCAAAAATTTGAGAAATAATAAATAAAGTGTCACGTTCAAAATGTAACATGGTAAATAAAGAATTACATTTTCAAATCTAAGAATTAGATACTTCATTTTATTTATAGGATGGTTATCGATTAGGAAATCACAATTCATTATTAGTTCTAACAACTTCTCTATCTCATTCTCAATTATTTTTGACTGAATATATACTTAAATGTTTTGAGATTTGTATATATTTCATAATTTATTCCATAATAATGATTCCTCAATATTTTTAGTGCAAAAAATCGCAGTTAATTCTAAATCATGAGTAGGGTAATTTATCCCATGAGGTTTCAACTGATTGAAGCATAAGAAATTACCAGATCATTCTACGATTGAACAAAACCATGTCCTATCAATGACGAGTCACTGTAGATAAAAAATTACCATTTTTGGAAAGCGGGTCCAAAATTGGGGAATTTAAAAATCTACATTAATGTTCTCAAAAAAATCATCACATTCGTTTTTTCAGATCAACTAAACTCCCTTACTGGTTAAGTTAATTATTTGGATAGATAACTGAGAAATGTTTCCAAAAAACCATCGATAATAACCCTATAATCAATGAAAACTGGGAAATATCTATGTCATAGGAATTTATCAGCCACATTTCGAAAACATTTATTTTATAACGGTAAATTTTACGCCACCTTTGAAAATAAGGTGACCAAAGAATTAATTTTTTTTTAAAAAAATCAATATTACAAAAAATTCCACATAGTTTCATTTATTTTTGGATTTGGAAAAAACCCTTATTTCACTTTCATGTTCCTCAGAGATTTTAAAATGTACTGAAATATCATCCATAAACACAACCCCAAACTGATCCAAAAAATGATGAGAGAATCCATTCATGAGATATATAAATATAGTTGGTTCATTAGATAACCAAAAGGGAATAACCTCAAACTCATAATCCCCATATATCATTTGGAACTATTGCATTGAAATTTCATCCTCGATCACCTTTAGGTGATGGTACTTCGACCTCAAATCTTTTATGAAAAATACAGAGCTCCCTGGAGATAATAAAAAAATCATCAATATGTGGAAAATGATATTTTTTATTAATAGGGTTTTTATTCAAGGATCTATAATCAATACAATTTATCATGGATCCATCCTTATTTTTTCACAAATAAAACATGAGCACCCCATGAATATGTTCTAGGTCAAGTGAAACATTTATCAAGAAATTCATACAATGGGTTTTTCAATTCCACCAGTTCCACTTGAGCCATTCGATAAGGAGGTCTAGAAATAGGCGTATCATCCAGGACTAAAAAAATAATTAATTTACCCTCCTACTCGAAAACAACATCTGGAAATACATTTGGAAAAATATCTTTACATTCATTTACTAGTAAAATTCCACTAAGCAAATCAATTTCTTTATTTTCAACAACATGAGCTAGAAAACTCTCACCACTATCTTGAATCAATCTATCATCTTCATGGTATGTTATCAAAGGTTAAAAATCATTGAATAATACTTTACATTTATTGAAATATATTTTAGCATGATAAACTAAAGTCCAATTCATACACAAAATGATATCAAACTCCACTAGGGGAAGGTGAAAATGTTTTTTAGGAAACTCCATCGTACTAATGATAATATAAGATTCAAATAAATATGATTCTCTTTATGGAATCCACAAAATGTCTTTAATAAAATTATATATAACATTAATGAGGTTATATTTACAATTTAACTTCAATGATATCAAAAATTAATGTATGTGATGATCTAGAGTCAAACAGAGTGTTGGTATATTTTTAAAGAAACTGTAGAATACCTGTCACAACATATATTGATGGCCCAAAGTAAAATATTTTGAGGACCCGACCACAAAATACCTAATACGGTGACTAAAACATGGAGTGTAATTTAATTTTTATAAAAAAATTCTGATAACATTACACATCACATTCCATCGCTGAGAATATTTCCATTTATGTTCTAGAAAAACCTATTATAGCTGCTATACTTCTTCAAAATGATTGACAAAGATAAGCTTCATATTGTTTGGTTCAAATAAGATTACTCAATGCATTAAAACTATACTAACACATTAAAAATTAATTGAAAACATATGGTGTTCATTTAAAATTATCAATAATTTTGTTATAAAACAAATTAATGAAATTAATTTTTAAAATATCCTTTAAAAAAATTAATTTTTTTAATGTTATACAACAATTGCTCAAGAACATAGTCAATTTTTTTGAAATGTTACATGAATAATTTTTTCAATAAAATCTATTACACACGAATTTTTTTAAAGAAAATATATTTGAAACTCGTATTAGAGTACGTATGCATGTAAAAAATGAATGGAATGCTACATCATCCAAAATGGATAAAAGTAATATTAAGTTGATATATGTGGATGCTGATATAATTAAACACAAGAAATAAATATTTCATAGAATTTCATGAGTAACAAAATAATGAATCACCTTCCATCAAAAATGAATTTCATGAAATGAAATAGGTAATTTTAATTTTGGAATCAATGTTTTGAAAATAGGTATTACACTTTCTTTATAAGAGACTATCCAAGTACATACTTCAATATTCCACATGCATTTACTACCATTTTTTTAAATTAAATATTATTTATCAAGGATATTCTAATAGTAGAATAGTTACATGATTTTTAAAATATTAATCACATATTAATGAAATTCATAATACTTCCCAATCATAACATTTTGTCAAGGAATCATGCCAAGGCCATACATAATCATTCTGTAAAAGCCTCGTACCACCACATGGATTGTCTCAGGAGACATTTCAATGTATAGAGAGGCTATAACGGGCCTTACCCATCAGATAATCATTCTATTTCATTCCTCATATGACTAAATTCAATAAAATCATTCTGTCACATATCATATTGATTTATTATTTTATGTATTTTATTTTAAGTGTCCCATACAACTTCAAGTAATAAATTTATTTCGTCTATTCGAATTGTCCTATTACACTTCTTGTAAATTATCATAAGTGATAAATTAATAAAAGATTGTTTGGATTTTTCACATAAAATAATAATTCTTCAAAACCTTGTTCCATGAATTTAAACATTAAATGTACTAAAATAAGATATTTTGAAATCAATATAGATATCATTCATTTTCAAACCGTTCACTAATAAATGGAAGTGTCAAATAGAATAAAACATAAAAATTAATAACTAAAAGAATTCATTGTGGCATAATCATCATGAATTGAAATAAAATAATTATAGATGTAAAATAATTAATTCATCGAAATTATTGATTCATAAGAAAATAATTAAACAAATTCTACTACATATGCATTTGCATGTATATATATTTATGTGTAATCAAAATATTATCCCAACCTTATATCCTAAAATTTATAATTTGGGAATACATGTATGTAAAGTCAATTTCATTAACAAGTTGATGTGTTCTTTTAGAATTTTTAGGCACACAATAAGAATACATGGATTTTATATATTTTTTTCAATATAAAATTGAATCATGTGTATTTTTTAAAATCATCACTTTAGTAATACCATCCAAACATATTATATAAATTATGACAGAAATATATGTGAATGTGGTTCTTATATATATATATGTGGGTTTGATAATTATATAAAACCATATATATAGAATGTGAATACCAGGGATTTACATAATCAAAATAAGGCTTGATAATTAAGTTTCATACACCTAAAAAACATAAATTAATTACTAAAATCAGTTTATGATAACCTAATTTTGCTTAAAATTAAAATATATATATGTATATATATATATTTAAATTTATATACACAATGTGTATTTATAGGTTATACATATTAAATTTGAACAAAAAATGACCCTTACATGTCTGACATGAGTAATGAACTTCAAACAAACATTGATCACTCAAAAATAATATGAAAGAGAATAGGCTTATTATATATGAATATATTAATGTATATAAAAATAGATATATATATAAAAGTTAATCAAACCGCAAATTTAAAATAAACCCCCTAATTTATTTATGTGTATTTAAGAACATCATTTTAAAAATAATGTTAATCATTAAAAATTCATAAATAGAGAATAGATTTTATTATAAAGAAACATATATACTTGTATAATTATATACATTGGGTTTAATCAAACACAAAACAAAGTAAAAACTTATAAGTGTTATACACATTAAATATATCAGTTAAACATGGATAATCACATTTAGAAAACCAATAACGAGTTAGGATTGAAAATTATATAAAATTTTATGTATATATATATATATATATCCAGAAATACAAAAAAGTGTATATAATCGTATTTCACAATGAAAACAATGAAAAATAATCACTTACCTGACATAAAGAGTGAGGTTGGGTCGAGTAGAGGATATAAGAGTGTTAGGTGTTAGAAAAACCATAAGTTTTATGGGTGCAAAGTAGGTTTCTATAATCTGTGTATGTAAATATTTTATTCACACACGAGTTCCCCCATAAAATATAAACAAAGGCTCGAATAAGACTCACACGAGGGAGAAAATACACCCCAATAAAATAAAATCTTAAATAAATCAATCTTTTGATAATGTATATATATATATATATATAATTGAAAACATACATGGGATCCAAAAGGGGTGGGGTTTTAAAATAAATTCATGTGTCGGTTCTATGGAAAATGAGGGGGAAGGGGGGAACAGATAGAGGAAAGGGGTGTCACGGGTAAGGAGGAGCAGCGAGGATATGGAAATGTGTACTGATGCAGCATGAGGAAGAAGAATAATAAAGGGAGAAGAGTGAAAAAAATGGATGGTTCGGATCAATCGAGGCCGATGGGACAACAGTGGTGACTTCTGTCATTTTAAAAATGAATTGATGGCTATAATTATCCAAGGATTGATTGGATGGTTATGGAAAACCGTATGTTTTTAAAAATATTGAGCGACTGAGATCTTCTTCTTCTCAATCAGATGCCTGAAGGGAAATGTGGTAAAATGAAGTAGTCATTGGAGTTCGAAGGATTGATAGGATTGGACGACTGAGATCTCGTGCGGCGAGATTGAACTGTCTAGATTAGATCTCCCTTTAAAAAATGTATCACACATTGAGAAAGGGAGTGATTTAGGACCCCCATAAATACTTCAACGCCTCAAGGGTAAGGCAATGAACTCCCTCACCCCTCCTCTATGCCACCCCATACCGATTCGCATACAGGTTCTCTCTTCACCCACTGTATGTCGTTGTGCCTCCCCATATGGTGGCGTCACCTCGGTTCCCCAAAGTGCTCCCCATGGGAGTGAACTAGTGCTGGTGAATGACTTGGAATGAGCCATGCATGCGCTTTATGAGGTTTCAGTGACCTTATTGTTCTATGTGAGAATCCCACTAGATCTTGAGGGAGTGGCCTTCAAGTCTTCCCCCGGTTTGTTGGGTTGTTAACCTAATGTTTTACTAAAATATGTAATTTTTTAAAAAAAAGAATATATTTGTATATTAATAAAAACATTCTTTCATATTTTAAATATCATTATTTCATAGGTTTGTTTTAATTATTATTATTAAAACATTATATTTTCAAAATAAACTTCATTTAAAACATTTCATTACTTTTATAAATTTAAAATCCAAACATAAAATATATCGTTATTTAAAACTATATCATTATTTAACCAAGGATTTATCTTTAATCAATTTAATGAATTATTTAAAAACATTGAAATATATATATTTATTTATTTAAAAATTAATTACATTTCTTTTCTAATAAAATATAAATAAGTATACACTTTGAATAAGTATAGAAGAATTCTTTCATTACATTACATTTAATTAAAAATATACATTTATTTACAAAATTCATACTTTCAAACATTCCAAAAACCATTAATGTTTATAAGGTACATAAAATAATTAAGATACATTAAATACATAGAATATTTTAAATACATACACACTTAAAATACTAAAAATAATCAAAATTAGTCTTAAAAAAGGTGATGCCTTGGTCAAAAACGACCAATGCATATATATTATGAAAAATGAATGATTACAAGAGTCTAAAAGATGGGACCATATTTCAATATTTTTCACGAAAATAATGAAGAAAAATTGGAAGGCCTTTTATCAAAGTAATGTCTTGATTGGCTCCCATGTTGTCTAGACCATTGGCAACTGCATTTGCTTCTCGATAAACATGTATGGTGATATAGATAAGATCACTAAGAGAAAGGGATAATTCCATCCAATGGGTAGTAATTGGATGAACAAGGTGGATTATACCATTCCAAATTTCACAAATTAAAAAAAATACTAATAATAATAATTAAAAAAATATTGTTATTAAAAATTAAATTTATCAGTAGTATTACATTACACCCACTCAAATAAATGAATCCTAACAATTCCATTGCACTCCCAAACTTCCACAACACTGACTTAAGGAATTAACCTCAATGCCATAATAAGATATGTCTTAATTAATATTGATTAACAAAAATGATTGAAAAAAATTAGGTTATACCTTCACCATGTCTAGCACCATTGGAGACATTACTAGTAAGTCATTATAGTTATGTTGATACCCAAAACATTTTTAATATCTTTAATTTCATTTTCCTAGACACACCTCACACAACTAGATTCATACTTATAGGGGATGAAGTTGGTCACTTAGATGGTGGGACAAGAGGTATAGAGCTTAGAGATATGAAAATGACCTTCGATCTAATAGAAGAGTTGGAAAACCTGGTTTTCTAAAAACCAAATATTATAAATACTCCCATACCTTCTAAAACTCAAAACATGGAACATATAGGTTTCAAGGGGGTCACATAACTCTACAGCTTCTTGAAACTTCCCTAGGGCCTGATAAGCCTCAGATATGGTGAAACATAAGAAGAGGAATTCATAGTATATCCAATTATGAGTATAAAATGTAAGATGCGCTTGGGACATTTGGTAGTTGACATGACTCGGTCCCTGATAACGTTTAAGGATATTTTTGTTGTTTGACACCCAATAGAAGTACTTGCATGTCAACCATAAATTCAAAAAAGGCTAGTATGTTTCTGAGCATGAATTGAAAATTATGTTCTCAAGTAATTTGTTTGGAATAGATAAGAGGTTTTTGGGTGAAATTTTTCTTTCAATCTGATTTTTAAATAAAAATTTCCACTCAGTAAAATATAGTAATATTTTTTTATATTGTAATTTTACTAAATTTTCTAAACCAATCCTATTATTTTAAATGTCATGAACCAACCCAATAAGACGAGATTCGATGCATAAAACATGTTGGGAATTTTTTTTATGAAAATGTGATCATAAAATTATACATCACATTTCATTACAAAGAATCTTTTCAGTTTTGGTTCCAGAAAAACCAGATATAACTAATACATTTATACAAAATCTTTGAAAATATAAGCTTCATATTGTTTCTATCACATAAGAGTAATAAAATCTTGAAAAATCTACTAAGCTAGTAAAAATAATAGAAAATGTAGGGCGAGAATTTAAAAATCAATGTATGGTGGTTTTAAAACAAATTAATAAAACTCCATTTGTAATACACCCTTTTAAAAAAATTGATAACATTTTATTAAAAGGTAGACAACATTTCCTGAAGCATGTCATCATCATTTTTCAAAAGATAATTTAATCCATTTTTTAGGAAAATCTATTTCACAATAATTAATAATTTTTTTTAAACTATAGATGAAACCCTTACCAGAGTACACATACATGTACAAAAATGTATGGAATAAAATATATTCCACAAATTGATCAATATAATTTTAGGGTGACATATAGGGATTTTGATAAAATTAAGTGCATGAAATAAATATTTCTTATAATTTCTTGAGTACCAAAATCATGACTCAGCTAATACATAAAATAAATTTCATGAAATGAAATACGTAAAATTTACTTATGTATTAACGTTCTGAAAATAGGTGCTACACTTTCATTATAATTGACATTCCATATACATACAACATTATTCCATGTGTATTTACAACAATTGAAATTAAAAAAAGATTTATAACCAAGTATATTATACTTTTCAAATAGTTACAGGGTTGGTTATATATTAATCACATATTGAGTATGTGTCTAATGCTGGAAAATCATAACATTTTGTCAAGGACTCGGGCCAAGACTATACGTAATCATTCTGTTCAAGCCTGTTCCAGGACCTATTTTGTCTCATTAGAACTTTTTATGCATCATTAGGCTATACGAGTCCTCACCCATCACATAATCATTCAAAATAATTCGTCATTTGTTGAAATTTATTTAAATAAAACCATCCCATATGACATTGATTTATTATTTTATGTATTTTGTTTGAAGTGTCCCATACCACTTCAAATATTTAATTTTTGTATTTTATTAAAAGTGTATCATACCACATAGAATAAATATCATAAATGATAAATTAATAATAAATTTTTTGGGTTTTTCATATAAAATAATAATTCTTAAAACCCTTATTCCTTGAAAGTATACATTTAATGTATTAGAATATATGTTTTTGGATTAAAGATAGATTTCAATCATGTTCAAACCATGAACTGATAAATGGAAGGGTTATATAGATTAATACATAAACTTAAATAATTCCAAGAATTCATTATGTTAGATTCATCATTATTTGAAATACAATAAGTATTTTTGTAAAACAAATATTTCATGTGAAGTATTAATGCATAAGAAAATAATAAAACACATTTCAGGACATGTTATTATGAATATATATATAGTTATGTGTAATGAAATGATTATTTGAACCTTCTATCCTACAATTTATAAATTGCGAATGCAGGCATGTAATGTCAAATTAATTTAAAAGGTGATTTCTTATTTTAGAATTTTTAGGAAAAAAATAACAAATATTGTTTTTGTAATTGTTCCACAATATAAATTTGAATCATGTGTACTATATAAAATCATCACATGGTTAATATCATAAAAAATTATTAAATAAATTATTTCATGCAAATATGTGATTTCGGTTTTTATATATATAAATATGGGTTTGAAAATAATATAAAATTATATATACAAAAAGAGTATAACTGGGATTTTCATAGTAAAAACATCATTTGATAATTAAGTTTCAAACACCTCAAAATAATAACATAATTAATAAAATCAGATTGTTAAAACATAATTGGGATTATAATTAAAATCTATATGTATATATATACATATAACTATATATACCCAATTGTATATATGAGTATTACTTATTAAATTCAATCTAAAAATAACCCTTAGAGGTATGACATGAGTAACGAACATCATATTAAAATACACAACTCAAATATAATATAAAAGGGAATAGGTTTATTATATATGAATATATAAATGTACACACACACATATATATAATGGTTAATCAAACACCATATTGAAAATAAAACCCCAACTTGATTTATAGGAACTTTAGAACACAATTTAAAAAAATGTTCATCAGTAAAAAATCATAAAAACAAAATAGTTTTGATTATAAATAAACATATATACAAATATAATTATATACAGAGGGTGTAATTAAACACAAAAATATGTAAACCCTTACCAGTTTTATACACAATAAAAATATCAGTTAAACATTGATAATCACATTTAGAAACCCAAAAACGAGTTAGGATTGGAATATATATAAAATTATATACATATATATATATATATATCTATAAATACAAAAAATTATATATTAAGGTATTTATATTGAAAATGAAGAAGAATAATCCATTACCAAACATAAATATTGAGGTTGACTCTAGCAGAGATCTATGGGGAGTTGGGAGGATTAAAACATATATGATTAATGGGTGAAAATTAGGTTTATATAAATGGTGTATGTATATATTGTATACACACAACAGTTCCATCATAGAATATAAACAATGACTCAAATAACACTCATGAAAGAGAGAAAAAACACCCCATCAATGAAAATATTAAATAAATCAATCGTTTGATAATGTATATATATATATATAAATTATAGAAAACATACATTAGATCCAACGGGGTTGGGTTTTTAAAATAAAACCATGTGTCGGGTTGGTGGAAAATGAGAGAGAAGGGTGTCATGGTTGTAGGAAAGGGGTGACATGGGTAAGGAAGAGAAGTGGGAGATGGTGATGGGTACTAGTATGGAGCGAGGAGGAAAAAGAAGAAATTGAGATGTTTGGAAAAAGAACTGACGGTTTGGATCAATCGAGGCCAATCAGATGGCTGTGGAATGTTCTTTCATTTAAAAATGAATTAACGGTTTCAATTATCATAGGATTGATCCGACGGTTGTGGGAAACCCAATGATATTAAAATTATTGAGTGGATGAGATCTTCCACTTCCTGATTGGAGGCTAAAGGAAAACATAGTTAAATGAAGTAGTCGATTATGTTCTATGGTGAGATAGGAAGAGATGGCCTATATATCATGCGATAAGATTGAATTGTCTAGATTAGTTCACCCATTAAAAACATCAACACACATCGAAAGGGGACGATATTTGGGACCGCTAGAAATACCTCGATGCCTCAACGGAAAGGCAATGAACTCTATTCCACCTTCCTTTTACCACCCCAAACTGGTTCTTTTTTGGGAACTCTCTTCTCCATCCCTATGCTGCCATTCCACCCCACATGGTGGCGCCGCCTCAGATCCTCCATGTGCCCCCCAGTGTTCATTCACGAGCACCGGTGCACGACTCGACATGCACTATTCATTTTATTCTCGAGGGTTCTATGACCTTGGGGGTCTAAGTGAGACACCGAGTAGACCGTGATGGCTTGGCCTTCAAGGCTGCCCTTGGTGGGGTGGGGTACTAAACTAATTTTTTTACCAGAATACGATAATGATTCAAAAGAAGAACACACACACACATATATTAATAAAAACATTCTTTCTTAATTTAAATATCATTATTTCATAATATTGTTTTCATTTTTAGTTTTAAAAAATTATATTTTCAAAAGACATCTTCATTTAAAACATGTCATTACTTTTATAAATTTAATATCCAAACAAAAAATATATCTTTAATTAAAACTATGTCAATATTTAAGAAAGGATTTATCTTTAAAATAATTAATGATTTTTTAAAACCATTGAGGCATTTATTTTTTATAAAACAATTTATTACATTTCATTTCTATTAAAATCTAAATAAGTATACTCTTTCAAAACAGAAAGTGGTATTCTCCCAAAACATAACATTTACTTAAAAACATCCATTTATTAACTAAAATATTAATTTAAATCATTCAAAAAACCCTAAATGTTATTAAGGTATATAAAATAATTAAGATACTTTAAATAAATTTAACATTTAAAATGTCTATATACATAAAATAATTCAAAAAAATATATAATTAAAATAAATAAATATAACTAATAGTTATAAAATTTTATGACTGTTAAAAAAACAAATGGTCATCTAATGACCTCAGTGGAAAAAAATGGTCATATTTATATTCATGTGCTTATAAATACTTGTTTAAGGGTCTTCCAAACATCAAAAACCAAATCAGTGAAGATAGTGCTCTACATCCCATTGATGCTTAGTATGGTTTCAATTGTTCTTTCAATGATGTTCTTCATTTTGATAGAACCAAAGGACTCTCACTATTTTCATTGTCTATTTGATGTATCTGGTGGTATCCTAGTGATTCTAATAGGCCTCTTAGTAGGTATTCTAGGTTAGTGAGGGTATTTTGGCATTATGGAAATGTATGGATTCAACAATTCTATTAAATAAAACAAGTATTTTTTTATACTGAAAGTATTTTATTCTTAATTGAATAATTATTAAAAATATATAATAATAATAATAATAATCAAAATATTATTACTAAAAAGTTATTATGATTGGTTCATTACAACTGTAGTAATTGCAAAAGACATTCTGATATCCCTTTTATTTTGACCATGCTGGATTCCACCCTGGGTAATCATCTTTGGAACCAAATTGGCATAATGAACCATCTCATTGAAACTAAAATATCTTTGAACTGGATACTCATTGCTTGTATGATAATCACCCTTGATGTCATGAGAAATATCACCAGTCTTCCCACATTGGAAGCAGTCCCTAGTAATTTATATACATTATACAAGATGTTTTTTACGACACTTAACACAAGATGAAATAGTTTTCTTACCTCCAAACAAATTTTAATAATTCTTTCTCATTTCTTTCGAACTGGACCTCATCATTATCTTTCTCTCATTAGACACATGATAATAAAAAAAATCCATTTCTACATTCTCATTAATGATACAATTTTCTCATAGATTTTAAAGCAATGAATATCCAATTCCCTTTAAAATCATTGATTCAATCCTTATTAATAACAATTAATATTAATATCATGATCCCATAAAAAAATTTGGTACTCACCTGTCTAAACAGGTGAAATTATATCAATACATAGCCACCAAATCGTCCTCATATT
Source organism: Viscum album (assembly GCA_963277665.1). Lineage (NCBI taxonomy): Eukaryota > Viridiplantae > Streptophyta > Magnoliopsida > Santalales > Viscaceae > Viscum > Viscum album. Next base: position 868,648,674 of record OY728120.1, read on the forward strand.
GTCACAATTACATGAACTTCATTTCCTTCTTTTGTAAAACAGCCTTAGGAAAATATTACTTAAGCAGTATATCATTAAATTCATTCCATTCTAGGGAATCAATCAATTCACTTCCTCTGATATTTTTAGTCGTTAACCAACCCTAATCAGCTTCACCTAAAAAAAAAATTACCTCAGATATCATTTAGTGCTTCGAAAAACCCATGATGTTGAATATCATTTAGAGGTATTAAATCCACCCCTTATCTAGAATGTGTCTAGATGATCCTAAAGATTATGGGGAATACTATCTCATAAGATTCTCTACTATCATATTGTTCCTTTATGGTAGATCAGGTGGCTATCTTGAATAGAAATCACCACTATTTATTACAAGAGACTTCTGATCTATCACTACAACCGACTAATCCATTCCTAATATTACCATATCAGGATGCTGATTAGGAAGGACACTTTCCCCATGATTCCTTCCCAGCACAACTGCACTGTTTCCACTATAGAAAACCATTTTAAACAGCCATATCTTAGATGAAGCAACGTGATAATCATAAAATTATATATCAATTTAACTTCACCATAATGTAAACTAATTCAAGGGTAAGTTATTAACATTACCCCAACATCTAAATTTATCAAAACAATACTATGATACCAACTATATGGACCGAAACTTAAGCATTACATAATCATGAGTTATGTAAATAATTTTACTTTTTTTCATGTTGAAGATCTTTTTAGAATTAGAGCATTTGAAAATCATGACAAAACTCAAACCTAAAACCCATATAAATACATGGTGAACACTTCCAAACAAGATAAATTTTTTCGCAAACCAATAACCATTAAAATGAAACATAGTTACTTATCTTGTTAAAGAATCACAATCTTTTCCTTGATCACATCCTTTTCTCTATTTTCTCTTTAATACATTGTTAAACATTTTAAAACATCGAATGAGAATAAAAATGAAATTACATGACCCACAATGAAGGAAAACTATTAGTATTATGAAATAATTTAAACCATTAATACTTTATCATTAAGTAGTATGTTTTAACTTTAATATGTAGTATGTATATTCCTTGATAAAACACATTACATTCCCTATTTATTAAAATAATATGTTCATTAAACCCTTTGAATCCATATATAAATCATAAAGGAAACATGGGAAATAACTATAAATAAATGGAATAACAATGCGGTTGAATTTTGAACATGACACTCTTACAAAATTGAATAAGCATATTGTCGACTTCCATACCCAATGCATTGGAGGTTATAATTTTACCACTTGTCCTTGGATTATCACAAATCCATACATACTTGGTTTATCATGTAACCACCCATAAAATGTCCTAGTACCATTATATAATCATATCATATAAAATTTTTCAATTTTCATCATCTCACCCATAAAATTACATTTAAATTTAAATAATTCATTTCAAGATATTAAAACATTCATTCCATTTATAAAATAAATTTTTAATATAAAAAAACACATAAAATGGGGTACGTTATTTTCCAATCATTTAAAAACATTTTGTCTTGTATTGGAATCCAAATATCAGATAACGCTCATGGTGGATTATAGGTCATTGCCAACATATATGTTAAAAAATAACATGCCTTTTGTCATTTGTAAAAAAACTAAAACAATGCATATAGAAAGATTCCCTTTGAAAACAATTTTAATGAAATTAAATGATAATATGGGTTTTATACACCTGTTAAATGAAGGTGGTGTGTGACATTGAAATATGTCTTGATGAAAGGTTATTGATATGAAGTCCCTTACCTAGAGTCGAATTCATCACTTATGTTCATTATCTTCATCTTATTTATATGATCACCATTGATTAACATCTTCAAAAATATAAACAGGGTTTTATGCCTAAAATATAGCCTTAACAATATGAGGAGGTATTATAGAATATGTTTTAACATATCATGGATGAACCAAAATTGTTTTGATGTGTGAATAAATGATAGGATGTAGTTCCATTTTATAATATAGTGGATGGGATCTATTGGAATTAATCAAAATATTAAATTAATATAAATTAATTCCTATTAAAAATAGGCCCAAAATAAATTTTTTAATAAATGATATTGATTGAATGAAAAACAATCATCAAATGAAAATTATAAAAGTTTTAAATATTTCTTTTATACTAATATTTTTTTAAACCCTTTTAACTCTAATTATTTTATTATATAATTTACACTATGATGGTAAATATACATAAAATAACAATCCAAACATCTAATAAAATATACATTTATTACTTTTTAGTAACTATCCATACTATTTGTCTGAATCACAGATTTTTATAACTTTTATGTTATTTAATAAAATATGTAATATTTCAAAATACCATTTGTGTCAATTTTGACACTATTCATTTCATGATTTTTAAAAAATATCATAACATAATGATATAATAGAAACAAATATTTTAATTTATCACTAAAAAGTAAAATTGATCCATAAAATATTATAAAATCTATTTATCTTAATATTTATAATACAATTTATTTTATTCGTTTATTAATTATTAAATTACCACATCATCATTGTGTCACCATTTAATAAAATTATTTATTTAAAAAAATTATAAATAAATTACCATTATGAAGTTAATAATAATAAACTTCTAAATAATATTTATAGTTGAAAATATCTTCTTTATTAAACCATATTAAAAATACATTACTTGTTAAAAACAAAAGTGTTAGGAAAATGACTTTTTATGAAATATAAAAGAATAAATGTATTAATGTCATCTAACTAGATCTAATTTTTCAAAAAAATAGACCCAAGGATATTATTGGTAATAAAACACTCATAAAAATAAATTAGGAAAAGTAATAAAGAAATTTTATATTTTATTAATATAATTTTTACCTATAATTACAAGATTTACTGTCAACCCTGGTGATAAACATTATTACTAATGTTATAATTCAAAATCTCTAAAAAGGGAACTATTTACGTAAGTTTAACCTTATAATTACAAATAAGGAATCTATATTCAGGAATTAAAAACAATAATTTTACATAAATTAATTAAAAATTAATCGTGTTGATGGAATAAGACCACAAGTTTTTATTGCAAGATGTTTAAAAGTTCACAAAGGTTTTATATCCAACTTAAATGTGAAATTGATTAAAATGGTATGAATTGGAATAAATGATAAAAAATAATCAAATTACATGTAAAAACTAATTAAAAGGCTAATATAACCATATAAATAAATTAGATAAAAAATAATTTTTGAATTAAAATGTAGTATTTTTCATTATTTATTAAAATACGAAATTTATCATGAAAATTAAAAAAATTCAACCAATGTAAATTTTGATGCTTCGAATCAAAATAATATTTTTTCTGTTTCAAATTAAACTTGAAATAGTGTTAATAAATATATTTAAAAAAGGACTCCATCACAAGATGGTAAACCAATTATTTAAGAAAAAAAAATTTTTTAAACATAAAACTAGATTTATCATATACGTTATTGAATATGGTATCCATCTTAATCACATTATAGTTAATAAATAAAAAATAACTATTTTATAATTACTTGTTTGTTAAAATTATTGATATCCCTTGGGATATTTCTATGGATATGTCGGGGGATGTATATAAGGATATGTCAAAGGATGAGAAATGGTATAAAAAATGTCCAAAATTTTTAGTAATGGATAGAGTGAGTTTTTCCTATAAATACATCCATATATAGATAATTAAAGTGGGTTTGGATCTAGAGAAAATGTACCTTGGGGTAACAAACATTAAACAAATGTATTGAGATAGACTTTATTGGGAACTAGTTCACAACAATGACCCGTGCAACACACTAGGTTTGACACTCCTAGGGGATAGACATTATAAATTCACAAATTAAATATGAATGATTATTAAAAATTTAAATATATTATGTCCATGAATTACCTAAGATAAATCTATGTTGTTTTTTATTTAATATATTATGTCCGGATTTATATATCTTATTTGTGAATTTTCAAGATTCTGTGGTTTTCTTCTATGATTGGTGTTGTTCATAGTATTATATCTAGTTTTAGTAAATGGTCAGAACATGAAGGAATTGGGTTAACATTTAATGTGATGTAATATTTGTTAATGTGAAACAAAATTGGACAATGATTGTATTAATTGAAAATATGATTGTACTAAATTAGTTTTCAAAGAACACGATAAAAAAATGTACCATAACCAATCCTCAGACTCTCCAAAGAAGGGATGTATAATGTTTTCTAAGAAAATGGGGGACAATAACTAATGTGGAATGAAGAATATGTTTTCTACATGTCGAAAATGTGGGAAGAAAAACACATATGAATTCCTTACAGTAACCGAATGATGTTTTGACCATGGAAAAGAAGGAACTAAAGAAAGTCACTAGAATGTGAAATTGAAATGTTTAATTAATTAGATGGATTAAAATATTGGTCACCAGAGCATATTATGAATGGATGAATTCATTAAAGGGGGAATGCATTGGTATTATGAATAAAAATGTCTTTAGTGGAACATTTGTGAAGAAAATATAAAATGTGGTACAAGTAATGGTTATAATGATGATGAAGAAGATATTACAAATAAAATGTGAAAGGAAGGAAGTGCTAATTAATAAGTTATTGACTCTTAGGTAAATTTTTATTAATTATGTGTGATGAATTAATTAATTATTTATTATAATTAAAATATAATATTTTATGATTTATGAAGTATATAAGTATTTTTCAATATAATATGTTCATTATGGATCTAAAGATGTATGTTGAATGATACTGATCACTTAGAAACATGACTTAATGTAAAGGTTGTGGAAATTTTTTTTTAAGGGGAGTCTACCCCTTAAATGACCTTAGATGAAAAAATAGGGTTTTTTATGGATAAAGGGATTTTGGATAATAATAAAATAAATTGGATAATACTACTTACCTTGGAAAAAAATAAATTAATTGTTAAATTTTTTCATTCTATTATGGATGGATTTTAAGAAACTTTTTGGATTTGGGAATATATCCAATAATATTTTGAATAAGGAAGAATGTATTTTTTATTTATGAGTTTATGGTAATTAATGTTATTAACATGTTTCCAGAGAATACAAGATGAATATATTCACAAGTGTGGTATGTGGAAACCCTATCCTACCTTACGATATATGGTGGAACAATATTAATCTGATTTTGAGATATTTAGTGACCTTATTTCTAATGTTTTGGATGATAGTGTTTTAAAAGGGTTACAAGGCTATCCATTTAGGCCATGGTTTAAGTTAAACATTAGATGGGGATATATATATATATTAATGTATTATGTGACCATATTTGGATTTATGCATATTGGATAACATGTGCCAACCATTTTGATGGGATGATAACTAATGACCGCTGGAGTGACTTATCATTCAATTTATGGATCTAATCTTATGTTACTAATTTAGGAATAAATCATTCTTTTTCATTTCCATAAGTAAGTAATAATTTTGTTATATATCAAGGAAAATACAATGTTTTTTATTATTCATATGAAATGGAATGAAATTAATTATGTATTACTTCTTGTAAAAAATATTCATTATCTTTTGGAAAAGGATATTAAATCAAAACATTTAGCTTTGTACAATAAATTTACATGAATAAAATGGAACCTTATATCATCACATATTTAGGATTTTTTGATAAATAAATTTCTAATAATCACACATTTTATTTTGATCTTTTATCTCTATCACACATTATAATTATTTATGCTTTTATTCCATGTCCAAGTCATCAAATCCCACAAATGTTCTCTTATGTGGAAACCAAGTTGTGAGTTACTTAGGGTAACCATTAAGTTTCAAACATTTAATTTTTAAGGGTTGTTTTTTTATTAATTTTTACAATGTTGTTTACCATGAATGTAACTTTCATACATTAATCTATTGATGACACAAACATATTACAATGGTGAAACTCTTTTTAAGGCAGGTAAAATGTTACACCGTAAGTTTTTATGAATTATGTTTTTTTTTTCAGATATATAAAAATTATTTTATGGATTTCAATACATGATAAAACATTTTAATAATTATTTATATGAAACACCAAGATGATATTTTTCTACACACTACACAAGGATTAACATGCATTACAAAATTCATTATGTTTCATCGAAACCAATTTTTGTTATTAAAATTATTTAAATTAGATAGTTATAAAAAAGTCAATAAAATTATTAACATGATTACTAAATAATAATTATATATAATATATATATTGTTTTTTATAAATTAAACATATTTATAATTATATATATAATTTTCTGTAAAGTCTCTATGTTTTGAAAATATTATTTTCTCGCAATGACTTCTTTTTTTACTTTTTTAGATACAAGAATAATATTATTTTTTATACCTTTATAAATTTAATTTGATAATTTAAAATTAATTTTGAAAATTATTATTGAAATAATTATATTTGGGTTCATTTTTTTTAAAATTTTAGAAATATTTTATTTTTTTGATGAACAATGTAAAATGATGTATATTAATTAAAAACAACATTTTCATATAATTTATTTATATACTCAAATTATATTTTATTTATATTTTAAAATATAATTAATTAAATTATAAATCAGTAAATTAAATTTAGGTAATTGTAGTCAATTTTATATTGAAATTGGATATAAAAACATTCCAATCTTTTGAACATTTTCACATTAAAAACATGTTGTTTCATATCATCTGAAGGATAAATTTACAATTAATTTCATTCAATTATATGAATGGAATTTAGAGAAAACTATTAAATATTTAAAATCTGAATAATTTATTATTTATAATATGGGAAACATAATTTTTTTTTGAATTTTATTTGTTACTATAGTTGAAATTAATCATAGCTATTAAAAGAAAAACTAGTTTACCAAGGAACATAACATTATGATTAAGGAAAAAATAAAATAAAAACATGAATAAAACCAAATTTTATGTGAATATTTATACCTTATCACTTATGAAATGTATATTTTTCAATTATTTTATCCAATTTACATAGATAAAACTTTGGTAGAATTCACCCATTACAAAATTTAATATTTTTGCAGTCACCTTCCTTATAAAAGGCCACCGATATCTCCCTCACATCAAACCTAACAAGCCTTTTGGATCAAAAAATACTAGTAAAAATATCATCCAATATTAAAAAATTTATTTATATAAGACCTAACATAAACATACCACCAACCACGGGTGTTCTCTACTGCAAACCAAAATAAGATACTTGAAAAAGATACAATATTCATCAATAAACATTTCTGATTTATTTCTTACTAAAAACCATTTAATTTTTTAATTTCATTATTATATATTTACAATAATATCATAAATATAATTATATGTTTTTATGATATTTCTAGGAAGTAAAACAACACACACTTCAATCCAATAGCTTACGAATCATTGTTCATGCATACGACAAATTACCACCTCACAAACCAATATCATAATTTCTTCCAATACCACCATTAATTGTTGGTAATAATGATTTAAATACTATATAAATATATGATATATATGATTTATTTAAATTTTCTTAATTATATTATGACATCAAATTCATACATTCCATTTTATGGGAATACGATAATGTTATTCTTGTGTATGATAGAAAACATCTTTTCAAAGTGTTGTGATTGTATTAGGATTTACATGGAATGTAATAAGGATGGGTTTAATAATTTCTTTTGATATATGTGACCAAAAAATAAAACTATAATGATAATATATATATCATTTATTTTTTTTAAAATACAATAATAAAATGGAAATTTTTTTATGCATACGTACGACTTACTGTCTCCATAAACCGTGTATTTACATTCATATCACTAAACATTAGGATTCATATAAAGATATATATAGTGAATATATATTATTTTGAAAAATTTATTATTATTTTTAGCTGATTAAATCATGATCTTTTTAATAGTATTGTTAATAAAAGACAGACCATTTATGAAATACAAAGTGGTTCGTACTCAAAACATAAATTTAGTAAGGAATTGTTATAAAATTGATAATATAAAGTCATAAGTAACCCATAAATATAATTATATATAGGAATATAGTTCTATTATTTATTTATTTATAGTAATCATATATTTATTATATAAGAGTTTTGAACAAGTAGGAGAGAGTCATGTCTTTTGTAAGGGATTTACATCTCACTTTTTACTTTTGTGAGAAACATTCTATATTCACCAATTATTTATTCTATGTGGTGTATATAATTCCCAAGAATGTAAATTAATAATAATATAATTAATATTTGTTTATTTTCACATCCATTTTATGATCAATCATTTTGGAGGTTTTGGTTTCAATGTTACCAAAGATGTCAAAGACTTTTGTCTCAATTTCCATTCATTGAGAAACATGCTATGTTATGCCCCTATATTAATTTATTACATGTTTAAACATCCATATAGACATTTTATATCATTATTATCCTTATTTTCATGATATTTAAAGCATCCTTTTATGTTATTCCATCATATAGATTTTTATTCTATATTATCAATGTGGTATGAGTTCGTTGTTATAATCTTATCATTTATGATGACTGTATATGACTATGATTATATTTATTGAATATTATGATCCATAACACATGAATTCGAATGAAATTTATTATAATATACATATAAATGAAATGTTAATTTTACAAACATTCTACTATTTGGTACTTGTGATAATTTGAATTTTAATATGAAAATATAATATCTTTTCTCTCATTGGTCAAAAATAATTGTATATCAAAAAACTAAGATTTCATAATATATTTTAAAAATGGGTTTATATGACCTTTTAATATAATTTTTAGGAAAATTATATTATTTTTTATAATTTTTTAAAAAGTTATTAAATTGGTTTTAATAGATTGCATTATCTGATTTCAAGGATATTTTCAAAGAAAAAAGTTTTCGAAATGTTTAAGGTTTTAAAAATAATATAAGAAAGAGGAAAAGATATTTTCAAAAAATTGTTAAATTATTTTTTAAAAATTTATTCATCCATCCAATAGCCCAATGGACATTCAATTTTATCGATTTTTGATAATCCACCATTAAAGGGGTGAGCTATAACCATTACAAGGCCCATAAGAATAAGAATTACATGGTCCATAGTCCTTAGAGGAATTCATCTCTTGTAGGCTCTAAATAATGCATACAACCAAAAATAACTATGTAGAACAACTCCTCCCCATCATCTTCATTTTGAAATCATCACTCCACCTTTGCATGGTTGTTCGGCTAGAAATTACTCTTCATGCACAGGCATGTCCCAATGGCAGCTGCCATACCATCTCATTCACACAATCCATTTAGCTTCCCCACAGGTGAATGCTCCATGCTCATCCTCCTATTGAAACATGTTCTTTTTTAGGATGTCTACTTTGAATCTTCACTTAAGGTGGCTCAGAGGCCTTGAGGGGGCCCGAAGGCCTTACTAACTTGATGTCCTGGGTGGCCCTAAGGCTTTATAGGACATAGAGACCAAATTGGTGGCCCAAAGGCCCAAACAGGGGAATATTCACAGCTGCTACTGTGCCAAATACTGAAAACAGTGCCTTCTATAGTATCTTCTACAGTACTACTCAGTTCCTTCTACAGTACTACTAGAGTTTCGAATACAGTTCCTGCTACATTACTACTATAGTCCCTGCTAAAGTCCCTGCTATAGTAGTGCTACAGTACCCCTACTATAGTGCTAATACAGGCCCTATAAATTAGCCTCTGTCGGGATATGATCCTAGGTAATCTGGATGCACTTAAACAGTCCTCACCAACTGGGAAGATGCTCATTTGATTTTAAAAATCTATTCATAAGTATAAAATTATTTTTTCAAAGAAAACTATTTTTAAAATGTTTCATTCCATAATTAATTATTTTAATGAAAGATTATTTTACCGTAAAACACTACACCATGTTATCTTTCAAAATACTTACCCATCTAATATGAAATATTTTAATTTAGTTTATTCTTTACTAGATATAATATCCAAGGTAACAATTCATATTATTTAATTGATTGGTTTAATATAAATATGATATTTTGTTTAGGAAACCAGTTTCTCTTCAATGGGTTATACCATAATTAAACTCTTATGAAACATGATTATATTCAAAATTTATTCTAGTATTAAATGATAATGAAAAATATTTTTTTTAGGATTTGATATGTTTAAATGGTTATGATACCAATTTTTTTCATGGATTATGATATAATGTTTATGAAACACATATCTTTTTATGGTTCATGATATTGTGAATTATTTATTATCACATGGAATACATATGTATGATTTCATTATTTTATGATTGAGATCTATAAATCCCTCTAATGGATTGAGAATATATTTATATCTCATGCGATAGTCATGGATGGAATAGTCAGTGAAAATGGTTTTGTAAGTCACATTTTATTCTATGACGGTCGAGGTAGTGAACAATGACTAGAAAGAAGGTAATGAGAGTTATCATTGACTTCTAATATGGTCTTGGGATTGAACCGTGACTAATAAGATGGTTTTGGGTGGTGAACCCATTCCACTAATATATCCTTGATAGTTATCCTTGACCATTATAGAAATCATGTCATATGTTTATGTGTCTATAGAAATTCCATGTATTATTATATTTTAAGGATATGATGAATTATTCTCTTGATTCCATTATAACTTATGTCTTATAATATTAAAATATTTGTTTCATGACTCATGTGTGGGATCTTTTACATGTAGGTTGTTATGTTCAAAAGTTATTCTCATGTTCTCTTACCTTAATGTTATTTTTAATATTAAAAATCTCCATAATATACCCTTACTGAGAATATGATATCACTCTTTATTTTTTTTCCTTTCCCTATATTGTGAAGATATGTTTTATGTATGGTGTGCTTTTGAAATGTACTAAAGTGGGAGATCTTTATAGGATATGATGAATATTTTTCACCATGTTAAAAGATTTTGATTCTAAGTTTTCAAAGGCACTAAAATATTATGATCCCAAAGCATGTACTTTTTTAATGTATTTAATTATAATTTAAAATGATAAATATCCATTTATGTGAAGGATGGATCACTATACTATAATGCCATTGTGAATCCCTTACTAATCATCTAAGAACTTCATTTTTTATGTTTCCCTTTTCCCACGGTAATCATGTATTTTTTCAAGGATTAATGGTTTATTTTTTATAAATTAATATATATAGAGATATAGGATGGTAGAAGAAATTAAATAGTTTATCAAAGACTAAAGTGAATGTTTCCAGATTAATCTAATATCCTTTATGGGGAAATAAGCTTCTTCTGAGAATGGTCTAGTTAATTTATAGTTTTGTTGGTATAAATTGATCATATTAAATGCACTGATGAATTAGTAATTATAATTTTTCACTAGACATTTCTCACAATTAAATCAAAAAAATTCCATTTTTTATAGACATAATTAGTTGGAATGTTTGATTCATGTTTTTTTAGTTAGAACCTCCTCAATAAAAAAATTGTAGTAGAATAAGTAGGATAATATAATACATATTACAATGACCATGGGTGTATTGTTTAGAAATATTTTTATAGGTGATTTATTGGAATATAGATCATGTGTACTATTTTTTGAGTGGTAAATTTTGTATTACAATAGTAAATATATCTTGTTTTCACTTATAAAACATTCTCGATAGAGTGTTTCCAGTAATAATAGTGATGAATATGTTATTTTTTAGTACTATTGATTAAAATATTGTTGATAGAGGTTAATATTATAATTATTTAAATATTTAAAATGATTTTAGTAAATTATATAGAATAAATCACAAATGTTTACATTATCTGTGAGATAACATATTTCGAAATGAGTGGTTTAATATTTTCTTACATACCGATTATTAGCGTAATTTATATGATCACCTTAAATGGAAATTTAAAATGACTATAATATGCCATTTTTGTATGTTTTTTATGAGTATTTATAACTATGGAACCTATTTATATATTTAAATTACAGAATGATGTGATGGATTGATGAAATTCCACTTCAAGTGGTCGGGGAATGGTCAATGATAAGATTGTCAACGTGATGGATATTATAAACACTTTGAAAAAATTATTAATTTGAAAAACTTATTACCTATATTCATGATTTATAATAATGATAAAAATTTATTGAACATATCTTTCTCATCATCCAGAATTATTCATCATGAATATTGGATATTAATAAAAAAAATATATTTTGTAAAAAATAATATAATCACCAAATCTAACTTTTTTTAACGATGACAGAATGAAATATACTCCTATAAAATTTAGTTACTATTTTCTATTAGGATAAAAATTTTAATGTAGTATTACATTGAAATTTTATGTGATAGTATCATGTGTTATAATAACAAAATTATTGAAAAAGAATTTTAATAATCAATGTATTAGAAGATTCATTTTTTACGTATTACCAAGTAAAATATGTCATTGAGACTATATATTGTTTGTGAATAAAATACAAAAATATTTGATAAATGTTAGATGATAATGAAATAGGTTTTATGGTTTCTCATTTTCAAAATTATATTAGCTTGAAAATCCTTTTTAGTGATAATTGGGAAATTGGAATAGGTTACTCGTTTCTGAATTATTTACGGGGTAAACCCTATGAGTTATAAAATATAATTTTAATTATTGATGTCTTGTTATTTTTTGTTGCAATACTAATTTTTTTTAACAATTATTAATATTTCATACCTTGGTTGTATTAAAATGACATGGGATTGTGGGAGACTTAACTATGTTTTGTTAAGACTTTCTACACACTAGTGGCTGGGCTGGTAGAGTAGGATATATAGGTCTAAACTAATTTTGATGAAAATAAATATATTATTCAGTATGAAGTTATTATTCACTATTTATTTATTTTTTTGGATTGATAAAACATTATTGGTGTGGAAAACTCTCCCCAATAATTAAAATTAATTTTTTTTGCTTATGTATAATATTGGAGGCGACCTAATCTAAATTATTTTAAGAAGATAAATGTTGGACATATTTCTTAGTTGTAGCTCAGGTTCGTGTGTATTAATTTATTAAATTAATATAATGACAAGAACAATTTGGGGATAAATATAATTGATTTCTTTAAAAATGTAAATTTTATGTCATTAATATATGAATTATTTTAAGAAAATTGAAGGGTTGTAAAAAAATTCATTCGATACCTGGGACATTGGATCAATAGAGTTTTTTTGTTTGTGTTTTTCATTTTTAGATGAAAAAAATTAAAGGCATGGATACATTATTATCCTGGATGAGACAAGGTAATAAAATAGATCATTCTAATAATTGGACTCATATTTTGATTCCATTAATTCATCAGTTCCAATAACTATTTTATTGTTCTGTTACATGGTTTAATAAATCAAAAAGTATATTTTAGGTAAAATTAAAATTATTTGTATTTATAAAAATAAGATACCTAGTAACAAATAAGGTAATATTTATTATAAAAATTAAGAATATTTAATATTTGGTTGTTGTATTATCATTTAGGGTGTCACAATTCATTTCATAGTGATTTTTTTATGAAAGGATCCAAGAACATTATTATATCCCCTCCCAACAAATTGGACTGTGATGGGTTAGAAGTTATACTAACATTATGTTTCATTACACGAACACCAAAAGCTAAAAATAGACAATGTGGTTTTAAAAAGAATGTAGTAAGTGGAATGATTTACTATACATTAACACACTGTAAAAGATAACATGATCAATCAAAAAAAATAACGGTAATAATTTCAATATTAATTATACATGTCATAAAATCGTCAGAAAATTTACATATAAAACTTTCAATGTAATAATGGAAAATTGAAAATTAAAATACTATAAATCCAAAGAATTAAATGACTGTATCTCATTGTTGGAGACATTGTAGGCCAAGATGGAAACTTCTTGAAATATCAATCTCCACCAACAATGACAGTGATATCATGAATCCTTGAAATAGAAGTATGAAACCTTCCCCTTCTAATATCATATAATTAAACATATACATATGCAACAAAAATTACCATACAGGGGGAGAGTAGTGATACACTTTATAAAATCACTAAGATACTCTCCCCAAATTCCATTAAGATAATAAATAGGTAAGTTAAAATGATAATAAAATATACTATGTATAAAAAATATACATTAAGTAGTGACTAAACAATTAAATAATGTAGATGTCTATATTTTCCAAATGATGTATAAATAATTTTTCCCTTTAATGAATTAATGAAATTCATTAATTTTAAATTCACATAACCCATACAAGTTTTCACACTCACATGAACATGAATACAATACTACTAGACATCCATATACTCAGATTTGGTGAGTTATTCCTTGAACGACTCATTTCTTGGTGACCCAATTATTGGTGGTAAGTGAATCCATTATCCACCCCATGATTCCCAATTAGACTATGGTACTTCTGAACATGATTTTTTATACAGGTACATAAATCCACAAATCCCATTTATGATACATAAACTTTTTATGAACCATAACTCCCTAAAATATAATATTATTAATTTGTTAAAAATGCATGGGGAATATGGGTAACCTTGATTCCATGAACCCAAATGTATTAGAATATCCCGGGGTATTAACAAGGTAAAATAATTTATATGAAGAATACATTTGTTTAATGAAACATAATTTCATTTTCATTCATATAACAGTGGAAAGTTAGAAATAATTCGTACCACTATTTGATGGAAAACTCTTCCCTATTTGATAATTTTAAAATACATTGATTAGCATTACTAATGATTTAATATTTTATTTAGTGATACTCTAGATCAAATATATTCTCCAAAATATTCTCAGGTAGAGTTGAAGATTGAGTGAAAAGGGAAAATGATTTTATGAATCATAGAGAGAAATAATTAAATAAATAACTTGGAAATTATCTCCAATAATAATGATAATAATTTTTTCTTATCTGGAATCCTCATGATTACATATACCAAAAAAATTAATTCCTCTCTTCTCATAATCCTCAATACTAAATCTTGTCATGAATGTGTCTCACATAATGAGCAGATTCATCTTATAAATCTATTCATTCATTGAATGAAATTCATAACTTCATCCAATAACTATTCACATTGTGTATGGAAGTTCATTGTGTGAAAATGTACATGTAGGAAGACATAATATTCCCTGGTATTTGTCCCTCTTAACTCCCCCAAAATATTTATCATAATGACACAAAACATAATTAAATAATATTAGAAAATGATATACCTCAAACCAGCGGTTCATTATTCTCCGAACCACTGGGAGTACAATAACATGGAAATAGGAAATCAACATTTCTCATGTATATTGATATCAATTTATGTGTCATAAAATTCCATATTTCTAATTTTTATACTTTAATATCCATAATATTTGATAATAAATGTTCTAAAGAAATAAATAACCCTGTAGGATCTTATATTTTGTATCCAAAATATGATATTTTACATTGATAAACTATATAACTAAATGAGGAGTAAAACTGTCCCATCTAAAACGTTATTGGAATTCAGGTGATAATTTTTCGATTAAGATATTTGGGTGAAATTATATAAAACACTAAATTTTAATGTTATATCTACTGTTACACAAAATATAATTTTTTTTTAAAATATCAAATATTCCGCAATATCATGGTGCAAAATTTTATTTCTTTATCTAGAATTAATGACCACATCTTGGTAAAGAATTAATTAATACATTCTCATTGACATTGAATGACAGTGGTAAACAATGATGGTATTAATTATATATCTATCATCTTTGATCCATGACCATCTACATATAGATAATCTAAATCTTCTAAAATGTTTTAGGGATAATATTATGTTTAACAAGTTAATTTACTCTTATATCTCTCATAGTGGATAGAGACATGCATTAACATACAATTCATTGATTGGGGACATATATATCATATCATCATAGATGATATTATTGTAAAATGCATTCAAATGTATATGATCAACCAATAATTCTCCAAATTACATGACACAATCTATGATCACATCTTCCACAATTTGATTTTTATATTCCGACTATCCATATTTCTGAGGATGATGTATTTTCAAATGGTAAATTTTTCTAAGATCCATTTTTAATGACTTATAGAATCATATTTTCATTCTACAATCTATGTCAGATACAATAAAATTCATAACTCTTTGAATAATGAACACTTCTCAAAAAATATATCTTTTTCAAATCCACTACCTTGTTGGGATCGCTGATTAGGTGGAAGTGTGACCATTTGGCGAGTCATTCCACAATAAACAAAATAAAATAAATTTTCCTAAGAATCCACAGTATAATAGTGAAAATATCTATAGAATGTTCTAATATATTATAGTAGTATAAGAATATGTACCAATATACCATCTTGAAATTAGTGCCCCCGTTTTCAAGGTAATAATTTCAAATTTAATAACATAATATGAATAATTTATTTTCATCTATTTACTCATGAAATGAAATTCCATAAACTTATACGTTTTATGATTCAATGAATGAATATTAGATTTTGAATATTGATACAATAAATGTAATTATCCCTTAAAATTATATGGGGCCATAATTTCATTCTAAATTCATATCAAAGTGTTTTTATCCTCTCTATAGACATCAAAATTTCCCCCACTGTTTATGTTTAATTTATTGAGTGTTTAATGAGGATCTAATATTTGAGATAATTTTCTTTAATCAATCAAGTCAGGAATATTTTTTACTGGGAAGAAAATTTTATTCTAAATCAGTTTGTATTGGTCAATATACATGTCATCAATAAATTTCATTAGATTTAATTGATAATGATCCTTTCATAAAACATAATTATATGAAAAAAAATCTATGAAAAACTATATAATTTCTTTTCCCAGTTGTCTATAACAGGAAAAATTCAAACATTTAGATATACATAATCACTAATTTTCCCTTCTGTTTCAGTATTGAAAAGACATGATATGTTTCTACCACTTATGATCAAGGATGAAATTAGATATTTCTACAACTACATATTAGAGTCATACCAATATGGAATCGACCACTATAGAAATTTATACTTCATGTGTTTGATATTTCTTCCCATTATTTTTCAACTACCTTATACCATACGAAAAAACATTAGATTCTTGTAT
This sequence comes from Viscum album, assembly GCA_963277665.1. Lineage (NCBI taxonomy): Eukaryota > Viridiplantae > Streptophyta > Magnoliopsida > Santalales > Viscaceae > Viscum > Viscum album. Next base: position 868,665,964 of record OY728120.1, read on the forward strand.
AATAACACATCTCTAAATGGATGAATATATATCAAAATATTCCACATAACCCTGAAATGGTTCTAGAAATATTATGTTTTGTTCTATGGTGAGATGAGCTTCAATCTTTAGGTATTATTATTGATATTCATCATTCCATGTGAATACAACACACTTTGTCGTTAATGTAGTTATAAGATAAGGAATCCATGATTTTATTGAATAAATAAAAAATAACATCCAACTAATCCCATAAATAATTATATATCAAATGAAATATTTCATTTATTTCATGACATGAATTATTCCCTCTCCCCATGGACTACTAGTTTACCCTAATTTTAATTTATGTGCTTGAACATTTGAAATTATATATATATATGTATCATGATATAGAGACCCATTTTTTCATACAATGATATGAAAAAATTTTTATATGAAAATTCAAAACATTATAATAACAAAAGATTGATTATTATAATAGATTAGTCTATTTAGATAATATGTATACCATCCTATTATATAGATAATGATATTTAATGTGTACAAATAATATCTTCATATTTAGTCATCTTTATAGAAATACCATAAATAACACCATTACTTATAAGAAAAGAATGGAAAACATAACAAATGGAGATAATAGATTCTCCACATGTGTAAAAAAAGGAAATAAGATAAAATAACATGAGATTACATGTATTAAGACTTGAGAATAACATATGAAAATGATACCCTACATATGAGATTTAAAAATATTGAGTCATGAAACAATGTTTTTGATATCCATAAGACATGAATCAGAATGAAATTAAATCACATGAGTCATGATAGAATAATATTAGATAAGTCATAGAATCTTAGAATTAAGATAAAGAAATGAAATAATTTCTTTAGTAGTAAATGATAATTTATTAAACATAACAAGGCACTCCATGGGTAGGTATATCTCTTAGGATGGGATAAACCACTATCCTTAATAAAATACATTTCCTCATAGTGGAATACGATCACTCCCAAAACCGTCATTGTAGTCAAGGTTTACTCTCAAAACCATCATTGTAGACATATTCCCTTACTGAACTAGGTTCACTTCTCTTTCCATTCGTGTATATCTCATAGATATAAATCATTTCCTAATGTATTGGAGGGGTATATAGGTCCAATCCAATATTGGTTATAATGTAACAACTATCCTTGGTTATAATGTAACCACTATACCTTGTAACAACATTACTATCGTCATATAATGGATATCAAACATATGTTTGAAACCAGATCAATAAAAACTCATTATATCAGAACCCATGAAATGAAATGCGTTTGATTTATTTTTCACCATAAAATAACCTCTGTAAATTCAATATGTTTCAAAATAATTTCACAATTTTATTAATTAATAAGCCCAATAAACTGAAGCTAGTTTGATAAAGAGTGTATCATGGATAACACATGAAGGAGAAATGATTTTTATAATCAAATTGTAATTATAAAAAAAATCTATTCAAGGAATGAATAAAAATTGTATCCTTGGATCATATCCCAAGTAAATTATAATGAAGTTAAAACGATGTTATCATAGATGAAAAATTATTTTGACATATTTATTCTAACATTACATGAGGAAAATATTCCTTCCATTTTGAAAAAAATTATACAAACAAAACATTTTGAAAATATTTTTTTTAATTTACTTTTAATAATATACACGAATCATTAATAATCAACTAATTCACTTCTAAATTAAAATACCTTTAATGATATAAAAAATCATTTTAAAACATTAACAATTAAAAAATAAATTTATCTAAAAATAAAATTGAAATCTTATAATATAATATTCATAAAAAATAACATTCATTATGGTGGAAATTGTTTTCATGAAATACATTTTGAAATAAACATTTGTTTCACTTTTTTTGTAAAATCCAAAAGAAAAATATTAGGAATCCGTCATGAAGACTACTTTTTCAAAACATTTTAAAGATTAAATAATGGTTAAAATATATCGTTTTTTAATTATAGGACATTAATACTGTATTTTGAAAATAATTTTTGAAAACATGTTGTTGAATGAATTTTTTTTTTGATTGAAGAGGGAATTAAAATTCCGATTTTCATTAAAATAATTTCTCAATTATTTTATCTTCCAAAGTGTGGGAAAATTGTAGTACTGTATATATAGAATTACTATTTATAGAAGAAGAAATTTTATTATTTTAATTATTGTGATCATTACATTTCATCATTACATGTATGATCATAAAAATCCATATAAATGATTGAATTAAAAAATTAAAATCATACATAATTGTATCTTTGGAATAAAATTTCACATGAAATAATAACATTTAATTTAGTTTAAAATATCATGAAATGGAATATTTTAATTTAGTAAAATTTCAAAGTGTTATTATATACACCTCATTAAATAATATATAGATATAACATAACATATGACTCAAGAAGGAAAATGTGGACAAAAATACATTGCATCATTGGTAACATTGAAACCATGAACCCCGTGAAAGAGGTATCATAAAATTGATGTATTAGTAAGAATAATTTTTAGGATAATAATAATAAATTAAATTCATGTTTAGTATATATACTATATAAAATAAATAGCTTGTTAGTATAGAATGTGGTAGAGGGACGAAAAAATTTAGACAGAAATTGCTTACAACAAGTCTTGAATTAATTTTTATTCCTTTGTACCCAATGTATTATATATATATTTTGATTATAAATATATTATAGAACCAAATTAAATATAATACCATATATGACTTAATTATGACCTTTTATTAATTTTTTATTAACTATAACATTTTAAAGGCACATTTCATGTAATAACTTCTTTGTTTCACAGAAAAGTATTGAAATATTATTTTTGGCCCTCTTATATTTATCGTGGATTAATTATATCTAGAATAATAATGATGACATAAATAAATATATTTTTTCAGAAATTATAATTTTAACACAAATCAAAAATTATGTTTTTGAAGATGAAGTATCTTATAGTCATTGAGATTGTAGGTCATATGTATGCAAGAGTAACATTCCCATTTTCCAACAATCATTATGGAATTAAGGTATGTGTTATATTATATATAAATAATTAAAATTGTATCATAATTACCATATTATTTATCCATACATATAAATATCATCCATGTGTTATAGTAATGAATAGAGAACCGCGTTTCTTCGTGAAGGCGGTAGTCCACACATACATGAATGCTGTTATCATCATTCAGTGAGTGAAAAGGAATGAAATCAAATATTATATATTATTTTATGAATTATTAATGTGTAATTAATATCATAATTATTTCATTTATATTATATATATTTGTACATATTATATTCCATGTAATGAGTTTGTGAAAAACATATAACACCGCTTCGTGGGTGGTACTCAGTCATACACACAAGAGACGTTATTTTATCAATTATAGAATTGAATGTAATAAATATTTATATTATTTAATGATTTTTTGTGTATAATGATATTATAGATTCATGTATATACTTTATATCAATCGACATACCGATCCATGGGAGTTGGTATTGGAAACACTAATGGCATTGGTTCGTGATGCGGTAGTGCTCTTTACACTTGAACACTGATTTCGTAACCAATTTGATGGAAGTGGATATGATTTTAGAAAATTAGTTTAATGAAAATACATATATAGTATTTGTATGATATTTATGTTTTTATATCGTCATGATTTAATAAAAATTGATATATGTGGAGGATGAAAGAAAATAAAATCCCTCGTTGAAGAACGTTACCTCTTCTTCAGGTAACCTCCTTTAGTTTTCACTGAATCCATCCTAGGATGGAATTATAGAAAAAATGAGGTTTATATGATGATTGTATGGATTTCGGGAAGTTATTTTGGTATGTATTATCAAAACTGAATGGGTTTCAAAGAATTATGATGAGAGGATAGGGGGTAGCCATTAATAATTGGATTGAGAGGAACATATGTAATTAAAAAAAATTTGTACCCACTTTTATCTCATTACATAAGGATCAAAAATTGATTATTCTTAAGAATTATAACTTATAAGTTTGATATATTGAATGGTAATTTACTTTATACTTATTTTCAGGTCATTTTAACCTCTATCATTTTAGTTTGGCCCATGATAAATCACTTTTCTATAACCATAGTAAATAATTTTTAATTTTTTCACCAATAATTTTTTCAAAAATTATGTTAAAAATAAAATATAATATAAATTATGTTTGTTAAAAATATATAAACAAATTTTAGAAGTTTATTTTATATAATTGGAAACATTTAATTTAAACTTTTTCTCGTAGGCATGACGACAAAACGAGTTTTCAAGGAGAAAATGTTCAATTGTTTACAATGTTTTTATATCCATTCAGATATAGAGTATATTAGAATTAAATAAAATGAATTATTTGAAATATAATTGAAATAATTATAATATAAAACCATCCCTAAATATAATTTAATTTGTTAAAAATTGAAATCAAAAATAAAATTTCAATTAAAATTATATAATTGCACTATTCAATAAAATATCAACTTCTTAAGAAATTTCACCAAAATTAACCATAAGGTATTTTGGATATTATTAATTTAAAAATAATTTTTAATTTTCTTTATATTTTTTAAAAATTACAGAAATTTATTTTAGAATATGATTCTAATAAAAGAAGTAAAAATTTGTTATAGAAAAATATAGTTTTATGCATGAAATTGTATTTATTCAATTTTTAGGCCTATAAAATATATAATATGAATATTATTTATTTTATTCGATATATAAAACCTACATTTTACTAAAATAATTAATTTTTTATTATGGTAAACATGTTTGGTTGCGTAAAAAATAGATTTTCATAAAATTATTTCTTTTACTTTAAAATGGTTTTAATTTTCAATTTTATTTGATTGGTCACAAAAAAATATGATTTTAAATAAAATTAAAATTCATATATGTTCATAATATATTTTATCATATTCAAATATACCATTTTAATAGAAAATTTTCAACAATAATATTAATTAATAACATTTTAATAAAATTCATTGATTCGGTTAAACTCAGTATTGAGGGTAATGAATGTTTAACTCAATGTTGTGTGTCATGAAATATAATATTAGTGTTTTGTGTAACAGTGGATTAACAAAATATTTAATGTAATGAAAAAAATATAATGATTAAATTTATTTGAAACAAATATATATCTGAAAATTCCTCTGGTGTTAACCACCATTAAATTGAATTGAACCATCAATATTTTTCACTTTGTTACTAAAAAATGAGGATAATTTTTCATCCTTATACCCTATGGTTATCATATAGATTCTTAAAGATGGTGGTTTAACTATAAAAAAATTGCCATGTGAGTGGTCTTGTTTCGTATAACATTATCTATACGAGGCAACATTCTATAGGTTATTCCTAAAAAAATATCATGCTCCAATAGTATGACATCTTATTTTAGTACATGTGATGGATTATGTATTTACATCCCCATGATTAATTCATGGAACAATTGATGAACCTAATAGAGGTTATGAGGATGTTTTATATGATATTCTACCATCCTAAGACAATAATGAATTTCAATGGTACTGATATACAAATAGATTAAATTCCATTATATCATAAGTAAAATTTCATCCTTTGGTTGTGATTCAATAAACTTAAACTCCATATTTTACCCCCATAACTATATATGATTTTTTACCCAAATAAAAAACATATCAAAATTTAAATTATATAATCATATTCTATTCCTTCTATATCTAGTAAAAAAGGGTTACCATTGGTTATCTAATATGAATAAATAATTATATAGTGAATTAATATGTTAATTTATAAAATCCCAACCAAAGATAAACTTCCATCATTAGATAAATGGATAACCTTATAAATCTTCTAGAAATTTAATTTTATAAATATGGTTAATAAAATCCATAATTTAAACTTTTCCACAATCCCTCATATATAATAAATTGGATCTTGGTTGTCACATACCAAACATGATAATACCATCATCATGTATACTCATAAATCTTTGAAAAACCCAAAATTACTATAAAACCATATTCAAAACAAATATTCTTCAAAATTACACATAAAAAAAATATTTTATGTATTCCTTAAATAAATATATTAATTAAACTCAATCAATGATAATGTAATCCAATTTTCAATAAATCATTAATACGTTCTATAGTAATTAGTTCTATAAAATTTACTTATTTATATATATCATATCATTATCCCAACATCAATATCTAAAAATTAGGAATATTTTAATGGTTATTTTCTATTAATTCTTCATTTTTCCATAAAATATCATAATTACATTTGGTCACATTTCATGGTTATAAATATCATTCATAATATTTCATCAGGTCAAAAATTAAATTATTTTATAGAATAATCCTTATCTATTTCCTGATTCATATTTAAAAATTCTGGAATTCCAATACATAGAAACAAAAATCATTCAAATTCATTCCAAATGAAAAATCTGGGATTCATAATCATACATTTTAATACTAATTACCTACAATATTAAATATAAACCATGTGTTAATATTCCTCAATGTCAATTTAACTAATTTTCCTACCATTAATATAAACAATAATGTTAGAAATACCCATACCATTCACATTTCATTTGTAGTCTCATAATCATCAGTAGAAAAATAATTACACATAAAACATTTTTTATTATCATTATGAGATTTCTCTTTAAGAAAACATTTTTCATAATTCCCACTATTTACACGATTAAAACATTCAATTATCAAGTATAAATTAAGGATTCCATTATTCAAATCAATTATGTTTTATAAACATTCAATTTTTCAATTGAATCATCTTTCATTGTGACCTTATTTTCAATCCCTAATACATATTCACTTCCCTATGATAAATTTTCTTGACTACTTCTTCCCACATTTAGAAAATATAGGAAATTTAATCTTCATTCCTTTATATTATCCACTACTAGAACTCCCAATGAACTATGTCCTTCATATCATTTGGGGGAGGGGGTCTGAGGTGTTTTTTAAGGTGTTTGTTGTTAATACAGATATTTGAAAAATTATTAAGAATAAAAACAATATAAATCACTCTAGTTATCATCCTATTAGGATTCTCATTGGAAATATTCCATCACATTCAATGTTAAAATTGTACCTTCTTGTTACTTACAATTACTAAAATCATAAATAATGCTATGGGAAAAAATAATTATAGTGTACAAAATCATAATCATGAATATTCACATATAAGATATCTAAGTCATGACAATATATCTTTAATTCATGACACCCTAGGTTTATCCTATGTTATTCGTGGTCCAAAACTATTTATATCATTTATTATTATTCATAAAGAGATTGTGGATTTCCAATGAATATACCATGTGACTGTAAATCCAGGTTTACAATAAGGTTTCTTGTCGTGCACTAGGTGATGATCGAGCCTAGTGCAATTCACATATTTCATAGTTATTTCCTCTAGGTACTTAGTTAAAGAAGATATATCCACTTTTTGTATTTAGATATGATATAATATATTAGAAACCAATCAATAAATTATATAAAAAATAACTGAAATATTCCTATATATTGACCCATCAATATACTTATCCCAAGAAATCACAATATATATCCTTATAAATATTCCATAGGGATATCGGAAATGTTTTATTTTACTAGTTTCCAATGGTTTCTAAAACATTCCGCTAATATCAACAATATCAACCCAGTATTTTAATATTTAGGTGTTAAAACTTTTTAGATTAAAATTTAATATATTAATGAAACACATGCTCGAGAACCATAATAAATTATTTTCTTTTCATACCAGGTAAAAAATAATTTAATCTAAAAACGTTTTTTAATGTTTCCCATAATGAACATCACATTTAAGACTTCTTATAGGCATACCATATATAAAACCATTAATAAAAACATGGGGAAAGGAAACATAATATTGGGAGATCTGAGATTATCAGTATTGGTAAAAAAGTAAAATATGTAAGCATAATATGAGATAAATGGTATTCAGATGTGGGAATTAAAAATTAAATCCATAACATGAAAATAAATGATAAATATCAAGAGTAATTATATAAAAATTATAATTTTATAAGAAAAGAATCATAAATAAATCAAATAACATGATTCATGATACAATAAAATTCACACGTGATACAGAATTATATAATAAACATAAGAATATGAAATTATTTCCTTAGTAGTCAAGGATCACATCCAAAAAATATCGAAGCATTCCCTGGGAGGATATACCCCCTGGGATGGATAGACCACCATCCCTAGTGGAATCCACTTTCTAATAATGGAATGGGTTCACTCCCCAAACCATTATGGTAGTTGAGGTTTATCCCCAACATAATCATAGTGGGAAATTACGCATAATGAACCAATATCACTTCCTAATATAGTCCAATTTATCTCATAAAATCTAAATATTTACCCAATTCATGGGAGTGTGATATGGGTCCCACATTTCTTTGGTTATAACATAACCACCATCAATGTTTATAAGATAACAACCATCCTTTGTAAAAATTTAACCACCATTAAATAATGCAAATCTTAATATATGTGTTTAACGAGATTTTAAAACATTCATCAAATCAGAATCCAAAAAATAACATAGGTTTTATAAAAATTTAATAATAACGTATCTTATTGAAAAGAAACATGTTTTGCAATAATTGTTTCATTTTATAAAATGATAAACTGTGGAAATAGAATAGGGTTTCATGATATTTGTATAATGGATAACTCATGGACGTTCAATAGGTCTCATAAACCTCTTATCATCATAAACATAAACCTTTAAAAGAAAGAATACTTATGGTATCCTAGGATCATATCCCAAAAAGAATAATTAACATCAAAGGTGGTCATCTAAGATGGTATATTATTTTTAAAGACCATGTGGGAAATTTATTAATGTAAATAACCATTCTAATTTGAAAATATCTTTTTTTTAAAATAATATATTCTCAAAATTCATTTCATTAAAAATAAAAATTAACAATATATAGGTATCACATAAAATAATTTTAAAAAAATTTATACATCAATGATCCTTTGTAATTTGATTTTTTTAAAAATAAATTTTCTTCATAATAACCTAAAAATCAAATAAAATTGTATTTGATATAAATAATGGTCAAGAGGTTAGGAAATTCCATTCATACTGAACTCGTTAAAATAAATATTCCATTCAAATTGTTTGAATAATAATAACTAGAAATTCATGTAAAGAGACATAAAAATTCCTATTTATAACACATTTTAAAAATTAATATGTTGTTAAAATTTATTTTTTTACAAATTTTAGGAGAGTATTAAAATGTTTTTTATAACATATTGTAAAAATATTATTCTGGAAGAAAATAGATTTTAGATCTAAGGATGAAATAGTGAAATAATTTCTTAAATAATACTATCAAATATATTAATTACCAAAAAATTAAAAAATTAAAATCTTACATGAAAATATCATGAATAATTATAAAATATAAACTTACATGTGTTTCAATAGATTTGGGTAATAATATTTCATCATTATAATTACAATCATAATAAATCCAAAAAAATGATGAGATTGTAACCTAAAACTCTTACCACATTTATAACATTGAAATCATAATTTCCATGAGAAAATAAAATTGAATGAAACAAATAATATCACAAAAATTATCATATTAATTATATAATATTTAAAAGGGTTAGTATATATCCTTATAAATTAATTTAGGTACCTAACATAACATATGCCTCATAGATGTAAAAATGAGACAATAATCCCTTAATACTAAAGTAACCGTGAAACTATAAAACACATGAAACATGTTTCTGAAAATGAATATTTAGTTTTCTAAAAATTTATAATAAATATAAAATACTTTCGTGTGAATATATTCAACACATTCAAGGGATATGTATTGAGTATACAATGTGTCTCATAGAATTAAAAATTGAGAAATAAATCACTTACAATATGTCTCAACATCCTTTTAACTCATTCAATAAAATTTTATAATAAACATATGTTTATTATACATATATTATAGAACCAAAATTATATATATATTACCCTATGTGATTTAATTATGACCATTTATTACCCATTTATTAACAATTCTCTACTAAAGTCATGTTTCGGGTAATAACCACATTGTTTTTCATATATGTTTTCATTTAATATTTTCATTCCACATAATTTGATAATGGTTTAATTATCTAAATATTAATTTTCATTACCTAATTATAATATTTTTACATGAATTATAATTTAATGACCAATCCTGAATGATGATTTTGATAAATGAATTATGTTACATTCATCGAGAGGGTATGTCGTACATACGCTTGAGTAACATTTCCATTTTTCAAAGATTGTTATCAAAATGAGGTAAGTAATAAATTATAAATTATAATAATATAGTAATTAGAATATTACAGAAATATAATAATAAAAGTCATACATATATTTTGGTGGAAAAATTATATTCACATCTCTTCATGAATATAGTAGTCCACATGTACACAAATATTGCTTGCATCTTTATTTGAGTGAAATTGTAATAATGAAGATGATATATTATCACTTAAGAATGATACATATTGAATTAATGCCATAATTTTTTGTTTTATACTTCATAAATTTATCCTTATTTTCATTCATTTAAATGTAATGTTTTAAACGAATCTCATCACTTCATGATTCCACAGTCCGTTGTACACATGAGAGATGTAGTAATATCCCACACAGGATGGAATGTAGAAATGTGTATATGAAAAAATGGATCCATAGGTATAATTTTTTTATAAATATCACACACACACATATATTATTCATCATCATTCCCAACGTTGATATGTGGTAATGGAAAACTAAATGACTTTTATTGACGAGGCATTAATCAACCAAACTCACAAATGATGATTTCATAACCCATTAGGTAGATGTGGAGATGGTTTTAGGAAATTTTCTTAATATAAAAATATATTAGTATATGTAATATAATTATTTTATTATATCATCATTTTTAATAATAATATAATGAGGTGGATGAAGAAATAAAATGAACCATACGTTGAATAAAGTTACCTCTTCTTCGGGTAACCCTATTTGGTTTTCACCAAAAGAATTCTTATTTTAATATTATTAACTAAATAATTATTCTAGGAAATAAATAGAGATTTTGATTTCATTTATGAATGTATTCTCCTATTAAAGAGTTGTTGAATGTGTGAGAATAGATGCCAGGGGTGTCCTTTCATTTGTGAGGTGACTATGACAACTGTTATTTTTGAAATGAAAAATGTGTGACCATATTATCCTCTATCAAGAAGGATCCAAAAATAAATTATTCAAAATACATAGAAATTATTTTCTAAATAAATGTACATAAAATGAATTTTAGATATCTTATTTTGTCATTTTGACCATTATATTTTTACTTTTACCCTTGTTTAATCCATCCTTAACTTTACTGTGAAAATTAATTTTTACTATTTTCACTAATTTGTGTCATTACAAATTATGTTGAACCTATTAAATAATATAAATTATTTATATTTAAAATATGTAATCCATTTTAGGAAATTCAAAAAATATATTTTAAAAAACATATTTAATATTAATCAAGTAGACGTGAAGATAAATCTTGTTTTTAATGAGAAATTGGTCATAAGATTACATAATTTTTTCCTCCAATTTCATTACGGAATAGTCTCAAATTAAAAAAAATGTATCAATGGTTTTATATAGGAAAAAATAATTCTTTAAAACCAATTTAAAATATAATTTAACTGTATAAATAATTTAAATAAAATGGTTGTTTCAATTAAAATGTAATATTTTTACTATTAATTAAAAAATAATCATTTCAAATAATTAAAAAAATTCACCTTAAGATAATTTTGATATGGTGATTTAAAAATTAAATTTAGTTTTAAAAATACATTTTCTAAAAGTGTTAAAATTTGATGTTAATCCTTGTTATTAAAATGTTTTACTAAACCACTTATTAGAAACATACACTATTAAGCATAAAATTGGATTTATTCTTATATTATTTCTTCAAAACACATAATTTGATTGTTAAATAGTTGATGGAATATATAATATATAAATTCTATCAAAATATTTCTCCGAAACTGGATTTAGTATTTAATTCGAGTGAAATGTTTTTTAAGAATTAAAATAGAGCTTTAACAAAAGATTTCACTTATATTAAAATGGTATTTATTTTAATTTTTAAATAACTATACACCCAATAATTAATTTTCGTTAAATTTTTATATCATATATTTTCATAATGAATTTAATATTTTTTATATTCAACATTCAAACTACTAGGTGATAACTATAATATTAATTTATAAATTTATTAATAAAATGCTACATTTCATTTAAACATACTGTAGAGTGTAACACAAGTTCTAATTAATTTAATATATAATTAAAAACATAATATGTATTACATTTAATTCAATCTAATCCTGATATTTCATATAATAAAAATATAAAAATATTTATTTCTTAAAAAAAATAAAAAATTTCACAAAAAACTCAGTGTGTTACACACACTTTAAAATCATATCATATATTCATTAATAACACATTTTGGTTAGAATACATTTCCCAGGATCCTCATGATCATTCATAAAATGAGTTTAAACCAAAATACAATAAAATAATAATAAATTAACTGATGAAATTTGTGATTACTTAAATACATGATGTCTATAGGTGAAATCATTTCACAAAAGAGAATAAAATCATATTCTTATTGTTCATATGATCCCTATAATTTTTCTTCAAAATATCATATTTTATTAATCTAAGATGATTATAATATAATCATGTATTAATCTTGTCGATCCACATTACTCACATTTATTTGAAAAATAATCCACCAATTCAAGGAATATGGGACATATTATTTATGATAACTTGATTTTGTTTATGATAATTAACCAGTAATCATACGTATCCATCTTACATGTTTATAAATAAAATTATTGAACCCCAAGGCAATGTGCTAGGGTTGAATAATCATTTACTGTCAAATTATTCCAGCTAGTATTCAAATTATGGAATGTCCATTAGAACAAATCTATACAATGGAATAAAATCAGGGCTTGTTCCTGTGAGTATATCAAAGGAAAATTTTATTTACTGAATTGTTGGTAACATATATAAGTCATTCAATAAGATATCTGGGTACAATCCACTATATAAAGAAGAAAATAATTTCTAATTACATCCATAGTTCCTAATGTAATCAATTCAAACTAAACCAATATGGGTTTATCTACCTAAAAAGGGAACTCTCTACTTTTATTGAAATCGTAATACCACTTCAATACGTGTAGAGTTTCATATGGGGATTTTAATGTCACCTTCCAATTGTTTTACACATCAGGAACTATCAATTCAACTCACTGGTCTACTCAAAATATAAAATATAAAATATCGATCACTGGGAATATAAACTCCAAAAGAAGATAGAACACATCATTGGTAATGGAACATGATGGGAACTTGATTCCTCTAAACTCTCATTTTTTAGGCATGTCATGATACTCATGGTGTGAGGAATAATTTTGACATATAATATAAACTTTTTCCAACCATAGTGGGTAGAAAATAAATTGACACATCGGGAACAGAAAATACACACAAGAGAGTCTATTTCAAAATTATGGTGCCTCAAATCATGGGGGTATGTTATTTCATTGTCATAATTTTCTCCTCTACTTCTTATAACAATCAATAGACTGTCATTGGATAGATATTTATTTCTTATTGAGGTGTTCATTAGACAATGTTAGTGTTCATGGATGTGTCTTAGTTCACTCGATTCCATATACATGAAATATTCTAATGGGTGTTTTTTATTCAACCATATTAATCCTGAGGCTGATTTGAGAAATCCCCGCCTATTTATTTCAGAAGTTTAAAAAAACCATCAAGACATTCCATTTATTTTCAATGTTTTAGAAATTCTTTGGCGGTACATTACATTCCTTCATTAAATGTAGTGGTAAACCAAACTAGAAATAACATGTATCACTGTTATGAAATAGAGCATTATTGGATAATCTTGTGTTTCGATTGTATGGTGACATAATTCCATAATATTATACCTCTATAAATAATTTATTCCCCAAGTTAATGTTCTCTGAATCACCAATATTGGAAATGGTTCCCCCTCCACTTTCATATAATATGTATTTATCTCCAAACTGTTCAAGATTTACCATTTCTATAGTCAATAATACATAACATGACCACTTTTTACGTAACCTTTGGTTATAGACATACTTAAATGATATGGGAATTCATTTTATCAGTATTAGAACACTTTGTGGAAACGAAAACATGGTGAGAAAATTTAATAACATATTCAATCAATGACATACTACCATGTTCCAGTTAAAATAAGCTCATCATATTTAGTTTTTGAAGGTTTCTGGAATGAATTTATTTTTAAAAATCCGTAAAAATACATTCCAAGGGAGATTATGATCTAAAATAGGATGGAAAACTATTTAATACCATTATAGTACTATATACTTGATGATGTAGGTTTCTAGATAGACCAGTATTTCATCCAGAGTCCCCAAGAATATAAAAATTATAGCCAAACTTCTCAACATTGTCTCTTCGTTCTCAGTTCTATATTCAACGAAAAATGTCGGTGGGTTATGTTTTTGAAATTATATCGAGTGACTCACCTAATGGGGTTATTTATACTTAGATACCCTTTAAAAAGAATTAAATTATTTCACCATATAATAATGTAATAATATTTCACATGTGGATCTGGTGAAACAATATTCAATGCTTCCCCACATAGCTTGTTTCTCAATCTTCATACAGGTGTTATATTAATTCTAAAAACTATTTTAACATATATAAATTATGTACTCTTTTAGTTCATATATTTATGATATTATTATATATATCATTAATAATATTTCTATATCATAGTAAAAAAATATGTAATAATATGGATGGTAGCATCCTAGTTCAGAGCCTCTTTATTAATGCAAGGTTTCTGACACTAACAATGTAAACCTGTAAAGATGTGTTGAAAATGAACAATTGAATAATTAATAATAATTTTTAAACCTTCACTATCATACGAGCCTTATGTTTAGAATAAAAAAATATGACATGTCTTTTGATTATATATATTTTATATTCTGACCCATAATATATACATTATAGCTTCCTAATGAAGGGATTTATTAAACTAATATCATTTGTTACATCCATACCAAACACATTTCATTAGGTCAGGTCTATGGTGATACTAACCCTAATTGAAATTCCCCTAACACAAGAAGATCTAAATACTTTTCAAGGGTATAAAACCAATGTTACATGGATTTAGTGGTTTACCACACTCTCTCTCTCACACACACACATCCATAACATTATAAATACAAAATAAATAAAAACATGGAATTCTATATAAATTATTCATGAAAAAAATCCAAAAATAATGTATTTATCAAAAGAATAAATTTTTATAATAATGGAATAATTTAAATAAAAATTCATTGACCCCAAATTAATAAATCATTCCTGAACCAAGATAGAAAATCCTTGGGGAAGATACAAAGCACTGAAAAACATCATCTCAAGAAATTATGAATGAAGAACCAATAAACCAATAACGAGAATTATGAAACCTACCCATTTCCAATATCGTGAAAAACTACACTAACATATGAACTAATGTGTAAATGTAGGGTGTGAATAGTTATATCTAGTAGGAATCCCCAATGAGACATTTCAAACATGACACTAAGACTATAAATATCATAGAAAACATTATTTAAAAAAATGATGTATATCATAAGTTTAAAATGATGGACCTATGTTATTAAATTATGTTAATTATAATATTTTCTAGTAGTAGTATTACCAAATATATGTTTTCATTTCCAAAATTAAAGTGGTGCATTTTTTTCGAATTCTCAAAACCCACACATATTCTCACACCCACACACACATATAAATTCATGATGTTGACTCCCATTTTTAGAGCATTTTGAGTAATAATTTCATATTGTCCTTTAATTGTGACCTAATTGATAATGGAAATTATGACCCTAATTTATCCCATGTTACCCAATTTGAATGTAGTACATCCGACCGTGGTCTGTGTAACATGGGCATGATTATGTCCAACATTGTTACACCATGAAAACATGTCCAAAACCCTCCTTATTTGAAAACTAATTCAACAAATATTTCAAAAATGTTTAGCTGGGTTCATATAACACTAATTCCATAATCTTCTATTCAGGGAAATTACATTAGAATTTCATATTTAAAAATCATGTGAATGTATAAGAGAGTAATTTTAATAATCATATGTTCCCTATCATTCAATTAAAATGGTATTTAAGGAACTAATAATACTATAATGGTTAGAACATGTTTTCATAACCAATTATTTATGAAACAGTTAATTCCTTTGGATCGATGATTGGAGATCAATGATAGTCGTTCATTAGATCATAGTGATCCTAAAAATCAACTAATGATGGGTTTGGGACTGGGAGAAAAGGGTGATTGGATTATTAAAATCATACAGAACATGAATTAAATAAATCTGTTATAAATGCACAATTTAAAACACGGATTATGTAATCACATCATTAATTTTTGACTTTCTATATACACAGAAAACATGCCACCTAGGTATAACATCCAAAAATTAATTTCCCTTAAAAATGGATCTCAGAAAATGAAATGATTCTCCCTAGAAAACCATTGACACACTTAATTAATTTCATGAAATCTATTAAGATCAATTAACACCAGGGATGAAAATTAATAGCCTCAACTTTTTCATGAATCTAGATATCAAATTACATTAGAATTACCCCTACAATGCCACCATAAATTTTTCATAATAACATCAAACATATAATATAAGGAATAAAACAATGTAGTACCTCAAACATGGGGTAATACACACATGATTGATATAATTGTTTAGACATATAATTTCTAGAATTAATGAAATTGAGGATGTTAAGATGAAAAAAGGCTGTAATTTAATTTTTAGGTAGTATTATTGAGTTCCATATTAATTTATCAATTAATTATATTTTATAGAAATAAACATAGACTATATATATGCATTATTTATTATATTCATATTTTTATAATTGAGTTTTATAAAAATAATAATTTTTTTTTGATTCTGTATTGATTCATACTATAACCTTGCTTCCATTCCTTGTGGTGGTACGACCACCAAAGGATATATAGGTGGAAAATCATAGTCTTACCTCACTAGATTATCACGATCACAAGATAAAACCATTTGGTAGTGGTATAGTAGACTCTAAATGATTATTTCAAGGATATAATGATATTTTTGGAGTGAGATGAGCTGCTGTATGCTTGAGGTGAGACAAGATCATAAGAAAATTTTATCAGTGATCAGGTGGTGTTTGAGCACTAGATAAATATACTGTTCTATAGGGGAACTAAAATAGATAGTGAAATAAAATCATGATAGTTATGAAGTCATGGTGTAGTGGTTTGATGAAGGTGGGGTCATTAAGATTCTCAAGTAGTTGTAAATGAAATTATTTGTAATGCTTAAGGATTGGGTTTTTAAATCAACTAAATCCGTCAATTTTCATCTATTTAAAATAATTTTTTTAAAAAAAGGGGATTGGACGTTTTTTTGTTTATTTTAGATGGGTGAAACGCATTATATGATGTTCTGAATGGGACTGGGCCCAACAAAATAATAATAATGATTGTAAATTTTTTTGAAATGAAGTGGATTGTGTGAATTATGAAAAAATAGTATTACTTAAAAGAGGTCCTAATTTAGGAACCACTCCACACTGCGTTCTCAGTAACATTTGATTGTGTGTGCATGTGCTTGTTTATATAAATATAGGTAAATATAAAATTTATTTTTAATTAATTTTTTAAAATATTCAAAGTATTTATCCCATGGGGAACCATATTTTTTAGTATTTCATTCTAAAAAATCATATTCTTATGATTATAATTGAATAAGAGATAATTTAAATTGTACCTCTACTATTTAGATTATTTAGACAATAAATTAAATAATAACGTAATTTTGGAAAATTTTAAGAGTATAGTTGTGATCATATATACTTGTGTAAAACAATGATGAATTATTTTTATTCATTTGGTTCTCATAAGGTAGAATATTCAATAAAATAGATTTTAAAAAACATACACTATTAGAACAAACATTTTTTCTATTTTGATGAAAAGAAATCATAAGTTTTACTCTGTGGGACCTACAATCATGTGTATGATTATTGGGATTAATTCTGATTGACAATCAAGTTGAATGATAATATTTGATAAAAATGTTTTCCATGATCGCTATTGAAATATATATAATGTATTTATTGAATTGTGAATCCTTTGAATGTGTTGTATTCTTGGAACTAAATATTAAATTTATTATGATAGACACAATGTTTTTACATGAGTATTAACATTCTAGAGAGTGATGTGATAAAATATTATCAATATTTTAATGTTATTCCTCCATTCATTGATAAACTTTTTATGTTTATTAAGTATCATATTTAGTGAAAGGGTGTATTTATTCAATTGTATTACATTCATTTTAAATATATGAAAATATTTAAATAACAAAATATGAAATCTTTTTCTATTTACCACCCTATATGATTTTATATTATGACATTATGAGTGCCATTTTATAAGATTTTTCATATAATTATTTTTTGAAAAAAGAATGATTTTATATAATATGATATTTTTACACATGTTCATGGAGATGATGATGTGATAATATGATGTATTACTCTGTTGGGTTGTAGGTTATTGGTGATGTTAATACATTTTTTTTATCACCAGGTTATAGTTTCGAGAATGGGTTGGTTTATTATTCAGAATGGTTGTTATTTTAAAGATAGCATAAAAATGGACTATCATCATATCATTTTTTCTTCGTAAAACAATAAAATAAGGATGTTGTTTGAATATACATGGTATGATATTCAAATAGATATACGATGTTTGGATTCCCACTTTGTGAAACATTTACCTAACTAAAAAATGGGGACCTTGATTTGGAATTCTTATTAGTATGAGAGTACATCAAAATCATAATTATTGATTATTCATCATCAATATATATGAGTTTTTTTAGGGGAATATTTTAGGGTGTAAATTTTCATTATATTTTTTCATTAGATAATTATTCTTGAGATAATCCTAGGAATTTTATATCCTAAAACACTATATTTATGAGTAGTGGTGTAAATATATTTTGGATGACTATGATACATACATTTAATTTTATGGGACATTTAAGAAGATAATATTTTAAGAAACTATTTATCATAAATTGCCAATGTTTTTTATTGATCTATGATGTCATGATAATATTTTTTTTTCATATTACTTGATCAGTATGAATGGATCAGCCTAGATGTGATGTTTCTCATCACTGAATATATCTTAATTGGTGGTAGAACTCACCCCCGCATAATATATTTTTGTTGTCAAATACTATGGGAGAATGAAAATTTTATTATATTGAAGAGTATATTGTGACATACTCATGGGTGTATAGATGCATCTTTTTTGAGTAGTTAGAATTATCAAGATTCTAATGAACTAGATGTTCCAGTGTGTATGGTGCAGTCTTTTATTATAAACAAATAAATAAATTAAAATTATAATACATCTTATTAAATATAACTATATAACATATAGGGATCTTATAATGTATAAATATCCTAATATTTGATACTATCATTCTGTAATAGAGATTTTGGTGGATGTATTTTATGAAAAAATAAAATAGGAAAATAAAATATGATTAATTTTGCTTACATTTAGACAAAGTGCATAAACACATGAATGAATTTTTGATTCCATTTATAGGTGTTTATATATATATATATATATACATATGAGAATATATATATAGTAATTAATTTTTTTGTATTATAATTTTAATTAGTTTGTATCTCCTTGTATGAAAATTTTGATATGTGTTGTGTTAGGTTGGTTAATATACAATCCCGAATGATCTGTTAATAATCCAAATTTCAACATATGTGAATATGGATATCTAATAAAGTCACATATTTTGATGTATCATGTAATTTTAACGATTAAATATGAAAATGATTCAGATAAGTTAATTCCCTACATAAGGGTGAAAAGCATGACATTTATAATTACAACTTGATGAATATAATTGAATAGTGACATTTGCACCATATAGTTTGGGTATCAAAACTATAACCCTTGAATATTAATCAACCATTCATGGATATGTTTATTTTTCTACACATTTGATGTTATTGGATATGATTATGAAGCGGATTTTGAGATTGATTTAAATAGAAGGGTTCATAATATTTCCATAAATCATGGTATAAAATAAATGATGGTGTCTGAGTATTCAACGAATATATTAAAATATAAAACACAATTAGATGAAGAGAATGGATGTTTAAAAAAAATAAATAAATAGAATTTTAAAAAGTGAGTATATAGGTGATGTTTTATATAATAATACCTTACTATAAATTATTTTAATTTAAAAAAATTGATAATTCATACATTGATGTATAGTTAAATGAGTGAGAAGATGATGAAGGTGATTAATGGTCCATGTTACTTATGATTGTTTGTTATTTACAAGGGTTATAAATAGTAAAAATATAATAATAATGAAGAAATATGATGAATGAATATTTGTATCTTTCTATTTATTGTAAAAAACCAATCAAATAGAAGTACTCACTTACATAATCATAATTCTAATAAATCCAATTATTATTATGATAACCTAAAAAAGATAGATGGTGATGGTCTATAATATTGCGGTGAATTCTTATTATCATATAATCTATCATGATGTACATGATCTATCATTAGACTATATTAAAATTAATCTTATGGGTATTATATTATTTTTATAAAAAACTACTCATATTTTAATGTGGACTATTTGATCTCATAATGTTTATGGATTAGGACACAGACTTGTTACTCTGGTTGAGTAGTGAAATATGAAAATTATTATTTTCTTATGGGTTTTCTTATGTTTTTTGTTTCATTTGATTTGAATATCTCTACTTGAAGTCGAATTTTGTTCTAAAAGTAAAAAACATAAAATTAGGAGACCACTAATTAACCAACTCCGATTATTGGTCCCACAGATCCTGGTTGGGCAATAAAACTAAAATCAGAGTTAGGATCCTTTAATGAATCTATGTTGTTTAATGTATATAAAGAAATAAGACATTGATGGATGATCATAACTCATGTAAAGGTATGTTAATTCCTATATTATTTGGGAAGAGAAATCATATTTAGAATAATATGATGATAACTTATCCTCTATTATACATTGTATATGAACTTATGGAGGATTATAAAGAGAATTTTACTCCATTTATTTAAGGTTATACCGTAACAAAAATAGATATGATGAATCTGAAGAATGATGGATGAGATAGAAATTTTATACTTTCTCCTCTCATAGACTGTTAATTATTGAGGTTTATACGAATTGGAATAGATAATAGAATTTTAGATAAGTTAAATGATATTGTTGAAGGTAAAATTGAAGGGGTGAAATATAGATATAAAATTTAGATATTTAAATTGAATTTCATGATAATTGGAGAAGATTAATCATTTGGTGGGTTCTTTATAATGAATAATGACATTGTACACAACATAAGAATATTTGGAGAAAACTAAATGACATTAAAAATTTAGAGATTATATTTAGAATTATTCTAGATAAATTTTATTCCAAATAATATTCATTAGAATATATGAAGAGTAAAGTAATCTCTATTGATTTTTTTTCGTAGTATTATATTGCATATTAAATGATAATATATAAATCTATTAGAATAATGAAAATGGTTGATCATGAAATAATCATCAAATCTAGGAATAAAAAAAGGAATAAAAGTTGTTGTTGCGAATTAATAAAGTGATTCTAGATAATATGATTGAGTTAGTTATATTTTTTATAAATTAATGAAATTTTATTGAAATTTGAAAAGAGGAAAATGGAAATATAAATGAATGTTTCCATTAATGTTATATAATTATAGATCCATTAGATATTACGAATAGATATTTTCATCACTAAATAATGATGATGATAGAAATCAATAAGATAATGGATTAGAATTTACCTAATGAATAAGAGGGAAAATGTAAATTAAATGTATAATATTAAGTTCGTTAAATGTATAAAAACAATTTCATTTCCCTAAACATGAGGGAAGTGATGACATTGAAGAATAAGTTGAAGATGAAAATTCATGTGATAAAGGTGTTGATAATTTAATTATTTGAAGGGTGAATGATGAGTGTATTTCTAAGGATTAAATATGTATCTCTAAATAGGAATACTTATAGAATAATTTTTATATCATAATTAACATATATTTTAAATACTATTTTTTTAAGACTATTATGTTTGAGAAAAAAAAGAGAATTTGAAGAAAATATATCAAAATAAATACATTCAAGAATAATTTATATTGATAATAAAGTTGAAATATTACAATGGGTGTTCTTTAAATATGACCAAATAATTTATATTGATAATAAAGTTGAAATATTACAATTAAGGGATAATGAATTTTGGAAATGGTGGTTATCTTAGAAAAAATGAAATGTTTCTTCTTCATTTGAATAAAAAATGTGAAATTTAGTGGTGCCCAATTTTTGATGAGATGAACCAAAATCTATTGAGTTCCCCCATCATTTTGATTAATGAAATTATTTTATACTTATAAAATATAGAATTAATGTTAAATTTAATGATGATGGGAAAGCTGTGACAAGTATGCAGTGATAAAATGGAAAACAATTCCTGGTTGAAAATGATTAAAATCATGTTATCTGAGAAAGAATGATGAAAATAAGTTATTCCATAAAAGTCATGGACATATGTGGTAGTGATATTTAAAAAAGTTAACATAAAGAGTAATTTTTTCTGATGTCCACGATTTCATAATATTTAGAGACGAATATTGTTAAATATTCTATAAATGTAAATTTTTATATTATATTTTTGAGATGGTTGAGATACACATATATCAACCCAATGATCTTATTCATTATAACATATGTAGGACTATACAATCAATAAGAAATATTATATAATTATATCATATCAATAATTATTTATGTTTTTTCACATGAATAATGTTTTTAAAATGAAAATTAGAGTATCTCAAGATGTTTATATGTTTCTAGAGAAGTGTTTAAAAGGAGTTTGTCTTCTCTACTATGATGATTTAAATAGGTAATGGTTCTGATTACAAAGGTTTATTTATTTATTGTTATCTTTTGAAGATATTTATTTTTTAGGAGTATATTGAACCATATTCACTGTATGAATATTTTTGGAAAAAATATGGAATATAATATCAATTTAGATGCCTCAACCCATATTGATGGAACATGAAACATATGTGTTCATTTGGAGGAAATATTTTTTTTGCCAAAAAAAATTAAAATCAAATATTCTATAGAAAAAAAAATACACATGTATCAATATGATATGTATTATATGAATACACCATGTTTTAGGTACATAAGGGTACTTTGAATCCAATTCATTATAAATGATAGATGTGAGAATTATGTGATGTTTGAAAAAAGAGGTTCTAATGGTATCATCCTAGAATAAAATAAAAATTTTACAGGATATATATTATAAAAAATGATACTAGAAGAATAATTTATTTTGATGATATTAATAAATAGTTAAATTAAAATGAAGTGGTTTTGTGAGAAAATAAAAATTTAAATGGTGGAAATAATGAATCAATTTTAGTAAAGAATTAAAAAAAATTTATTTGAATTAATGAAGGAGGTGATGATTTTAAAGGGTCTAAAAAAGATATAGTTATCTAAATTAGCCTCATATATCACATCCAATGATGGGAAACATGTGTTTAATCCATAAAATCATTAGATATAATGAAAAATTTTTTCCCTCTTAGATGAGATAGAGTAAGGTTTTATATACCTCATTTGTTTCACTAGTCGAGCCAGGTGATGTTAAAGAAGAATTAGAGAATCAAGAGTGGGTAAATTTCATGAATCTAGTATTGTATTATATTGAGAAATATTATTCATGGGATATGGTACCCAAATGTAAAGCTAATAATTAATTAAAATAATGATGGTTTTCCGAATCAAGATAAATGAAAATGGATAACTTTTTAGAAAAAATTAAATAATTATTTGTATGGGTTACTCCATTGTTAGAATAATATATTTTAATGGAACCATTAAAATAGTTATAGGAGATAAAACATTCATAATATTTCTCTTGATTATATCAACAAATGATATACATGATTTCCTATATGGATTTTTTGTCGTCCTTTTTCAATAAAGAATAAGAATAAGAAGTCTATATTGACTATAAAAGATGTTTCCTGATTATAATATAAGAGAACATTGTATCTTAATTGATGAATTATTTTTATGGGGTGAAATGAAACCCAATATAGAGAGATTGTAAGATCTATTATTTTTAATACACACCTAGATCACAAAACGATGAGTGGAAAACAACATCAAGATAAACAAAAATTTGTAGGGTCCCCTTATTATGATTGTTTATTTTGATGATATAAAATTTATTAGGAATAATAATAATGATCATTAGGAATTTTACAACGATATCATGATTTTTCAGGAAATTTCCTTGTTTAGAGGAATGATTTATTTTCTACGATTAAATAAAGTTCTATAAAATTTTTAAACATTCCTATCGAAAGATAAATATTCAAATAACTAGGTAAAATATTTAGAAATGAATATTTAAAAATATTTTCATAGTAATATTAGTGTGAAAATGTTTTCTATGGATGAATTTCGAAGGGGTTTTATTAATAATTTATTAAGAAAGATAAATATAATATTTTTTTATATAATATCCTTTAAAATAGACTGGGTTTCTCTTTTTAACCTTTGTGCCAGATTCTTATGTGCATTAAAACTATAATTTTTTTTTGGAAAAATAATTATCAGAAAAATAATTTGAATAAAAAATTATGTTATAATGTCTGATTGTATGTTATTTTTTAATATATCTAGATTTATATTTTAATTTTATGATTGTTTTTTTACTATATATGATCCGAAGATTGGGAATTATTCTATTTGGGAGAATGATGTGTGCATTGTCATAACAAGAATAAATGTTCATAAAATCATAGAACTATAGAAGATATGTTTTTAAAATAAACTAAAGATACAAAGATATTAATATGGGTAAACAAATAGTTTTAATGTATATTATTTTTTATGAATGTTATACTTTAAATAGGTTGTGATAATCATAGTTTTATGAGTCTAAAAAGGAATATAAAGAACCCATAAAGG
Organism: Viscum album; assembly: GCA_963277665.1. Classification (NCBI taxonomy): domain Eukaryota; kingdom Viridiplantae; phylum Streptophyta; class Magnoliopsida; order Santalales; family Viscaceae; genus Viscum; species Viscum album. The sequence goes on from OY728120.1 coordinate 868,691,461, forward strand.
TAATAGTACATTGATATGAAATATTACATTGTAAATGATGTTTTTGATTAAAAGAAACTAAATATTTTTTAACCAATTATTTAAAATTATAGGTATTGATACAATATATCACATTCATGGATATTAATATATTTTAATTAATTATTCAAATAATATTTAATATTGACATCAAAAAGAAAAAAGTTTTATATAATATATTTTCTTATAAGGTTTTTATTTAAAATAAAAATTTATACTTTTTTAAATTTTAATAAGACAAAATTAACTTCATTTTTTTAATTCAAATAAAAAGATAACTTACGTAGATATTTTTTGATTTTATATTTTATATTAATTATTTGGTGAATATTTAAAAATAACGATTTATGAAAAAAAGTCATCAATTTTTAATATATTATTTAATTTGATGGTAATATTATGTTTAGAATATGATTTAATATAACATAAGTACTCATTAGTTATATTTAACATATTTAATTACTTTTGAATCGTTATTATCTTTTATTTTAATATACAACTAATTTTTGAATTTAAAATAGTTGTTTAAAAAATTGTTAAAGTACAAGATGTTTCTCCTATTTAATCAATTAAAAAAACCCTATTGATGATTTATTTAAAATAAAATTTTAAAATATATATAAAAATAATTATATTTCAGATAAATTAATAATAATTAATAATACTAAATTAAATATAAAATACTAATTTAAATGAAAAATACACCACATAAAAGACCTTTTTTCGTCATGTCTACGGGTTTAGTTTTATGATAAAATTTCCAAATTTTGTTAGTTGGAATTGGTAAATATTATTCCAAAGATGTAATATCAATTATTTATATTATATAATAATTTATATATATGTTTTTAGCATAATGAATAGTAAAAATAATATAAATTTATTACCATGATTAAGGTGAAAACTAGTTTACCAGTTGTTAAACAAAAAATATAAGAGATAAAATTACATAAAAACATGTATTAAATATATTGGATTGAAAATTTTTACCTTATAATATCTAATTCTTGGTAATGGTATATTTATTATCATTAATTCATTTTCAAAATCTGGGTAAACTATTTTCTTTTAAAAAATTAAATATTTTCCACTCACATCACATATAGAAGGCCATTCCTCTCCTCTACTCCTCAAATATTAATTCTCTATGGTTTATCCAAGACCTACCCAAATATATTTATTAAATATTTAAACACTTCCCTGAACTAAATTTAGATCATTAATCCATCATATAGAGGATTTTGGTGCTTACCTTAGGAGGTTTTTTGAAGAATATGTATTTTACTTAACCATGCCTCTTTATTTTACTTCATCTTCCACATCAGCCAAATATTATTTGATTATTTTTATATAGTGATAATGTTGTCTCCAATATAAAAAGAATTTTGTGTGTTAATTTTTTAACCTAAATCCAGATCTACTTCCATCAAATGGATTTTGAAATCAAAATTTGTGTGTATGAAAAAAATAAATCCTCTCAAACCAATGTCAGGTGATTTCCATCATCAATTCTCAAGTATTTTTATAATGTGGGATTTAATGTATAAATATGATATATGAAGTTTTTTTATACTTATAGAGTTATGATAACACATATTCGTTGTTATATTCAATTACATTCTTTATATGATTATGTAGATTGTGTGTATGGAAAATAAATACCTCCCGAATAAATGTTATTTTTTTTCACTAATGATTTACATGGATTTTTATAAGGGAAATATTAATGAATATATATGAAATAAATAAAGAAATTTTATATGCATGATATAATTAACAATATTAAAACTAATAAGATACCATATTCATTATTACACTGAAAAATTAAAACATTGTTCATGCATACGTGAGGGTTTTTACCTCCACGAATCGATGTGAGTTTTTTTCATGACTAAATTAGAAGGATAATATATATATATGTATATATCAATTCTTAATGAAATAATATGATCTTTATTATATATATAGAACTCCTAAAAAATAATTCTCAATATCTCTACATAATGATCATAGAAATGTGGAATATTACTTACAAGTATATATGGCCTACCTTCTCATTGATGGTAAAATTGTAAATGGTTCAGAAAAGTATTTATGTTTTTTTAAATATAATTTATTTTTAAATATGAGAAACATTGAATTATTATTTTTGAAACATGTTAAAATAATGACCATGTTGACTAAAAGTCGGCCAATAGAATTCATTTTTACACATAATAAATATTCATTGACACATATATCATAAAATTAATTATTTATATAATTTTATATAATTAGTTATTAAGTGAAATAAAAAATTAATTTACATTTAGGGGGTTATTAACCAAGAAAATAATTATTATAAATTTATTATTCATGATGAAAAAGAATGAACATGATGAAATAAACTCTAGGTAAGTGACATTTTGTATTCCTATTGTTATTGAATATTGTGATGTTATTTAATGATATTATTTTACGAGGGGAATATAAAACCCCTTTGACATGTAATATGATGAATTTATTTATCCTCATGATAGTTAATATTTTCTATTTTCATTTCATTCATCGAGATTTTGATTCAAATATTTTCATTGTTGTAAGGTACTTTTCTTAAAAAAATTAATATATTAATGTTTTCCATAAAACTATATTACTCATCCTTGTCCATGTTTTGAAAATTATTTAATGAAGTAATGTATTTGGAATAACTGATTAATAAAAGGAATTTTCTATTTCACTAAAAGTTTTTCAAAAAAGGAATCTTTGTATTGAATTCCTGACATTCATTTCAAATGAAAAATGAAAGATCCATTTTAAAGTGTGTAGTGAAAATTAAATTTCTCAACCTTGTAACTACTATTTTATGTTTGGTGTGACATCATAACCCCATAGGCACTAAATCATTTCCTCGAGTTTCTAGGTCACATAGAATCTAATGTGCCACCCTATACACCAGAGTATGTTTACTAATAGTGAGGGAGTATGATGGTACATTTTGGAGACTATACCCTACTTTTATTTGTGTAGCATAGTTGTAAAAACAAATAACATGAAGGAATAGATGATAAATATCACTAATGGAATCTAATTTGTTTCATATATAATCCACAAAAAAATATTAACATCATTTGTACTATAATAATTTCTAATACATTGGATAATCCATATACAATATTTCATCATGACATAATGAAGTAAAAAATAGAGATATTTTGGATAACGAACATATTCATAAAAAACAATGTATAGAAAATAGAATGATACCAATGGAAAACTACACTAGTATCACGAGCATATGCTTGGACCTAAAATCCCATTATCCAATTCTATACGAAATGAATATCTCGCACACATGATTGAATAATTCCTCTTATACCTATATATTTACCTAAAGTCATTCCATGCCCCAATCGGCAGACCAAATAGTGATTGAGAATAAAATAACTAGGCCACTACAAATGATTTATAGAAAAATATAGTCCATTTATATAACAAAATAGTGTGATGGTATATATATAATATGTTTTTTAAATAAATATAGGTCAACATAGATTCTTATAGGACACTTGGAATATTATACATATGTAGTTATATGTCAAAATAATTTTGGATCCATGTTAACCATTTACTAAATTTATAAATTATTATACATTATATGTATATATGTATATGAATTATTCATGAAAGGACATATATAATAATGAACATAGATACCAAATACTATCTGGACACGTGGCGTAACTCATGCATTCATACATAGATTTTCCCAATATATACTCTAGTTAGTGTACCAGCCTTGAATATTTTATGAATGTGAGATATCATGCTTCTCACCCAATATTATGGGGTGATCCATCATTCCCCACACCCAAGATAGTGGGTCTAGTCATCATTCCCAACACATGTTGTTAGGAGGCACAAATCTTCATGATCATCAACAAATTAATAGATTTGAGATGACATTCCCAATACCAAATGTAAGGGAGTGTGAAATTCCATGTAGAACTAATCCCTAAAACATTTTACAATGAACAATCTATGGTCTAATCGTAATCACAATAATTCAGTTCCATTATAATAAGTCATTTTCATTAAACCCAAACTAGCCATTTATATCACAAATTTTAAAAAACATTATCAATTTATTATACATGATATGGACATTCCAATCTATTCCAATTAAATAAATTCAAATATTTAATATAGAAATCAATGGAAATGCAATTTAATGTTTTCAAAAACAATTTATATAGTTTCTTGGTCAAAAAAAATAATACAAATGAAGGAATATAATTTATAAAATGCAAATGGGTGAAATCCCATGTGGTACTAATCCTCAAAATAAATTAGCTATTTTTTAAAGGAATACTATAACATATAGAAACTAATATATAAAGGAAATAAAGTAATGGAAATATGATTTATGGTCTATCATGTGGAACAATTATATATTCTATAAAATCATCTAATATTTTACGTAAAATACAAAACCACCTACCAAGGATTTTGGATGACTCGTCATCTAATATCAACTTCAGATATAAATTGGAACGTGACAAAATGGAAGAATAAAAAAATTACATGGAAATAAATAATATGAGTTCAATTGAAATAGAACCGAAGTTGTTTAGTGGATATAAAAATTTAAGGAAGAGGATTAGATAGGTTTCCCTTTTATATCTAATGCATCAAAAGGTGAAATAAATAGAGTATAGACCAAGACAGATATCCAAAATCCTAGGTGAAGGTTTGATAGTGCTCTCACAGATGAGGAGGAGGGATTCACATCCACTATAGAAGACAATAAAATTGAGAGGAGGGTTTAAAAACATTTAATGGAAAAATTGAAATCTAAACAGAAATAAAGGATTTTAACGGATTGGATTAATCAATGGAAAAACCATTCCCCAACCATGTGAATGTAATTGCATAAAGAACATCCTTTCATGAGTTAGGAATTCAGGTTTACAAACCAGTCACAACTTATAAAAAATGCCACTCTCACTAGTGTGCGAGAAATGGAATGACCAAGAAATATAGGTCAAATAGTTGAGTCTAATAGTGTGGTACTCAATGGCTATATGAAAGCCCCTGCATGGTTTAAAAAACCCATGTGGGATCAAGTGCATGGTATTTTGAATCATTGAACCAAGCCTCCATCCTCCATAACTCATAGATCCTGGCTATGAACAAGCCCTAAATTCCTTCTATACAATATTTATGCCATAATGAAATGTAATTGGGTAAAATTTAATATATGCTACAGAATATATGATCCATGCGTTCAAAAAAATCTAGGTCATTAAAACCTCCTATATTTAATGAAAGACATACCTGATGTCTCCCTTATAAGGTTAATAATGGAACATCTGAGAAAATATTCCGTCATTGGGAACATACATAATCTTATAACATCCAGGTATCGTCATATACATTGTTGTGATAAAGTGACACCCATACTAATGGAAAAAAAATTATTCATATATTATTTATGCTCTAATATATGATACACATTGGGTACTCTTAAAAAATAGAATTTACATCTAACTAAACATCCTCTGTTTGTAAAACATCTATCATATATGGATAATGCCAACAAATTCTGATATATGAAAAATGGTATGCATTGACATGTACCTTTCAGGAAGTTCTGTCTAGTAATCCAATTTCCAAATTCCCACAATGATATCAAAAGTTACCACAAATCTAGGAGCTAGATTATACAAGCTCATGATCTTCCACTAGACAAGCATGGGTGATTCTCATAAGAAAACCCAATCCCCGATCTCAAAATCAAGAGTATTTTGATGGATGTTTTCATATAATTTCAAAATAGAATGATATTTCCTCATGAAATTCAAAATTAGGTAAACCTACTCTATTGTCTCTTGAATGAGATGTGGTCCATGTAGTTTTGGATATCTTGCCACTAACTCGTATAGATATTATAAGCTTTTCCTATATATTAGGATTTATATAGTGTAATCTATATGGTCAATTGAAATATATTATTTTATTCAAACACAAAAATTTGTATATTTTTCTCTAAGTAATAAACAATATCAAGGACACATTCTTGGAGAATTTCCTCTAACACTTGAATTGTATGCTCTGTCTGTCCATTGATCTAGGGGAGATATGTCATTCTAAAAAAGCACATGTGTACCTAATACATTCTTCAAACCATTCCAAAATCACAATGTGAAATTATAATCCCAATCACATATGATAGAACATGGAGATCCATGAAGGTGTATTACCTCCCCGATGTATAAACTCCATAGATTTTCTATTGAGAAGGTCTCTCTAATGTGCATAAAATGTAGAACTTGATGGATCGGATCCCTCGGCCCAGCAATATTGTCCGCTCTGGCCCAGTTGCTATCCCAGGCCTCACGGCTTTAAAACGCGTTGCTGAGGGGAAGGTAGGCACGGGAATTTCAAGAACCCACCAATCTCCCTCCACAACCGATGTGGGATTGGTTACCGGGGCACAGGCGCCAACAATCCTGGCGGGGGCCCAACAGTCCTGGGCCCAGGACACAACATCCCCCCCCCCCAAGCCCACACCGGTCCCGAGACCAACCACCCTCTGATACCAATTGATGGATCGGATCCCTCGGCCCAGCAATATTGTCCGCTCTGGCCCAGTTGCTATCCCAGGCCTCACGGCTTTAAAACGCGTTGCTGAGGGGAAGGTAGGCACGGGAATTTCAAGCACCCACCAATCTCCCTCCACAACCGATGTGGGATTGGTTACCGGGGCACAGGCGCCAACAATCCTGGCGGGGGCCCAACAGTCCTGGGCCCAGGACACAACAGAACTATCATAATCGGACCAACAATGAACCAATCTCTATCAATACCTCATGGTAATTTTGGTGAAAATGTCATTAAATACATATAGGATCATCTCATTTATACTCAAGAATAGACAATATTTGTAAACTCATAGTCGATCATTGATGTGTTTCCTTCACATTAAAATAGGTAGAAAACCGAGAGACAAAGTCATATCTCTACCATTTTATACCAGGCGACCAATACTAGAAATGTATGAATTGATAAATTTTAGAGAATTCAGGACGTAATTACCACAATGAGTCATGATATTTCCATAAAAACCCATTCATTATTTTCTGACTGAACCAATAAAACACATGAATATATAAGGTATAATCATCAACCATGATACAACCATACGATGAAATCCCATATGAAACACTATCTCATAGGATTAGGCACATGAGATTTGAAAATTTTCTCATCTTTACCTATTTTAGATGGGAAGAGTTCATTTCTAATGTTGGTAGGACTATCCACCATGTATTTTCTTGATCATCAACATACATATTTGGGAAAATTCCATAAGCTAACACTCACGAATTGACTCATAAATAACTTGTGTTTTATTCCTTCAGCTCAGAGCTTTGGCTACTCTATTTCCTTTTCTAGTCATATAGACAAGATCAAAACTAAAAGACTATGGGAATTCATCCCATCTGCACTGCATGATAATTATATCATGTTTCGTAAAGATATACATGATTATTTTATGATGGGTGAATACCAAAAAAATCATCCTGAAAATAACCCCTCCAATAACATAAATCACGAACTTTGTCCAAATTTAGGTCATGCGTCAAGTAATTCCTCACATGGGGCATTAACTAATGATACATGTACACTATGAATAACTCACTCTAAACTAGAACTACTACCAAGATGATTCCAGATGCATCAACATAAACTATATAGCCCATTCTTGGATCAGGAAGAATCATGATCATTGTTAATGTCAGTAGCCCTGAAATTCATGAAAGGCACTTTCACAATATTTTAACCATTTGAATTTCACACCCATCACTTTCAAGACTATAAGAGTTACTACTAGGAATGAAATATCATGTTTGATGTGTCAATAATACCATAATATCCCCAATAATCTCTTAACAACAATGGTTTTCATGGAAACCACCTAAGAAACAAAAACACTCACCTTATTTGGGCTACCAATACTTCTATCATTGTCTGTATATGACATAGGATGTGGATTTGTTTGATCAAAAAGTGTCATTTGGTGAGATTGGTGAAATTGAAGGGCTATGTAATTGTATTTAGCATGATTTAAAGATGATTATAATGATAATTATGAGTTTGAGAATACACCATGATGTCCTCCAAAATGACTAAAATGAATGAATCTGGAGATTTGTGGAAAACCCGAATAATCAATACCACGAAAATAGATTGTGTGTTTCTGAGACCGAAAAACATTACAATGTCCCCATAAAGGACACAAATAATTTGAATAGAACTATTTGGTTTGTCTCATGGCCAAAAATTCACATAATAGAAGATCTACCTCAAGTCAATCTATGAATACACAATGTCCCCCCAAATATGATCAACGAGGTTATAAGTCTAGGTAATTTGTTAATAAATAATAATTGTATGTTGGTAAATCTATAGGTAATATATTCTAAGATTAATGGTATTATCCTCCTTTTTGTAAAAAAGCACCAGTGAATCCCATAGAGTAGTACTTGGTTGGATTAAACCCATTGCTTCCACTTTTTCAAACAACATAATGTGATCCAAATTCTCTATATGTGCTATCCTTTATGCATTATTAGGCATTGGTGCCACTCCTAGAACTATCTTAATGGTTAATTTGAGAATTCCCATTGAAGGTAAAATAGAAATGTCATAAGGGAAGACATCACAAAACCGATCATTAATAAGAGGGAAACTAGAATGTCCTATCCCTTAATCATAAAAGAATATTCTAAGAATATTGGCTATCACTCTTCCCGGCCCCTAATTCATAGGTACATCCCAATAGGCATATTAATTCCTTTATCAATTTAGAACATTTATATAACACTCAATGATGTGAAATTTACCTTTTTCTAAAAAAAATAATTAATAAGATGGTGATATAAATATAACCCTGGTATTCCAATAATTATATAAAATATTTTCATGTCATATATGAAATGATTCTACATGAATAGATAACCACATCTCTCAAGGGGAAATTCCATGAAAAATTTAACACTCTCTAATAAGATACCCAATGGGGTATTGAGTGTCATCACTCTAGCTTAATAATATATCTTATGTAACACCCCAAACTTTTACGGTACGCTTCTCTTTGAATAATGTGATAGCATGTGTTGTATGCAACATCGAGTTCTAACACACCAAAACCAATCAAAATAGCCGTTATGAATAGTAATACCTAATTTTTGAAATTATATATATTTTATATTTTAAAATGGACATCATTTTGGGTTTCAGAATATGGAAATTATCCTAAGATGAATTTTTGGTATTTTTCTGATAACTTCCAATTTTTTTGAATAGTGAAATATACTTAAAAACAACTTTTTAAATCAAAATAATTTATAGTGATAAATTATATTACTGAGTGATTTCAAAGTATAATTAGAATATATTTTTACCATTTTATCCAATGGTATTCATTAGAATTAATTTCACTTTGAAATTGGACCTAAACAATTGTCAATCTTTTGATATTTATTGTTTCTTAAAAACACGCAATTTGTTGTGACAGCGGGAATTAATTATAAAATTAATTAATGCAACGTATATTTATGGAATTTTGTAAAATAGACATAATTTTAGAATTTGGAATATCAATTATAGATTAGGGTGATATTTTGGCACTGTTCTGAAAAACATCAATTTTTAATGAATAGTGAAACTACTAAGTGGTAGTTAAAAACTGAATTTTTCATAAAACATAATTTTACCACTTATGTGAATGGAATTTTGATAATCCGAGAGACATGGTTAATATCATGAAGTAAAATTTTGTCCAATGTGAAGAAAATAATTTTTGGTTATTAGTTACTTTTTACTTTTATTTACCACGGTTAAAAGTAAATAGGGTAATTAAGGGTAAAAATGATATTAATATTACCCTAACACATTTCATAATTCTACTGTACAAGTTTTTCTCGACCAAACACAACATTATTAATAAAATATTATCATTTAGGTCCACTTGGATTAGATTAGGACATTTATTATTATTTAATTCAAAGAAGAGTTAAAAGAGTTAAAATCAAAGTTTATTTACTAAAGAATTTTTAATATAGGGTTATACATAAGATAAATTCTATTGTAAATATTAATTAGAAATATAAAAAGATTTTCTACATAATGATATTTAATTTGTAATATTTATACATTAAATTATTTAATTTATTTATTACACAATGATGATGCAGTAATTACCAGAATAGTGCAAAATTAAAATAATTGATATTATAAATACCCAAATAAATATAATTTCAGACTTTTTATGAATTACACTAATTTTATAGGATAATATGACATGTTAGGATTTATTTAATTAACTTTTTTCTAAGTAATAATTATTTTATGAGTTTTACAAAAATCAATTATTGAATAGTGTCAAAATTGACATAAAAGAATTTTTAAAACAAATATTATATTATTAATTGTTATTAAATTAATAAAAAATCTAAGGTTCGTCCAAGAGACTTATATCATGATATGTGTATCATTAATGGACCACTTGGGGGTCTCATGGATATATATAGTATTTTTATTAACTATATAATATAAAAATACAAAGTGACATTGTAAATGTCAAACTAATTAAATAAGAGTTAAAACTAAACGATAAGGTTAATATAATGACCCAAACCTGTCTAAAATCAATTGGTTGAATGGATTTCGACCTATACCCACCTAAAACTTTAAATAATAAACTTTGGAGCCATTAGAAACCGAATATAAATGTATTATAAATTAATATTTCTAGTTTTTCCAAAGGTGCCCCTCACCCCTCTTATAAAACGACACTCATCCTTCTAATTTTCTTCACACCTTCAAAGAATTTTTCTTCGGCCAACCCCTGACAAAATACTCTCTAAACTTCCCTCACAACAACCTAGTCGCCTTAGTTTTATCATAAAGCCAACCAATGTGCCCTTTTGATCAAATCAAAAGGAATAACCCGAACAAGAGGTAACGTTTTCACCACCCCTTTTCAAGTTCCTTTCATCTTCCACTTCTTCATTCTTTGTTATTACCATTCTAAAATAATTACTACAGTATCTTATAGATACTGTGATGTTATTATAAATATGGTACGTCCATATTCATTATTCTATCCACCCTTTTAGTAACATGTCACCATACGTGCGTATGTACGGCTTACCGTCTCCACGTCGTGGTGTAATTGTTATTAAATATATTATTATTTGGATGGGTATAATAATTATGTATAATTCATGTAAACAATAAATATAACATGATAATTATTCTTTATATATAATATACCATCCAATTATATATTATTTTAATATCAAAAAAATTATATTGTCGCTCGTGCGTACATATAGACTACAGTCTCCACGAACGTGATGAGATTCATTCCCCATCATATCCATTCAGTATAATTATCATTTGTTGATTTAAAAATAATGTTTAAGAACATGATATCATTCTGGATATGAATATGATACAACCTATCCTCGATATACATGGCTTTTGTAACAAAACATATAAAAGAAAACGAGTAAGTTAATACCTGCAACGATGATAATTCTAAGATATTATTAACAAAGAATTGTAAAAAGATCATATATGATATCATATTAATATATATGATTCATGAATAATTTAATAACAATTATTTCAACATTATACAGGAGGTTAACCTACCACCAACCAAGTAAAAGTATAGGGTAAGGGGTTTCTTATCTCACTCTTAATTTCGTGAGAATTCCATTGTTCACCACATATTTATTGCGTGTGGTGTATGTGTACTACCCATGATTGTATTCATTGTGTATTATAATTTATTTTATGGGTATTTACATCATCATTGTATGATCCTTATTTCATGGTTGTATGTTTCACAAGTTACCTAATCGATAAGGGAATTTGAAATTTCAATTTCCATTTATTCGGATTTACGCAAACTTCATTGATTATTTTACTCCGAGATTATGTGTGGAATAACTATTCATTTGGTTATGTCATAATTTCCACTCCCATTTTTTTGGATATACTTTTGATACACATAATCACTCCATTGATAATTTCTCAAGTCATCGATATGAATTTTATAAGAGTAATTTTAACTCATTCTCCATTTGTTGAGTTAAACATCCAATTCATTGGTGTTGCTTTTACAAGATTATGTTTGAATATCATTTGATTGTTTTACACTGAATATCAAATCATATTTAGTGTATTTATATTTTTCACACATAACTATGTCGTTGATTTATCCTTAACCTATGGATACAGCCTTTATGAGCGATTTCATCTCAATTTAAATTCCATTAAAACTTCTTTGTTATTATACACCAAATCACTTTTATGTGGTGTATATAATTTACTTTGACATAGTATATCTTGAATCATTTTATTCTCATGATATTACAAATTTTTTATTACCTAAATTATTTTTTTTCAAGTGTCTCTCTTTTGGTTATAATCTCTAACTAAAATACTTTTTTTAAATGTTTTAAAGACTTATTCATCTAAATCTTTCTCATTAATGTCCATGTTTTAAAAATGGTTTTAAGGATTTATTTATATGGACATTAAAGTTTTAAAATTAAAACTCCTTTTAAAATGTTTCGAAAGTGGTATGGGACACTTTGATTCAATAATATATTTTTAAATGGTTTCTTGACAAATAGTGTGACTTTTAATTGTTTTCTAGAAAAAGGGGGATATTTCCCTCAAATAGTTTTGATGATTATTTTAATCTATGTTAACATCCTTCATTATTCTTGATTGAGGTAAATGTGATACAATAAAATCTTCCATATTGTATCGAATGAGTTATGTTTGACTGTGGATGTGCTATTTTTATACCATTCCTGGTTTGTGGTTAAAGTATTGACATTTCATATGGTAGTTTTAATACGAATGTTTATATTATGTTTAAACCTATTCATATGAGGAATGTATTGGACTTAATAATTGATGGGTGGAGCCCGCTATAGATCCTCGATGCATCGGTAGGTCTCATGAGACAAAATAGTGTCTTGGCAGAATGCCTTGGCAAAATCTTATTTGTAGTCTTGGCACGAGGCCTTGTCTATGTAGTTATGATAGTCTGGAATTATGCATTCCGTCATTATGAAAGTTGTTATTGATATTTCATGTGTTAATTCGACTAGTAGAATATCCATGGGAGTAAGTAAATGGCATTATTTTATTTTATATTTTCCATTTTATGCTGAAGTTAATGTTTAAAAGGCTTTTGTTTTAGTTATAAACTGCCTTAAGTGTTTATGCTTATCTATGAAAGCTTCTACTATAATTTTATCCTTACTGAGCATCTGAGCTCACCCCTTTCAATGTTTTATTTTTCCCAGGATTATGAAGAAGTAATTTATGAATGACCTGCAGGGATAGTATGAGGGGATATGAAGACAATATGTTTTTTATGATGTAATGTAAAATTTTATGAATGTATCTAGTGTTTCCAAGGCTACTAAACTAATCGGTCTTTCGAGACTTGATCTTTCTTGTGATCATGCCAATGTTATGTAATAATGCACCGACTATGGGTAACTGGAGTCAGGGCATTACAGTTGGTATCAGAGGAATCTTATTACAAACCTTGGAAGTTATATTTAGATAAACTATGATTAGAGCACGTAGACCTAACATGAACATTGTGGATTAGTATAGAAGAACTTTTTTAGAATTTTGGTATTGTAGAGATTTTGTGAGTTTTCTGAGAAATACATCCATGTCTGCACACGAGCAGGTAGAGGCGGATCTGGCACAGATGTACCCAGGGGTAAAACCCGAAAACACCGCTTTGATCTAGACTCGAACGAGAAATGGTGCACGACAACGGGCCTTGCTGCACTCTTGGTTACAACACTCCCGGGGGATATGCTTTGGATAATTTACATTTTCTTTACAAACCAATTTGAGGTATTATATATATAAGATGAGTGTATATAACCTCGGTTAATCCTAATGTGTTTCAAATTGATAATATGGTGACATGATAATCTCTAAATGATTTTATGATTATTGTTACTCACACAATGCTTTTTGGTTTTAGTTAATGGCTGGATTCCAAGGAAGTCATAGTGACTTTGAGAATGATGTATAAGGTGGGAACAGTGGTGGCAATGAGCAACAAAATGGAATGTTGATAAGCGTAAAAGATATCATCTTTATGCCACATCAATTTTCCAAAAATATGATCGACAATATATATATTAACCAATTCCCAGACTCAACAAAGAAAAAAAAGTTGATGAATGATAAGAGCTCCAGCAGTAGAGACCATGGAGAAAGGAATCCTCAATTTCCATCATGCAGGAAATGTGGAAGGAGACACCGAGGAAAGTGTCTCAATGGGACAAGGAAATTCTTTACGTGCTGGAAGGAAGGACATAAAGTGAAGAATTGCCGAAAAAAATGAAGAGTAATATGGAAGAAGATAAAAATGGTGCCAAGAATCAATTTACAGTCATTTTCCATATATGTAGGAGACCTAACCATTACCAAAGTGAATTCCCTATTCTATAGGATATTTTCATGGTCAAAGAAGAAGCTATGTGGATATAAATGGTTGCAGAAATGTTTAAAAAGTGTTAGTGCTCCTTTTTATGGGTTTACTTTGGAATAATTTTCTCTTGTATTGTAACCCTGTAGTTTTCCATGTGAGAATGATATTTGAGGAGTAATTATCTTTTCTCTTGTGGGTATAGTTATGAATAACCATTTGGTTTTATATGATCATTGGGCTTGAACAAATTATAAGTTATTATAATTTGGGATGAAAATGCAAGGTATGACATAACATTTGGGGTTAAATTATGTTATGGTTATTTTGAGGAATTTACCTCATTTTGATAATGTTATAAAATATAGTTTTTGAAAAGGGACAACACACAGACCGTGTGACAACCCGTCGCGTCGGACAAAGCTATGGTAATCGAACCCACACCAATGTGCGATTGGGATTTATCGCCTACCACTGGACTACGTGAATTCCCTGGTTAGTGTGACAATTATTTATTAGTTAAATGATTTTATTGATCATTAGTAATTTTATTTGGGGTCTTATGTCTTATCAAATGAATACCCTTAGTATAGGAAAATGATTTGGTAATTAAGTGATAAATGTTATTTTGGATGTTGTTCACTTTGTTGTATAGAAAAGAGAATAGTATGGGACTTCATTTGAGGAGTAATGGTGGATTTTTATCTATGTTTTATTGTGGATTTATAGTTATTTGGGTTGTTTATGGAAATGATTAGGTTAATTACTTTTAAGTATGTGAATTTAAGAGTAATTAATGTCATTTGGAGATAATATTTAACATGGAAGACTATATTCTTATAAGTTTTGAGTTTCAATATTAGTTTAGATTATATTGAAAGATTTTAAGGATAAATGATTATTGAATGGTATTTATTTAACTTTGGGGTATTGATGGTTTAATTTTAGAAATTAATATTACTATCTTTTATCTAATGTAATATCCATTCGGGCAGTCATCATATATTATACTAACCATTTTGGTTTTTAGTAATCTCTAAGGACAAGTTAAATATATAGTTTATCCTACGTGGATCATGTATTTCTATAGAATTTTATTCTAGCTCTTCCATTGTGACCAAGTCTTCTTGAATACTCATTGTTCAACAAAAATGAGTTAGTGTTAAAAATTTATTAAAGAATCAAACTATACATAAAAAGAAAGTATATCTCATTATGTTCTTTGTCAATATCATAAATGAATTCCTCATCCTTATGTAATGTAACTTAAAACAAAAAAATGTTTTCTGTTTACTTTTCCTACTGGGAGACTAATGACCGTTTGTCCCAAAACAAGTTTGTGATTTTCTAATTGTTAAATTTCTCCTAATAATGTTTTCTATCCCTCTCTATCATAACTTAACACTTATTTTATTGACCATATCCATGTTTTCCTACATGGAATCCTAGTATGGGTTATCTTGGGTGACCTTTGTACTTCTCTTTCTTTCTTTTAAAGTGATAGTTTTATTGACTCTTTTTCCGATGTGGGACTTTCCATTATATTCCCAAGAACAATTTTAAAAATTGAAAAGACGCAATTTATTGAAGGAGGGGAGAATGTAACACCCCAAGCTTCTACGGTACGCTTCTCTTTGAATAATGTGATAGAATGTGTTGTACGCAACATCGAGTTCTAACACACCACAACCAATCTAACTAGCCGTTATGAATAGAAATACCTACTTTTTGAAATTATATATATTTTATATTTCAAAATGGACTTCATTTTTGGTTTCGGAATATCGAAATTATCCTAAGTTGAATTTTTGGTATATTTCTGAGAACTTCCAATTTTTATGAATAGTGAAAAATACTTAAAAACAAATTTTTTAATCTAAATAATTTATATTGATAAATTATATTATTGAGTGGTTTCAAAGTATAATTAGAATATATTTTTACCATTTTATCTTATGGTGTTCATTAGAATTAATTTCATTTTGAAATTGGACATAAATAATTGTCAATCTTTTGATATATATTGTTTATTAAAAACACGCTATTTGTAGTTACATCGGGAATTAATTATAAAATTAATTGATGCATCTTTTATGTTTGGAATTTTGTAAAATAGACATAATTTTTGAATTTGGAATATCAATTATAGCTTAGGGTGAAATTTTGGCATTGTTCTGAAAAACTTCAATTTTTAATGAATAGTGAAACTACTAAGTGGTAGTTAAAAAACTGAAATTTTTTTAAAACATAATTTTACAGCTTCTTTGAATGGATTTTTGAAAATCCGAGAGACACGGTTAATATCAAGAAGTAAAATTTGGTTCAATGAGATGAAAATAATTTTTGGTGAATAGTAACTTTTTACTTTTATTTACCACGATTAAAAGTAAATAGGGTAATTAAGGGTAAAAATGATATTAATATTACCCTAAAACATGTCCTAATTCTATTGGACAAGTGTATATCGACCAAAAAAATCCTTAGGAATAAAATATTATCATTTAGATCCACTTGGATTAGATTAGGACATTTATTATTATTTAATTCAAAGAAGAGTTAAAAGATTTAAAATCAAAGTTTATTTACTACAACATTTGTAATATAGGGTTATACGTAAGATAAATTCGATTGTAAATATTCATTAGAAAGATAAAAAGATTTCATAAATAATGATATTTTATTTATAAATTTTAGACATTATATAATTTAATTTATTTATTACACAATGATGATGCAGTAATTACCATAATAGTGAAAAATTAAAATAATTGATATTATAAATACCCAAATAAATATATCATCAGACTTTTTATGAATTACACTAATTTTATAGGATAATATTACATGTTATGATTTATTTAATTAACTTTTTTAGAAGTAATCATTCTGTAATGATTTTTACAAAAATCAATTATTGAATAGTGTCAAAATTGACATAAGAGAATTTATCAAACAAATATTATATTATTAATTGATATTAAATTCTTAAAAATCTAAGGATCGTCCACAAGACTTATATCATAATAGGTGTATCATTAATGGACCACTTGGGGATCTCTTGGATGTATATAGTATGTTTATTAACTATATAATATAAAAATACAAAGTGACATGGTAAATGTCAAACTAATTAACTAAGAGTTAAAACTAAAAGTTAAGGTTAATATAATGACCCAAACCTATCTAAATTCAATTGGTAGAATGTATTTCGACCTATCCCCTCCTTAAACTTTAAATAATCAACTTTGGAGCCATTAGAAACCGAATATGAATTTATTATAAATTAATATTTCTAGCTTTTCCAAAGGTGCCCCTCACCCCTCTTATAAAAGGGCACTCCTCCTCATTTCTTCACACCTTCAATGCCTTTTTTTTCGGCCATCCCCTGCCCAAATACGTTATAAACATCACTCAAAACAACCTAGTGGCCTTAGTTTGACCATAAAACCATCCTATGGAGCCCTTTTGATCAAATCAAAAGGAAGAACCCGAAGAAGAGGTAATGTTTTCACCACCCCTTTTCAGGATCCTTTCTTCTTCCACTTCTTCTTTCTTTGTTATTACCATTCAAAAATAATAAATCCAGTATATTATATATAATTTGATTTTATTATAAATATTTTACAACCATATTCAGTATTCTATCCTCCCTTTTAATAACATGTCACTATACATGCGTATGTACGACTTACCGTCTCCACGTCGTGGTGTAATTGTTATTCAATATATTATTATTTGGATGGGTATAATAATGATGTATAATTCATGTAAACAACAAATATAACATGATAATGATTCCGTATATATAATATACCATCCATGTATATATTATTTTAATATCAAAAGAATGATATTGTCGCTCGTGCGTACGTACGGACTACCGTCTCCCTGAACGCGCTGAGATTTATTCTCCATCATATCCATTCAAGTATAATTATCATTTTATGATTTAAAAATAATGTTTCAGAACTTGATATAATTCTGGATATGAATATGATACATCCTATCCATGACAAACATGGAATACGTAACAAAACATATAAAATAAAACGAGTAAGTTAACACTTGAAACGACAATAATTCTACGATATTATTAACAAAGCAATGTTAAAAGATCATATATGATATCATATTAATGGATATGATTAATTAATATTTTAATAACAATTATATCAACATTATACAGGAGTTTAACCTACCCCCAACCACGGAAAAGTACAAGGTAAGGGGTTTCTTATCTCACTCTTAATTTCGTGATAATTCCATTGTTCACCACTTATTTATTCCATGTGGTGTATGTGTACTACCCATGATTGTATTAATTGTGTATTATAATTTAATTTATGTGTATTTACATCATCATTGTATGAACCTTATTTCATGGGTGTATGTTTCATAAGTTACCTAATCGATAAGGGAATTTAAAATTTCAATTTCTATTTATTCGGATTTACGCAAACTTCATTGATTATTTTACTCTGAGATTATGTGTGGAATAACTATTCATTTGGTTATGTCATAATTTCCACTCCCATTTTTTGTGGATATAATTTTGATACACATAATCACTCCATTGATAATTTCTCATGTCATCGTTATGAATTTGATAAGAGTAATTTTGACTCATTATCCATTTGTTGAGTTAAACATCCAATTCATTGGTGTTGTTTTTACAAGATTATGTGTGAATATCCTTTGATTGTTTTACACTAAATATCCAATCACATTTAGTGTATTTATATTTTTCACACATAACTATGTCGTTGATTTATCCTTAAACTAAGGATACAACCTTTATGAGAGATTTCATCTCAATTTAATTTCCATTGATACTTCATTGTTGTTATACACCAAATCACTTTTATGTGGTGTTTATAATGTTCTTTGACATAGTATATCATGAATCCGTTTATTCTCATGATATTACAAAGTTTTGATTACCTCAATTATTTGTATTCAAGTGTCTCTTTTTTGGTTATAATCTCTAACTAAAATACTTTTTTAAATGTTTTAATGACTTATTCATCTAAATCTTGCTCATTAATGTCCATGTTTTAAAAATGGTTTTAAGGATATTTTTATATAGAAATTAATGTTTTAAAATTAAAACTTCTTTTAAAAAGTTTCAAAAGTGGAATGGAACACATTTATTAAAAAATCTATTTTTAAATGGCTTCTTGAAAAATAGTGTGACTTTTAAATGATTTCACGAAAAACGGGGATTTTTCTCTCAAATAGTTTTGATGATTATTTTCATCTATGTAAACATCCTTCATTATTCTTGATTGAGGTCAATGTGATACAATACAATATTCCATATTGTATCTAATGAGTTATGTTTGACTATGGATATGCTATTTTTATACCATTCATGGTTTGTGGTTAAAGTATTGACATTTTGTATGCTAGTTTTAATATGAATGTTTATGTTATGTTTAAACCTGTTCATATGTGGAATGTATTGGACTTAATAAGTGACGGGTGGAGCCTGCTATAGCTCCTCGATGCATCGGTAGGTCTCATGAGAAAAAATAGTGTCTTGGCAAAAGGACTTGGAAAAATCATATTTGTAGTCTTGGAACGAGGCCTTAGCTATGTGGTTATGATAATCTGGCATTATGAATTCCATCATTATAAAAGTGGTCATTGATATTTCATGTGATCATTTGACTAGTAGAATATCCATGTGAGTAAGTAAATGGAATTATTTGATTTTATCTTTTCCATTTTATGTTGATGTTCAAGTTTAAAAGGATTTTGTTTTAGTTATAAACTGCCTTAAGTGTTTATGCTTATCTATGAAAGCTTCTTCTATAATGTTATCCTTACTGAGCTTCTGAGCTCACCCCTTTCAATGTTTTATTTTTCCCAGGATTATGAAGAAATAATTTATGAATGACCTGCAGGGATAGTATGAGGGGATATGAAGACAAGATGTTTTTTATGATGTAATATAAACTTTTATGAAGGTATCTACTGTTTCCAAGGATACTAAACTAATCATTCTTTTGAGACTTGATCTTTCTTGTGATCATTCCAATGTTATATAATAATGCACCGACTCTGGGTAACTAGAGTCGGGCCATTACATCTTCAGACCTAGAATCTCCAGAATTATTGTTGATATACATTAATGTGATTCACCAATGTCAAAATAAGAAGATAATAATGTATAGGATAATAGAATATTGCCTGTAAATATAGAATTACAATCACCATTCTCCTCCAGAACATGTTCACACTATTTAACTAGGCCATACTATATCCTTCCAATATAACATTATTACCTTGAGTAGGAAAACTATACTAGAACTATGAATCCTGAATCCGGTCCCCTCTTCCTCAACCACTACCTCAGTAAGAGTGTCTGTTGGTACTCCCACTACATTCCAAGAGAGGTTTTACTAGTCAAGCTATAGAACGTGGGGTCTATTTAGATCCTCTTCGACTAGGAAATGGTGGAAATGTCCAGTACAAGAACTATATATGACCCATCCTATTACGTCAACATCATTCAACTAGTTCTCAGAAACAATGTGGTTTTGTGTGCCCCAACTTTAAGAACTGGTGATATATCTTCCAATTTATTATTATGAACATTCTGAATACCACTTATTAAATGAGAAAACTAAATGTGGGGTTTCCTTAAACTATAAGATTCTCTACCAGATTTAGGTTCTAAACCATAGGGGCACACACCATTAGATTCCCTTAAATTCCAATCAGTGATGATGACCTAGTTGACTATATTATAAATATAGTATATTCAGAAAATATTAAACTCTGATATAATGGAGTATAACATATGTTCCTCAAATTCCCTCATAGTCATGAGATCATATTTATATAGAGTCTATGTGAATTAATCTTGCTTGGTAAAATGAATAGAATTCTCCAACATTGGCATAGCTCGCAACTACATGTTCCTGAACTCTCTATCCCAGTAAACTCTCAATATCATTTTAATGAAGTAATCATTGAATACAATCAAGAAATACCTCATGATCATACCCTAAGGTCGGTATTCTTATGTAAATAAATGCCACCATCACATGGAATTACCATGTATCATATTGGAAGGAAGGATGACCTTATTTTCTGGAGGTGTCTCCAAAGGATCCAATATGGGATGCATGGCCACCATCAATGTCTCATCATCCTGAGGTCCATCATTACCCAAAAAAATATGTTGGTGTAACTAATAGAACTCCCACCTAAACTCTTTCAGTGTTCTAGATGATTAAGAATCACCTTTCTTAGAAATCATGAAATAAAGGATCCCCACTGTAAACTAAGTGTGAGTTCCCAACAACGGAATAGAGGGTGGTTCCATAGGTGGAATTATGGTAAGAAACACTAGTATATCCGGGGCCATAATGCCTATATAATGGTCGTCCCCACCTTCCATTCATTTAACATAAGTCCATTATGGAGGTATGACTCTAAAATTCCCAAAACACACATCATAATTGAGTTAAATTGTTTAAAATATCATAGATATATCATTTGGACAAGTATAAGCATTCTTAATTGCAAATAGACACCTCTATGACTACTCTTAAATCCTAATCTAGGTGATTACGCTAGACCATAAAATTATATAGGAAAAATTAGGGACACACCCAATTTCCCACTACTATGGTTGGGTTTTGGACTATATGTCATATTACATATCTATTTTCACATTATATGAAGTGTCAATTACATTTTATATAGGAATACAAATTTTATTTTTCAAATCCATTCCCCATTTAATGGTAATAATTTCCTTTTAATTTTTATAGTCATATAATTTTATAATATATTATATATATTAATACCACATTAATGTTTAATATGTAACTATTCCAAATTTAAAAAAACCATACTCTTAAAAATTGAAATTGGCACGTCATGTTACTGTTACCTGGCCTTTTTTCTGAAAAAAGGATGTAATAATTCATAATAATATATTTTATTACATGAATTATCATTTTGAATTTATTAAGGTACATTCTTCATAAAATTAAAATCATATTTTGGAAATAAAATCGACTAAAATTTCATTATATAGAACCAATGATTCATGGATCAAATGTTGAATACTTGGTTAATTAAGGTGTAATCATAAATTAATATAGGAAGAACCATTTATATTGATTCAAAAACAATAATCAATCCAAATATCACATTACTATAATAAATGATAGAACATCTTCATAGATATATGATGTCCTAATTAGGTTAAATACCCTTAGAGGTTGTGGGGTGATGTAGGTTATGATAGATTAAAACAACACCCCCTTCAGATCTTGTTTCACTATTAAACCAAACACATATTTCTCTCTTTCCTATTATAATGTATGAACATAATTTTAATCATGAATGAAACAACAAAATTTACCTACTTCACCCTCAATAGATATATTCAAGAAGCATACAATGATGGTATGAATATGTAAAAAATCCACTAAGGCTCACTTCAAAATTATAAGGTTTGTGCTAGATCACTTATATGCCTAGGAAAACTACCATTTAAATGTTTTGGTTCAAATCACTACTTTCCCTAGTGTCACTTCTTCTGACTTTCTCTAGCTCACTACTCGTGGAAGGAATCATATTCTTCCACATTCAATGAAAACTGCTCTAGAAAGAAGTCACTCATAGTTTATGGACATTTAGTTCTTGTCGTTATTACTAATGATTAAATCCTAATATATATATATATATATATGTTCTTTTGAATTTATTTCAAATTTTCTCCTTCACTCAATTAAAAACTCCTTGGATGAAAGACATAAAATTTCTAGAAAATCTGAATAGACATCTCTTTATTATAGATAATTCATATACATCTACTTTGGAAAAGATATTAATGTGATTCCAGGTCTCAGTTTTTGTGCTTTGAATAAATCAGGGAGTAAACTCTTTATGGAAGTATTTTTGAATGGTGAAAATCCTTTGTCTTATTTTTTTCCCTTAAAAATTGAAAAATTAAAATGACTTTATTCATAGTGAAATGTAACCATCTATCTCAATGTGAAATATTCTTGAGTGATACCCCTATATGAGACCCTGATGCATAAAAACTTTCATTAGATCCAAACATGTATCCTCTTGCAAGAGATCATGACATGATCCCATGGTTCCTTGTGCGAGTATCACCATGTGTGAGTCCCCTGGTATGAACCCCCTTCTCTTTTAATGAGTCTCACCTTGCGGGAGTCACATAGCATGAACCCATGGTTCCTTATCTGAGTACCACACTTATTGAGTCCCTTGGAATGAACCCCTAGAACCTTGTATAAACCACCTTCACTATAAACCGTTGTCACAAACCTCCTTGGTAGTGAACCCATAGCATGAGCCACTATTGTCACTTTTAACGAGTCCCAATATGCCCAAGTCCTTATGTGATTGTTCTTTGGTGATTACCCTTTCGTGATTCCACTTTCCTGAGTCCTTTCAAGGAGTCCTCTTTCCCTATATTCTCAATGCACTATTAAGATCATGGAAAAAACCTTGAAACAAGTTCCCTTTGTGTTAGACATTTTCCAAATCATGAGCAACACATACACAATGCCAATTGTGTATACTCTTTCACAATGAACCTCTATCTAGATATTTCTATGTGAGTCACTTCTGTGGATGATATTTAGATTAATAACTAAATAAAAAATTCATCAAGGTTTAAGGGAAGAAAAATGGATATTTAAATGTGAGTTTCCACCTCCATACAGTTAAAAATTGTAGACAACTTTCCACCTCCTTGGAATCATGTACTTCGCATGATCTGGGTGCATGATTTAGGTATGCATTACATGAGATTCATTTGAGAGTCATATTTCAACATCAGAACATTTCTCTATCCCCCAGCCAACATTATTTATTCATGTGAGTCCCTATTATGAGTCTATATTCTCACTATGAATGAAATTTGAGTGTGAGTACCATAGAAAATAATGGGCTTCAAGAGTTCATCAATAACTGTGACCTCTTCTATCATCTCCATATTTTTATTTTATATTAAAATGTTTCCGTGAGTCCAGATTGAGAGTCTTATAAGTTCATTTCACAACATCTGGTTTGGAGTTCAAGATACAATCATGCATATAGAATGATATCCCTCCATGATATCAAAAGACAATCATGAGTGTTGTGAGAGATCCCTCTGCAAGATCCGAATACAATCATGTGTTTCTTGAAAGATCTCAACATGAGAATCAAAGTCAATCACATGAAATATAGGTATTTTCAATGTTGTTGCCTTCCAATATTTTTGATATTCCATCATGTGTACGAAAGATAATCATGAGTGATGTAAGGGATCCCTCCACGAGATCCAAAAATTATCATCTGCACTATGTGAGATCTCACTGCGAAACTCAAAGAAAATCAAATAAAATCTTGTGATTTTGAATATTTTTATGTTCAAATGCATTTTATGATACATTGTGTGTTCTAAATAATACTATTATTGTCGCGTGTGATCTCATCAGAATAGTAGTTCAACATTGCCACTCTATAAGTTTAGTTTAGGATTTTTACTAACCCATTATGCCTTGTTCGATAACCAGCCTGGGTTAATAACCTAAATAATTTTCAAAAAAAATAATAATCCCAAAAGCACATTAATGAGATATTTTTTCCAAAAAATACACCATTTGGTTTTATTTAAAACTCTCCACAATTTGATACCACATGAAATCTTATTCCATCATGTTCCAAAAATTCAATTCATGCAATTGTAATAGCAATCTATGCATTATTCAACACACTCTCTAAGACCACTTGTGGAATGCTCAGAGAGATAAATAAGATTATCACACAAATATAATCAATTAATCACATGTATTCATTCAATAACCACTCTTCTACTTTCATAATGAACCTAAAATATCATGATATATAACCATTGATTTGGCCATATTCAGTATCATTAGATTAAAAACTCCCCCAACTTTACTAATACCCCTTCATCACTAATCCCCTTATTAGAGTCTCCCTCTATATTGAAAAAAAATACATTTTATCCCCATTCAAACCCACAAATTCTCCCACTTTTTTAACAAACACAATGGTCAGTCAATTGTGTTTTGATACATGGTAAAGAGAAAGAAATCGACATATGGGGGAAAACACATAATTCCACCAGGAGAGGGGCCCAACATCATACGTTTTTCTAGTGTGGGGAGTTGGCTGAACACGAATAGCTTGTGTTTGATGATCAAATTCGTCTTTGGGTATGGCCATTATCAAATTGTATGCAACATTTAGATCTGTAGGAACATTTTCCAATTTCCCAAGCCCTTTCTCAACCATCTACTTGAGTAAATGATACTTAATTTCTATTTGATTCATTCTCGGGTGATGTAATATTTTTTTCTCATATTTAAATCCCTTGAATTATTACAGTGGATTCTAATTGGAGACTACAATTTACCAAAAATATCATCAAGCAACTGCTTCATCCATAATAATAGTTTTCACTATAGAGTGGTAGTAATATATTCTGCTTTGGTGGTGATCAATGAAATGAAATAATTTTTCTTTATCACCCATGAGATACACAACAAACCATGATAGAAGGCACTACCAAACATTTATTTTTTATCATCTCTTGTTCTAGACCAATCATTATATTTAAATCCCAATAATTCTTACCAGGATTTTCCATTATACAACATAATAAAATCCACCATGCCATTGATATAACGAAGTAATAAATTCAAAATAATCATATTATTTTATAGGGAATTACATTGATATCATGTTATATGACCAGTGGAAAAAACAATATCTTCTTGTGTCGTTGTTAAGTACAATTAGATTCTAATGATCTAGATGTATTCAGTGAAATTACATTCATTTCCTTCATCATTCCATTTTAGTTTCATTCAGGTATCCACTAGAGTCATATTATACATGGAATTATCCATTAAAAATATTCTAAAGTCTTCAGTGACATTTTTTTGAGAGAATAATGTGCCATTTTTTCCTCAAGTCACTAGTAAACTCAGGTAAAATGATAGTTCAACATTCATTGACATTTCAAATTCAATTTTCGTGAATTCTATTTTCTAATTGTACTATGATTCAAAATATCCACAAAATATTATGTCATAAACATATAAAAGCACCAAATTCCTTTGATTATGGCCATCGTTGACATACAGATTCTAATCAACTCCACCATGTAGAAAATCAAGATTCTATAAAAACAGATCTGGTCTTTAATACCATTATCTTGGTGCATATTTTAATCCATATACTACATTATATAGTTGAAAAAAACTTTTCTCGTCTTCATGAAATATGAAAACCATATGGTTTATTAGTATAATTTTCTTCTTCCATAACCCCATTTAGAAATTTGAACCTGATATCCATCTAGAAACCATTGAACTATCATTTCACTGTTATGTCCAAGAAAATTCTGATTGTTTATGGAATTTGAAGAAGTGAATATGTTTTATCAACATCAATACCCTCTATTTGGGATGACCCTTTTCCAAAAAATAATGTTTTTTTTCAAATTAATTTTTCATCTTTATTTATCTTGTTTCGAATAAACTATTGGGTCCCAATGACATTCTTATTTTTTTGGCTATTAAAAAATCTCTCATATCAGTTTCTTCGTTGTTTTTTATAACTATTAATTCATATCCAGGAACCATTTTTCATATCTAGTTGTCTCCTCAAATCATTTAGGCAGCAATTATGATAAGAATATTCGTTGATGTAGAGTATTTAACCCCCTTGTCTGATCTGACACTATCTGGTCATCGATTATGTATTGTTTATAAATTTCCACTATTCTATTTGATATTTGTGTATCAAATGATTTTTACTCAAACATTTCATTATTTGATTATTCTCTTGAGTCAACCTATGGAAATAGAAAATTCTCTAGTATGCCTATATCTTCATAGTTTTCCTCATGAGATAGACCATGTATTTGTCGAAGATTATTCCCATTATATACAATAGTTACATGATTGATTTCAATTACCTTTATCATCCACTTATATAAGAATTTATATGCTTTTATTTTCATTGAGTATCGAAGAAATATCCCCTCATCTCCATATGATTTGAAATTACTATTTTTCTATTTATTGTGAAAGAATCAATTTTATATGAAGACATGAATGTACTTTAATGTTGGCTTCATTCCAAACCATAGAACATATGGTTTCATCACTTAATTCTGACATAAAAAATCACGATTTGATGTGTAGACTAATTTTATCACTACCAATTTCCAAAACCTCTTTGGAAGATCTTTCTTAATGAGAATTTTTCTAGCCATGATAATGAAAATTTGATTACATCTCTCAACTATTACCTTAAGATATGGAGTTATTACTACTGAAACATCATGCCTTATCCAATTTTTCTCAAGATAATCCTCAAATTGGATATTTGTGAATTTTTATCCATTATATGTTTGGATTTTCCGGATTCATTGACTAAAGGTATTTTCACCTTCACTTCAATAAGTTCTCATGCAACGGAATAACTATGATTTATTTTATGATTGAAACCCATGGAATTCTGCTAATAACATCATTGAAAAGAACATAATATCTCCTCCCATCAATTGCTCTTGGTGAAATAGGTCCACAAACATCAATATACACCAACTCAAGAAATTTTATAGACATTTTATCTTTTTCCTTATATGTATTTCGAATGTTCTTCCCTTATTGGAAACCATCAAACTTTTGAGTATGATCATGTGATAACCAAGAGAGGTCTCAAGAAACATGATATTTCATAATAACTTCCCTGAATGTTTGGATCAAGTGAACTAAATGTTTGTAACCTAACTTATTTTCGTCATCATTGGACATAAATCACATATCTTATTCCCTAATCACAATTTATAGATTCCCTTTCATAGGATTTGCATGAAAATCTGATGAACCGTCTTTTATATTGACTACACATAATTTCTGGAAGGACTTATGGCATGTCATGAGTCTCATAGTTGACCGGCACTAAAATGTAGTGACTCAAAGCCTAAACAATAAAGACATCAACATATATCATGTCTCTTTCACCAAACATGGATTTTATCTATCTAAAAATAATCTAACCATAATCATTACAAAATATTACGATACATTCCTTATCGTACTTGATTCTGGTCACCAGATCCTTATTTCCTGCATTATGATAGGTATAATCACAATCAATGATCCATATTCTAGTGTGATACGCTGATTTTAATGTAATCTCTTCCACCACTACCAGTTTATCTATCTTAATTTTCCTCTATGTTTTTAAATTCGTACAAGGTATAGATTGATAATCATGATCTTCAATGAAGTATGATAGGAATGCTTCAAATTGTTGTGCCAAAAATTGATTTTTTGAATTTTATCTCATTTGATGATATATTTAGCTGCATCATAAGATCAAATTTAGTGTATATTAGAATAGTACATGGCATGGTTGATGAGAAATATCTTTCCATGTGTTCGAATCGTCCACACATGACATAGTGACCATCAAATGAAGAAATAGAATATTCAGCTCTGTATGGAATACTCTATTGAGTTTTTTTTATTTGATACAACTTGTAAATAGAACATATATTTTGTGGGGTTCCATTTTTACGAAACAATAACATATTTTTTGTGGTGTATTCCTCTATGAAATATTAAACATTTAGGTCTCCCTTTGGTTTTTGAAATCGTATCATTCTGATTCTCACCCTAATCAACATTCATTCTTGGTGATAATGATAGTAGTCTAACTTAAACTTTTTATGTTTGTGTTCAAGACTCATACCACCTATATAATATTGATCAATCATTTTCCTTTCCAGACACTCCACATTCTGCTTCACTATAATCAAGTGGTTATCCTAGTTGGCCACATTCCATCCCATAATGAAAATTTCCCCTTAATGCTCTTTGATATTAATGATTTGATCTTTTCCAATTCTAGTAAAAATATTAATTTCTCATTTATATTCTTCAATTTAGATCTTTTACACAATAATGTTTTATGAGATCTCTAGCATTAAAGACATCAATTTTTCAATTTATTCATTCAGAGAAAACAACTTGCCTTCTTGCCGTTGAATATAATTTTTTTAATGAACCACCTCATTGGATTTCTTCTTTTTTTTATCTACAAACATCTATTTCATCAAGAACGTCTTCTAATTCAGATGGTATATAAACTCTTCCTTAGACTTCTTCTTCATCTCTATCAAATACTTCCCATTTCTAAGAGCTATAGAAAACATCCATTGTCGCACAATATTCATCATACTTAGAGTCATCTAACTCTTCATCCTCATATTATTCTTAACATTAATTATTTTTTTAAATGATTCTTCTTTATGAAGAATAGATTCTTACAATTTATATTACTTTTGAAATCGGATGAATATTTATTCTTGGGTGTTTCCACTCCATCCTCATGATATTCTTGAAACTTCTTAGGTCACCTCGCTAAATGATATCCAACCATTCCAAATTTGAAGAACACAAGTGGGAGTTTACCTTTGAACATTATTTTTCTCTTTTGAAAATTAGATGAAAGGAATGACAATAATTCTTTTGTATCTTCATCTTCTTTCCCATAATAAATTGTGATACTCTTCATGGAATTGAATTCCACTTAATTAGATTTAACCATTTCCACATAATCATTATCATCATTTCTCATACTGAATGGAACAAATGTATTATTCATGATATCTAATATCAATTCTAATATATATTAATCTTACAATATAGGAACTTTTATGCGAAATTGGGGTGGATGTAATCTCACGGTGCACATGAAAATATTTACATCATAAATATTTTCTCCATGACCACACATGTCTTCCATAATAGCATTCAACCATCCATGGAATGCGTCAACTATGTCATTTCGGTGAATTCTGAGATCCTTATTCATTTTTCATAGATCCTGTAGATTTTTTTCTATGACATTTGAATCACCCTAATATATATTTATCCACTTTTTGATAGATCATGTGATGAATTACATCACATTACCTTTATATAGATAGAATAAGTTAATCACCCAAAAAAAAATTGATTGATTTCAAATTAGCATCCAATACCCTTTGGTCAGCATCTGATGAATCACCACTATCGATAATGGCTAAAATTCCATTCATCACTGCCATAAAGACATCCAATCAAAAATATTAAAAGCAGTGCTCCATCCCACTCTTCTATAATAGAAAATTGTTTTCATCGAAAATTGGAATCCCATTGGGATTTAAAACCCCAATTTCATTTACTGAGAGAGAACCAATGAATTTAATCCTTTATTGATGATACTAATTATTAGTCTAATTAGGTCAAAAACCCTAATAGGGTGTATCAGGGTATGATAGATTAAAAAAAATACCCCTTTAGATCTTAAATCTATATTAAAAAAAAATCATTTATCTCTTTCTCATTGTAATGTATGAAAATAATTTAAATTTGGGACGAGAAACAAAAAATTTATTTGGTTCACCCTCATTGGGATGTGCCTAAGGAGCATACAACGATGGTGTTCCAATGTACCAAATCCACTATGACTCACATACGAACTAAAAAGTTTGGTCCATATGAATTATATTTCCATGATCACTGCCTTTACATGGTTTAGGGTCACCTCACTACTTTCCCAGGGTTACTCCCTCTGTCTCACTATCAAGATTATTATTGGTTGAATGGATCACTTTCGTCCTCTTAATTTTACCACTTCTCTATCAATGATACAATCATAGTTTATGGAAGTGTAGGTCCCTTCATTATTTCTAATCGATGTATGATCTACTCTATGTTGATCCCATGTTGAATCTCATTCTAGGTTGATCCCTCAATACTGGGAAAACACATGGATTAAAAACTTACACTATCAAGAAAACAAGAAGAAAACATTTATTTACTACAGGAAATTCTATTACCTATTCTTTGGAAATATTTTCAATTGATTCTATGTCTCTCTTTCACTAATTTGTATGTATTAGTGAAAAATATCCTTCTGTTTGTTTTGTCGAATGGTGCAGATTTTATAGGTTCTAATTCTCCATTAAAAATCATATATGATAATGAAACTATTCATAGAGCAATGTAAGAATGTATCTCCATGTGAAATATTTTAGTGTGAGACAACTATGAAATACTGTGGTGCATAACCAATTCTGTGAGATCCTAGTGTGTATCCTCTTATGTGAGATCTTAGTGTGGAGCTATGGAGAGTTCCAAGAGTCTCATCTTTTGGGAGTCAACTATCATAAACCCCAAGATTTTTGAAGGAGTCTAACCTTATGTGAGCCCCCCAGTGCTAACCCATTCCACCATCCATGAGTCCTAGCCAACACATGTTCCCTAATGAGAAACCCAACTACCTTTTGTGATCCTATGATTTTCACATGAAGCATGATTCTCTAACAACGGCGATCTGGGTGTTCTTGTCAGAGCTTCCACTTCCATTCCAGAACCATTCAATAATCCGGATGATAGGTAAAATGATAGGTTGTTCTCATTGATCTGATTGTAGAACTAACGTAATATGAAACCAAATTTCTCTTCATATATGTGTTGAAATCGATGTTTCAAGGATGCTTGTTTTTTTGGATTGAAGTTGAAAAAGAATTTCGGTATAAGAAAGAAGTTTTCTTCGAATCATGGGTGGATTTCTGTTCAGTTTGCATGAAAATGGGTCATCAACTGTCAACCTGTCAGCGCGAGCACATGTTCAGTCATCAGAGGGAGGCTGCGGTTCGGGGAACGGGTATTGGTGTGGTCATGGATAAGGTTCTGGGAGAGAAGGCCCTTTGCGGTGCATCAACAGAGGCTGATCTGAAGGTGATTGTTCCAGGTGGAGCATCCACCAAAGCTCCTCCTCATGATAATGTTTTCCTATGGAACCTTAATCCGACTATTGAGGATGTCTTTAGAAGACTACTGAGTGACCTGAATCTTGAAGATAAAGGTATTCCTGAGTCCGAGTTCCAGATGGGGTGTGTATTTCAGGAATTTTTGAGCAAAATACCACTTCTTCCAAGGTTGCATCTTAAGCGGAGGCTTTGCGATCTAGAAGCGAGGGATCTCAGGAGATGACTCCAGGGTGTCTTGGTCATGCAAAGGCTTCTTATGAGGCAAGGTAGGGTGATGAAGCATGTGGAAATGACCAGTAATTTCAGACTTTAGGGGGAGGGGTGAACCTCACACCAATAAAAATGAAAGATATTGAGATTGTTAAGCGATTTAAAAGTTTATATAGTGAACTGATGGATCAGGACCATGATATCACTTGGGCAGAGAACCTAAATGAAGAGAAGAGTATCCAAATGGGAGAGTATAGTGATGGGTCTTCTAATCATTCAGAAGACTGTGCAATTGAAATCTAGTGCAGAGGGATACCCAGTCCGAGGTGAAGGAAGGGCCAAGAGAGAATCGAGACTCAGGGAGATGTATCCCGATAAAGGACACAATTCGAAGGAATTCAAGGACTACTCATACTGACCCCAATTTATGGAGACCATATCCGACAAAAAGGATATGTCCAAGGAAGGAGTTATCTAAAATGATTTAAAGCAAACGCCGGAAGTCTCGATGTTGCTGAACCTGCCTTCTAGAGGGGACTCTAGCTGGCTTGAAGATGTAGGAAATGGGGAGATATGGGAAATTATTATTCAATCCGAAGAATAAATGTTTGAGGATTTGTTTCTGATTAATTCCTCGAATGGTGATGTGACTAAGATGTCTGAGCGACTGCTTCAGGAGGACACTAATAATGTGCGGTTACTTTGGATTGACAAGCAAGATCGCATTCTAATAAGATTTTTCAATGTAGAGAAAATAATATTGGAGGAATACATCCAGACATCAGACAAGATGGCCTATTAGTTTGAATACCTTTTCAAGGATGATCGGACCATAGAGGTAAAAGGTCTCTATTGGAGATAATTTAGGAATAGAGTTTCTAACAGATATACATTTTACTTCAATGAAATGTCAATATCTTATGACATTTGACGTTTTGTATTCAGTACTTCATGGTTTCTCACTTTTCCATAAAAGACATTGGATAATAAAAAATGATAATAGTGATGAGAAACCCTATTCATATCATGCACAATACATTGGTGTGAGTTCCCTTTTTAAAATAACTTGGTCAGATCATGCGTAACACTTACACTATGAAAATCACACATACTCCCCCTAGAACCTTTGTAGTGAGATCTCTCCATGAGTCTCTTCTTTAGAAAATCGTAAAATTAATGATTTATGAAAAACATCACCAATGATTAAGGACAGGACATTAGATATTTAAAGGTGATTTTCCACTACCTTAACTCCAGAAATTGTATACAATCTTCCAACTCATGTGAATCATGAAATCTATATGAATTGTGTGCATGATCCATTCATGCTTTGCGTAAGATCTATGTGTGATTCCTCTTTAACCATTTTTTCTTTGTTCTAGTCCTCGTTAAACATTGTCCATTTGTATGAGTCCCTGGTGTGAGTCCACAATCTCAAGTTGTGTGAGATCATTTCATGAGTACTAAATATAATTATGCACTTTAAAAATTCTTCAGTGACCACAAGTCCTTTCATCATTTTTATTTTTTCCATTACATTAATGCACATTCATGATTCCTAAATGTCAGTGTTATTCTAACTTTGTGAAATATCTGGGTGATAGATCCAAATAAAATCATGAGTGTTACGTGATATCCCTCCATGAGATCCAAATACAATCATGAGTGTCACGTGAGATCCCTCTACATGATCCAAATACAATCATGTGTGTTGCACGAGATCTCATTACGAGACTCCATGAAAATGACACAAAATAATGATATTTTAAATTGTGTTGTATTCAATTGAGTTTTTTATACATATTGAGTGCCCAAGAAAATCCGGAGTGTTAAATGAGATCTCCCTTCCATATCCAAAGAAAATCCCTTGTTTTGTGTGAGATCTCAATGTGATACTCAAAGATAATATCTTAAAATGTTGGGATTTTCAATGTTTTTCTCTTACAATGTTTTTTTATTATACACCTTGTGTTCCAAATACAACTATGATTTACATGAATGGTCACATCAGAAGAGCAGTTTAGTATTCTCACTCACCGAGTTTAGTTCAACATTTGTGCTATCCCTTTATGACTTTTTTGAAAACCAACCATTACAAAAATCCTTAATCCTTTTCATAAAATACGGTCACCCTAATAGAACAATTATAAATGAATTTCTATAAAAATATCAAGACACTAGGCTATATGTGGTTGGAAAATGAATGCAGTAAATAAGCATGGCATGAAAAATTGCATAGTATATGTGTCCTAATGTGGCGACGATGATGCATGAACTACTATCTCCATTCATTAATAGGCCATGGGAAAATAAAATATACTATAAAAATAATAAATATATTAATAATAATTCAACAAAAATTGACTTAGTCATTAGTGAAACTAGTAGGGAGGTAACAAGAAAAAACCAAACAAAAAATATCCCATCTTGTGTTATTTTTGGTTTCCCATATATGTGGTTTAGCTACTCGTAGGAATATCCGCATTGCAAAATTCCATCACAATCCATGTCACCTTTACATCACCCAAATAATAAGAAATTTTTTTATTAAGGCTCTGATTCAACTTTGTGACATCTTTTCCAAGGATCCATTAAAATGGATCCTCGAACAGGAGGGTCACATGGCCTCAAGTGCACATCCTCATATACCAGAGGCTGGAAACTAGTTATAAGGGTCAATAGAGGTGTGGTGGGAAGACTATAACCATTTTATATTATATTAGTGAAACAATAACAATGAATAAATATATATCTCTCATAGTATAGGAATGTATAAATAATTAACAATCAAATATGAATATCCTATCAGCCGTAACAATATCCAATCTATAGGGTATGCAATATACAAAATGATTTCATGGAATTATGAAGTATAAAAGGGGTGGAACATGGTTACAAAGAATTATCATATTGAACATGACAAAAATAGGAAAAAGATCAAAATAAAAATCCACTATATTTATGAGAATATGATCATTCATCTACACCCATGCTCCCATGATCTAGGAAATATATATCATGCATCTAATACTAGGAACTCTAAATTGTCCCCAATAGCATCCATATGGTCTGTTTAATTAAAAATCATTAGATCAAATAGGGTGTGAGAAAAAAATCAATAGGGCATCACCAACATTGTGCAGAATAATCCAGTCAGTATATATAGCATATAATTTTTGAAGAAATTAAAGATTAAACAGTGATGAAAAATAAATAAATATCAACTCAGTTTCTTATAAGACTCCAGGAAGACTCTACATGATTCAAAATAGGCTGGAATAATGTCTAATTTTAGGTAAACATTCATATAAATTTATGTCATTATATATAATATGTATATATGTAAATGAATAATATATTTGAGTAATTATATTCATATAGATAGATACTATTTGATTTCATGACCTGAGGTGTAACTCCTATGCTTATGTGTAGTCAAATGAGCTATATGATATAGTAGGGTTTCATGCCTAGTATATCATATGAATACATGATGTCAGGATCATCACTTGATATAGTAGGGTGAGTCATCATTCTGAACACTCTTGATAGTGGGGTGGATCTTCATGCCCACACCTAGTATTAGGGAACATAGAGCCTTATGACCAGATTATAAGTAAATTGTGTAAAAATAGATACCAAACAAATATTCTAAGGTATAATGAAACACCAATGACAAAAAATACCATATCCGTTTTACAACAACTAATATCACATCGTTAATAAAAATATTTATAAGTAATTACGAGTTAAATAATTCACATTCATTTATACCTATTAATATATGGGTATCACAAATTATAAAACTCATAATCAATTTGTTATAAATGAAATTTATTTAACACTCACTGAAAATTAATTATATTAATCCATATAATCTTGAAATAATGGAATATAAAATGTAACACCCCAAGATTTCATAGTGTGTTATTTCTTCACAATAATTCAATAACTTGCACTACATGCAACACTGAGTTCAATTGCACCATGACTTACCAAAAAAAAGCTATTAAAATAGGTCATGAATAGCATTAAATACATTTTTAACTTTATATAATCCTTATAATTTTAGAATCCATATTATGGGTTTCTTAGTCATAATGCAAGAACAGATTCATTTTCAGTGTTGCACTTTTATCAAATTTTGATAGTGAAACCTTTTTAAATACAATATTTTAAGCTTTTTGACTAAATGGAGAAATCAAAAAATTTAGAATGAAACATCCCATGCTTCCACGGTACGCTTTCCTTTGAATAAAACAGTAGCGTGTGTTTTACGCAACGTCGAGTTTTAACACACACCACAACCGATCAAACTAGCCGTTATGAATAGTAAAACCTAAATTTTGAAATTATATATATTTTATATTTTGAAATGGACTTCATTTTTGGATTCTGAATATCAAATTTAGCCTAAGGTGAAATTTTGGTACTTTTCGGATAACTTTCATATTTTGATGAATAGTGAAAATTACTAAATTTTAATTAAAAACAACTTTTTTAATCAAAATAATTAATAGTGATAAATTATGAATTTGAGTGGTTTTAAAGTATATTTAGAATATATTTTTACAATTTAATATAATGTTGGTCATTAGACATAATTTTACAATTAAACCGAACATAAACAAGTGTCAATCTTTTGATAGTTATTATCTCTTAAAAACACGCTTTTTGTTTTGACAGCGGGAATTAATTTTAAATTAATTTCTGCCACTTCTGTGTTTTGAATTTAGAAAAATTGATTCCATATTTGGAATCAGGATGTTCAAATTTTGTAAATAGGTAACTTTTATTTTTAGACATTTTGAATAATTACTGCGGTAAATATTTTATTTACCATGGTTAAGGGTAAATCCGGTAAATAAGGGTTAAACAATAATATTATAATAATACTAAATTACCCTAAAACATGTCTTAAACCTATTGGTTGATACATGGTCGACCATGGGAATCTTTGGGTCTATTTTGGGACCCCATGGATCCACTTGTAAGTGATAATGACACTTTATTTTAATTAAGTTAAAATGAATACAAAAATGACACAAGCATATATCTTTTAGAAAAACAATTGTTACATAGGGTTATATATGTTGGATTTTAGATTATAAATATTCATTAGAAATCTAAACAGATTTCCTACATAATGATATTTTATTTATACTTTTTAGACATTAAATAATTTATTTTATTTATGACACAATGATGATGCAGTAATTACTATAATAGTGAAAAATTAAAATAATTGATATTATAAATACCCAAATAAATATAATATGAAACTTTTAATGAATTAAACTAATTTTATAGGATAATATGATATATTAGTATTGATTTAATTTACTTTTTTCGAAGTAATCAATCTGTTATGAGTTTCACAAAAATCAACTATTGAATAGTGTCAAAATTGACATAAAAGAGTTCTTAAAACAAATATTATAATATTAATTGATATTAAATTTCTAAAAATATAAGGTTCGGCCAAGAGACTTATATCATGATAGGTTAATCATTAATGTACCACTTGGGGGTCGCTTGGATGTATATAGTATGTTTATTAACCATATTATATAAAAATACAAAGAGACATTGTAAAAGTGAAACTAATTAACTTAGAGTTAATACTTAAAGGTAAGGTTAATATAAATACCCAAACCTGTCTCAATTCTATTTGTTGAGTGGTTTTCGACCTATCCCCACCTCAAAATTTAAATAATCAACTTTGGAGCCATTAGAAACCGAATATGAATTTATTATAAATTAATATTTCTAGCTTTTCTATAGGTGCCCCTCACCCCTCTTATAAAAGGGCACTCCTCCTTCTCATTTCTTCACACCTCTAAAGCCTTTTGGTTCGGCCAAACTCTGCCCAAATACTCTCCCAACATCCCTCACTACAACCTAGAGGCCTTATTGTGATCATAAAGCCAACCTAAGGAGCCCTTTTGATCAAATCAAAAGGAAGAACCCGAAGAAGAGGTAATGATTTCACCACCCTTCTCCAAGTTCATTTCTTCTTCCACTTCTTCTTCCTTTGTTCTTACCATTATAAAATAATAACTCCATTATCTCACTTATACTGTGATGTTATTATAAATATGGTACAACCATATTCAGTATTCTATCCACCCTTTGAATAACATGTCACCATACGTGCGTATGTACGGACTACCGTCTCCACGTTGTGGTGTAATTGTTATTCAATATAATATTATTTGGATGGGTATAATAATGATGTGTAACTCATGTAAATAATAAATATAACATGTTAATGATTCTGTATATATGATATACCATCCATTTATATATTATTCTAATATCAAATGAATGATATTGTCGCTCGTGCGTACGTACGGACTACCGTCTCCATGAACGCGATGAGATACATTCTCCATCGTATCCATTCAAGTATAATTATCATTTGATGATTTAAAAATGATGTTTAAGGACTATATATCATTCTGGATATG
Source organism: Viscum album (assembly GCA_963277665.1). NCBI lineage: Eukaryota > Viridiplantae > Streptophyta > Magnoliopsida > Santalales > Viscaceae > Viscum > Viscum album. Next base: position 868,730,540 of record OY728120.1, read on the forward strand.
AATAAGATACAACAACCATGGCTTATGTAACAAAACATATAAAAGAAAATGAGTAAGTTAACTCCCAAAACGACGATAATTTTAAGATATTATTAACAAATCAATGTTAAAAGATAATATATGATATCATATTATTATATATGATTCATGTATAATTTAATAACAAATATTTCACCATTATAAAGGAGGTTAACCTACCCCAACCAAGGAAAAGTACAAGGTAAGGGATTCTCTTATCTCACTTTCAAATTCCGTGAGATTTCCATTATTCGCCACTAAATTATTGAAAGTAGTGTATTGTGTACGGCCATTTGATATATATTATCATGATTCTCTTATATTCATGTTATTCTGTAAATCATTTGGTGGTTATTAACTTTTGGCCATACGACTCAGTTGGTTAACATGGTAAGGGGTTTTCATCTCACTCCTTATTCCCGTGAGATTCATGCCATATTGCCACCATCACCTTTTGTGTGGTGTATATTCATTGTGTAATACACTATAATTTATGTGTATATACATATTCATTGTATGATACCTCTTTCATGGGTTTTATGTTTCATAAGTTACCAAATTGGTAAGGGTTATTTCACAATCTCTTCATTATCCGAGGTTGTTTATACGTAATAATCTACTGGGATATCTTTATCATCCACATCCATGTTTCTTAAAAATGTATTTCAAAACATTTTTACTATTTACAAGAATATGGGTTAAAGTAATTTATACCCTTGTTTGGCTTTTTATAAGAGGTTTATAAAGGAATCTTTCCGTCGTTTTCGAAACAAGATCCTTTTTAACCTTTTCGACAGAATTGAGGTAAGAATGTTTTTTTAACTTATACGGCGGGTGCGGTTATTTTACGCCGTTATAAAATCTTCAAAGCTTTCCTTACAAGCTTATAAGAATATTTTCAAAGAAAATGTTTTATTTTATATGGATCTTAAATTATTTCAAAATAAAAGGAGATATTTCTTTTAAAAGAATTTTGATTTCATCTATGTCAACATCCTTTGATGGATTTTAAGATTATTTGAATTTGATTTATTATGATACAAAACTTCTATATTGTATTGAAGGTTTTGTGATATGTTTGACTGTGGATGTGCTATTTTTATACCATTCATAGTATATGGTGAAATTATTGACATTTCGTATGCTAGTTTTAATACGAATGTTTATGTTATGTTTAAACCTTTTCATATGGGAATGCATTGGACTTAATAAGTGACGGGTGGAGCCCGCTATAGCTCCTCGATGCATCGGTAGGTCTCATGAGACAAACTCGTGTCTTGGCACAAGGCCTTGACAAAATCTTATTTGTAGTCTTGGCACGAGGCCTTGGCTATGTGGTTATGATAGTCTGGCATTATGCATTCCATCATTGTGAAAGTGGTTATTGATTTTTTCATGTGATTATTCGATTAGTAGAATATCCATGTGAATAATTAAATGGCATTATTTCATTTTATTTATGCCATACCATGTTGAAAGTTAATGTTTAAATGGCTTTTGTTTTAGTTATACATTGCCTTAAATGTTTATTCTTATTGATGAAAGTTTCCGCTATATTGTTATCCTTACTGGGCATTTGAGCTCACCCCTTTTCTATGTTTTATTTTTCCCAGGAAGTGAAGATGTAAGTTATGAATGACCTGCAGGGATATTATGAGGGGATTATAGTGTGGACTGTTGAAACATTATGTTGTTGTAGTAGTTTTTCATTTTATGATGTAATGTAAAACTTATGAATATATCTAGTGTTTCCAAGGCTACTAAACCAATCGGTCTTTCGAGATTTGATCTTTCTTGTGATCATGCCAATGTTATGTAATAATGCACCGACTCTAGGCAACTAGGATCGGGGCGTTACAGTTGGTATCAGAGGAAGTTTAGTACAAACCTTGGAAGCTAGATTTATATAAACTTTGATTAGAGCACGTAGACCTAAGATGAACTTTGAGGAATAGTGTAGAAGAACTTCCTAGAATTTTGGTATTGAGGAGATTTTGTGAGTTTTCCGAGCAATACATCCCTGTCTGGATACGAGCAGGTAGAGGCGGCTCTGGCACAGATGTACCTAGGGGTAAAACCCGAAAACACCGCTTTAAGCTAGACTCGAACGGGAACTGGTGCACGACAACGGGCCTTGCTGCACTCTTGGTTACGACACTCTCAGGGGATATGCTTAGGATAATTCTGATTTTCTTTACAAACCATTATGAAGGGTTTATGAGTATATACTTCCTCAAAGAAAACATTTTTATGATTATGGATTATATCCATAAATAGTTCAATTTATGTTAAGTGTTTTATAAGTATGGGATTATGTATTTTGACTCATAAACTAATCTAGTTTATGCCATTGTTTAGAAATGGTGCCCAGTAGAAGGAATGATAACTCCAGAAATGCACATGATTCAAAGAGAAGGAAGGATCATATCTCTCATGGTACTAATCTAGAATTTATAAGAGAAATAGTCTCCCATGTATTATCATCATATGAAGAAATAATATCATGTGCTGATAAGATAAGTAAAGAGTTTACTGAGTCCTATGGCTTTGAAAGGAAGCAAGAGAAGAAAAGGATGGAAGAGAGAAAGATGGATAAAGGGAAGAGGGAAAAGAAGAATTTTCCCATATGTGGTAACTGTGGAAAGAAAGACCCTGGAACTTGCCTGAAAGGAATGAGAGTTTGTTATAAGTGTGGAGGAAAAGGGCACAAAGTACGTGACTGCAAGGGTAAGAAAATGGTTTCAAATGTACAATGCTTCATTTGCAAGGAGTTTGGACACTACGCGAACCTATGTCCCAGTCATTAGACTATGCCGCAAATGATTTTATTGGATAATAATCATGTTATGATACTACCACAGATGAAGAGGAATGATTAGAGTTCTTATGTTGATTATGTCAATTGAGTGTTGTATCAACAATGTACTTGTTACAATAATCATGGAGTATATAAGGATTGTACTGCAGTACTATTTCATTAAGGACTTGAGATGGTGTGGAACAAAGAAAAGTGACTCAGTAGCAGGTTAAATGTTTGGAAGATATATGGTTGAGAGAAAGATAAACCATAATATGGTTCAGATAACGAGGTGGTGATTTTAGAATAATACATGATTGATTTGGATAAATTATATTGGATATTATTGACTACCTTGATTCTGATTAATGATTTGTATATTCCATCATTTTTGGGGTTTAAAACATTTTTGGATTAATGATGTATATCCAGCATTCTATATGGAATATGGGAACATGAATGTAATCAATAAGGAATATGGTAATACATGATGAAGGTATTCATATGCTATTACGGGGTAAAAAGGATCTATATTATGTTTACCTTCCTTATAAATGTTGGACTGTGAGTTTGGATAGAAGTATTTTGGATAGTTCTAGTTTGGATTATTTTGGATTTCCATAAAAGGACAACCCGGAGGTCGGGCGGCAACCCGTCGCGTCCGGCAAGGCTGCGAGACTTGAACCCGCAACCGAATGGCGACAAGGGTGTATCACCTACCACTGGCCCATGAGATGTCCTGGATTAAATAATGTAGTTATTATTAAAAGATCTTTTAGATGAATTATAAATTCGTTTATTTTGGAACCCTATATGAATAGTGTAAATAGAATTTTTTTTACATTCTATTATCTTTTAGAGTGAAAGATGAGTATGTGGTAGAAATTTATTAATGGATAAAACTCTAATTATAAAGTAAGTATATCTCCATATGATCTTATCCAATCTCATAAAAAATTCCTCAATATTAAGAAAAGAAAATTAGAACAAATTTTTTTTCCTAGATGGTACCTTAAATCATCACTAATTTATGGCTTTGGGATTGTTGGCCTTTTCATATCCATGTTCTCTACCACTCTCCATCAGGTAATTGATGGTTAGATTTTTATTCCATATCCATATTTTCTTACATGGAACCCTAGTATGTGTTATTTTCGGTAATCTTCATACTTTAGACTCTTTATTTTAAATAGAGGCCTCGTTAATTCATTTTTCGATTTGGGATTTCAACTAAGATATTTTGAAACGTCAAAAATGTGTTATCCCAATACCCTATATTTTGTTGAACCGATGGTACTTCAAATCATCATAGATTGATGAGTTTAAGGACCTCAATTATACACTTGTTTGTGATTGATGACCTCAATCACTACCTATAAATATTTACGTTTTTCCTCCGATTATATGTCTCTAATTTCCACCAATGTTCTCCTAATCAAGATCATAATTTGGTGGTGACCCTTTCATATCTCTTTTCCTCATATTAAGACTAAATTTTAGTAACCCAATTTCCAATGTGGGTTTGCCCACAAATATATTATCTATTTTCAACCTTTTATTTTCGAAGAACAATTTCAAATTGCGAGGACGCAATTTATTGAAGGAGGGGAGAATGTAACACCCCAAGATTTCATAGTGTGTTATTTCTTCAAAATAATTCAATAACTTGCACTACACGCAACAGCGAGTTCAATTGCACCATGACTTACCAAAAAAAAATCCATTAAAAGAGGTCATGAATAGCATTAACTACATTTTTAACTTTATATAATCCTTATAATTTTAGAATCCATATTATGAGTTTCTTAGTCATAATGCAAGAACAGATTCATTTTCAGTATTGCACTTTTATCAACATTTGATAGTGGAACCTTTTTAAATACAATATTTTAAGCTTTTTGATTAAATGGAGAAATCAAAAAATTTAGAATGAAACATCCCAAGCTTCCACGGTACTCTTTCCTTTGAATAAAACAGTAGTGTGTGTTGTACGCAACGTCGAGTTTTAACACACACCACAACCGATCAAACTAGCCGTTATGAATAGTAATACCTAAATTTTTAAATTATATATATTTTATATTTTGAAATGGACTTCATTTTTGGATTCGGAATATCGAATTTAGCCTAAGGTGAAATTTTGGTACTTTTCGGATAACTTTCATATTTTGATGAATAGTGAAAATTACTAAATTTTAATTAAAAAAAACTTTTTTAATCAAAATAATTAATAGTGATAAATTATGAATTTGAGTGGTTTTAAAGTATATTTAGAATATATTTTTACAATTTAATATAATGTTGCTCATTAGACATAATTTTACAATTAAACCGAACATAAACAAGTGTCAATCTTTTGATAGTTATTATCTCTTAAAAACACACTTTTTGTTTTGACAGCGAGAATTAATTTTAAATTAATTTCTGCCACTTCTGTGTTTTGAATTTAGAAACAATGATTCCATGTTTGGAATCAGGATTTTAAAATTGTGTAAATAGGTAACTTTTATTTTTAGACATTTTGAATAATTACTGCGGTAAATATTTTATTTACCATGGTTAAGGGTAAATCCGGTAAATAAGGTTTAAAAAATAATATTATAATAATACTAAATTACCCTAAAACGTGTCTTAACCCTATTGGTTGATACATGGTCGACCATGGGAATCTTTGGGTCTATTTTGGGACCCCATGGATCCACTTGTAAGTGATAATGACACTTTATTTTAATTAAGTTAAAATGAATACAAAAATGACAGAAGCATATATCTTTTAGAAAAACAATTGTTACATAGGGTTATATATGTTGGATTTTAGATTATAAATATTCATTAGAAAGATAAACAGATTTCCTACATAATGATATTTTATTTATAATTTTTAGACATTAAATAATTTATTTTATTTATGACACAATGATGATGCAGTAATTACTATAATAGTGAAAAATTAAAATAATTGATATTATAAATACCCAAATAAATATAATATGAAACTTTTAATGAATTAAAATAATTTTCTAGGATACTATGATATATTAGGATTGATTCAATTGACGTTTTTTGAAGTAATCAATCTGTTATGAGTTTCACAAAAATCAACTATTGAATAGTGTCAAAATTGACATAAAAGAGTTCTTAAAACAAATATTATATTATTAATTGATATTAAATTCCTAAAAATATAAGGTTCGGCCAAGAGACTTATATCATGATAGGTTTATCATTAATGTACCACTTGGGGGTCTCTTGGATGTATATAGTATGTTTATTAACCATATTATATAAAAATACAAAGAGACATTGTAAAAGTGAAACTAATTAACTTAGAGTTAATACTTAAAGATAAGGTTAATATAAGTACCCAAACCTGTCTAAATTCTATTGGTTGAGTGGTTTTCGACCTATCCCCACCTTAACATTTAAATACTCAACTTTGGAGACATTAGAAACCGAATATGAATTTATTATAAATTAATATTTCTAGCTTTTCCAAAGGTGCCCCTCACCCCTCTTATAAAAGGGCACTCCTCCTTCTCATTTCTTCACACCTCTAAAGCCTTTTGGTTCGGACAAACTCTGCCCAAATACTCTCCCAACATCCCTCACTACAACCTAGAGGCCTTAGTTTGATCCGAAAGCCAACATAAGGAGCCCTTTTGATCAAATCAAAAGGAAGAACCCGAAGAAGAGGTAATGATTTCACCACCCTTCTCCAAGTTCATTTCTTCTTCCAATTCTTCTTCCTTTGTTCTTACCATTATAAAATAATAACTCCAGTATCTCACATATACTGTGATGTTATTATAAATATGGTACAACCATATTCAGTATTCTATCCACCCTTTGAATAACATGTCACCATACGTGCGTACGTACGGACAACCGTCTCCACGTCGTGGTGTAATTGTTATTCAATATAATATTATTTGGATGGGTATAATAATGATGTGTAACTCATGTAAATAATAAATATAACATGTTAATGATTCTGTATATATGATATACCATCCATTTATATATTATTCTAATATCAAAAGAATGATATTGTCGCTCGTGCGTACGTACGGACTACCGTCTCCACGAACGCGATGAGATTCATTCTCCATCGTATCCATTCAAGTATAATTATCATTTGATGATTTAAAAATGATGTTTAAGGACTAGATATCATTCTGGATATGAATAAGATACAATAACCATGGCTTATGTAACAAAACATATAAAAGAAAATGAGTAAGTTAACTCCCAAAACGACGATAATTCTAAGATATTATTAAAAAATTAATGTTAAAAGATCATATATGATATCATATTATTATATATGATTCTTTTATAATTTAATAACAACTATTTCACCATTATACAGGAGGTTAACCTATCCCAACCAAGGAAAAGTACAAGGTAATGGATTCTCTTATCTCACTTTCAAATTCCGTGAGATTTCCATTATTCGCCACTAAATTATTGAAAGTGGTGTATTGTGTACGGCCATTTGATATATATTATCATGATTCTATTATATTCATGTTATTCTGTAAATCATTTGTTGGTTATTAACTTTTGGCCATACGACTCAGTTGATTAACGTGGTAAGGGGTTTTCATCTCACTCCTTATTCCCGTGAGATTCATGCCATATTGCCACCATCACCTTTTGTGTGGTGTATATTCTTTGTGTAATACACTATAATTAATGTGTATATACATATTCATTGTATGATACCTCTTTCATGGGTTTTATGTTTCATAAGTTACCAAATTGGTAAGGGTTATTTCACAATCTCTTCATTATCCGAGGTTGTTTATGCGTAATAATCTACTGGGATATCTTTATCATCCACATCCATGTTTCTTAAAAATGTATTTCAAAACATTTTTACTATTTACAAGAATATGGGTTAAAGTCATTTATACCCCTGTTTGACTTTTTATAAGAGGTTTATAAAGGAATCATTCCGTCGTTTTCGAAACAAGGTCCTTTTTAACCTTTTCGACAGAATTGAGGTAAGAATGTTTTTTTAACTTATACGGCGGGTGCGGTTATTTTACGCCGTTATAAAATCTTCAAAGCTTCCCTTACAAGCTTATAAGAATATTTTCAAAGAAAATGTTTTATTTTATATGGATCTTAAATGATTTCAAAATAAAAGGAGATATTTCTTTTAAAAGAATTTTGATTTCATCTATGTCAACATCCTTTGATGGATTTTAATATTTTTTGAAGTTGATTTATTATGATACAAAACTTCTATATTGTATTGAAGGTTTTGTGATATGTTTGACTGTGGATGTGATATTTTTATACAATTCATAGTTTATGGTGAAAGTATTGACATTTCGTATGCTAGTTTTAATACGAATGTTTATTTTATGTTTAAACCTTTTCATATGGGAATGCATTGGACTTAATAAGTGACGGGTGGAGCCCGCTATAGCTCCTCGATGCATCGGTAGGTCTCATGAGACAAACTAGTGTCTTGGCACAAGACCTTGACAAAATCTTATTTGTAGTCTTGGCACGAGGCCTTGGCTATGTGGTTATGATAGTCTGGCATTATGCATTTCATCAATATGAAAGTGGTTATTGATTTTTGCATGTGATTATTCGATTAGTAGAATATCCATGTGAATAATTAAATGGCATTATTTCATTTTATTTATGCCATACCATGTTGAAAGTTCATGTTTAAAAGGCTTTTGTTTTAGTTATACATTGCCTTAAATGTTTATTCTTATTGATGAAAGTTTCCACTATATTGTTATCCTTACTAGGCATTTGAGCTCACCCCTTTTCTATTTTTTATTTTTCCCAGGAAGTGATGATGTAAGTTATGAATGACCTGCAGGGATATTATGAGGGGATTATAGTGTGGATTGTGGAAACATTATGTTGTTGTAGTTGTTTTTTATTTTATGATGTAATGTAAAACTAATGAATATATCTAGTGTTTCCAAGGCAACTAAACCAATCGGTCTTTCGAGATTTGATCTTTCTTGTGATCATGCCAATGTTATGTAATAATGCACCGACTCTAGGCAACTAGGGTCGGGGCGTTACATAAAATTTGATCTCAATAAAAACCAACAAGATGGTTTTTTGTGAATCAAAATTTATATAAGATAGGAAATTTAATTTTACATACCAAATGGGGTGGAATCTAATGAGTTATAAATCCTAAAAATAATTTTACAATGATCTAATGGTGTTTTATAACATGTTTCAATTAATATAGAATGGAAAAAATATTTAACGGGAATGTATGAGAATGTTATGTGTCCATCCCAATGACAAATTCTATAAAAACATCTAAATATAATTGGAATAAACACTACATCGTCTACCATATGCCTATGGAAGAGTTTTCAATCTATTTCATCTTCAAATATGAATTATAATGGGAGAAAACACAAGAACATAAAAATTATCTTAAAATTGGGGGTATAAGATCATAAATAATAATGAGGAAGATTGAGAGAGAATCTTAAAAATGATGGAAGAGGATTAGAGATAATACTATTAGCTACCAAAGAATTCTGATGGTAAAGGAAAGAGATTCTGTATGATAGTGGTATAAAAAATCCAATGAGATGGCATGAGAGAGATATCATGTTAAAGGACGAAGGAAGACTTCTTTTAGAGGATAAAATAAAATAGAGAACATGAACATACAAATATTTATGGAAAAAAGGTAAATTTCCCTTCATTTAAGGGTTCTAATTGTTTGGTTTCATGGTTTTCCAAACCATGTTCCAATTATACGGAGACTATTTTGAAATAATCCCCTAACATGGTCTAGTTGCAGGGTTTGAATACCCATGAATAGGCCATGAGAAATTCCTCTATCAATTGTACATTAGAACGCAAATGAACAAATGGATTAGGTCACATGGCAGAGTCAAACTATGTAGTTGTCTACAAAAAATATGTGTCACCCTTTAGGTTTTTTCTCAACAATGTGGGCACTTGGGAATGGTTTTGAAAAACTATGCATCTAGCATGATTCCAAAATAACATGGATATTGAGGCTCTGATAAAACCTCAAACTCTCCTAAAACATTTATTAGTCCATATGGAACATATAATAGGATAAAAAATATGAATATATATATGAAAAAATGATCATTTCTCTAACAAAAATACGATTCATTACATTTATGTTCCTTTACAGGCTTTCATTTTTTTATTCAAAGAGAAACCTTCTTTCACATTTTAGGATTATTATGCTATAAAAATGGTGTTTAAAGGAAAAGGGAATTTTATTATTCAAAGTGGATTTTCAAGTGAAATTAAAAAAGTCTTCCATTATTTTATTATAAAAAATAAAGTATTCATGATTTATGATTATTATATTGTAACATCACAGGTAAATAAAGAATATGACCTTTTCATATTTATTAATATTTGTGAATAAAATGTTAATATTACTTTAATTGTAATGCATTGTGCGATGGTATACCCAATACGCAACAACGAGTTTCTTTGAAATCTTACGTTGCACACTAAAAATAAAAGAATATTATTTTAAATGGTAGTTAATGCCTAGTCATTTTAATGGCGGGAATGAACAGAACTAACTATAAATCTATTATATATGTTTTGTTAAATATTTTAAAAATTACCCAAAAAATGAAATAGGGTTAAAATGCGAATGAATCCAATTTAATGCATATATATTCTATTATTATTTAAAAGGTCAATTAACAACCTTTTGATGGAGAACCCTTTTTAAAACAACTTGGTTTAAATTTTATATGTTATATTTGAAAAAAAAATCTTGCTTTAGAATGAGGACATCAAAATTTACTTTGTGTAAATTTTTGTTATTTTTCCAATAAAGTTCATTTGTAATGAATAGTAAAAAATGTAGTATTTTTATTCAAAACCGCCGTTTAAAATAATTTATTTATATGGTTATATTATCTTTTTAATTGGTTTTAAAGTGTAATTAGAATATATTTTTACTATTTAATTCAATGGTGGTCATTGTAATTAATTTAACTTTGAAATTGGAGATAAAAAAGTGTAAATATTTAGATAAACATTGTTTCTTAAAAACACGCTATTCATTTTGACAACAAAAAATAATTATAAAATTAATTTATTATACCTATATGTTTTGAATTTATTAAAATGGGAAAAAAATTTTGAATTTGAAATATCAAATTCACTTTGGATAAATATTTTGTATTTTTCTGACAAATGTTCATTTATAATGAAAAATGAAAAATATTGCATTTTACTTCAAAATTGATTTTTCATCAAATTTAATTAAATAGTTTGATTTTACTATTTATTGTTTTTATAGTGTAATTGAATTTTGTTTTTATCATTTAATTCAATGTTGTTCATTGGAAGTAATTTCACTTTTCAATTGGATGTAAAAACAAGTCAATCTTTTGAAAAATTTTACTTCTTAAAAACTCGTCTATGGATTTGACAACATGAATTATTTTTAAATTAATCAGTACAAATTCTATGTTTGTAATTTTGGTAAAATGGATTCCATATTTTTAATCATAAGTTCCAAATTATTTAATTAATACTCTATTGTTTTTTGACATTATGAAATGTAACGGCGGTAATTGTCTTTAGTTATCGTTATTAATTAGTAATTGGGTAGTTAAGGGTAATAAAATAATATCATAATAATATAAAATAACACCAAAAATGTGTCCACATCGTCTCTTTTTATTCATGGCTGACCTTGGGATGCATTGTACCTAACTTGAGGGTCCACGTAGTCACTTGGGTGTAATAGTGACATTTATGACATTATTTTTAAAAAGAAGAGAAATATAAAAAAGGTTTGTAAATCCTATGTAAAACAATATTAATTTTGTACCAATAAATGATATATTAGACTATAATTAGTCATTGGAAATATTAAAATATTTCTTACATCATGGTATTTTTTTATAATTTTTTATACTTTAAATAAATAAATTTATTTGTGACACCATGATGATGAAGTGATTACCTCATAGATTAACGATTTAATGAAAATGAAAACATATGGTAAAATATAATACATAAACTTCCCTAAACCTATTTTATTGGTATATTTCAAACCCTTATATCTTTATCCTAAAAATATTTTATTGTGGGACCATTAAAATCTGATAATCATTTTATAATAAAGAAACATTTCAAAACATTCTGAAAGTGACTGTCCACCATCTTATAAAAAGACCACACCTATACCCCCATTCCCACACTATTTAAGCCCATTAATCCTACAACCTCTTCTCATATTATCTCTACACATACTTCTCTCACACCTAGAATCCTCACTTTAGGAAAATGTCTTTCCAATGAAGCCTTTGGCTCTAATCAAAAAGAGTTACCTGATTTAGAGGTAATGTATTCTATCGACTTTATTCCTTTTATATTCCATCTTAACTAACCAATATCTTCTGATTATTTGATCCCATAATAAAACCAGTATCCTAAATATACTAGGATTTTGGTATGATAATGATTCTACCCACACGTACACACACCTCTATCTAATGGTTAAAGAACATACTGTTTCTATGGGTGGCGAATTACTGCCTCACGAAACGATGATTGTTCAATAATTTTTTAACACCTATCATAGTGGACATTATGATGACACTATATTTATATATGATATATATTATATTTATATCCCCTCTATTCTTCTCTATTTTTTATTGAAAACATACCTTTATACATTGCATGTTGTGAAAATGCGATAATTTCATTTGAGGAATTGTGGTCTACCGCCCCATCAAGTGATGTGACTCGTTCATGAAAAAAATGGAATTTATAAAGAATGTAATTAATGAAAATATTTTACCTATATAACCTATATATTATACTATAATTATAATATATATATTTCTTATTTAGTTTTAATTCCTTTAATATGACAAAGAAATGAAAATAGCATTCATGCGTTTGTACGGCCTACCGTCTCGATGAATGGTGCATTTCATTTTTTCCAATCTCCAAATGTTATTGAATAGAATATAATGAATATATTCTATATATATTTGATATTTAAATCATTAATACCATTCTGGAGATGATGTAATTATAACTACATGGGTAATTCTTTTCAAACATGTTCATTTTTGACTCATGTACCAATCATCGAAAAAATGTATGATATGAACTCACATAATTAACTAGTCTTTATAACATGATAATATATGATAAGAATTTAATAATAAAAATTAAATGATTTCCTTAGGAATGTATAAATTTCGAACATTTTATTATTCCGGAATATAAAGAAACGAAGTAGACAAGTCATACTTGAGGTAAGGGGATTTACAATCTCACTTTTAATTCTGTGGGATTTCCATTTTTCGCCACTTATTTAATGTATGTTGTATATTTTTTACTTCCATTATATATATATATTCATTATACTATTTATATTCATGTTATTGTGAGATTCATTTGGTGTTTATTATCTTTTTGTCATACGACTCGATTTGTTACAATGAGGTAAGCCGTTTTTATCTCACTTTTTATTCCCGTGAGATTCATGCTACATTTAGCCACTATTTACTTTTGTGTGTTGTATGTACTTCCCTTGATTGTATTATTTGTGTAATATAATTTAATTTATGGGTATTTACATCTTCATTGTATGATTCTTCTATCATGGGGTGTATATTTCAAAAGTTACCCTAATCGGTAATGGATCCTTTCACCTTCTTCTTTTTAAAAGACTTATTTTTGTTAGGTATTTTAATTAAATATTTTGATATTGGGATATGTAATTATATATACTTATTTCTGTAAATTTTATGTCCAAGTTATGAGATACCCTTTTTATCTCTCATCGACTCATTTTTGGAATTTTAAAGTGACACTGTTAGGCTGTCGAATTTCTATAAGGGAGCTTCTTAACCCAATTTCAATTCTTTGGGCTAAACCTATACTTATTGATTACATCGTAATATGAGTATTTTTAGATGACCTATGATTGTTTAACACTTAATATACCCTTATATTGGTTGTATTTATATTTTTCACATATAATTATGTATTTTATTTTTCCTTAATCTAAGGATACCGTCTTTGAATTGGATTTCGTCTCGATATATTTTTGTTGAGGCATACTTCAATTTATATGCCGCCTTCTTTTATTAGTTGTATAATTATCCCTTTTGACTTTTAATTTCATTCAAATGGATTATTTTTACATTAAGCGTTTTACGAAATGACAAAAAGGAATGTTTTTGTTTTATGTAGTTGGCGACAACGACTTTATTGACGTCGTGACCATTATTTGAATTTCAACTTTCTCTACAATCCATAGATTTTTTTTAATGAAAAATAAATACTATGTTTTACTTTTTTTAGTATTGAAAATGGTTTTTATAATTTTTTTATTATTTCAATGTGTTGTATTTATATCTTGTGATTGAAATGTGTAAGTGTTATGTTTCCATTATTCCTGTTTTATGTCATACAATTAGGTTATGGTTCTTGGGAATTGTTTATGAAGACGGTTGGTTCCGTGATAATATATGGGCGGGTGAGCCTGAGATATCTCTCCAATGCATTGGGTAACGTGAAGGAGTTAATGGATAAGGTTTCTCTGAAGAGATTTAGGGAATAAAATGTGATTGGTATTCAAAACGTAACCATGAGGGTTATTCCCTACGTAAGAATGTTTTGAATGCCTCAAGTTACCTTTATGTCTTCTGATTTATATGAGTTATTAATATATCTTATGATTTCATGATGAATGTTAATGTACTTATTTTTTATGAGTAAAGTATGATTCATTGACTCTTATGTATACATGGACTAATGTTTTCTTTTCATATTTTATATCCCTTGCTGAGCTTTTTTTGCTCATCCCATGTTTTTGAAATGTTTTTTACAGTACATAAAGTGGAATAGGATCATGGATGAGATCATGGAAATTTCATGCTATCTAAAGCATGGAACAAGACATGAATATTTTGTTCAAGAGTTTTCATTTTGTGAAATAAATGGAAACTGAGTAGATGTGTCTACTTTGTAATCATTGAGATGTAATACTTAGGTCCTAATTCTCTAAAACTCTAAAACTAAAAATATCCTCAATTTGAATTATTCATTTAATTCATGATTAGGTAATGTTTTAAGGACACAACGTTATAGTTGGTATCAGAGGTCGGTTTAGATAACATTAGAGGTTTGGGGATTCTTTAAGCTTACGTGACATTACCGTAATAGTTGGGATTTCAGAAAGAGTCATAGTTTTTCTAGATAATGTGAATGAGTTTAAGATAACATGAATAATTATATCTTAGTATTATATTATTTTTTTACTGATATACTCAAACATATCTCTTTAGTTTTAGTAAATGGTTGGATCTAGCAGGAACCAAAGTAGCAGTGGATGTGAAGAAAACCGTGACGGTTTTTAGAATGAGCAACTGAATGATATAGGAGCTACAATGAGAACTCTTGTGGTTAATCTCAAGAAACTATCTGGAGTCATGATTGACCACTAGATAGTTAGTGTTTTTTATAAGGCATCACATATGTGAGAAAACAAATTGCAATGGATGTTCAGGTAATAATTATAAAGGTAAGAATTTTAAAAAACCTATGTGTCAAATATGTGGAAAGAAACGCCTTGGAAAATCATTCAAAGGGATAGAAAGATGCTATAGATGTGGAAATGAAGGTCATAAAGCAAGAGCCTTCCATGGAAAAAAGAATTCATCTTGTTGACTATAGGGAAGAGAAAGAAGTTCTTTCTGAAGATCAATTGAATTTTTTAAAGGTGGTGTGCATGGTCATTTTGCAAACACACGTCCAACAAAGATGTTTCGGGAATGGGATCACCAGGATCATACAAATATTCCTTTACCAATACCTAATGCCATTCCAATTGAGGATGAAGTAAATTACAATGACCAATGAAATTTATGGATTATTTCATAACATATGTTTTCTTATTATTGAGATCTTAGGATATGATTCATGATTTTGTTTGTAGGAAAGAATTATTTCAGAATAATTTGGAAAGGAATGGTTAATGGATCATGAAGAATGTTGAATGAGTAATAAGTCAACATATAAGGGATTCAAGTGTTATGGTAGATTTTATTATGGGGAAATTCATTAAAGTATTAAGGATCATTTGATGAATATATAACATTAGAATATATTTTATAGTATGTGTAACCCTGATGTTTGAAATATGAAAATTTTATTCAAGGAATAATTATAATTTCTTTTGAGGATATAGCTATAAAGGACCATTTTGGTTTATATGATCCTAGAATTTGAGGTAATAATAAGTTATTACATTTTGGGATGCAAAACGAAAGTTATTAGACAACATTTGGGGTTAAAATATGTTAAGGTTATTTTTGATGAATTTATCTCTTTTTGTGAATGTTATAAAATTATATAGTTTTCGAAAAGGGACAACACGCAATCCCTGTGAAAACCCATCGCGTCAGACGAAGCTGTGAGAATCAAACCCACATCCAGAGTGTGATTGGTATTTATCACCTACCACTGGACTACGTGAAGTCCCTGGTTAGTATGACTAATTCTTTTTAGTTAAATGATCTTATGAATCAGCAATAAGATGATTTTGGGATATCTATGGATATTATTAACCTATCATTGAGGATATGGGATTTGTTTAATTAGTTTTCAGTATGAGACTTATAGGGTAACTGATTTTATTTGGAGATAAATGTTATGATTTACTTTGGAAGACTATGTGATTAAATGATTCAAAGATTTGGGTTTCTGTCTTAGTTTGGATTACTTTGAATAATTTTATAGATAAATGTTTATTTAATGGACTTTCGTGAACCTTGGGTTATTTTTGTTGAATTTTGGTGATTAAGAGTAGTATTTCATTTTATAAATGATTATCTTCTTGGGGATTATCTGATCTTGTACTAACAATTTTGGTTTTGGTTATGGTCTAAAGAAATGGTAAATATATAGTTCATCTTTATTGGATTAGGTGATTCTCAACAAGATTATTCTTGTAATTTTTATGTGACCAAGTCCTTTTCAATGCTCATCGTTTGCAGAAAATATTTGTTTTGGTATAAACTTATTAGTTGATGAAACTATACTTCATGGTAAGTATATTTAATTATGTTTTTATACTATGTAGTAAATGAATTCTTCAAAATTATGAAAAGGAATGCAAAACAAAAACGTTTTTGGTTTACATTTACTACTAGGTAATCAGAGATAGTTTACACACATCATATGTTTGTGATTGTCTTGTGGATAACTTTCTCGTAGACATATTTTATATCACTCTCCATCAGAACGTGATGGTTTGTATTTCACCTCCATATCCATGTTTTCATGGAATCATAGTATGGGTTATTTTAGGTGACCATTGTTATTATTTTTCTTCATTTTAATGTGATAATTTTATTTACTCCTTTTATCATGTGGGGCTTTCAATGAAGTTTCTGAGCCCAATATTAAAATTGAGAGAATGCAATTCCCAAAAGTGGGGAAGGATGTAACATCCCAGGTAAATAAAAAATATGACATTTTCATATTTATTAGTATTTGTTAATAAAATGTTAATATTATTTTAAATGGAAATCTATGATCGACTGTGTACCCAATACACAACATTGAGTATCTTTGAAATGTTTTGTTGTACACTAATAATATAATAATATTATTTTAAATGGTAGTTAATTACGTACCTTTTTAATGGAGGTAAAGAAGAGAACTAACAAAAAATGATTATATTTGTTTGTTAAGTATTTTATCAATTACCAAATAAATTATAGACTCTTAAAATGTGAATGAATCCAATTTAAATCATAAATATTCTAACATTCTTAAAAATGTTGATTTCTGACTTTTTGTAACACCCCAACCCCAGTTAGCCAGATTCACAGAATTATTTTAATACATTGGCATCCTTACAAGAATCATGTACCGAAGGACTGATCAGTTCAGTTGTCTTCGAAAATAGATTCCATACATGAATGTTACATTACACTTTATAACATACAAAACAACATAAATAATACATTATGAACGCCATTATTCCTTTTGATTAACCTCTCATATCAATCAAAATACACTTATTGAAATCCTGGGAAAAATAAAACATATAATGGGGTGAGATTAGATGCTCAGTAAGGATAACAATACAGTTGAAACATTCATAAATAAGAATAATCATTTAAGCAATGTATAACTAAAACAAAATCCTTTTAAACAAAAACATCCTCAAAATATGGCCAAAATAAAATGATTTAATGCCATTTACTTATTCACCTGGATATTCTATTATTATAATAATCACATGAAATGTCACTAACCACTTTCATAACGATGGAATGCATAATTCCAGACTATCATAATCGCGTAGCGAAGGCCTCGTGCCAAGACTACAAAAACTATTTTTTCATGGCCTCATGCCAACACACTAGTTTGTCTCATTAGACATACCGACACATTGAGGAGCTATAGCGGGCTCCACCCGTCACATACTAAGTCCAATGAATTCCCATATTAAATGGTTTAAACATTATATATTCATTCCTATTAAAACTAGCATACGAAATGTCAATAATTTCTCCATAAACCATGAATGGTATAAAAATAACACATCCAAAATCAAACATATCACAAAACCTTCAATACAATACAAATGTTTTGTATCATAATAAATCATCTTCAAATATGTTTAAAATCCATCAATGGATGATTACAGATATTTAAATGATTTGTAAACCTCCTTGAGAGAAATATTCCTTTATCATGAAAATATTTGAAAGTCACACAATTTAGAAAGGAAGACATTGAAAAAATTTTTTGAATCAAAGTGTCCCATACCAATTTGAAACATTTGAAATTAACATTTTAAAAACATTCATTTCTATATAAATAAATCCTTAAATACATTTTTGAAGGCATGAACATTAATGAGAATGATTTATAAGAATAAATATATAAAACATTTGAAATGATGTTTTTGTAAAAAGTGGATTAAAATAATCTCTTTGAAAACAATTTCATGAAACATGGGCATGGATAATAAATATGTCCCATACACAACGAATACAATTATGGGTAGTACATACACCACACAAAAGGTAATAGTGCTAATATTGCACGAATCTCTTGGGAATAACGAGTGAGATGAAAAACCATTACATTGCACTTTCCATTAGTCGAGCGTACGTTTAACTTCCTATATAATGAATGTAGTATGTTATTAAATTATACCAGAACCATATTAATAATTATTATGTCATAAATTATTCATTTATGACTTTTTACTACCCATTTATTAATAATTTCCATGTTAAATTAACATTTTGGGTAGTTATCGCTTTCTTTATCGTACATGTTTTAACTTGTAACTCTTGGTTGTATCTCTTCAATCATGATTTAAATACTTCCAGAATATAAAAAATCATATATATTTAGAATATAAATATGTATAATAGACATTTATATGAAATGTAAACCACCGTTTATGGATACGGTACTCCATACGTACGCATAAATGTTGTTTCCATTTTCATAACGTATTCAACAGAACTAAGTGAATATAATATATGTAAGTACATGTATATATATATATATATCTCTCTCCAGTAGCATTATTATGTCATATATTACCAACATATTAGTAATATATATTTTTATAATCATCAATGAATGGTGAATATGGAAATGAATCTCATCACGTCTTGGAGATGGTAATCCGTACATACGCGTGAGCGACAATATCATTTCCTTAATGGTGTGGAATTGGATGGTATATTAATTTTACAGAGACATTATCATGTTATTTTAATTATTTATATACATATCACTCATCATTATATCCATCCAAATATAATTGTGTTGAATACCAAATTATGCCATGGTGTGGAGACGGTAAGCCGAACATACACACGCATAGTGACATTTTCATTCATAAGATTGATAGAATAATGAATACAGTTGTGCAATATTTATAATATCATCTCAGTATATTTAGGAAACTGTATTTATTATTTTAGAATGGGAATAACAAATAAAGAAGAAGTGTTAAAAGAAAGGAACTTGAAAGAGGGTGGTGAAATCATTACCTCTTCTTCAGCTTCTTCCTTTTGATTTGATCACAAGAGATCCATAGGTTGGCTTTATGATAAAAATAAGGCCACTAGGTTTAACTGAGGGAAGTTGAGAGGATATTTGGTTAGGGTTTGGCCGAGCCAAAATACATTGAATGTATGAATTAGAGTGAATGCGGAGTGCCCTTTTATAAGAGGGGTGAGAGGCACCTTAGGAAAAACATACAATATTATTTAATAATAAATTCATATTCATTTTCTAATGGCTCAAAAGTGGATTATTAAAAGTATAACGTGGGTATGGGTCGAAATAATTTCATCCAATAGATTTTAGACAGGTTAAGTTCAATATAGTAACCTTATCATTTAGTTTTAACTCTTAGTTAATTAGTTTGACACATACCATGTCACTTTGTATTTTTATATTATATTGATAATAAACATACTATTAACTTCAAAGAGACACCCAAGTGGTTAATTAATGATAAAAATATCATTATATATGTTATTTGGCCAAAAATTCGATTTTTTAGAATATTATAACAACTAATAATATAATATTTGTTTTAAATACTCTTTTATGTCAATTTTGACACTATAATAATTTATTTTTTTTAAAAGTTATTAAAACTTTATTAATTCAAACTAAATTTATTTAATCAATACTAACATGCCATAATAGCCTAAAAAATCATGGATGGCATCATATATTCAAATATTATTTATTTTAACATTTATAGTACCGTTTATTTGATTCATGCATTAATAAGAAAAATATTGCATCATCATTGTGACATAAATAAATTTAATTATTTAATCTCTAAATGATATATATAAAATATCATTATTTAATAAATATTGTTATATTTCTAATGAATATTTATAGTCGAATTTATCTTATGTATAACCCTATATGAATATTGTTTTTCAAAAAGATATATGCTTATGTCATTTTTGTATTTACTTTAACTTAATTAATATAAATTGTCATTATCACATAAAAGTGGCTCCATGGGATCCCAAAATCGACCCAAATATGCCCATGGTCGGCCATTAATCATCCAATAAGGTTAGGACATTTGTTAATGTAATTTTGAATTATTAAAAAATTCGTTATACCTTGAACAACCTTATTTACCTTTAACCGCGGTAAATAAAAGTCAAAAGTAACTATTCACCAAAAATTATTTTAATCTTATTGAACCTCATTTGACTCCTTGATATTTACCATGTCTCTCGGATATTCGATATTCCACTCACAGAAGAGGTTAAATTTTGTTTTATGTGAATTTGCAAATTTCTCCTAGGAGATGGGTAAAAGACGGTGAAAAGTTTTATAAAATTTTTATATGCATAAAATTATTATAAACTGACTCCAATTTATTACATTGAACTTATATAGGTATTATCTATCAATTTTGAACTAAGGTAAATTTTATGAAAATAAATAAATATTTAAATAAAAAGTCAGTTTTAACCAATAACATAGTGTTTTCCAATATTCATCAAAAATTGAAAGTTTCCAGAAAAGTACCAAATTTCACCATAAGCTAATTTCACTATTTTGAATCCAAAAATTAATTCTATTTTACCAAATTAAAAACAAAAAATTTGAATTTATTATTTTAAAATTAATTTCTGCTGTTAAAACCAAAAAGGCGTATTTTTATGAAATAATAACTATCAAAAGTTTGACACTTGTTCATATCCAATTTAAAAGTGAAATTACTTAAAATGACCATAATTGGATTAAATAATAAAAATATAATCTATTTATTCTTCCAAACCATTAATATTTATAATTTAACAACATAAATTATTTTTTATTAAAAAAGTGGTTTTCAGTTAAAATATAGTACTTTTCACTATTCACCCAAATATGAAATTTATCAGAAAAGCACCAAAACATTATTAAAACTAAATTATTATGTTATGATTCTAAATAAGATGTTCATTTTGTCAAATTGAATATATAAATTTTTCAAATACTATATTTAAAAATGCTTCATCATCAAAAGGCTGTAAAAATTGCATTTTTTGAAAAAATACTTCTTTTATCTGAAAAAATGAAATTGTTCTTAAATAATGTCTTAGAAACTAATAATATGGATTCTAAAATTATACGGATAATATAAAATTTAAAATTCACTTAATACTATTGATAACCTCTTTTGAACGGCTAGTTTGGTAAGTTGTGGTGCGCTTGAACTCAGTGTTGCATACAACACACGCTATTGTATTATTCAAAGACAAGCGTACCATAGAAGATTGGGGTGTTAAATTATCCCTTACTTCAAAAAATTGCATCCTTTCAATTTGAATTTTTTCTTTGAAAATAAAAGGTTGAAAATTGAAAATACCCTTTTGGAAAACCCACATTGGAAATAGGGTTAATAAAAATATAACTTTAAAAGAAAGAAAGAGAAGTACAAAGGTCACATGAGATACCCATAGTATGATTCAATAAAAATATGGATATGGTGGAGAAACAAACCATAAAGGTCTGATGGAGAGTTGTAGATGATAGGATTAAGAGAAAGTTAACTACAAGAAAATCACAAAATTGTGATTGGTTAAACGGTCTTTGATTCCCCAGTAGGAAATGTTAAAGGACAACATTTTTGTTTTAAGTTATCTTTCATAATGATGAAGAATTGTTTTTTGAGATTTAATATGAACTTAAGGAAATATACTTACTTGTCATGTAGACATTCATTCCTTACTAAATTTTTACCAGAAACCAATATTTCACACCAAAAGGTAATAGAACTCAAAAGTATTCTATTTATCATAACTGTATAGGGTTCCAAAAATAAATTTATAATTCATCTATCAGAACATAAAAAAACTACATTATTCAATCCAGTACATTATGTGGGCCAGTGGTACGTGATACATCCTTGTCGCCCTTCGGTTGCAGGTTCATGTCTTGCGGCCTTACCAGATGCGACAAGTTGTCGCCCAACCTCCGGGTTGTCTTTTTATGGAATTCCAAAAAAAATATAAAACTAAAATTATCCCAAATACTTCTGTCTAAACTCACAGTCCAAAATTTATAAGGAAAGTATAAAAAATTAGGATCTTTTTTTCCGCATAATAATATGTGAACAACATCATCATGTATTCTTTTAAAAAACTGCAACATCCTAAATTTCCATAAAATCTTATTGATTACATTCATGGTCTCTTATTACTTATAGAATACTGGATATACTCCTTCTATCCAAAAATGTTGTAAACTCCAATAATGATGGAATATACAAATCATTAATTAGTTTCATGGTAATGAAGAATATCCAATATAATTTATCCAAATCAATCATGTATTATTCCAAAATCATTACCTCGATATCATAACTATATTATGTTATATCTTTCTCTCAACCATATATTTTCCAAAAATTTAACCTACTATTGAGTCACTTTTCATGGTTTCACACAATCTCAAGTCCTTAATGATATAGTAATGCAGTACAATCCTTATATACTCCACAATTTTTATAACTAGTACATTGTTGATACAACACTCAAATGACATAATTCTTTAATAACAACGTAAGAACTCTAATCATTCCTCCTCATCTGTTGTAGTATCATTAGTTGATTATTATCCAATAGTATAATTTGGGGCATACTCTAATGATTTGGACATTGGTTCGTGTAGTGTCCCAACTCCTTGCAAATGAAGCACTGTACATTTGAAACCATTTTATTACCCTTGTAGTCACGTACATGGTGTCCTTTTTCTCCACACTTATAACAAACTCCCATTCCCTTTAGGCATGTTCAATGGTGTTACTTCCCACGGTTATCATATATAGGAAAATTATTGTTTTCCCTCTTCCCTTTATCCATCATTCTCTCTTCCATTCTTCTCTTCTCTTTATTCCCTTCAAATCCATAAGACACAAAAAATTCTTTACTTATCTTTTTAACATATGATAATATTTCTTTATATGTTGAGAATACATGAGAGATAATTTCCCTTCTAATGTTGTCTTAATACCATGAATGATATGATCCTTCTTACTCTTTGGGTCATACGTATTGCTGGAGTTCACATTCCTTCTACCGGGTGTCATTTGTATATAATTGCATAAACTAGGTCAGTTTATGAATTACAATGAATAATTCCGAACTTGTAAAATACCTAACAAAAATTGAAGGTTTTATGGATATAATCCATAATCATAAAAAGGATTTCATTGAGGAAGGCTATACTCATATACCCTTCATAATGGTTTGTAATGAAAATGAGAATTATCCTAAGCCTATACCCCGAGAGTGTCGTAACCAAGAGTGAAGCCAGGCCTGTTGTCGTGCACCAGTTCCTATTCGCATCTAGCTCAAAGCGCTATTTTTAGGGTTTACCCCTAGGTACATCAGTTCCAGAGCCGCCTCTTCCAGCTCGTATCCAGATAGGGATGTATTGATCGGAAAACTCAAAAAATCTCTACAATACCAAAATTATAGGATGTTCTTCTATAATAATACTCAATGTATATCATAGGGCTATGTTTCCTAATCAGAGTTTATCAAAATCTTGTTTCCAAGGTTATTTCTAAACATCCTCTGATACCAACTGTAATGGCCCGACCCCAGTTACCTAGAGTCGGTGCACTATTTTAATACATTTTCATGATTACAACGAATAAAGTCCCATAGGACCGATCAGTTTAGCCGTCATGGAAAATAGAATACATACATTAATATTACATTACAATTTATAACATACAAAACAACATAAATAATACTTTATGAACGCCATTATTCCCTTGGATTAACTTTTCATATCAATCACAATACACTTCTTGAAATACTGTGAAAAATAAAACATAGAAAGTGGTGATCTTAGATGCTCGGTAAGGAAAACAATACAGTAAAAACTTTCATAAATAAGGATAACCATTTAAGGCAATGTATAACTAAAACAAAATCCTTTTAAACATAAATATTAGCATAATATGGAAAAAATAAAATGAATCAATGCCATTTACTTATTCAAAATGATATTCTACTAGTAAAATAATAACATGCAATTTCACTAACAACATTCATAATTATGGAATGCGTAATGCCAGACTATCATAACCACATAGCCAAGGCCTCGTGCAATGACTACAAATAAGATTTTGTCATGGCCTCGTGCCAAGACACTAGTTTGTATCATGAGAACTAGTGAGACATCGAGGATCTATATAGGGCTCCACCCATCACTTACTTAGTCCAATGAATTCCCATATTAATAGGTTTAAACATAACATAAACATTCGTATTAAAACTAGTATACGAAATGTCAATAATTTCTCCGTAAACTATGAATGATATAGAAATAACAAATCCACAATCAATAATATCACAAAATTGTTAATACAATAAAAAAGTTTTGTATTATAATAAATAATATTTGAACAAGTTTAAAATCCATCAAAGGATGTTCACTTAGATTAAAATGATTTGTAAAACTCCTTGAGAGAAATATCCCTTAATCCTGAAAACATTAAAAAGTTACAAAATTTTCGAAGGAAGACATTTAAAGAAATTTTTTAATCAAAGTGTCCCATACGACTTTAAAATTTTAGAATTAAACATTTTAAAAACATTCATGTCCATATAAATAAATCCCTAAAAACAATTTTAAATACATGAACATTAATGAGAATGATTTATAAAAATAAATATTTAAAACATTTGAAATGTTTTTTTTGTAAAAAGCGTCTTAAAAGAATCCCTTTTCAAACACTTTGAAGCATTGAAGTGGATAGTAAATTTTTCCCATAAACAAAGAATACAACTATGTGTAGTACATACACCACACAGAATGTAATAGTGGTAATATTGCACGAATCTCACTAGAATAACGAGTGAGATAAAAACCCCTTACCTTGCACTATCCTTTAGTTGAGGGTAGTTTAACTTCTTGTATAAAGACATTTGTATGTTATTAAATTATAACAAAACTATATTAATATTTATGATGTCATAAATTATTCATTTATGACTTTATACTACCAATTTAATAATAATTTCATTGTTAAATTAACATTTCGGGAAATAATCGCTTTCTTTATCGTACGTGTTTTAACATGTTACTCTTGATTGTATCACTTAGACCATGATTTAAATACTTATATAATATAAAACATCCTAAATATTTAGAAAATAAATACTTATAATAGACATATATATGAAATGGAAAACACCGTTTATGGAGACAGTACTCCATACGTATGCATAAACACTGTTTCCGTTTTCATAACGTATTGAACGAAACTAGGTGAATATAATATATGTAAGTATATGTATATATATATATATATATATTAATATATATATATATATCTCCAGCAGAATTATTATTTCATATATTACAAACATATTTGTTATATATATTTTTATAATCGTTAATGAATGGTGAATATGGAAATGAATCTCATCGTGTTGTGGAGACGGTAATTCCTACGTACGCACAAACGACAATATCATTTCTTTAAAGGCATGGAATTGGATGGTATATTAATCTTACAGAGACATTAACTTGTTATTTTAATTATTTATATACATATCACTCATCATTATATCCATCCAAATAACATAGTGTTGAATAACAAATTACACCATGGTGTGGAGACGGTTAGCCGTACAAACGAACGCATGGTGACATTATCATTCATAAGATGGATAGAATAATGAATATTGTTGTGAAATATTTATAATAACATCATAGTATATAGAATATACTGTATTTATTATTTTTTAATGGAAATAAGAATGAAAAAAGATGTCTAAGAAGAAAAGAACTTGATATAGGGTGGTGAAATTATTATCACTTCTTCGAGTTAATCCTTTTGATTTGATCAAAAGGTCTCTTAAGTTGGATTTATGATAAAAATAATTCCACTAGGTTGAAGTGAGGGAATTTTGGAGGATATTTGGGCAGGGTATGGCTGAACCAAAAGGTTTTATGGTATGAATTAGAGTGAATGAGGAGTGCCCTTTTATTAGAGGGATGATGGGCATCTTAGAAAAAACATAAAATATTATTTTATAATAAATTTATATTCGGTTTATAATGGCTCCAAAGTGGATTATTCAAAGTATAAGGTGGGTATGGGTCAAAATAATTTCATCCAATTGACTTTAGGGAGGTGTGGGTCACTATACTAATCTTATCATTCTGTTTTAACTCTTATATCATTAGTTTGACAATTACCATGTCACTTTGTATTTTTATATTATATAGTCAATAAACATACAATAAATTTCCATGAAACACCCATGTGGTTCATTAATGATACAAATATCATTATATAAGTTCTTTGGCTGAACCATAGATTTTTATGAATATTATATCAATTAATAATATAATATTTGTTTTAAAAACTCTTTTATGTCAATTTTGACACTATTTAATAATTGATTTAGGTAAAAGTAATAAAAACATTATTAATTCAATATAAAATTATTTAATCAATACTAACATGATATAGTAACCTATAAAATTCTTGGATTGCATCTAATATTCAAATTTAATTTATTTTAAAATTTACAATACCATTTATTTGATTCATTCATTAATAAGAAAAATATTGCATCATCACTGTGTCATAAATAAATTTAATTATTTAATCTCAAAAAATTATAAATAAAATACCATTATGTAGGAAATCTTGATATATTTATAATTAATATTTATAGTTGAATTTATATTATGTATAACCCTATGTAAAAATTGTTTTTATAAAAGTTATATTCTTATGTCATTTTTGTATTTACTTAAACATAATTAATATAAAGTTTCATTAGCACTTACTGGCTCCATGGGGTCCCAAAATCGACCCAAAGATGTCCATGGTCTGACATTAATCATCCAATATGGTTAGGACATTTGTTAAGGTAATTTTTAAATATTACAATATTCTTTTTTCCTTGAACTACCTTATATACCTTTAACCGCGGTAAATAAAAGTCAAAAGTTATTATTCACCAAAAAATTATATTTATCTTATTAAACAACATTTTACTAATTTATATTAACTGTGTCTCTTGGATTTTCTAAATTCTACTCATAGAAGCGGTAAAATTATGTTTTATGTGAATTTGTAAATTCTCATAGGAGATGGGTAAAAGATGGTGAAAAGTTCATTAAAATTTTTATTTGCCTAAAATTATTATTAACTGAATCCAATGAAATAAATTGAACTTACATAGTAATTAAGTATGAATTTTGACCCAAAATAAATTTAAATAAATTAAATATTTATTTAAATAAAAAGTCAGTTTTAACCAATAACTTATTGTTTTTCAATATTTATCAAAAATTGAATGTTTTCAAAAAAGTACCAAAATTTCTCCCTATGAAAATTTCGATATTCAAAATCCAAAAATTAAGACTATTTTACCAAATTAAAAACAAAAAACTTTCATTTATTAATTTAAAATTAATTTCTGCTGTTAAAACCAAAAGTCATTTTTTATGAAATCATAACTATCAAAAGTTTGACACTAGTTTATGTCCAAATTCGAAGTGAAATTACTTACAAAGAACATCATTGGATTAAATGTTAAAAATATAATTTATTTATAATTACATAGAATTGATATTTATAATTTAACAATATAATTTATTTTGATTATGAATGTTGTTTTCAGTTAAAATATAGTATTTTTCACTATTCACCAAAATATGAAAGTTATCAGAAAAACACCAAAACATTATTGAAACTAAATTATTATGTCATTATTATAAATAAGAAGTTCATTTTGTAAAATTGAATATATAAAAGTTTCAAATACTATAATTTAAATGATTTCTTCATTAAAAGCCGGTAAAATTTCGTTTTTAGAAAAATAATTCTTTTATCTGAAAAAATAAATTTGTTCTTAAATTAGGTCATAGAAACTAATAATATGGATTATAAAATTACTAGGATAATATAAAATTTAAAATTCAGTTAATACTATTCATAACAACTTTTGAATGGCTAGTTTGGTAAGTCGTGGTGTGCTTGAACTCTCTGTTGCGTACAACACACGCTATTGTATTATTCAAAGAGAAGCGTATCGTGGATGCTTGGGTTGTGAAACTTTTGATAGAGTACCATTTTTAAAAATACTTATTGTCAATTTTATATGTCATATTTGACAAAATAAAATCCTTCTTTTTAATCGGGACATCAAAATGTACTTTGTGTAAATTTTTTTTATTTTTATCGATAAAGTTCATTTTTAATGAATAGAGAAAAATGTTGTATTTTAATTCAAAACCTCATTTTAATATAATTTATTAATATTGTTATATTATCCTTTTAATTTGTTTTAAATTGAAATTAGAATAAATTTTTACCATTTAATTCAATGGTGGTCATTGGAATTAATTTCATTTTGAAATTGGACATAAAAAAGTTTCAATCTTTTGATTGATATTGTTTCTTAAAAACACGCTATCCGTTTTGACAGTGGGAATTAATTATAAAATTAATTGATGAAACTTATCTATTTTTAATTTGGTAAAATGGAAATTATTCATGAATTTGGAATATCAATTTTAATTCAGATAAAATTTTGGTAATTTTCTGACAAATGTTCATTTTAATGAATAGTGAAAAATACGGCATTTTACTTCAAAACTGCTTTTTATTCTAATTTAATTATATATTTAGATTATCAATTTAATTGGTTTTAATGTTTAATTGAATTATGTTTTTATCACTTAATACAATTTTGTTCATTGCAAGTAATTTCACTTTTCAATTGGATGTAAAAACAAGTCAATCATTTGATACATTTTGCTTCCTAAAAACTCGTCTTTGGATTTGACAATGGGAATTATTTTTAAATTAATTAATAAAATTTATGTGTTTGGAATTTTGGTAAAATTTATTCCATATTTGGAATCAGAAGGTCCAAATTATGTAATTAAGAATCTTTTGTTTTTGGACATTATAAATAGTAACGACGGTAATTATCTTTAATTATCGTGATTAATTAGTAATCGGGTAGTTAAGGGTAATAAAATAATATCATAATAATATAAAATTACACAAAAATGTGTCCAAATCCTCTTTTTTTTGTCATGACCGACCATGGGATGCATTTTAACGAACATGAGGGTCCATGGAGTCACATGGGTTTAATAGTGACATTTATGACATTATTTTTAAAATGAAGAGAAATATAACAAAGGATTGTATATCATAAGTAAAACAATTTTAATTTTGTTTACATAAATGATCCCTTATAATATAAAAAGTAATTTAAAATCTAAAAATATTTCCTACATCATGGTATTTTTATTATTATTTTTAGACATTAAATAAATAAATTTATTTATTACACCATGATGATGCAGTGATTACATAATTAATGAATGATTTAAATAATATGAAAAGATAAGGTAAAATCTAAGAAATTCACCTATCTAAAACCTATTGGATGGGTGGATTTTGAACCCGAATCACCATATACTAAAAATATATCATTTTGGGACCTTTAAATTATTCAAATCTTTTTAAAATAATGTAACATTTCAAAACATTCAAAAGGTGACCCTCCTCCCACTTAAAAAAGGCCCCCACCTCTACTCCCAAACCCCGTACTCTCAAGACCATGGATAATCAAACCTCAGATGATATTATCACTCCACATACCTCTCTCACACCTAGTAGCCCCACTTTGGTTAGAAGTCTTTCCAAATAAGACTTTGGCTCAAATCAAAAACAGTAACCCGATTTAGAGGTAATGTCTTCTCCTGATTTTCATCCTTTTATTTTACTTATTCAAATACAACTATCTTAATATTATTTGATCCCACAATAAAAATAGTATCCAAAATATACTAGTACTTGGTTATGATAAGGATTATACATACACTTACACACCCCTCCATCTAAGGGTTAATGAACATACTGTTTCGGTGGGTGGTGAATTATTGCCTCACGAAATGATGATTGTTCAATCAAGGTTTAACACCTCTCATGGTGGCCATTATGATGGATCAGTATTTATATACGATATATATTATATTTATGCCTCTTTTATGCTTTTGTATTTTATATTTAAAACATACCTTTATGCTTTGCATGTTGTGCAAATGCGGTAATTTAATCTGAGGATGTGTGGACCACCGCCCCCTCATGTGATGTGACTTGTTCATGGAAAAAATGGAATTTATAAAGAAAGTAATTAATGATATTATTTTAAATATATAACATATATATTATAATTGAATTATAATATATATATTCCGCATTTATTTTTAATTCATTTAATATGACAAAGTAATGAAAGTAGCGTTCATGCGTACACCTGACCTACCCTCTCCATGAACGGTGCATTTCATTTTTTTATCTCCAAATGTTATAGAATAATATAAAATTAATATATACTCTATATATATTATATTTAAATCCTTAATACAATTCTGGAGATGATGTACATATAACTACATGGGAAATTCATTTCAAACAAGTTCATTTTTGACTTATGTACCAAACATCTTTAAAACTTATGATAGGAAATAACATAATAAACTAATCATTATAACATGATAATATGTGATTTGAATTGAATAATAAACATTAAATAAAGTCCTTATGAAATTATAAATTTACCAATGTTTATTATTCAAAAATATAAAGAAAAGAACAAGACAAGTCGGACTTGAGGTAAGGGGATTTTATATCTCACATTTAATTCCATGTGATTTCCATTGTTCACCACTTATTAATTGCATGTGGTATATTGTGTACATAAAGTTGATATATATATTCATTATTATATTTATATTAATGGTGTTCAAAGATTAATTTGGTGTTTATTATTTTTTGGTCATACGACTCGATTTATTACAATGAGGTAAGGGGTTTTTATCTCACTTTTTATTCCCATGAGATTCATGATAAATTTTCCACCATATCCTTTTTTGTGGTGTATATACTGCCCACGATTGTATTATTAGTGTAATATAATTTAATTTATGGGTATTTACATCTTCATTGTATGATTCTACTGTCATGGGGTGTACGTTTCGAAAGTTACCCAAATCGGTAAGGGAACCTTTCACCCTTCTCTTTTTAAAAGACTTATTTTTGTTAGGTCTTTTAGTTTACATCTTTTTATGTTGGTATATGTTATTATATATCCTTTTTGATGTAAATTTTATGTCCAAATTATGAGATACCCTTTTTATCTCTCATCATCTCATTTTATTAATTTTAATAGGACACCGTTAGGCTGTCGAATTTCTATAAGGGAACTTCTTAACCCAATTTCAATTCTTTGGGTTAAACCTCTACTTCTTGATTATGTCCTACAATTAATATGTGTGGATGACCTCAGATTTCTTTTCACTTAATATCCACTTATATTGGTTGTATTTATATTTTTCAAACATAATTATGAAATTTATTTATCCTTAATCTATGGATACCGTCTTTTTACGGGACATCGTCTCAATCTTCTTTCTTTGAGGCATACATGAATTTATATAAAACATTATTTTATTAGTTGTGTAATTAACACTTTTGACTTTTAATTTAATTCAAAATGAATCTTTTTACATGAATCATTTTACTAAACGATAGATGTGAATGTTTTTGTCTTACATATGCGGCGACAATGACTTCTCCACCGCAGTGACCATTATTTGAGTTTCAGCTTCCTTTTCAAGCCATAACTTTTTTTAAATGAAAAATAAATACCATGTTTTACTTTATTTTGGTATTGAAAATGGTTGTGATAATGTTTTGATTATATCAATTTTTTATTGATATCTTGTGATTTAAATGTGGAAATGTTATGTTTCCCTTATGCATGTTTTATGTGATATGATTATGTTATGGATCTTGGGAATTGTTTATGAATATGGGTGGTTCCATGATAAAATAATGGAGGGTGAGCACGAGATAACTCTTCAATGAATTGGCTGACATGAAGGAGTTAAACGCTAAGGTTTCTTCGAAATGATTTCAGGAATATACTGTGATGGGTATTCCAAACGAAACCATGAGGGGTACTCCCTACGTAAGATTGTTATGAACGCCTCAAGTTACTTTTATGTATTATTATTTCTATGAGTTAATTCATAAATCTTATGAGTTTATGATGTATGTTAATGTTCTTATGTTTTATCATTAAAGTATGATTTCATTGATTATTATGTATACGTGGACTAATGTTTTCATTCTGTATTTTATATCCCTTACTATGCTTTTTATGCTCATCCCAAGTTTTTGAAATGTTTTTCACATGAAATAATGTGGAATAGGGTTGAGGATGGGATCAAGGAAATTCCTTGCTTTCTAAAACATATAACTAGACATGACTCTTTTGTTCAAGAGTTTTAATTTTTTTTAAATGGAAACTGGGTAGACGTGTCTACTTTGTAATCTTTGAGATGTAATAGTTATGTACTAATTCCCTAAAACTCAAAACCTGAAAAGATCCTCAATGTGAAATATTTATTTAATTCATGATTATGTAATGTTTTAATGATGATGCCTTATAGATATTATTCTTGGGAACTGTTTACATTGATGGGAGGTTCTTTTATAAACTAAGGATTGGTGTTTAAATTATTAACTACTAATTGGTGGTTCTATTATAACTTAAGGATTGATGGTTCCATAATAAATAATGTATGGGTAGGACTGTGACATCCCTCAAATAAATTATATACACCAAATATATATATTCACCATATTAGTTATTCTATTTGAAAGAGATGTATGAATAATGATTTCCCACGTTACCTATATAATTTATACTAGAATTCAAGGGATTGTAAGTGAGTTATAAGGTAAAATATACTTTTGATTTCTTATTTGAATGATTTATTGCATCGTTCCAAAAAAATAAAAATAATGTAAACATTTCATTGTTTTTCATGTTTTTCTCTGTGATAATATGTTTCATTCCATTTAAAACCCCTTACTATGTATTTTTTCCCTCAAATAACATTTTAAACTATTTTTCAATCGGTTTAATGATGGGTAAGGGAATAAAGAATTCATATTTAATTAAGTGAATATTATCCTTGAAAAAAATTATTTATTTTCATATATATTTGTTGTATGAATTTTTTTATTAAAATATTCATGATTTTAATTATATTTGTTGGTTATGTATGATTTATTACCTAGATCTCTAAAAATATAAACCTAAATGATAATTGGGACTATAAGAATATCACTACTAGTTCAATGTCACTAAAATATATAATGTTTAAGGACCGTCCCATATAGTGGATGTTAAAGAATGGGTTAGAATTACCTATAGAAAAGATGAAATGATATAGTATTATAATATTAACATGTTGTATCATCTAAACTCTACGGTACAAAATGGTTTTCAATGGTTGAAAATGGGATGTTGTAGTGGGATGTTAATATGAGTATAATATCCTTCCAAATCAACATCTTAATGGTTCAAATTTGAATAAATGGTTTTTGTATTGATGGATTAGTTCACACAAGATTTAATTTGTGGTTGTATCAATGCTAGAGAGTATCTCAATCTACCGGGAAAGAACATGTCGTTAGTGGATCATTTTAATTTACAACACCATACCGACTTCAGTTGATAATCTGACTATGTGGTAGTCAATGGAATGATAAATCCCTTAGGGAACATATTTTATTTCATGGGGTGATTATAACATCAAATGGTAATGACTATTTTTTATCATTTTGAATGTGAAGTTAATTTTATGTGGTCTTAGGTTTATAATACCAAAGTGAAATATGATATTGATTACATGGAATGGAAAAAATTAAAATACCATTTACTTGAGAAATATTTTCCTATGGACATTTGACTCTAGAAGGAGAAAAATTCCAAGAATTAATGAACAAAGATGAAGATTATGTGGTCTAGTATGAAGAAAAATTTTCAACATTGGACATGAACATACCTGATTTGTCATGAAATTAATTTTTAAATAAATATATTCCACCAAGGGATAAAATAATGTTTACAACGATTTTTTTCCACACAGTAATTTTGATTTTTGGAGGGATTTTTTAGTTGTTCTAAGTATGTGGATAGGGAATTTTTCATCAATTTTTTTGATGTACATGATAGGGTTAGAAAAGGCATGGATGCTGGATATGTGGAAGCATATATTAGTGAAATATAATGGTAAGAAAACCATTTAACCATCTTATTCTAATCGTTGTAATAATAATCTAGTCGAGTGTATAATAAATTCATAGATGTTGTTACGATGTGGTTTGTTAGGAAATATATCACCTGAATATAGGGGAAATTAGTAGACGTATTATAAAAATATTATATTAATATGATTCAATTTTTATGAATTGGGATATTACTATATTGTGTGTCAAAATATTGTCATTCATGGGATAAATCATCAAGATTGAAAGTATAAAGGTGTGGTAAAAATTTTTTCTACTACTCTGGTCAATTTTGGGCTATCAAGTAAAGTATCGAATGTTATGTTACAAGTTTATTAGAATTATTCCAATACCCTATTTGACTCCAGATCATCACATTAGATATTTTCTATGAACTTCTCAGGTAAAATGGTAATATAACCACATAAATAACATATATATATTTTGGTGGTGACTTTCAGTTGAAATTTTAAAGAAAGAAATATTTACAAAAATATTTTTTTTATCTATGGGATGGTCATTCATGTAAATATTGTCGAACTGGCCACAGTAATGTTTGATATGATTATTGGTTTGGAATAGTTTTCAATTTTACACGATAAAATAAATTATAGAGATAAGAAAATCTTGTAATATAAATTTAAGATATTGATAACATACCTTGATGTTGAGGAACTAATAGGTGATGGATATGAATGTAATCTAACTTATATTGTAAAAAAGAAAGAATATATTCAAATTAATGATTTCCATTAGTTGATATAAAAATGGGTATATATCCTATTCATTTTCCACAGGTTATTTATGATTAGAAGGTTCTGTTTACTATTGAATTAGTGTCTAATGCTAAGAAAATTTCTAACCACCCATATCTAATGGC
Organism: Viscum album; assembly: GCA_963277665.1. Lineage (NCBI taxonomy): Eukaryota > Viridiplantae > Streptophyta > Magnoliopsida > Santalales > Viscaceae > Viscum > Viscum album. The sequence goes on from OY728120.1 coordinate 868,766,426, forward strand.
CCATACGAAACATTTAATATTGAAAAAGGAATTACAAGAGTTAGAAAAATTCTTTATTCCACCTTGCACTTCATTGTGGGGTTCTCTTATTTTGTTTTATACAAATAATTACGCTTCATTGTTAATTTTATTTGACTATAATACTTTGAATTATGTCAATTTTGAGAACATATATTATTTTCTCATATTGATTATTTTTGTTGATCCCGTCCACGGAGAAAATAATTTTTAAAGGATCAACCAATGTTGGGGATTCGTTATTTGAATGTAAATAAAGATGATATTTTGGATACGTAATTTTAGTTTAGATATGTGAATTATGTGTTTTTATTTATTCTCTTATGGTAGTCCAATTCATCTATTCTATACAATTAAAATATGAATAGTTATTTTTATGAGATCAAGTATATTTTGATGGTTGTATTTATAGTTGTTATTTTTGTATACTCAAAATATAAAGAGGAAAATTAATGAATCCTATGGAGTGTCAGGAAAATAACTAGAGAAAATAAACGAACAGGGGAATTTATCATGTCTGAATTTATTTCAACAAATTTCATTCCATGGCCATATATTTTTTTAAATATTTCATAACAATTTACCCTGAAAAAATAGGATTTTGAAGAATTGCAGAGACCAAAAAATTTCATCGAGATTCATTAATTTCGATGATTATCATTTTATAATCACCAGGTTTTTTTAAAAAAAATATTAATTTTCAATTAGGTTTACTAATATTGATGAGATAGTAGTTAAAATTAATCTAGATAAATGAATTTGATTATTTTTTTCTATAACTATAATCAATATTAGTGAATGATCTAGTTTTAGACCTACCTTCCAAAAATGGATACATTTTCCTATATAGTGATTATTCAATGAAGGGACATAGTTGTTTCATAATGCATAATAATCATGTAATGTATTATGATTCACAATAATTAAACCCTGAAGATTTATATTTCCATACACATGATCAATAATTTCCCACTTTCGTTTTCTCCATAGAAATTTAGAGGCCCTTTTTATATAGTTATGTGTGAAATATATATTGATCCTAAAACATTGTCATATATATTCATGTAGAATTATCTATACATGAGACATAATTTATAGAAGGAATTGATAAAGGATATTGATTTCATGATTGATTACCCTTATACAAAATAAAAAAACTGGTTGATACGTTGGGTCTAAAAAAATTATTTAATATTAACAGTGTCATGTTTCAAACTAAAACCTTTGGTTAATGATATGATTAATTTTGGCCTAGTAGTTATTGATGTAGGGATATTGCTTATTTTTATTTGGGTTTTAGTGTGTCCAAAATTGTAAAAAACACATATTCCATCTTAGAAGGTGGATCATTCAATATTGGAAAATGTAGAAACCAATATTAAATGTTAGTTTCATGATTTTAGAATTGATAAAGAAGGTTTATTATGATTTGGAATAAGATTATTTGTTCCTTGTGATTCCTAGTTCATGAAATAGTTGTTGTGTAAAGCTCATAGTTCTCTATTTTCTCTTCAAATTTCATGCCAAAAGACATACAAATAACATCAGTAATTTTATTAGTGGGATAGTATGGAAATATATTTTTCTATAATTAAAATTAAATTTTTTACTTATCATCAGGTTAATGAATTATGAAAATTATTAAAGGGAAGGATAAAAACATTTCTAATAATGTAGTGGAAATGGGAAAATATATCTAAAAATTTAATAGTGGCCTGAAAAAGTCTTTAGGAGGTCACAATGCAATTATGATTTTTATTGATCAATTAACTAAATATTTTTATTTTCATCTCACTAATGATATGATGTCTTTAGAACTATACTATTGATAGTATCTAAAGATTATAAGAATGTAACAGGGAATATATTCTCTCGATTATACTATCTTATGATCCCATGTAGACATGTAATTTATAGAAAGGACATGGGAAGTTGTTGAGTACTAAACTAAATTTTTAGTAAACCCTTTCAACCTCAAACCAATTATCAGTTTTAGTGGAAGATTAATACTATATAAGATATGATTTATCACAATGTAATGCATTAAATTGATATTTAGATTAATATCTTTATTTAGTATATATTTTTTTAATAATAATTTTTATATTATTACACATATTGATCCTTTTAAGGAATTATGTGAAAATGAATACTGAATACAATATTTTTAAGAGGATATTGGATAATGGTAGTTTATGAGACCATAGTAGGTAAAGAAATTGGACGAAAAGGTTCTATTGACTTAGATACATATGAGGATAGCTAAGAGTTGAGACGAATACTATGTAGATAACTAGAGGAAAGATATTTATTTCTTGGGAGGTGATCATGTTTGACTTTAAGTATATTTATGGAATAAAGATATGTGTTTTGTTAAATTGAGTAGGATAATTACATATTTCATTTGAAAATATTGAATCCTATAGAATGTTGGATTATTTGGATACTGAGTGGGCTTCCCTCTATGTTTTTCCTACGTACACTACATTTTTTAATGTTTTAATGTCAAGGAAATATGTACCAAATCCCTCTCATGTGTTGATCCCTAAATTATTATAGTTTGAAGAGAAACATTCTTTTGAGGAATAAATTTTTCATATTATCAAATATATATTAATGTTATTGTTGAATATTTGTATTCACCCAAATATAGTTTTATGGAAAACCATATGGTTGAAAAAGAAGCACAGAAATCGTAATATACTATGAGGGAATGATATCTCCACATATTTATTATGTTGATAAAGTTATGAGTAATTTGTTTCGAAAATGGATGGATAATTTGAAAACCTAAATTTTTTTGAATAAATTAGTTCCACATTGATTTATATAGTTGTAAGCATTTTAAATGTACTTTTTAATGTTTATATAAAATATGAAATAGTTTTAACTTAAATCTTTTATTATGATGTTCTATTTAAAGGCGTAATATTAAAATTTTTGAATGATAATTATTTAAAATGGAATTACAATTTAAAATAAAAATGTAATAATAAAAATATGGTGATATTTTTCGTATTTTTTGAAACTATTGATTTTTTAGTTAATAGTCAAATTAACTATGTTTGTAAAAAATTCATTTCATTTTAATAAATTTAGAAATATAAAAGTAAAATTATTTTTAGAATATGATTTAAACTAAAATAAATTTCATTTATTTATATTTAATCCACTTAATTACTCTTAAATCATCTTTATATTTTATTTTAGTATAATATATATTTTATTAATATGTGTTACTCTAAATAATGTTTTAAATAGCATAATGCATAATAATTTTAATTAATTAAAAAATCCTATAATTAGGAATAATTTGAATTAAATTTATTGATTATATATCAAAAATAATAATATAATTTCATACAATGAATATTATTGGAAATACAGTTTATATAAAATCATAATTTTCTTAAAAAATCCACTTCATGAAAAGTTATTTGTTCACCACATGTACTAGTTTAGTTTTAAATTAAATATTACCAATTATGTGAATTGATTTTGGTAAAAAGGATTGTATATTTTACAAAAAAATTATATTATATAATGTGGTTAAATTCATTTTTTTCATAATGAATTTGGAAACATTAAAAATAAATTCCAACAGTAATGTTTAAAAAGGGTTTACAAGGGGGATAAAATAAAAAGATAATGGTCCAAATATCCTAAAAACATGTCTCAAATAAATTTTATGGCCATATATTGACCTTAACATGTCTATGTATTGTGAATTTCCGATTTTTTATACTTTGGAGATTTTAAAAAGGTAGATAAAAAATTTTATTAAAAAAAAATTGTGCAACATACATCACTTGTAAAATGACAGACATCCTTCTTTATACATGTAAATATAAAATCATTTATTATTAAGAAATAATTATCCATAAATCTTATTTAACTACCTACCTAGGTCATAGATATATTTTTTATTCATAAAACCATATTAATAATGCTTTTGGAGTATACCTAAGGATATTTTCTAATGAATAGGTATCATGATTAACTATGTAATTTTATTTTATTTGTTCTTCCACCTCCTTCTAGTACTATTAAATTGTTACTGAATAATAACTTCAATATATCACTTATATTAATTTTTTAATAATTTATATCCATAAACTAAATATGTATCCTCTTCCTCAAATGGGAATAAAAATTTTCCACCTTATATACGGTGGACTACCAGCTCACGAACTAATGCCATTCATTATCCTTCATTGCATATCATGGATTATTAAAAAGTTTGATATATATTGTATATATATTATATTTGTAACATATATATTATTTTCGCGTTACTACATACTAATAAACATCTTAATTTATATTTTGTGCAGGGTATGATAATGTCGCTCATGTGTAAGGCAGACTTCAACCCCATGGAGCAATGTTATTCTTTTTCACTAACTCATTACATGGAATGTAATAAAGATTATTTTAATAAATATATTTTATATAAATTTCATAATTTTTATATTAAAGAAATATTTATAATTATTAAAAAATATTATATCATTTTCTGTCATACAAAAAAATTAAGGTTGTTCCTGCTTACATGTAGAGTAATGCCTTCTCAATGTGATGCAACTCTTTTTCATCAATAAATAAAATGGATTTCATAAATAAGCACATATAATGAATTAATACTTTATTTATTACATTACTATCCTTATGTATATGTATAATAATACATACCTAATATCCATAATGATCACTACAAAATATTAATATTACTCATGCGTACGTACCACCTAACAACTCCATGATCAAGCGTATTTAATTTTTCCTAACCTCAATTAATGATTTTATTAAAATTATAATTGGACTATAATTATTTTAAATAATCAATTATTTTTTTGACATATATAAATGATTTCCTCTTTGACCAACAATCAAACTACCAAGGTTATTTTGATACAAATGACAAATATCGTCGAAACAACATTTGTAAACCTAATTTTTTATATAATGTAGATTAAATGTTAATAAGTGAATTAAAAGGAATAATATACTTGATAATTTTTCTCCAAAATGTTAATTATTTGAATAAGTTATTTATTTAGTAATCTAAATAAAAACTGTGGAAAATCAAACTTGGTGTAAGGGAAATCCTCTCAATTTCTATTATTTGCGGCATATATTGATGTTATAAACCTATATATTTTATTAGGAGTATATATAATCCATTTTAAATTTTATATAAATAATTTTTTTTATTATTTGTATATTTTTTTTTAAAATTTTTATATTTTGTGGAGATTATTATTCAAATATTTATAATGTGACGTAATACATTTACTAAAAAAAACTCTATTAATGTTTTCTATAAAACACACTTCATATTACTTATCAATTTATTTAAATTTATTTTTTGAATTTAATTTTTTGGACATGAGAGTTTTTTAAATGAAATTTATTTCTATTTTATTATATTTTTTCAATAAAATAATATTAAAATAGAATGTTTGACATTGTTTTCAAAAAACTGAATGTTATATTTAAACATGTATAGAAATAATTACATTTCCCGCCTTCATAACCATTATTTAATGTTTATATTCCTTTAAATGAATTCAATTTTTCTTCAATAAAAAAACCTATATCCATTTTTTTTTATAATTTTGATGTTGAAAATGGTATCTAAAAAATGTATTTGTTTTGATATCTGATTTTTTCATGTGGGAATAAAAGTGTTTTAAGGGTTTTATGATGAAAATGAAATGATTCATGATTAATTATTATGAAATGGTTCTTCGTTATTGATTATAATGATTGGTGGTTAAGTTATAAACCATGTATTGGTGTTAATATTATTAACCATAGATCGGTTGTTCCATGATAATTCAAGTACATGAGGGTCTGTGATACCCTCTAATACATCAGGGACTCCGGTGAGAGATGTTACCCATATCAGTTATTACAATTATAAGAATAATATAAATGATAATTTATCATGTTTGATATATGATTTATAGGTGATTTATATATGTTTTAAATTATTTATTTCAGAAAAATGTTTGTGTCATTTCATGTGAATTGTTTTTCATTTTGTTAAAAAAAATTAGAGATAATGGTAAACAATTCATGGGATTTAATGAAATTGACCAGAATTTTTTTTTTCTTTTTAAAACGCATTAATGGTAATTTATATTCTATAATAAATTTTAAAATTATTTCACAATGTTTAAGGATAAGTAAGGAAAATATATATTTCATTATTAATTCCACTAGAATTTTCCATAAAATGAATTTAGGTTTTACATTAGAAGTTTTATATTGCCAGAAAATTGTATGTGGAATACTCGTGTCCACATTAAAAATAAATTTGTTTTTTATATAAAAAGTATGACCTACCTCTTAAAAACTATAATCCTAAAAGTGCATAGGGAATTTATGAAAGTGATTTTTATTTTAATGTCCATGAAATATGTAATTTTAATCACTATTTCAAATATATGAAGGTGTGGGTGGATTATATTTTTACTAAATAATTTTCAAAGGATATAAATAAGATACTTATTTTTATTACTGGTGTTCATCCACACACTCATCAAGGACATAATTGTTTTGATTTATATCCCCTATCTAATCCTAGAATTAGATATTTCTATCCATGATCGAGTGAATATGAAGCTATAATTATTTTAATTATTGATTAAAAACGAAATTGTAAATGTGAAGAAAATTATTTAGAGTTTTCTCCATTGACATGTTAATAACCTATTTATAGAGAGCATATATATACTTGCATTTTTTAAAAGGATAAAAATGTGACATCAGTATATATGATATTTTTTATCTACATTAATTGTTCTGTGATGTGGGTAATGGAATGGTTACGTAGAAGATTCAATAGGATTTTGTTTTAGAGATGTGATGATTATGTTTTTATTGATCAATTTATATTTGAAAAATTCTTTTGATCATGGATTTATGAATGTCATGATGTTATTGTTCAAATAATTTTATTCCCATACACTAATATAACACAAAATGGTTTTGAATTGTTATATAATATCCCATATCTCTAGTTTCCTTGCATTACTGTTTTATTTTACTCAATGGAAAAAAATTAAAACTGGGATACTATATAGTTCAATAGGTTTGGAGTAGTTGATGTTAGACTTTTATAGATTCGAATTAACATAAAATGGGAATGATAATGGGGTTTTTTAAATAAATAAATATTTTAGTTTTTTTGTATTAAATATAAAATATATTGATTCAATGTAATGTTATCATCTAATAAAATATGGTGGATTATTTTAATGATGCTATATGGTAGAACAAATAAGGTTTGTTATTGGTTGAAGAAGTGACTAATACACAGGTGAAAAAAAAATGTCTACACACATATGAATTTTCCCCATACAAAAATATATAAATTATAATTCACTACAATGTATCTGAATATCAAATAAATCATATCTCAAAGTAAGCTAATTTTGAATTGGGATTGGTTATGTAGGATACTCTATGTAGCTGAATGTTCTATAAAGAAGGAAACATTATTCATACATAATTTTGGGCACCTAATTGATTCAAATATTCATGTAGATCATATATTTTAAAAATCAAAATATGAGAGTTGATAAGGAATGGAATTGGATATGTCAAACAATAAATTTGGGATTATCAAATTGGTGCAGGACATAAGAAAATGAGTTACAGGTTCTAGACCATTGTGTTAAAGACAATTAGTGTAACCCCTACATATTAAGCATGTATAAAAAGATATTGATATTTTTTTAATGGGTATTTTGGATTAAAATATAAAAGGTATTTTTTATATGGATTTCAATGGATGGTTTCTTTATATTTATATATATAATTAGTGAATAGAAACTAAGGTGTAAAACTCATCAAGGAAGGTTTTAAAATATGATATATTGCATTTTGATGATCATGTATGTTTTATTTATTTTCATTTCAAATGTTTTAAATATATATTATAGAAGATATGCCTTTGGGATCATTGAATTACAAAAAATTATTGGTAAATAGAATAATTATTGATTCATGATCTATTTTATATTTTAGAGAGATAGAATATGAGTAATTTGACTTACGGATCTTGTTATTGAATAAAATGCATTATGTCTTAGAGTAATATTTAGTTATCAAATTAATATATAATATGTAATTGGATTTAAGAATAAAATTTTCTTCCTCACTGTTCTAAATGAAAATAATGAATTAGAAGAAGAACTAACATCATTGAGAAAATGTGTAAATAATTAAAGAAGCAACATGATGACAAGTTGAGGCCTATTGGTGAATGACATTTTCATTTAAGAAAAAAAATAATATAATATCATCTATATTTGAATAGCATTAAATACCCAATTACTATTGTGTGATTAAATTTATGAATATTAATTTATTATGTTAGACCAAAATAATATTCATCTATTGGAAAACATGATCTCAATTTTTTTAATATCACTACTTGGTCAATAATATTTTGGTGAATAGTTAACATTTTAGATTATATTGTTCTTATTGCTGTTCATGTTACATTTGTTTAACATGAGTGACTTCTCTATAACTATAGGTGAAGTTTTTTAAAAATAGGATAACTTAAAAATACCTGACCATTGATCCTCCCCCCTCATTGGTCACACGGAACATGACTAAAAAACATATATTTTTATGTTATTAGCCCGTTATACATCCTAGTTTGTCATTTTAAACAACACTTCAAATGAAATTTTATTATGATGTATATATTTTGTCTTGAAATTTAATTTTTTACACTAGTATATAGCTATTTGAGCTTGTGGTGTTTGTTTGGGTTTGTAAAATGAGGGAAAATCACTGGAACTACAATGATGGAGGGATCATTATCTATCATTTCTGATTTTTTTCTTTCAGTACTCATTTATAGATATTAAATTTACTAGGTGTTTCATTTAACTTATGGTGATTATATATTTGTAAAGGATTATTCAATTTTTCTATAATGATGTAAGTTATTTCATGAATTTATTTATGAATTTCAATTTATTTTAATTTTTCATTATATATATACCCTTGTATTAGTTTTATACTGATTTTCCATTATTGGAATCATGTGAAAATGAAAACCACTTTTTGTGTGATCCATCTTTGGGTTAACCACTAATCCCTAGATTATCAGTGGTTGGATTGGTGAGAATAACATATATTTTTTTCTACCTAAACTATATCAAGATCTGAGGGGCTATGTAACTAGACAAATATCATCAAAAATAAATTCAGAAACCTCTTTAAAAAGTTATATTTTAGGGTCATATGATTTTTAACAGAAAAAAAATCTCAAAAAAATATAATGTAATAAAATTATTATTTTAAAACCCCTCATTTAAAAATTAGTAAAATATTTTTTCTCATAGTTCTTTCCAATTTAACCCATTTGAGATCATTATTATAATTTTCATCAAAATACATGATATTATAAAATAAACATAAACATAATTAAACATACTAGAATTATATTTCATTAGAAACTATTATACTAATATAGTAATCAAACTATCAACCATGTCCTCAAAATATTAGGCGATTGTTTTTTTACCAAAGAAATTCATCCTTCTTATTGATCGGGTATGATAAACTATTCACATACTATAAATTATATGGTATAAAAACACTTTAATATTGTTCAATTAATATTTATCTACAAACCTGTATAATATTCTTGACATTCTCCCAAAAAATAATCATCATGAGAGTAAATGTATAAAAAAATATGTATCACTCAATTATTGTAAGACCATAGAATGTTACATCATGTATATGTAGTAAAAACTATGATAACTATTTAATAAACATATTCTATTATTGTTCCTTTATAAAATCTCAAATATTCTTAACATGCACCATGAGTACCTAAATAAATCATATAATTTAAAACACATTGAATTCAATCAAGATAAGGTTATATATTTTGATGCATCAATGAAAAAATTAAAATAACATTAATCCAACCAAATTTCAACACAAAATACATAATGATCAATTATATTTGATAATGGATACTATTTCTTAATTTTAACAATGTTCAACTACCAATAACAAATACAAAACTATGATTTTCCCCTTCACCTTATTATAGGACAAAACTAGTCCCACAAAGGGATACATTATTTTCGATTAATCCTCTATAAAAATAAATATCAACCACTAGATCATTATAATATATAAAAATGATATGTTTTATATTGTATAGAAAATACAAGCAGTTGTAACATCTATATGAAGAAAAATGATGAAAATACATCATATCATTAATGTATCTTCATAATCACCCGTGAAAAAACATTTTAAAACACCGAACCCACATAATGGATTTCGACCACATGTGAATATTGAATATAGAATTATAAATTCATGAAATAAATTAATATCATATATGGATAATTATAATGAATATTAATATGATTATCAAGATCATCCATAATAAATATCTTTTCTTTTCTAACACTATGGCTGGTTTTTCCGTTTGATAAAAAATATACATCATCATATTAAAATAAATGAAAAACTATACTGATGATAGAATCTTAATATTTCATCTATAAATTCAATAAATTGCATAAATTTTTAACCTTCCCCCCATGTATTTTCAATCCAAGAAAAAAATTGGGAATCCATGTGAATTACTCAACTAGAACACACAACAATAATGGAGATATATCCTGTTAATGGAAAGACTAAATGATTGATCAAAGTTGAAATGAAAAAAATAATTGGTCACTCATGACTGAAATATTATTGTAGGAAGAGATAAATAAAAATAAATTAAACAAATAATTAAAAATTGATCATCCTTATTGTCAACCTCATGTACCAATAATCTCCCAAAACTAAATATTCTTAAATAATAGTCCTACTATATACTACATCTGTACCTTATATAAATAAATGTTTATTAAAACGTGGAACATATTTTTGTTCACCTTCCTTAAAAACTCTATATATTATTATTACAAAATTTAATTGACCCCACTATAGTTGTGATTCTTTCTGTATGGAATGAAGATGAAAAAAGACTATGCAAAATCTCTACCATTATGTTATGCTCTAAAATCTTGTAAAATTGATGGATTGAGGTTCATATTTCATAATTACTATCGATAATACAAAATAAATCATTATTCCAATAATAAAATTATGTTAACATTATTTTGTTTCTCCCATTAAATGATACCATTAATGAAACGGGGTCCCACATTCATCAAAATCTCTATATTGATTGATTTAATGAATATTTTGATCTAAAAATATAGTGTTTTTATAAACCAAATTTATAGATATATTTTTTAAAAAATTAAATCTATAAAATAGTATACTATGTAAAAAAATCACTTTATCACTTCAAATTAATTAGTTTTATTCAAGGTTACCTTTTGATGATTCATCCATGTTCATATAAAAACCATTAAATAAAGATACCTATAGTCATAAAAAATGTATTTTAGTAACATTAAATCATAATACAAATATTCAAAATGAAATATCACATGTTGAAATCAAGCAACAATTTCACTAATAACACAAGGTTGTACCCAAAATTAAGATTCATATATCGAAACACCCTATTGAAATTATTTTTTAGCTTAATCTACTACAACATGAATTAATAATAATTCCGAGTTAATAAAAAACATTAAATCATATTAACCTCACTAGGAAAGGAATGTGTGATAGATGATGACTATCATGAACTACCTAACCCCACCAGAGAAGCAAGGTTGACGAAAAAACATTTTCAATACCATATCTATATTTTTCAACAACACATGATAAAAATGATTAATAATCATTTAAACCAAAACATACTATTCATATCACAATATGGCATTCTTCATAATTATACCATAACATACAATATAGTGTGGTGAACAAAATAATTATATTATACTTCTTTATTCCAAACTATGATCATATATATAATATTTTGATAGATAAATCCCTAATTTTTCCATTTATGTTAATTTCCATAGCCAAAAAATATAAAATAATGTAGAAATAGTTAACATCCAATTTTAAATTTACCCTCATTAACCGTGACCAAGATCACTTGAAAACCACAATCACCCCTAAATATATTCTTAGACAACAACCTACTACTTCAAAAATATTTATTCTCCATATAATATAAAAATTTCTCAAAATCTCATAATAATCTGTAGTTAGTAAAAAACATGCTACTATAAGAAATTCAATGTGCTACAATATTCCATGATGTGGAAGAACCTCATTGGGTTTTGTTCATTAATTTTATATGAAGAAAATATATAATTATCTAAATTCATATAGTCACACTCGTAAAACTTATAATTAAATAATGAAACAATATACTCAATATTGCATCATTAAAACATTGAAGAAAACAAATAGTATTCCATCATCCGTTATAAAAGCTATGTTTCATAAAGTACTAGTAAAATTCCTTTATTTTTCATGTTTATAAATTATCATACCTTCAGATTTTTTTAGATTTATCTTTTAGTCCTATACGAATCACTACAATAAGATTCATTATCCAATTACATGTATCTAAATAATATACACACTTAAAAATGTATGGTTTCCATGAATGATAACCATATTTATCATTTCCATGTATATACAAGTCATCTCAGGTAGTGTTACAATTTCCACGGATGAATCATTGTAACATACCAGTTAATGAATGAATAAGTAATTTTAATATTTATTATTATTCCTGAATTATGTAGTTATATTCACTATAAATATATTACTTAATTATTTAAATCATAATGGAAATTGAATTATTGAAATAGGTTCACATAATAATTTATTTAAATGTTTAATTTAAAAAATAATGTATTTTAAAATTTTAAAATGTATATTATTTTTAAATTCATCAGGTCAAAATTATATCAGGATTAATTTTGTGATTTTTTTTGAAATGTTGATTTTTGAATATATAGTGGACAATTCAATTTTTTAAATTTTTAATTTATATTAAAGTACATATATGGTAAACATATGTTTTTAATGACTTTAACATTTTATTTAGTAAATTTTGATGTTAATCAATACAGTTATGGGGTTTTAAATGGATTTTATACTTGAATTTATTATAAAAACAATTTATATTTTAAAAAGTTATTTAAAAAACAAATTTTATATAATTTATCCTAGATTAATTTGTTATAAATTATTCCAAAAATTTTATTTGAATTTTTTAAAATGGATTCAATATTTAAATTCTATTTTCCAAATTTAGTAAATTGGGTCCATTTAGTTTTGAACATTATTAACAATATGTTTTTTAATTTTCTTACCATGAAAAAGGGTAAATCAGAACATTTATGGTAAATATAAAATGATATTAACCATAAAAGTACATAGGAATATAAATAAATCTTTTCGGTTGAGTATATATCAACATTAATCATCTAAAATTTTAATTTATGTCCTTTTGTGGCCACTTTGATGAGATTATATACATTATATTATTTAAAAAATCTAACAAGGTACCCTCTTTTTTTAGTAATTGTAAGATTTGAAATATGGCGTTGTCATGAAGATATGTTCAAATAAAAAATTTATTTTGAAATCTAATTGATTTATCTTCCTCACAGTAATATATTTTTAAGTTTTTAGTGATTTAAGGATTACATTAAATGATTTCACAATGCTGACGCTGTAATTAAGAAATTAATCTAAATGTAAATAAAATGGATATTAAAAATAATAAATGTAATATAATTTAAGATAATTAATGTGATCCAATAATATTTGGCATTCCATTGAAATTTTATATAGTTTTTAAAATAATTTTTTCTAATTTTTTGTTGAACCTTTATATTATTAATGTCAATACAATGAATATTTCTAAAAACTAACATAATGAATATTCTGAAAAAATAATATTTCATTAAATGATATAAAATTTTAAAAAATATGAAATTAGGCCAAGTGGTTAGTCTAACATTTAAAATATCAACCATACATCATTTAGGTGTATTAATTCATTTAATATTAACTATATTAACCCTCAAACTGTAAAAAATCATTATGTGATGATAATAGTTGAGGGGGTTAAATGGGGGTTAAAGACAAACGATTATGGATTGAATATAGTTAAAAAAAAATTATAATTTTGATTGTATAAGAGAATTAATATCCATCACTATCCTATAATTTATATGAAAAAGATTTGACTGGTTTTTAAATAATTATTAATTAATATTAATTTAATATTTCGATATGGGCCAATAGTACCCCTCCACTCTCTTATAAAAGGTAACCTACTATCCTCATTTGATCAAATATAAAAACAATTTTGGTTTAAAAAATACTTATCAAATACTTTACTATAATCCCTTCCATCATTCTTATAGTGGTTCATTATATTCATACATATATACTATATCTAAATAGATGAAAATTCATTACATAACAGAATGAAACCATTCTCTAACCATATGTGTTTAGTGTATTTGGAAACATGGAATCATTAAAAATTATAAAAAAATATACATTGTATCACACTTATTAATTTATAGAAGAACCCTTATTTACAAATCATATATAATATATTTCTTCATATCATAGGAAAAATAGGCATTAAGAAATGGTGAACTCAAATTCTTTACAAGGGTAATCACTGGAGATATCAACAAAAACATAATCATAATTGAATAAGAACATGATCATAACATTTCAAAATAATACCCCACATATCAAAGATATTAATATTGAGTTGTGGAATAATTCATAAAAGAACATAAGACATGGATCATAAAATAACATGATCCATGAGAGAATAACATTTTCATAATACATGGATTGTTTCATACACATAAACATATAAAATCATTCCCTTATTATTAAAGGATCATTACAAAAACATATAATCATACTCTAAGGGTGGATACACATATTAAGTGATACACACTAAACTCCATAGTGGACTCCCATTCCTCAAAATAGAATGGGTTCACTCCACAAACCATAAGTCCATGATTTCTCCTAATGCCATCATAACAAAAAAATTCCCTTACAAAACTAAGTTCACACTATATTTATGTTCTATATTACTGAATCATGTTCGTTACTCCATAAAATCCTATTATATTGAACTGATGTCACGTCCTATTTTACAACTTTAACACTAAATAATGTTCACATTTGTTTCATTACTTTCTATCTCCTGATATTTAAATCATTACACAAAACATTGGAGGGAGATATAGGTCCCAAAACTCACCTCTTATAATGTATCAACCATCCATGGTTGTAATGTAACCCCCATAACATATTTAAATCAATCAATATTTATTATGTATGTATATAAATCATATCATAAACCATGAATTAAAAATGGTTTTCCTAAATGTTGTATCATTGTATTACTCGTGCAACAGAGACATGTGTCATAAATATTAGTCGATCCCAAATATAAACCACCAATAAATATAATGATGACGATATCTTGGAATTAAAACCTCACAAAATAATATGTCACATTAAATAATGTTATCTAATATGTAAAATACCTTTTAAATATACCTTGAAATTATTATTGAGAAAAAAACATTTCAATTATTAATTTATTTATTTTTAAAGAGATGATAAATCATAAAAGAAAACAATTTTATTTTAAAATAACTATGCCTGTTGGTACTGAATACATTGAAACATTAAGGAATCATGATAGTGGAAAAATCATCAGAATACTTGTAAGTTAAAAAAAAACCTTTCGAATTTTTTCAGAAGAGTCACAAATAACTTCATATAGAAAATGAAAAAAAAATCATTTTGGACCTTTTGTAAAAATTAAAAAATAAGTAAAAACTAATCTAATATTAATTAGGTAATATTATAAATATTTTTCAGAAAAAATTTAATAATACACACACATGGATGAAAAACATATATTTAGTGGAAACATATAAATATATATTTCAAAATAATGTCCATTATGAATATAAATTTATTTCAATGAGAATTAATAAAATTAGAAGATTATGTGTATTAAAAATAAATCCACAATAAACAATAGTATATTAAAAAAATAACATAATATAAATTCATTTCAAACATAATATTAACTTGATATAACCAATGAATAATATGTTTAACCCAATGAATGAAAATTGCGTGAAGTAACCCCTTAAAACTTTGTAATCTGTCGAATATTGTCACCCATAAATGTAATAATAATTAAACTAAACATTTAAAAACATTGAGATAATTTTTTAAATGATATTATATTAAAATGGTGGTATATACACCACACTCATTAAATAATTTTTGAAGAAGTCACATAACTCAAAGAATTAAAAGTGTGATGAGAAACCATTATCTCATACTTCCCTTTAATTTTGTGATATTTAACCTCCAACATAAAAGTTTAAATAATTTAATTAATTAATTAAAAAATCATTAAAATATTAATTATTCTATATGTTATCTTTTTATAACATAAATCCATACTTTCATTAAAAATATATCATTTATTTTTATTTTTTTTGGTGAGTTCATTTCATAGTTTCAGGGTTCATTCACTTGTGTAAAATTATTAATTTTATAGTGAAATGGAAATAAATCTTGAAAAGTGAAAAAATGGCCATGATGAAATTTAAAAATATTAAATCATTCCAAATATCATTTTTATTTCATTTATTAGGATGATTATTTTGATAAAACATTATTGATAAATGTATATTTTACATTTTGGTTTTATTATGAGAATCATCAAAACGTTTTAGTTTATTTAATATTAGGTATATATATTAGTTTTATAAGATGAAATAGATCATTATATACCTATTAAAATATTATTAAACTATAATAATAATTTTATGACTATCGATGAAGGCAGTAATGGGAAAAAATAATATCATTATTCACGAAGATAGTTACCCTCCATAATTTGGAAAATGGTTTCATTTCATTGAATAATAGGATATAGGAAAATGGATGAAAATATGATATTACATTATAAAAATAAATTTGGAGTATATAAATGATAATGGGTTTTTTATGATTTTATGGATTACGGATTTGGTGAGGAGGTAGAAGTAGAAATAAAATTAAGAGAGGTTGTTTTGAAATAATAACACTTGAATATCACCTCCTTAAACGACCAATTTTTGGACACGGAATAGAAAATTGGGTGATACCTGAATAAAATTAAAGTAGGTAGAGTTTTCAGAATAGGTTTTGGTAGATATTTAATGATTTTAATATCTTTTTAGGATAAAGGGGTGGTGAACCGTGGTATTTATACATTATGAGGGGTGGTTTGTAGTGATTAAATAATGATTAATTTATATTTCAATACTTGAAAATTAAGGTGACAATAAATATAAATAATTTTTTTAATAAATAATATTTTAAATGATGTTTCTGGTTTATAAAAACAAAAACCAACCATTTAATTTTGAGGTGTTCAGTTTTTTTTATATTTTAACATAAACCCACACAATTAATTTACTTGTACTGTGGTAAATCTATTTTTTACCATGATATTTTTTTATAGCTATAAATTAAAGTTAACATTTAACCTAATTTAGACATAATATTTCCAAATATTTTAACCATTTATTAAAATTGAAAACACTTAATTTAAAAAATTACATTTAAAATTAAACCGTCAAAATACAATAGAAACCTTTTTTAGAAGAACGTGTTTTCAATCCGAAAAATGTACGTATACAAAAATATGGTACAACTATTGTATAAATAAAATTATTTATTTTTAGTCTTACATAAAATAAAATAATTTAATTTAAGGTCATTTTTAAATAATAAAATTTATTTTAAGAAAATAAAAATTTGATATTTATAAAAAGAAATTTCCTTTACTATTTATGTAAAAATTAATCTTTTAAGAAAA
Organism: Viscum album; assembly: GCA_963277665.1. Classification (NCBI taxonomy): domain Eukaryota; kingdom Viridiplantae; phylum Streptophyta; class Magnoliopsida; order Santalales; family Viscaceae; genus Viscum; species Viscum album. The sequence goes on from OY728120.1 coordinate 868,784,304, forward strand.
TTATCAAAAATCAGTTGTATAATAATTTTAAAATAATTAATCAAAAAATTATGTCAATTTTTCAGATTGTTTTTTTAAATGTTTCAATAATTAATTATTTTTATTTTATCATGAATGCAAATAAAAGTATCTTTTTCATGAAAACATTTATTTAAATAATAAAATGGAATTACTAAATATTTTTTGTTTATATACTAAGAATAAATAAAATTGTATTGAACATTAAATTAATATATTATTCATAATATAATTAACATATTCACACCCTCAAATTTAATAGCTAGATTATGTCACACCCATCTTTTTTATATTATCTATTTTATTAATTTTCTGGTCATCTGGTAGTTTGGGTCAAGGCCCGAATTAATTTTTTTTCAGAGTTGTTTTTAAAAACGGATGTTTTCCCATGGTTGCATCTAGCGCGCCGCAGTCGAAGCCGCGCAGCCATGCTGGGGTCGCCGTGTGACCTCGCCCAGCTCGCCGCACGACCTGCCCGATGTTCAAAGAAGATGAGAATTTTTGCGACGAATAATAATATGAGAATACAATGGAAATGGAGACCGCATGCGACCTTGGGCGAGGCACGAGTTTGAAACCGTGTAGCCTGGCCTTTTACACTGGGTGACCTGACGCTTTCAGTTAATTAAATGAAATGATTTAACAATGAAGAGATAAAATTTAATGAGTCATAATATGAAAAGAGAACAAAATAATAAGAGTTAGATAAAAACATAATTAATTGTTTTGCTGATAGTAGTAATATTATTATTCAGGATATTAATAATTATTATTGTGTATTGTTATTATTTATCTTAATTATGATAATTATGTTACATTATATATTATTATTACTTGCGTTAGGATATTAATATAATTACTAATATTATTAATCTCATTGTCATTATTGAGAGCATAATTCTACTTTTTAAAAGCATGTCATTTTCATTATTACTATCACCATAACTTATTATCATTATAATTCTTAATTATTCTCATTAAAATTGTTAACTTTCTAATTGATGTTATCTTATTAAGGATGTATCTTTTATTACGCTATTGTTGTTATTATTATTCTTATTTTTATCATTATTTTCTTTAAAGTTTTAGTTTAAGAATAATGTTATTACTAATGTTAATATCAGTATTAGTTTTATTTTGTTTTGTTTTTTTATCTTTTATTCCCCACTTTTTGTTTAGGTTGTCAACTTTTTTCCCTTGTTTTCGGTACCCTCCTACACAGGCCGTTGCACCCCCCTTATTCCCCCATTCCCGTCGTGCTGAACTCCCCTCTCCCTCTTACCTTTCCTCCTCGTCATGACATAGCCCTTCCCCACTTTTCTTGCTGCATTGTCACGCCCCGAAACCCCTCGGTATGCTGGTAGTTTTCCCCTCTCTACCAGTTGCCGGCCCCCCTGCCTTGCCCAATGAACCCAAGCAGTCGGCCTCCCCTGCCTTCCCAGACGAACCCAAGCCGCAGGCCCCCCTGCATTGTCCGCACGACCCCCCCCCCCCCCCTCCAGATCGCACCACTCCTCCCTCTTCATCCCGTGTGCCACATCCATATCCTCCTGTCCGGCATCATTTCCCTATCTGCCCAGTCAAAGCGCAACCCCACCCGTCTACTCCGCTCGCCCACACCTCTGCTTGAGCCGCTGGTACCCTACTCGGCCAGCCGCCGTACCACCCCTTCCGGGCAGCACCTCTAGTGAACGACCATCTCCTCTGAAATCCATCAACCACCGCACCCTACTAGCTGCGGCATGGCTCGACTCCTCCCCTCTTTCTGGATCGAGCGGCTTCTGACCCCCACCAGCGCATCTCCCCTTCCACGCATGCTGCACCCCCTTCGGCTAATCGCATCCCCTCTTTTATGTGAGTTTTTTCGTTGTTATCTTTTTTTTTTCAGCGAATATATGTCCATTTTAGGGAAGATTCTTAATTTTATTGGTTTAATTGATTGGTTTAGGGTCAATTTTTTTTGTATGAGTTGGGGTTGGTCTGCGACGATCCTTGCACACTTTTTTGTGATGTCTTCCACACCAAGGTAGGTGGTTCCACTTATTTATTATCTAATTAAATTAATTTTCAAGTTTAATATATTCATTATACTATTTAATTAATTTCTATTTTGGGAAGTTGATCTTCATTGAGGTTTGATTTCATCTTAATTATTTGGTAGCATTTTTATATTTCATGTGTGTGTTTTCTGCTGAAAACTAATATCGTGTTCTTAGTGATTTTTTTTAAATTATGCGATTAGCTTATTATGTTGTGAAATTAGTGTGAACTATATTTTGACATAGTTTCGTGTGCATCTTATCATAAAAGAAGGATTGTGGGGGTTAATGAGTGAAGCCATATTACTTCTTTAAAATTGTATCATGAGATTTTTTTTGGCATATTAGGTTCTGTAGTTTGTGTAAAAAGTTTCTTACATGTGGTGTAAGGTTTTCCATAAAATTATTTGGGTGGTGCAGGTCACTCTTTATATTGTATTTGAGTGTGTTAAATGTGGGAGTGTGTTTTGGATTCATAAATAGTTACTTATATGTGTGTAAAATCATGTGACACTCTTTTTCTATTATTTCATAAACATTCATGTGGTTTATTAAATTATGTCAGTAGTGTGAAGCATGTTTTGAAAACGTTTTTAGCGAGTGTATTATTTCAAATAGCTTCTGTGTGTGCAAATTTTGGTTTTTGGTTTGCGTGATGTCGTGCTTGGTTTGAGTGTATGATTAGGACATGTGGCATGCACTTTGAATTACTTGAGAACAAACGGGAAGCCTGGGTACTAGGTGGGCGGACTAGACTAGCATTCTAGTGATACGAGAGTGGCCTCGTCCCAGTTTCACTTAGCGGTATCGATGCTTACAACACTAACTAAACATTGGATGATGTCTGGAGACCACTACGGTAGGAGGTTTTTCTCTACTGGTGGCTCGTGCACGGGAAGGTATGATATGGTTCACCGAGACGTGAAGTTCTGGGGTCCCACTTCTTGTTAGTATCTTTAGGGCCTCTCCCATGTATTGTGCTCTTCTTTTTATTTCTGCTCACCTTCGGTACACGGTGTGACGTTGGGGTTACCAAGAAAAGTGTGTCTAAGTGTGTACTTGTGTACGTGTGTGCGGGAATCTGTGTGTGCATGAGTTTGAGCGTGCGTGCATGGGTGTATGTTAATTTAAGTTGTTTTCCTTTTAGAGAAGTTTCCCATTAAAAACCATTTTCATTAAAATTCATTAGGCACTTATACATTTTTATTCTATTAAATTGAAAATGTATTTGTCTTTTAATAATTATGCATGGAACCTTTTCTCGGTGGCATCCTACTGGGATTTTAGCTCAAACCCTACATACATACTTAGGTGTTTGTAGACGTTGTTTCTTCTTCTTTCCAGTTTGTAACATTGTGCTCAGTGATGGTGGTTCAGGTGGAAGTTGGTCTTTTCAGGCAGAGTGGTGCGGATGTGGCCTCTCTTTTGCTGGGGGGTTTGATTATGGGTTTTAGTTTCCTCTTTCGTCTTTTATTTTTAGTTATTGGTTCGAATTGTAGACATTAGACCTGTTCATAGTTTAATGGCATGTTTGTTTTCCTATTTCTAATTTTAGTTTATTTATCTGGTTAGTTGTTTTCTTATTTTTTTTTTCGGGTAAAATCATTCCCATGTGTTAGTTTTTATTCTTGGGCACTTGTGTCAGCCTGTGGGAATCGGGAACGCCCTTCGGGTCGTGCCGCAGATCGGGTCGGTCGCCGGGTCGGATAACGACCCGGCCTGGTTCGTGAAAAAATGGTTTTAGAGAGGGTGGTTTGCTCTCATGGGTCGTGTTCTTTAAAGATAGAGTCACGGTACACTCGAGTTAAGGTTGTCGGGACTCGACGTCCTACCTACGATTAAGGTTCCTGGCTAGCACACCACGTAGCGGGACTAGAGTTCCAAAGTATGTTTAGGTTTGTCTGTGTTTTTGGTCCTTGTGGTTAATCTTGTATAAGGGAAATGAAAAATGTGTAAAGCCAGTGGTCTTAGTACGCTCGCAGGGTCTGGAAAGCCATGTGGAGCCGTGAATGCAGTCCTAGAATACCCTCAGTGGGGGTGGCATGACTGGCGTATGGCCGCCAACCATATATTCCAGTCACCCGTTGACACAAGTTTTCTCTTGCATCGTTTCTCATCTCTTTCTTTTGGATTCATGGAAATTTGGTATTTATGTAAAAATGATTCGGTCTTGGAAAATGTTTTCATGTGAAGAAATTTAAAAATGAAATGGTGTGTGAGGTTTGAAAGGTGTGGGTTGAATGTTTTTGGTTTAAAAAATGGAAAGGTTTGGTTTTGATCCTTGCCGCTCTCATGGGAAACCACATGCATGAGTGTATGAGAAAAGGGAAATGGTTTATGGCACGAGTGGATGAGTGCTCGGATGGAAATGAGGTGGGTGCTGGAGCGGCATGAGAACATGCATGTGTGAGGTTCATGGGACACCATTGCTGTTTGTGCACCCCATAGGGTTTTCTTATTTTCAAAATGTTTTGTTAAAGAATTATTATTTTTTTGTTTTAGTAAACGGTGTTTGTGTGGCGTGTCCTTGTGTTTTGGAAATGTCGGATGTGAGGCGTTTCAAGAAGAGAATCCTTTTTGACTAATTTGTGATTTTATTTTGAATTCTTATTTGTATGTTGGTATGCCAGCGTGTAGTTAGTTAATTCTTTTGAAAAGTATCGGTGATCCCTTACAGTGGTCCCCCGTGCACTTTTGGTTTTTGCTTGTCTTATGCCTTGACCATCGGACCTGTTTGACTGGGTCTACGGTTCTCCTTCATGGATAGTTTACACCCCAATAAATATTCAATGTGGGAATGATGTGTGGCCACATATATTTCGCAGTTGGCCTAACCTCCTGTTGATTAAAGTAAGGGATCTCCCTTTTGGGTGATAGTGCTATGTCTTTTCCTTTCTCCTTTCGGTTAAGTAAATAATCTCACAGTGGGGTGACATATGTGAGGGGAACTGAAGGGAGTTTCCGCCTCTTTGATTTTCTCGACCTATCGGGTATGATGTTTGACGTCGTCATGTTTGAAGGTTTCCCCTGGAAACGGAGAATGGAAATCCAGTGGGGAAGGGTGAAGGCGGTTCAAAATTTTCAGTGTTGACCGGTGTCCTGAAGGGCTTTGTAGTATTTTCATCGGCTAAAAGGGTCATATTAGGTGACGTCTTGTAGTGTGAGATCACTTTGATAGTCAAGAGTGAAGTTTGACCCCATTAATTTGAACGTTTTGTTTAGAATAGGTGAAGGAGATTCTAATGAGGAAAGGTGGAAGCATCCTGGAGTGGTCGATGTTGGCCACTATTCTAAATGAACATTGTTCCTTATTCAATTTATTTTAATAAAGGGTCTATGTTAGGCCACTAGTGTGGAAGACCTAGTAACATGGGGTGCTACGGTCGATTGCAGGAATCACGTGTTGTTTGAGACTCAGTTGAAGTCCCTCTCTGTATAACGTTCCTCTCTACAGAAATGGTCATGTCCAGGTGACGATTTGTCGTGTCGTGTACTCATTCAGTGTGACAAAGGGTGATTCACATGAACCATTTCAGATCTTGTGTTGGTGAATGTTTTCTGTATTTTCAGTAGGATGTCGTAATTTTTTGTGTCTAATGGTGTTGTCTCGGTTACGGCAGGGTTGCATGTGACACCAAAAGGAGAAGCTCCGTTCGGGAGTATTCCATGCCTGAATGCGAGGCAGAAGATTCTTTGAACATCATGGCTCCAGCCATAGGCCTTGGAGTGAAGCTGGCTCGTGGTCAGGAACCCCAAGAGTGTAGGGGATCCCAACATTATTTCTGGAATCGCTGTTGAATGTAGAGGCAGTTTAAATTGTTTCTATGGTTTTTCTGCACTGAACGAACCGTCTGGTTGCATAAGGTTTTCATGACCATGTGGAGGCATGTTCTACTCGATGCCTTATAGTCTTGGATATTGCATCCCACTGGATGCAGAAGCTTTAGTGGTCCTTATGGGAGTATATTGGGTAACTCAGTCTCAAATTTTAATGGTGTTCATCCAAGAAATTTTGCGAAGTTGGTTTGTTGCCGGCTTTGGTTTGATGCCTGGTGGTCGGGTCCCTCCCTCCCTGCCCCTTGTGGTGGGGTGTTTGGTCCCCATCGATAATTTTTCAATTTTTTTAACCCTCTGTCTGTCCTAATGGTGGGGAGTCCCACAATGGGTCTCGCACTAATGTCTCTAGAATAAATCGGTGTTGGTGTTTCCTTAATGGTGGGTAGTCCACACAGACCTCCCCAAGTTGGTTTTCTAGTCTCGTCCTGGGTGTTAGTAGATTCTTAATGGTGGGGATCCCCTCGGGCTTCCTCATGTTGATTTTTGGTTATATTTCTAAAGATGAGTCGGCGATAGGCGATAAGGGTGCTTCTTGGTTGTGGTTGGTCTCGTTGTTTGTTCCAGAAAAACGACGGTTTTGACCTTGTTTGTTCATTCTATCCAAATGTTGTGGTTTTCATTTAATAGTGCGTGAGGTGTTTCGGTTTGTGAAGTTGGATATCATGAGAATGAGATTCCTTATCCATGATCAATCAACTGAAGGTGTTCTAGCTTTTGGGCCAAGAGACACATATCAGAATGTCCTTTACGCGTTTCATGAAGTTGTCTTTGAGTCACCTTCTCTATGAAAGATGATTTTGCCTCTTTTCTCTTGTTGATTTTGGGGATCCTCTTTGAACTTTAGTGGGGTAACCCGTTTTTCTTTGAGTCTCAGCCCTAGTTTTGGTTTTATATGGATGAAAAGCTTTATGTTGGGGAGAATTGTCACACCCATCTTTTTTATATTATCTATTTTATTTATTTTCTACGCATCTGGTAGTTCGGGTCAAGGCTCGAATTAATTTTTTTCTGAGCTCTTTTTAAAAACAGATGTTTTCCCTTGGTTGCGTCTAGCGCACCACGGTCGAAGTCGTGCGACCTTTCCTGGGTCACCGCACGACCTCACCCAGCTCGCCGCATGACCTGCCCGATGTTCATGGAAGATGAGAATTTTTCCGACGAATAATAAAATTAGAATACACTGGAAATGGAGACCTCGTGCGACCTCGGGCGAGGCAAGAGTTTGAAACCGCGCGGCCTGGCCTGGTACACCAGGTGACCGGACGCTTTCAGTTAATTAAATGAAATGATTTAACAATGAAGAGATAAAATTAAATGAGTTGTAAAATTAAAATAGAACAAAATAATAAGAGTTAGATAAAAACATAATTAACTCTTTTGCTGATAGTAGTAATATTATTCTACATGATATTATTAATTATTATTGTGTATTGTTATTATTTATATTAATTATGAAAAGTAAGTTACTTTATTAATTATTATTACTTGCATTAGGATATTAATATAATTACTAATATTATTAATCTCATTGTCATTATTAATAGTATATTCAATCATTTTAAAAGCTTGTCATTTTTATTATTATTATCACCATAACTTATTATCATCATAGTTCATAATTTTTCTCATTAAAATTTTTAACTTTCTAATTGACATTATCTTTTTATGGATGTAACATTTATTAGGATATTGTTGTTATTTTTATTCTTATTTTTATCATTATTTTATTTAATGTTTTAGTTTAAGAATAAAGTTATTACTAATGTTAATATAAATATTAGGTTTGTTTTGTTTTGTTTTTTATCTTTTATTCCCCCCTTTTTTGTTGAGGGTTTCACCTTTTTTCCCTTTTTTCGGTACCCTCCTACCTAGGCCGCCACCCCCCCTTCTTCCACCATTCCCATCACACTGAACTCACCTCTCCCACTAAACTTTCCTCCCCATCACGACCTAGCCCTTACCCTGTTTTCTTGTCGCACTGTCACCCCCTAGAACCCCTCGGCGTGCTGCTGGTATTCCCCTCTCTATTAGTTGCCATCCCCCTACCTTGCCCGATGAACCCAAGCCACCGGCCCCCTACCTGGCCCGACAAACCCATGCCGGCGGCCCCCCTGCCTTGCCCGCACGCCCCCCCCCCCCCCCTCTCCGGATCGCACCCCTGCTCCCTCCTCTGCCCGTGTGCCGCCTCCCTCTCCTCCTATCTGGCGGCCTCCCCCTCTCTGCCCGGTCGAAGCACAACCCCACCCGGCTACTCCACTCGCCCACACCTCCTCTTGAGCCGCTGATACCCTAGTCGACCAGCCACTAGACCACCCCTTATGGGCAGCACCTCTATCGATCGACCGTCTCCTCCGACATCCATCTACCGCTGCACCCTGCTAGCCGCGGCTTGGCTCGGCACCTCCCCTCTTGCTGGTTGGGGCATCTTTGGAACCCCCACCGGTGCATCTCCCCATACATGAATACCACACCCCCATCGGCTAATCCCATCCTCTCTTTTATGTGAGTTTTTTTGATTTTATATTTTTTTCAGCGAATATATGTCCATTTTAGGGTAGATTCTTGATGTAATTGGATTAATTTATTGGTTTAGGGTCAATTAGGTTTTTTCTGAATTGCGTTTGGTGTGAGACAATCCTTTCCCATTTTCTTTGTGATGTCTGCCACACCGAGGTAGGTGGTTCCACTCTTAATTATTAACTGATTAAATTAATTTTCATGTTTAATTTATTTAGTATGCTATTTAATTTATTTGCATTTTGAGAAGTTGTTCTTCTTTTTAGGTTTGATTTCATCTTAATTATTTGGTAGCATTTTTATATTTCATGTGTGTGTTTTCCGCTAAAAATTCATATCGAGTTGTTAGTGATTTTTTTTTTAAATTATGCGATTTGATTATTTTTTTGTGAAATTAGTGTGAACTATATTTTGACATAGTGTCATGTGCATCTTATCATAAAATAAGATTTTTTTTGGGATTTATGAGAGATGCAAGATTACATCTTTAAAATTGCAACATGAGCTTCTGTTTATGGCTTATTAGGTTCTGTAGTTTGTGTAAAAGAGTCTTACATGTGTTGTAAGGTTTTCCATCAAAAATTTTGGGTGTTGGAGGTCGCTCTTTATATTGTATTTGAGTGTGTGCAATGTGGGAGTGTGTTTTGGATTCATAAATAGTTACTTATGTGTGTGTAAAATCTTGTGACACTCTTTTTATATTGTTTCATAATCTTTTTAAGTGGTTTGTTAAATTATGTCAGTAGTGTGATGTGTGTTTTGAAAACATTTTTAGCGAGTGTATTATTTCAAGTGGATTTTGTGTGTGCAAATGGTGGTTTTTGGTGTGCGTGATGTCGTGCTTGGTTTGAGTGTATGATTATGACATGTGGCATGGACTTTGAATTACTTGAGAACAAATGGGAAGCCTGGGTACTAGGTGGGCGGACTAGACTAGCATTCTAGTGATACAGGAGTGGCCTCAGCCCAGTTTCACATAGCAAGATTGACGCTTACAACTCTAACTAAACATTGGATGATGATTGGAGACCACTACGATAGGAGGTGTTTCCCTGCCAGTGGCTCGTGCATGGGAATGTATGATATGGTTCATCGAGACGTGATGTTATAGGGTCCCACTTCTCACTAGTATCTTTAGGGCCTCTCCCATGTACTATGATATTCTTTTGCTTTCATCTCACCATCGGTACACGGTGTGACATTGGGGGTAACAAGAAAAGTGTGTGTGCTTGTGTACGTGTGTAATTGTGTGCGTGCGTCTGTGTGTGCGTGAGTGTGTGCGTTCGTGCGTGTGTGTACGTTAATTGAAGCTGTTTTTAATTTAGAGAAGTTTCCCCATAAAAACCATTTTCATTAAAATTGTTTAGGCACTTATTCATTTTCATTCTATTCAATTAAAAATATATTTTTCTTTTAATAATTATGTGTGGATACTTTTATCGGTGGCATCCTAATGGTCTTTTACCTCACACCCTACATACACCATTGGGTGTATGTAGATTCTCTTTCTTTTTATTTCCAAGATGTGACTTTGTTCTCAGTGATGGTGGTTCAGGTGGCAGTTGGTTTTTTCAGGCCAAGTGGTGCTGATGTGGCCTCACTTTTTCCGGGAGGTTTGATTATGGGTTTTAGTTTCCACTGTCGTCTTTTATTTATAGTTATTGGTTCTACTTTTAGACTTTAAACCTATTCATAGTTTAAAGTAATGTTTGGTTGTCTATTTCTAATTTCATATTATTTATCTGGTTAGCTGTTTTCTTTGTTTTTTTATTTCAATTAAAATCGTTCCCATGTGTTAATTTTGATACCATGGCACTTGTGCTAGCCCGTGGGGATCAGGAACGCCCTTCGGGCCTTGACGCGGACCGGGTCGGGCGCTAGGTCGGATGGCGAAACGGCCTGGTTCGTGAATGACTACATCAAGCTTTTTGAAATAATATTATATTGGGGTTATTTTAGGATTAGTGTTCCATGTATTGAAAACTATAGAAAAAACTAAATTTATTCAAAATAAAATAAATAAAATAATATATTAGGTTGTTACATTCTATTCCCCATTAAATTTATTTTTCAATAAAAATGAATCCTTCATATTTTTATAGATGAGGATTCCACTTCCTTATCAAATTATCTGGTTCCCACATAGCTTCTTTATGTTAGAGGATCCACCAAAAAACAATTACCAAGGGTGTGGTATGGTTTAATAGAACAATATCTAATTGACCCAAAATATCTATAGGTTTTTCCGAATATTATATTTGTTGTTCTAGTGGTATGGACTCTATTTTTTTCATATTTGAAGGAGCAGTTATATATATCCATAGGAGGGATACATTGAACACATCATGGACATGAGATCGTATCATTGGAATCTCTAATCGAAAATCCATCATCCAGATAAGATCAAGTAGTTAATGAAATTCAATTTTCACAATTTTAAATTTCATATCGAAAATCTAAGGTGGGTATATGAAAATTCTTTTATATGAAACCTACATTGTAAAAACGGTAGGTAAAATATTCCCTTAAAAAGAGGGAAAGTATGAGGAGAAGGTCACCAAAAAACAAGGATTCTGGTTAAGATAACATTAGTGGAATCTAAAAATATTAACATGGGGAGAATTAAAGTAGTCAAATTATGATAGTTAATGATATATATTATGGTAAAGATATTGTCAATGACCACAAACAAATATACCAAATATGTTTGAAAAATAGTAGTGATATTATTAGAAATGATGATAATAGGATAACATTTTATTCCAACATTATTTTATATGATATATTTACTCAATTTCAATTTATAACTACAATCTCACAATTATTTGACTTTCTCAATTGACACTTCATTTATTTTTTTTTAAATCTAGTTGAAAATCTAATTGCTGAAGGACTAGTGGATCATAATACCCATGTCAAGTTACTCATTATGTATCTAGCTATCTTCATTACGAACATGTTAACAAATGTTATCTAATAAGAATAAATATCATATTATTAATTAATATAGTAATCACTAAAACATTCACCATAGTTCCATATCAACAATTTCAAAAATGGTTACCCATATGAAACATCCAAAAGATTAAAATACAAAATATTCAAAATAAGGTCCCAAAATTTTCAAAATAATCTTATCATTAATCCTTCAATAAATATGATGTATATCTTTATTGTCCATAAATACATTTGAATATCATTATAATTTATTATCTTGAAACATTTTAATAAATTTAAAAATCCAAAAACAATAGTGAAAAAATGAATTATTTAATAAATATCACTGTTTTTATACCATTAAACAAAAAATTCAATACACTATATAAATAAACCCCATTAACAACATATTACTAATCAGTTCCATGGTTATCAGTAAAATACTATTTATTTAATTAAAATTAAAATATCTTTATCTCATTATCTTCCCATAATCATGCCTATATTAATGGTTATATTTATCATAATAATGTGTTCAAAAAAAATCCATTATACATCCTAAATCAATTTTTATGTTTACAAGCACCATTAAAATTGTTATTTATAATAAATAAGAAAAACCTATTATGGATCAATACTTCATTGTAAAATTATCCCATAATACCTTAAAAGTACTTCTACAATATTATTTTTGTATTCTAATTCATAAACAACCAACCATGAAACATTATTCATAAACAATTAAATATGATTCATTGTTTTACTTCATAACTCTTCTTCCACCTCTTATGTCATTCATATTGCATTCATCATCAATAATATGACCATTACTCATACAATCATATTGATTGTCTTCATGAGAATTCACCTAGGGCATCATTTTTCATAATTCCTATACATTCCACATTTAAAACTTTTAACTCTCAATGATAACTTTTGTGTACCATTCCTCTCATATATATAATTTACCAAACCTTTCACTATTAACTTGAAATTACTTACTTAGTTTCCTTATTTTATACTCACAATGAATCTTATAGTTCCTTTGAGATAATATCCTTGATGCATATTCCCACATATTCCGCATGAGCAAAATTTAATTTAGTTACCTATATGATAACCAACAAACTCGATATTACTTCCATTAAAAAGTTGAACAAGCTCAAAACTATGGAAATTATTTGTCATATTATGATATATATGATTAGGGATAATAAAGTAGTTTATCCATTTGGATCTCATTTCATTTGGATTCTAATGAGGATGATCATTTCATATGCCATCACATTCTCTATTTTCATGAATCCTCATGGTTCCATCAATTTTATAAAACCCAAAAATAATGTTCTAAGAAACCATACTAAATGTGGGATACCATATAATCAAGATAAATTTCATTTAAAATTTAAATCAATGACACAATAGGGTTAATCCAAATATCGTTACCAAAATCCTAGTACTATAACCTATACATAAACTTAGCCTTATGGATCTCACATATGGTTTTATCATTCTATAATCCAAAGGATAAGTAAAACATCCTCGATCCAAAACTATAACGAATAACTCATTTAATAAATAGATATTACTTGTAAATAGATAAATATTCTTTTCATAACATTACAAAACCATGGAAGAAACGTACAAGTTTAGTGTATTGGGGTGCAATAAAGATAAATAAAATGGATTAAAAATCATTTGTATTGTCTCCTTCTTATTCCTTCTTATATATATATACCTTTTTGACATAACATACCCAACACCTTTCTTTATATATTTTAGAAATGAAATATAAGAAAAACATGATATCATTATCATAGTAAGGGTATAAGAGTTAGATATGAATCATAACATAAGATTAAGGGAAAAATAACATGGGAGAAACATTTTAAAATTATTAACTTCATATAAAAATATAAAATCATTAGTTATGGAATATTTTTTATATGTTTATATGGAATGAATTATAAAAGGAAATGATCCATGGAATATTAACACTTCCATAAGACATGGAATGTTGTATATACATAAGAAAAGAAAATGATTGCCTTAGTAGTCAAGGATCATTTCAAAAACATATAAGGGAACTCTATGCATGACTACATGGCCTAGGCAGGACAGAACACAATCCTTAGTGGCATCCCTTTCCATATAGTGGAATGGGTTCACTCTAAAACCATCATAGTATTAAGGGTTCACTCCCAAGACCATCATAGTAGAAAACATCCCTTACTAAACTGAGTTCACTACCCATTCTGGAACATTCCAACATAATCGTGTTCACTCACCATTCATATTTTTCCTTACTGAAGTGACTTCACATCACATTTCAATCGGGTATTTCTGAACCTACTTCACTTCTCATTTCAATAATATCTATATCATGAGATATAAATCATTACCCAATCCATTGTTAAAAGATATAGGTCCCACACATAATTGGTAATATCGTAACCACCATCCTCGGTTATAAGGTAACAATCCTCATTTTTTATAACATAACTAGAACCACAAAATAAAAACCATACAATTGTGTTCTAGTATAACATATATCATATTTGAACCCATTTAATGAAATTGGATTTGAAAAATGTTTTATCATAACATAAACCGTGAAAAATAAATATGTTTAATTAATATCATTCCATCATAAACCTAATCCAACCATAACAATAATAATCATATAATCCTGGAATAATATTCCTATTGAATCATTTGTGAAATAAAATTAGTGATCTTAAATAAAAAATAATTTTGAAAGATTAGTTGAAATAATTCTTCAGAAAATAACATTTCCCTCTGTAAATAATTTCTTTTTAAATACCGAAAAAATTATAAATGGAAAATATATTAATTGAAATCGTACTTGTATTCTTACAAGGTAAACCTTATATAATTAATGCATCATGATGATTGGAAAATATTCTCATGTAATATAAGAATAAAAAATTCAGTATTTTATTAGAAATGTCATAATGAACCATATTTAGAAAATGATAAAAAATAATTATTTATATCGATATAAATAATTTAAAAGTGATTGAAAGTAAAATTGAATTTTCATAAGTGAATAGTGAAAATATTTTTGAAAATAATTCATGAAAACATAGACATTGATGAAAAATGATAATTAAGGTAATCATTTTAAAGATAAATTTTCATATAATTTCCCTTATAAATATTATATCATTGAAGTGAAAATTAACCAAATGAATAAATTATGTAAATTAGTATAAAAAACACATAAATATATGAAAATAAAATATAAGATAATCAGAAATCATGTGAAACATAATTGTATCATGACACAATCAATGAAGTAAATGTTTAACTTAATAAAATGAAATTGAGATAAAAAATACTTTACCAATTTGTAATAAGTCAGGTCGTATTCTCCATAAAATTAATACATATTAATATTATCTTTGAATAAAATTAAGATAATTTTTTTAATTATATTATTGATCAATTGGATTTATTTAAATAATGCATAAGAAATAAGATGTGAGTATGATATATCTATCACATAATAAAAAGTGAGATAAGAAACCCAAAACTCATTCCTAAATTCAGTTTTCAGTACACTAAACTCATTTACAAAAGGTTTATAAATGATAATAATTCATTAAAAACCATATTAATATATATAATACCTAATATTATACTTCTCTGTATTCATACCACTGATTCATTATTAAAAGTTCATTATTTTCATCATTTCAGGGGCATTCTGTTAATGGTTTTGTGGTCATTTCAATTCTGCATAATTATGGATTTTCCTTTCAAAAGTATATAAACTATTAAATTGAAATGAAATGGTATTAATGAACATATATATGATTAAATTTTTGCATATAAAAATTTTCTTTATTGTATGTTAATGATTTATTGATAAAATGATAATGATAAAGGTTTGTTTTTTTGGGTTTTATGACCATCACCAACTAGTTTCCTTTTATTTAATATGAATTCACTATATTTGAAAAGGAACAAAAAATATGTTATATTATAATTTTTACAAAATGATTTCACCATAATAGTAATTTTATGACTATCCTTGATAGTGGTATTGGAAGACGAAAAAATTCATTATTTTTAGAGAAGGTTAACCACCATTATCTGGAAAATGGATTCATTTACTTCACAATGAGTAAAATTTAAAAGTTATTGGTATAAGATATTCAATTATAAAAAAAATTAAATTATATATATGATACCGGAGTTATTGTGTTTTTATTGATGAAAGTGGTGAAGATAAGGTAAAAGAAGAAAAAAATTAAGAGAGGTTGTTTTAGAAAGTTAAAACTAGAATATAACCTCATTGAAGGACCCCTAAAGAAATGTGTAATTGTAATTTCAGTGAGACTAGGAAAACATATATAATTCCCAATGATCATATCATATGCATCTTCTTAATGAAATGAAATTCATTTGATACCTTACGGTGTACACAACACCGAGCATAAATGAACAGTGATATACTATTAAATGGTAACATCACCATTGGAATAGTAATTTAAACATTAGAATAATACCCTAACTAATAAAAGTATATATAAATTTTATTCATAATTTATGTGAAAATATGATATAATTATACCAAAGTTTATGTAAATAAATATTTTAAAAATGATTAATTATTTATTAGTATTTTTTTGAAAAATAAATGATTATTTACAATATTATAATTTAAAAGGAAATTCACTTTCATATAATATATTCATTATTTAATATTTTATTTTATAATTACTATAAGACAGTTTTTTGAGACATTGATTAATTTTTTAAATCTAAATAGTTCTATTATACTTTTAAAATCACAATTTTATGAATAAATGTTGACTTTATATAAAATTAAATATTATATTTAAAGAATTTTTTTTTCAAAAATTCAGTTCATTTTTAAATTTATACATAGAAAAATGATTGTGGTTAATTTTAAGGATTTTTTAAAAATAGTTGATTTTTGAAGATTTGTGACGTACAGTAATTTTATATATAAGTGAATAAATGAATTATTGTGTTATGAATGATGTATTGATGACGAATTATCACATTGGTTATAATAAATACCACTAAGGTACTGTATGTATTCATAAGAATCATTACTATTCATAGTTTTAAGCCAAAATAATAAAACAATGAATATAATAAAAAACCTCTCCTATTTTCCATTATAAATAATACCATCAACACCACTTCTCCTCACACATTCAATGACTTTAATCTTGTCCAATTTCTAAAAAATTCATTTTACCAAGTATCCCCCACACAACCATGATCCTTTTGAATCAATAAAATTCTAATCCCACGTCAATTAAGGAGGTTTCTAAGGATTTGAATTAATGAGGTAAAACCCTTAATCCATCCGTTTAATTTTCATTTATTTTATTTTAATTTCTAATCCTTACATATCCTTCCCTATCGAAAAGAATCATGAAATATAAAATATCTTATATATACAATAATGTTATTTTTTTAAAGGAAAATCCATCATCAATCCCCTTATCTTCTCTCTTTTATTCTAAAAATGAAAATATTATCCATGATGTGTCGATTTATCTCCATCGAGGATAATGCATTTACAATTTCTATTTCCACCTTCATGGATAGTCATAAAATAATTATAATGGTTAAAAATGATTTTAATATTTATTTTACAAATTATTTATTATTTTGGAACACGTATTTATACATAATATTAATCAACAAAAAGAAACTAGTTTGTGATAGTGGAAAATTCGCCAAAATTTAAACTAACTTTTACCATTAACATGTTATCTAATGAATCATAAATATTTACTGAAAAAATTTAATATATAAGACCATTTAATATCATTTAAGGACATTAAAAACATATAATTTAATTTTTAGTTAATTATTACCAATTTTACATGATTTTTCATTCATGTATATAAGTAAAC
Source organism: Viscum album (assembly GCA_963277665.1). Lineage (NCBI taxonomy): Eukaryota > Viridiplantae > Streptophyta > Magnoliopsida > Santalales > Viscaceae > Viscum > Viscum album. Next base: position 868,801,576 of record OY728120.1, read on the forward strand.
CAATCATTAAAACCAAGGAAGAATACAATCCTATATGGCAAAATTGAATCTTATAACTCATAAAAACTCTCATAAATACATTTAATAAAATTATAATCACTAAATTATTTTTTTAATAGGTTTTGAAAAAAATTATTAATTATTCTAATTTAATTGTCTAGGACATTAAGTTCAAATGTAGGATACTTTTAGACATAAGGTAAGAGTTTACTCTTCTCAGTTTTATTTCTATGAGATATGCTTTATTTTCCAATATTTATTTATTGTGATGTAGGTATAATTCTAATTTATTTATAATATCCTTAATCTATTAATATTAATGGTATTTAATGTTTCATTTGATGATCATTAATATTATAGGGCATACAGTTTGACTATTTTCAATGTTGTAAGGGATTCAACCCCATCATCTGTTTCTTCCTTAGGGTTACACATTCTCTAGTTTTACCCCAATGTAATTATTAATTAATATTTTTTACTCATAATAGATTCTTTGTGTATTCTCCAATGATAATTAGGTAGCTGAATTTTTCATTATTTGATGGGAAATGCATTTTCTATAAGTATCCATGTTCAATTTTTCCTGATAAAAAATCCGACATAAAGAGAACATCCAAATTTCTTACCCATTCTAGAGTTAAATAAATAATCGATTATTATGTAATAATATTTTAATAAAACAACACATTTTATCATGGAAAATTCTTTGATTCATGTCTTTTTTATTCAAACAATTATTCCATTTTTGGTTTTAAGGACTCCTTAATATTTTCCATAATCCACACTAAAGATGCTCATTTCTAAATGTCATTGAATAGTCATTTAACAGTTTTTCACATCATTTTTAAATTATCTATCCTGATCTATTACTATTTTCCACAATGTATGTGCTTTTATGACTTATATTTTACATTTCATTAACTCCATTACGTTATTCCCTTTTTCTATGCCTTATTCGCCAATTTTTATTTGTGTGTTGTGTATGTGTTCTTCTATTTCAGTTGTGATCATCATTCATTGACGATTTAATTAAATATATATATTTATTATATATTTTATATTATTATTTACTTATATATATACAATTTTAATATATGATTTTTTTCATTGAATATTTTTTTAATTGGGGAAATATTGATGAATATTTTACCACCACTACAACTAACATAATATTTTATTTAAACTAAAAATAATTCCAAATAAAGAAGGAATAAAAAACATGTGAATCTTACATATGTGGATTAAGAGGATCTAATTAAACAAAGACCAAGTGCATCATCCTCCACAATAATCACCGCCTTAACCTTAAGAGCGCTTATACTTATCAATATAGATATTTTGAGGAGTCTTATTGTCTATGAGTTGAATCTATGTATGATGAGTTATTATGAATTTTATTGACTGGTGAGGCCTAGTTATTGATATCCCATCGATTCATTGATAGTTCTCATGAGACAAAATAGTTGGTGACAAACCCTTCATGTCTGTTTCCAAGAAGAATCCTACAATTTTTTACGCACAAATTGAAACCGTATTGATAGTATAATGGTTAATGAACTGATATATAACTTAAAATTGTTGATAATTTTATTCATTAATTATTCTGTTATTATATTCATTGTGATTTTAGTACTACAAAATCTATGGATGCATTTACATTCATAGTTTATTGATGGATCTTTTTTTTAGTTAGTTACCTTTCTATTATGATTAATCCATATTGACTTTTCTTCACATAATATTTATTCAAGTAACCCTTAATGAGTCTTTTATATCACCCCTTTAATTTTTCCCAAGGTTATGAAGATAAAATATTTGAATAAGTTTCGTGGAAGCAATTTTATTTCATTTTGTTATGTTTTTTTTCAGTTTCCAAAGTAATAAAGAAATTAACTTTGTGTCAAGTACTTCATGAATAAAATGATATTTATCCTTGGTGATGAGATCTTTTGTATTTATTCCTTTGTAATAAAATAACCACCAACTCTATAATACAAGATTTTGGGTAGTTATATTTGATATCATATCTGGTTTAGTAAAAACATTGGGAACATGATGTGAAGTACAATATGGTAATTACAATAATCACTTATAGTTAATTTTTACCCAATGCTCATGGTGGTAATGAGCTAATATAGTGTGTGATATTATTTAGGTATGGAACCTAATGTAATGAAGGGAATCAAAACTCACAGTCAATGTACGGATTACCCCCTGAGTAAGTAAACCCAGTCAATATTGGAGTTGAGAAGATCATGACCATATCAAGACATCATACTCATATTATGGAGAATAACCATAGTACACCAATGATGGATAGTTTCATGCCGTAAATTCATTATATTTTAGTGGGACTACTAATCCAATGGTAGATACATAGTGGAACAATTACTCATGATATATATTTTTGGCATTGGGATATAATGAAAAAGAAAAGGTCGTACTTATATTATATTCTCTCAAGGTATATGCAGATCAATGGGGGTCGTTCATCCAAAATACTGAGGAGGAATACAAAATAGAAGATGTGGAATGTATAACATTTAATGAAACAATTTCTAACGGATATTTACCTCGTGAAAAATGAATTGAAATAAAGAAAAAATGTTTTTTAATTAATGAATATAAAAGAGTGGATTGTTTCTGAGTATGAGGATACCCTCACAAGGCTATCTTGGTATTCTATAGATTACATACGCGATTTAGAAGAGAATATTTGTAATTTCATTTATGGTATCAAACCTATTATATTAATGAATCTATTTTATAAAACAATTTCATCATATGATGAAATATTAATATATTCCATAAAAATGGATAAGTTATTTTCTCGATATTATATGTTCAAGGGAAATAATGATAATAATTGGTCATCTGATAATCATGGAAAAGGTTAAGCATTTGTGAAGAAGAAGAAAATGAAGAAATTTCCATTATGGGAGAATTATGGAAACAATCATCTTGGTAAATTATTGAAAGGCATGTGAGTTTTATATAAGTTACAGTAAAATAATCATTGAGCTATCAATTGTTAGGGGAAGAAACAAATTATTAATATCCAATTCATAAACTATAATGAATTGAGGTATTATTCAAATCATTGTCCTATGAATCTGGGGAATCTATCATAGAATTATCCAAGTTTATGAGAGCCCCATTTATGATGTAGTAGTACAAAGTGATGTTGTGGAATCTAAAATAATCATATCTTCAATTTTATCGATTCCTTTATTTGATTTTGGATCATCAAACTCATTTATATCTACCCAATTTACTAATAAAACTATACATTTTACTTTTGATTTATTAATGGAGTAGTAAGTCAAGTACCTATAAGGAAAATATGATTACAACCAAAATGTATCATAAATTTACAATTTTTGTATATAAATGTGCATCATTTTCTTTCCTTATGATTATATATATGGTATAAAATGATATAATCCTTGGTATGTGATGGATTTCAAAATTATATTAAAAAATATACTGTAATAAGATTGAAATTATGATCTTTGAGGAAGATGTAACATCCATTATCCTTAGAGCAGAATCCTCATGATATGATTCTTATCTTCATCCACCCCCATTAGCTCTACTAAATGAAATTATTGTGGGGGAATATCAAAGAAAATCATTGGACAAGATTTATAATCTTCAAATTGAGGAACTACCAATTGTATTGGAATTCCTTAATGTAATTCCAGAGGAATTACCAAGACACCCCCTAGAGAGGGAAGATGAATTTAATGTAGATCAAATTAAAAATGAAATAACCATATTAATGAATCCTTAAAGAATGGACAATGTGGAATCAATGTATTTGAATATAAAACTAGAGGTGTTGAGTAAAATAGTATTTATTCATTCTTGTGTTTCCCTGTTGGAGGACTAGTTATTTTTGTTAAGGATAATGATGGATCCATGAGGCAGTATTATCAACATAGAGAAATTCAAGATATTAAAATAAATATCAAGTACCATATTCCATGCAATAATGATTTATTTGATCAACTCCATGGATGTAAATATTTTTATAGGACTTCCCTTTTTTCTATAAATCATCAATTGTGTGTAAATAATGAAAAAATTTCAAAGACTGTATTTCAAAAAATGTATGGCCATTAAGATTTTTCAATAATGCCATTTAGATGGACTAATTGACCCTATACTTTCACTGATATAATGAAAATAGAATTCATAGAATATCTTGATAGTATTATTATAGTTTTATTGATCGTATCTTTGTGCGCTCCAAAATCTATGTTGATCATGAGAACCACTTGAGGATTGTTCATAAGTCACTTAGAAAAAAATATTATTATAGGAAGTTTATCTCTTATGAATAATAGCTTCCAAAATTTTCTTTTATTTGTCATATCATCTCTAAGGATGGAATATTTTTTGATCCCTGGATGACAAAGGAAATACAATAATTAGCTACACCAAAAAAACAAAACTAACGTATGTAGTTTTAATTGATTATCAGGTTACAATTAGTGTTTAACTCATAATTTTTTCTAATATTCTAACCTTTTAACCAATCCTACATAAAAACGGGTTAAATTTGAATGGACAAAATAATGTGAAGAGTATATAGAATTATTGATGATAAAATTAGTAAATTACCCATATTTTACTCTACCATCGCGAAATGATGGGTTTGTGATATATAGTGACACATAATAGAATGGAATGGGTTCTTTCCTTATAAAAAATGATAATGTTATTGCATATTAATAAAGGAAGTTGAAGACAAATGAAAAAAACTATCCAAAACATGATATTTAGTTTGGTGTCGTCATATTTTCATTGATGATATTGAGACACTATCTCTATGGTGAATGATGTGAGATATATGTGGATATGAAGAGTTTAAAATACATATTTACATATAAATAAGTCCACATGTGGTAAATGAGATGGCTTGAGTTAATCAAATGTTATGATTCGTCAGTAAACTACCACTCAGGAAATGAAAATAAGGTCGAAGATGCATTATGGATCAAAGATAAGGGAATTATAAACAAAATGAGGAATGAGAAAGATCATATGATATTGGATTTAATAATGATTGATATGAGAATTATCAATGAAGAGGAAAATTCACTCGTTTTCCAATGTATTTAAAAACCATACTAACTAGAGAATATAACAAGAATTCAATCTAATGATGAGAATCTTAAAATGAAAATTTATGTTGATAAGGAAAGATAATCGAAAAACATTTTGTATGAGGATTGAGTTATGTACTTTTGAAAAAGTCCATGTATCCCATGAATACCAGATCCAAAAAGGTATTTATTAAAGAATCGACATAGTTCAAATTTCACTATACAACATGGTATCACCAAGATGTATAATGATATGATGAAAAATTTTTTGTGGGATAAAATTAAGCAATAAATTGCTAACTTTGTGTTATGTTTTCTAGTTTTTCTACATATGGAGGATAAGAGAGCTCATCCTAGGGGATTTTTTAAATGTTTAACTATTTATATATATAACTCGTATGATATTATGATGTAATTTTTCATTATAATAACAATGATACCAAGAAGGTTTGATGTAATATGAGTTATTTTTTACAATGATACAAAATTAGTACATTTTGTTTCTATAATATAAGATTTATAACATCAATTCCTAGAAATAAGTATAAAAATTATTATTTAATAAATTAGTGTTCTCCTCAATTTATTAGGTATGAAAAAGGTTCCTGTTTGACAAAAAAAATTCTAAAATACTTTAAAAGGCTCTAGATACGATGCTTCATTTATTTACTACTTATAACCCTTAAAATGGTGCCTATTCAAAAATGACTATTCACTATTTTGAAGACGTGTAGAGATCATTCAAACAGTAAATTCAAGGTATTGGGGATTATCAACTACCTTTAGTATATTTTTCATACAATATTAGAATCCATTATATTAATCAAATTTTATTATATGTGTCACTATTAAGAATGATATGCCATTTTTTAACTTATTGGGATGATGATGATGAGTGGAAACATATAGGAACAAAACATATTAATGATATACGAAACAAATTCAAGACTATTTAGGATCTTATCGAAGTGGCTCAAATTAAGAAAAATTGTTATGCTAAAAACTAGAGAAAGGATTTAGAATCTCAAGTGGGAGATCATGTCATTCTAAAAGAATCCCCATGGAAGGGTGTCATAATTGTTGGTATGAAAAATAAAACTATTCCCCACGTACATCTACTGATTCAAATTAATGGAATGAATTGGAGCTATAGCATATCGATTAGAAATGTTGGAAAGAAACGGATACTATGCCCAATGTACATCAGATGATTTAATATTATAGATTGAATTAGAGCTATAGAGTACTGATTAGAAAGGTCACTAAGTTTCCCCAAATACCACGATTTGTTCTACATATCAGTGTTAAAATAGTAAATGTCATACCCAACAGTTGTTCTAATCTATGAATAAATAGAATTAGAACATGATTTGTCTTATTATGAAGATCCTATATTGATTCTTGACACAAGAGAGTAAGTAATGAAAAATCATATGACTAAACGGGTAAATGTTCTCTAGAGAATCCATTAAATAGAAAAAAGAAATTCAGGATCCTAATGAAATTATAAAGAAGAACCACCCTCATATGTTTTGGAAAACATATTAATGAGAAATTTTGATGACTATATTTTTATATGGGGGAATAATATACCTCCCCATGATTTTGTGGTATTTATATTCTAAATAAAATTCAGATAATTTGATAGATTGTGGTGCTCACAACACAAGGCATAAACAAATAATAACATACTATTAAATAGTAATGTTATTATAGGAAGAATAAAGTGAAAATTTGGAATAGTAATATGTCCATTTGAATAGTAAAATCACTTAATATAATATAAATAGAATTTATTCCACTTATAAATGGAAATATTATATAATCATATCATAGTTTATGCAAAAAATGTTTTAAAAATGATAAATTATTTTTTATTATTTTTGTAAAAAATAAATTTTTATTTTAAATTTTTAAATTTGTATAATGATGTAAAATAATTTTTTTGTCATAAAATAGATTCATGAATTAATTTTCCTTTTCTTATGATTATAAGATAATTCCACGATACATTAATTTGTTTTTAAAAGTGTCACAAGATTAGTTATCGTATTAAAATTTGTATTTTATTAATAAATGATGATATTAAAAAATTAGATCTATAATATTATGTTTTATTTTACCAAAAATGGAGTGTATTTTTCAATTAATAACATCAAATAATTGAAAGGGTGAATTTTGGGTACTTTTAAAAAATAGATTATTTGTTTTTAAATATTGAAATATGTTAATTTATGATATAAGTAAATTAATTAATTATTGGCTCTTGGGTGATGTGTGGAAGAGGTAAAAACCCATTGGTTAAAAACCTCATGTATTATTTAATGTATTAATTCATAATAATCATCACTATTGATAGTCTTGATCCAAAATAATTAACAAATGAATAAAGAAACACCAATATCATTCACTCTAAATACATTCCACAACACCCCTTCTCCTCACACATTCCAAGACATGATTATTTACCAATTACTTCCCAATATTATTCCAAAATATCTCCCCATTCCCATGAGCCTTTTTCCTAATAAAATTCCAATCCTGAGTCCCTTAATGTGATTTTCAAGTAGATGAGTTGAAGATGTAAAACCTTTAATCCTCTACATTAATTGATTTTTATCCTATTTTATTTTTTATCCTTCCCTAAACTCCTCTATATAAAAAGGAATGATAAATCAATTATCTTTTATATGCTATAATTTTATTATTTAATGTAATATACATCGTCAGACCCCTTTATTCTTTATATTTTATTCTAAAAATAAAAATATTGTCTTTGATGTGTTGATTTACCACCATCATGGATGAGTCAATTTTATTTTTCTTTACCGACTTAATGAATGGTCATAAAAACATTATAATAGATAAATTATATTTAAATTTTTTTATGATTTTTTTTGGAACCTGTATATATAGAAAATATTAAATAATAGATCAGAACACGTTTTTGATAATAAACAAGTCACAAAAATTAACCATCCTTCATCGGTAAAATTTTAACTAATGAATCATCCTAATATCTGGAAAAAATGAAATATAACACAATTTAATCATATATATGTCCATTAATAACAAATAATTTCAATTCCAGTGAAATATTTCACTTCTTATATGATCATATATACATGTATAAAATTGAATCAATGATGAAAATCAATGAAATGAACACTCCCAAATGAAATAATATAATATTATAACTCCTGAAAATGGACATAAATGAAAATAATAAAAATATAACTAATAAAATAAATTTTTAATAGGATATGAATTAAAATATTAGTCAATATAAATTCATTATCCAGAGATTAAGTTCAAGTACATAACAATTTCGTACATAAGGTTAGAGTTTTTTCATCTCACTTTCATTTCTTTGAGATATACCTTATTGACTACAATTTTTGGTGTATGGTTTTTTTATAATACCAATTTATGTATCATATAATTTATATATTATTTTTAATTTTATTAAATTTTTTATTTTATTAACATTAATTTTATAGGGAATATGGTACAACTGTATGCAAATTGGTAAGGGATTCTCTATAAAACACTATTTCTCCTTCAGGTCATGCTTTCTCTCTTATTACCCCAATGCAATTTTTAATTCTTCTTATGTACACTTCCTTTATATTGTGTGTATGTTCCAAATATGTTTACCTATATTAATTATTATTTATTTGATAGTATATACAATTTTATAAGGACCCCATTCAAATTTATTATAATAAGAAAGCCTGATTAAAGGGTACTTCCCAATTTCTTACTAATTTTAATGTGACATCTATAATATATAATAAGTTAATTTTTTTTACAATATAACTATTTTTTCAGAAAAATGATATTTTTCATTTATAGAATTATAACTAAAATTATTTGTGTATCTATTTTAAAGAAACTTTAATATTTTCATTAAACTGGAGTAAGGATACTCATTTCTAAATTTCATAAAAACTATTTTTACATGTTTCCACTTTAGTTGGACATAATTTATCATGTTCTTTGACTATTTTCCACTATTAATATCCATATATTATTTAAATAAATTCCATTTATGGAATTTATTATGATATTACCTTTAATTATTACTTATTATCCATTTATTCGGTGTATGTATACTAACAATTTATTTTTTAACATCATTCATTGAATATTTCATTAAATATCCAAATTTCATGTATCATTGAAATACTTATTGTCTTATATGTATCATTTATTAATATTTAGTTATTGAAATTATGTTTTAAATGGGGAATTATTTAGTAATATGTTTCCACTACATAATATAGATATTTTGATAATTCATATTGTTCATGAATTGAATCTTTGGGTGAATATTTTTTTGGATTTGTTGTGATGTTTGGGGCCTGGTAATAGATATCCCCTCGATGCATTGATATATCTCATGGGATAAAAAATTTGTGAAAAAACCATTCATTTTTATTCCATGAAGAATTATTTTGGTTTTTACCCATATAAATAAACCATAATGATGGTATAATGGTTCATGTTCCACATACAACACATCCAATAATTATGTATTTTATTCATTTAATGTTCAGTAATTACATTCCTTGAAATTTTTACCATGAAAAAAATCCATGTATTCATTTATATTCTCATTTTACTAGTAACATGTTTTATTAATTTATTTACCATGCCATTAATATTATGAATTATTTAATTTTATTCTCTTTTTATTGATTCAAGATATCCTAACTGAGAATTTATGCTCAGCCAATTAATTTTTTCCTTCCCCAGGATAGGAAGATAAAATATTTTAATAAGTTACATATAATTAGCTATATTTTTGTTTATTATGTTTTATTATTAATTACCAATGTAATAATGTAACCATATATGTATCTAGTTCTTGATGACGACTAAATTTATTGATCCTTAGTAATGTGATCTCCAGTATCTATGCAACTTTAATAAAATATCGATCAAATATGGTCTACAAGGGTTTTTTTGTTACAAAATGGGTATGGGAATGTTTGAAGGAATTTTTGAATATTATTTATAATCATTAGGAATTTTTAGGAGAAAGGGTGTGGTGATAAGTGGTACTTATACACGAGGAGTTGTGGTTTTAAGTTATTAAATATTTATTATTTATATTTAAAGCCACAAACATTTATTTTCCATTAATTCTAATGAATTGGCTTGAAATGTAATGTTTTAAAGGATTGTAATGTTTAAAAGAAACATCAACCAACCATTTATTGATGTATGTTTTATTTATTTTATTGTTTTACATTTTAACATTAACTAAGTACATTATTTTACCTATACTTAGGCCAAAAAATTTCTTATCGCGGTATTTTTTTGTGAATAAAAATGAAAATTCCAATATATCCAACTTTGGACATATTTATTATATATATTGATTCCATTTTTTAAAAATAAAAAAATATAATTTACAAAATTAACATTAAAATTAAACCGACAAAACAAGATGAAAATCGTTTTTTCGGGAAATTATGTTTTTTATAAAAAAAGATCTATATATTAAAAAATAAGGTATAATTTTTATGTAATTGAAATTAATTATACAATATCTTACTAAAAGGTAATTATGATACTTTTATATCATTTTATAATCCTAAAATTACTTTTAAAAATAATGAAAATAAGAATATTATAAATATTAGTATTTTTTAACATTCACTAAATATATAAAAAAAATAATTTTTTTGAAAAACCATCTGAAGATAATTTGGATGTGAAAAAAAAAAATTGTTAATTATATCAAATAAATTTCTAAATGTGTCAAAAAAAATTGATTTATATTCATTTTCCCATATAAATCCTAAACAAAATTCTTCTAAAAGAAATTATATTTTTGAAAAATTTATGAATTTACAAAAGAATATGTGTTTAATTCATAAGAATAAATTAATTTATATTTAAAATTTAATTTTTATATATTTCATAATATATTTTAACCTATTAACACCCAAGAATTTAAAGGCTAGTTTATAATGGTAATGATAAAATAATAATATTTTTGAATTCGTATAAGCAAGGTTTTCCATGCAATGTAAACAATTAGAGAAATTAAATTTATTAAAACGGATAAATAAAGTAAAATATTTTTCTGTTGAAATTATATAGGTATTTTTTTGGAATAATACCAACATTATTTTTCTAAAGGTGCTTAGCAATGGAGGATTTCCAAATAGGGTGTATAGTTTTTATATTAATGTCTTTGTTTTCGTTCTTCATAAACATCCCTAATACATTCATAAACCATTATAAAATAGTAATTAAATTATCATAAGTATAATGATATTTTATTATGTAACACTAATTACATATGTAAATATCCTATTCAATCAAATGTGAAAGAACATCATCATTTGTGTGTACAGTGAACTACCAGCCTATGTATCGAAGTAATTTTTTTCTCACAACACCTCTCAAGAAAAGATATAATTATTAAATTAATGTTTATATATGATATTAATGAAATATTTATCATTATAAAAATAAAATGTATCATTTACCTTCAAATAATTCCATGTATTATAAAATTAGAATGACCTTCATGCATATATTAGAGCTACCACCTCCATAAAGAGATGTGATTTTTTTCATCACGACTTCACAATAATGTTATATAAAGGAATATATGAATAAATAATATCATAAAATTTTTATTATGATAATTACATTTATTTAAAATAATATTTTCCATCTTTCCATAATGTTCATTAAAAAACGGAAATATTACTCATGCATACTTATGATATAGCGTCTCCAGGTTTAGAGCATTGTTCATTTTTCATAACATATCTAATGGATGGATATAAATTTAAATTAATTTAAAAAAATGATAACCATTTAAAGATAATTATTCAAAATATGATGGAATACTGAACTCTTTGAATATAGTAATCATACCAATAGAATTTTGGACTAGTGACTGAATATCATCATAATTTCTAACATGATCTTAAGTGAATAAGTAATTATACATAACATGGAAAAAAGAAATATAAAAGTAAAAATAAACATGAAATAAGTTCTTGAGAAGGTATGAAACATACCTATGATTATTATTTAAAAATAAAATAAACATACCTAATTAGTGGAACTGAGTTTAAGGGACATTTTTTGAAAAATTATTTTTACTAGTTTCCCTTATAACTCTCCTTTCATCCATATCCATGATTTCTAAAATTAATTTAAATTTTTTAACTATTATCCTATAATTTCATTGAGTCTTTTTAACAATATTTTATGTTATATTAATTGTCGATAGAAATGTTTTATTCATTTTCCTAACTAGGTACTCTGTTTATTATCTAGAAAGAATACTAAAAAGGTGATTTCTTATCTTAAAAGGAATGATCATAATTCCAAGCATCACGAAACACTGATTATATGATATATCTTTTACATGTTTTTCTTATTTCATAAAATTAAAATTATTTCACATGACATGAATAGTTTTTATTTAAAAATGTCATTTAAAAAATATTTTTTTAAATCAAATATTGTTTTTAAAAAGTTTTTCAAATAGTATTATTATGAAAATATGAAATAATATAAATTTTTATTCATGATACAATATTGAAGAATTATATGAAAAATGGTTTAAATTGATATAACTTATAAAATAGGATGATCCCCATTATAGCTCAAGAGTGATCCCGAAATAGCTTATAAGAATAGGTAAGCCCCATTATAGCACATGAAAAATCATTGATCATGATATAGATTATATGAAAGTTGAACCCCATTATATCTCTACAATGTATTGGATAATTATTATGTTCACTGTATATTTATATTGAAAGTGACCCATATGGTTCTTCCAACTACTAGTATTTTTAAAGGGTTTTATGAACATAATTATCTAATTTTCCAAAACAATTATTTTATTTCTATGGGTTTAGTGGATTATATTTTACAAGGAATTTTTATTTTCATGTTAAAAGGATTTAATTTATATTCCCAATGATATTTGAGAGAATAGGTTATCATTACATAGGTTTTCATATTTTTCACTAACTAATAGATTACCCACTCCTAATATCCATTATTGAGTTTTTTTTATAATCCCTTTGTTCTAAAATGTGTTTCACAGGGTTTAAGGTTGATTAAGGAAATAGATGATTTCATGATGAAAATTTTGAATACATTTCTGGAAGTGGATTAATATTTCTTTAATAGTTTTCATTTGTGTATACAATTTCTATTGAGTATATCTATCCACTTGTTATGTTTGTATATATTATGTAAGAGTGTGTCCTAATTCTTTAAAACTCTAAACTAATATGATCCATGTGGTTGTTAGAATGTTAATTCGTTCTTAAATACATAATCATGTGAAATTATTATAGTTGGGTCCTTATATTGAATATTATATGTGGGATTGGAAAAAGTTGGATATTAGGATATTTTCGTGGGGGGGGGGTTTCTAAAGAGTTTTAGATATCATCGTGGGTTTATCATTTTAAGGTTTTTCCTAAGATAAATGTCTTTGAATCAATTTTAGGGGTAATTATGTGAAATTTAAAGGTGACTAATATTAATTTTGGAAACATTTATTTTTGAGGAAATTATGAGTTATTATATCATGTGATGAAAAGTTAAATATATGACATAAAATTATAGGTTTAAAAAATTCATTATTTTTAATTATTTGATCGTTATATTCATGATGTTATTGTGTTTCTAGGAATGTTATAAGGGATATCTTAATATAGTTTTATAAAATAAATTCTTACTAGAATTCGGGTGACCTATCCTTCCATCCTCAAGGCTATAATTTTTTAATCCAAAATTTAATGGAAATAAGGGTTCATCAATTTCCACTAACATACGTGAAGTTCTGAGAAATATGAAATTTTTTTAGATATAATTTTTTATGGATTTAGAATAATTTTATATTGGAAATATATGTTTTACGATATAGACAAAAATATTGGTCGGAAAATGAATTGGTAATTAACATATAATGGTTTTTTCATATAAAGATTAGTGTATTTCTTGGGAAGCATTTTAGGATTAAGCTAAATATAATAATATGGGATCTTATTTGTATGAAGAAGGTTAAATTATATTTTGGATGAATATATGATCATAATGTCGATTATTAGAAATTTTAGTGAATTATTGAAATGATTAAAATATCTTAAAGAATATGTGACTAGGAAACAGACATTTTTTGGTATGATATATCAACATTTATTGATGTTATTTTTTGATAATTTTTATTTTTATCATGAAAAACTATATGATCAAATACTTATAATTGTTGGGATTCAATATATCTATTGAATATTTTTTTGGTATTTTTTGGATATTTATTTATTGAAGGATCAATGATGAGAATTGGGTGTTTCAGTTGAATTTCAGATATGAAAGTATATTTGATCATATGAATATTAGTTCTTTTGGTGAAATTATCTTTTGTTGTACTATCCATTTCGGTTGGTATATTTACTACATATAGGAGGAGTATATTATTATGTTTTTTGGATTTTTTATATGTATATGTTAATTATAATTCATCAATCATGTAAAATTCATCTTCTATACTCATCATTTGAAAAAAATATGAGATTGTGGTGGACATTGATTAAATAATTAAATTCAACTAGACAAGTAAAAATATTTCATTATCTTATTAATCAAGATAGTTTAATAAATCCTAAAATCAAGAAAATATATATTTAAGAAAAAAAATTATCCAACTATTTTTCATACAAATAAATCAATGGCCTCTTAACCTAAAATTGAATTATGGGTTTCTATGGATAACTTTCTCATGAACATTTTTTCAATCACTCTCTATCAATCCTTGAGTATTAGATTTTATTTTCAATATCAATTTTTTCACATATGAGTTATTTTATTCTACTTGGAAACCTGATATGTGTTAATTCATATGACCTTTATACTTCTCATCCCTCTTATCAAGAGTATGTCTTATTAATCGTTTTTACAACATTGGATTTCAAAAAAGTATTATTAATAGTTAAACCCCAGTTACCAATCCCAGGTATAAAATTAGGAGGATGAAATTCCCAAAAGGGGGATAATGTTAGAAACAATGTAATAATATAATATATCATTTTATTATTTATTATTATTTATGAGTTGTGTTGTTATATTCATCTTAAATATATTAAATAAATTCAAAATTAAAAAACAAAACATTTTATTTAACATAATTCCTATGATAATTCTTTGGAATATATAATTTTAAATTATAGAAATTTATTTTGATACAATTAATTTCAAGTTTATATTTATTATTTCATAATTTTATTAAAATTTATTTTTGTTATTTTTTAGAAAATATATATTTATTCAAGGTATATTGAAAATAAATATTTCTATTGAAATATGGATTTAATTTTCATGGTTTTATTGGGAAGATTAATATTTTCAATTATTTTAAATTTTTCAACATTTAATTATTTATTAAATTATTCCATTTTTTGTGTTTTAAATAGAATTTTAATTTTCTATAAAACATTTATATTTTAGAATGCTATTTTATTGAAATAAATGTTTTCCAATGAATTTTTCTAGTTCAATTTAAAAATAAATTATTTGAGTTACAGAATATAAATTTGATAAATTGATTAATTATTTTAATTATGGATGTCCAAATTTGGTAAATATTTCCATTTTATTTATGGACAATTAGAAAAATACCCATAATAAATTTGGTATCCTTAATAATGGATATATCTTGTAATTTATGTTAAAAATAAAACTATAAGAACCCTAAAAGAACTGAAAACATTAATAAATATTAATTTAAGAGTATATCTGAACCATAATCATCCCAGTTTCTAATTTATGTCATATCTGGGCCCCTTATATTAGATTATGATTTTTATAGTATTTAATATAAAAAAATGTCAAACAGTTCACATTCTTATTTTTAATAATTGTAAAAATAATATTATTATATTAACCAAATGATATATTTGACTATAATTTTTATTTTTAAATTTGATTGATTTTTCTTCATCAGCGTAATTTACATTAAATATTAATTGAAAAAATTATTACCTTCAAATCTATGACAATACAAGTACAATTATAATTAAATTAATTAAGAAGTCATATAAATGAAGTTAAAAATACTAAAAGTTATATAATTTGAGATAACTTATTTAACCCACAAATTTTAAATATTACGTGTAAATTTTAGTTATATTTTAAAATATTTTATTATAAATTTATGTGTTATATTGGTGTTATGAATGTCTTGTAATGGATATTACTCCAAATAGACATAATGAATATTTTATAATAATGAAGATTTTATTAAATAATAGAAACTTTATAAAACCCCAAAATTCAACCATGTGATGAGAATGTGGTTTCAAATATCCAACATTGTCCATTTATGGGTTTTACGTGTTTTTATATAAAATATATCGACCCACAATGTGTAAAAACCCATGATGTCATTGTAAAGGATAAATTGGTTAAAAGGGGGTTAAAAAAGATATGTTTTGAAAAATAGTCAAACCATGATTTTTTTAAATTAGTTAATTTCAACCCATAAACATCATATCTTACAAATTATTATGTTTTTATCCTTAGAATTAAATATTAATTTATATTGATTTAATATTTTGAAAAATTCAGGAGTTCCCCTCCCCACTCATATAAAAGGGAACATATTATAATAATTAAATAACTCAAAAAAACACCTTTTTATCATATAATACCTAAAAAAATAAAATCTTATAATCTCTAAACTCATTAGAGCGGTATTTATCTAGAGACAATACCAATCTTAGTGTTTTTAAGGTGGATAGAAAATAATATTTTCCAAATATGTGGTATTGTTTTTAATCGATTATTTTAGTGGTGTTTTTCTTCCAAATACCTCAAACCATATTAAACCGTGATAAAATAATAAATATAGTATCCTACATATACATATATTTTATTATGTTGGCTTCATGACCAATATTATTATCCTCTTCCATCAAATGGGAAATGAAAACCACATTCATGTGTACAATAAACTACTACCTCGTGAACAAACATAATTCATTTTCCATAACCACCTCTCAATACAGGTTATAATGAAGGATTTAATGTTTATAATGGATATTAATTGAACATTTTTATTTATTAATTTCTAATTTTAAATTTAGCATCATTTTTATTCTATTCACTAGTAAAAGATAATGACATTCATGAATACATGAGGACTACCACCTCTAATAATTGATGTGATTCTTTTTTCATTACGAATTAATTTGGATGATATATAAATATATTTTATAAGTAATATTATAAATTTGATATTATTATTTTCAATAAAGCTAAAATAATTTTTACCTTCTATCCAAAATTATCAAATAAAAAGTGATTTTTTTCCCCAGCATATTTACGACCTACGGTTACCATGATTGTAAAAAATTTAATTTTTCATAACCATATTTAATGGATGGATTTAAAAATATAATTTCATTTATAAAAATGATAAAAACATATTGGTTATTATTCTCAGGATGATGTAATAATGACTTATTTGACAAAATTCAGTATACCCAATTCATTTTTAACTTATGACTGGATATAATCAAAACATATAACATGAACTTAACTAAATATGTAATTGTATAAAACATGGGAATAATGTATATTAGAGTAATGAAAACCACTAAAAGGTTATTAAGAATTTAAAGAATTATCATATGATATTAATAAAAAATATAAAGAATTTACATGATGATTTAGACCCAAGATAAGAGGATTTCTTTTAATTTGTTTAATGTTTCCCTTATAATTATCTTTTTCATCAATGTCCACATTTTCTAAAAAAAAATTCTTTTTTTACTAATCAGTCATTTCTGTTTATATTAATTTATATTATTCTTTAATTTTTAATAAATTATATTTATAAAATCAATTTTTTACCAAATGTGGTACTTTGAGACTTTTCTGAAAAAAAATATTAAATGAATATTTTTAACTTATACAACATCAGATAAATTTCCCACCTTTATGATGATTTATTTCAATAATTTTCCTCTATGTTGTTTAATATTTAGAAAATTATTTTTTTGTTTATTATATGAAAATGTTTTCTTCATTAAAATGATATTTTGAATATAAAATGGGGGGCCGGATGTGTTTTTATATAAAAGAATGTTTAAATTTCTTTTATGAAGAACATATACTAGAAAATATTTTTTATTGATGATATTTTATGATATAAATATTTTAAATTTGGGGAGTGAGATATTACTTATACAATGGGTTAAGCAATAGTATAGATCATAGGTTACTATAATAAATATTATTCAATGTGTTATGAATCATTTTAGCTCATAAGAAATAGGTGTTCTGATTTATATGTTATAGAGAATGATCCATATTATAGATCTAGAATGAGTTGGTTAAATATTATGTTTTATGGAGAATGAAATATTAATTTTTCCTTATGATTCATTCAATTGGAAGGGGTTTCAATGTGTTTTAGGAATATGATACTCTATGTTTCCAACGAGGGATTTTATTTTCATTTTTATGTGTTTTAATGGGTTATAGTGATAAAAATGGTTCTGCACTTTCATGGTGGAAATGTTTAATATTATACACAAAATGATTATTGAGGAAAATGATAAAAATATCATTTGTTTCAAAAAAGTTCATTAGACTAATAAATTGATTATTTTTTCCATTATTATTAGTTTAATAGTAATCAATCATTTTTAAAAAAATAACAGGGTTTATGGATGAATAAGAAGAAATAAGTGGTCCAGATGAGAAATTTTAAGACATTACCGTGAAGTGACTATAGTTTTTTTTAATAGTTTTATTGGTTTGAAAAATAGAAAATGTGTATGTGTTTCCACTTTTAATGTATGGGTTTTTAATGTAAGGTTTTTTCCTAAAAATCTAAATCTATATACCAAGAAGATCCTCGAGATTGTATGAATGTCAGTTTTATCTCAAAGGTAATAAAATATATAATAATTATTTATGCGTCCAAACAAAAATTATTTAAATTATATGATCACCCAACATACATCCTTTGTTTTATTTTAAAAATATACCTCTTAATATTTTCATCCATAATTAATATAATTCAACAACTATAAAAAATTATAAATTAATTAACATAAATTATTATATGGGATAATGATTCAAGATCAAATTTCATATAAATTTTATTGTTTCATATTTGAATTTTTCATCTAGGTCTAGTTCATCAAGACATACTCAATTCACCACATCTTTAAATACAATCACATTCTATTTATGATTTCAACTCATGGATGGTATGTCTCCCATATACATGTATCACTCTAATAATAGTATGGAATGTTCAATACATGTGACAGAGGATAAATCATGGTCATCATTATATAGAGAAATATTAATTCTCTTTATGGACTATAATTTTTGTTATAATCCATATCCAATCCATCCTTGTTGTTATCTTTTCAGTGATAAAATTATTACAAAAATTATCATGGATATTTTAAATTCAATCCAAAAAATATTTTAAATTGAAAGTCCCCTATTTTGAGATTTATCCCACATAAAGAAGGTGAAAATTATGATGAATCATAAGGGATTAATTCTTAGGTTTCTTCTCATATATAAAATATATTTCACTATTCTTCTAATATATCCCTACAGTAATATATTTTTTACACAATTGGAAAGGCACATGATTCTTCACTTCAAATTTCATAAAGTCTAGCATGGATTTTTATATCCTTAATGATTCGCAGTTTAGTAATTGATATTTTTTATTTGAAAATGTGAATATTTATTATTTAACATCTATGTTTTGTTTTGAATTATTTATAGTGGTAACTACACAATCATATCCAATGGTGAATTAGGAACACTCAAAATCATTCAATTTTTGAAATATTCTAACCCCATGAATCTATTTTCTGTGAATACAAATTTAATTCTATTTAATCTCTGCATACCTTTGTTATAATCGTTGTGGAATCAACATGGAATTATATTATATTTCAGGATAAAATAACTCACCATATTACCATATATAGAACATATTAAAAAATATCTACATAAAATCATTCCTCATATATATTTCACTATGTTAAGATGTTGTAGTATATTTCCATTGCCTATTGAGAAATTTATCTCCAGAAAACAAAATCATACAATGTGGAATGTCTCAACTATAGTAGATCATAATTTCATAAAATAATTGTGAACCATTACAACTAACTTTAGAAAAATTATTCTTATTATCCATTGATTCCATAGATCCACCATTTAATACTCAATATTTTAAGGCTTCCAAGGGAGATATATTTATTTATTCCTTTTCATTCGTGGATTTTTAACATCTATTTTCAACCCTTGATTGTGAAATCCTTCACTATTATCTGAGAAGACATATCTTACATTCTAGAATAACATTACTCTCCAAGTTTTATCCTCTCTTCTTGTAGTGTTTGGAGAGTAATCGTATTGGATTGAAATTTTTTCTTCTATACCATTTTAACATAAACATCATGTGAATGTTACATAGTAAATAAGTTTTCTCTACCATTTTAGAACTTATTCTTGTAATTAAATATTTTAATGGAAAATACATTTTCAGAAAAATTTTATTCTTAAAAAATAAACAAATTTATTATTCACTCATTCTCTGAGTTATAATTTATCAAAATATTAATTTTGTTTTTTAAACTATCCCCAATTATTATTTAAATATTATATATATTGAAAAACTGATTTTATTTCTTCATAACCATCATATGTAACACCAATTTCTATTTATATATATATTTGATAGATATATATAAAAACATTATAAACAAAAAAGAAATATAATTTTATTCATTAACCTAAGTGGGATTAACTATATTTTGTTTCACATTTATCTTGTTCTACACACTTCTATAATTTTATATTGGATAATATTTTTCAATTTTTTCAATCAAAAACCTATAATCAACATATTTTTAACAGCTCATTTTACTGGTAGTAAAAAAAACTATAATATTTTATTTTATATTTATTAATCACATATATATTTTCCCAGATCTCATAACATGAGGCACATTAATTAATTTAATCGAGAAACATGTTATTCAAACTGCTAACAAAATTTTTTATGACCATCACATTATGATAACTTTCATCAGATATTCTTTAATAAATTTCACCATAAATAAACATTTTAAAATAATTTACATGTCACATTAAATACCCAATCTCATCAAATTTAAACCATTAATGGTTATCACCATTAAAAAATTACCCTCTGTCAAATAATTAATATGTTCAAAAAACTACTAAAGTAGATATAATGGATTGAGATTTATGTTAGAACCCGTAGGATGTAACACAACTTTTTATAACTGTTGAGTTATGATATAAGTCAATACTCCCCATGAGACTAGCTTAATTGTGGTTATAACCAATTAATGATTATTTGAACATGAAACTAACAAATTATCAGAATTTATTCCATAAATAGAAGAATAAACCTACAATTTATCAATCCATTTACAGAAATTTAAATAAATAAATAAATATAAATAATTAAATATAATTAAAGATATAATGGTTTCAATTGGTTCACTAACAGATGGATTAATATAATCATCATACATTACAAAATTTTTCTTTTTTCTAATATTGGGAATTAACACATTGTTTTGGTGGTAATATAGTTTATTAGAGGGCAATCGTCTATATAGCTCACCAAAATTATATATTGGTTTGGGATGGCTCAGTACCACCTAATGGATTCTCCCTGCTCTTCCCCCTCAAAAAAACATTTTATAAAATTCTCTATTTGTTTAGTTACATGAAGGAATCTCCATGAACATCACTATTATTGAATTGTAATGACCCCGGCCCAATTAACTAAGATATAATGCCTTATATTGATAAGTTGGCATTGATATAAGACTCAGATATCAAAGGACTGCTTATTTTAGAAGTTGTGGACACCATATTTCATACATTAAATGTATATATTAATTGAAACTATAAAATAGAACATAATAAATTCTTTTAGAGAACCAATATTATCGTATCTTACCCTTATCTTTCAATCATAACATACATTTTGAAATCCTAAGAAAAATAAAAAATAAATAAGGGGTGAGAGACGATGCTCTGTACAAGTAAGTGTACAGTTGAATGTTTGAATAATAAATTAGAATAAAATTTTTGGAATGGTATATAACTTAATCAAAATCCATTTGAACATAATACAGAGCATAATGTGGAAATAAAAAACAAAAATCAAGTAATAAAAAATAAATAATCACATCTATATTATACTAATCATAAAATAAAATGTAATATTAATAACTAATCTCATAATGCATAAATTAATAACACTGAATATCATAAACATACCATCATGACTTTGACCAAGACACCATATATAAATGGGTTAGGTATTAGCCCAAACCCAAAGAGTTTGGCACATGAGACCTACCTATGAATCAAGGGACTATATCAGGCCCCACCAGTCACAAACTAATTTATGTGAATTACACATATTAATGGGTTGAGTCAAAAAAATAATTATATAGGAAATTTAAATTACACTCCATAATATGTCAACATAATCAAAAACCATTCTGACTAATTTGGGGATTGAAATCAAATTTTGCTTTCCTGTGTGGAATACATTTACTTTCCTGTGTGGACTGAGATGTACTTGGGCTCGGAGGTTGGAGCGTATTGGAATTGATGACTTAGGTATATGTATGGGCATATACCTAAGCAGTGTCATATTTTACTTCATGATTGTACATTCCTTTTTGGTTTATCCTTTGTGGATTTTGGGAGACCTTCAGGGGTCTCGGGGTCCCTACCGAGTAGCTTATACTCACCCATGCACGGGCTATGCCCGCACTACGTTGTGTTGGTTGCAGACGACAGATAGCATTGATCCTGGCTGCGGCTTGTAGAGCAGAACGATAACTGGAGGTGGACCACATGGCGGGACGTGTTTGGAGCGGACGGCGGGACCCGAGGAGCAGTGGAGCTATCTATACCCACCCTTTAGGTGGGATTTATAGTGGACAGCTCGGAGTAGCGGCTTTTACTTTACAGTTGCTGTTTTTCCTTTCAAGTTGTACTTTACTTTCAGTTTGGGTTTGTATATTGGCCCATTTACTTTTCCTCACATTCAATTGTACTCTGTTCTTTCTTAGTTTTTACTTTTCCGCTTGCTTACTCTGTGGTGCTTGTTTACTTTTCAAAGGCAATGCCTTCCCTTTTTACCGGGAATTATGCCTTGGTGCTAGTCGCCAGCCCTTGGCCTATGGAAGGCGGGCTTGGGGTAGTCACGGCACGGGCCCTGAGGGCGGGTCGTGACAAATTAGGACGTTATGATTTCATGAAATCAAAAAAATCCACTCATATCGTATAAGGTAAAAACATTCATTCCGTATTTTTTTTTGAAAAATCCATAAAGTATATCGTTTGAAAAATTACAAAATTATTCCTCTCAAAAGTATTTTATAAAATTGTTAATTGGGTAAAAATAATATAAGAATTTTATGATAATATAAAATATATTTTTGAAATAATTTTTAAGAAAGATGGATATTGATGACAAATATTCCTTTATAGAGAGTTATATATAAATGTTCCGGAATAATAATGATATTGTGAAATAAACACTTAACTTCTACATTAATATTGTTGAATGTGATTTAAAAACCAAAATAATGGTTCAAATCATGTTATTAATTTATAATAGAATAATATACCGATTTAATATATCATACATGGTCTTCCTATATTATTTTATTAATATTATTCTATTTTTACCCTTGTTTTGGCCGGTAACTTCTTCAATTCCCTTTGTATGTTTTGTCATCTAAGTCATATTTCTTATGAACGGTATATATTTATTATATATACATAATTTTACATACTTTATAGATATCATATTTACTCATTATATTCATTTTAATAATAATTTGATAATGGTTGACAAGAAAAATGAATCAAATCAAGTCATAGAGACGGTAGGTCATTGGTAAGAACGATTTATGATATCATTCCCTTAATGATTAATGGGAACAGAATTATTTGAAATATTTATTGTAAAGATTCAAAATCATCTAATTTTTATTATATATATCTATTATATCTATCATTATACCCATCCAAATTAATTGCTGATGAAGGGAAAATTACACCATAATGTGGAGCCAGTAAGTTTTATCTTAGCACGAATGGTCCTTTCATTATTTTACATATGGATTAAAGGAGGAATATGGTTTTACATAATCATAATAATATAAAAATATATATATTAAACTAGATTTATAAAATTATTATTGAAACAACATGATGAATAAGAAGAATTATTGAACTTGAATGAGTTAGTTAAATAATTACCTCTCCATTGATGGACATCATTTAGATATATTCTTAATGGATATATAGTTTGTGTTTTTGGAAGACCGGGACCACCAGAGCATTGGTATTAATGTTTTTTTTGAGAAATTTGAAGTGTTTGGTGAATCTATAAGACTCAATGTGTAGTTAGTATGTGAGAGAGGAGGTGCTCTTTTTTAATTGAGGTGATGGGAACATTAGGAAACTCTCAAAATAATAAATTAAAATAAATTATTTTTTGATTAGAAATGACTGTTATGTGATTTATTTCATTTATGAGATGAATATGGGTTGAAATGCTCTTAAAAAATAACTTTTATACACGTTTAGGTCACATTAAAACCCTTATGTTTTGTTTTTGATCCTTATTTAAAACCATTAAACATGACCATTAAAACATGTGTTTTTACTCATTGATGGATAATATAGTTACAAATAAAAGAAAAAATAACCATAATTGTGTCATTTATGACCATTAAAACTTTATTCCAATCATTTGGATGAATTTTTATATTTTAATGAATTTTATATCACTAAATAAAATATTATTTAATTTTATATAACATTAGTGTCAATTTTAATTCTATTCATTACATTGACTTTAACAGAAAAAATCAATAAAATAATATATCTAAGAACCAAAATATCTAAAATATAACTAACATGTCAACGTTATCAACAAAATTCATGGAATTCAATAATTATCTAAAATTATTTTAATTTTAATATTATTAATATCATTTATTTGATATCTTAATTAATTGAATAATTAAAATATTATTACTAAATAAGCCCTTTAGATAATAATTTATTATTAAAAAACCAAAAATAAATTATCATGACAAATAAAAATATTTTATCTTCCAAATTACCACATATAATAAGCATTATCTTCTATATATACATATATTATAAATGATATAGTTATTAAAAAAATAAGTACGATATCTTTAAAATTTCATTAAATAAAATTTCAAAATTTTCAAACTCTCATCCAAGTTGCTTTAAAAGGTTATAATATTCTCCTAAGGAAAATTTTGTTTAAAATACCTTCATGTAATGAAATTTTGACAAATTTTATGAAAATTTTCTCATAGTTATAATATTTGTTTTCACCTAATTAATTGATTTATCATTATACATGTTAATATAAAATTACTAATTTTATTATCCATAATGTCTAAATATAAAATATTTATATTTGCACAATTTTTGGCCCAGTGATTCAAAGATTGGAATCCATTTCTTAAAATTTTAAACACATAATTTTAAATATTAAATTTAAAATTAATCTCATTGACGGAATTAGAAAATTAGTTCTTGATGTGAAAATATTCAAAATATTAAAATGTTTTTATATCCAAATTCATTGTGAAATAAATTAACACGAACTAAATTATATGAAATGATAAAAATTGTTCTAATAATACATAAAAACCAATAAAAATTAAATTTATCAACATTAAGTATTTGGATAAAATAGATATTTTCAATTAAAATTCTATATTTGTTTTCTATTTATCAAAACAAGAAACATATCATCATATTCAAAAAATTAATACTATGTAAATTTTTTATATTTAACTATAAAATAAGATATTTATTTATTCAAATATAGTTTATAAAGGTTTCAAAAACTGTATTTAAAATAAGTACAACATAAAAAGGCGGTAAAACAGCCTTTATAAAAATATGATTTTATGGCATAAAAATTGGCTTTATGTTTCTATCATGTCATGAAATCACATTTTATTAATGTTATACATGATAGTTAAAATATTAATTATAAATTTAATTAATATCATTGACATATAGTAATTAATTTAATTTATTAGGATAAAAGAGTAATGGCATATAATAATAGTTTTTATAAAAACATATCTTTTATGTCAAAATGGGTTTTCTATTTATTTTTAACTTTTTTAAACCATAAATTAAATAATATATATTCATAATATGGTTAATATTATTTGTAACCATGAATTTAATGTCGTGGATATAATTTCATTTTAAATATTAATATTAATAGTATATTATGTTTTTGATTAAACATGGTATTGGGTGGAATGTAACCTATCGAAAAGATTAACTAAAAACAATACATAAAATGAATTGGTGTTTTATTTTCTCCTACATAAATTAATTATGGCCTTTAAATTTTATATGGTAAAAAAAATAAAATCATTATATTTTATAATTCTATTATGTGAACCCCACATCAGAAATAGTGTTAATGAATCTTCTACTTTAAAATAGTGAAAGTGATGTACAAATGTCACCCGAGATAACCTGTACTGGGGTCCCATGTAAGAAAACAAGGACATTGAAGAGAAAAATTACTACCATGTTCTGATAGATATTGACAAGGAACACAGTCTTGAAAAATTTAACAAAAAAATATATAAATTTGCGAACTGTAAATAGTCCCTTGATTTTAATGTAATAAAATAAAACAAATAAAATTTTTGTACTAAAATAATTTTTATATTTTTAAATAATTATTTTAATTTTTAGATAATAATATTCATGATCTATTCATATAACATAATAATAAAATAATCCTTTAATTGTGCATTGAAATATTTTAAAATCATCCCTTAAACCTAGAAATAAGTGTTCAAAATTAATTTTCCACACCCGATGAACTTTTATGAATCATAATATCCAATAATGATTCCATTGGTTTTTAAATGTTTACATAATGAAATTCTTTTAGCATAGGTTACCCAATATTATATTTTATACTCTACCCTCATAAAATAATATTCAATGTTCAGCATAATCCATTCCAATCTCAACAAACATCCCAAATATATTAACCCAAATTTAGAGTCCAAAAATTCATTAGGAAGTTCCCTAAATTTTCAAAATCAAATAAACATTAGATATTCCCCTAAAAACATAATGTAAATATTTTTTACATAAAAATATATATAAATACATTGGTCAACTTAAATACTTAATGAAAACATTCATGTTTCCATGTCCATAAAGATGAAGTATTACTGTACAATCCCTAAATATCTCATTATTAAAACAAAACCACGTAATTATTGAATCTAAAAACACAAATACAATAATTATTCCAATTATACTATTGTAATATCATAATCATGACCATGAACCCTTTAATTTTTCTAAACAAAATTTCCTGTACACTTGGTACATTCTTTTTAGTGTCCTATATCCTTACAGTTGAAAAATTTTAAATTTATAACTTCTATCTTTACCTTACATTCAATATCATGATGATCATTCTCTCTACCATTGTAAAAAAAACCCATTTCCTTAATGAATGTTCTAGGGTGGTTCTTCTAACAATTATTATGTGTGGGAATATATTTTTCTATTTTTTACCTTTAACTGCATTTTTCTCCACCGCTATCTACTTCTATTCCAATTCTATTAATTAATAATAAAAAGAGAATTATTTATCTATATATGATGAGAATGTTTGGGAGAAAATTTCATTTTAATGAAATATCCTTAAACCATCAATTAAATGAGGAATATTTCTCATTGGGTTACATATGTAGTCCATATCATCTCATCAAAAACATATAATGGTGGTTTCATACTAAACAACATTCTCATCCTCCCATTTCCTTAGTATTATAAGATCATTTAATTTCATTTTTCATTTTTCTACATCCTCCTTCGTGTTTTTAATTAATTCCACCATTGATATGCATCTCCAAAGAGATTATAAAATACCATAAAACCTTCCCCCTTTTATTATATCCAAAATGATAAATATAGTTTCTATGGAATATATCAATTTCACAACAATAATGGTATTTGAGGTCCTTTTTATTGATTGAGGTTTTTATCTCATGTAGTAGTATAAAATTGATGTTTTTTGTTGTGGGTTAGGTTTCTCTATACGTGCAAGGTTATTGTTCATAACGTGATTCATATATCACAATGTGGTTATAATTTTGACAACACTAGTTGCCTATCCATTTCCAACATCATTATATTTCAATAGAGGTAAATAAAGACAATGATTAGGTGTGTTGAAACATTTTCCATTACTTCCACTAGGTGACATTATTTTATAAAATTGAATACACTATATTAGATAATAATGTATAATAATAAAACAAGTGAATCACATATCCGAAATTGAAAACTAAGTATATCATGTCTTTAAATCATAAGAAACGTTTTTAGTTATATTTCCATATTTTATCATTTGGTATCATAGTAAATCAATGTTTTCCTAAGTATTTTAACTAATTATTCTACTAAACAATCATTGATATAAACTATAATGACCCCAAACCCAATATCCTAGAGTTAGTGGAATATATTATTACCTTATAATTAACACAATAGTATAATCCCAAAGGACCGGCCATTTTATTTGTTTTGGAAATTATATTACATACAAAAAATGTACATTATAATTGTATCTAATAAATAAAACATATTCATTACATTGAGAGCACAAATATTCTCAAAAATTAACCTTAAATATAATTCATAATAAAAATATTGGAATCTAGAGAAAAATAAAACATAATTAATGGGTCAGATAAGATTCTCAGAAAAGGTAAACATATAGTGCGAGCTATTATGTATAATTAAGCATTAACATTATAGAATGGTATATAACTAAATCAATATACATTTAAACCTAATCATTACCATAAGAAGGAAAAAATAAATGAATATAAAATAAATCCATAAAAATCACATAAATTATGTAATAATAATATAATCATATTTAATATGAATAACTAATCAATTAATTATGGAAATCATAATTTCATTCATAATATAAATGTGATCAAGGATTTTTTGTATACTCCATACACAAATGTGTTAGGCCTTGGCCAATACCAAAATTTGTTTTTCTCCTGACATCTGCCGATTCTTAGAGCCATTATAGTGGTCCCCACATATACCATAATAATTCCAATGAAATTGACATATTAATGGGGGAAATTTAAACAACATATAAATTTAAAATGTAAATAACCATCCTCAGTCACTAAAAATAATCATAATCCATTTTGGGTAATATGTTAATGTGAATCAATGTCGAGCATCCATGGAAAAACTGATCAAAAACCATTTAATTAAATGTGGTAAATTATATCAAATAGATAAATCTCAATGATAAATAAAATTCAAAAATTTATGTTGACGTAAGTGAAAATACTCTAATAAATTCATTGAAAATTCTTGGGAAAATACCCCTTTTTGCGTAGAATTCATTTATTTAAATGTTCCCACATCTTTAAAAGAAGATATTTTCATTGAAAATAATCTTATAAAATTGTAAATGATTCTTCAAGACATTATGGTATCATGACAGAAGAAAAATATTCTCATGCCGTATAATATTAAAAAACATTCCTTTAGAATATTTGTCAAAAATTTCGTAATGTACATCATTTGGAAAATGAAAAAAATATTCACTTCAAAAACATTTTAAAAAATTAAAACATTGGTAAAAAGAAATTAATATTTATATGATAATAGTAAAAATATATTTAAAATCATTTTATGAAACATGGAAATGGGTGATAAATATTCCTATTAAAATTCTAATATATAATAAATCTTGAATAATAATGAGATTTTCAAATAAAATATTTCCTTACACTTTCAATTAGTTGAGTATTTTATAACATCATATATAATGGTTTAAATCTTTGTTATTAATTTATAATTGTTGCATATCAATAATTCTGATATAATATATAATAATTTTATATTGGTTTTTAATAGTATTTAGTTTTGACCATTATTTCAGGTGTTAACTATTTTATTTTCCAATGAATTTATTGTCTTGTAAGTCATATTTCATAATAATTACATATATTTAGTTCAAATCCATAATTATGTTAAGTTCATTGAAATAATATTAATACATTATATATATTTTATAATATTTCTTCAATTTTCATCATGTAAAATGAATCACCTCACGTCTTGTAGATGGTAGGTTTACGAAATGATGATCTACAATATCATTCCCTTAATGGTAAAAAGGTAAATAATTGGATGTTATATTAATTTTTCAGAATATAAAATTTTTCATATTTGTTATTTTTATCCATTATATTGATCACTATAACCATAAAATAAAGTGATAATGAAAAAAACGTTCACCACAACATGCATACGATTAGTCGTATGAACATATGTGTGGTGCTTCAGTTTTTAATAGGATGTGTAAAAGGCAGAATATGGTTGTCCCATAATCATATTAAAATCTTTTCATGTAGATGATATAGAAGTTATTAATTTATATTGGAAACTAAAATAGGAATTAGAATAAGAAATTAACTTGGATGAGTTGGTAAAACAGTCACCTCTTTTTCGATAGACTTTCTTTAGATCTCTTCATAAGGGAACTAGAGATGGTAATTTTGGGAGACCAGGACCTCTAGATCATGGATTAATATTTATGGAGGATAAATCGGTATTGTTTGGTCATGATAGAAGTCTAAATGTGGTTTTATGAAGTGGGGGAGGATGTGACCTTTTATAATCGAGGTGAAAGGTACGTTAAGAAACTCTAAAAATATTAAACTAATAAAATAATTTTTTAATTAAAAATTTATCTAATGTAAGATATTTCAAATTTGAGACAAGGATGTTTTGAAATACTCTCAACTATTATTTTTTCACATGTTTATGTCTTATTATTACCCTAATCATTTTGTATTAACTCTTATTTAAACCACTTAACTCTTAATGTGAAAACCTATGTTTTCACTCAATGATGTTTAATATGTTAACTCCAAAATGCCAAAATAACAAAAAATAAGTCTTGATTGAAATTTTCATCATTATACAAATTTATTGGTGTAATATTAATTTTTTTTATTTTAATTTCATTTAATCAAATATTATTGTTCTAATAGGGCATTAATTTTAATTTTGGTAAAATATATTACAATGAAATTTTAAAAAATAAAAATAATAGAATATCCTTGAAAAAATATATCCAACATATCAAAAACATGTCTAATGTATCTATTAAATTCATGGATGATATTAAATATCACAAATTATATTTATTTTATTATTTATAAATAAAATTATATAATATCTCCATTAATAAAATTATCACTATGTCAACATTGTATATTCCATGAATTTATTTATTTATATTTAAAAATAAATTATCATTTGGAATAAAAATATTTTATATTTGAATTTATCTTTATTGTTGAATTTATCTTTTAGATAACTATATATTAAAAATAATATAGTTTTTAAAGATATGAGCATGACATCATAATCTTATTTCTAAATAAAATATAAAAAATGGAATACTCTCATACAAGCCACATAAAAAGCTAATAACATCTCCCCAATGATGATTTTCTCTGAAAACCACTCATCCAAAGAAAAATTGACACATTTTAGTTTAATCTTATAATATTTATAAAATTATTTTTTCCCTTAATTACTTGATATACCTTTACCTATGTAAATAAAAACAATTAAAAATTTACTATTTATAATGTCAAATAATAAAAGAATTATTTAATATTTTTTGGATCCACTAATTGATAATATGTAATACATTTTACAGAATTTAGAATATAGAATTTTCAATAATTCATTCAAAATTAATCCCACTAATATAATAATAAAACATACTTTTAAAGGGAAAACAATTAAATGATTTAAAAAATTTATATCAAAATTCAATGTGAAATTGATTCCAATGAAAAAAGATGTACTAAATGATAAAAATTTTATGTAATTATTTATTAAAAATACAATTTATCACAACAAAAGTTTTTCAAGAAAACGTTTTTTCAATTTAAAATTTGTATTTGTTTCATATTCATGAAAACATGAATATTATTAGGAAAATATGAAAAATTTAATCAATGAAATTTTTTATATTACTATTTGAAAAAAATATGTTTATTTTTTCATATATAATTTATAAAATTTTCAAAAAATTGATTTAAAATTTATGCACTGTTAAAAGGCAGTAAAAGTTCTTTTATAAAAATATTTCCTTTTATGCATAAAAATTGGATTTATTTTTTTAGAACGTCTAGAAAACACATTTTATGAATTTAAAACATTATATTTTTTATATAAAAAATAAATTTAATTAATATCATTCGCAGATTGTAATTAAATTTCATTATTTTTATGAAATACCTTTTTCTTGTAATAATAGTTTTTATAAAAACCAATCCTTTGTATTAAATTGGGTTTTACAATTTTTTTTTGTTTTTTTGGAAACCAATGAACTAAATAATATATTTTTATTAGATAGATATTCATCTTCCTAAACAAAAATTGAAAAAACAGTATATAATTTAATTTTTAATAATAATATTAATTTTATATCATGGTTTTGTTTAAACACAGTGTTCTGTTCAATGTAAGCTATAAAAATTATTAACTATAAAATAAAGATATACCATAACTTCTTGGGGGTGTTATATGGTTTATTATATATCAGATAACTAAAGATTTTATGATGTGATGATGGAAACCTTTCCATATATTCCTCCAAAAATAGATTTGGTTGACTCCTTGATATGGCCATTGAATTTATTACCTCAACATAATATCTATATATGTAAACATCTCCATTTGAATATATTTATTTGCAGAAAATAATTTTCTTTATTACACCATTTATTTGCAACCAATCCTGTAGATATATCAATTAGGCTTCATCGATATATATCCTTCATCATCACATAATCCAAATCTATCAATGAGGATGCTATTTTATTTTCCCTTTCAATTCATTTTATCATTTCCTGTTAAAATATCATGATGGTGTTAAATAACTCTCTCTTATTAGTTATGTAATAGAATAATTAGATAATTCTTCCAAATATATTTCACCTTGATCAATAGTTTTAAATAACCTATATTATCATAATACTTAAAATAATTCCATGTGTACCACATTAATTACTATGGCCAAATTTATCCAATTTAGATGGGCCAACCACCAATATATCGAGAAAAAACATAAAAAGTTGAAATTAAATCATAATCGTCAATATATAATGAAACACCCAGACCATGGCATGTTTTACATTTGTTATAGGACTGTTGAGATCAAGAAGACTGCAACACTATAAAACATCGATTATAAACTTTAATCCACTCAATAACTACTATAAATATTAAATTCAATATTTTATAAATTAACACACCATGATGTATTTTACTCCACACCAGTATGAATTTTATTCACATTTGAATCAAAATATATTACTAGAAAAACATCGAACCCAATAACCATCACCATTATAAACATGTTTGTTTTATTGCAATAATGCCCCCTAAAATTCTTATTATATCTTTGAAATTTTTTTATAAAATACTGAAATAGTTCATACTCCACCACAGTATTTATTATAAAATTGGAAATGTCATCTCACCTTTTTCAATGATAAATGATAACTATAAACAAAACTTCATGAAGCACTTAAAAACTCATCGATTCATATTTCTCTAATCGTAATGCCTAAACCATGATATGTACTATTGTGTGTTTCCCTTAGGCATAATTTTATCATTTACCTTAATGTACACTATCATATATAATTAATAACACGTCATATTTTTTGTTTATTTAGTTAATTATCCTTTCCAGTGAATGTAAAATTACATCAAATTATTAAACATTCTATTTTTTATAAGACTATTTGATTCACGACCATAATCTCTTCCATATAAGGAGTATAAAATATTATACATTAAACCACATTGAGTTTGGCTTCCCATTGGTATATAGGGAGATCAATAAATTTAAATACATACCACAGTCAAAAAAACAAATACATCATTGATAAATTCAACATTTTATAATAGATAATACAATTGTATAATCTCATTATAAAATAGGTCAGTTACACAACCAAAAATGATTCTAGGAATCTCCAAATTTCAAAAATCAAACCATACTTACTCTAATTACATAATAAATTTGAAAAACCAATGTTACCACATTTTATCATCCATTAAATTAAATAATAATCCTTCAACCTTTAGTCAAAATACATTTCTTCGTGTTTGTTTATCATAAATATCATTGTTATTATAATATATTATCATGAATCAATGATTAATTTAGAAATACTCTTATATTGTTAAATTCATCACCATAATCAAATTCCCCAATCAAATAACATTTATTCTAGTGTAACTCATTCATCATAGTGTACGGATACCTTGTATGATAATAATATTTTTATTGACTATAAATCACCATGCCTTCTCACATTATGTCTATAAATACACCATCACAATATTTTTATTTTTTGTATTCAACAAATATAAAACCAATGGTCACATTTACAAATTAATTCACAAATTATATTGATCCTAATAGAAAACAATCATTAAATCTAATAAAATCAAATGTTAATTAAGAAAATTTATTATCAAATATCAAATAAAAATTATCCAAAAATGAAACACACAACCTATTATAGAAGTAATTTTTCATTATATAATCCTATCAAACATGCACCTATATATGCAATAGAAGAATATCCCTTTATAACTATAATGAAAACCACTTCATAATATTAATATTCATACCCAATTGAGTATTATAAAAATATAAATTTCAAACAAAAAATAATTGGAATCTATATTCTCTGGAACTGAACCAAATAGAGGAAAATATATCCTTTAAAATATAACTTATTAAATGTAAATGAATCTTCTAAATATAAATAAAAATATTTAATGGGTATTGAATTATTTGGACCCAATAATGTGAAATAATGTAAGACTACCCACTATATTATATCCAAATTCTCAAAAGTATGATAACCATTGAAATGAAAATTAAAATTTTCGACAACAATGAATATTAAATTTTCATATCCAAAACATATAGATAAATGATTTGAAATAACATACCCACATTTTAAGAACCAGAATGCTTAAATGGTACTATAAAATTGATTATTAGAATGATAATTTGGTGAAAACATATATTAATAGAAAATATGTTAAATGAAATTCATTGAATAATTAACAGAAAGGATATTTTTAATAAGAATTCTCAAAATAAAATTTTAAAATTCAATGAATTTGGATGGATCCATATGAAATAAAAAAAATAGTATTTATCCTCGCTAAAAAATATCATAAATGATATACTGATTCAAAAAATGATAAATTCCATGTTAATAAAATAATGGTTAACCTAACATAACACCATGATATAATCAACATTGTAATGATAAAATAAAATATAGTTGTATATACTACATACAATTTTATTACATTAAATATTCAAAACGATTGCTAAAATATTATATCTTTATACCTTGGGTAAATATCTGAATTGATTTTTAAAATAATATATTATATGAAAAGGATTCTAAATTTTCTCCACCACAACATTGTTATAGTTATTAATTAAACGGGCTAACATTGGTGAACTGAACACATAAAATTAACCTCTTTTTAAATAGGAACACCCCAATAATTATTTTTAAATGTAAATATTGTTCGGGTTCATAGGTTATACTAACACCTATTCAATGTAGTGGAAACAATAAGAAACACAAATTCCAGATATATACCATTAATAAAATAAAAAACATTTTAAGAAGAAAATGATGAAAAAGTTCATGTGTACCATATCCTGATGTTTTTTCATATAATATTCAATTAATTCACCTTGATAATGTTCATAGAGTTATCCAAATAAATTGTTCCAACATGGTGTGCCCATGGGTTATATATAATCACACATATCGAGTGTCGGATTATCCCTTTAACAATGATAACAATATATGTCATGACCCGTCCTCGGGGCCCATGCTGTGACTACCCCAAGCCCGCCTTCCATAGGCCAGGGGCTGGTGACTAGCACCAAGGCGTAAATCTTGGTAAAAAGGGAAGGCATTACCTTTGTAAGTAAACAAGCACTACAGAGTAAGAAATAGGAATAAGTAAACACTAAGTAAAAACTTGTACAACAGTAAGTGCGGAAATGTAAAGGGGGCTGGAAATACAAGCCCAACTGTAAAGTAAAACTGGAAGGGGAAAAACAGCAAGTGAAAGTAAAAGCCGCAGTGTCGAGCCGTCCAATGGAAGTTCCACCTGAATGGTGGGTACAGATAGCCTCCACTGCTCCTCGGGTCCAGCCGACCGCTCCGAGTACGTCCCGCCCAGTGGTCCACCTCCAGGTACTGTCCTGCTCCGCATGCCTCCACCACGATCAGCGTTGTCTGTCGTCTGCAACCAACACAACGTAGTGCAGGCATAGCCCATGCAGGGGTGAGTATAAGCTACTCAGTAGGGACCCCAAGACCCCCGAAGGTCTCCCAGAATCCACAAAGGATAATCCACAAAGGAAGAATACAATCACGAAGTAACATCTGACACTGCTTAGGTATATAACCATACATATACCTAAGTCATCAAATCTTGTTCGGCTCCAACATCCGAGCACAAGTACAACCCAGTCCACACCGGAAAGAAAAATGTAAATCCACATAGGATAGCAGAAAACAATCCACATATGAAAGCGAAACAAGATTTAGCTCACACAGGATATACTTCTTCGTAAGACGATAGAGATGATCAGATGTAGCCACTGATTCATCTTAGTCGTCAGACCCACAAAGGATCGGTAGGTACTAACCCCCGCAATGACCCACATAGGATCGATCATGAAGTTGAAACCATAGCTATTGGAAAACTCCTTCTCCATCAAGTACAATGGTTATGCCACTACAACCAAGCGCTTCCCTCTAACCTTGGATTGATGTACTACTCCACCTATCGAGTACTGTGGGCCTGCTGCTACAACCAATCACTTCCAAAAATGGGTTAGCTACTACAACCAAGCGCTCCCCCTCATAGCTTCTAGAGGTACTCCTTCTGTTGAGTACCACAGTTCAGCCGCTACAACCAAGCGCTCCTCTGTCGTGGGTCTGTCGCTACAACCATGCTCTCCCCCATGCTACTACAACCAAGCGCTCCTCCGTCGTGGGTCTGCCGCTACAACCAAGTGCTCCCCTTCATAGCCTCCAGAGGTACTCTTTCTGTTGAGTACCGCGGGTTTTCCGCTACAACCAAGCGCTCCTCCGCCGTGGGTCTGCTGCTACAACCATGCGCTTCCCACTGGGCTATCCGCAACACACCGAGTCATTCGATCAACAGTCGTCAAGTCTCAACTGGCTCTAGGGTTTCTTCACAGAGCATGCTCATTCCAGGAGGGTCCACTCCACGAGCCAATAGGTCGATGCAGCAACTGACATGTAGTCCAGAGTTGATGTATCCCAAGATGTACTGTAGTGGTCACTGCAGAAAACACGGAGGATTCCCGTACTGTTTTCATCATCGTCGCAGTCGCAGCCAGCTTTAGGGTTCCCGCACACATCAAGCTCATTCGGGAGGGTCCGCTCCAGGAGCTGAGAGGCTGATACATCAACTAACACATATTCCAGAGTTGATGTATCCAAAAGTTCAATATCGTCAACAGGAACTCAACGTCGTAGAAGGAATGTCAATCGGACGCCCGGTCTGAGAGTTATTGGCTTTTTCGTCCCCAGGGCCCAGTTGGTTTTTAAGGCAAAACCAACCCGACTGTACTCCACCCGCGTCCAAACCTTGGGCGAAGTAAGCCAAAAGATCCGTCTCACTTAGAGGATTTTGACAAAGTTGATGGCACGTCAATCGGACG
This sequence comes from Viscum album, assembly GCA_963277665.1. Classification (NCBI taxonomy): domain Eukaryota; kingdom Viridiplantae; phylum Streptophyta; class Magnoliopsida; order Santalales; family Viscaceae; genus Viscum; species Viscum album. The sequence continues at coordinate 868,839,718 of OY728120.1, forward strand.
TACGAAGCTCAAGATATGAGTGTTTCCGCTCCGAGGGCCCGGTTGGTTTTGTGTACGAACCAACCCGGCCAAAACCAAAGTATACTGAAACCTTGAGTGTGATATACCAAAACTACTGTCTCCATCCAAAGATCTCATCACCGCAGACAGCACATCGTTCGAAGGCCCGTAGCTCATGTTATGAGCAAAAGGCCGAAAAGGTCCGGAAATGCTGGGTCTTTGCCCGGACCGACCCGGCCCTACCCCCCTAGGTCGGCCCGAACCGGGTCTAGGTCCGACCCGGCCAGGGCGACCCGGACCAGCCTGGGCGCGACCCGGCCGGCAGGTCAGCTCGGCCCGGCTCGGCTTGGCCGAGCGGCCGAGCAAGGGGAGCCGCGGGGTGTGCAAAACCTGCGGGAAGAGGAGCCGCGGCCCCGCGTGGGGCCGCGCTTGGTCAGCGGATGCGGTAAAGCCGCGTCCCGTGTCTCGCCGGACCCGTGCGATCGCCGGTCTGGTCGGCCGCCGCCGCCTCTGGCCGCCGGCGCTGCCGGTGGATTCCGCGGGTCACCGGAGTTGCTCCGGTGGTCTGATTCCACTTCCGTCTACGCCGTAGCTCCTCCCGGGTCCCGTTCTTCACTACAGAATCAACAAATCGTCTCTAAATCCCATTTTGTCATCGTCCGCCGTTTCGCACATCAACAAAGAGCTGCGGAGGGTTGTCGGGCCGTGTTTTTTTGGCCCGCACCCTCCACGTTAGGTGATAACAATCGGGAAATATTGATCAATACATGAAAACACAACAAGATAAAATTTTAATAAATTAAAATTGCAATTTGATCCTGGCTCTTTGTTTTTGAAGGAAACAACCACAGGAATAGAATATTATTTTCAAATAAAATCCCTACGTCTCCATATTCATCGAGCGTGCGTTCTTCGTGGAATTTATCGTCGTAGAAGAAGGTGATCGTCGCATCGCGGAAGGGCGTCGCGTCGTCGCGGAAGGGCGTCGCGTCGACAGTCTCAAGCAGTTGATCAAAGTTATGTAGTGGAAGGAGTAACATCGTAGAAGAACGTCACGGGAGAAGATCGTCGTAGAAGGATCGTCGGTGGCGCGTCGATCTACGGGGGTCGGGCATTCTTCACGTTCTTCCCATTCTTCGCGTTCTTCGTGAATGAGGATGGAGGACTTAAGGTTTTGTCAAATTTTCTCAACGAACAATCCTCAAGAATGGTGCATTGGTCTTATTTTATTAACATGCCAACGATTTGAAAACAGGTTAAGAAACGAACAAATTAAATCATAGAATTAATTTCAACAAATTAACCACCCAATTAATAAGAGTGTTTAATTGATTAAGGAAACGCCCCAGTTGACCTTCATTTATTAGGGGTTTTCACGAGTGTGTTACATAGCGGAAAAGAAACGGTGGGGCTCATACGGGCCCCACCCCCAAAAAATCCTACCAAGAGGGTAGGATATTTTGAATTTCACCCTATCCACTTCAACTCGTCTTAAGCAGCTTTAAGTTGCTTTTAAGTGGCATTAATTGAAATAAAAATAAAGTTGTCCCACACTTTATTTTATTTCATAACTTAACCCCAAAAATTAAAAAACCACTCCCGAGCAAACGCAACTCCGGAAGAGGCGTTTCTATGCAAATACCGGGGCTGTGATTCCATCGGTGCCCTCAGAATTTGATTCCGAGCACCAGTTCAAAAGTTAGGAAAACCCACTTGTTCATTCACTAAACGTACCTGAGCCAAACATTAGAAAATGATTCCGAGCACACCGGGCCTCGGAATCATGTTCCATCAGAAACTGCATTCTTGTAAAATTCCAAAGAAAATTAAGAAAAAAATTTCCTTGAAATTTACGGGTCTTTAAATTACTCATACAACAGGGCTTTACGTCCCCGTGAAGCTTCACCACAAACATGGGGATAAAAAGGTGGTACTGATCATGCATCTGATCCTCGCTCTCCCAAGTGCTCTCCTGGAGGTTCTTGTGCGGCTATCTGATGTGCACAATAGGAATCGACCGTCCACATAGGACCCGCTCCCGTTGATCCTCAATCTCCACCGAAGCCTCCGCAAAAGTCACCTCATCATCAATGCCCACCTCTCCATGGTCAAAGATATGTGTCAGGTCATGCACGTACCTACTTTGCTGAGATACATGGAAGACGTCGTGCACCTGGTGAAACTAAGGTGGTAGAGCCAAGCGATAAGCCACCTCGCCAATCCTGCGGAGGACCTGGAATGGTCCGATGAAGCGTGGAGACAACTTGCCGCCTTGGCCAAATCTCCGTTAACCACGTCGAGGTGAGACCCATAAGAAGACATGGTTGCCATCCTCGAAATCTAGTGGCCTCCGCCTCCTGTCAGCATAAAACTTTTGCCGGCTCTGAGCGGTCCTCATCCGCTCCTGGATGACCTGGACCTTCTATGGTCCTTCAAGAGCTTCTAATATTTCTTCTTTGCCGATAAAAGAAATCCGGTCTCATCCTCTGGATGAACCATGTTCTTCGCCTTATACAGTCAATCCCGACATGGATGATACTATTCCATACCAAGGAAGATATCGTAAGGCCTCGACGCTAATACCAAGAGATCCAACTGTTAATCTCATCTCCAAGGGTTGATTCACACTATTGGCATCAGTGTGTGGTCACTGGGTATCCTCCAGTAGGTATCTCAAAGTGAGGGTCAAGTCAACGGTTTTTAAACCGGAACCTCTTAGTTACAACTAAAAGAGTGGACAGGAAGGTAAAACACACAAGAAAAGAGTCTTTTATTACTGCAGCTCAAAGTACAAAGACACAAAAAATCTACAACAAACATCAACAACGCTAGAAGCAACATAAACAAAAGTCTCCAGGTCTGGAGCTAGTCTCACTCATGTTCATCTTCTCCCGGAGGTCCACGATCGTAGGCCTCAGCTGCCTGATGCTGAGCTCTCCGATTTCCACCAGCTCCCTGTGGTTGTGGTGGACCTCCTGGTGGTGGTGGTGGCAACACCTCGAAGCGTCGTCCAACTCTAGCTACATGGCCATCTCCCCTGCCACGGTCTCCTGCTCCAAGCGATCTAGCTCGATCGAACCTCTGCCTCTGCCTGGGAGGTCCTTCGTTCATCTTCTGGTCATCTGTATGGTGGGTCGGATAGTCACGAGCCATGTGACCAACCCTGCCGCAGGAGTAACACTGTCCGCTCATGGTAAGTTGTTGTCCTCCCTGGGTGCCTCACACAATCGATCATGTGTCACGCGGTCGACCACCGGTAGGTTTAGTCCTCTTGGACCCCAGCGTCATCTGTCTACTGCCCACTGCAGAAGACTCTGTCACATGTCGGCTAGTGGTGGGTCCTGCTACTGGAGACTGCTAAGCAAAGAAACTCTCCACCAAGAGGGCTCGCTCCAACACTCCTGTCTATGTCGGAATGCTGTGAGAAACAATTGAAGCTCTGATCTCTCACCTGAGCCCCTGCTCGAAGGTTCGGGCCCTGATTAATGGGTCTCGTACCATGTCCGTGGAATAGTGCGAGAGATCGGTAAATCTCACTGCGTACTGGGCTACTGTCATGCTGCCCTACCGCAGCTTTAGTAGCTCCTGGATGTGCACCGCTCGGAGGGTGGATGGGACGAACTTTGAACGAAAAAGGCTCTCAAAGTCCATCCAAAGGAGTGATGCCTCATCATGCACCTGGAGTATTATGCTCCGCCATCTGCCTGCTGCCGCATGCAGGAGGCTCGCTGCAAGGACCACCATAAGGTCTGTTGGTGTCCTCACTAATCGGAAAAATCGTACAACCGCTTCCAGCCAGTCATCGGCTACCTGGGGGTCCGTCTCCCTGCGGAACCTGGGCGGTCGCTGGCGCTGGAACTCATGCAGTGCACTAAGGTGACGTGCATCATTAGCGGCTGGGGCTGGAAGCATCGGTGGCTCGGCGGGTAGTGGTACCGCCGGTGCCTCTATTGTCAAAGGGCCCCGTACCGAGGCCTCATCGCTTGGAGGGCTGTCGTCACGCTCAACTCTCGGAACCCTAGCTGGCTGCCTTCGTGGGGCCATCCTGAAAAGAAACAGGTACGCCACGGTCAGAACAGTATACCTGGTGATCTGACATAAGTAATCACAAAGAAAACTTGAAACACACATGAAATCAATGTTTTCGTGCATTATGTAGGAAATCCGAAGTCATGGTCTTTGTTTACGGATACGTCGGCCGCCACACCAACACTGGACTCCCGGGACTGATAAACACACTCAATACGCTCAACACTATAGCTTCACATAGTATAAAGATCTGAGTCTGCGGTAGAAACGAACTCCTCTGATACCAATTTGTCATGACTCGTCCTCGGGGCCCGTGCCGTGACTACACCAAGCCCGCCTTCCATAGGCCAGGGGCTGGCGACTAGCACCAAGGCATAAATCCCGATAAAAAGGGAAGGCAATGCCTTTGTAAGTAAACAAGCACTACAGAGTAAGAAAGCGGAAGAAGTAAACACTATGTAAAAACTGGTACAACAGTAAGTGTGGAAATGTAAAGGGGGTCGTAAATAGAAGCCCAACTGTAAAGAACAACTGGAAGGGGAAAAACAGCAACTGAAAGAAAAAGCTGTAGCGTTGAGCAATCCACTGGATGTTCCACCTGAAGGGTGGGTACAGATAGCCTCCACTACTCCTCGGGTCCAATCGACCGCTCCGAGTACGTCATGCCCAATGGTCCACCTCCAGGTACCGTCCTGATCTGCAAGCCTCCAACACGATCAGCGATGTCCGTCATCTGCAACCAACACAACATAGTGCGGGCATAGCCCTTGCAGGGGTGAGTAGAAGCTACTCAGTAGGGACCTAGAGACCCCCGAAGCTCTCCCAGAATCTACAAAGGATAATCCACAAAGGATGAATACAATCACGAATTACATCTGGCACTGGTTAGGTATATTCCCATACATATACCTAAGTCATCAAATCTCGTTCGGCTCCAAAATCTCAGCCCATGTACAACCCAGTCCACACAGGAAAGAAAAACGTAAATCCACATAGGATAGCACAACACAATCCACATAGGAAAGCGAAATAGGATTCAGCTCACTCAGGATATACTTTTTCGTAAGACGATAGAGATGATCAGATGTAGCCACTGATTCATCTAATCTTTCGGACCCACAAAGGATCGGTAGGTACTAACCCCTGCAATGACCCATATAGGATTGATCATGAAGTTGAAACCATAGCTATTGGGGAACTCCTTCTCCACCAAGTACAGCGGTTATGCCGCTACAACCAAGCGCTTCCCTCTAACCTTGGACTGTTGTAGTACTCCACCTATCGAGTACTGTGGGCCTAATGCTACAACCAAGCGCTTCCCACCATGGGTCTGCTGCTACAACCAATCACTCCCCCTCATAGCTTCTAGAGGTACTCCTTCTGTTGAGTACCACAGGTCAGCCGCTACAACCAAGCACCCCTCCGTCGTGGGTCTGCCGCTACAAAAAAGTGCTCCCCCATGCTGCTACAACAAAGCACTCCTTCATCGTGGGTCTGCCGCTACAACCAAGTGCTCCCCCATACTGCTACAACTAAAAGCTCCTCCGTCGTGGGTCTACCTCTACAACCAAGAGCTCCCCCTCATAGCCTCCAGAGTTACTCCTTCTGTTGAGTACCGCGGGTCTTCCACTACAACCAAGCGCTCCCCCGTCGTGGGTCTGCTGCTACAACCAAGCGCTTCCCATTCGGCTATCCTCAACACACCGAGTCGTTCGATCAGTAGTCGTCAAGTCTCAACCGGCTCTAGGGTTTCCGCACACAGCATGCTCGTTCCGGGAGGGTCCACTCCATGAACCAAGAGGTCAATGCATCAACTAACATGTATTCCGGAGTTGATGTATCCCAAGAGGTACTGTAGTGGTGACTGCCGATAACACGGAGGATTCCCGTACTGTTTTCATCATTGTCACAGTCGCAGCCATCTCTAGGGTTCTCGCACACAGTAAGCTCGTTCGGGAGGGTCCGCTCCACGAGCCGAGAGGCTGATACATCAACTGACACATAATCCAGAGTTGATGTATCCAAATGTTCTGTATCGTCAATAGGAACTCAACGTCGCAGAAGACACGTCAATCGGACGCCCGGTCTGATAGTTATTGGCTTTTTCGTCCCCGGGGCCCGGTGGGTTTTTAAGGCAAAACCAACCCGACCGTACTCCACCTGCGTCCAAACCTCGGGCGAAGTAAGTCAGAAGATCCTTCTCACTTAGAGGAATTTCACAAAGTCGACGACACGTCAATCGGACGTCTGAATCTCAAGATAGGAGCGTTTCCGCTCCGAGGGCCCGGTTGGTTTCGTGTACGAACAAACCCGGCCGAACACAAAGTATTCCAAAACCTTGAGTGCGATATACCAAAATGACCATCTTGATCCAACGATCGCATCTCCCATGACGGCGTGTCATTCGGAGGCACGTAGCTCATGTTATGAGAAAAACACCGAAATGGTCCGGAAACGGGGGGTATGAGACCGGACCGACCCGGTTTGGCGCGACCCGGCCCGGCCTGGGCATGACCTGGCTGGCGGGTCGGCTCGGCCCGGCTCGGCTCGGCCGAGCGGCCGAGCAAGGGGTGCCGCAGGGTGTGCAACCAACGCGGGAAGAGGAGCTGCGGCCCCGCGTGGGGCCACGCTTGGTCAGCGGACGCGGAAAAGCCGCGTCCCGTGTCTCACCGGACCCACGCGGTCACGGGTCTGGTCGGCCGCCGCCGCCGCCTCCGGCCGCCGGCAACCCGCGCCACCGGTGGATTCCGCGGGCCACCGGAGTTGCTCCGGTGGTCCGATTCCACTTCCGTCTGCGTCGTACCTCCTCCCGGGGTCCCGTTCTTCAGTGTGGAATCAACAAATCGTCCATGCGTCGTGTTTTTTCATCATCCGCCGTTTCGCACATCAACGAAGAGCTGCAGAGGGTTGTCGGGCCGTGTTTGTTTGCCCCGCACCCTCCGCGTTAGGTGATAACAATCGGGAAATATTGATCAATACATGAAAAAAAAACAAGATACAATATTAATAAATTAAAATTTCACTTTGATCCCGGCTCTTTGTTTTTGAAGGAAACAACCATGGGAATAGATTATTATTTTCAAATAAAATCCCTACCTCGCTGCAGTCGTCGAGCGTGCGTTCTTTGCGGAATTGACCGTCGCGGATGAAGGCGATCGTCGCGTCGCGGAAGGGAGCCACGTCGTCGTGGAAGGGCGTCACGTCATCACGGAAGGGCGTCGCGTCGACGGTCTCAAGCAGTTGATCGAAGATCTGTCGCAGAAGGAGGAACATCGTAGAAGAACGTCGAGGGAGAAGAAAATCACGGAATAAGATTTGGAGTCTCGTCGATCTCCGGGGGTCGGGCATTCTTCACGTTTTCACGTTCTTCACGTTCTTCGCGTTTTTCGTGTTCTTCGTGTTCTTTGCGTTCTTCGCGAAGGAGGATGTAGGACATAAGGTTCTGTCAAATTCTCTCAATGAAAAATCCTCAAGAAAGGTGTATTGGTCTTATTTTATTAACATGCCAATGGTTTGAAAACAGGTTAAGAAACGAAAAAATTAATTCATAGAATTAATATCAACGAATTAACCACCCAATTAATAGGAGCATTTAATTGTTTAAGAAAACTCCCCAATTGACCTTCATTTAATAGGGGTTTTCGCGTGTGCGTTACTTAGCGGAAAAGAAATGGTGGGGATCGTGCGGGCCCCACCCCACAAATATCCTACCAAGAGGGTAGGATATTTTGAATTTCACCCTATCCACTTCAACTCAGCTTAAGCAGCTTTAAGTGGATTTTATGTGGCTTTAAGTGAAATAAAAATAATGTTTCCACACACTTAATTTTATTTCTTAACTTAACCCCAAAAATTCAAAAACAACACCCGAGCGAACGCAACTCCGAAAGAGGCGTTTCTAAGAAAATACCGGCGCTGTGATTCCAATGGTGCCCTCAGAATTTGATTCTGAGCACCAGTTCAAAAGTTAGAAAAACCCTCTTGTTCGTTCACTGAACGTACCTGAGCCAAACTTCGGAAAATTATTCCGGGCACACCGGGCCTCGGAATCAAGTGCCGTCAGAAACTGAGTTCTTGTAAAATTCCAAAGAAAATGAAGAAAAAAATTTCCTTGAAATTTACAGGTCTTTACAATATATCTCACATATTTAAAATATGATTGATAAATAGACATTTTAGGAATGGAAAATAATATAGGTGGTTTCAAAAGGATCAAAAAACATTCTCAAGTGTATTTCTACTCTATATATGTTGTCGATGACATTATTGAGTTTCATTCATTTATTCATACATTAAAACACCTAATTAAATTTTTTAATGCATTCAAGAATTCATTAATGAATTATATGGACCTCCCATGATGTTATTCTTCTGTAATATTCAATAATGAATTCTAATATTGGAATATTTTATTGTCAACTATTAAACGTTCCACATATTTTCCACGAAAGTCAAATTTTACTGTTTAATAATCCTTATGACATCACTTTTGAAATTAAATATTATATATAATCAAGTAATAACATTTTCTTAGGTTACTATACCTATCATACTGTATGACATTCCTGAGTTTATATCATACGTGGCTTTATTATTTCAAATATATAAGGATTTTAAGGAATATCTCAAAAAATATCTCAATTTAACCAAAGAGTCATATAGATATTTCCATTCCCAATAAAATAATATTCTTTAAAATGACATAATACATCAAATCCTAAACTCATTTTGGATATATTTTAATTTTGTTTTGAAAATTATCATTCTTTTCTCCTTTTGTAACATCATATGAAATACCCTGTGAATAAAAATCCAAACTAATTTCTAATATACTATAAATTATTTTAGGGAATCTTTACATGTACACTTTAATCCTCATTTAATATCTCACATTTTGTTCTACAATGATCTTTTATAATGATGGTAACAAATACTAATTATAAAATTCCTAAAAATAAGATATTTGAACCTTTAAAAATTCCTCAATAAAACTCATGCTCTTAATGGGAATAGTTTGATCTCTACTAAACACACATATATATATTCATATGTCCCCAAATTGAAATATATTATCGAATTAATTTTCATATGATCCCCCTTTTAAACACTAAATGTTCCAATTAAACATGGGATAGGTCAATCCTATATATCTAACACAAAATTTCTCAATTTCTCATGAATAAAATAACCATTATTATAAATACATTGATTGTAATTTACCTTTTTGGATGATAAAATCACATACATATCCCCTGAGAGATAATCATACGAAATATCAAATCTAGTTATGGTCATTGAAATCCTAATTCCATCAAAATCTAGTGACCATATGTCATACACAATATATGTGAGGTTATGTATCATCATGTATAATCTCCAACTAACAATATTATTAGCAATGTAACCATACCACATATGATTATCTAGTCTTCAATGATTGTGAATTTAATGTATCAACGTACAATAGTTTCTATTCTATGTATTTATCCATTATCAGGTACATGAGACTGCAAATATGAACAATGAAACACTATCATAAAAAATACACAATGTTTTACTCTCAACATCAGATACTCTATGGATCATCTTGTACTGAAAACTAATTTTCCATTTCATGATAAAATTATATACCATGATACAACAATCAAATTAATTTTACATATACAATTTCTAAATAACATATAAATCACAATGAGTATCATTTTTTAGGGATGACTCAATGAAATACATTTAGGGGTCAATTGACATTTCCCATCATTATATATATAAACCCAACATAAAATATTGAAAACGTAGATAATTAAGTCTGTATAACATGACACATTTTATACTCATAAAATAATATAACAATACAAAAAATAACACACATATTTACTTATCAAACATACAACATATTATTGACATAAAAACTATCCATATATTTCTCATACTTTTCTAGGTTTTTTTAAACTCTATGAATATCTATGTAATCATTCCAAAATCACTAGACTACAATAAAAAACTACAACCACTAAACTATTCAATATTTAATATCATTGATGAAGAAATGTTCTAATAATAGTGAGACTTGGGAATCATATTCCTATTGTTAAACTCCATGAAAAATTACATCAAACTCTTTAACATCATACCATCAAATGTTATGATTTCAAGACTTATTTTGATAATATTAAAATTAACAACATTCATCAACATCATTTGTGGAACATATTCAATTAAAATATATTATTACATTATATTACTAAAAATATAAATATTTATATAATTTATTAAACAACAAATCCTAAATAGTTTTATTAAAAAGTGATTTTCAATTTCTTTTGATAACAAAATGGAATTATTAATATTTACCTTTATGAACATATCCTAAACTATGATATTATATTTTGAGATATTCACTTTGAATTTTAAATGGGATAATCTTTTATTTATAAAATTTGAATAGAACAAGGTATATAGATTAAATAACTATCCTCTTAGACAATATATTATCATTCTAATATATAAAAACTCTATTGTGTTTATAAATAACACATATTTCCTTTACTATAGGTATTTAACAGAAAATACGTTGAATTGTCTATAACATTATCTATGATAGGAGAGTTAATATAAAAAATATAATTTATTCTTGAAAATATAAATCCAATATTTCTATGACCAAGGATTTTTAATTGATATTTTCTCTTGATTAAATATTCGATATATTTTATAGAAAAATACAAATAAAACACATATGAAAAAGAACAACACTTTTTTCCCATAGTGAAGATACATTCATTAATCAGAAGAAAAACCCCTGATAATTATTAACATAAAAACTAGATAAAAAATAAAATAATAAAAGTGGAATATATAAATTTTAATGTTTCCAATATGATTTAATCATATCCCCTATGAAAGAATTACAAAAAATAAATCTAATAATTGCATACCACCAGAAAATTGAAAGAGGAAAATATAGAACCAATGGTGGAATTTTAATTTATTTTAAATAAAATAATTTAGCATTATTTATATAAGGTAATATGACTATTAGAATTATATTGTGATTGTTGGAATAGTAACCTGATTCTTCGAGTAGTAACATGGATGTCAGGAATAGTATCATGATAGTTTGGAATAGTATATTGAACTCAAAATACATAAATGTAAAATAGGTAATACTTATCATGAGAAATTGATGATAATATTAATATTAAAATTTCATCAAATAAATATCTTCATGAAAAAACTCAAAAAAATATATTCACATTTTAAATAAATTATATTTTCAGGTATTTTGTAAAAATAATAATTTCGATAGTGAAATATAAATTAAAAATTTTATAAAATTATCATAAAAATTAAACTAAATTATTATAATTATCATGTTAAAAATTCTAAAGGGTTATTTTTTTATTTTTTTAAAATACAATATTTTTTAAATGTATTGTTAGAATACTATTTTTTCAATACCAAATGTTTAACAAATCAAGGATGAAGAAATAATGTCTTAATAGACGCAAAATAAGTTATTTCATCCAAAAAAATTTAATAATTTAAACGGTCATTAATATAATGGAATTAATTTCCAAATGTTGTAAGAATTTTACAATTTTGATGGTCAATTTATTTCCATTAATTTTTTTCCCTTCTTACAATTACATTTTTAATAAAATTATCAACTGATATTTTAAAAGAGATTAAAGTTATAAAACCATTATATATTATTTATATATGATTTATTTTTTCAAAAATATCACTATTACAAGGATTAAAATTGGTATAGTATTTTATTCAATATAATTTCCATAATACAATCCCCACATCATTTATAAATACCCATTCTCCCTTCGAATGAAAAAAACTCCTCCTTCACTTTAGAGAGCCATAAATCATCACAGTTTCCATTAATTAATCCCATAATAATCTGTATAGATGTTATAGTGTAATTTAAATCCACTCATATAACAAATAAATGTTTTGAATAAATTACTTTATTTAATTAATTGGGAAAATACTAAGACCTAAATCTTAGATAGAATGATATTTCAAGGCCTAGTGTGCCAAGAATCCATTTTTGAATAATGTTATGTTTTTAAATTATAAAATGTCCAGTGAATAACTTATAAATTTTATAACACTCCAAGGGTGTGTGGATCAAGAATATGAGAGAACTATTGTGTTTGAAATAGAGAATTTACTATAGGAAGGGCCTAACATCATCCAACACAGTCTAGGAGAAAAGGTTATATTTTGGAAATAGCCATTATTAAATTTTTTTAATGAAAATATTTAATTGGCGCAATAATGATTCATTTTCACATTTTATTGAACCTTGATGAAGGGGTGTATTGTTACAACTAACGGCCCTGAGAATTTATTGAGACCTCTTGTGATATGTAACATTGGGGGGAGGCATTAGAAAGAAACGAACAAGAATTCGATTATCAGGATCACTCGATGATGGATCGATGAATTGTGAACATGAGTGTTCTTCATCGACTGATCCAACCCTGATTTAGGGAGTTTGATTTTATTTTTTTTATCATTGGGCTTCATTATTTCCCATATGAAAAATTCGAATCAATATATAATGTATTGATTCAAGGATCTATCATAGATCTGAGTTGGGGATTTATGTTGCAGGATTTCAATCAGGAATCAATTTATGTTTAGATTTATTCATGTTTAGTGTGATTCATGTCCGATTTTATCAATGCTTAGAATAGAACATCTATTTCCTTTTTTCAAATTCTATCATTGATGGATTATGGAAAAAATGAACAAGGCTCGATCCATCCACCTTCGGTGTTCATGAGAATATTCTTCCCTCCCCCCTTTTTGATTTCTCGATCATCATCGCTGCCACAATATAGAAAGGAATATAATATCACAATGGTGGAGGTGATCCATAGTCTAGGTGGTAACCTTTGCAATGACATACTATTGATGTGGTTGGAGAGGTCTATTTATCGATGACTGTAGTGGTGTGGGAGGTAGTGCATGCTGGCGGCTTGCTGCGGGGGAAAATGAGGCTCGTAGAAGGATTTCACGGGCTGCACAAGGGGTTCTGCTGCTCAATGGCCGCATCAATGCATGTGGTGGAATGCGCCATCACTCCTTGATAGAGGAATGATTTCACTGGCACCGGTCGGTGATGATCATTATTGGATTTTTTTATCTTCCGCGTCACGAAACTGGAGGATGCGGGCTAGTTGGACCATAGAGGCGATCCACGACTGTTGTCGTGGGTGGTTTAGAGATTTGGAACCCACTACGTCTTCGACAGAACAAATTGGCTATCTCAGTGGGCCTGGTGGGATAGGTGGTCTAGCCTTGTGTTGTCTCATTTTAGTGAATGATGCCAGTCCATGTCGATCTTGGTCGTGCCCAGTGAGCTGAGTTGACGAATCTGGGTCGGGTCAGCGGACCCTGTTTCGGGTCGGGTTGGGTCGGACTGGACCCAGACACAACAGCCCCCTTTTACAAAAAATCCATTATCTTTCAAATTGTATGTTCGTTTGATGATATTTCTATGCCATTGTGACCCTTTCCATAGGACAGACCATTTGAGATTCATTTTGGGGTTTTTAGTTAGGACCAATATAGGTGCAGAGCCTCCACTTGATTGTTTTAGCAACGGGTCAATACAACATTGCATGGAAATATCCTCAAGAGATACAGTCCCCAATAGAGTTTGGAAATCTTCCTTGGAAATCGAGTAATACTCGGTCACCCCTAATGGTGTTGGTTGGGTTTTGACATGGCGTCCGAGTGAAGGGCATTAATCCTCCATCTAGTGGGCCGTATTGGTATGGATCATTGTATTATTCAAAACCCCCTACGTTACAAACTACATTGTAGGTTTCATTTTATTATTTGACAATCCCCTACATTGTGGGGAAATAACTATTGGGTTCGTGGTATTCCCTGAGGAGAATCCCATATCTATATATTATGACCCTTGATAAGCGTCTCCTCTTTGGGAGTGGCCCATGAATGTGGAAGCTTGTGGCAGAAGTGGTTGTGGATTATCCTTCTACCATGTGGCTTGTATTTGAGTTTAACTAGATATATTTTTTATATGTATGGGTGTATACCATTGAATAAAAAATTGTGCATTCGTTTTTGTTCCTCATTTGTGGTTTAGGGGTGTCCTACTGAGTATTATTTCACTCACCCCTATAAGGGATTTTCCCCAAACGTGTCATGTCTTGTAAAGAATACGAATTCTTTGATGGAGTCCAAGGTGGAGCAAGACCAAGCCCCATACTGGATGGTTCATTCTGAGATCATACGAGGCAATGAGTTCCCATCATCTTTCTTATGCACCATTTGTACCCTCATTATGAGGTCACTCTTATAAGTTGTCTTTTCTTTTTTCGGTATCTATTCTGGCCCAGTTTTCAGAACTACACTTTACATTCTGGTTTCACTTTGGTGGTATTACATTTATATTTAGTGGTTATCATGCATGGTGTTTGGTGTTTATATATCCTTTTAGCATTGTGGGTTTGAAGATGTGTGCGTGTGTACACGTACTTAAGTTAAGGCATCCTATTTGTGAGATATTCCTATTCGATGCTAGTTTCCGTCCCCTGGAATATTGATGGTGGGCTAGGGGTGGTCACGACATGTGCCCGATAGGGAAATTTCATGAAAAAGTTGTATCAGATTGAATGGTTCAGTTCCACATTAGGATAGGGATTCAATGATATTAGCTTGGGGAAATAATGTTATGTGTTTCTAGTTCAGCATTCAGGTAAGGGAATCAAGTGTTGGTCTGGCAGCTGACGTATCCATGCACCAAGACTCTCGGAACCTACTTTCTTACTCATTGCATGAAAACATTGGTAGTAGGGAAATTAATGTCAAATGCATCATATAAGAATGGTTTTTATCGTCCATATACTTCTTGAGACATCATTCCAGATATACTCTTTCGAACATGGTTCATCTTGACCTATTTCAATATGCCTCCATGCCGACTATCATCCAGGATCCCAATGCACAATGATGAGGATGATCCTCTTAGCGATATGTCATCAATGAAGGGGCCTTTTCTAGACATGGAACCATTGTGAGGTCTTCCTATTATAGTACCACCCATTGAGTAGCAATTAGTAATATAGCTATTGGTAGAGGATGATCAAGGGCGCAGTGTATTGCATGAGGTCGAAAGGTAGTGAACTCCCAGGATCAGGGGTGAGATAGAAGCACAATTAGATGAGGATTAGATGGAGGTGGTTACATGAGTCATCCACCTTGTGAGGAAACCATAATATTAGATGGTATTCCTGGTAACAAGCCTTCTTCTGGGTTCCACAGGATGATGGTGGAGCTTAGTGATCAATATGTATGACGAGGTGACCCTCACTTTGACATAATTAGAGAACATCTTCAAGCAGGAGATATTTCCCACAAAATTTTTCTATGGTGGTATACATGAGCTACTGAACCTACCATAGGGTAGCAGGATAGTAGCTATGAACTCATCGATATACACCAATATTTCTCACTACTCCACAAACATGTAGTAATACCCATTATTTTCGGATCAGAATTTTGAGTAGGAACTATGTCGGGAGATCATCATGCCCATTTTTTCTCTTTAATTCCCTACTAATACTACATTACAGAAGTTAGTTCTTCTCATGGAGAGATTTCTAGAAGAGAAAAAATCAGCCGTAAGAGCTACCAGTATGCACCAAGTAGCTATGTCTTTTGTGGTGGGCAGCAGACAACAGAAGAAGTGGCCCAATAGGGCTAGGTCCTTTAGGAGACATCCCCAAGATGTGGGATCAGTGGTGCAAGTATCCTAGGATAGAGTGGAAAACCCTTATGAGGGACTTTGTTTTGATTTTAGAGGTCAGGTGGCCTTAGCTCGTGATTACCAAAAATTCCTTTCAGATGACTATTGTGTGGTCCAGGGACTATCGAGGTAGAGGAAGAGGTTCGATCAGGGTGGTCTATAAGGAGGATTACTTGGTAAGGAAGTAGGTAGAGAATCTGGTGATGTATGGAGGTTCGAGATACTACCCCCACAACCCATGTGTGGTCCACCTTGGGATCTAGGAGCTAGTAGATCAATACGAGGTCAACTTCAAGACATAGATTCTTATGATCCTGCCACTACATAGATGTTTAGAGGTATGTTTTTTGTCTTATTCCTGCTATATTGAGTTCTTATAGACATAGGTTCTAGTCACTCCTTCTTTACTGTGAACCTTTTTTGGATCTTGGAGATTCTGGTGGAGTTGTTGGCTTGATAATTATGTTTAGAGACTCCTACGGGAGGGTATTCAATGATCAAACACTAGTTCCTGTAGTTTTAGATTAATCATAGATGTGAGAGCTTCAGTTGGGATCTCTTAGTAGTGTCATCAGTTCTTTACAATGTTATTCTAGGTATGAAATATTTATCCACAGTCCATGCTTATATTGACAATTTTAGGTGGAGAGTTTGGTGTTTCTACAATGATTGGACCGAGGATTCATTTAATAGAAAAAAAAGAAGTTCATGAAGCACATGAGGTACTTTATTAGAGGAGGGTTAATCTTATACTCATCTATTGGCTTGGATCACCCTTAGTGTTTTGGAGAAGTAAATCCTCAGTTTTCCTTTAGTGGTGAACGAGTATGAGGACATATTTAATAAGGATGTTCAAAGATTCCCCCATCATAAGGAGGTTGATTTCTGTATTGACCTATCCCCTAGGGAGATAATGATACCTACTGCCGCATATCAGATGGCTTCCACAGTTCCATGAGAGTTGAGTGTAAAACTGTAGGATCTGTGGAGGATGTTCATTGTGAGGCAGAGTTTTTCACCTTTGGTAGCACCAATATTCTTTCCAAGATGTATGATAGATTATTGAGGTTGTGTGTGGACTACTGTTTCCTGAACAAGGTGACTATGGAGAATAAGTATCTACTACTACCAATTGACCTCCTCTTTGACCAGGTGAAGGGAAGGTGGTGGTCATCGAAGATAGAACATAGATTAGGGGACTCATGAACAACATCTTCTAGCCATGCCTTAATCGGGTTATAGTGGTCTTCGTTACTGAAATTCCGGTGTACTCGGTGTCCAAGGGGGAGTTCACGATACACATAAGGATGGTTCTAGATAATATTTGAGAGAACCGAAATTATGGGAAGAAATTGAAGTGTCATTTCTAGATTCAGAACGTACACAATTTGAGCCATGTAATTTTAGAGGCTAGATTTGTTGTGGATCTGGCGATGATTCATGTAGTGTGTGCTTGGGATCCGTCCAAGTGTATGAACATGGTAATGTGTTTTCTAGGTTTGTCTGGGTATTATTGGAGGTTCATGCTTGACTATTCCAAGTTTGTATCACCCATAAAGTCCATGACACGAAAGGCATAGACCTTTTTGGGAAACAAAAATGAAAATAGTGATTCCTTGATATGAGATAGAGGTTGATGATTTATCCCATATTGAGGCTATGAGAAGAGGGTGTTGGATTTATAGTCTTCTGCGACGCATTAGGTTATAGAATCAGATGTTTCAAGACTAAGTGGAAATAGGTGATTTTAAATGGTTCATGTGAGTTGAGGAAACATGAGTAGAACTATGCGACACATGATCTTGAACTGGTTGTAGTGGTGTATACATTGAAAATGTGGATACATTACATGATAAGGGAGAAATTTACAATCTAAATAAAAAAATATCCTCATGTATATATTTTCCCCTTGTGAATATAATTTGAGATAGATATGGTGGGTAGAGTTCCTCTAGTATTAAGACTTTGATATTGTGTATACTCATAGGAATGGGAATGTGGTGGTGAACGTGCCCAGTAAGAGGTCCATCATGTATTTGATGAGTGAGGCATTATAGTAGTTGGTCGAACTACATATATCATTCATATATGGTGGATAAAAAACTTATCTTTAGTCAACTTCTATTTCCCCTCCACTCTTATAGTGATTTAGGTAGTCACCGCTTGGTGACATCCACTGTGAGAGCATACGTGCACAGTTATCCTCTGGGCTACCCCCGGATGGATATTCAATAGGTTGGTAGAATATTTTTCTCCTTAGAGGGAGAAAGGTTTTGTCGGTGGTATTTTATGGGGAGGTCCTATGGGAGTATCACACTCCCCTCTAGTAGTATAATCAGGATGAGAAAAGATGTACTAGGACCTCCAATGCTAGTTCTGGTGGCCATGGATGAAGAAGGTATTGGAAGAGTTCATTTCTCGATGCCTCAGTTTCCATTATGTGAAGGTAGAGAACCATGTTCCTGTTGGATTGACTCAGCCACTCATGGTTCTATACCTAATGTGGGAGGATATATCTATGGAATTTCGGATGGGTTTACCATGTACTTCCAAGGGCCAAGATACCATTTGGGAGATCTTTGACTGACTCACCATGTCAGCCCACTTCCTACTTATTTGGGAGTAGAGTTCTATAGATATATTGGGCTAGATTTTTGTCTCAAAGATGGTTTGAATTCATGGGTTTCCTTTGATGACCAATTTTTACCATGATGCTCGCTTCACATACTGGATGTGGAAGGGTTTACAGGAGGATTTTGGGACACCGTTTCAAATGAACAGAACTTTTCATTCCTAAATGGATGGTTAGATAGAGAGGACCATCCAGGTGCTAGAGGACATGCTTCGTGCCTACATCTTTTTCATAGTTCATTTTTGGTGGACCTATTACCTCTAGGGGATATTTGTTACAACAACAACTACCACTCCACTATAGGCATGGCACTATTAGAGGCCTTGTTTTGGAGACCAAGAAGATCACCGATATTCTTGAATAACCCATTAGAGTCAACACTTGTGGGTCGAGTGTTGGTTCTAGAAAACACTACGAAGGTGCATATCATCTAGGAGAAGATGTAGAATACATATATCAGGAAGATTTATTATGATAATAGGAGACAGAGGCCCTTGGAGTTCAGCGAGGGAGACAATGTCTTCCCTTTTATCTCACCTTGATGGGATTTGCGAAGATTTATCAAGGGTGGAAAGTTGTCCTAGAGTTTCATTGACCTCTTTTAGATTCTGACCAGAGTTGGTGAGGTGGAAAGCATCCTAGCTCTACCTCAAAAACTTCTCTTGGTGCAAGATGTCATCCATGTGTGGTAGTTGAGGAGGTATGTGCACGAATCATTGCAGGTGAACGACTAGGGCGAGCTAGACATTGATGATGGGGTGATGTTTGTAGTGTTACCAAGGGTGAAGGAGGACTGATAGTATAGGACCCTCCATAGGTGGGAATATCCTATAGTATGATTTTGGAGGCTACAATATAACCTCCAATAGCACACCTGGGAGAGGGAGGCTCAGATGTGTGCTCAGCACCCCCATCTGTTTGTTGAATAACCCATCTATTGGATTTAATGGATCCAAAGTCCTAACATGGGGAGAATGTAACAACTCATATTTCTCCCCAAATTTTTTTAATAAATTAATTTGGAAAATACTAAGAATGTGTGCTTGGATGATACGAGATTATAAGGCTTGGTGTGCCAAGAATAATTTTTTTAATAAATTTCTATTTTTTTAATTAAAAACAATCAATAGCTAACATTGAATTTTTATAACCCCCAAACGAGTTCCGAAATAAAACTTCTGAGGGCACTGTGTCATTCAAAATATAGTTTATATCTTATATAGGTCTTAAAATCATTAGGTGTGGTCCAGAAGATAATGTTATATTTGGGACAAAGTTTAATTAAAAATATTTTAATAAAAATATTTTGATGGCACAGAAAGGATTCTGTATCCCTTTTACTAAACCCAGAGGTAGTGGTCCAGGGTTACAATTCATGAACCTATCATTTTCATGAGAGATCCAGTGAGAGGGTGGCTTGGGAGGATATTTTTGAAAACAATGAACATGGATTCAAGGATCAGGATCTCTGTATAATGGATCGACAATGATGAATGAAAAAGTTATTCATTGACCGATCCAATCTAGACGTAGGGATTGTGATTCAATTTGTTTCTATCATTGGTCTTAATTATTTCACCTACGTTGAATGTGATTCAGTCAATAATGAATTGAATCACATATAATTCATAGATTGGGGTTGGGTATTTTTGTTACGATATTTGAATTAGGACCAGATTCATTTTTATATTGATTAATTTCTTGTTTGATTCATGATTAAATTGATCATTGGTCATAATTCCATATCATTCCCCCATTTTAAAATATTGACATGGAAGGATTAGATCCATTATGAAGAAGGATCGATCTGTTAGCCATGTGTGTTCATTTGAATTGTCTACATCCCCACATTTTTCATTTCTTGATCTTCATCACTGCAACAATCCAAAAAGAAATCCAAGAATGTATTAGCAGTGAAGATCCAATGTCAAAGAAGGAATAATGGTGGTGATTGAAGGATTTTGTTATGGAAGAGGGTCAAGACTCAATGGATATGGTAGCGGGATGCGGAGCACTCTATTGGTGTGCCATGGTAAAGGAAGAGGCATGTGGCATGAGGCAATGGTGATGCGGGAGGCGGTGCATGTTAGTGGAAAAGGCCCAGTGTTATACCATGGGTAATGGATAAGGGCCACCGAAAATGGCTGGTGGTGGTGTTCAGTTGACATGGATATAGTCTATAGTCCATCAGGACAGTGGATTCGCCCTGTGACTATCATCACAGGTGGTTCGAAGATGTTGTGGATACAATGTCTTAGGAGGAATAGACTGACCTGGTGTAGCAGGTCCAGTTAGACATGCCGTATTGCCCCAGGCCAGGCCCAGTGCATCAGTCTGGGCTTGCACAAAGGATAGAGCCAGGCTAGCTGGGTCAGGTCAGTCCTGGTAGATCAGGTCAGTCTGACAGGGATGAGCTATTCTTGGATATAACCTGACCCTTTTTACGAAAAAAACATAACATTCAAACTGTAAGTCTGTTTGGAGAGATTTATTTGGTATTGGAACCCTTTCTACCATATGATCCTTTTGAGACATCATTGTGTTTTTTTTGTATGGAAAAGTATAAGAGTTGGGAAACTCCTCTGTTATTTCTTTCCAGGTTCAGTACAACATTGCATGGAAATCTTATTGAGAGATAAACCCCCAGATAGAGTTATGATATCCACCATGGAGATGGAGTGATGCACTATCACACCTGATGGAGTTCATTTGGTATTTACGCCACCTTTGTGTAAAGGGTGTTTATACTCCATCTATTGGGGTGTAACAATAGTGTTCTTCGTATTCTTTGGAATCCCTTACCTTATGAGCCACATCACAGGGTTAATGGTATTCTCGGAGAATCCTCTATGTTGCGAAGAAATTTTCAATGGTTTTGTGATATTCATTGGGGATAATGACCAATCTGTATATTATGACCCTTTATAAGAATATTCTCTTTGGACTGGGACAATGTTAACATAATCTTGCGGCATAATTTCATGTGAATTAACCTTCTACCATGTTGTTGGTATTTGATTATATCTTGATATCCATAGTATATGTGTGGGGATATACCTATGTAGTTCCTAATGTGAATTCTATTGTGTTCCATCCATTATAGTATTGTGTAATCCTACTGAGTATTGTTTTAATCACTATTTCATGGTCATTTACCCCACATTTCATGTGATGTGTTGATTACCAATTCTTTGACAATGTTCTTGGTGGAGCTGGACAAAGGCATGTACCAGAAGGTTCCTTGTGAGATTAGACGGGATGAGGCATTCCTGATAACTATCTACCACATCATTAGTACCCTCGTTAGTAGGTCAACCTATCTGGTTTTATTTTTTGGGGATTGTATTGTATCATTGCTTGTAGTTTTATTCTTTACTTTCCGGTTACACTCTTTTTGTATTACTTTTATGTTTAGTGGTTTTCATGCAAGATGGTTGGTGTTTTTTCCCTTTTCGTTTTGTGGGCTTGGAGATGCATGTGTGTGTATATTTACTTTGGCTAAGGCCTCCCATTTTTCAGATATTCCAACTCGGAAAAAGTCACCCACCCTTGGACTATCGAAGGATGACATGGGGTGGTCAGGACACTAGCCGCACCTACATGGGTGGTGAAAACCCATTCAAGGATTTTATTTTCATATATTAGAAGCAACACTGAGAAGATGATAAATTTTCATTATCTTTTATTATATTTTCATATTATCTTCTTAGTTTCTCTACTGCTTTCCATTTTTTATTTCTAAAATCATTTGGTTAGTATGTTAAAAAATATTAAAAACTTTAAATTATCTTAATGAATAAATTTATGAATATTTAATTTTTTAATCATTTTTTATCAACTTTTGATAATTTCTCATCACGGGTAAGTTAAATAGATGAAAAGTCATTTGTAACTCTCATACCAACACTACATTAATTTATTGATATTATGAAATATATGAGATATTTAAATAGGAAATTTAATTAATTCTATGATAATGGAATTAAATTTACTAATATATATTTGATAATGAAAAAATTTAATAATGAAAACAATACAGGAAAATATAATGAAAAAATGATAAAAAATAAAATATACTTTTAGTAAATATTCTAATAAAATTGAATATATTATATATGTTGGATCAATTATGATGTAAATAATGATAGTACACTAATGGTTACATTAATTAATAAATCTATGTTTATTATTTTGGAGGATGAAATGAGATGAAATAATGTGGGATTTATGGTATGTGGATTCTCAAACATAATTCTTTCCTTTGGGTGAACTTATCATTAAAACATATTTCAGTATAGATATGACTCAAATATCCTTATGATTTCCTTTCAATATTCTTTCTCATTTATTTTTTGGGAAAAAATAATTTTTAACCATTCAAATTTTTTCTATGATAGTTATAAATCTTTTTTAAAATAATTTTAATTAATTAAACATCCCCCCAAATCTCATATAGTAAATTATTATTAACTCTATAACATTAATTTCATATAACCAAAGTATGATTCCCATAATTTATTTTGGAACCATTAATGATATTTCTTAAATTATACTTTGGAAAAAATTATGAATCCCATTACATTCCATTAGTTTATTTCATGATAATGTCCATTTTATGATATATAGGGCTTAAAAGATTAATATCATTTCATGATATGAAAGTCAGGACCATAATTATATATCCATCCAATGAATTAGGTAATAAAAAATTCCCATTCTGTTTTTTCTATTGTATGTCTTCATTATTCTACCTCTTCTATTGTTTTAATTTTACTATCTGTGGACATGTGATTTGTGAGAACTTGATTCTAGATTTGTTCTAAAATATGTGTGGTATTTAACTAAAATGTTATGATGTTCCATATTTTGGATTGTAGGATTTTCAATTATTTTATAAAATGTTTCCATTGATATTATAATTATTATACTGTGGATTCAAGTTAATGAGGTTGATTATTCATTCCCAAGTACAGTTGAATCATTTCCCTTCTTCACAACATTATTAGACTATTAGATTAGTGATTTATTTGGTTTATTTAACAAGGTTAATACATGTAATAAAGAAAATTTTATAGATTTGATAATAATAAAAAATAATCATTTAATGGAATATATGGGATTTCTTATGTACATGTGATGCATGATCCAAATTCATCCTTTATTTTAAGCCATTGGTAACAAAATTATATAATTATTATATTTCTTATCTTAAGAAATATTCAATATTCATGTACATGATACATTACCAATATAGAAATAAATGTTTATACATATTCTTATTCAAAAATTCATGCATAAAGCTAATATTATTTTATCAGGGATCATGTTCCTTGATTCCCTTATGATTTATGTCATAAAAATTGTCAATATTTACCCCATGAATCCTGATTATGATCATTGATATTAATGGTATGGTTTTAAAATGTTATGATCATGTTCTCATACCCTTATGTTCATGTTAATCTTACATATCTCCCTATTTTACCCTTAATGAGAATTTGGGATAACCCTTTATTATATTTTATTTACCCAAGTTATGAATATTTTTATTAAGTATGATGTATATAAAAAAGGTTCTAGTTATGAAGAATATAGTGGGTGATGATGTTGTTCACTTAGGGACTAGTGTTTAGGATTCCATGATTTCAAAGGAAATAATATATTTCAATTCTTAAGAATGAGTTAATATAATATTATGAAGATTCATAAAAAATTTTGTAATATATATGAATGAAAATCCTAGGTCACTATAGTTGGTATTGTAAAAAATGTTTTGTTTTAATTTAGAAACTATTGTGAGAAAAAATTTGTTAGATCCCTAGATAAATGTCTATAGAGAATTCAAAAATTTCTTGAAAATGTCATAGAATTTTGGTAAAGGATAATGTGGGTAGTTTCAATTAAATTAAATCCCTATTTTGAAATTATAATTTTATGTGGGTTTAGAATTGATTTAAATATGGGAAAAATCCTCTCAAACACCATTTTGATCTAAACTCAATGGGGAATTGGTGCATGATGAAAATCCTTGCTACACAATAGGTTCGACACTCTGAGAGGATTTTCTTTAAGAATTTATAAACACCTTAATATTTTTCCTGAATGATTTAAATAGATGGTGAATTTAAATGACCTAGGATAACAGTAACTTTTGATATATTAAATAAGGTTTCATAATTCTGTAATCTTATATTTTTATTCTATGATTATGTGGCTCCCCACTATGTCTATTGTTTCTGATAGAATACATTGTGGTTCTAGTCAATGTTTGGAACCTACAAGAACAACATCAACATTGATTTTGATGGAAAATGAAATAACAGTCCACCTGAGAATCCAAATATTATGTGAGATATAATTAAAAATCCCATTTCTATGCTCACATATGATTCCCAATATTTTAATCGTGATTTTTTTTTCAAAAGGGAAAAGGAGAGAATAAAAATATATAGATTCCTTTAAGAGGATACATCAACCCACTATCAGTGGGTCGTATGATCCACTACATTATGAGAAATGGTTCTGTACTAATGAAAATATATTTTCCATTCCCCAGAATTTGGAAAATGAAAAATTCATTTTTCTTGTCTATCATTTGGACTGTTATGTAGAAAAATGCTGGAATCTTGTAAAAAAATATGAGGAAACATGTTGTAATTGACTCCATGGATTGGGACATGATCATGAACATATTTTTCTATAAGTAAATTCTTTTTTTCTTCATACTTAGGTTATAAATAAGTTCCTTAAGCTAAACCAAATTTATTATGTTTCTGTTGGTATCTTAGAGGCTAATTTCTCATGAATTATGAGGTTCGCATTTAGTATTTTCATCCATCCTATAATTAAAGTCGATAGATTATTTTTTGTATATAAATGATGTCTCTAAAGAGAATTAATAAAAATATACTTGAGTACATATGAAGATATTGTGTGTTGTTATCTCAATAGTAAAATAGTTATTGGAGTAACATAAAAATCTCTAGGGTTTTAAATGAAGTGGAAGATGGAGTTAAATAGATAATATAATACCATGGGGAGAAGAATATGTGTGTTACCCTATGATGTAATAATGGGAAGAATCATGAATGAAATTGTCTTATGGGAGCTAATAAATGTTTTATGTGGGAAGGTAAAGTTAGCAGGAAATGGATTTCTTATGTGATGGAAGAAGTTAGTTAAAAATGCGAATATTGGGAACTTTTTATAAAATTCACCTCCCCCAATTTTTTCCTTCATGTTTAAGGATGACTGGAATTATGATAACTAATTCCTAAACCCGAAGGTTAAGGATGACCAACGATTTCATAAAACTCTTAAACTTATAATCAAGGGTATGTAGAATGATATTAGTATTTTGGAAAAGGGGTGTAAAAATTATGTAGTGAATGATGCATTTACCATCCAATCTAGAATTTATAATTTCTAACATGAATTTTTATCTACCCATTGTTTTATATCTATATAATATCCTTTGGTTATCAAGATATAACAAAAAATATTATATGTATAATTATAAATTAAAAAAACTACTATTATGATGATCACATTTCAAGTCTATGATTCCCCTCCAGTTGATGTTGGTGGAAATAGGATTCCAAAAAATCATATCATTCTTCCACGGTATAAATTTTTTGTCATCATTGAAATTGATTTTAATTATATATATAAATCAAAGATAAAATTATTTGGTTGGGTTCCACAATTGATATTGCTAACTTACGTATGATCATATATGAATGTGTCGTTAAGAATGAGCTTCTGATAGAGATCAAATCAATTGTATGGCTACTCATTTCCATTTAAAATATGTTTTTATGAAAATGGATTAGGAGAAACCAAAATTCAATGATATTCCTTTTATCCATGATTTTTTGAGATATTTCTAGAATAAATTTATATTCTTCCACCATAATGTGATGTTCATTTCTTATTAGAACTAATACCCAGTTCTTGACCAATTTCAAAGACTCCAAATAGAATTGGCCTGATTTACTTGCTTGAATTGAATGAGAAACTCCACAAAAACCGTGACAAGAGATTCATTCATCCATGTGTGTCATAATTGGGAACACATGTTATATTTTTAAAAAGTTATAATGGATAGATGCAACTTTAGAAATATTATTTGGAGTTAAACATGACAATGATCAAGAACATGTATCTGACTTCCACATATTGATTACTTGTTTTATTATCCTCACAAAGCTCAATAATTTTTCATGATTGACCATAGTTATTTATATATTCATTTTAGGTTGAAGTTGGGGGATATACTCAAAATGATTTTCAGTACAAGTTATGGACACCAAAAATATATAATGATTCCAGTGGGAATTATAACTCTCCATGCTATCTTCATGGATTTATGAATAGAGTATTTATGGAATACATTGAACGATTTGAGGTAGTCATTATAAATTATATAATATATTTTCAATTTGAAAGGACGATCATGAAGATAATTTTAGTATTATACAAAAGACCCCATGGAATGAGAAATGATTTGAAAAATTTATAATGTGTAAATTTTTCTAGCAATTGGTTTCATTTTTGGGCCATATAATATAAAGAGAGGGTTAATTAGTAGATCCATTAAATATAAATGAAATCTAATGATGGAAAGAACCAACCACGGTCACTAATATCCGTATTATTTTTGGATTATTTGGTTATTATTGATTTATTTTTGGATAATTTCAAATTTCTATAAAATCCATTGGCCATGTTAACTTGAAATGGTGAAAAGTTCCTCTGTCTAGATGAATGTGTTGAAAAATTCAATTAGCTAAATGGAAGATTAGTAAGTGCAACTATAATTGCATTAAAATATAGTGCATAAGTGATTTTAATATATATTTTTGAATTCATTAAGGGATTAGGATGTTTTATTATGAAGAATTATATGTTTTTATCTTATGAATCATGATGATTTTTTATTCTTGTGAAAATTTACCCAACTCGTGATTTGATGTTTGCTGCGATAATTATTTCATTAAAGATATGGATGAATTATCATTATAGAGATAAGTGATATATATATATATCAATATTATAATGTATATATTCTCAGAGAAAGAGTTGAATGTAAACTAATGAATATGGTTACAACCGATTAATGATTATGATTGGTCAATACATTACTACACTAGGAAAAAGAACTAGTTGACCAATGTTATTAGTTGAAAATATAATGTAATATTATTCATAATGAGGATCATATCAGATCAAATATTTCATGGTTTAAAAAAAATAGATCTAGATATCCTGATGGATGGGGAAAACATTTTCTTACATAATAGAATATTGATCCTTAAATATATTTTATGTTTAATGAGGCATAGAAAGAATATGTTGGGATAAAAAATAACGTAAAAAATGTTCATGATATTAACCTTGATCATGATGGAATTATAAGGTTCTGTAACCATGTTTTTATTCCTTACACTCCCATCTTAATAAAGGTGTTTATAAATGAATCTCATAATTATTCATTCTATATTCATCATTGAAGTAAAAATATTTATAGATATTTGAATGTGTAAATATTTTTATAAGGAATTAAAATAGATATCACAGAGTTTGTATCTTAGTGGTTGGTTTTTCAAAAACATAATGTCGGAAAAATGTTTAAGGGGGTGTTGAATCCATTACTCATACAAGAATTGAAACGGGAGAACTTCAGTATGGATTTTTTCCTTGTAAACCCCAAAATATCTAGATGGATTAATGTTAAATGGTAGTTAGTTGATTGAATTATTAATTAAACACAATTAAACATTATCAGTGAATACTTCTCACTAGATCATACTTCTATGCTATACATTAAATAAGTGGTGAGTTAATATGAATTTCCACAGTACATTAAATATGATCAGTATACGAGGTTTAAATAAATATTCTAGCGATTTATTTAGCAATAAAATGATATGGAATTGAGTTTCAACACATTAATTCATATCCATATGTATAGAAATTCAAAAAGAACAATTCAATCTGAAGAATACATAATGAGATCTTGTTTGTAGGATTTAAAAGGTCATTAGGAGAAACACTATCATTTAGTTTAGTTTTATTAAAAATATATATTTCAATAATGTATTAATATGTCTCATTATGAATCCCTATATGGGATGAAATGTGGAGCCCCAATTTGTTGGAATAAAGATGGATAATGAAAGCTATTCGGACCTCAGATCGCTAAACAAATGGCAGAGATGGTTAAATCCATTCCACAACATGTATCAGAAGCTCAGAGTCTATATAAATTTTACTATGATAACCCCTGATCATATCTAGAATTTGAAGATGGGTATATGATGTTTATATGAATTTCACTATGGAATAAGATTATGAGTTTCAGGAATAATGGGAATAAAATCCCTATGTATATCAATACATTATAAATTATTGATCATATCATAATGGTAACCTATTGATTGGACTATCCAATAATCCTCTACAAAGTACATGATGTATTCCATTTACCTCATTTGTGAAATTATATACTAGAACAATCACATGTACTAAACTCAAAGGTCATACCGCTAGAGAATGAGCATTATTATACTTCACAATTGGTGGAAATTATTTATAATACATAGTACGTACTTGGGAATAAGACCAATCACATAGTCATTGTTTTGTATATAAATCACCCACTTAGAGAAGCTATGTGGGAACATTAGGATATTATGAGGCATATGTATCCTCATTTGATTGTATTAGAGAGACTAATTTTTGGGGGAGAAATTCATTTTAAGGGGGTACACTACAACACCCATTGATTTTATGATTTTTTGAAATAAAATAAATTTACATGATGGACTATGTTCTATGCTACACCAAGATAATTTTTTGTTATATGTAATACAAAATTAATCTTGGGATACAATCAATACAAAATGTTCTTTCATTTCACACGAAACTGAGTTTTACCAAAAAAAAATTATATTATTAAGGTAATTATTTAACAAAGACTATTATATACTGAATGACAAACATAATAATATGAATAGAAATAGTTTTTTTATTATAATATATTAATATAAATAAAACATATTGATATTAAAATATATACTTTTATGTAATGTCTATATATGTTTTGAAAGTAATATTTTCTAAAAAACCCACTTTATATTTCCTTATGTGATAAAAAAAATTAATTTTTAACACAAAGAGAAATAAATATTGATAATATAAAATTTTAATTTAAATTTAGAATATAAAAATTAGATTACATTGAAATGATGGGATGTTTCTGAATTATTAAATTTTAAGATATATGGTGAAAAAATACTAAATTTTAATCGAAAACTAAAATTTTATATAATTTATTAATATAAATTACTCATATTGGGATTTTTTAAGTATAATTAATTCAATTATACATTAATAAATATAATATATTTCATTGAAGTGAAATTCCTTGTAAAATTTCATATGAAAACATTTTAGACTTTTGAACATTTTAACTTTAAAAATGAGTTGTCTTGTCCCATCTGTGGGATTAATTTTAAGTAAATTTCCACAGATCCTATGAATTGAATATGAAAAACATGTGTTCAATAATTTGAATCTAGAAATTTTTTATTTTCTAATACATCCAAATAAATGTTTTACCAATATTATTGTTGAGAACATATAAAATCAACCTTGATAATTAAGGGAAAAAAGTTTACCAATTGATTTTTTTTAATCTTATGGATAAATGACATAGAAACATGTAACATACTAATCATATAACCATAAATAAACTATTAACCTTCATTGATATATTTTATTGTTTATTAAAAAAATTCAAGTATAAAACGAGGGTACACATAAAATTCTTTTCAAAAATTCCATGTGTGTCATCTCCCACACATATAATAGGCCACCCCTCTCCTCCACTCTTCACACCATAAAACCTATTGTTTTATCCAAGATACCCAAAATAATTTTTCTAAATATATAATTTAATAACAGAATCATTAATTTTTTTATAAACCTAGCCATTGAATGTCTTTGGTGAAAATGAAATGAATATATCATAAGAATAGTTAACATTCATCATTAGAAATTGTTTATTTTATTTATTCCTCAAACCCTTTCAATTATTTGATATAATAATTATATAATATCTATGGTATATTCTATACACATATATGTTTTTATGTATGTCTTATGACATCTAAATACCCACACATCCATCAAATGGGTTATTAAATCATCATTTTTGTGTGTAGTGGACTACCGCCTTGCAAACTAAGGTCATTCATTTTTTCATTACAACTTATAAAGGTTGGAAATAATGATGCACGTAATAATTATATATTATATATATTATATTTATTATTTTATTGTGATTTGGGAATTTCAATATCACAATACCTTCATGCTCTCCATTTTTTGGGAATACAATAACGTTGTTCATGTGTACGGTCGACTACATCCTCATAAAGTGATGTGATTCATTCAAACGTTACATACAATGTATTAATGGTGGGTTTGAAAAAAATATGTGATATAAATTATATATAAAATAATACATATTTATAATATCTCATATGTATTTCTTTATTTCAATTTAACAATAAAATGGTAACATATATTATGTGTACTTATGACCTACCATCTCAACCAATGGTGTATTTTATTCCCTATTTCAATTTTGTATATGTTATTATAGAAAAATATAATCTGAATATATTTAATTTTTTATAATATTCATAATTATTGATATGAAAAACTAAATAATAAAAAAGAGGATAAAAATATATCAAATCGAAACATATATGAAAAAAAAAGTGGTCACTACCCAGAACGTTACTTCGTCATGGAATTTTTAAAAAATAGGTAACAAAATTTAATAATAAAATAATATATTGAATGATATAAATGAATATGGTTCTTTAATACATGTATAATATGTTTATAATTACTCTATATAATTATAAAAATATATACAATATAATTCCTTACATATGCTTATGTGATTTATGACTTTCTTTTCACTATTGTGAGACACATGATATATTCACAAACCTATTTTATAACTTTTCAATATAAAATATTTTGTATTTAAACATACACTTTATGATATATATTTCATGGGTTTATTGATTCAATGTTACCAAAGAAGTAATAGATATACATCTCACTTTTTACTTTTGTGATACACATGCTATATTCACAACGACTTTCATCATTATGGTTTGTATACTTCCCACATATGTATTTTATGATTCCTATAATGAGAATTATTTGGATTAATATATACATTGGAGGATATATATTTCTTTTGGTTTACATTTAAAATGACACAAAAGTTCTAAGGGGAATTTTGTCTTAATTTTCCTTCGTTGAGACATACGTTATGTTATACACATATATTCTTTAAAGAGGTGTACATATATCCCCATTGAGATATAATTAAAATTAATATTTTAATCCTAATGATATATTTAGTTTCATGTTTGGAAATTATATCATGGGTCATAGGATTTAATTCTACCAAACTCGTAAAATTTTTATGTTACAATCTCATAATTTATTGGGTTTATTTCTGACTAAGTATAAAATTTTCAAGTCACGTGGTCTACCAATCATGATTTATCATTATCATTATTTTAAAATGTTTATTCCAGATATATTCATGAAATAGTACAAAATTTTTTCTTTTTTTAAATATAATTATGAAAGATTCTTTACGAAAATAATTATTTATTTCTATCTATAGTCAGAAATCCGCTTTTATCCAAAAAAATGATTTCTAAAAGTGTTCTGAAAATGGTTTTAATTGATATTGAAAGAAAATTTTCAAGGAAATGTATTTTGAGATTTTTTTCTTCAATTAGCCTTTTAAATAATTTAAAATAAATTCCTATTTATGTTCCATGTTTTATTTTTAATTTAAAATGGATTTAAATTGCCATTTTTTCTAAAATGGATTTTCGAAATAAAAAGGGATATTTTCCTAAATAAATTTTTTAAATGATAATCAAAAATATTTTTCAATCTAATATAACATCAATTGATGTTAATTATAACTTAATATGGATATAGTCAAAAGTAACATTAATATTCATTCTTTGAATGGTTTGTGTTATCATGGAATTAATTTCATAAAATAGATTTCTGTTCTATGGGATACATTATTATATCCTACCAATCCATTTTGGTTTGAGGCATGACTTAATTTGTAATGGTCTTTAGGTGAAATCCCCAAAACTCCAATTGGAGGAAAACAAATTCCAAGTACATAATTAACAATTATAGAATAATTTTTACTTCTTAAAATAAAACAACTGACCTAGATAATGTGAATTATAAACCACTACATTATTCATGATTAAAAAATGTAAGAAAATATTATTCATAAAAAATAAAACCAAATTACATCAGAGTACTATGTGTAAAACAAGATCAGTATCAACTACAAAGATGAATAAATAACTAATGAATCTAAAAGCCTATAAAGACACAAATAAAAAAATTCTTAACAAGATACATTATACAACTCTTCATTCCATTCCCATGTATAAAAAGTAAAACTATTGAAATAAGATATTATTCCACTACTTGTATCTTGATAAACAATATTATCTTATAGACCAATGTTCCCATGTATGTTTTGATGAACGAAAATGAATTGATTTTCCTAAAATGAAATAACGACCCATTCCACTATGATAGAACATGTTATCACATAAATGTAATTTTTTTAAAAAATAATTGAAATTAGATATTAAAAATACAATCAATCTACCAATAAAATAGTTTTCTGAACATATATTTTTCCAACCAAAAGCATTTCCTTAGAAGGAATCCAATCATGTTATTTAATAATTTCTTAAATTACCTTTTTTCATATTCTATTCCATTTTATATAAAAAAAGACACAAACACACACACACAACATAATAATGTTGTTTAAATTAATTATGTAACTTTAACCAATTTAAATTTATTGAAAACAATTTCCAACGAAATTAAATTTATTTAAAAAATTAAAAAAATTAAAAAACACCTTTTTAAAATCATGAAATGAATTGTAGTTCCAACTAAAACAACCAATTTAAATAAACCTTCACCATAGAAGGTTCTATAATAATTTTACATAAATTTGAAAATTGAATTCAGATAATTTAGTCAATTTTTAATCAAGAATTCATGTTATATATACAAAATTTGGGAGTGAATCCACCTATATCAACAATCATAGGAGAAAATTAATAACGACATAGATTTATCAAAAAAATATGTAAAAAATCTAAAAACCAGTATTAAATCTCATTCCATATCACCAATAATGGCCAAATCTCATATTTTTTGTTATCAAATAACATATATATCTATCAAAAAAGAACTATATATATGAATCAAAGAGTGTTAAGACATATCTAGCTATGTAAAATGATTATAACATAGGAATAGCATGAAATCTAGATTTCAACACAATAATATTTTCCAACATATCACCCATGTTTTAAATGGATGAGTTTTCATATCTTTTGGAATGAGAGACAGATAATTTTGGGTCATAATACAGGAATAAGAGTGATTAAGTGGATAAAATTAGTAAGATGGAATATTATCATATGAAATTTTTTTTTATTCATGATTGTATCACATTTATATGAAAACATCGTGTTGAACATACACATTCCCCTACGTCATGAAGCACATCACATGGTTGGATCACACGGTTAGAGAAGTTGTGAGTATATAGAGCCAGTAGTAAATATTAAATATTCATGAATTATGTTAATAATTCAAATTCATGATCTCTCTAGGTTTAGATATTTTGAGAATAACATCATAACATATACATATCAACTTGAATATTTCATGTAGACTCTTCTAGTCAGTATCCATTTATTCATAAAATAAAAAATTTTAAAAGAAAGGAAACATGATTAGTTCCATGGTTTAAGCATCATGACTTTTCATTTATCCCATCCTTGACCATATTCCCAATTATTACCAGTGAAAAACATTTCAGAAATTTGGGATGAGTATAAAATCCTTATTAAGAGACACACAAAGATGGAAATATGTTAGTTCCAAGAAAACAAGTAAACCATGAATACTTAATCATAAACTAATAATTTTCACCATAATGATGTAGGAAAAACACTTCATTGAGTACAATATAATTTATTGCTCTTTTTGTAACCAATAGACTACCATAAATCCCATAGAAAACAACGTATATCTTATAAAGGTAACAAGAGACAAAAAAACATAAATGGAATAACTATAAAGTCGACTTCCACACATATCACTAAATGTAATAATGATATGGAAGACTTCTACACCCAATGAATTGGAGGTTATAATCTATCCACCCATCCTTGGTTATCAAAGAACCATCCATCATTTGGTTTATCACGTATCCACCTGAAAAATGTCCAAGTACCATTATTTGATCATAACACATTAAATAATTTCAAATATCAGCATTTCACTAATAACATTTCATTTTAAATCATAAGGAATCATTTCAAGATATTGAAATAATCAATCCATTTTAAAAACCATTTTCAATGGTAAAACACCATAAAAGGGAATAACAAATTTGTTTTCATTTTAAAAACAATATGTCTTATAGAGGAAGCTAAATAATAATTATAGTGGTAGAGAGGTTATTGTCGCTTGAAACGTTAAAAACATTCATTTTGTCATTTAGTGAAATTATTTGTTGAAAAAATATTCCCATTTAATGAATGTAAAATTAAAAGATTTTTATAATATATCATGTTATTAAAGGAGATGTATATTATAAAAATATGCCTTAATGAAATTATAATGAGATGAATTCCTTTATGAAAATTCAGTAGGCTAACAAAGTCAATTTAAAATTAATAATATGATTTTATGGGAGAGAAAATGGTCTCAAATCACATGGAAATAAAATAGACATAAATAAAGATATATAATTATATATTCTAAAATAATAAAATGGAAATTAAAATACATATCATAAAATAAAACTTTTACTAAAAGAAAAGGGTGAAGGTTTCCCTTACCTCATGTCTCACTTTTCTTGTATGTTCCTTGTTATTTCTTAATAATAAACATATGTTAATATCTAATTTATTAAGAACATTTTTCATGTTTATAATTAATTTTATATCACTTATTACCTTTCTATATCAATTAGTTATTTATTTGGGTTCATATTGGACATTTTGTGGATGTTCGAAAATTGAGTAAAAAATGAACTTGTTATAATTACAAGTTTTCCATGTGGTCAATATTAAATTTTCTACAGAATTATATTCAGGATTTAGATATCATATATATCATATGCATTCTGTATATATGTATTTATAAATATCCATATCATTTGGATATGTGAAATGAAATACACTATTCCAGGGGACGATAACCCGTACGTACGAATGAATGCTACTTTAATTCCATTTTCATTTTTAAAGGAATGAAAAATAAATGATACATAGGTATATTATAATTAAATTATTATATATAATTTATATAGGTTAAATATTTTATTTAACTACATCATTTATATTTTCAATGTATAGAATGAACAAGTAGTATCACATTGAGGGGAGGTAGTCGGAAAGTCTCAAATGAAATTATCGTATATACACAAAATAAAAAGCATATTGGTATTTTATAATTGAGAATTATTAAATCATAGAGATAAAATAAATATCATAAATTTCTTATATAATTACAGTTCCATCATAATGGACACCATTAGAGGATGTTTGAGAAGATTGAACAATCAATGTTTCGTGAGGTAGTAGTTTGCTGTCTATAGAAATAGAATGTGTTATACGAATTAGATGGAGGTTTGTGTAAGTGTATTTATAATACTCATCATAAAAAAACCTTGCATATTTATGATACTATTAATGTTGTGTAGACAATTAATAATAAGTTCCTAGGGAGTGGATATGGAAAATAAATGAAAACAACCAGAGAGAATACATTAACTTTAAATCGGGTAACTCCCTTTAGATTGAACAAATTTTCTTTATTGAATTTCAAATTTAAAAGGGGATGAATTCTAGTAGAAATATAGGGATATTTGGAGCTTATAATAGCAGATTTTTTATGATCCAAGGAGCATGAGAGTTGTGAGTAATTAGTTAGAGGTGGTGTCCTTGTATAAGGGGGAGGAGGGGCACTTTAAAAATATTTAAATGTATTATTTCATTATAAACAGAATTTATAATTCAAAATGTCCCCAACACATTTAATTAAAATATATGTTGATTATATTTCGAAATCCTCTCATCAAATATGTTTTAGACATGTTTAGGGAATAAAAGACACCTTATCATTTAGCTTTATCCTTTAGTAAAATAATTTACCTTTTAGCATGTCCTCATATATATTCGTACTATTTAGTTCATGTATTTACAATAAAATGAAAAGAGAACAGAAAATGGATTATTAATAAAATTATTAACATCATATATGTTAGTTGGTTGAATCATAGATTTTTAGTATTATTTTATAATTTAAAAAGATAATATTTATTTTAAAACAACATTTTTTAAAATTTATAACCAATTAATATCAAGACTTTTAAAAAATATATAAAACATTTTTCATTATAAAAAAACATATAAATTCAATATAGAAATGTTATAATAATCAATTATATATGTGTATGGAATAAAAAGTTTCATAATAAATTTATTTTATTATTTATAATCCCATTTGTTCAAATATTTCATTAATCAGATAATCACTACATCCCCATTGTGTCCTAAATAATTTTATTTATTTGATTTTTAAAAATTATAAAAAATAAATAATGTTGAAAATAGTTTTATCATTCTAATTAATATTTTTAGTCTAAAATATCACTTATATAACCCCATATAAAAACTTTTTCACTAAAAGTTATATGTTTATTTTACATATTCCTCAACTTTAAATTAATTGTTATAAAAAGTGATTTTCACTTAAAAGTGGCAACATGGGGTCCCAAAATCATCCCAAGGATGAAAATGGTTTGATATTAATCATCCATTAGGGTTAATACATGTGTTAGGGTAATTTAATATCATTATAATATTATTTTCTTACCCTTATTTACCATATTTACCCTTTATCCATGGTACCTAAAATATTTACTGAAGTTACAATTCATAATGTATAAAAATAAAAGATACATATGCACAAAATATCAACCTCCTAATTCCATATATGGAATAAATTTTTCCAAATTGATAACATTGAAGTATCAGAAATTAATTTCTTTTGTGAAAACAAAAAAGATTTTTTCTTTGAAGTAAAAACTACAAAAAGATTGACATGTGTATATGTCAAATTTCAAAGTGAACTTACATATAATGACATAAATTAGATTAAAAGTTAAAAATATAATCCAATTAAAATTTACAACTAATTGAATGTATAACCTAACTATAAAAAAAATTAGCTTAAAAGGTAGTTTTGAATTAAAATGTAGATTTTCACTATTCATAAAAAATCAACTTTATCCGAAAAATACCAAACTTTTCCCCAAAGTAAATTATTTTGTCCCAATTATAATAAATATGTTTTTTTGACAAATGGGGAAAATAAAATTGATAAAACTAGATTTAAAAATGGCTCCTCATTAAAAGGTTGTAAAACAACTTTTTAAAAATATTTGTGTTTTTCAGGCTTAAAATTCGATTCATTCATATTTTATGCATCTAAAACATATTGGATAAAAATAAAAACATTTAAATAAATTTTTTAATGATATTTTATTTATTTATTTTCATTCAAACCAAAAAATGGCAAGGATTTAACTACCATTTAGAATGATAATATTATTATATTGTTTTTCTGTATAACTCATTGTTATGTGAAACATAAGATTTAGAAGAAAGAAATTATGGCATGTTGCATACTCTATCAGACATATAATCCCCTTTAAATGAAATTTAATATATAATTCCCAAATATTAATAAATATGAAAATTTAAATTTTTTTTCTTGTGATTTTACATCCTTCCCCCCTTTTAGGAATTGTTTCCTCACAATTTTAAAATTATGCTTTGAAGCATCATTAAAAGATCTAGATCAGAAAAAGATTCAATAAAGCTGTCACTTTAAAAGAATTATAGAGAAGTAAAAAGGTCACCCAAGATAAAACATACTTTGATTCCATGTAGGAATAAAAGAATATTGAACAGAAATGAACTCCCAATGATTAATAGAGAGTGATAAAGATCCTAATCATGAAAAGTTATCCACCACAATACCATAAATTTGTTGTTGGGTAAAATTATGATTATAAAAGCAACCATATAACATTTTTCCATCATGATCCTTTTCAATGAGTTGAAGAATTTTATTACTACCTAGACTAAGATCACTAGGAAATATACATTTTTGACAAGTAGTGATTCATCCATTAATCAAAATTCTACCACAAATACATCTTTTCTCCAAATGATGAGTTTTCAAGATGACCTGATCATCTATGAAGTGCCATATTCAACTAATATCGAATCACATAATCCAAAAAAAGAACTACATGTTTCACCTATCATTAGACATTATCCAAAAACAAAATTTTTAGTAAGAGAGTATATAATCCACCAAAAATAGATAATACTTTTTAAAAATAAATACTACTCTTAATATAAAAAATTCTAAAAACAATACTCCATGATCAAAAATTACAATTAAATAAACAATAATCAATAATATTGTTCAAACTAAAACGAACTATGATTGAAACCCAATAATTTGAATAATTTTATAACTTAATCTTCCATGTAAAATCTCATCATTTATCCCCAAAATAGCATTGACTACTCTTAAAGTCCCATACTGAAAGGTAATTAACCTAATCGTGTATTATCGATGATAGGTTAATCATTTCCATAAATAACCCAAATCAATATAAGTTCATTTTAAAAACATAGATTATTCCCAAATAAAATTCCACCATTACTCCTAAATTGAAATTCCAATGTATTCTATTTTCCTTAGATATATAGTGTTGCCAAAAGTGAAAACGCCATCCAAAATAACCTTCATCACTTAATCAACAAATAATTTTCCTATACTAGGGATATCCATTTGATAAATATAATAAACCAAATCATTTTATTCTTGACCAATAAAATACTTTAACAAAAGTTAATAAGTTATAATATTTATGGACATCATTTAGGCTAGTGGTAGGAAATGAAGTCATTTCACCCTTTGGTTCTGGGTTCGATTCCCATGGCCTTGCTAGACACGACTGGTTCTCAATCATCCTGCAGGTTTTCCTTTTTCTAAAACCATGTAATTATTATAAAATTCTCAAAACAAGAAGAAAATTTTCTCATAAATAACGATATCCTATTTTATCCTCAAAGGTTATCTAATTCCATTAATTTTGAACCCCAAAATGTAACAACCATTTATCACCGTAAAAAAAATATCCTATGATACCCTAGTGTTATGCGTTATTTACACAGAAGAAACAAAAATTCATTCTTGAAAAAAATTTCACATAACAAAATCTAGAGTTACCCATACTTATTTCATACAAACAACATCATGAATCATATCCTATTATTCAATAACGCCAAAACATCAGCTAAGAAATAATCCGTAATTTTAATTTATCATTATAATTTTACTCATCCTCAATTGGAAAGGCATTATGTATAGGTAAAAAATATTTTTACCGTACTGATAATCCCTTTCCCGAACATTCTTCAATGGAAATATATTTGTGTAATTACCTTGCACATCACCTTTAAAACATTCAATTGATCTCTTGGAAATAACTTCTTTCCCTTTCCCAGAGTCAGCTGAATGATTCCTTTCTCTATGATTGGTTATTTCATTATCACCATCATTACCACGTCCATAGAATCATCCCATCCCTTTGAAGCATTTTCCTAGGTGTTTCATTACACATCCATGACACATCGGATTTTTAATATACATACCATTATGATTATTACTTGAACATCTATTGGGATTCATTTCTCACATATATGATGCCTTATAAAAATCACCAAGATTCAAGTTGTCAATAATGAGTCCAGATTGGTTGTTAAGAATAACCACAAGATTTGTCATTTCATCTCCAATATTATTCGGTTTCATTTTTCAAAGAACCCCCATAGTTTCCTTCACATCCAACTTTACATTGGTTCCTTCAAGATCCATCCATTTACTAAAACCAAAAATTTCAGTTTGATTATATCAGTAAAATCATCATATACCATCTTATTAGGATGGTAAAACTGAGATATACTTATAGATGTAATCTTAAACACATTAAAATTAACTAAAAAAATATGACTCTTTCTCATTTTTTAACCAGTATGGTTATGTCACTTATGTTTAAATAACGCGTTAACCTCTAATGTTTTCTAATCCAACCTATGATACCAACTATAAGGCCTCAACCTTAAACATTACATAATCTTGAATTATGATAATAATTTACATTGAGGATATTTTCATTTTTAGATCATTATATAACTAGGTCATAACTTATACATAACAACATAAATATTATACGTAGAAACTTCAACTCCTTAACCATTTTTCATAAAAAAATCATAAAAAATGAAAAAAATTTAATTCCATATTTTCTTTTGCATGACATTTCCGTGATCCCATAATTGACCCAATTCCACCTTAAGTCATGTAAAAACCATTTCAAAAACATGGGATATGCATAAAAATCTCATTAAGGGATACACAAATAAGGAAAACTATTAGATTTCAAAACAACATGTAAACCATGATTACATAATAATATAGTAATTCTTTTTACCTTAAGGAAGTAAAAAAACATATCACTGAATATAAACTCATTGATAAAACAAATTTCACCAAAAAATTACAATAAATCCCATATAAAACAACGTATAATATATAAAGTTAACTTGGGACAAAAACATACATAAAAGGAATAACAATGTAGTTGAATTCCACATATATCACTAAATGGAATACCCATCAGGAAACTTCCATTCCTAATGCATTACAGGTTATATCGTAACAACCCTTACTTGGTTTATCAAAGAACCACCCATCATTTGGTTTATCACATCACCACTCGTCAAATGTCTAAGTACCATTTATAAAATTAACACATAAAATAATTTCAAATAACAACATTTCACTGATAATGTTTCACTTGCAATCACAAGGAATCATTTTATGATATTGAAATAATCAATACATTTCAAAAACTATTTTCAATACAAAAACACCCAAAATGGAATTAGGTATTTCATTTCCTTTTATGAACATTATGTCATAAAGAGGAATCCAAATTAACTATTACAACGGTGAAGCAGTCATTATCAACACAAACGATAAAAACATTCATTTCGACGATTAGTGATTAGATTCATAGATAAAATATTCCCTTTGAATGAATGTAATAGAAAAAAGGGGTTTATTATAAACTCTGTAAAATAAGTAGGTGTATATTTTCAAAATATCCCTCAATGAATGGAGACTGAGACGATGTCACCTAAAAAAATTCAGCAGCCTAATGGTGTAACATTAAAATTATGAATATGATTTGATGAGAGGGAAAAGGGAATCTCATCACATGGAAATAAAAATTACATAAATAATTATATATAAGAACAAATCCCAATATATGAAAATAGAAATTAACAGACATAACATTAAAAATGTATGTTACTAAAAGAGGAGGAATAATGGTTCCCTTACCTCATGTTCGACTAGTTTTGTATGTTCCTTGTTGTTCTTGAATAATAAACTTATGTTAATGTCTAATTTATTAATAACCATTTTCACATTTATTATTCTTTTTACGTCACTTGTTTCTTTTTTATAACAATTTAGTAATTATTTGAGCTCATATCAAACATTTTTTGGATGTTCGTACTTTTGTCAATAATGAACTTGTTATAAATAAAAAATGACCATATTGTCAAAATTATATTATCTATTGAATGATATTAATGATTTAGATATCACATATATCATATATATCTTGTATATATTTATTTATAATATTTTATAGAATTTGAATATAATAACTGATATTCATCGTTCACAGAGACGGTAAGTTGTAGGTTTGTATGAATGATACATTCAATTTTTTCTTATTTAATGGAATGAAAACTGAATGATAAGTAAGTATGTTATAATTAAGTATAAAATAAATGTTATATAAGTTAAATATCTTCATTAATTCCATCCTTTATACATTCCATGTATATCATGAATTAGTCCTATCACATTGAGGGGGTGGTAGTCTGTAGTTCCTCAAATGAAATAATCGTACATATATTAAATGATAAGCCAAAAGGTATGTTCAAAATGACAAATAACGAAGAATAAGGGTAAAATAAATATCATAAATATCCAATATAATTACATATATATCATAATGGCCACCATGAAAGGTGGTAGGAGAAGATTGAATAATCATTGTTTCATGAGGTAGTAGGTCACCGTCCACAGAAATAGAATGATCTGTACCCATTGGAAAAAGGTGTGTTTAAGTTTACTTAGAATACTTATCATAAAAAAACATTTTATATTCAGTATAATGGTGTTGTTATGTAAAAAAATAATAATAATATCATAGGTAGTGGAGAAGGAAAATATAATAAAAGAACTTGAGAGAAGACTTTAACTTTAAATCGGGTAACTATAATTAGATTGAACCAAAAGGCATTCTCGAATTTCATTATTCCAAGGGAAAAGCTTCGAGGAGGAAATTACCGATGATGGGAGATTATTAGAGAATATTTTGTATGATCCATGTTGCTTTAGAGGTTTGATTAATGAGTTATAGGTGGTGAACTTTTATAAGATGGAGGAGGGGTAGTGTAGGAATGCTTGAAAGTATTATTTTATAATAATATTAATTTTGATATAAAAAGGTCACAAATTCATTTAATTATAATATAAGGTGAGTATTTTTAGAAATACTATCAGAAAATAGGATGTAGGTAGTTTTAGAGTATAAAAATGACCTTATCTTTTATCATTAACCTTTAGTTAACTAATTTACCTTTTAATATGTCCTCTTGTGTATTCATACTATAGGGTTAAAATATTTACCATAAATTTCCTAGAGTCCCAATAATGGATCCTTAATGACATTTTTAAAATCATATATGTAAAATGGATGAATCTATGTTTTTAGGATTATTTAATCATTTAATAAAAATATATTAATTTTAAAAACTCAT
Source organism: Viscum album (assembly GCA_963277665.1). Taxonomy (NCBI): domain Eukaryota; kingdom Viridiplantae; phylum Streptophyta; class Magnoliopsida; order Santalales; family Viscaceae; genus Viscum; species Viscum album. Next base: position 868,883,339 of record OY728120.1, read on the forward strand.
TTATGTAAATTTATAAACTATTCATATCATGAATTTTAAAAACAATATAACAACATGATTATTTAAAAAAAATTAATTAAATAAAATACAAGAAATTATAATCATCAATAAAATTCGTGGAATTCATACAAAGTTAAAAAATGAATTTATTTTAAAATTTATAATCTTATTTATTTAAATCTTTCATTAATAAGTTAATCACTATATCACTATTGTGTCATAAATAATATTATTAATTTGATATCTAAAAAGTATAAATAAAATATCATGATGTAGAAAATTATTTTAGATTTATAATTAATATTTTATAAAGAATACATGACTTATGTAACTCCATTTCAAAATTGTTTTACCAAAATATATATGTTTATATTATATTTTCATTAACATTAAATTATTTTTAAAAAAATATCATTTTCACTTAAATGTGGATCTATGGTGTCCATAAATCGACCCAAGGTTACCAATGGTAGACATGTATATTATAATATGGTTAGAACATGTGTTAGGGTATTTTAATATTATTGTAATATTATTTTCATACCATTATTTACCATATTTACCCTTTAACTACGGTAATTAAAATATTTTCTGATGTTTCTATTCATAATGTCTAAAAATAAAAGTTACCTATTTATAAAATGTGGACTTCTTGATTCCAAATATTGAATTAATTTTTCTAAATTCAAAATAATTATGGTTCAGAAATTAATTTAAAATTATTTCTCATTTTCAAAACCAAAAAAAGTGTTTTTCGAAATAAAAACTACAAAAATATTGATATGTGTTAATGTCCTATTTCAAAGTGAAATTACTTATAATGAAAAATGTGGTATTAAAAGATATAAATATAATCCATTTAAAATATAAAAATAATTTAAATTACAATATTACAATATTAAGAAATTACATTAAAATGTTGTTCTGAATTAAAATGCAGTATTTTGCACTATTCATAAAAATGGTCTTTATCAGAAAGATAACCCAAATTTTCCCAAAGTAATTTTTTATGTGATGATTCAAATGAAAATGTATAATTTTTCAAAAGCACTATATAAAAGTGATAAAAACTAGATTTAAAAAGGTTTCCCCATCAGATGGCTTTAAAATGATGTTTTTAAAAATATTATAGTTTTTCATTATTAAAATTTTATTCATTATTATTTTAAGGATCTAAAACTTATTGGATAAAAGTTAAAATATTAAAAAACATGTGTAATAATATTGAATTGAATTATGTTCATTCCTTCCAATACAATTACTAGGTGTTATCTACCATTTAAAATAATAATAATATTATATTATTTTTCGGTATATTTAAAATTATTATGAAACAAAAGATTTCAAAGAAACACGTTTTTTCATGTTGAGTTCTCTATTAGGAAAATAATAACATTTAAATTAAAATTAATATTTAATTAAAAATATTAATAAATATGAAAATATAATAATCTTTTTTAACCTGGAATGTTATAATGCATCATCCTTCTAGAATCCCTATATCCCAGAAAGTGCAGTTTCTCATTGGTAGCTGCACAGTTTGGAAAATATTTTCACATAACCATGTGCCATTAAATTATCCTCAATTAAACATTTTATTGTTTCATTTAGGAGTTTGAATGTTTCAAATAATCGTTCCCAAATAATGAACCCCGAAAAAAATCCCTAAAAATATTCAAAAATTCCTCCAATCACTCCCAATAATCAAACTAACACATTAAACATTTGAAATACATAAAGAAAGTTTTAAATAAATGAAAGTATGGGTTTTACAATTTCCCCAAAATTGGACCTTCTATCCTAAAAATGAAAAAACAACAATTTTTCGGAATGTTCTTGGGCTATTACAAAGCCATTTCATTCCCCCTTTCTCATATTTGTTCATAAATCTGACCATGTTCACACAAAACCTACATTAGAAGAATGATTTTCCCAAGAAAGACATTTTCTTTCCAATCCACAATCCTCACTAGAACATTCATCAATAAAGAATCCATATTTAGGACAATGTGATCTGATAAAATTCCATGGACAAGTTCAGCCTGAAACTTTATCAACTGAGAAACATGAAACACATAATCCACTTAACAAAACTATAGAGGAAAACAAAACATATATTCCACCTCACTAACAGATTCAGGTATCTCAAAATAGCATTTGTATCATAGAGGTATCATGCCGTTATTTCCAAAAATATGATTTCCAATCTATGGATATAATTTCAAAAATATAGTATCACTTACATCAAATGACTAAGACTGTCAATGATAATCCAAAAATGATTTATTATAACTCTGATCTATCTCTAATCTTTTTATGAAAAATTTAATCATCTTTATTTTCCATTTCAAAATGCCTAGCCCAACCACTGAAGTACCTCCTTCTTCAAACCAAAAATGTGGATAGCAAAACATATTGTTATAAAATCTTCAATAATAACTATATTTATCCATGTATGATGAATATTGTAATATGATTACTACAATAATGTTATGTGCTCCTCCCATGAGATAACAAAATCCATTACAGAAGCCCAAAACATGTCTTCCAATGTTTGTATAATCCTTTCATATTTTCTATCTATCACATGATGATACACCGTATTCATGGTCAACTATGTCCAAAAGGGTTTATTGTAAGTATTTATATAAATAATATATAAACATAAAATACATCTGTTATACTATTATGACATGTACACTACTCCTCCTTTCCACTTCATAGATATAAATTTAATGCAACTAATCCCAAATATGTGATTCACCTATAGGGATGATGTTGTTTGATTTTGAGAGCTGATTCACTATATCCCATTTGGAATTGTGTTTCCCAACTATATTTGGGAGAATGGTAACAAAATATATTGATATATACTCCCATTTCCCAATAAGTGAAGGAAAAGAATACAAAATAGCTTCCCATTGTTGATTTTGTTCCTTAACCTACTGACAGGTGAGTCATCACAAAGAAAACTCATCAACCATTACTTTTATTCCCTCCCTCCAAAAAATATTCATTCAAATCCTTATCAATTTTATGCATTCCAGGATGAATATACCATTTTGAATGGGGGTAATCATGGAAAAAAATTTCCTGAAAATCCATACGTATGACAATACAATATCAAAACCACAAAACTGAACACCCATCCAGTTTCTATCCCTTAATAGTCTCCCCACCATTGAGTTTTGATATAATTTAAACACATTAAAATTACATTTTTATTCCACTTTAACTATTTCAACCAATATAGAATCAAAATAATTAAATGAAAACCACAAAATTACCACAGTATTCACATTCCAAGTACGTTTTAGCTACCACCAACATCACATACCACTGATCTGAAGACACTTTTTCCAACTGAGCATATGAATTTTTTCTTAATGCATCTACCAACAATTTTCAATTACACGATATATACATCAAGTAATAGTAAAAAATTTATAATTTCTCCATCTATCCTCATATTCTCATTTTCAACCCTTATTGTGAGAAAATATGATTCACTATCTTATGAAATTTAAACATGGTAAATTTAACACCAAATAAGTCATGATGTAATATATTCATATCATGAACTATGGTAGCTAACCCTAAATCATGTATTGGGATGTTCTTCTCAATTAAATGAAATGAATATGAGCCATAATAAACAACATGATATCTCTGTATGAGAACATATCCCAACCCAAATCTTGATGCATCACAATACACCATATACTCTTATCCTAAATCCTGAAAAATGAAGAGTTTTTCAAATGTATGGTGAACCTTAAGCTTCTTAAACATCTTCTGACATTCATCGATCTATTGTAATGGAAAATTAATCATTATAAAATAATTGATATGTGATTTTAGTCATGAAAATTCATGACCAAAACTATAGTAATATTCAGCTAGTCCACGAAAAATGTTTATCTCAAAGTCATTCTTTGATGAATCCCAAGAAATAACATCATCTATCTTTTTAGGATCCATTGAAACAACTATTTCATAGATTAAATGTACAGGTAAATATACCCATTGTATACAAAATTCAAAATTTTAAGGATTAGAATGTAGTAGATGGTCTCTTAAGATTTCTAATTTTGTCAGCTAGTGTTTATCATCGTTAGGCATTGTCTTTGAATAAATGAGTATTTTATCCAAAAACCCCACCATAATAGAATATATATATCTTTAAATTACTAGATTCATAAATTATATAAACAATTATGATTATTTAATAATACCCAAATTCATACCCACATAATCTTAATGACCATATCTAATACTGAAATCTATATTTGTAATATCCTCCTTTTGAACATTCAATTGGATATATCTTGATCAGAACACAATTTTAGAGAGCCTTGAGATCCCCTAAAATGATCAAAATTATCCTCAATGTGTGGAAGTGGATACTAATTATTTTTTTGGAAAGTTGACAAATTTTATGACAATCAACATACAACTGATGAGTTCCATATGAGTTTTTGACAAATAAGACTAGTGATACCCATAGAGTCATGCTGGGCCAAATGAGCCCTTTAATGTCAATCTCTTCAAATTATAATTTCATATCCTATGACTCATTTGTTTCTATCTATTAGAATGGAAGTAAAATATGAATTTTCCTTGGAAGGAGATGAATCCTAAATTCCACTAATATTAAAGGTGGAAACCTATTGAAATTATTAGGAAAATCATACTGAAAACTTATCAACTATTGATGGAAGTATAATCTATTATACAGTTTACATTTATACAAATAGTAATTCTACAAACTTGCATGGAACAATTACAACCATTGGTTCCAATATTCCTTGTACACCTTCCTTTCATTCTTTTATCCTCTAAAGAGTATCTGAATATAATAATCAGTTGTAAAAATAACTATTCAGGTATTAAAATCAAAATGATCCTTGAAAACTGTCAAAACATCCATACCCATGATTATTTCATTGACATCTATATCAATAATATATAAATACCAACTTAATTATGCTCCAACAATAGTGATACAACATTATTTTCACAAAAAAATTAGAGTTCTGTTTAACGAAGAGGATTTTTATGTTTTAAAACAAAAGGCATCACATAAAAATTTAAACCCACAAGATCGATAACATGAGAATCAATAAATGAATTGTATTCATATTTATCAGTCAATGATTTCATAAGTTTATACTTCTAAATAATTATTCATCTCACTATCGGTGGTCCAGTTTTGTCATCTACAATCACTAACTCGTCTCCATATAACTTCATACTAGCATCACCTTTTTCTTTATTTCATTGTGGATATTTCTTTTATTATTGAGTAATCATATTCCATGAATAACCATGTCTATATTTGTGCTATTAATGAGAGGTATTTCACTCCCCTCATATTTTCGAAGCATATGAAGTCAACAAAACATGATATGTGTCTCCAACACACAACCATGGATCACTATGACTATCAATTTAATTCTTCCCCATATTGATAAAATTATTATGAGCTTTAGGTGGTGGGGTTCAATATCTCTAAATATGATCAAAATATCCATATTGGAATCAATATGCTTACTCATAGGTTTCATAGGAATATTAATTGATCCAGTGATTTGATTAATAGTCATCTCACGACAATTGAAATAGTTTTCCCTCTTCCTATAATTCCAAGAATAAGAGTTCCCAATATTTCCCATAGGTATCAACATGATCCCTCTACTTATTTATCTTGATATGTCCCTTTATTTCATTATCACTCTATTATCAATCATCGTATAAACTATTATACAAATCATGGTGATATTCAAGAGAATATCTTATCTCGTACATAATTTAAAACAAAATTCCTTCCATTATTCTATTTTAGAAACATAGGGTTTAAGGATAGTAATATTCATAAATTTCAATATGTAATATATCTCTGATAGATTCTCTTGCTTCAAGATGAAAAATTCAGTTATTCATGAAATTATGAATGTATGAGGAAAAAAATGTTTACTGAAAATTTCATGAAAATCCTCCCATGTAATTCCTTAGTAAAATTTATCATAAACATCTAAATACAACCGTTGGTAACCAAGATCCTCTAGTATATACATTTCTAACATTAAATTTATCTCTTCTGGTGTCCCAATAAAATCTATGTTTTAGTTCATTCTACTCATCCAATCCCCTACATTCTAGGGTTTTAAATCACAATTACATATTTTGGAATCTACATCTAGGTATTAATGGAATTATCTACTGGTCATTGTTGATCACTTCAATTCCAAATATACACTGCTTGAAAGTCCTAGATAGTACATTGAACTAGTTGTTGGTTTACCTCTTACTCAAGTACAATTGTATTTTTGGCATCTTATTTTAGTTGATTTCTACAACACATAATGGGATCTGTTTTCTATAAAAAAAAAAATTTCATAGGTCTCACTCCCAAGAAAAATAAGGCATAAAAATTCAAATTTAGCGTATCACAACCATGACAACAAGGCTTTACCAGAATTCCAAACATTAAATTTTCCACACATTTTTGAAAATTCCGCCATGATTTTGATGATCAATTCATTTTTAAAATAACACTATCATTCCATTTTCAAACTATCACATTTGAAAAAAGATTAATACTTCTCAACATTAAAAAATTTTAATGCCAATGATAAATCATTGCTCAAAATTAAATGTGAAATCTTTGTGGGGGTATATTTATCAATTCATTTCATGATCCCCTCATTGGCTAAACCATTGATAGTCAGATTACATCCGATTTAAATGACATAAAACACACATGTAACAAAATACCTTGTAACATGATGTTCCACAAATATAGGATTTCAATTTATTTTTATTCTATATATGTCATGTTCCTAAAATCCTTTTCCATTCTTCCATCCCAACTAAAGGATTTGTCAAGAATGATTTTATAACTCCAAAACTAAAAAAAATGATGATATATATCCCAAAATAAAAGATAGAGAGACCAAGACTGATAAAATTTGTAACATACCTCCCCCACCTCAATGGCTTTAGGTGACATGTAATTGGAAATAGGTTTTATGGGACATCCCCAAGACATCAAAGGCTAGAAATAAATGTGAAGGTATTATTTAACAATTGGGGAATATTTTACCATCTCAAAAAAAACAAAGAACCAATATAACCATAATCATCAAAAACTACACGATTCATGATAACAATGATTGGAAAATTAGTTTTTTAAAAATCAGGACCAACTATATCAGAGTACCACGAGAAAACCAATAAAAAACTAAAGTAAAAAGTGGGTTAAAAAACCTATAAATATAAAAAAATAAAAATAAACTAACTCATTAAACCCCCCAAAACATCCATGATTTAAATCCAAAATCCATTCCAATGTATAACGATGAACCACTGAATAAAAGTCAAAAAATTTTGTTTCATCTTTCCTGAGAAATAATATATACAAATACACTAATGTTACCAAGTAGCATGTGGGTAATGAGACTCAATATGTTTTCCCCAAATTAATTCCCTTATCATTCCACTAGGATTGACTATGTGATTACATTTATATAAAACAATTTCTGATATATTATATCAAATCCAAACCATATCCATGTAAAAATATTTTCATACCAAATAATTTTCCAATCCAAATCCCATTCCAATGATGGAAATCAAAAAAAAATTAAGAATTTTTAAAATTTTGTTATTTTATAATCTATTCCATTGAAGATAACCACGCACACACACACACAAAATCATTATATAACCATTGATGGTGGAACTTCACACACATAACCCATTAATTTATTTGTGGTATATCAATACCATTCTCCATAACAATCAATTAATTCCAAATCTTTAATTCCTAAACTCATGTGAACTACTTGTGCCAAAATAACCAAACCATTTCAATTAAGAATTCACTTTTATTGAAAGCATTTTACCTCCAATTTCCATTCATTAAAACCAAACAACCAAATTAAAATGACCATTTTTAAATCATTAAACCAATTCAACATTCCCTAGAAACAACCAATTTCCGAAGACAATCACTAAAGAAGGTTCTATCATGTTTTTAAAATTTTTTTAAAAATTTCAGGCCAAAAATTTATTGAACTTGAGTCATTCATTAATGTTATAATAAGAGGAGTCGGGAGTGGAGCCAACTGCCTTAGAAACTATGGTGAAAAACAAGAATAGAATTAATACTTCAACAAAATGGGTTAAAACTACTAAAACTCAATAAATATCATTCCTATCATAAAAAAACAAATTATCCTTATTATTTTAATAAAATTGCATTGATCTCTCTCGAATGGAATAGATATAATATTCCAATGAGGGAAGATGATGAGATCTAAGGAAAACATCAAAGAATAGAAACATACCAAGAATTTTGGCCTTCATTGCATAATGATTTACCAATGGATCACCCCAGGATCAATGTGATGTGTCTCTATAACCATTGGGATGATAGAAACATGAGTTGGGATTGTAATAGTTTAAAAATGAGGGGACAAGTGTCTAAAGTAAGTTAGATAATCAATTTTCAAATCAAGCATTTATTGCTTCCTGGTTTTCTCAGATGATTATGAAGATTGTGTGATAATATTTCATAGGCTTCTTCCTCATGAACCTCTTCACAATATTAGATCACACTATTATTAAAACTATTCACCAAAACTTCAAAATCCATATGTCCCAAAATACCCTATTTTTTTCTGGGAGGCCACGTAGTTTTTATAATCTATACACCTAATCATGCACCTATATAGTTGTATCTTTCTTACATTTTGTGGTTTTATGTAGGAGTTTCATGGTTTCTACTAACCATTGTCAAGTAGTGAACCTCCATAAAAACCCAAAAAACATTCCATGTTTCAACTTAACCCTCCCAATCATCAAAAAAACATGCTATATAATTAAAATACATAATGAAAGTGATACTGAATGGAAATTGAGGGTGATAAAAAAATTCATATGAATCCCATTTCTCTTACATGACTTGTATGATTATAAAAACTATTTATCTTATATGGGTAATATGATAATTAAACCCATTCTTTTCATGTGTTATGAAATGATGATATGATTATGAATCCTTCATATTTACCCAAGGATACAATATGATGAAATTATAATGAAACCCATTTGATTTCATTTGTTTTGATATGAATAATGTTTTTGATCACGTGAACCAAATAGGTATGATTTCATTATCAAATTTGTGGAACCTATATCAATCTATAATGAATTTTGTGGTGATTTATATATCTCATAATATAGTTATTTTTTAAACAGGGAGTGAAACTGATATAACAATACAAGTTTGGAATGATGAATGAACTTTATAGTAATAATGGGAAGGAACAGGGATTAAATAAGTTACAGAAAATAATTTTTCATTTTTGAGGGGATCTTTAGTGATCCTTTAACAATTTGAAAATGATTTTCTAAGATTATGTGCGTCAAATAAATTCATGAATTCTGCTAATATTATTCACGTATGGATCATATTATTTTGTTCCCTTATGATTCATGTTTTATGAACTATTAATATTGTTTTTCGTGACTCATGATTATGATATTTGATATGGAGGTTATTGTTATCAAATCATATTCTCACGTTATCATACCATAATGTTCAAGTTATTCTTATATTTCTCTGGTGTTTACCCTTATTGAATGTCCTATGTCAATAATTATTTTGTTTTCATTCCCCTGGTTATGATGCCATTTTTTTATGTATGATGTTTCTAAGAAGGGTGATACTTATGAATAATGTAATTAAGGATGTTGAAGTTCACTTATATTCTATAGTTTGTGTTTCAAAGCTTCAAAAGACAAGTAAAATATTATGGTTCTTTATAATGAGTTTAATTAATGCAATTAATAGTTTTAAAATTGATGTAATGTCTATGTTTGAAAATCATGGGTTTCTATAGTTTTGTTTTTAGCTATAAACCTCTATAGATATAACGACCCACACTTTACATACATTGTTAATACTTCAAAATTGAACCACACTTATTACAACATATGAAAAAACCACAAAGGACCGTATAGGTATAGTGTCTTTAGAAACTGTGAAACATAAACAACTGGTTCATAAATCTTCTACAGTGTCTCCCATTTATTTCATCATATCTAGGGTCCCTTTTAGCATATTCTACTTTATATCCATCTTCCTGACCTGAGGAAAAGAAAACATAAAAGGGTGAGCTCAAATGCTCAGCAAGGGCAAATAAAGGAAATAAAAATCATATCATATCTTTATGAAAATCAAAACCTGCAAAAGAGATCATAATATCTTAACATGGAATAAATCATAGAAGTGAAAATGAGATCCCCATAATCATAACATAAAACTTGAAACTTTGTGGCATGCACACATAATCATGGAAAATCATTTCTTGTTAGTCATGACTCATTTCCAAGACTATCTTAGTGGACAAAGTCCCTTTCTGAACCGAGTTCACTCCTCGTTTCAGTCCTGTATCACTGAACCGAAATAACCTTCCGTTCCAGCCATGTCTATCTCATGAGATATAAAATCATTACCCAATGCATTGGAGGGAGATATAGGTCCCACCCATTTTATAATGAATCCTTTCTTATGTGTGCCACATAATCATAAACCATACATCATAGCGTAATCCATGTAATAAAAATGGGATTTTTAAACAACATGACATCATAAAACAATTCATATAAGATAGAGGAATTCATAAAAATATTTCCGTCACAACATAATCAAATCCATGTAATAATAGGGATAAAAACAGAACCCTTTTTATTCTCTTAGATGGAAAATAATTTTGATAAAACACTTGAAGTCCATTCTTGAGGAAAATATCCTTTCTTCTTTAAAAACATTTTTCCTTTCATAACATGTCATACAACTTTAAAATAAAAGAAGTTGATTAAAAATAAACTTGAAAACTTGTAAAGGAAGCTTCTTGGAAATAATGTTTTAAAAAAAATCCATTCATGCCGTATAAGTTAAAGAAAAACATTCTTCGTACTTTTTTTCGGAAAAGTCAAAAAGTACCTCGTACGAAAAAATGACAAAAGATACCTTTCATATCTTTTGAAAAAAAACTCATCGAAGGGTAAAATTGGTTATAAACTATTGTAGAAGGATGGAAATAATATTACATATTGAGGGAACATGGATGTGGATGATAAAATACACCCCAGTAAATACTTACGAATAAACAATCTCGGATAAAAATGAGATTGTGATATTTCCCTTACCTTAGGTCCGATTTGCTTTGTTCGTGTCCGAATCTCCTGTATAATGGTTTAAATAATGTTATTGACTTATTCCAGAATCATACATATTGATATGATATCATATATGGTCATATTATTAGCTTCTTGTTAGTAATATTTCATTGTTACTTGTTACTCGGGTCTTTATAACTTTTTGTTCTTATGCGTGTTTTGTCGAATAAATTCTTATTCTTATCTTTAGGTTATAGATAATTCATTTCCAGAATGGTATTAGTGTAGTATATACCATATTCATTCATACAATTCATTTATATAATCATTATGAAATGAAGATCATGTAGAACGAGTCGCATCACATCGTGGAGACGGTATTCCGTACGTACGCACGAGTGATGATATCGTTCCTATGATTGTGGAATTGTATTGGAGTATATATATATATATTATTTCAGTATCAATATTACTTAATAATAATCATATATAGTTACTCATTACACCATTACACCCATCCTTGTAAGGTGACGGTGGAAAATAGATTACACCACGGCGTGGAGACGGTATTCCGTACGTATGCACGCGCGGTGATTTCATTTTTCCGTAGGATGGATAGAAGGTGAATTAGGGTTTTTTCATATTTATAATACCATATCAGTATTTAAGTAATACTTATGTTATTACTTTATCATGAAACAACTAAAGAAGAATAAGTTGAAGAAGAAAGAAATTGAAAAGATCGGTAATGGATATTACCTCTTCTTTGGAACGCCTCTTTGAATCCTCCACTTAAGGAACTAAGATTGGTCTTTGGAGAAGACCAGGACCTCTAGAATTATTATAGGGAAGTGGAGAGGAGAAAATGGCAGGGGTTGGCCGAGCTTGAGTGCTCAAATTGGTGTGAGGAGGAGGGGGAGGAGGTGCCCTTTTATAAGGGAGGAGAGGGGCACCTTGGGAATATCTCAAAATATTATTTTATATTAAAGTCAAAATCGGTTTATAATGGTTCCAAAGGGTCTTATTTCGAAGCTAAAGTGGGGATGGGTCGAAAACCTATCAACCAATAGGATTTAGACAAGTTTAGGGTATTATTTTAACCTTATCAATTAGATTTAACTCTAAGTTAATTAATTTAACTTTTACTGTGTCTTTTTGTTTTCTTTCACTATATGGTTAATACACTTACTATAACATGCTAAACGAACCCAAAATTGTTTATTATTAATATATATATCCTTATATAAGTCATTTGGCCGAACCTTAGATTTTTAGGAATAAAATAACAATTAATAATATAATATTTTATTTAAAAACTATTTTGTTTCAATTTTGACACTATTTGATATATGATTTTTGTGAAAGTCATAACATAATTATATGTTCGAACAAAGTTGATTAAATCAACATTAATATATCATAGTGACCTAGAAAATTAGTGTAATTCATAAAAAGTCTTAAATTACATTTATTTTGGTATTTATATTATCAATTATGTCAATATTTCATTAATAAGATAATTACTGCATCATCTTTGTGTCATAAATAAATTAAATTATTTGATGTCTAAAAATTACAAATAAAATACCATCATGTAGGAAATCTTTTTAGCTTTCTAATGAATATTTACAATCGAATTTATCTTATGTATAACCCCATATTAAAAATGATTTACTTATTAAACTTTAAATTTAACTATTTTAACCCTTCTTTAAATAAATTAATAATAAATGTCCTAATCTAATCCAAGTGGGCCTAAATGGTCATATTTTATTCCTAAGTTTGTTTTTGGTCGAATTACATTTGTCCAATAGAATTAGGACATGTGTTAGGGTAATATTAATATCATATTTACCCTTAGTTACCCTATTTACTATTAACCGCGGTAAAAAAAGGTAAAAAGTTACTATTCACCAAAAAATTATTTTCATCTCATTGAACCACATTTTAGTCCTTGATATTAACCGTGTCTCTCGGATTTTTGAAATTCCATTCACAGAAGCGGTAAAATTAAGTTTTATGCAAAATTCAGTTTTTTAACCTACCACTTAGTGGTTTCACTATTCATCAAAAATTGAAAGTTTTCAGAAAAATACCAAAATTTCACCCTAGGCTAATTTCGATATTCTGAGTCCAAAAATGAAGTCCATTTTGAAAAATAAAATTTATAAAATTTCAAAAAGTGGTTATTACTATTCATAACGGCTAGTTTTAATAGCATATTGTTGTTTAGTGAAACTCGGTATTGCGTACGACGCAAGCTATCGAGGAAGGTCGCGATTGCGTGTAAAGCAAGCCAAGAAAGTGTTGTGTAGAAAAAGATTCCTTTGATGATTTATATAACATAAAAGTCTCGGGTGTTACATTCTACCCCCCTTAAAAAGAATTTCGCCCTCGAAATTCGTCACTTTGTAACAAACAGATGAGGATAATTCTCCCTCATCATATCCTCAAGCTCCCATGTAGATTCTTCAAGTTGGTGGTTCTTCCATAAAACTTTCACCAAGCGAGTGGTCCTGTTTCGTAGGAATTTTTCGCAACGATCCAGAATCTCTATCGGCTGTTCTTCATAAGAAAGATCTTGCTCCAGTGGTACAACTTCTGAGCTGAGTACATGTGAAGGATCTGGTATGTACTTTCTCAGGAGAGATACGTGGAACACATCGTGAACTTGAGAGAGATTCGGTGGAAGCGCCAATCGGTGAGCTACCTTCCCAACACGATCCAGTATTTCAAAAGGACCGATATATCTAGGGCTCAACTTCCCCTTCTTTCCAAATCTCATAACCCTCTTCCAGGGAGATATTCGTAAGAACACTTTATCACCCACTTCAAACTCTAGGTCTTTTCTTCGGTTGTCGGCATAACTTTTCTGTCGACTCTGAGCTGCTCTTATGTGTTGTTGAATAGATCTGACCTTTTCTGCCATTTCATCAACGAGATCAGGTCCTAATAGCTTTCTTTCCCCAACTTCATCCCAACAAGTTGGAGTCCTGCATTTCTTTCCATAGAGAGCTTCATAAGGATCCATCTGAATACTGGAGTGAAAGCTATTATTATAAGAAAATTCCACCAAAGGTAGGTGTTGATCCCAACCTCCTTTGAAATCCATAGAGCAAGCTCTCAACATATCTTCTAGGGTTTGAATTGTTCTCTCAGACTGACCGTCTGTCTGGGGATGATAAGCAGTGCTGAAACTCAACTCTGTATCCAGAGTATGCTGAAGACTTCGCCAGAACTTCGAGGTAAATCTCGGATCTCGATCAGATATAATAGAAAGTGGTACTCCATGCAATCTTACCACTTCCTTTATATATATCCTGGCAAGCTGATCTAGAGAGAAATCCTCTCTAATATCAATGAAGTGTGCAGACTTTGTAAGACGATCAACTATGACCCAGATAGCATTATTGCCTTTGGATGTTTTAGGAAGTCCTGTGACAAAGTCCATAGTGATGTTTTCCCATTTCCATTCGGGTATGGGTAATGGTTGTAACATCCCCTTAGACTTCTGTCTCTCAGCTTTAACTTGTTGACAAACCAAGCATCGAGAGACATATTCAGCAACATCTCTTTTCATGCCATCCCACCAGAAGTACTCTTTCAGGTCCCTATACATCTTCGTGCTTCCAGGATGAATAGAGAATGAAGAACTATGAGCCTCATCCAGCAGCTCTTTCTTTAATTCGGGGATGGGAGGAACGCAAACCCGATTCCTGAACTTTATTATCCCATCACAATCAAGGTTGAATTCAGGAACATTTCTCACCTTCTTTTGTAACTCGACATCTTCTTTCTGTGCCTCTTTAATCATCACATGTATAGATGGTTGAACATTCATTTGATAAAGATAAGATTTTTCCCCTTCCATTATAATTCCAAGATCCATCCTTCGTAAATCCATAAATATTGGATCTTTTGTGATCCTCATCATGGATAAACTAGCATGGTCTTGTCGACTTAATGCATCTGCCACTTTGTTTGCTTTCCCAGGGTGGTAATGGATTGAGCAGTCATAATCCTTAATCAGCTCCAACCATCTTCTTTGACGCATATTCAGCTCCTTTTGTGTGAAAATATACTTTAAACTTTTATGATCAGTATAAATATCACACCTTTCACCATAAAGGTAATGCCTCCAAATCTTTAATGCAAAGATTACCGCAGCCAACTCCAAATCATGTGTTGGGTAATTTTGCTCATGGATTTTCAACTGTCGTGAGGCATAAGCTATCACCATATCATTTTGCATAAGAACACACCGCAATCCCTTCTTGGATGCATCACTGTAGATCACAATCCTTTCTCCACTACAAGGCAGTGTGAGCACAGGTGCACTGGATAACCTTCTTTTCAACTCCTTGAAATTCTCTTCACATTCCTCTGTCCAGACAAACTTAACTCCCTTCTGAGTCAACTTGGTGAGTGGATTAGATAATCGTGAAAAATCTTTTACAAAACGTCGATAATATCCAGCCAAACCAAGAAAACTTCGGATCTCAGTTACTGTTGTTGGTCTTGACCATCTTTCGATAACCTCTGTTTTTGCTGGATCCACAGATATCCCCTCTTTTGAGATTATGTGACCCAAAAAATGCAACTTTTTGAAGCCAAAATTCACACTTGGTAAATTTGTCATAAAGCTTCTCCTTTCTCAGGGTCTTCAATATAATTCTCAAGTGATCTTCATGCTCTTCCTTGCTCTTTGAATAGACAAGAATATCGTCTATAAAGACTACCACAAATTGATCAAGATAGTCTCTAAAGACTCTATTCATTAGATCCATGAAGATAGCTGGGGCATTAGTAAGACCAAATGGCATCACTATAAATTCATAGTGTCCATACCTTGTACGGAAAGCCATCTTTGTTATATCCTCCCTTTTGACCCTTAATTGATGATACCCTGAACGAAGATCAATCTTGGAAAAGTATTGAGCTCCGCGTAGTTGGTCAAATAAGTCATCAATGCGTGGGAGAGGATATTTGTTCTTGATAGTGATCTTGTTAAGTTCTCGATAATCAATGCAGAGTCTCATTGATCCATCTTTCTTCTTAACAAATAGAACAGGTGCTCCCCAAGGTGACACACTAGGGCGTATGAATCCCTTATCAAGATTCTCTTGGAGTTGCTTCTTCAATTCCTGCAACTCAATTGGGGCCATTCTATAAGGTGTCTTTGAAATAGGCAAAGCACCCGGTACGAGTTCTATTGAAAACTCAACTTCACGATTTGGTGGAAGACCCGGCAATTCCTCCGGAAAGACATCATCAAACTCCCGTACAATGGGCATATTCTTAATCATGAGTTTCTCACCAACCATTTGAGATAAATAACCTTCATTTAGTGAAATCAATACCCATAAAATGGAAGAAATTTCCACTGGAAGGTTATGTTCATCTTTGCATTGATAGACGATCATAGATTGATCTGGAATATGAAATGTGACTTCCCTTATTTGGCAATTGATATGAGCTCCGTATAAATAAAGCCAATCCATGCCAAGAATCACATCAAATTCCACTATAGGAAGGATCACAAGATTTGCAGGAAGCACTTTCCCACAAACTTCGATCGGAGAAGAATTATAAACTTTTGATGCGATTGATGTGCCATTAGGTGTTGTCACAGCTAACTCAACATCTAATTGTTGAGGTAATACGGTGATACCCTTAGAAAAGTCTTCAGAAATAAAAGAGTGGGTGGATCCAGAATCAAATAAAACATTTGCTACTTTAGAGTGGATGGTAAGTGTACCTTTCACCACATCGTTATCGTACTCCACATCGCTGATAGAAATTGCATGTGACTTTCCTTTGTCTTTAGCCTTAAGAGTTTGTTGACGTCGACCATCATCATCAACCCTTGGATTTGGGCATTGATTGGCATAATGCCCCATCTCCTTGCACTTGAAACATTGAAGTGTAGTAGGTTCATTCTGTGTATCCCTTCCTTTGTTTGCGTCATTAGACATCTTCTTCCCATTATCACGGCATTCAAATGCCCGATGACCTTCTTTTCCACATTTAAAACATTTACTTGTCCCTTTAAGATAACTCCCTCCATGTTTCTTTCCACACTTTGAGCATAAGGAAAAGCTCATCTTCTTTTCTGTGTGCTCTTTAGATTTTTCTTTGAATTCCATCTTCCTCTTCTTATCAAACCCATGTGACTGATGGGTTACTCCAATCTCCATCTCGACTTTGAGAGCACATCGAATGATTTCCTCGTAGCTATTGAAATCCCTTATGGCTAACGCCCTTCGAAGACTTGGTTTTAAGCCGCTAAAGAATTGATCGATCTTACTCTCAGGTTGGATAATAATACCAGAAGCGTACCTTGCAAGTCTTGTAAAATTTTCTTCATAGGTACTAACAGATTCGTCATCCCTTTGCTTCAGTTCAAGGAACTCTTTCTCCATCTTTGTTCGGAGAATACGAGGGAAGTACTTATTGAAAAATAAGTTCTTGAACTCGTCCCATTCCATAGACTCAATTTCATCCCTTTGCCTTGTATTCTTAACAAGATTCCACCATTGATCCGCATCTCCTTCCAAACGATACACTGCTAGGATGACTTTATCATGCTCAGAACATTGAAGAACTGAAAATATCTTTTCAGTAGTACTAATCCATTGTTCAGAAACTAATGGATCAGTAGACCCGCTGAAAGATGGTGGATGCTGCCTCATGAAGGATTCAACAGAATGTTGCTCCCTCCTTTGTTCGTTTGGAAATCCTGCATGATTCATAGCTTGATAAAGTTGTGTGAGCATGGCTACAAGATTTTGCATTCCAGCTCCCATATCGTTTGGTTGCTCAGGGGTACAATCATTGCATTGCCCATCGCATTCCGCATTAACACGGTTCCTTCGGGTTCCAGCCATTGACTAAAACCAAGAAGAATAGTGTGAGCAACACTAATTATAATAGGAAACCACATAATTCAAGAATAAAATTTTCATGCTTATGGTCTTATCCTAGGTTATTCAAGGCCATTTCTAAAACACTAATATTGTGTTCTATTCTTAGACTTATCCTTAGGGTTCTTACTAAGGCTTTCACATCCTAGTTTCCAAAGGTTGACTATACCTTTCCTCTGATACCAACTATAACGACCCACACTTTACATACATTGTTAATACTTCAAAATTGAAGCACACTTATTACAACATATGACAAAACCACAAAGGACCTTATAGGTATAGTGTCTTTAGAAACTGGGAAACATAAACAACTGGTTCATAAATCTTCTATAGTGTCTCCCATTTATTTCATCATATCTAGGGTCCCTTTTAGCATATTCTACTTAATATCCATCTTCCTGACCTGGGGAAAAGAAAACATAAAAGGGTGAGCTCAAATGCTCAGCAAGGGCAAATAAAGAAAATAAAAATCATATCATATCTTTATGAAAATCAAAACCAGCAAAAGAGATCATAATATCTTAACATGGAATAAATCATAGAAGTGAAAATGAGATCCCCATAATCATAACATAAAACTTGAAACATTGTGTTATGCACACATAATCATGGAAAATCATTTCTTGTTAGTCATGACTCATTTCCAAGACTATCTTAGTGGACAAATTCCCTTTCTGAACCGAGTTCACTCCTCGTTTCAGTCCTGTATCACTGAACCGAAATAACCTTCCGTTCCAGCCATGTCTATCTCATGAGATATAAAATCATTACCCAATGCATTGGAGGGAGATATAGGTCCCACCCATCTTATAATGAATCCTTTCTTATGTGTGCCACATAATCATAAACCATACATCATAGCGTAACCCATGTAATAAAAATGGGATTTTTAAACAACATGACATCATAAAACAATTCATATAAGATAGAGGAATTCATAAAAATATTTCCATCACAACATAATAAAATCCATGTAATAATAGGGATAAAAACAGAACCCTTTTTATTATCTTAGATGGAAAATAATTTTGATAAAACACTTGAACTCCATTCTTGAGGAAAATATCCTTTCTTCTTTAAAAACATTTTTCCTTTCATAACATGTCATACAACTTTAAAATAAATGAAGTTGATTAAAAATAAACTTGAAAACTTGTAAAGGAAGCTTCTTGGAAATAATTTTTTAAAAAAAATTCATTCATGCCGTATAAGTTAAAGAAAAACATTCTTCGTACTTTTTTTTCGGAAAAGTCAAAAAGTACCTCGTACGAAAAAACGACAAAAGATTCCTTTCATATCTTTTGAAAAAAAACTCATCGAAGGGTAAAATTGGTTATAAACTATTGTAGAAGGATGGAAATAATATTACATATTGAGGGAACATGGATGTGGATGATAAAATACACCCCAGTAAAGACTTACGAATAAACAATCTCGGATAAAAATGAGATTGTGATATTTCCCTTACCTTAGGTCCGATTTGCTTTGTTCGTGTCCGAAGCTCCTGTATAATGGTTTAAATAATGTTATTGACTTATTCCAGAATCATACATATTGATATGATATCATATATGGTCATATTATTAGCTTCTTGTTAGTAATATTTCATTGTTACTTGTTACTCGGGTCTTTATAACTTTTTGTTCTTATGCGTGTTTTGTCGAATAAATTCTTATTCTTATCTTTAGGTTAGAGATAATTAATTTCCAGAATGGTATTAGTGTAGTATATACCATATTCATTCATTCAATTCATTTATATAATCATTATGAAATGATGATCATGTAGAACGAGTCGCATCACATCGTGGAGACGGTATTCCGTACGTACGCACGAGTGATGATATCGTTCCTATGATCGTGGAATTGTATTGGAGTATATATATATATTATTTCAGTATCAATATTAATTAATAATAATCATATATAGTTACTCATTACACCATTATACCCATCCTTGTAAGGTGATGGTGGAAAATAGATTACACCACGGCGTGGAGACGGTATTCCGTACGTACGCACACGCGGTGATTTCATTTTTCCGTAGGATGGATAGAAGGTGAATTAGGGTTGTTTCATATTTATAATAACATATCAGTATGTAAGTAATACTGATGTTATTACTTTATCATGAAACAACTAAAGAAGAATAAGTTGAAGAAGAAAGAAATTGAAAAGATCGGTAATGGATATTACCTCTTCTTTGGAACGCCTCTTTGAATCCTCCACTTAAGGAACTAAGATTGGTCTTTGGAGAAGACCAGGACCTCTAGGATTATTCTAGGGAAGTGGAGAGGAGAAAATGGCAGGGTTTGTCCGAGCTTGAGTGCTCAAATTGGTGTGAGGAGGAGGGGGAGGAGGTGCCCTTTTATAAGGGAGGAGAGGGACACCTTAGGAATATCTCAAAATATTATTTTATATTAAAGTCAAAATCGGTTTATAATGGTTCCAAAGGGTCATATTTCGAAGCTAAAGTGGGGATGGGTCGAAATCCAATCAACCAATTGGATTTAGACAAGTTTAGGGTATTATTTTAACCTTATCAATTAGATTTAACTCTAAGTTAATTAATTTAACTTTTACCGTGTCTTTTTGTTTTCTTTCACTATATGGTTAATACACTTACTATAACATGCCAAACGAACCCCAAATTGTTTATTATTAATATATATATCCTTATCTAAGTCATTTGGCCGAACCTTAGATTTTTAGGAATAAAATAACAATTAATAATATAATATTTTATTTAAAAACTATTTTGTTTCAATTTTGACACTATTTGATATATGATTTTTGTGAAAGTCATAACAGAATTATATGTTCGAACCAAGTTGATTAAATCAACATTAATATATCATAGTAACCTAGAAAATTAGTGGAATTCATAAAAAGTCTTAAATTACATTTATTTTGGTATTTATATTATCAATTATGTCAATATTTCATTAATAAGATAATTACTGCATCATCTTTGTGTCATAAATAAATTAAATTATTTGATGTCTAAAAATTACAAATAAAATACCATCATGTAGGAACTATTTTTAGCTTTCTAATGAATATTTACAATCGAATTTATCTTATGTATAAACCCATATTAAAAATTATTTACTTATTAAACTTTAAATTTAACTATTTTAACCCTTCTTTAAATAAATTAATAATAAATGTCCTAATCTAATCCAAGTGGGCCTAAATGGTCATATTTTATTCCTAAGTTTGTTTTTGGTCGAATTACACTTGTCCAATAGAATTAGGACATGTGTTAGGGTAATATTAATATCATATTTACCCTTAGTTACCCTATTACTATTAACCGCGGTAAAAAAAGGTAAAAAGTTACTATTCACCAAAAAATTATTTTCATCTCATTGAACCACATTTTAGTCCTTGATATTAACCGTGTCTCTCGGATTTTCGAAATTCCATTCACAGAAGCGGTAAAATTAAGTTTTATGCAAAATTCAGTTTTTTAACCTACCACTTAGTGGTTTCACTATTCATCAAAAATTGAAAGTTTTCAGAAAAATACCAAAATTTCACCCTAGGCTAATTTCGATATTCTGAGTCCAAAAATGAAGTCCATTTTGAAAAATAAAATTTTTAAAATTTCAAAAAGTGGTTATTACTATTCATAACGGCTAGTTTTAATAGCATATTGTTGTTTAGTGAAACTCGGTATTGCGTACGACGCAAGCTATCGAGGAAGGTCGCGATTGCGTGTAAAGCAAGCCAAGCAAGTGTTGTGTAGAAAAAGATTTCTTTGATGATTTATATAACATAAAAGTCCCGGGTGTTACAATAGATGTGTTACTCAATGGAGAATTTTTTTCACTTTCATGGGTTCCACAGTAATTAGCATGCGTCAACTGAGCTAATAATTATAGAAATATCTCTACTCATACCATTCATAGATTCTTATTTATAATGTAATTATTCTCTTTATTTATTCCTACATTAGAAAACCTTCTTCTATATGGAAAACCGTTATGAAAATAAATGGACTATATAGAGAAACCTATAAATATTTAAATACAATTTCATTATAGTATAATAATAATTTAGTGTCACGTTAAACTGTATTATAATATTATCTATACCATTTAAGGTATATAAATCATTATATGATTACATATATAATGACCCATTATATTAGCAACCAATAAATATTGGTTTAATTTAAATGATTTCAAAATGTTAAAATCTCACAATCTTTTACATTTAGTGATAATGATAATTAATAAAAAATTACATAAAAATGTAGAAACATCCCCATAGTATACATTTTTTTAACAATATTTTAACATTATGTTTACCCCATTGATTCATTCAATAGGTTTTAGATTCATTTAATATATTTCAGAAAAATGGAAATCCTGAAATGTTTATGATATATATTCCTTCATTAATCCAATAAAATATATTTTAAAATTTTGTATATTTAATGATGAGTCTCAAAATTGGAAATAAAATAACGGAATAATGTTAGTCTAATGAAAACATTAAAAACCATGAAAACAACCATTTTAGAATAAAACATTGAGAAAATGAATAAAATAATTCAACTTAATAAAACCAACCTTTTTTGATATAAAACATTTTATAACCAATTATTAATAATTTGAAACACTTTAATGATTCTTTAGGAATGTGGTTTCTTATATAGAAATTCATTTTAAAAATAAACTAGTCACATGTAAACATTCTATACCTCATGAAATCAAATGATATCCATGAAAACCTATTCTTGAGAATAATATAGATATAATAGGTAATCTTATTCATAACCCACATTCTCTCATATTTGAACTATGCATGAATACATATGTCCCTATAAATTCCATTACATTAAAAAACCCAATTATCACCCTCATTTTCACCTTCGAAAACAACATCATTGCCCAATATACTGTAGCGGCGACAAGGTACTATGTAGTAGTGTAGCAGGCTGGTATTGTAGCAGTACTATTAATAGAACGGTCTTAAGGCCAAAACGTTGGGCCTATGGGCCATGTAATGAGCTAAATTACCTCTCGGCCATCGAGCTATGTTATTGGACTCCCTCTACCCAGTTAAAAGAGTTCTTTTCATTAATTTAGTAATAAATGAAGCTTCGTCACAAAACATTAAAAAATTCAATAATTCTAAACTAATATATCCTGAAAATGAAAAAACTTATTCCTCTAAATTTAATTATTTGTCCATATAAGGACTCAATTGAACAAATAAGAAAATTACATTCCATTTTATTATAAAATAATGGGAAATATCCCATTAATTTATAAAAACAAAAAATAAAAAACACCCAAAATAAATGAACTTATTTTTAATTTCATAAAAATTGGGACCTTGGGATAAAAAATTATCAAAATCATGGACAAGATGATCGGAATTTATGTGCATGACATGTTTGTAATAAAGATTCATTATTAGTTTTGTGATAATCCTATAAATGAGGCATATAGTGAATATTAAAAATATTCCCCTTTATGCCATTTTAAAGAACGTAAATAATTATTTGAGAATGACAATAAAAATTAATTTTAGTTTAAATAAAAACAATTCTATAAAATTTAATAACACATAATCATGGAGGATAAATATTCGAATGGAATACTTTAAATTTACTTTTTAATGAAAATTCCTTAACCATAAATCCCATCAATCTTCAATGTTTTCTTACTCATTATTAATTAAATTATATTAGTAGTACATTTCATAAATTATCATTTTTAGGTATATTTCATTTTTATTATTCATTTTTTAAATTAATTACCATAAAATCTTTTTTTTATTAAAATGGATTAGGTCATGTTGGATGTTATGAGGTGGTTCAGTTTACAACCTCCAAATAACATTGGTGCCTTGAAAATGGTAAAAGGGGTACTAGATCCATTACTAATACAATCATAAATTTTTTACAATTATTTTATATATAAATTAAATTCATTTAAAAATTTCGCAAATGTAGTGTATTCATCAAAAATAAATCAAGTTTTTTCATAGAGATGGTAGTCCAAACAAACAAATGAGAAACATTTCAATTTTCCTACATGGTCAAAAAAATAAATTGGAAAATATTTTAATTTTAAAAAATTAAAAATACGTTAATAATTTAGATTTTATTCATCCCATACATCTATATGACCAATCATTTCAGACAATATTGAAAAATGAATGAAATCGCTTCTTCATCGTGGTATTCCACATGTATACACAAACGATGTTATCAATTTCCACATGATAGAAAATGTATGAAGGTATGTAATATAAAATCCTTATAATATCCAAATTATTTAATAAATATAATAAATATTCATTAAATATATCATTTTAACCAACAATATAATTCGGTGTTGAAAACTGAAACGCAACACTTAATAGATATGGTAGCGACACCTATGCACAATTGACTTTTCTATCCCATTGGATAGAAATCAGATTAATTTGTTTTTTAAAATAATAATAATAAAATTTAATTATTATTAATATACTTATTTTATTATTTGATAATTTTTAATGATTACTTAACTACGTATACCCATTTAATAAATATATCCTTTTTTTGGAAATTTTACCTTCTATCACACCTTTAGACATCATATGAGGAACTTTTTTAGGTTGAAATATCATTTGGTAAGTTGGTAAAAACATTGGGAATGTATTTTGGATGTTACTGGATGAGACAAAAAGCACAGTGTTATGGAATTATTTAAGAGGGCATGTTACCTTTTAAAAGCATGTGATGTGGCATACTTTTGTATATTTAGGATTTCAAAATAATATTATTAATTAATAATGGTATAGTTGATATAAAACAATCAAATTTATAACATATGGTGATATGGGTATAAATAAAATCATACAATTATAATTAAGAAAATATTATTTCTCCTTATTACATAGTTTTTTTCTAAATAAACATATTTTAAACATTAATATGATAACTAATTTTTATCATTGTAAATATTCATCATAACCAAAAATGAAATTGAAGTTATCAATAAATTTGAATCTTCTGATTCCAAATTTGATAAAAAATCATGATCTAATTTTCAGTTGTGTATAAAATTAATTTTAATTTATTTACACAATATGAAAAAACAACTTTTTTTAGAATATGGACATTTCTAAGAATAAAATTGATTTTATAACAAAAATCAAGTATAATAATGAACACATAGTCATTAATGGGATTATATTTTGTCAATATTGAATAAATTAACTTTAAAATAAATATAATATGTAATGGGTATTTTTAATACATGATGTGAAATGATAATTTTATTATAAATGTATATTTCTCCTAAATCACCAAAAAAATAATTATTTTTTGAATATACCAAAAAATTCACCAACACGAAATTTGATATGTTTAAATAATAAAAAATTCCCCTTTTATAAATTAATTTTCTAAAAGAAACAAATTTAAACTTTAAAAAGCAATGAAAGATATTTAAAACAATTTTGTTAAATAAAACATTTATTTTTACATTACAATTACTTTTAAAGATACAATTAATATGAATATGTAAATAGAATATAGAAAAGAAAAAAAATATGTATTTATTTATTTGATTCTCTTCATTTTCACACCATAACCATGTTTCCTTCCAAAAAAAATTAAAAAAACCATAGTGAGATTCTCGATCTCCATTAAATCTTTTTGATTGTGTCCATATTTAGATACTCCTTATTGACATAACTCATGGAATTTTTTATGAGACTCCATAATGTTTTATTACTCTATAAAACCATTTTTATTTCATGATAACATAAGAATGATTATTTTTAATTTGATTCCAAAATATTATTCCACCAAAACATAATAATTTTTTGTAGGGTGCACAGATCCGTGAGTCCAAAAAATTAATTTAATAAATTCTTAGTCCATGTTTTTGGGTCAAAATCATGATGTGTATTTCTCTTAATGTTTTAAATGAGTTTATAACCTTATAGTATAGGAATCTTAAAATAAAACATGATCATTTTATTTATAAATAATAACATAATAGACATAACCTCCACATGAGTTTCTTCCCCATGAAATATATGATTCAACAATATTTATAAAAAAAACAATGGGTAATGCTACATAAACATTTTCTAATATATTTAAAATTAATATTCATAAACAAACAACCCCAATATGTTTTTATCTAAACCATGGTGTGATTTTTGTTTCCTCAAAATGTTTTCATTCCTTTGTAGCCTCTTACCATTTAATTGGTGTCCAATAAAACCATGATCATGTTTTAAATAAATACAACATTAATCAATAATAAATAATCATGAATTAAGAAATAAATAATGTTTTACAAGAAATATCCATATGAGAAAGTGATCTAAAAACAACATTTCATTAAATAATTCCTCCATGTGAACTATAATAAAAAAATACACTACATCGTCTTTAATCATATGAGCTGATTGAAGATCTCAATGTGTTAGAAAAAATCCTATCTCTGGAATGCGGTATCCATGGGTTTCATTGAATCATCCATTTCATGGGAGGTAGTTTCATTTTCCACCCACTCATGATTTGATAGTATTTTTCATTGGAAAATAGAAATGGGGAATGAGTGCTTTTATAAATGGATATTTGTCCTAGATCATGCACAAGGTTCAAACTCGAATAAAAAATGGATTTTTATCTTATATAACCACTCTATGATGTTATAATAGAATTGGGAATTTACTCATGGTTTGAATCTCATGAATAAGTAAATTTATTCATTTAAGCATTGATTTTTTCAATTCTTCAATACTATTTGATGTTTCATCTTACGAAACAAACAATAATGATAGTCGATATTGGAATATATGAATGTTCAATGATAAATGCACCAAATATATAGCATGTCAGGGGAATTTTATCACATAAAATTCCTTATAACTTCCATAATTAAATTCATAACGATATAGAGTCAAATAATATTACACATATTTGGAATATTGAATGAAATATTATAAGAGATTCACATTTATAATGCACATATTTCCCAAAAAAATAACATACATATTACGGTTTTAGATAATATCACTCTAAATATTAAACATTTAATTATTTATAATAGATATTATTCTGTTTCCCATTATATTAAGTCATATACAATGACATATAGTATTATTTCCCAAATGACATTTGGATATCTTATGGAGAAAATTTAAATATAAATCATCAAAATAATCTTATATCGATTCATTTGCATTACATCCTTAATATCCTTCTAAAAATCATTTGGGATATAATATTAAATAATATTTGGGAAATATATCTGATTTTAACATAATCCCTAATCATTCAAAAATAATGTGAACCCTTGTTCCTTTGTATTAATGAAAAAATACAAATGCTTAAATTACTATTTGTAGCCAATGAGAATCCTCTAAATAAGAATAAAAGATACTCATTCACTATAGGGATATAGTGTTAATTCCATCAAACACATGTGTTTGTGGACCTATGTAGAAAATATTCATTATATAAATGTATTATTTTTAATATAATAACTTCTTCCATAATGTAAACTATGCATAAGACATGAAATAATTCACTCACATATATATAACTTATATATTCACTAGTTTCTCATTATTGGCCAATCAACTCTATGAATTAATTGAATTTTAATAAGCTTTACAAACATTCAAAAAACATTCCCCTCAATTGATATATGATGACATTATTTTAAAAAACTAGGTATGATCATATACTTCCTAAATCTATCTATATCGGGTTCCTTGATTTCAAAATATTTACATGAGAGGAACAATATCATTTTTCTTCATGTGTAACTATGCAATTTTCATTAACATATGAAACCAGAATGTATTTTTAATTCCTCAGAGATTTTCTATGAAATTTATCAAATAATGATCACGTTTTCAATGTTGGTTTTTTCACATTGGGTTGTTTGGGGTTCTAACATCGGTTACCCTATGAGGTTATTTTTTGTGTTTCTATATATTTTTTTCATATAGGTTATTATTAAACAATACTATAATGCTTTTATCTACTTGTTTCTAAAAATTATATTATAATGTATTCAATAACTACAAAATTGGAATGGTATATCACTTCAGTTATTATACAAATGATGTTAAGAAAATGTATCACATTGATTATTTTAAATAACTGATGTGGGAAATCACTTTTCACATTGGTTTCATAGAAAGATAAATTGAAATGAATGAGTTCTATATATTTTACATGTGTTATAAAATATACAAAATGAAAAATATATTTTTTTTTAAATGAAATTCCAATATAGCATCCTAGTAGTAAAATAGTACAATAACTAAAAAAGAGAATCATAAATTAAAATCAAATTTACATTGAATTTTGAATTTTAAAGATTACTATATATATTTAAATATAATATAAACCCCAATATATCCCAT
Organism: Viscum album; assembly: GCA_963277665.1. Taxonomy (NCBI): domain Eukaryota; kingdom Viridiplantae; phylum Streptophyta; class Magnoliopsida; order Santalales; family Viscaceae; genus Viscum; species Viscum album. The sequence continues at coordinate 868,911,858 of OY728120.1, forward strand.
TAAATAATCTAACAATTTTCATTCTATTAGATTCGGCACATGAGTAGTATAAGGGATTGGGTCATCAAAAAATAAAAAATTAAAAAAATGAAAATACATTTCCATTATAATTAAAAGTTAATATAATGTATTGAATATAATATAACACTACCTTGTGTAATTTTTTAGAAAACCATATTAGAATTTTTTAAACTTTAAATAAAATTATATAATATTTATATTATATTACACCATGATCACAAAAATTCAATTAACAAAAATCAATTCAAAATTACATTTTCATTACATTCATTGAAAATGTAGAAAATATAAATGAGATATCACATTTACATTTTTCATATTTCATATTAGCACTCCACTTTCTGGTTGTATCTATAATTTAATTCTATTTCCTCTATGAAAAATATATGTATGAAAAAATCCATTGTAATATAGAACAATTCATGTAATAAAACATACATGTCAAATATATTTTCAAAATTTTCTCACAGGTCACCAGGAATAAAGAATAACATTTTAGTACGATTCTCTCATGAAAAAAATGCAGCATACAATGGATATAAATATACAAAAAATGAAATTAGAAGCTATTTATTTAATAAAAATAAAACATTATGAAATATGGTTTCCATAAACATCCTGATAAAGAAGAATCCAGAACTAAATTTTATTATTTTGTAATCATTCTACACTATATATTATTATATAAATATCCATAATTAACCATGATTTTAGTGAAAAAAATTGTTTATACAACAAAAATACTGTGATTTATCATCATATGGGACAAAATGGGTATAAAGATACTTAAAAATAAAATAAATGTTTATTATGATTAAATAAATTAAAATAACGTAATGATATAAGTTATTTGACATATGTGGAGAATACATACATCACACTGATGAAATAAACTTTAGATTCTTGACTGATGAAATATCTATTTAAAATCATTATAGTTCATTCTCAACATAAAATGATAGAACACATTTAATGATCATAAACATCAACAAACAACGGATAAAAATTTAATAATCATTCATATTCAGAAGAAGTAATTTCTAACGCTATAGAAAGCTTTACATGTTGTTGTAAATAATGCATGTCTTCTCCATTGAAGTAATATATTAAAAAATACATTAATATATAACAATTTAAAAAGATAAAAAATGTAACACTAATAAGATATAATCTTCATAATATATAAATATCATAGTTCTAAATAATCAGAAAATTCTAGCTGTCCAAAGTAAAAAATTATTGATACATTATCTGAATATAATGATCTTATATATAGGAAAATATTCTCTTGCTGATATTTTTATATTATCATTCATGGTGAAATTATTCTTCTCTATACCATTCTATTGAAGAAGAATGGTGTCCCAAAAATATAATATATAATCCCATATCTAAAGACATGCTTTTTGGGATCTGTGACATATGATACATAACAAATCTAAATATGTAGCAGAGAGGGTTTTGGTGTTCACTACTAGAAAAATATCCTACAGTAACAGTTTAGAACTATCTTTATAGGTTTCCAATCCTTTGGCAAATCCTATACAATCAATTAGGAGGGCCATTGGATGATTTTTTGTTGGGATAGTCCAATCCCAATAGTTTATTGAATGTCATTGTAATAGTTAATGTAAAAGTAAAATTCCTAGCTGAGGTTTGAACCCACAACCTCCACCTTATATATCAAATACCTAACAACTATGCTATAATTATTCTAGTGAATAAATTTTTATGAATATATATATAATTTATATAGTTATTTTTTTTATGATATGTGAAAAAATAATTCATTAAAAATAAGGGTACCTATCCCAACAGTTTTAAAAACATTGGGATACATACTCTTATTATTTGTTCTATCCCAATGGTTTTGAAAAAACAGTAGGATAGGAAATTTTTTTGGGATCTACCCAACGGTTTCTACAAAACTGTTGGGATAGCCTCAACCAATATTAATAGTTTTTATGAACCATTGGGATATGGATACATTTTTGGATATATCCTAATAGTTTGTACAAAACCATTGGGAAATGCCAAAATTATGGGATCCATCCCAACTGTTTTGAAGAACCGTTGTGACAGGGATACATTTTGTGATATATCCCCACCGTTTCTATAAATCCATTAGGATTTTAATAATTTTGGGATCTATCACAATGGTTTTTTAAGAACCACTGGGATAAGATTATACTACATGTCACATCCCAATGATTATGAAGAATCATTGTAATAAAACCCCAATCACAATAGTTTTTACAAAACATTGGTATAAGTGTGTTGGTATAGTTAGGATTTATACTAGTAGTTGGAATGAATAACGAGTTTAAATAGTGGGATATGTAGGTGGAGGTGGAAGAGTGGGATATGTAGCCTAAAACTGCTTTTGTATGTTTGAACACATTAACTATAACAATGCACTGATCATATCCTCCATTATCTCAATGATATAAATATCTTTATATTATAAAGAATATATTTTCATTTTTTATACATCCTCCTTTTATGAATATATATAAAGAAAATACACCTTAATTATCGATAATCCTTTTGAATATCCTACTACGCGACTAGTGTTCTGGAAATTCCCAATGTAGTTTTTGAAATATACTTCACAAACATGTGTGTAATGGTTAGTAATGGGCTTTTATCCTCAAAATATTCCAATATAGTTATTTGAAAAAAAATAAAGACTTATACAAAATATATACTTTATTTAATTATTATAAATAACATAAAAATTTAAATAACGTCCCTTGAGTCTTCCATAAGATACTGGTCCTCATTTCTCATTCAGACCCTCTTCCATTTTCCATGTCAAGTTATGGGTGAGGTGGGACAACCTATATAGATACTAATGAAATATATATCATTTTCTAAAAACTTTTATCAATTATTTGATATTCCAATAATTTATACCATCACTCATAAAAAAATGAGATTATTTTTTCAATTACATCTCCTAATGATAACAAATTGGTTTTTATAAAGTAATAATAATCACATAATTAATATGATAATTAATATATCAAAAATATAAAGATATTATTTATCATACCTAAAATAGTTATTTTCATCCACATTCCTCAGATAATGTTGATGTGTTTTTATCCAGATAGGGTTATATACATATATATCATATGGATTTTTACCTTTTCATTAAAAAAATAAAAAAAATCTATTATAGGGGATGATTTCAAATCCCTCTATATTCTTATAAAATAGTATAAATGTTACTTCCTTAATTATATAGTGTCTTATATATCACATTTCATCAAATATTTAGGGAATAAAATATATATTACAAAAAAATCGGGATAATTAAAACAATAAGAAATGTTCTTAGGAAAAGTTTCCCATTTTAATTAAGATATTTTCCATTTGTCAAAACTTTTGTTACAAAAACAAAAATAATAGCCCGGGACCATGCTTGTACTAAAATAGAAATCAAAAATTTTCCCCAACAGGGATATCATATCCCATGATTTTAAAAGGAAATACCATGTTTGATGTCTTCAATGTATCATAAAACAATATTTAAATTAAAAACAACATAAAATTATTTTTATGTGTGACAATTATAAACTAGACATTAAATTGGTTGGAATGAATAATATTAATGAAATAATGAAATATTTATTGTTAATGATAATTTATAGTATATTAATTAATTATTATTAAATTATTACAAGATTGTTTGTGAAGTAATTCCTTTATATTTTTATAATTATACTTTATTCATTAAAATATTTTTTTCCTAAAAAATGTTTTTTACAAATTTTATTCAAATAATATAAATAATTTTTAGACATTAAAGAAAAATTTTTTGTGAAAATTAACAATATTTATTAAATAATTATATAGAAATTACCCTATGTTTAAATGTTTTTAAAATTTTATGAAAAATGTTATTTTTGAATGGTCAGAGAAAAATAATGGCTTCTATTAAAAATGTATTTTATTTAAAAGGTAAAATTATTATTTTCTTTAAAAAAATAATTTACATCATTTTTTTAAAATATGAATTTTTTAAAATTTATTTAATACATGAATTTTTTAAAAAAAATTATGTTATTATTTAAAATGGAATTTTTGAAAAAAAAACTATTTTTTGTTGTATTGTTCTAGATTAATATTAAATTATATTATATTCATTATATGTTTTTTATTTTGATAATTGAATTTAATATTAGAAATCATAATGTCTATATTAATTAATAATATCATTTTCATTTTTAATCATATGTTAGCATCGTAAATGAAGATTTACAATGGTATTTGTAAAATTATATAGTGGGTTAATGTAAAAATGTAAAAGAATAAAATTTATAAGAAATAAAAAATTAAATGTATGGTTAGTTTTTTTCATGAACCTAACTATACATTAATAACTACATTATCATGTTAATTTATCCAAATTAATGCATTCCAAATGAGGTTATATTTAAATATAATATTATCATTATTTAATCATTTACAACCACCCAAACTAGTGTATAAATACCTCATTCCCTACACACTTCTCCACAAAATCAATCTCAACCATATCCTGATTATTCGTAAGTTCAAAATTTCTTTCTACGTTCTGTTGGTTTTTGTCTTCCATAAGTACAATCAATAGTGTCACTAATACAAGATCCAACAGAGGATTCTTAAAGAGAAGGTACTTGTTTTTATGAGTCATTCAATTTTATTTCTCCTTATAATTTCTATATATTTATTATACCAATTAAAAATTAATAATAATATTATATTACATATATAGAAAATTTATTGTGTTAATGGATTCCCTAAAATACATATCCTCTTCCGTCAAATTGGATTAAAAATCATCATTCTTGTTTAGGGAAGACTAATGACTCACGAACCGATGTCGTTCGTTCCCAATAAACACCTCTCAAAGATTTATATATGGGTTTTTTAAATGTATATATTTATATATATATATGAAATTTCTAATGCATTCTTACATATATTTTTATAATTTCACATATACATTCAAATATTCTATTTTGTGGAGGATTTAATAGTGTTTATCATATTAATGGGGTACTACTGCCTCACGAAGTGATATGATTTGTTTTTCACTAATAGATTACATGGATGGTAATAAGTGTAATGTCAATAAAATTATGTTTTATTAAATAAATTTTAATTATATTCATTTATTGTTTATCAAAATAAATAAATATTTCTTTTCTTTTCTTACCTTTCCATTCACTAAAAACAATAACATAATTCATGCATATGTGTGGACTACCACCCCAATAATGTGATGTGATTATTTTTTCTATCCCTACAACATAAGGATGATATATATTTTTGTATTTTATAAAATAATAGGATATATATTTAATTATTATTATTCTGGTGTTGATGGAATGATGACCACATTGACCATAATCACCATACCGAAGTGATTCTGGACTTATGAATAAAAATTCTTCAAAGAATGGGGTAAAAATATATAATTATATATTTTTCATAACATGGTTATAATAGTAAAAAGGGAACAATAAAAATTAAAAATTATAGTAATGATATTAAATAATTAACTAGTTTGTATTATTAGGGATTATAAATATAGTACGTGATGGTCCAACTCATAGTAAGGGACACCTATCTCTCTCTTATTTTCCCTTAAATCACCTTCTTTATTTCATGAATTTGATATCGAATTCATCGTTTTGGGGTATTTTTTTAAACATCCATCTTACTATCCTTTTTTTACAAATTAATAGGGACATTTTTTCACTAATTATACCATTTTATGAATCACTATGTACTATTGTTAGGCACTCAAAATTTAGTAAGGGACATTTTCTCAATTTTTTTCATTAATATATATTATTATGTTATTCACATATATTTTTTTGCGGGGTGTCAATAATAAACCCTTGACATGTTAAATAATGTATTTATATATTCTCTTGATATTTACTATTTCATAAATGTATTTTATTCAATGGTCATTCAATTCGACTAATTATAAAGTGGTAATGGATTTCATAAATCAATATCTCTTCAATGGTTTTAACTTCTACATCATTGATTATGAATTTCTAATGTTATATGGGAAACAAAATTTTATTAACTTCTATTGATCTCAACTTTTTATGTGTATCTATATTTGATTCAGATTATCTATTCATTTGATTAATTCTTACATCACTAATATGATCATATTATGGGTCTCATTAACTATAAAATCGCATTTTAAATGTTTTTTTGATATTATTCTAAATCGGTATTTTCCATATACATGTTTATAAAAAATTTAATGAATTTATTTTTATATAAATGAATTGTTTAAATATTTAATTCTCCAATTACCCTCAAATTATTTAAAAAATGGATCTTTTTAATGATTTTTTAAAACACGGTTTTTTTAAATCATCTTTTATGGTTTCTTTTATGAAAATAAAAAATTAATGATTTTGAACATGTATGATAAGAGATTATTTTACCAAATTGAAGAAAAATTAATTTTTTGAATAATGAAAAAATATATTCAAGTTTTATTTTGAAATAAATTTTTTTTCATTGTATTGGGGAAATATTATTGTCAAATAAGTGATTCTCCATAACGAGTGTTTTTTTAATTAATTAATTCATTTTTTATGATTATATTATGGTTCATGGGAATTATTTATGATGATGGTGGTTCTATTATAAAACAATTATGGGTATGTATGTGATATTCATCCAATGAATTGGGTGTGTTGGAAGTTGACTAGGATGGTTATTCTATGTGTACTATGATTCTTACTCTAAGGTAACAACTGTAGTTATGTGAAGTATTAACATGACGGTTAATTCTTGGTAGTAATGAGGATTAATTAGAATGGTAGAAAAGTTGGATGCATCATAAGAAATTATGATTAAAAAATAATTACATAAATAACATATATGTTTATTTATTCTTCATTTATTTTTATAGAAATATCACGTTTTCAAAATTTTTGTTACTAAGTTTTTATTTAATGGAGAGTAAATATTACTTGGATTTTTGAATATTATTTCATGAGTTAATCGTGTTTTCAATGAAAAATAATAAGATTTTAGTTTTCATTCAATATTTCATAAGAAATGTTTTATTGAATTCTTATAGAATAAAAAGGTGGTTTCATTGGTAGTAATATATTTATTATTAGTTGAATGATTCATTTGTAAAAACAATTTTTTATAAGTATTTATAGACTATTGATTTATTTCTTTCTTTTTATGTCCCATACCAAAATTTATGTTTCAAATTTTTTTTCATAGTGTAAAATGGAGTGTCGGGAAAATGGTGATGTAAAATATTTTTTATATTATTTATCATTAAATGAATGTAGGGTTTATTTTGAAGTAATTTTTAAGATGAAAAATACATACCACGTAAAATTTTCCACTTGTAATGTATGGATTTACAATGTAATAGATTTCCCTAGTTCACTAAAAATATAAAATTAAATATCATCAAAATCATTAAAATTAGTTTTTATTTCAAAAGTACCTTAATATCTAATGTTTAATGGCTAGTCCTTGTAGTTGGTATCGGATGAGGCTTTATAAAACTATATAGATTTATATTCTTTCATATAACTCTATATTAAATGTTAATGATACCATTGTTTGTTTATGATTTTATGGATCCTAAAAAATCAATGTAATAGAAACACATTTTGAGGCATTAATATATAAGGTGACTAATATACTTTTTGGATATATTTATATTTTATGTAATTATGTGTTATTACAAATTGGGATGGAATATGGATGGTATGAAATAATCTTCAAGGTTAAAACATTTCATTAATGATGACAATATAAAGGTTATTATGAGGATGTTAGCACACTTCTAAGAAAGTCATTATGATTATATTAATATTTTTTTATAAATAGATATTTTGCAGACTATGTGAGAACCCGCTGCATATCGCACGGCTGTGTGGATTTAATATATAACTAATGGAAGAAAATAGTGGACTGCCATCTACATTCCTATGTGATATATTAGTTAATATGAAATTAATTTTCTTAACTGAACTATCTGATTAATTATCGTAATAAAAAAAATTGAATTTATTTTTTAATGAATAGATAATCATGGTTTGGAAAATGATTTGGGGATTACATGTTTAATGTTATTTCATAAGACATTCCCTAGTTCAGGAAAACCTATTTGATTATTCTAAAAAAATACTATGTTATTTTATTTATGTAACAAAGGATGAATTATATATTAGATGAAAATATGATTTTATTGTCTATTTAAAGACATTTATTTTATTTATGAAAATTATTTTTAAATCAATGAGATTATATGATGGGGTAAATTAAATGTTTTATGACACCTTATGATTCATTGATGTTATTTGGTGGGTGAAAATTACTATTTACATGGATGATTATGTGATATAATCCTTCTGATTTTTGTGTTTCAATAATATTTTCAAATATTTTTGAGGAATTTTGATGATATTTATTTGTTGAATGATGTATGTTGAACCTTGGTAATTAATTGTGATTTTTTTTCTATAATGTAGTATTTCATCATAAAAAGGATTACTATTTTTAGGGAATGATCATATATTTTACTAAATTTTTAGGTTTTGTTAATTTACTAAAAATATGGGTAATATATAATTACTCTATTATGGATTATGTGAGTCATTGAATGTTAATTTTTCTCCTCCAGAACTAAAAAATACAAATTCATTATTTAGAGACCAATATTATATTGCGGTGGAGGATTATTATAGTTAGAACCTCTAAATTTAATTTGAGTATATTTACTAATTATTTTAGTGTATATACTAAATTAATATCTCCACTATATATAAAGGAACATTAAATAAAAATTTTATCAGATTACTTTTCTTGTAGTGAAACTAGTATTCTCATTATAAATCACATATTTATGATTTTTTGTTGGATAAATTTCTCATGAACATGTTATCTATCACTCTATATAAATCAATTGTTATTAGATTTTATCTTACATGGATACCGAGTATTTGTTATCCTATGTTACATGTTTTACTTTTCATTCTCTGTTTTCAAGTGGAATATTTATTTATCCTTTCTATTATGTAGGATTTTATCAAAGGTGTTTTAAAAATTTAAAACCGTAGTTTTTGATCTCATGTGAACATTATGAGTGTGAAATATATTAAATGCGGGAGAATGTAACAATATATGATTTTAAATGGAAATACTATGTTCTATAGTATATAATGTTTATAACATAGAGATGAAATGAACAATAAAATCTTATTATTTTAAATTAGTAATTATTACACAACCATTAAATAATACTAAAATAATAATATAAAAAGAAATATGAATTATTTAATGGTGATAAATTCTAAAAAATTATTTTATTAAATCAATTATATATGTACTAGCTTTTTATAAAATTAATTCTCTTATAATTTTAATAATTTTACATTGTTCATTAAAAACATATTTTTATTCAAAAATGTTTTTTATTTTCTTCATAAAAAATTATAATTTATTTGTACAATATTTTGGAAGACTACATCATAAATTGAATAATAATTTTTAATTTATCATATCAAAATTATCCTTTGTTTAGATACATATAATATTATGAAAATATTCATTTTTCAATGATTAGTATAAAATACAAGTTTTTATTACAAATGTATTTTATTTACATGGTAAAATTTTTCATTGGATATTATTAATTTTAAATATTTAATTTTTATTTGAAATAATTCAATTCTATTTTTTAATATTGAATTTAAAATTTAATTATTTATAAAAACAATTTATATTTTCAAATAGAAAAATCTAAAAAAAAAATTGTGGATTATTCAGGTTCAATTATGAATTAAATTATTAAAATAATGTGTCTTAAATTTTGATAATTGGGTTTCATATTTGGAATCAGATAAAAAATATTAGTTAATATATACATTTTTTTAGATATAAAAAATGTTAACATGGTCAAAAAAATTAGCACAATATAGGTAATATAGTGTAGAATGTTTACATTAAAAGATACAATCTTAAAATACCAAAAAATAACAACATTAAATGGGATTTTTATTTATTTTAATAAACCAATACAAAAATTAAAACATTATTTATCAACCAAATTCATTGAAATTAATTCCATCTAAATTTAGTTATCTTTTAATACAAAATAATATTTTTTAATCCCTTAAAACCACCCCTCCCTAATTAGAAGTATCATCATTACCTCCTTACATATCCACACGATATATAATGACTAACCCCTGAATATTTCTATTTGAAAAATTTCTATATATGTTATTGTGGTCCTGGTATTCAAAAAATTCAAACCTAACAATTCGTAAGAGGTGATCAAAATGAGGATTCTTAAAGTGAAGAAAATCAACTTTTTTAGTCTTTTAATTTTATTTATTATTCTACATCCAATTAACATGTTTTAAAAATTTTAAAGTAATAAATAATGTAACCTTCATATAATAAGATGTTTTTATATCAATATGACCATATTAATCCATCTTCTCTTCCATAAAATGACACATAAAGAATCATTCATGTGTGTGGAAGACTATAACATCATGAAATTATGTCATTGGTTTCCCATTATCACCAATCTTGGATTTATATAATGATGGATTTAAAATTAAATATGTTATTTTTGACATATTTATACTTATGGAGTCATTATATTATATATTCTTTTTTATGTTCCATTTTCAGAGGGATACCATAACGTCACTTGTATGTACGAAAGACTACCATCTTGGAATGTGATGTTATTCGACTTTCACGAACATATTACATAGAATTTACTATATATATTTTATATGAGTATATGTGAAATACATGAAATTTTTATTATATTAATGAAATATTTATTATATATAATATAAAATAAAATATTTCATTTCTTGCCTACCTAAAAAATTAAATAGTATAACATCATTCATCTCTTTGGGTAGACTACCTCCCCCACGAAGTGGGGTGATTATTTTTCCACCACCAAAAAACATATGTATTATTTATATAAGTTTATATTAAAAAAATATGATATATATGTGATTATTATTATTATGGATATGATTTAATGATTATAAATTTGACCATTGTCATTATATCAAATTCCTTTGGGAATTAGGAACCGAATATCTTCAAGTTGACCGATGTAAACAGAACTAATTATTTAATTTTTTGAAAATAGGAAATATGTGAATAAAGAATAATATACATGGAAAATTATCTCAAGAATGTAAATATTTCCTAATTTTATAATTCAGTATGATAAAAAGTTGTTGTGATGAGTTAAAATAATGGTAAGGTACCCCTCAGTCTTCTTTTACATTCAAGAACCTTATTTATATTATGTATTTGATATAAAATTCATAATGTTTTTATATACTTCCACATAACTCATAATAATTTTTTTATTTCAAAATTATGAGATACATCATTCTCACACATTAAAGTATTTTTTGAGTCTGTAAGTACATTCATCATGATACCAGTTTTTAATAAGGGACATTGTCTCAATTTTATTTCATTGAGGCATATTTTGATGTAACTTTGCAATATTATTTTTGAAGGTGTTCATAGTGACCCATTGAAATATTATATTATGAATTAAATTATTCTCATTATATTTATTATTTTATTCATATTTTTTCATTTCAATGGACATAAAATTCGAGTGATTATAATATTCTAATGTATTTCCTATCTCAATTTTTATTTATTAGGTTTTACTTCTACTTCGTTGACTATGAAATGTTATGATTATATGTGAAATTAATTATGATTATATGGTGTTTTATTTACACATTTTTGGGTATTTATAGTCTATAATCATATTTAATTCAGTTGATTAACACTCACTTCAATGATATTTTTTTAAAATGCACTATTTAACTAAAAACATCAATTTAAATATTGTAATGATTTATATAATAAAGATTTCTATTTATGGTTCATGTCTTTAAAATTAAATTTTCTAAAATATTTATATCAAAATTAATGTTTTTAAATGTTAATACTATAATTTCGCAATTTTTTATTAAAAATGAATATTTTTAAGGGATTAAGTAAGTAAGATTCATTTAAAAATTCTCATTAAATGGCTTTTTTTTAAATTCCAAAGTAATTTTTTAACATAAATAGAATGAGTAGATTTTCCTAATTTCTTATCATTGTAAATTTTTTATGCTTACCCTATAAGATTATATTGTTATTTAAAAACAAATCTTTCTATATGAGAAATATTATTATAAAATAATTTATTTTTCTCAAGTAATGTTTTTTTGAAGAAAAAATTCATGTATTAGGATTATGTCTTGATCATGGTAATTGTTTATGATGATGGGTAGTTTCACTATAAAAAAAATATATGTGGTTACATAATATCCCATTAGTTTATTGGCAATTATGTAAGATGAATACGATAGTTATTCAAAGTTTAACTATAGTGGACACTCCAAGATTTCTGTGAGGGTTATATAAGGTGTAACTATGAGAGTTATTTAATATTAGATGTGATGGTTATAATTTATGATATTAGTGAGGGTTACATAAAGTATTTATGATGAAAAATATTCTCCCATGTCACTTATATGTTGTATTATTCATTATATGTTTTTATATTAATCTCATGTTTTAAGAAGTTAATTTATTGAGTTTGTGTTCAAAAGAATATAAATTTTACGTATATTTGTGAAAAAGTATTCATGATTTTATCTTATTTTCAAATAAATCTCTATGAATTTTTTTCCTTTAATAGTTAATATGAATTTTTTATGGATATATTTTCAATGAAACTGGTGATTTGTTGTGTAATTTTTTTTAATATGAGCCCAATGATTATATTGAAAGAGGGAAAAAATTAAATTATCTACTCACGATTGATTAATTTAATTATTTATTTTTACTTTATTGATCTTATTTTATCATTCAATGTTTTAAAAAAAACTCCTAGGGTTTAATAGAGAGTGGTGAAAATGATGATGTAAAAAATAAAATTTGTAGAGACTTATCCTGAAAATAAATTATTTTTTATTTTAAAGACAATTGTTTTATGGGAAGAAAGAAAACTAGGTAGATGTGACGACACATAATTTATGAATTTAATATGTAATAGTTTCTCTAATTTATCAAAAAAATATACTAAAATGATACATTGAATTTTAAAAGGTTAATTTTATTTAAAAATAATAAAATATATAATTTTTAAGGTCAGGTGTATACATTGGATCACTATTAATATCATTATCGTCATACTCAACTGATATCATCTAGTCCTGGATATGAGACTTAGATAATTTTTTTGATTTTTTTTACTACATTTACAACCCTGGAATATGATATATGACCCTATAAAAGATGATAAATTCAGAATAATGAAATTTGGAGGATTCTCAATAGTTGTCTATGTATTTTCCTCTGTAGACGATTGAGGTTAATTAGATGTTTGATATGACGTTAGATGAAAAAATATTGAAATAACAAATTAGTATATAATTATATAATTCAAACTAGTGGACACTAAATTTTATGAAAATTGGAAATGATAGAAAATAAAATAAACTAGAAAATGTTTTGTTTATATTTGTTAATGTAGTTAACTAAATTATAATAAAATTAATGACAAGTGAAAAGACATAATTGATGTAAAAAAATAAAACTATTACATAAATTTTATAATTAAAAATTTAAAAAGATACAATAAAAAAACAACAAAAAAACTCTTTATTATATTTTTTAAAGAATATCCATTTCACAAACCATTTTTAGTATTTTTAAACCAAAATTGTGTATAAGTAGTATAAATTCATAAATTTATTAAAATATTTGTAACAAAAAATACTATACTTTGAATATATTATTGTATACATTTTTTTAGTTTTTTCTATCATATTAAATTAAAATTAAATTATTTTCCAAATAATCAATAAATTAAAATCTTTTTTATGGTTAAACATATGAAAATTAAGGGTAATTCTATGTTCTGTAATTGTAAATATAAATATATTATATTTAAACATTATGTGAATTTAGATTAACCTTACTATAAAATTATTGAAAATAAAACAATTCTATACAATGATGGATAATATATAAATCAATTATATAAAACCTAATTAATCAAAATAAACAATTGAACAAAATAGTTATAATTTGAGTTTTAATAACAAAATAAATGTCTAAAATTTCATGATATATAAATAAGTGAACATAAAATACATTCATCTGACCTATAATATAATTAAATTTAGAAAAGGATTGTTTTCGAATATTCATTTTCATATACTTATATATGGAGTAACTATACCGATGATGAGGTTATTAATATTGTATATTCATATTTCTAGTGAATTAAGGATCTTATTGGAAGAAGTATCATCATAATGTTTTTCATTACCAATAATATTTTTATTTTAAAATTATGGACCACGTAATATTTTATAGATCAATAACATATAATTTTTTTCAATTCATTTCTATGAAAAAAGGAATAGTTTTGTATTCCAATATATTATGAAAAAAAATTTCCCACATAATTCATTGTGTGTCAAAATGTTGTTTCGAATAACACATCTGAGGATAAATACTAGACATCAAAATTTATTGTAATAAACCTCCCTTATTTCAGTAATTAGTCTTTAATACGATCTTGATGTGTATATTGTGTTTTTAAAATAGAAACTCAAAAAACGAATTGACTCTACAATATCATTTGAAATATTATTATGAACTACACTTATGTTTCATTCATTATTCAAATTAAATTTATATCCATTAATTTCATACCCACACCATGTTATCAAAAATAACCATGGGTTACCATCTAACCATATAACGGTTTTGGATTAATGGAATCTACCTAGCATAGTCATTTTAATCCATAGAAAAAAATTATTTTTTATTATAAACCAAAATCCACTAAAATTTATTCATTGAATAATATAGTTTGAGAAAATTAATATTCAATATTATATATTGAGGTGATTCATCTAGGCGATTCTAGATGAATAAATGTACATGATCTATCTTTCAACATTTCAATGATATTACCCTGTAGCCACATATAGCCATTTTAAAATAATTGACACTTTCATCGTGATATATAAGAAAACTAATATGATCCATTGTATACAAGTTTCTTATACAAATCTATATAACCCATATTGAAATATAATTATCATAAATGGAATATTTTGTTAGATATGGTATCATAAAACATTTCTTTAATATCAGTATATCTTTCAAAAGGGAACAAAAATGTAGTTATACAATTCCATAGATATGTTTTTATTATACAAAATAAACTATTAAGTGAACCATGATTTAAGGAAAAAATTAGCTGAATATAAATATCCATTTGATAATGAATAAAAACATTACCATTCTGTTAATTGTTCTGTGAATTATGATTAGTCTCATTGATTAAAATTTAATTACAAAAAATATCTTCCTAATAATCATTATGAAATTAATGGGAAATATTACACGCAATGATACTAGTTAGAGTTTTTCCATCATGACATGACAATGAAAAGATTGCACACCTATCATCATCAAATATTTTAGGGGGACATAATTTTATTAATTTATGAATTACCCAGTGGAACTTGGATAAAATTTTTATATAGGTAAACACTAATTTATTCAAATTTTATTGTTTAAAATAAAATAATGGATGATATGTTCATCTTCCATTAGGAATGATTAATAACTCCAAAAAATTCCTATTAAGATGAATTCCAATCATGTATTCAACAAATATTTATTCCTTCCATTATTATGTAGTAATATTCCAGTAAAACATTCATATATATTCATGTACACATGTATGAAATCTTTTTTATTTTTAGACTCATGATATCTCCATTATGGAAGCTCAAAAAATTATTGTTGTTTCTTACAATAATTTTTATCATTACCAATATATTGTTCATTTTAGAATGTAATATCAATGTTGGTTAGCCTCTCAAAATAATGAAAAGTGGAAAAAGGTTTTGGAGTAATGTAAAATTCATGTTTGATATTAAATCAGTTGTTCAAAATTGTATATTATTTTTCTCCTAAATAGTACATCCACATTTTCCCATATATTGGGATGTAAATTTTTTAATAGAATAATTCCATGTCACTGAAATAAATACATTATTTAATAATTATGTGCATTAATAGCTTTCTCATATAAATTATTCCAATCATCAATTAATTTTTTCAATAAATAAACAATATCAATTCAAGGACATTTTTCTCAAGACAAAATTAATCACAAAACTATATATTTATATAGCCAACAAAATTCAAGAGATAATTTTTTTATAATGAAAATATACTCCATAAACATTGTTTTTCCACTTTTTCTTCTATAATTATTCATTCTATCAATGAAAATTCCATCTATTGGATTTAAATTTTTTTTGAATATATGAAATCATTGATCAATTTTCATCCGAATGGAAAATCAATTGGAGGGTAAAAAATTCCACCACATTTCAACTCAACTAAAATCCATCTGAATACATTTTAAACCTTATAATTTTAAAAGAAATTTTTCTAATGTGTTATTATACGAAGATACCAAATTGACCTGTAAGGAGTCTCTATAACTTTTGAATATACTTATGTTTTCTATTTCATTATATACCCTCACATCCTACATTTGGAAAAATCAATGAGATCTCATTATTCTTGCATAACACCAGATAGGTTAGTATAGAATATGATATTCTACTCTATACCAATACTTGGATCTCAATAGTGATGAAATGAACAATATTCATGAGGGGGTGTGAATTGTATATATTTTAAATTTCATAATGAAATTTTTTATAAACAAAATTCACAACACCTCTAATAATAAATCACCTTCATCAAGAAATTTATAGTTCATAAGTATAAAACTTAAGAAACTATTATTAAAAATAGATTCTAACACAAGGTGTATAGAATCTATTATAATCATAAATACATGTTAGAATGTTTATACAAATAGAAAACTTCCTAACATTAAGAAAGCATCGGAAAATTGACAATCTTCTTTTAACCCAAATAGCAGGGTATTCAAAAAAATTAGATAATGGTCCCTTGTTTTATACTTACAAGAATGTCTGTCTTACCGAAGCCCAGGTAAGACCTCAATCCCAAGTTAGGTATCTATCTTGATATCTCCAAAATCCTTCTATTTGTAAGGAAATCAGCACCTCTGACTTCACAACCCGATGTCTCTGATTATAAGTTAATTAAACCTTTGTATGCTGTAAATATTCAAGAAGAAAAGTTTGAACACACCATTCAAACATTCTCCACAAAGCCTGATAGTTTATAAGAGCCTCTCACTCCATAAAAATTCACATTGAGAGAGATTAACTCCAAAATGTAAGCATGTGAACATGCATATTTTTGTTCTGATCTCATCATCTGAGGTCCTATTTATAGCTTTGAATATATACTGGTCGGTTCCACTCCAACGGTCATATTTCCATAAATCATAGAGGGACCTGGACACACGGTAAACAAAAAATGGTTAGTTTATAATGGTAAAACGACATCGTTTTATATAAATAAACATGAATATAAAGATCTTACACCTTAAGTGTAAGGAACTAGGATTCCGATAAAATTTTAATGACATGAGAGAAAATATAATATTCAGAATTCTAAGAAAATATTGCTTTGAATAATAAATTCTGTAATTATAAATTTCAGAATGGATTTTTATAAAATCGGTATGAGTAAAAAATAAGGAAACTCTTGATAATAGTTTCATAAGAAACAGTATCAATGTCTCTAATATAAACATTATTAAGAAAGTGTTATTTAGAAAATGCGGAATTAAAATTTCTGGTATGGAATTAAAACGGTATAAAGATTTCAGTTTTGGGATTTTTGGGTATCGGGATGAAAAGTATGTCTTAAGGAACTTCAGTACTTATAAATATGAGGTCAGTGTTTAATAAACTTTAGAAAACCCAAAAACTGGAAATCTAAGTATATATAAAATATGATATTGGATTTTAATTTGGATATAAATCGGTATTGCAGGGACAACAGAGAATGAGAAACACTATCTTAAGGAATTCCGGTATGGTATAACCATGAACCTAACATCTGAGCCTTAAGAACTTTTTCGGTATTGAAAAAAAATGCCTAAAACAAATAATAAAATTATATTTATCTCAAAAGTATAATGAAATTTTGGGTATAAGGAAATTTATGTATATGTTAGGAAATATATTTATGAAAAGGTATTTGGGATTTTCAAAATAAAATATTAAGAAATGGAAAGGTCTTATAAACCTAACAACCTCCCCCTTTTTGGAAATCACAAACAACTTAAAAATTTACAAAGGTATGAAATAATTCCTCAGAGTTAGAAATACTTTATAATGTCCTAGATTTTTTTCCATGTATTATTTTAATATTATATGGGAATTAATTCGAGACCATGCTCTGAGATGGTGTGCAGTTCCGAGGCCCAGTGAGCTCGGAACAAACGTTTGAATTTAATTTAATAATTAAATTATGCACATGTGCAGTTTTCCTGAAAAAGTTGAATAACTCCCGAATAGGTTCCCGGATCAGAAATACGAGGGTACCGTTGCGTCCAGAACATCGATTTTAACTAAGGCTAGGCCTAACATCGACCGACACAAGTCGATGGTGAAATCTGGTTTTTGGACGCATTAGTAATAAAATATATAATTAAAAATATTTAATTTAATTCTTGTTTCTTCAGCGAGATCTTTTAAATCATGTATCTTTCATTCTTTTTAAATAAATCCCTTCACAGACAGTCAAGGGTTACAAACACCATAACCTTGAAAACCCTTGGAGGCTCTGGAGGTTCTGGAGGAAACCCCCAACATGGCGGCGGTGACATTCTTGACGGATTTCGATGGCGATGACGACGCAGCGAGTGGATCTTCACCGGAAAAGGCACCGAATCTAGGTAGGATGATTGCTATTGATTTATCCTTCCCCCGTTTTTGTTTTCTACGATGAACGCGGGCTTATCCACGAATTGATTATCCCTCGGATCGATCATTTTACGTGCGGGTGCGATTTGGGGTTATATCGGGAGATCAGATATTGGAGAATTATAATCTTTTGATTATTGTGGTATTTGATCTAACAGCGATGAACCTGGATCTTCACCAACAACGATTGAGGTTTTCCCCCCTTGTTTAATTATTGTTTCTTTTCTCTCTCATGTTCTTCGTTGTTTACTACGCGTTATGGGAGGAAATCGATCGTTGTGCATTCGTTTGTTGGCACAACAATCCATGATTCAAGATCTAACCTCGAAGCAATTCCACAGAGTTGCGATGATGGTTTCAGCGATCGATTTGGAGCAGTTTGGGAGATTCGGGTTTTTGGGCGTTTTTCTTCGGATTATCGATTTAGGTTTGTGATCCGATTTAAAGGCTGAAAACACCTGTTTCGGTGTTTGTGTGATAAAGAGAACCAAACCCTAGAGTATTGGGATGAACGGACTAGAAAACGAAGATCCGAAGGATCGGTCGAAGCGCGGGGAAGAAGACGACGGTTCTGGGAATTTCCCGACTACACGCTATGTATTATGGGCTACATGGCGTGTGTTCGTCGGTAGAGTTACTTGGCATGTACTTCGGGAGTACATGGACATGGGCAGGATACACGGCCATAGACACGCTGTGTATACCCCTCCCCGGCCAGACCCGGCCAGATACACGGGGTACCACGTGTACTGGTACACGGGTAGGTGACACGGACACGGGCAGAGACTGTGTACGGGCACATGGCCAGCGTATACAGAGCGAGCCCAGGCGCTCGAACACAGTGTGTGTTTTCTTCTACACTCTGTGTCGTTTCTTTCTCGCCGAAAAGCCGAAGGACATGGGCCGTTTACACGGGTAGTTCCCAGTGTCAAGGAACATGTCATGTACTTTATTACACGTCGTGTAGTTTGGCTTTGCACGGATTGAATGAAGGACACGGGCCGTTTACATGAGCAGTACCCAGGGTCAAGGAACACATCGTGTAACCATACTACATGCCATGTAACTTTTTCTTCATGTCTTGAGACACTTCCCTTCTGTGACTTGGACTACTTCTTAGGTTTCGTACCCTTGGTAATCCCCTGAAGGTTCTGGTATCAATTCCTTTATACAATAGTATGATCCCTTCTGCAGAACTCCCTGAATATATATGATGGAATCTCCTCTGTGAGACTTAGATCTGGATCCTCTATTCATTCCTGGAACCCTAGGTAGGGTTCTTGGTATCGACATGACCAACATTACCCGGGCGCCGATCCCCTGCTTAACAGATTAGCGCAGTTTGAGTTGTTGGAATCACCCATGACTTGGTTGTGATCCCCATCTGAGCATCTTGTACCCAAGGTACATATAGAGTGTGTTCTCCCGGAATGAGTACATCATGCCTCTCTCTTCAGACCAAGGAGTATGTCCTTCCGATGGTATGCTTAGTGGAAATCTTCGTGCTGGATCTTAGGGGAGGTATCGCGAAGGACGTTTGTGTATGAGTATATCTGGATATTCATGTTATATGTTTAGTAGACATATACTATGTAGATCTGATTGTACCTATCTTTGTGGTATTCTCCTTGTTTGTATTTACATTGTGGTTTTCGAGGTGTCCTACTGGGTATTGTTATACTCACCCCTATACAGGCTTTGCCAACACGTGTAGTTTCTTCTGCAGACGAGCGAGCCTTTGACCGGATTCTAGGCGGACCAGGACTGGACGGTGCTCAGTGAGATCAGACAGGCCAAGGTGTGTTCCTTCGGCCACAGGTAGCATTCCCAATACCATTCTCTACAGGATGGACTTTGTTGCAGACATTCATTCAGTGGGCTTGTACTTTTGGCCCAGGGTTTTACTTTACTATACTTTACTTCCCTTTCGTACTCTGTGTTTGGGTTTTAGTTTATGCATGCATCTATTCCACCTTTAGTAGTTTTTTATTATCAGCTTTTGGGATTAAAGTTGTGTGTGTGTGTGTGTGTGTACAGGTTTATAGGCAATGTCTCCCATGTTAGTAGCATGCCTACTCAGTGCTAGTCACCAGCCCCTAGTCTTTTATAGGTAGGCTTGGGGAGTTGCAGCTTAGGCCCCACTGGGACCGGTCATGACAGAGTGTTATCAGAGCTAGTTGGTTCTACCGTAGGACCGAGAGTCTGTGAGTTGGTTTGGGCCAACAGTGTTAAGTGTTTCGAGTTCGGCTCTTAGGCCAGGGACCCTAGTGTTGGTGCGACGGCCGACGTATCCATACACCAGGGCTCTCATAACATGATTTTTGACTCGGACCATGAAAACACTAGTTGAATTGAGGAAAATAATGATACATGATTCATATAGTAATGGGTTGTGGTTTCCTTTTCATTATTGAGTCTGCACTCCAGATATACTCCCTGATTGTGATACATCTTGTTTCTTAAACAGGATGCCTCTGCGACGCACACCCACTATGATCCAGCAGCTCGATCACGAGGATGACTCTCTCAATGATGAAGCTTCGATACAGGGACTAGATCCACTATTTCTACCACCAGGTGGCATGCTAGTTATGCCGCCACCTGTGGAGCAGGGTTTGGTGCCTGCTGTACTAGTGGAGGAGGAGCGCAGGATGAGTGCACTCCACGAGTTTCAGAGATAGAGACCCCTCAGGTTTTGAGGTGAGCCTGACCCTCAGGCAGCAGAGGACTGGCTTGAGGCAGTGTCTAGAGTCTTATGTTTGATCAGGACACCAGCTGACCAGATGGGGATCCTGGCAGCGATCCTTCTGCAGGGCTCGGCAGGGCGATGGTGGAGTTTGGTCATCCAGGCTAACGACGAGGTGACTCTTGCATGGTCAGATTTTGAGCATCTCTTCACAGAGGAGTTTTCACTAGTTACCCTATGATCATTACGCATACAAGAGCTTCTTCAGCTCTAGCAGGGTACCATGATGGTGGATTACTATTCATCGAGATTTACCGACCTCTCGCGGTACTCGATGGATATGGTCATAGATCATTACATCTGAGCTTGAACTTTTGAGCGGGGAATGCACAGAGATATCCGAGATAGAATCATCCCTATGATCATTCCTACTTATACTGGGGTGCTCGAGTGGGCATTGGTGGTCGAGAGGTTCCTGGCGGAGCAGGGACAGCCAATAGTTGTCGGTAGTGGGAGAGCTAGAGCAGAGACCTCAGCGGTGGGGAGCCGACGCTAGGGACCCAGGTGCAGGAGACATTTCCAGAGGAGATACCATGACAGGGGATCAGCCGTACAGGGTTCACAGGGTGCATCCATCTAGCCTCGAGAGAGGCGATGTTACTCATGTGATGGCAAGGGACATCTCACTTGTGATTTTCTGACCCGCTGTACTACTAACACGGGAGCATCAGAAGGACCATGGAGGTAGAGGCAATGTGCGGAGCAGGCAGATCTGCGAGGCGGTGGATTTGGAAGAGAATCTGGGAGAGCAGCTGGATGTGGTCGGCATTTCGACCCTTTACCACCACCACCCCCAGGAGGTCCGCCCCAGGCTCAGGGAGCTGGTGGACCGAGGTAGGGACAGCTGTAGGCGGAGGAGGGTAATGACCCAGGTACTTCTGGAATGATTAGAGGTACTATCTTTGTCTTTTCTACCTTGGTTGTCGTATTGATAGACATAAGTGCTAGTCATTACTATCTGGCTTCTTATCTTGTTCGAGACCTTGATATTCCAATTGAGTCGTTGAATCAACCCTTAAGCTTAAAAATACCGACTGGAGAAGATTCATATATCACAAACTTTTGCTGGTAGTGTGACCTGACCCATGGAGGCGGGAGTTCGGTTGGAACCTCTTGGTAGTAGCGTCGAGGCCTTATGATGTCATTCTTGTCATGGACTGTTTATCCATATTTCATGCCCATGTTGATTGTTTTAGGCGAAGGGTGTGTTGTGTCCGCAGTGATGGATAGCGGTTCTCTTTTTTCGGTGAAAGGGAGACCTAGGAAGCGCAGGATGGACTCGTGCATAGGAGGGCGGAGCCAATTTCACATCAGTTGTCTAGCCTTGCCCTCAGCGTGGTTGATGTTACGAGTTTTTGGATCCCATCAGTGGTGGATGATTACGAGGATGTCTTTCCAGAGGATTTCCCCGAGCTACCTCCCCGTCAGGAGATAGATTTCTGCATTGAGGTGCAACCCGGGACGACCCCGATATCAGCACCGTCTTATCAGATGGCTCCTGCAGAGCTTTGTGAGCTGAGTATGCAGCTGGAACACTTGTAGAAGAAGGGATTTGTGAGACCCATCATTTCACCCTGGGTGGCCCCAATACTGTTTTCCCAAAAGGCAGACGAGAGCTTGAGGATGTGTGTGGATTACCAGTGCTTAAATCAGGTGACCGTGAAGAACTGGTATCCACTACCTAGGTTCGCTGGCCTCTTTGACCAGTTAAGAGGGGCATGATGGTTCTCGAAGGTTGATATACGATCAGGGTATCACCAGTTGTGAGTACGGGAGAAGGATTTACCGAAGACGGCATTCAGATGTCGCTACGGTCACTATGATTACTTGGTGATGACCTTCGGCGTAAAGAACGCCCTGAAAGTGTTCATGGGACTCATGAACAGGATCATTCAGCCTTATCTAGACCGGTTTGTGGTGGTATTCATCGATGATATCCTTGTGTACTCTTCGTCCGAGGAGAAGCACGCGAGACACCTATGGATGGTTCTGGACACACTCCGAGAGCACTAGTTTTATGGGAATCACTTGAAGTGTCAGTTTTGGTTACAGGAGGTCCACTTTCTGGGGCACGTTATCTCAGCGGATGGTGTAGCAGTGGACCCAGCAATGGTGGAGGCAGTTCTTGCATGGGAGCCAACTCGGAGCATGATGGAGGTGTGGAGTTTCCTTGGGTTAGCAGGCTACTATTAGAGATTCATCCATGATTTCTCCAGGATTTCAGAATCCATGAAAGCTTTGACCTAAATGGGATATCCATTCGTGTGGACCGAGAGATTCCAGTAGGATTTCTATCAGTTGAGACAGAGTCTGACGAGTGCCCCGATCGTGAGATTACCGGAGGAGGGTGTTGAGTACGTAGTGTTTTGAGACGCTTCAGGAACCGGGCTCGGTTGTGTTCTGATGTAGAGGAAAGAGGTGATTTCCTATGGCTCACATCCATGGAGGCCAGATGACCAGAACTACGCGACCCATGATGTTGATTTGGCAGCAGTAGTCTTCACATTGAATATGTGGCGGCACTACCTAATGGACGAGTGTTTTACCAACTACTCTGATCACAAGAGTCTCAGATATATCTTTTATCTGAAGGATCAGAATTTGAGACAGAGGAAATCGCTTGAGTTCCTCCAGGATTATGACTTTGAGATCGTTTATACTCCTGGGAAGGGGAACATGGTGGCAGATGCTCTCAGTAGGAAATCTAGTTCGTAGTTGCTGGATGAGGCGACAAGTCATTTGGCCTATTTGTAGTTGTCCTTCGTGGATGGAGATGAGGGAGCATACCTTCAGTCGATGGTTGTTACCCCTCCACTCTTACAGCGAGTCAGGGAATCACAGCGCGAGGATGATAGCTGTGAGTCTCTACGTGCTCAGATATCCACATGTGATGTAACTTATGGATATTCAGAAGGTGGGGAGCAAATTTGCTTATTTCAGAGGGCGCATGGTAGTACCACCAACTTTGTAGGAGGATGTTCTGAGGGATTTCCATACAACCTCTTTGGCAGTGGATCCAGGCATGGAAAACACGCACTAGGACCTCCGACGATAGTTCTGGTGTCCAGGGATGAAGAAGAGTGTGGCAGAGATTGTTTCTAGGTTCCTTACTTGTCAGCAAGTAAAGGCTGAGAACCAAGTACCAACAGTTTTTACTCAGACCCATGAGGGGACAGAGTGGATGTGGGATGTATATCGATGGACTTTGTGACCGGTTTACCATGCACGTCCAGGGGACACGATGCCATCTGGGTGATCATTGATCGACTCACAAAGTTAGCCCACTTCCTAGCCATACAGGAGCAGTGTTCAGCAGAGATCTTGGGATTCCTCTATGTGCGGGAGATAGTTCGACTTCATGGAGTACCATCCATGATCATCTCATATCGTGATGCTCGTTTCACATCCCAGTTGTGGAAGGGATTGCAGGATGCTTTTGGGACTCAATTATGCTTTAGAATAGCGTTTCATCCCCAGACTGATGGTCATATAGAGCGGACCGTCCAGGTCCGGGTGGATATGCTGCGAGCTTGCATACTTGACTTTGGACATAGCTGGGAGGATCACCTACCGCTGGTGGAATTTTCTTATAACAACAGTTGTCATTCCACTATTGGTATGGCACCATTTGAGGCTCCATACGGGCGACCTTGCAGGTCACCACTTTGTTGGAATGACCCGGGAGAGTCATCCCTCATGGGCCCAGAAATGGTGAGAGCTACTACAGAAGAGGTGCAGGTCATCCAGGAGCAGATAAAGATGCAAAGAGTCATAAAAAGTCTTATGCTGACCTGAAGCGGAGGCCTTTAGAGGTCGAGGAGGGAGACCATGTGTTCCTTCGGGTCTCACCTCAACGAGGGTTGTAGAGATTTGGCCGAGGCGGCCAGCTATCTCTGAGGTTCGTTAGACCTTTTCAGATTCTAAGTATAGATGGAGAGGTGGGATATCTCTTGGCTCTACCTCCTTAGATGGACCGGGTACACAATGTCTTCCATGTGTCGCAGCTACGGAGGTACGTGCATGATCCATCGCACGTTATCGACTGGGAGAGCTGGACATCAACGATGGAGCGACCTTTTCTTAGTACACAGTGGAGATTGGGGATTGGTAGGAGAAGATCCTTCGTGGATGAGCTATTCCATTGGTGCATGTTCAGTGGTAGCACGGGAATCTCCTGGAGAGCACGTGGGAGCGGGAGGCTCAGATTCGTGTGCAGTACCCACATCTTTTTGAGTATCCCTTGTTTTGGATTTTCGAGGACGTAAAAGCCCTAAGGTGAGTTTGAGGTAATGTCCCAGATTTTTTTCCTTTTATTATTTTAATATTATATGGGAATTATTTCAATACTACGCTCTGAGACGGCGTTCACTTTAGAGGCCCAGTGATCCCAGAACAAACGTTTTAATTTAATTTAATAATTAAATTACGTGTGTGTGTGGTTTTTTTTGAAAAAGTTGAATAACTAATGAACGGGTTCCCGGATCAAAAATCCGAGAGAACCATTGGCTTCAGAAAAGAGATTTTACATACGGCTAGGACTAACATTGGTCGGCGTAGGTCGATGGTGAAATCTGGTTTTTGGATGCAATGGTAATAAAATATTTTATTTAAATCATGTTTCTACAGTGAGATCTTTTAAATATTTTATCTTTCGTTCTTTTTAAATAAAGTCATGCGCAAGGGGTCCAGGGTTACAAACCCCATAACCCTGAAATCCCTTTGCGGGTCTGGAGGTTCTGAAGGAAACCCCAAATGCGGCGACGAAAACATTCTTGACGGATTTCGACTGCGACGACGACACTGTGAGTGGATATTCACCGACAAACACAGAGAATCCCAGTTGAATGATTGTTATTGATTTATCCTTCTCGTGTTTTTGATTTATATGAAAAACATAGGCTAATCCACGAACATATTATCTCGCGGAATGATCGTTTTGTGGGTGGGTGCGATTTGGGGTTATATCAGGAGATCAAATACTGTAGAATTATAATCTTTTAATTGTTGTGGTCTTTTATCTAATGGTTATGAACCTGGATAATCACGAACAACGATAGTGGTTCTCCACCCTTGTTTAATTCTTGTTTCTTTTGTCCCTCGCATTCTTCATTGTGTTCTATGCATTCTTGGAGGAAATCTATTGTTGCACATTCTTTTTTTGGCGCAACGATCCCTGATTCAAGATCCAACCGCAATGAAATTCCACGGAGGTGAGACGATGCTTTGGGAGAGTGATTCAGAGTGGTTTGGGAGATTTGGTTTTTTTGGGTGTTTTTCATTGGACGGATCAATTGAGGTTTATGATCCGATTTGAAGGGTGAAAACACCCATTTCGGTGTTCGTGTGATAAGGCGAACCAAACCCAATAGTATCAGGATGAACGGATGAGAAAACGAAGATCAGATGGATCGTCCGAAGCGTGGGGAAGAAGATGGAGGTTATGGGAATTTCCCGACTACACGTCGTGTAGTATGGGATACATGACATGTGTTCATCTGTATGGTTACCCGGTGTGTACTCCGGGAGTACACGGACATGGGTAGGATACACGTCCATGGACACACCATGTATACACATTCCCGGCCAGACCCGACAAGATACACGGGGTTCCCCGTGTACTGGTACATGGGCAGGCGACACTAACATGGGCAGAGACTGTGTACGGGCACATGGCCAGCGTACATGGAGCGAGCCCAGGTGCTTGAACATGGTGTGTGTTTTATTCTACATGTCGTGTAGTTGCTTTCTATCCGACAAGAAGTGGGACATGGGCCGTTTACACAAGCAGTACCTGGTGTCAAGGAACAAGGCGTGTACTTTATTACACGCTGTGTAGTTTGGCTTTGCACGGCTTGAATGAAGGACACGGGCCATTTACACGGGCAGTACCCGGGGTCAAGGAACTTGGAGTGTAACCATACTACATGTCGTGTAACTTTTTCATCATGGATTGAGCCACTTGCCTTCTGTGACTTGGACTAGTTCTTTGGGTTTGTTCACTTGGTAATCCCATGAAGGTTCTGGTATCAATTCCTTTATACAGAAGTATGATCCCTTCAGTAGAACTCCCTGAATAGAGTTGTTGGAATCCCCTCTGTGAGACTTAGAGCCTGATCCTCTATTCATTCCTAAAACCCAGGGTAGTGTTCTTGTTATTGACGTGACCAACATTACCCGGGCGCTAATCCTCTGCTTAGCAGATTAGCTCAGTTTCATTTGACAGAATCTCCCCATGACTTCCCTGTGATCCTCATCTGAGAATCTTGTTCCCAAGGTACATGTGGAGTGTGTTCTCCCGGAATGAGTACTTTGTGCCTCTCTCTACAGAACTAGGATTATGTCCTCCTGATGATATGTTTAGTGGAAATCTTCATGATGGATCTTAGTTGAGGTATCGCGAAGTTCGTTTGTGTATGAGTATATCTGGATATTATTTTTATATATTCCATAGACATATACTGTTTAAAGCTGAATGTACCTTTATTTTTGGTATTTTATTTGTTTGTATTTCCTTTTTGGTTGTCGGGGTATCCTACCGGGCATTGTTATAATCACCCATTCATGGGCTTTTCCCACACATGTAGTGTCCTTGGAAGATGAGCGAGCCTTTGACAGGATTCTAGGCGGACCATGACCGGATGGTGCTTAGTGAGATCACACAAGCCGAGGTGTGTTCCTTCGGCGATAGGTTGCAGTCCTGGTACCTTTCTCTATAGGTTGGACTTTGTTTCATACTTTCTTTTGGTGGGCTTGTACTTTTGGCCCAGGGTTTTACTTTACTGTACCTTACTTCCTTGTCGTAATCTGTGGTTGGGTTTTAGTGTATGTATGCATCGTTTCCATCTTTAGTAGTTTTTACTTTTTAGCTATGTGGGCTTAGAGATGTGTGTGTGTGTGTACTGGTTTATAGGAAATGCCTCCCATGTTAGTAGCATGCCTACTCGGTCCTAGTCAGCAGCCCTTGGCCTATTGGAGGTGGGCATGGGGAGTTGCAGCTCAGACCCCACCAGGACGGGTCATGACATACTCAGCTCCCCCTTAAGTTTATGACTTATTGTAAATTATTATTCCCTTATATAGAAGTTCTTTGAGTATGGAAATCTCCCACTCGGATATATATATATTTTTCTATTTCGAGGGCCCCCTCTTGGATGTAGAACTTTTCCTTATAGATGAAAGGTATAAAATTTATTTTTCGTTGGATTTTACGCTATGGAATATTCCTTTATAAAATTTCATCCTTTATCTTCTCCCATTGATAAAATTCTCACACTTTTTGATTTTCAAAAAACAATGGAGAGGGACTTGTAAGGTTAGAAGGAAATATACACGAGATAGAATATATAAAATATTTGTATTGAATTTTTCAGTAAGTTTCACAGGAAAGGAAATTCATCAAAATTTTGGCATGGAAAAAATGTATCAACCATCAATATTCTTATCTGAAAGTAGAATTTTCACCAAGGACTTTTTCATTTTCACCTCCTTTTGATATTCTTGATGATTCTTTATCAAGGAATCTTGCTCAGCTACCATCATCTCTAAAGCCTGGATCTGGAATTCCTGGTACCAATTCTTATCTTTAAGAACATTGATCACTTCCTATTGTGAATCTTATTTCATCACAAGACCAGAAGATATTCCTATCTAATAATTGACAACCATAGCTACGTTATTCATTTGGTCTAGAATATTTTTTCATTCATTTTTCATCGTAGCTGTCTTACATGAAAATTTATCAGATAAAGAAGTTCTAACATTGTTCACCTCATTTGATACATCATTAAAATCATCCAATGTCAATTCAATGATGTTCGAGAATTGTATAGATTTATATAATAAGGTTCACGTCCGACTCATCACTTTTTGGAATGAATATTTTTGAGATTTTTTATCAATGAGAATATTTTTATGATCAACTTCACCTTTAACCACCATGTCCCTCAGCATAGATGTTGAATCTATCTATTGGTTTAAGGTTTCCTATATCATTTGGATTTTGGAATCTAGGTTAGCAAGTATCAGAATGGTACTTATTAAATTCATTAATGAATTTTTTACAAAGTAATGACCATTAGATGATGAGGATTCACAGTCAGATTATTCTTTGTTGTCCTTTAGAATAGAGGTTTCTAGATTCTTAAGATTTTAAGGAGAGTCAGCATCATAAGGGGCAACAATAATGGCCCTTCCATTATCAACTTTCTTCACTACAGAGGATTTGGAAAACTGAGGGGCATCCTCATTTTCTTTAGCCATGTCATTTCCGGTTCCTTCTTGAATCTATTATTCTTTTTCATCTTCTTCACTTCCAATATCACTATTTTCTGGTTCATGGGTTTCATCTTCATCTCTAGTTACATCAACCTCTTCTTCTACCTCTTGTACTTCTTCAACTTCAATCTCAACTTCTTCTTCTTATTACATATCATTAGAAACTCCTGGGGTTGAAAACATAATCTTTAATTTGTCTAATAACATAATTTTCTTATTCTTGAATGATATCATCTTATTTATGTACTTCTTCTTGTTGTTCCAGTACAGTTTCTGGTATCACTACAGGTTTCTTCATCATCTCAAGGATCCGGAGTGACATAAGGTACTAGTAGCTTCTCATAGAAAATTTTCTATATCCTTCAACAAGGATTGAATAATCTATGTCTCAGTTATTTTCATAATAATTTTATTCTTCTTCCCTTTTTTCTATAACACATCAGTAGCTAAAATCATCAAAGCGATTTCCTCTTCCGGATTAAACCCAATGATTGGATCCCCTTCCTTCCTAGATTCTGCTAACATCCTCCAACCAGAAACAATATCATCAGAGTAAGACTTTGGTTTCATTATAACTAGTGTTGTTAAACCCAGATAATCTGAAGTAAGATCAACATGAGAGGCATTATCCGATATTTTCTTCTTCTGAACAGTTTTTGATGATTCGGGTACTGACATTTTCTGAGCTTGTTTGGATGATTCTGGAATAGCTTCTTGCAATATCAGCTTCAGAAATTCTGGCATTACAACTTCTTCAAACATCTTAGAGTCCAGATTGTATGAAAATTTCATTCTATTTAGTGTATCTTCACTTAGAAACATAATCATGAACGAATTCAATGCAGAATTGCATCAAATTTTCATTTTTTCTAAACCCATAAGAACTATCCTTGAGATAGTGTTTTGGTACATCGCGATTTGAGATTTGATGGTACCAGCTTTCACAGCCTTAATCGTAAGAAACATATACAAAACAAACTTAACCATCCTGAGGTTTATTAGAAAGTATAACAAGATAATTTCAAACATAATTAATGAATATTTATCCCATTTTCATGTAATAAAGAACCCCTACATCCATAATGCCACCACCCTTTGATCCATAGATAAGTGTTCAAGCTTTAGAGTCTTAACCCCCCATATTCCAAGAATTTATAAATCACAGTTCTTATTGAAAAAAACCCTCCTTTTCTAGAATATTGAACGAACCTTTGAGGGATTCTCCTTTATAGGGATTCTTCAGGAAGTCAGACCCTTTTCGGCATGGAACGGAGAAAAACATTTCATAAGCCATGAACATGATATAATCCTTACCGTCCTATTCTATGAAATTGAATGAGTCATAAAACTGTGTGACTAGCTACCGATATAAAGGATATTGATCCATCTCCTTTCCAATAAAAATATTATCCCAATTAATACATTTGATAAAATGAGAGATGAGAGAATCATACAGGTTGAAAAAGTTTGAACGTACATGTCTCTCCCGAAATATCATCATATCTTTATTCTCCTTGACTGTCAATTGGTCAGAACTGTCTGACTTTTAGATTTGTAAGAAATATCTAAAGAAGTCCGAAATCACAAACTCTGAAGCAGCATAACCTTGACTCAAAGGCTTAAAGAACCATTTGGGTTCTCATAATGTTGGGTAGACCTTATATAGACAAACATCGACCATTCATCTTCAGTAATGAAATTAAACTGCTGAGATTTGTCTAATATGATCTAATAGTTGAAGATGGTTTCATGGATATATCCAAACCTAAATTTTGAAATTTTATAAAAAATAAAATTCAGATTCTAATAAAATATGAATCCAAAGAAGAATTTCTTAAATGAATGATATACCAAAAAAATAATCTGTAAGAAAATGAATTAGGGGTAATAAAATGTACATTTGTGGAATTGCTGATGAAATTATCTGTATCGAAATAAATTTTGAGGTTAGAAAAAAAACTATAAACTCGAAATTTGACTTTGAGATTTCCAAATCCGAAATAATATGACTCAAGAATTTCAAATTCAGACACTATGAAATTGAGAATCTCTATTTCAAAAATATGGTTTCTGAGAATTTCAATTCCTGGTTTTTAAAAAAATAGAGAAAAAATAAATCCTTAATGATTGTTTAATTTAAGGGAAAAATATTTCCTTCTGGTTAAATTTCCTTAAAGAAAAAAATTCTTAAAATATCAAAAACTGAAAATTTATGGAACTATTAAATTTTAGGTCTGTTGGAAAATATATACTGGAATAATATTAATTCCAAAACACATTTATTCCAAAAAAATCTATAGAAAACAAAAGTTTTTAAAATTTCAAACATATGTACACCCCCTGAATATAGGAGTAATTTAATGTTAAAAGATGGTTAAACAAGACGTAGATATGAATGATTATCTTACAGATATAATTCCTAGATTCTGTTTAATGTATTCAAATCTCTAAGATGGTAATAGTTTGGTATGTATATCAGCAATATGTTCTTACATTCTGATGAATTGAAGAATTATTTCTCCTTTGAGTGTGTGATCCCTAAGAAAGTGATTCCTAATCCTTATGTGGTTATCACATGAGTGATGTGTGGGGTTTTTATATAGGGATAAGGATCTTGTGTTATCATACGAAATATGGGTTTTGGAAAAACACATACCATACTCTATGAGTGTGTGTTTCATCCACAACCCTTGAGCATAACAACATCCATCTAATACATATTCTGCTTCAGCAATGGATAGTGATACAGAATGTTGTTTTTTATAAGACCCAAAAACTATGGAATCTCCTAAGAAATGACAAGTTCAATATGTAAATTTTCTATCCATTTTTTATCCTGCAAAATCAGCATCCAAAAATCTTTGTAGTTTAAAAACATTTCCATAAGAATAAAAAACTCTTAAATCCAAGGGTCCATTTAAGTACTGAAAAATTCTTTTCACTACCTTGCGATGGGATTCCTTGGGATTTTCTTGATATCTAGAACATAAGAATATAGAAAACATTATGTCGGGTCGACTTGCTGTTATGTAAAGTAAACTTCCTATCATTCCTATATAAGATGTTTGATCCATAGGTTTCCCTTCTTCAACCATATCAAGAGTTTTAGAAGTTCTAAAAGGAGTGATTATACTCTTTCTATTATCATACCCAAACATTTTAAGAAGATCTATGAGTTATTTATGTAGAGATATATATGTATCTTCTGGTTTTTGAGAAATTTGAATACCAAGAAAGAATGTTAACTCACCCATCATACTGATCTCAAACTCAGACTTTATAAGACCCGCAAAAAAATATGTTAAGGATTATTGAGTTGATAAGAATATATTATCGTCAACATATATTTTTCCAATTAAAAATAATTCTTATATTTATTTATTAAAAGTTTTGGATAAATAGTTCCTTTAGAATAGTTTTTTTGAAGTAAGAATCATTTCATTCTTTCATACCAAGCTCTACGGGCTTTTTTGAGGCTATATTGAGCTTTGGTAAGTTCATATACAAGATTATGAAGTTTTACATCTTCCAAACTAGGAGGTTGGTCTACATATACATATTCTTATACATATCCATTAAAGAAATCACACTTCACATCCATTTGATAAAGATTAAAATTATATAATGTTGCGAATTCTTGAAGAATTTGGATGGATTCAAGTATTTCTACTGGTGCATAGGTTTATTCATAATCTATGCCTTCTTGTTAGATATGGCCTTTATCAACCAATATTTCTTAATTTCTAACAATGATTCCATTTTCATCCCAATTATTTCTGAAGACACATTTTACTAAAATAATAGAAGTATCCTTAGATATTTCAACCAAGGTCCAGGCTTTATTCCTTTCTAATTCATATATCTCATCTTACATAGATTTTTTTTCAATCATCATCACTTAAAGCTTGATCAGTGCTTTTTAATTCTAATTGGGAAGGAAATTCTAGATTTTATACTTCATTCCTTAAGGAACATCATGTCTTTATAGGTTGATGTACATCTCCCTCAAATGTGTTGTCAGTTTAGAGGGTATTGAGGCGGCCTTACCCCACCACCTGTCGCACGTCCCCAGCTAGGCCAAAGGTGGCCAACCTTGGGCTTGGGCCAGTTCCCACGGAGTCGAGGGGACGAGAGTATCCCTACCATATGGTGCACGTTGCCTTTGCGAGGAATCGATCTCGGAACCTCAACAACAGGACACCACTCCCTTGGACCGCTGATTTTCATGGGTATTATCCCACTGGACCCTCGGGTCATTGAATCTCGGCCTTGGGCCTTTCTAATTGGTTCTTTTCTAAGTTTTCTATCGGGTTTGATCTCCCTGGGCCTTCTGGATTTTTATGGGTTTTCTCTTACCCAAATCAAAAGGGGTTTCTGTTGTATTTTTCATTTTTTAATAAAGGGGATTTCCCGCAACCATTGCACTATAAATAAAATATATTTTTATTATGTTATACGCAACACCAAAAGAAGCTTTCACTACACGCAACCCTGACTTGGCTAGCATTACATGTAAGAGCGACCTTCCTCGATATCTTGTGTGGTACACAATATCGAGTTTCACTAAACAACGATATACTGTTATAATATTATTAGGAACTATCCGTTATGAATATTATTTACAACATTTTTAATTTTGGTACATATAATTCATCTTACACATATTCTAGAACATGGTATGAGAACAAAATAAATTTCTTGGGTAAAATAAGTATTTTTTTTAAAAAATGCAGTTTTGCTGCCTTTGAATGGCGCACATATTTTAAATCTAATTTTTGACAAGTTTATGAGTTAAATTTGAAACATTAAACTTATTCTTTTGAATTAGGTTATAAATATTTACGTTGGGAATTTTTTTTGACATTATTCTAATAACCTTCACATTTTGATGAATAGTAAAAATAAGCTAAATTTTAATTAAAAACACCTTTTTCATCAAGATAATTTACATGGTTAAATTATAATATTGAATGGTTTTATAGAATAAATAGAATATATTTTTATCATTTAAAATAATTTATGTCATTAGAATTAATTGTACACTGAATTCATAAGTAAAAAAATTTCTATCTTTTGCAACCTTTTAACTTTTTAACCTGATTTTCATAACAGTGGGACTAATTATAAATTAAATAATGTAAGTTTTTCATTTTGAATTTGGAAAAATGGATTCCATATTTGGAATATTTAGGTCCAAATTATGTAAATAAGATAATTTTTTATTTCTAGGCATTATGAATAGTAACTACGGTAAATTTTATTTACCATAATTAATCGTATGTCGGGTAATTAAGGGTAAATATAATATTATAAAATTATCCTATAACTTATATTAATATAAATGGATGATAATATTTTACCCTAATTCATAATTTGGTCAAAATGGAATCTATTGAAACCCACTTGGATGCGATTAAGTCCTTTAATTGTTTTTAACGATAATGAAATATGTCTCACTCAAATTATGATAATTAACGTATTTTTAATTTAAGGTTATACAGAATATAAATTCTATTATACATAATCATATGAAAGCTAATTTTTTTATTTATCATAGTAATTTATTTGTAATTTTTATGAAATATATAATTACTTTAATAGCTTATACATTAATGATGTAGAAATTATTAATTTTGTAGAAAATAAATAATATTGTTTTTATTAAAATAAAAATACCCATAAGAAGACACAAAACTTTTACCAAAACTTTTTTTCGGGTTTCTATACATCATATTCATCCATGTGTATACTTTTGGATATTTTGGAGCCTTATAAAATAGATTATGACATTTATATTAATTTATTTTAAAAGATATCAGAGTTTCCACCTTTATAATTTAATAAATATAACAATTTAAATGTTGTGATTTTAAGATTATAAATTCGAGAAAAATTATTGATATTAAAGTTATTATATTTATCTTCATCATAGGAATTTATTTTTAATTTTTATTCTACAGATTGGTATATTAAATAATCATACAAAATTGATGTTGTAATTGTTTTATTAATAGAAGTATCAAATAAATTGTTTTAAAAATATTAAAATAAATATTATATGAACTAATTAATGTTCTCCACAAATTTTTGAGAGGAATATAATATTTTATAAATATATTAAATTTTTTTTACAATATATCTTTCGGGTATATTTTATTAAAATTCAAATAAATGAATAGTGTCAAACTTGGCACTATTAATATTTTATAAAAATAACATATTATTAAATTGTTTAAAAATCCAAAAAATATTTGAAAAATATAAATTTAAATTTATATAGTCTAAAATGTTTTTTAGTATCCAATTATGGAAAATTAACAACATATAAGTAATTATTTATAACAATTTAAAATATAGAATATTATTTCCACAAATAAAACTAAATAGATAAAATAAGGATAAATTATGTTCATATGGTTTAAATTAAATTCCCAACATGTCTAAATTTTTTTTGACTATATTACAACCCTATATCATCTAATATTATAATTTTAGTCATTTTTGAAGTATTTATGTGGGGTTTGGGTTTATTATAATTTATTATTTTAGAAGTTTCCAAAAGTGTCCCTCTCCTCTCTTATAAAAGGGCACCCCTCCCTTTCCTATTCATAACATTTAGAGACTTAAATATCGGGAAAAACCTATCCATTTATCTAATCCCCTTCCCTAGAAACATACTAGATGCCATGGTCTTCTTTCGTGTCCATCATTAGTGCCCTAAGAGGCTATTTATAAGAGGCATGTCAAAGAAGAGGTAATATCCTTTACAGATTCTTAAAAATTTATTTCTTCTTGTACTTCCTCTTCATTATTTGTATCATTCTAATGTAATAACATCAGTAACAATAATATAGTGATATTTAATTACAAATATAAAACAAACCCATTTCACCTTATATCCATCTTCCAGAATACGAAATCACCACACGCGCGTACGTACGGAAAACCGTCTACACGTCATGGAGTAATCTGTTTTCCACTACCATCTTACCTAAATGGGTATATTGGTGTAAATAATGACTATATATGGTTATTATAACAACATAATAATTCTTATATATTATATCATCCACTCCACTTTCATTCAATAATTATGGGAATGATATCATCACTCGTGCGTACGTACGGATTACCGTCTCCACGACGCGATGTGATTCATTGTATTAGTTAACCATTCAAGAATGATTATAAAGTATATATAATAAATAATAATGAAATATATGAAATAATAATTATACTGGATTTATTTATATGTTATTAACTTAATTTCATTGAATTTAATAAGGAAACGAAAACAACATTCATGCGTACGTACGGCCTACCGTCTTCATGAATGGTGTATTTCATTCTATTTATCGATCTATTATATATATATATATATATTAATTTATGAATATATTATATATAAATCATGTTTTTCATTTTGGAAGTATGTAAATCATGATCTAAATAATCATATGAATAATTAAAAATGAAAACACCTATGACAAATGAAATGATTTTACCCAAAAACACTTCTTTAACATGGAATTATCAAATGAACGGGTAATATAAAGTCGTAGGTGAATAATATATGATATAGTAAATGTTATTATTGTTCTATTACAAGATAATAATATGTTTAAACCCACTATACAGGAGTCTCGGACCCATACAGAAGAAATTGGACATAATGTAGGGGATAATTATTCCAATCTCATTATAATCCATGATTGTTTATTCCTAAGCATTTACTAAGGTTATGTTTATCATCCATGACCATGTTTTATCAGAATGTTTTCCTAAAATGATTACTATTCTTCCATTAGTGTTTAATGAAATTTTACCCCTTTTTACCACACGTTATGGAAGGAATCTTTCTTTTTTACCATACGAGGATCTTTTTGACTTTTCCTGAAAAAGTACTAGTGGAATGTTTTTTAACTTGTACGGCATGAACATATTTTTACCATTTAATAACTCCTAATTTTCATGAATATTCCTATACAAGATTTTATGATTATTTTCAAAAAAACCCTATTCTTTTAAAATTTCATGGCATTTTGTGAAAAGATAATGATTTTGAAGAAGAAAGGATATTTTCCTCAAGAAATCATTTCATGTGTTTTATCAAAACAATTTTCCACATAAGATCACATTATTTAGTATGTTTATGTTTCAATTATATTGTATCTATTATTTATATGGATTGATTTTTCTTATAATGAAATAATATCCATTTGTTTTATATGGATTAAGTTATGATGGGATGAGGTTTATGAAACACATATTATTATATGGGTTATGATAAATGATTTATGTTAATTTTGTGGCACACAAAAGAATGATTTAATTTTGAGATGGGTGGGACCAATATCTCCCTCCAATTCATTGGGTAAATATTT
The DNA here is from genome assembly GCA_963277665.1 of Viscum album. NCBI lineage: Eukaryota > Viridiplantae > Streptophyta > Magnoliopsida > Santalales > Viscaceae > Viscum > Viscum album. Next base: position 868,950,245 of record OY728120.1, read on the forward strand.
ATATCTCATGAGATAGAAATGGATGGAAGGACAAGTGAATCTGGTTCAGCTATATAGGGCTGGAATGGCACATAACCTCTATTTAGTAATGGACATTATCCACAATGATGGTTTTGTCATCAATTCCATGGCTACTATAGAAATCACATCATGTTCGTAATGGTTTTCCACAATAACATGTTTTATTCCCATGCTATTTTGTCATGGTTAATGTTCTGTTATGATCTATTTCTTACTTACTTCCATGTTTTATGTCATTGCTCAAGATTTAGATGTTTAAACTTTATGTTCATGTTATTAAGTTCAAATGTATATGGTTTGTTTTATTTTCACATTAATTACCCTTATAAAGAATTTAAGGTTACCCTTAATATGTTTTCATTTCCCCAGGAAATAAAGAATGGTTTTAGGTAAGAAAACAAAATTCGAAGATCTTTATGGGAGATGTTGAAGATATTTCACCTTGATTAGAAGATTATATTCCTAGTTTCTAAATACAGTAAACTATTACGGTCCTTGGGTTTCTATTGTTGTTATGTATTACGTATTCCACAAAAAAAATTTAATTTCCATGTATGTCAACAATTAGGTCTCTACAGTTCATATAAGAGGAAAGGTTTATTTAACCTTTGGAAACTAGGATGCGAAAACATTACAGAGATCCCTAGAGATATTTCTAAGGTATGTCTTAGGATGTCCCTAAGGATAAGTATATGTATAGGTTAAAATACTATAATTATGATAGAGATCATGAATAACCATGTATTAAACCTAATATGTTAGTGATTTAAAGTACTCCCCCTTGATTATATTATTTTTTTATTATGATTTTTTCTCTCACACTATTCTTTTTGGGTTTTGGAAAATGGCTGGAAACAGGAAGATTCACGATAATGGAGGATATGATGGACAACAGAATGATATTACTCATGAGGAACCAAATGAAACAGGATTTGGAAGTCCAAACATTTTTATTATGCCAAATCAGGAATCTCATAATATGATCAATAATCTCAATATTGGTAAGTTTCCTAACTCAGCTAATAAGAGAAAGATGGAGTATCATAATGATCATAGAGGAAAGATATTTCAATTTCCATCATGTAAATGATGTGTTAAGAGGCATCATGGTGAATGTTTCAAAGGAACTGTAAGATGCTTTGGGTGTGGAAAAGTAGGACACAAATCAAGTAATTGTAAAGGAAAAATCTCATTAAACTCCATGGAAAAGGATAATGGTATTTCTAAGACATAAACAACGGTTAAATGTTTTAAATGTCGATTGTACGGGAATTATTCAAACCAATTCCCTAAGGGAAAATCTCATGAAGAGAATCAGCATGGCCATATTAGTAGTATTTATGATGATGATGACGATGAGAATTCAACTAATATATGAGATGAAAGAAGTTTTGAGGAATAAAATGATGACGCTCGGTCAATGGATTAAGAAGGTATTAGAATGATTGTATGTTTATCAAGAGTTATATTCTCTAGGTAATTTAATGGTACTATGGAATAAAGAAACATCTAAGGATTGTTACAGTATTATTTTTCCCAAAGTATTTGAATTTATATGTTGAATGGTACCCGTAACCATGATATGTTATTCATATATTTTTCGAATGTAGATGATATTCACATAATGAAGGGATAAATATTAAATAATATGTTTGATAGTATTAATTAGATCATGAATGATATAGGACAGTGTGATATCATGGTTTGAGTATATATAAATTTGGGGATTTTGGTATGTGGAAAGAGTTAACTTTTGACAGCATTAATGTTTTCACTAATGTTTCAAGAATACATGATTAAGGTATTTACATGTTTTTAATGTTACCAACAAGATATATGTTATGATATATGGTGGATAAATGACAGTATTAACATGATTTTTATATGAACGTTCTAGTAATAATTTTATTTATACTATGAGATTGGACATAAGTATTTTTTATATGCCTAAAGGTTGGAATTCATTATGTTGGACATAAAACAGTATTGTTTGAGGCTATAAAATTTTGATATTATTTCTGGAATGTTGTAACAGTATATTTTTCGAAAAAGGACAACTAGAAGGATGGGCGGAAACCCGTCACTTTGGACAAGGTTTCAGGAATCAAACCCACAACTGATGTGTGACATGCCTTTATCTCCTACCACTATCCTACAATATGTCTTTAGATAGTAGAAATTCATGTTATTTTATTAAGCGGTATGATAGATGATGTATAAATACATTTTTGGAATCATATACACCATAAATGGACTTTTGTATATTTAATAATTTGTGCTATCATTTTTGTGATAATGAGAGACGGAATGACCTATCATTCTATCACATGATCTGCTAATACTTAAAGAATGACAAATTCCACTTCATTTCATTAAGCAAGAGATTAATTAGAAATTGTACATGGAATGACCAACGATGATATTACACTTAAATCAAGTAAGTATATATCCTTTTTCAAAATGAATCATCAACTTTAGGGAAATGATCATAAAAACCTAAATTGTTGTCCTAGTACCCTCATATCTGATTAATCAGATGGTACCATAGATCATCACAACTTTATGGCTTTGGGATCATTGGCTTTTTCATAGCCATGTTCTATACCACTCTTCATTTAAACATGATGGTTAGATTTCCCTTCCATATTTTCACCAATATTCTCTTACGTGGAAACCCAGTGTTGAGTTACATTGGGTGACAATTAAAATTCAAAATTTCCTTTTTAAATTTAAGTTTTAGTATTCCTTTTTTCAATTTGGGTTTCTATCAATGAAACTTTCAAGTAGTAAATGATTTATAACCCCGACAGATTTCGGGGGAGAAATTCATTTTAAGGGGTGTTGAATGTAACACCCTGAGATTTTATGAGGAATATTCCTTTAAATTTCATTGATGTCTTGTGTTTTACGCTAAACCAAAATTATCTTATGCTATATACAACACCGTATTAGCATGTATTATATGAAAACACTATTGTTGGCTTGTGTTACACAGAATTTCATGTCCTTTCGAATAAAATTCATTTTTACACAACACCATGTATAGATTTTTATAAATGAATAAATGAACTATAGGTTGATTATGTTTTACACAACACCAAAGGAAACTTCCACTACATGCAACCCTGACTTGCCTTTCATTACACGCAAGAGCGACCTTGCTCGATAGGTTGCGTGGTACGCAATATCGAGTTTCACTAAACAATGATTTATTGTTGTAATATTGTTATGAACTAGACGTTATGAACATTATTAACCTCATTTTGAATTTGATAACATATATTTCATCTTACACATATTCTAGAACATGGTATGAGAACAAAATAAAATTTTTAGGTAAAATAAGTATTTTTCCAAAAAATGTAGTTTTGCCGCATTTTAAGGGGGTACCCAATTTAAATCTGATTTTTGACAAGTTTATATATTCAATATAGAAAATTAAACTTCTTCTATTGAATCAGGATATAAAAATTCATGTTCGATAAATTTTTAACATTATTCTAATAACCTTCACATTTTAATGAATAGTACAAATATGCTAAATTTTAATTAAAATGAACTTTTTCATCAAGATAATTTATATAGATAAATTATAATATTTAATGGTTTTAAAGTATAAATTGAATACATTTTTACCATTTAATACAATGTATGTTGTTAGCTTTAACTTTACACTGAATTCATAAGAATAACATTTCAATATTTTGCAATGTTTTAACTTATAAAACTTGTTTTCTCAACGACAAGATTTATTTTAAATTTCATACCACAATATCTGTGTTTTGAATTTGGAAAAATGGATTCCATATTTGGAATCATTCGGTTAAAATTATGCTCATACATTACTTTTTATTTTTAGGCATTATAAATAGTAACTATGGTAAATTTTATTTACCACAGTTAAAGGTAAATCGGGTAATTAAGGGTAAATATAATATTATAATATTACCCTAACACTTGTTTTAATATAAATTGATGATTATATTTTACCTTGAAGCATAATTGTGTCTAAATGGAATCTATTCAAACCCACTTCGTAGTGATTAATCCCTTTAATTTATTTTATTAAAAAAAATGAAATATGACTCACTCAAACATTAATAATTAAAGTATTTTAAATGTAAGGTTATAAATAATACAAATTATATTATAAATACTAATTTTAAATATAAAATGTTTCTATTTATCTTAGTAATTTATTTGTAATTTTTAAAAAATTTATAATTACTTTAATAGCTTATTCATAAATGATGCAGAAATTATTTATTTTTTAAAAAATAAATAATATTGTATTTATTAAAATACTAATACCCAAAAAACACCCAGAAACATTGAAAAAGATTATTTTTCGAGTTTATCTACATCATAATCATCCATTTGTTGAATTGTGAACCATTCTGATACTTATAAAACATATTATGACATTTATATTATATTATTTTAAATGATGACAATGTTGTCACCTTCATAATTTAATAAATATAACAAATTTAAATGGTGTGATTTAATGATGAAAAATTAGAGTAAAATCTTTATTATGAATTTTATTATATTTATCTTTATCATAGGATTTTATTTTTAAATTTTTTGAAAAAAAATTAGTATATTAAATATTTATACAAAAATGTTGTAGTAATTATTTTATTAAGAGAAATATCAAATAAATGGTTGTAAAAATATTAAAATAAATATTATATGAACTAATTAATGTGCTCCAAAAATATTTTATATGAATATGACATTTTATTAACCTATTAAATATTTTTGATCGAATATATATTCTGTGTGGATTTAATTAAAATTCAAATAATGGTATAGTGTCAAAATTGACACTATTTATATTTTATAAAAATAACATATTATTAAATTGTTTCAAAATAAAAAATATATTTAAAAATTATAAATTAAAATTTATGTGGTCTAAAATATCATTAAGTATCCAATTATCAAAAATTAACAACACATAAGTTATTATTTTTAACATTTTAATAATTATAAAATTATTACCACAAATAAAATTAAATAGATTAAATAAGGATAAATCATGTTTATAAGGATTAAAATAAATTCCCAACATGTCCAAATCTTATTGGTTTATGATATTACATCCCTATATCATCTCATATTCTAAATTGAGTCATTTAGGACATTTTGAAGCGGGGTTTGGGTTTATTATAAATTAACATTATAGAGGTTTCCAAAAGTGCCCCTCTCCTCTCTTATAAAAGGGAACCTCCTCCCTATCCTCTTCATAACATTTTTAGCTCTAATAATCTGTCAAAACTAGTCCATTTCTCTTCTCCACTTCACTAGATACATACTAGAGGTCCTGGACTTCATCAAAGATCAATTTTAGTGCCCTAAGAAGAGATTTATAAGAGGCGTGTCAAAGAGGTTGTAATATCCATTACCGATTCATTCAAATTTATTTCTTAATATACTTAATCTTATTTATTTATTTCATTATAATGTAATAACACCAGTATCACTTATAAATTTATATGTTATTATAAATATTAAACATTCTCATTTCACCTTCTATCCATCCTATGGAATACAAAATCACCGCACGTGCGTACGTACAGAATACTGTATCTAGACTGTGGTGTAATCTATTTTTACACCACCACCTTACATGTCATTTCACCTTCTATCCATCCTATGGCAAACGAAATCACCGCACATGCGTACATACGGAATACTGTATCCAGACTGTGGTGTAATCTATTTTTCCACCACCACCTTACATGGATGGGTATAATGGTGTAAATAACAACTATATATGGTTATTATAATATAATAATGATTCTTAGATATTATATCATCCACTCCACTTTCATTCAATAATTATGGGAATGATATCATCACTTGTGCGTACGTATGGATTACCGTCTCCATAACACGATGATATTCATTCTCCATGTTAACCATTAAAGAATGATTATAATCTATATATAATAAATAATCCTTAAATATATTACATAATAATGATAGTATATTTCTTTATTTGTTATTTACTTACCTCCATTCAATTTAATAAGGAAACGAAAACAACATTCATTCATATGTATGGCCTACCGTCTCCATGAACGGTGTATTTCGTTCCATTTATTGATCTATTATATATATATATATATATTATATTCTGATATATATTATATATAAATCAATTTTTAAATTCTATATGTAATTAAATCGTGATCTATGTAATCATATTAATAATTACAAGTCAAAACACGTACGATAAATGAAATGATTTTACCCAAAACAGTGCTTTAACAAAAAATTGACAAATGAATTGGTAATATAAAGTCATAATTGAATCATATATGATATAATAAATGTTATTATAGTTCTCTTACAAGTTAATAATATGATTAAACCCACTATACTGGAGTCTCAGATACATATGAAAGAAATAGGACATAAGGTACGGGATAATTCTTCCAATCTTGTTCTTATCCGAGATTATTTATTCGTAAGTATTTACTGAGGTTATTATTATCATCCATGTCCATGTTTTATCAAAATGTTTTCATAAAATGTTTAATGTTCTTCCAGGTATTTTTAAAGTCATTTTTACCCCTTTTTTACCACATGGTATGGAAGGAATCTTTATTTTTTTTACCATACATGGTAATTTTTGACTTTTCCAGAAAAAGTACAAGTAGATTGTTTTTTAACATATAAAACATGAACTAATTTTTACGGTTTCATAATTCCTTATTTTTAGGAAGAATCCTCTATGAGATTAAATTATTATTTTAAAAAAATTCCATTTAATTTTAAAATTGTACGGAATTTTGTGAAAAGAAAATGATTTTGAAGATGAAAGTATATTTTTTCTCAAGAATTCATTTCAAGTGTTTTATCAAAACTATTTTCCACCTAAGATGACATTATTTAGTATGTTTTTGTTTCATGTATAATGTATCTATTATTTACATGGTTTTATTTTTCTTATGATGAAATCATATCCATTTGTTTTATATGGATTTAGTTATGTTGGGACGATGTTTATGAAACCCATATTATTCTCTGAGTTATAATGAATGATTTATGTTTATTTTGTGTCACACGAAAGAATGATTTCATTTTTTGATGGGTGGGACCTATATCTATCTCCAATACAATGGTGAAAAATTTATATTTCATGAGATATACATGGCAGTTATGGAAAGTGAATCTGGTTTAATAAAATAGGGTTGAAACTGTAAGTAAACCCATTTCAGTAGTGGACATTGTCAACTATGATGGTCTTGGAAGTAATTCCTTGGATACTATGGAAATAATAACATGTGTTTAATGGTTTTTGTAACACCCCAACCCCGGTAGCCCGGAGCCGGTTCTCTGGTTATGGTGTGTAATTTTTTCCATACAAAAGAAACAAATATGTTACACATCATAACACAGAAGGGGTACATTATTGTTTAGATCCTAGAGAATCATGGTCAACTGCTTCACTTCTTCCATACAAAGCTAGGATAAAAAACCCAAAACTTGGAATGATTATATCAACCAGTAAAAATTTCATCAAAAATGTAGGGTGAGCATTGAAATACTTAGTAAGGGGTTTTAAAAAAATACGAAAATAGAACTTTGAAAACTAGTTTGAAAAATTATTACTTAAAATAATTCCATTAAAATTTCATAACATTTCAAGAGTAAAAAAACAATTAACCACTTTATGCATAGGTATTTTTAGGATAACTACCAAAAGTAAAAAATGAACATGCTTGTGCCAAAAGGCATGAATTATATGGAAAGAATAACATGCATGACATGTAAGTACTACTGTGAATAAATTATATTAGAGTTGCGCTTAATCAATTTCCATCACAAATTGTCTTAAAAGAGCGCACATAATTAAAACGTAATATTGGCACATGCTTAAATTTTTTGAAATGGTAAACTGATCCTTAATATATTAACATATGCAAAGTTCACTTGAATCTCATACTCATAGGTAAGTTAGTAAATCAAGTATACCCCTCTAGTTGGAATAATCACTTGAACTTACAATTACTGGGATCATACTGATATTCATAGATAACTGTTCTTAAACCAAGGATATTTCTCTAGTAGAAATAATTACTTGGACTTATAATTTCTATGATCTTATTGCGGGAATACATAATTCTATACTATCTTACCACTTGGTCAATGCTTCATGCCAAAACCACTTACTTACGGTAAAAACCCAACTTAGTTTGTCTCATGAGACCTACCGATGCATCGAGAGGCTGTAGCGGGCCTCACCTGTCACTTAATAAGTACAATTCATCTCACATATGTCCAGTAGGGTCTGATTTTCAAAGTGTCCCATACCACATTGAATATTTAATTTCATTTCATATTACCCAAGGTGTCACATACCACTTTGGGTAATTCAATTTTCATTTCTCATTACCCAAGGTGTCCCATACCAATTTGGGTAATTTAGTTCTTATTCTATTATCATCTTGAGTCATATGCATTAATAATAATATGAATAAGGTAAATATTATATAATTGGTTAAAAAATACTTGATACGACAGATAAAATTGAAAATATGGAATAAAAGCAGGCATGGTTCAGTAAGCATACTATGTGCATAGAAATATTATTTTGGCACATAAAATGATGAATGTATGATATTTTCCACAAGGGGTATTAAATGATGAGTCTCGAAAAATCCAGTACATGGAAATGAACTACTTAAAGAAAATACTTGGCATTAATTATTGTTCTCCATAGGTCATTGTACTTGCAACAAAACTCCAACCACTAATAATTATTGTGGAATGATTGGTATAAAAAGAATAAACATTTTCAATATTTAAAATACCAATACATGGAAATAAACCACTTTAAAAAAAATACTTCGAATTAATTATTGTTCTTTACTGGTCATAGAATTTACAGATAAACTCTGATCACTAATAATCACTACAGCGAGTTTGGTATAAAAATAATAGTGGATTTCAACATATTAACATAACCCTTAAAATACCTATCATTTTGATGCAAGTTTAAAATAGGCATAAGCATATCCTTTTAAAAAACATAAATCATTTCGAGGGTGACATTTTTAATTAGTCATGTTCATAGGTGTACTCATAGACACAAAAATATAAAACAGCATAGGAAAGTACTAAAATCCTACATGTATAAAAATATTAATAACCATTTCTTGAAACCAGGGTTTCATATTTTAATCTTAAAAACACATACATACATAGGGATATATACACAAAGTATATATATATATAGGTTTTCTCATAAATTAAAATTGGTTCACTTAAAATCTGAAAAACTCTAACTACTTATCATTTATTCAGTTTACAAATAAAACCTTATGGGGGTTTAAATGTTCATGAAACTATACATACATTAATATATAAAAACATTGTTTTGAACTATACATAATTGTACATAAACCAAAGACCAAGTTCACAACAAAAATATTCTTCAAAGATAAGTATTCATCTCTTAAAAATCAAAACTGATTTGCATTCCAATACATAACCTTTTATAAATATATAGTTATATATATATATATAACTTACATAAAATCATACATATTAGGAATTGATTTTAGAAAGACCCATTTTCAAAAGTATAATTCATTATATAAAAACACTAAATAATCTTGGATACCCTAAAAAATTTCGGTTTGAGTTATAAATTTTTATATATTTCTATATATATTTATATTCAAAACCGTATATACACAATACACTTAAACCTGATTTTTAGGTTTGTCAAACAGGATCGTTAAAACTGACTCAAAAATGATAACCCTTTTTATAGCACAATGGGAACACCCTTGAAAATTCTTCAAAACCGAAGGGTTTATGTTATATATACATATATATACTGTATATACAGAGGGTATAATTGTATAGGTTTCATAAAACATGAAACCACCCTTAGAGTTGTAACATCCCAAGTATGTAATGAATAATAGATATTTATATCTATGTCTATTATTGAATTAGATAGTGTTTTAGAGGAATAAAATTAGAATAAATCCAACCATAAGAATGGAATACACTAATTTTTTTAAAAGATTGTTTTACTCCCTTTTGATGTCAAACCTTTTTAAAATCTATCTATTGAAAATTTTATAACCTATGTTTGTAAAAATAAACTTATTGTTTATGATTGGGACATCAAAATTTACTTTCTATGAATTTTTGGTATTTTTCCGATAAAGTTCACTTTTTAATGAATAGTGAAAAATGTTGTATTTTAATTCAAAACCTCTTTTTTATCTAATTTAATTATATGATTAGATTAACTTTTGAATTGGTTTTGAAGTGAAATTTGAATATATTTTTACCATTTAATCTAATGTTGGTCATTGGAATCAACTTCACATTGAAATTGGACTTAAACTGGTGTCAATCTTTTGATACTTATTGTTTCATAAAAACACGCTATTTGTCATGACAGCGGGAATTATTTATTAAATTAATTAATGTAAATTATATGATTTGAATTTTTTAAAGTAGACATATTTTTTTAATTCAGAAAATGAAATATAGCTTAGGGTGAAGTTTTGGTATTTTTCTGAAAAACTACAATTTTTGAGGAACAGTGAAACCACTAAGTGGTAGTTAAGGAAACTAATTTTTCGTTTAAATGAAACTTTTCCACTTTTGTGATTTGATTTTCAAAAATCCGACATACATGGTTGTCATTAATAAGTAAAATGTGGTTCAATGAGATTAAAATAATTTTTTTGGTTAATAGTAACTTTTAATATTTTAATCGCGATTAGAGGTAATTTGTGCAATTTAAGGAAAAAATGATATTATAATAAAATGAAAATACCTAGACACAAGTCCTACCATTATTGGATGTGTCATGGCCGACCAAGAAAAGGCATGGGTCAACTTGGGGACCCCATGGAGCCACATTGGTTGGAAAATGACATTAATATCTTTTTATTTAATGATAAAATTAAAATGACACAAACATGAGTTGTTCTAATAAAACAATTTTTAAATGGGGTTATAAAAGTCATATTTTTGACTATAAGTATTCATTTGAATTCTAAAATAATTTCTTACAACACGATATTTTTTTTTATAATTTTTAGAAATTATATAAATTAAATTATTTATGACATTATGATGATGCAACGATTACCTCATTAATAAAGGATTTAAATAAAATGAAAAGATAATATAAAATCTATGACCTACACATGTCCAAAACCTATTGTATGGGTGTATTTAGAACCCTTATCACCTTAACCTCGAATTATATCAATGTTGGACATTTTTAATCCGTAAATCATTTTAAAATAAAGTAACATTTCTTTACTTTCCAAGAGTGCCCCTCCTCTCCTATTATAAAAGGCCCCCACCTCTACCTCCTTAACCACACTTCCAAAGCCTTTGGCTCAGCCAACCCCCGATAATTTCATCTCTCCACATCCCTATATTACTCATTGAAGCCTCACTTTGGGAATAAGTCTTCACAAGGAAGACTTTGAGCTCAAACCAAATGGAGTTACCCGATTTTAAGGTAATGTCTTCAATTGTGTTCTTTTGTTTTATTTTGCTTCTCCAACCCTCTAAAATATTTTTATTCATTTATTCTGTAACAACACCAATATATTCCATATACTAGTATGTCGTTATATGATTTATTCAAGCTACACTTACACAAACCTACATCTAATGGTTAAAGAACATACTGTTTCCGTGGATGGCGAATTTCTGCCTCCAGAAACGATGATTGTTCAAAATTCTTTTAACACCTTCAAAGGTGGCCATTAAGATGACACTATATTTATATATTATATATAATACTTTTATGTTTTCCTTAATCTTCCGTATTTTTTATTTTGGTCATACCTTTATGATTTCCATTATGGGTAAACGCAATATCTTCATTTAAGGAAGTGCGGACTACCGCCCCCTCAAAGTGATTTGATTCGTTAATACCATATGTAGGACGTATAAAGTATGGAGTTATGATATTATATATGATATTAAAATGGAATTATAATATACATTTATATAATTATGATTCCATTTAATAAAATACAAAATAGAAATGGAAGCAGCGTTAATGCGTACGTACGGTTTACCATCTCCATGAACGGTGCATTTCATTTTTTACCTCTAAATGTTATGTAATATTATAAATGAATGAATGTACTGGATATATATGATATATATGATATCTACATCATGAATACCATTCTGGATATAATGGATACATGAACAACTTGTAATTATAATGGGTTTATTTTTGACTCAAGTACCAATGATCATTAAGACGACCGTTATTAACTTAAATAATTACATAGTGTTCATGCCATGGAAATAAGTGATATAAAAGGAATAATGAACTTGAAAAAGTTACTTAAACAAGTATAAATTATCTCATGTTTATTATTTAGGAGATTAAAGAACGACCGAGTCATGTCGGACCCAAGGTATGGGACTTCGTCTCAATATCCTTTCATTGCGGCATATTTTGTTTTATACACAACCATCTTTTATACGGTGTATAAACCACTTTGACTTTTACATTTATTGAAAATAAATCTTTTTTATACTAAGCATTTACTAAACAACAAAAGGGAATGTTTTTGTCGTACGTATGCGGCGACAATGACTTCTCCGCCGCCATGACCATTATTTGAGTTTCAGATTCCTCTACAAGCCATACCTTTTTTTTAAAGAAAAATAAATACCATGTTTTACTTTTAATTTATTTTGGTATTGAAAATGGTTTTCATAATGTTTTTATATCAATGTTTTGTATTTATATCTTGTGATTGAAAGGTGGAAATGTTATGTTTCCTTTATGCATGTTTTAAGTGATACAATTATGTTGAGGTTCTTGGGTATTATTATGAAGACGGGTTGTTCCGTGATAAACTAAGGGTGGGTGAGCCCGATATAGCTCTCCAATGCATTGGGTAATGCGAAGGAGTGAAACATTGAGGTTTCTATGAATAGATTTAGGGAATATACTATGATGGGTATTCCAAACGTAACCAAGAGGGTTACTCCCTACGTAAGAATGTTATGAATGCCTCTAGTTACCTTTATGTCTTATGATTTCTATGATTTATTCATGATTTGAGGAGGTATGTTAAAGTGCCTATGTTTTATGGGTAAATTATAATTTCATTCTTATGTATATATGAACTCATGTTTCCCTTCCATATTTTTATAACCCTTACTGAGCTTTTTATGCTCATCCCATGTTTTTTTGAAATGTTTTTCACATGACAAGGGAAATGTACATGATATGAATATAGTCTCAAGGACGTGTCAAGAAAGTATCCATGTTTTATTTTACATATGTTTCCATTGATGGGAAAAATGAATACTATATTTTATGTAACCACATTGTTTAAATGTGGAATGTAATACATGTTTTATAATCTAATTCTCTAAAACTCTAAACTTGAAAAGATCCTCAAAGGGTATTCTTGTAATAACTGAAGATTAAGTAATGTTTAAGGTCGGGGCCTTATAGTTGGTATCAGAGGTCGGTTTAGATAACTTTAGGAGTTATAATTCTATTAAATGTTTATCCAAAAATATATATATATATTTGAAATGATATAGGATTTTAAGATAACCATATTGCTTCATCTAAGACATGTCTGTTCAGAATGGTTTTCCACAGAGGAAACAGGGAAGCTGTGCTAGGAAGGCATACAGAAGGAAATAATCGTCTGAATCAGCATCCTAAGATGGTCGGAATTGGAACTGAACAGTTTGTTGCAGTAATGGCGCATTTGACTCAAGCGGTAAATGGTGGTGGTATCCATTCACAAGATCAGCCAGATCAACCGCAGAGGAACATGTCAGTGGTGGAACATTTCATGAGGCAACATCCCCCATCATTTAGAGGATCATCTGACCCTATGTTACCTGAAGGGTGGATTAAAGCACTGGAGAAGATTTTCGAGGTCATGGGGTGTTCAGACAATCAAAAGGTTAGTCTTACTATTTATTGTTTGGAGGGTGAGGCATATCAGTGGTGGTCGATGGATAAAAATATCCAAGATGCTAATGAGATTAATTCTCTTGACTGGGAGGAATTAAAAGGTATGTTTCTTGAGAAGTATTTTCCTAAGGCTGTTTGACTTAGGATGGAAAAACAATTCTTGGAATTGAGGCAAGAGGAATACTCAGTGGTTGCCTATGAATAGAGGTTCACTCGATTGGCGAGGTATGCTCCAAATTTTATCTGAGACCTTGATAGTAAAATCCATCATTTTTACACAGGATTAAAACTAAAATATTGAAGTGAATTAGCTTCTCGTGAGTTTAAAAGTTATGAAAAGCTTGTTCGATGTGCTGAGAAGGTGAAAATGGAGTTTTCTGATGATCAAGTGTTCTATAACAACCAACAGAAGAAGAGACCGAGGTGGAAGGAGAAATGAAAGAATTCTTCAAAAAAATATGATGGTAAGAAAACTAAGTTTCCAGTTTGTGATAAATGTGGTAAAAGGAATTCTGGGGAATGCCTTCTGAATTCGGAAAAGTGCTACCGATGTGGTAATATGGGACATAAGGCTCGTGATTGCACTGAAAAAGATCAAGGTGATCGTATGTCCAAATTTGAATTACAGTAAATGAAATGTTTTAAGTGAAATGAGACGGGTCACTATGAAAACGAGTGTCCGACAAAGAGCTTGAGTGATGGGAAGCAGTTAGACTACAAGTAGAAAGGGGTGGTGAAATCCTTTGAAACTACTTCAGTAGATGTCGGGCCATAAAATGAAGTTGTATCAGGTACTTTGGTTGTTTTTTCAGATTATGCCAGTGTATTGTTTTATTCGGGGTCCACACATTCATTCATCTCTGAAACCTTTTCTAGTAAAATGGGAATACCATCTCAAGAAATGACTCCTAAACATGTGGTAGAAACACCTGGGGGAAATGATGAGGCAAAAAGAATTTAAAAGAATCTTCCTATCCTTATTTGTGGAAAGAACCTACATGCAAACCTTATTGTTCTACCTCTAGTAGAGTTTGATGTTATCCTGGGTATGGATTGGCTCTCTATTTACCATGCTAAGATTGAATGTAAGGCTAAAGAAGTTTCTTTTCAAAAAGACTTTACGTTTGTGTACAAGAATGAACCCTTACTGTTGCTAACTTATCAAGAGGTAGAGAAACTTGAAAAAGATGTAAATGAATGTTTCCTTGCACATATTGTTGAAAACAAGGGAAATGTTCAGATTAATGATGTGCCAGTGGTAAATTTGTATCCTTATGTTTTTCCTGATGAGTTGCTTGGAATAATACCAGATCGGGAAGTTGAATTTACTGTTGACTTAGTTCCTGATGCTAAGCCAATTTCAATACCCCCTTATCGAATGGCTCAAATTGAGCTTTTAGAGTTGAAGGAGAAATGGAAAGATTTATTAGAGAAAGGTTTCATTAGACCTAGCACATCACCATGGGGTGATCCTGTTTTATTTGTTAAAAAGAAAGATGGTTCTATGAGACTTTGCATTGATTATAGAGCCTTGAATAACATCACTGTTAAGAACAAATATCCTTTGCCTCATATCGATGATTTGTTTGATCAGCTCCAGGGAGCTCAGTATTTTTCAAAGATTGACCTGAGATCGGGGTACCATCAGCAGAAGGTAAAGGAATCAGATGTTCCTAAGACTGCATTTCATAGAAGATATGGCCATTATGAATTTTTAGTAATTCCTTTTGGGATAACCAATTCACCTGTTGTATTAATGGACTTAATGAATATAATTTTCCATGAGTTCTTGGATAAGTGTGTGGTGGTTTTCATTAATGATATTTTTGTATTTTCTAGAAGTAAAGAGGAGCATTAAAGGCATTTAAGGTCTATTTTTCAAACCTTAAAAGAAAATAAATTGTATGGGAAATTCAGCAAGTGTGAGTTTTGTTTGCAACAAATTTCTTTCCTTGGCCCCATTGTTTCAAACAATGGCATAACTGTTGATCCTGCTAAAACAAAATTTGTTAAAGAATGGACAAGACCCACAAATGTAATAGTGATTTGTAGTTTCCATGGTTGGAAGGCTATTACCGAAGGTTTGTTAGAAATTTTTCATGGTTATCTAGTCCAATGACTAAGCTAACTCGGAAGGGTGTTATGTTTATCTGGAGAAAAGAATGTGATGATTTTTTTCAGGAATTGAAAAGAAGATTGGTGAATGCTCAAGTTTTGGCACTACCTTCCAGGAATGGGGAGTTTGTTATCTACAGTGATGCTTCATTAAAAGGACTTGGTTGTGTCCTAATGCAGAATGATCTGGTAATTGCTTATGCTTCATGAGAGTTGAAAACTCATGAGGTAAATTTTCGTACACATGATTTGGAATTATCTATTGTTGTTTTAGCTTTAAAAATTTGGAGGCATCATTTGTATGGAGTAAAGTGTGAAATATATACCGATCACAAAAGTTTAAAGTATATATTCACTCAAAAATAATTGATCATGAGATAGAGGAGATGGCTAGAATTAATCAAGGATTATGATTGTACAATTCATTACCATTCAGGGAAAATCAAATAAAGTGGTTGATGCTTGGAGTCGAAAAAGTAACGCTTCATTAGCAATGTTGCGTTTGGAACGTGATCCTTTGGTTAAGGATTTGATGAACTTTGGCATAGACATTGTTGGTGCAGGATGTTCTTCTGTATTGTTTTAGGTATCATTGAAATCTTCTCTATCCGACAGAATCATGCAAGCACAGAAGCAAGAATGTGAGTTGCAGAAAAAGGTATAGATGGTTCAGATAGGTACGTTTCCTGAATTCAACATTGATAATGATCGCGCTTTGAGATTTGGGAAGAGATTGTGTGTGACTTGTGATTCACATTTGAAGAGAGAGTTGTTATGTGAAGCTCATAGTTCTCCATTTTCAGTTCATCCTGGCAGTACTAAGATGTACAGAGATCTGCTGGAGTATTACTAGTGGGATGGAATGAAAAGAGATATTGCTGATTTTATTATGAAGTGTTTGACATGTCAATAGGTTAAAGCACAGTGGCAGTTACCAAAAGGGATGCTTCAGCCTTTACCAGTGCCAGAGTGGAAATGGGAGAATATATCCGTGGACTTTGTTGTGGGATTGCCAAAGACCCCTCCAGGTAATAATGCAATCTGGGTTATTGTTGATCTGTTGACTAAATATGCTCATTTCCATGCTATAAGAGATAATTTTTCCCTAGATCAACTTTCCCGTTTTTATCTTAAATAGATAGTCAGGTTACAAGGAGTTCCTCTCTCCATTGTATCTGATCATGATCCCAGGTTTACTTCTAACTTTTGGAAAGGCCTTTAGAAGTCGTTGGGTACTGAATTAAATTTTACTACATCTTTTCATCCTCAATCAGATGGGAAATCAGAACGAACAATTCCGACAGTGGCGGATATGCAACGTTCTTTCTCTATGGATTATCAGGGATGTTGGGACCAACATCTCTCTTTGGTTGAATTTTCAAATAATAACAGTTTTCATTCCAGTATACAGATGGCACCATTTGAGGCGTTATATTGGAAGCAGTGTCGAACTCCATCTTTTTGGGATGAAGTGGGTGAACGAAAGAGGATGGGACCAGAATTGGTAGAAGAGTTGGCAGAAAAAGTTCAGCTGATACAGAAACACATGAGAACAGCTCAGAGCAGGCGGAAGAGTTATGCGGACAACAAGAGGAAGGATCTATCTTTTCAAGTAGGTGATCATGTTTTTCTCAAAGTCTCACCATGGAAAAGTGTGAAGAGATTTGGTAAGAAAGGAAAGTTGAGTCCAAGGTTCATTGGACCATATGAAATTCTGGTGAGAGTTGGATTAGTTGCATACCGGGTGTCTTTACCTTGGAGTTTATCTCAGGTACACAATGTTTTTCATGTTTCGATGCTGAGAAAGTACATGATAGATCCATCTCATGTTTGGAGTCTAGAGGTAGTTTAGCTTGAAAAGAACCTATCTTATGAAGAACAACCGGTCCAGATTCTTGACCATAGGGAGCAAGTGTTATGGAAAAAGGTGATTAATCTGGTTAAGGTTTTGTGAAAAAACCACATGATGGAAGAGGAAACATGAGAATCTGAAAATGCAATGAGGGATAAGTACCCCCATTTATTTGATAAGTAAAAAATTTCGGGGATGCAATTTTCTAAAGGGGGAGGATGTAACATCCCAAGTAAGTAATGAATAATAGATATTTTTATCTATGTCTATTAGTGAATTAGATAGTGTTTTAATGGCTTAAAATGAGAATAAATCCAATCTTAAGCATGGAATACACTAATATTTTTAAAAGAATGTTTTACTTCCTTTTGATGGCAAACCTTTTTTAAATATATCTATTGACAATTTTATAAGCTACGTTTGTCAAAATAAAATTATTCTTTATGATTGGGACATCAAAATTTACTTTTTGTGAATTTTTGGTATTTTTCCGATAATGTTCATTTTTTAATGAATAGTAAAAATGTTATATTTTAATTAAAAACCTCTTTTTAATCTCATTTATTTATATGATTAGATTATATTTTGAATTGGTTTTTAAGTGAAATCATAATATATTTATACCATTTAATCCAATGGTGTTCATTGTAATCAATTTCACTTTGAAATTGGACTTAAACTGCTGTCAATCTTTTGATACTTATTGTTTCATAAAAACACGCTATTTGTCATGACAGTGGGAATTAATTATTATATTAATTAAAGTAAAATATATGATTTTAAAATTTCAATTTTTACATCATTTTTGAATTCAGAATATCATATATATCTTAGGGTGAAGTTTTGGTATTTTTCTGAAAAACATCAAATTTTGATTAATAGTGAAACCACTATGTGGTAGTTAAAGAAACTGATCTTTCGTTTAAATGAAAATTTTCCACTTATGTGATTTTATTTTAAAAAATCTGACATACATGGTTGTCATTAAGAAGTAAAATTTGGTTCAATGAGATTAAAATAATTTTGTTGGTGAATAGTAACTTTTAAGTTTTTAATCATGATTAGAGGTAATTAGTGAAATTTAAGTAAAAAATGATATTATAATAAAATGAAATTACCTAGACACATGTCCTACCCTTATTGGATGTGTCATGACCGACCAATACAAGCCATGGGACAACTTGGGGACCCCATGGAGCCACTTTGTTAGGAAAATTACATTAATACCTTTTTATTTAATGTTAAAATTAAAATGACACAAACATGAGTTGTTTTACTAAAACAATTTTTAAATGGGGTTATACAAGTCTGATTATTGACTATAAATATTCATTAGAAATATTAAAAGATTTCATACATCATGATATTATTTTTATAATTTTTAGACATTAAATAAATTAAATTAGTTATTACATCATGATGATGCAGCGATTGCCTCATTAACAAAGGATTTAAATAAAATGAAAAGATAATTTAAAATCTATGACCTAAACATGTCCAAAAACTATTGGATGGGTGGATTTAGAACCCTTATAACCTTAACCTATAATTATATCAATGTGGGACCTTTTGAATCTGAAAATCATTTTAAAATAAAGTAACATTAATTTACTTTCTAATAGTGCCCCTCCTCTCCTCTCATAAAAGGCCCACACCTCTACCTCCTTACCCATACATCCAAAGCCTTTGGATCGTCCAAAACCTGCCCATTTTGTCTCTCCACATCCCTCTCTTACTCCTTGAAGCCTCACTTTGGGCAGAAGTCTTCCCACGGAAGCCTTTGAGCTCAGACCAAAGGGAGTTACCCGATTTTATGGTAATGTCTTCACTTGTGTTATTTTGATTTATTTTGATTCTCCAACCCCATAAACTCCTTTTATTCATTTATTTTGTAAAAAAACAGTATATTCCATATACTAAGATGTTTTTATGAGAAGTTATTCGATCTACACTTACACACACCTACATCTAATGGTTAAAGAACATACTGTTTCCGCGGATGACGAATTTCTGCCTCCCGAAACGATGATTGTTCAACATTCTTTTAACTCCTAAAAGGTGGCCATTAAGATGAAACTATATTTATATATGATATATAATATATTCATGTTATCCTTAATATTCTATATTTTTTATTTTGTGCACACCTTTATGGTTTCCATTATGGGTAAACACGATATCTTCATTTAAGGAAGTGCGGACTACCGACCCCTCAAAGTGATTTGATTCGTTAATACCATATGTGGGATGTATAAAGGATGGAGTTATGATATTATATATGATATTAAACTAGAATTGTAATATACCTTTATATCATTATGATTCCATTTCATAAAATATGAAATAGAAATGGAAGCAGCGTTCATGCATACGTACGGCTTACCGTCTTCATGAACGGTGCATTTCATTTCTTACCTCTAAATGTTATTTAATATTATAAATGCATGCATGTACAGGATATATATGATATATATGATATCTACATAATTAATAACATTCTGGATATAATGGATACTTGAACAAATTGTAATTATAAAGGGTTTATTTTTTACTCAAGTACCAATGATCGTTAAAACGACCGTTATTAACATAAATAATTACGTAGTGTTCATGACATGGCAACAAGTGATATAAAAGGAATAATGAACTTGAAAAAGGTTCTTAAACAAGTAGAAATTAACTCAAGTTTATTATTCAGGAGATTAAATAACGACCGGGTCATGTCAGACCCGAGGTATGGGACTTCGTCTCAATCTCCTTTCAATGAGGCATATTTTGTTTTCTACACAACCTTCTTTTATACGGTGTATAAACCCCTTTTAATTTTACGTTTATTGAAAAGGAATATTTTTTATATGAAGCATTTAATAAATGACAAAAGGGATTTTTTTTGTCGTACGTATGTGGCGACAATGACTTCTCCGCCGCCGTGACCATTATTTGAGTTCCGGCTTCCTCTACAAGCCATACCTATTTTTAAAAGAAAAATAAATACCATGTTTTACTTTTCAATTATTTTGGTATTGAAAATGGTTTTCATAATGTTTTTATATCAATGTGTTTTATTGATATCGTGTGATTTAAAGGTGGAAATGTTATGTTTCCTTTATGCATGTTTTATGTGATACGATTATGTTGAGGTTCTTGGGCATTATTATGAAGACGGGTGGTTCCGTGATAAACAAAGGGCGGGTGAGCCCGATATAGCTCTCCAATGCATTGGGTAACATGAAGGAGTGAAACGTTAAGGTTTCTCCAAAGAGATTTAGGGAATATACTTTGATGGGTATTCCAAATGTTACCAAGAGGGTTACTCCCTACGTAAGAATGTTATGAATGCCTGAAGTTACCTTTATTTATTATGATTTCTATGATTTATTCCTGATTTGATGAGGTATGTTAAAGTTCCTATGTTTTATGGGTAAAGTATGATTTCATTCTTATGTATATATGAACTCATGTTTCCTTTCCAGATTTTTATAACCCTTACTGAGCTTTTTATCCTCATCCCGAGTTTTTTTTGAAATGTTTTTCACAGGACAAGGGAAAGGTACATGATATGATGATACTGTCAAGGAAGTGTCAAGAAAGAATCCATGTTTTATTTTAAATATGTTTCTGTTGATGGGAAAAATGAATAAAATCCTTTATTTAACCACTTTGTTTAAATGTGGAATTTAATACATGTTTTATTATCTAATTCTCTAAAACACTAAACCTGAAAAGATCCTCAAGGTGTATTCTTGTAATAACTCAAGATTGAGTAATGTTTAAGGTCAGGGCCTTATAAGAGTACTCTTCTTAAACTGACGGTTTTTCATGGTAAATATATGCATATAACCATTAATCATATATGTATATACATTCATATATATACCGAGTATATATAGGTTTCTCTTAAACTAGAAAAAACCTGAAAGCACCCTTACATGGCTGTGGAGGACGCTCAGATCAGAGGAAACTTGATGGTCTTCCTAGAGAGACCGTGAATAGATTGGGAGTCCGAGGGAGATCATGGGGAGACTCTTTATATAAGTGATTTCGGTGCACCTAAAAGGGTTCGATCCAGGAGTGAGACTGACGTGGGAAAGATGAAGGATTAGTGTGCTAGGAGGGGGTGTTCGGAGGTCATGAGGAGCAGTGCGGGGAGAGGCCGAGGCGTCCATGAGCAGGCCTACAGGTCCAGACCACTGTTGCGAGGAAGAAGATGACGGGGTCAATGTAGTAAAGAAGTGGACGGTGCTGATTAAATCTAGGTGTGATCGGACGGATAAGAGCGTGGGAGGTGTGTTGAGCGTTTAAAAGAAACCTAGGGTTGGGGTGAGATCTCAGGAGAGATCGTACGGCTTAGGGATGCACACGGGAGAGATCGGTTGTAAAGAATCAATGGCTAGGAATAGAACGCGACGTGTAAATGATGGTGGATGGTTCAGATCACGCGATGGGCATCCAACGGCCACGATCATGTTTCGCCCGAAAAACCCATTCCCACATCAAAACTAACCTAATGAAATCCACGGTTTAACAAACAAGCTCCCCCGAAAATGGAGCAATAACACAAACACAGACTCATAGGGGCCTTATAAATGGGCCCCATGCGGGATTCGTCCCAACCCCATGCAGCGCGTGCCGCATGCCTTACACACGGGCATGCATGCAAACTAATAGACCTATGTTCAGCTCGGGACATGGTTAGACTCCCACTAAACTCGCTTGGGACCCCTATGGTCTGTACCTCGGGTCCCTTGGGCCTTGGTCTCGGCATCAACCAATTTTTTTGTTAAAAACATATTTAGATTTACTAAACAACTAGTATAAGTATACTTAGTAAAAAAAATAGTGTTTAACACAGATATTTGTACAAAAATTAGTTAATATAAAATAAAACAAATAGTTTTATTTTAAAATATAAATACCTTTTCAATTAATATTTTAAATGATATACCTCTCATATATTACATACAAAATCCGTATAATTATTTGGATCATTAAAATGCACCACTATCTATTTTCATAGAATTAAAAGACCAATAGTTTTCCCCAATTCATAATTTTAGCGGTCAAAAGATATAATTATTATTGATACCCTTAAAAAATATCTTTTATTAAATGAATACTATGTTTTCAATCATATAATTATCCATCGGGATTTTTGTAAAAATAAAATAATTTATTTCCAAGAATACTCTTTTTATTTTAAAATTATGAATATTTTTTGAAAATACATTATAATAATATCATAGAGCATAAAAACCAAGATTTCATATAAAGATAAACATTATCAATAGAAACCCAAAGGTTTTTTTAAACCCAACGGTCTATATATATCTAACGGTCATATATTAAATGACCATTATAAAAATAGGGGGTAGGGTGTTTTACATTTTCAAAACACCTAACCCTAGGTGGATAGCTCTCCTTATTCCATTGGTTCTGATTTCGTGCACTATGGTCTTGCCGATTATGTTTTCCACACTGTCGGACCCAAAAGATGAATATTATCCGATTACAGGAGTTTTGATTCTTAGCAGTCTTGCTGTTTCCATATTGAGTCTTGTACATGGTGTTCTTGGTTAGTTTTAGTCTTTGTGACAATGTAACATTTTAATATATACCAGTTCCCTTTGTTTTTCATCTATTTAGTTTCAATTATTTTATTGGTATAAAAAACGAACCATTTAAAAAAAGAAACATCCTTATAAAACATATCATTGTTCACTTAACCATGTTCATAAATCCTCGGGCGTCTCATTATCCACCTCTTAAAATAATTGTGTCCTCGCAATTCGATTGGCGTACATACACTGACTTATTCACATGGCTTCCCTAACACCAATGGTGATGTCCCTCTACCTCCATCGCCCGTGGAATAAGGTACTTTTCAACTCTATCCCCAGGGCAGAGCAATGCTTGTGAGTCTCCTCGTCCCAAATACATTCTTGGAAAAGTGGATCGTTGTTAAAACCAAGCTCCCGTTTGATACAGGTGGTTTTCCAGAGATGGGAACGAGTGAAATCAAGCTCCATAACGTCCACTTGGATTTAGTTCCTAAATATCTCTCGAACCACGTAAAATTTGAAGGATATGATGAGAGATCCAAAATCACAGAGCTCCCCAAGCATGCTAAAACACAGGATTTGTTACATAAAGACTGTGTGGAAGTCCAACTCCTTAGCAGCTTCTCCGAAGGGCGTGAAGGCCAACCATTTATTATTCATGGTGAAACACAAGAAGTGTCCCTCGTAGTACTTCCCTTTCATTTTATAATTCTCGAAGTGTGCATTTTCCATTTGGTTATACACATCATCGGACCCCCGGAAGATTTGAAGGACATTCGAGCTTTTCGATATTTCATATAGGGTTTTTCACATGAGTCGTAAGTTACAAAAAGGTTGGTAACTTGTTGAGCAGGATTTTGCTACAATATTCTATATGATCTTTGTAGGGAGAGTTAAGAGTCTAGGTGTGGTTCGTTGTGTTTCCATCTAAGAAGTTTAAGAAAAAACTCTACTTAGTAAAACATTATTAATGTTTTTGTGTTGTCTTAATTTTCCAGGGTTGCCTAAACCATTCCTCTGATACCAACTGTAACACCCCGACCCCAGTAGCCCAGTGCCAGTGCTCTGGTTATGGTGTGTAAATTATTCCACACAAACGAAACAAATATGTTACACATCATAACACAGCAGGAGGAACTTTCTGGTTTAGATCCTGGAGAATTAGGGTGAAATTCTTAACTTATTCCTTACAAATCTATGATCAAAATCCCAAAAATAGGAAGTACTCTATCAACCTGTAAAAATTTCATCAAAAACGTAGGGTGAGCATTGAAATAATCAGTAAGGGGTTTTTAAAAAAAATACTTAAATACAAATTTGAAAACTACATTGAAAAATGATTAATTAATATAATTCCCTTTAAATTTCATAACATTTCAAGAGTTAAAAAAACAATTAACCACTTTATGCACATGTATTTTCAGGATAGCTACCAAAAGTACAGAATGACCATGATTTTGAAAAAAGGCATGAATTATATGGAAACCATAACATGCATGATATGTATGTACTACTGAGCATAAATTATATCATAGTTGCGCTTAAACAATTTCCATCATAACTTTTCTTAAAAGATTGCACATAATTAAAATGTAATACTGGCACATGCTTAAATATTTTGAAATGGTAAACTGATCCTTAATATCTTAACATATTCCATGTTCACTTGAATCTCAAACTCATAGCTATGTTCTTAAATAAAGGATATCCCTCTAGTTGGAATAATCACTTGAACATACAACTACTAGGATCATAATGATATTCATAGATAATGGTTCTTACACCAAGAATATTTCTCTAGTCGAAATAATCAATTGGGATTATAATTACTAGGATCATATTGCGGGAATACATAATGCCAGACTATCTTTCCACATGGTCAAGGATTCATGCCAAAACCACTTACTTACGGGTAAGAACCCAACTTAGTTTGTCTCATGAGACCTACCGATGCATCGAGTGGCTGTTGCAGGCCTCTCCCATAAATTAATAAGTCCAATGCATCAATAATATATCCAGTAGGGTATAATATTAAATTTGTTGTAACACCACAACCCCGGTAGCCCAGAGCCGGTGCTCTGGTTATGGTGTGTAATTTATTCCATAAAAACGAAAAAAATAATTTACGCATCATAACACAACAGGAGAAACTTTCTGGTTTAGATACTAAAGAATCAGGGTCAACTGATTCACTTCTTCCTTACAAAGCCAAGATCAAAATCCCAAAACATGGTAAGAATCAGTCAACCTGTAAAAATTTCATAAAAACGTAGGGTGAGCATTGAAATACTCATCATGGGTTTTTAAAAAAAATTCTTAAATACAGCATTGAAAACTACTTTGAAAAATGCTTACATAAAATAATTCCCTTAAAATTTCATAACATTTGAAGAGTAAAAAAACAATTAACCACATTATGCAAAAGTATTTTTAGGATAACTACCAAAAGTACATAATGAACATGATTGTGCAAAAATGCATGAATTCTATGAAAATCATAACATGCATGACATGTAAGTACTACTGAGCATAAATTATATCAGAGTTGCGCTTAAACAATTTCCATCACAACTTGTCTTAAAAGAGTGCACATAATTTAAATGTAATATTGGCACATGCTAAAATATTTTGAAATGGTAAACTGATCCTTAATATCTTAACATATTCCATGTTCACCTGAATCACATACTCATAAGTATGTTCTTAAATCATGGATATCCCTCTGGTTGGAATAATCACTTGAACTTACAATTATTGGGATCATACTGATATTCATAGATAATGGTTCTTAAACCGAGGATATTTCTCTAGTCGAAATATTCACATGGACTTATAATTACTAGGATCATATTGTGGGAATACATAATGCCAGAATATCTTACCACATGGTCAGGGCTTCAGGCCAAAACCACTTACTTACGGGTAAAAACCAAACATAGTTTGTCTCATGAGACCAACCGATGCATCGAGAGGCTATAGCGGGCCTCACATGTCACTTAATAAGTTCAATGCATCCCTCATATGTCCAGTAGGGGCTGATATTCAAAGTGTACCATACCACTTTGAATATCTAATTTCATTTCATATTATCCAAGGTTTCCCATACCACTTTGGGTAATTCTATTTTCATTTCTCATTACCCAAGGTGTCCTATTCAACTTTGGGTAATTTAGTTCTTAGTCTATTATCATGTTGAGTCATATACATTAATAATAATATGAATAAAGTAACTATTATATAATGGGTTAACAAATACAAGATATGACCGATAAAATTGAAAATATGGAATAAAATCAGTCATGGTTCAGTAGCCATACTATGTGAATAGAACTATTATTTAAGCACATAAATTGATGAATGTATGAGATTTTCCACAAGGGGTATTAAATGATGAGTATCAAAAATTCCAGTACAAGTAAATGCACTACTTAAAGAAAATAATTGGCATTAATTATTGTTCCTCACAGGTCATTGTACTTGCAACAAAACTCCAACCACTAATAATTACTGCGACATGCTTGGTATAAAAAGAATAAAGTTTTTCAATCTTTAAAATTCCAATACTTGGAAATAAACCACTATAAAAAAATACTTGGCATTAATTATTGTTCTTCACTGGTCATAGAATTTGCACATAAACTCTGATCACTAATAATCACTACAGCGAGTTTGGTATAAAAATAATAGAGGATTTCTACTTATTAACATAACCATTAAAATCCCTATCCTTTTGATACAAGTTTAAAACAGGCATAAACATATCCTTTAAAAAACATAAATCATTTCAAGGGCAACATTTTTAATTAGTCAACCTCATAGGTGTACTCTTAGACAAATAAATATAAAACAGCATAGGCAAGCACTAAAATCCTACATGCCTAAAAATATTAATACCCATTTCTTGAAACCAGGGTTTCAGATATTAATCTTAAAAACACATACATACATAGGGATATATACACAAAGTATATATATATATAGTTTTTCTCATAAATTAAACATGGTTCACTTAAAATATGAATACCTCTAACTACTTATCATTTATTCAGTTTACAAATCAAACCTTATGGGGGTTTAAATGTTCATGAAACTATAAATACATAAATATATGAACTTTTTTAACTATACATAATTGTACTTAAACCAAAGACCAAGTTCACATCAAAAATATTCTTCAAAGATAAATATTCATCTCATAAAAATCAAAAATGATTTTGATTGCAATACATAACCTTTTATAATTATATAGTTATATATATACATACGGCTTACAGAAAATCATTCATATTAGGAATTGATTTTAGAAAGACCCATTTTCAAAAGTTTTATTCTTAGTATAAAAACACTGAATAATCATGGATACCCTAAAAAAATTGGGTTCGAGTTATAAATTTATATATATTTGTATATATATATATATATATTCAAAACCGTATATACACAACACACTTAAACCTGAGTTTTAGGTTTGTAAAACAGGGTTGTTAAAACTAACTAAAAAAGGATAACCCTTTTTATATCACGATGGAAACACCATTGAAAATTCTTCAAAAAAGAAGGGTTAATATTTTATATACATATATATACTGTATATACAGAGGGTATAATAGTATAGTTTTTATAAAACATGAAAACACCCTTAGAGTACTCTGCTTAAACTGAGGGGTTTTCATGGTAAATATATGCATATAACCATAAATCTTAAATGTATATACATACATATATATAGCGAGTATATATAGATTTATCTTAAACCAGAACAAAGCCCGAAATCACCCTTACATGGCTATGGAGGATGCTCGGATCAGAGGAAACTTGCTGGTCTAGCTGGAGAGACCGTGAGTAGATCGGGAGTCCGAGGCAGATCGTGGGGAGAGGGTTTATATAGATGATTTCGGTGCACCTAAAAGGGTTCGATCCAGGTGTTAGACTGGTGTGGGAAAGACGAAGGAATAGTGATCTAGGAGGGGGTGTTCGAAGGTCAAGAGGAGCAGTGCGGGGAGAGGCAGATGTGTCTTTGAGCAGGCCTACGGGTCGGGACCCCTGTTGTGAGGAAGAAGACGACGAGGTCGACATGGTAAAGAAGTGGACGATGCTGATTAAATCCAGGCATGATCGGATGGCTAGGAGCACAGGAGGTGTGTTGAGCATTTAAAATAAACCAAGGGTTGGGATTAGATCTCGAGAGAGATCGGATGGCTCAGGGATACAAGTGGGAGAGATCAGTTTTAAAGAATCAACAACCAGGACTAGAACATGGCGTTCAAATGATGGCCGACAGTTCGGATCACGCGAGTGGCATCTGATGGCCCCGATCGTATTTCTCCTGAAAAACCCATTCCCACATCGAAACTAACCAAATAAAATCCACAGTTTAACAAACAATATTCGACGACAATGGAGCAATAACACAAATGTGCACACATATGGGTTTTATACACAGGCCCCAGGCGGGCTTCGGCCCAACCCCATGTAGCGTGTGTCGTGGGCCTTACACACGGGACTGCATGCAACCTAATAGACCTATGCGCCACTCGAGACCCGGTTAGACACCCACTAAACTCACTTGGGACCCCGATGGTCGACACCTCGGGTCCCATGGGGCTTGGTCTCAGCGTCAACCAAATTTTTTGTTAAAAACATATTTAGATTTACTAAACAACTAGTATAAGTATACCAAGTAAAAAAATAGTGTGTAACACAAATATTTGTTAAAAAATGATTTAAATTATAATAAAACAAATAGTTTTAATTTAAAATCTAAATACATTTTCTATAAATCTTTTAAAAGATATTCCTCTTATATTTTACATACAAAACCCGTATAATTATTTGGATATTTAAAATATACCCCTATCTGTTTTCATAGAATTAGAAGACCAATAGTTTTCCCCAATTCATAATTTAAGTTGTCAAATGATACAATTATTATAGATACCCATTAAACATATATTTTATTAAAAGAATACTATGTTTTCAATCATATAAGTATCCATCGGGATTTTTGTAAAAATAAAAAGATTTATTTACAAGATTACTCTTTTTATTTTAAAACAATGAATATTTTGTGGAAAATACATTATAATAATATCATAGATCATAAAAACCAAGTTTTCATATAATGATAAACATTATCAACCGAAACCCAAAGGTTTTTTTTTAAAACCCAACGGTCTATATATATCTAACTGTCATATCTTAAAGGACCATTATAAAAATAGAGGGTTGGTTGTTTTAAATTTTCAAAACACTTGACCCAAGGTGGATGGATCTCCTCATTCCATTGGTGCTGAGTTCATGAATTGTGGTCTTAGCGATTATGTTTTCCACACTGTCGGACCAGGATGATGAATATTATCCAATTACTAGAGTTTTGATTCTTAGCAGTATTGTTGTGGCCATATTGAGTCTTGCACATAGTGTTCATGGTTAGTTTGAGTCTTTGTAGAAATGTAACATTTTAATATATACCAGTTCCCTTTTTTTACATCTCTTTAGTTTCAATTCTTTTATTGGTATCAAAAACCATCCATTTGAAACAAGAAACATCATTATAAAAAATATCATTGTTCACTTAACCAAGTTCATAAATCCTCGGGCGTCTTATTTTTCCCCAATTATATGTTTTATTCCTATGCTATGTTATCATTATTAACATTACTTTATGGTCTATGCCTTATGTACTACCATGATTTATGTCATTTCCTAATATTTAAATGTTTAAATTTTATTATCATGTTTTATGTTCAAATGTATTTTGTTTCTTTTATTTTCTCCATGATTACCCTTACTAAGCATTTGAGGTCACCCATTATAAGTTTTCTTTTCCCTAGGATTTAAATAATGTGTTTTGGTATGAAAAAAAGTGGAAGATATTTATGGGAGATGTTGTAGATCTTTCACTGTGATTAGAATATTATGTACCGAGTTTCCAAAGACACTAAACTATTACGGTCCTTGGGTGTCTTTTTTTGTTATGTATTAAGTATTCTACAAAATAAATGCATTGTACTATTACATTAAACTTTGGGTATATACAAAATTGAAGATAAAAAACTTACAACAAAAAACCTTGAAGTAATAAACTATTGGTTTTCGACCAGTCTGTAGTTCATAAGGAGTTTTATTAAGAAAAGGACTAACCAAAACTTGATTTATAGTATAACAGGAAGTAATAACATCTTCATCCCAAAAGTTTTTTTCTATAGAATATTCACTAAAACTGGTTCTAGTTTTCTCTTTAGGGATTTGGTTCCTTCTATCAACAACACCATTTTGTTAAGGAGTTCATAGAGCTGAATAATTGCGAGTAATTCATTTCTTACAAAAAATGTATCAAATTATGAATTTACAAACTCACCGCCTTGATCACTATGAATATTCATCAATGATAGGTTTTTATCATTTTTTACTTGAGCTCTAAAAGTTCATAATTATGAAAATGCTTCATATTTTCTTCCTTGAAAATAGACCCAAGTATATCTAGTGTAGTCATCAACAAGGAAAAATAGATAATATTTTCCTCTAATACATCCAGTTTGTGTAGGACCAAATAAATCCATATGAACTAACTATAGGGAATTAGATGTTGAAACTTCAATAATTGATTTCATGTAAGATTTGTGTTGCTTGCCGGACTGACAAGGGTCACATACATTCAAAGGATCGAAACTTAGAACTGGTAGATCCTTAACTTATCCTTTATTTGAGATATTACTAAGGTTATTAAGGGGGAATTGTCATAACCTTCAATGACAAATAGATGATTAATATTCAATTGCATTGAAGAAATGAAGATCATGACTTCTTAAGTCTTCTATGTTCAATGTGTAGAAATTCTCATGCCTATGGACAGTAAGAATATATACATCCATAGAATTGTGAACTAAATGCTTATTATTCCTAAAATTCACAAGGTAACCTTAATAACATAATTTACTTATGCTTATATGGTTGTTCTTAAGACCATTAAAAAATTAAATACATGCAATTAAATCTTTTCCATGATGAATTATATTACATATACAGACAATCGCTCCTTTAGAATTATTCGTAAAAGTTACTTTTTATCCTTTCGTTTTTGACAATTTTACGGAAATAACATTTGTTACCAGTCATATGATGGGAACATCCACTATCCATATGCCATATATTGTTGGTACATTCTTCATTTTCATGCTAAATCAAAATTAATATTTCTTGAATCCAATCATGTTTGGATCCGAGGTTAGACAATAAAATTTTAAGAACCCACATTAGTTTGGAAAAATAAGATTTATGAAATACAAAATATTGAACACTATTTAATGAACTAAGTTTCTTCCAATGCCCACCACTTTGAAACATGGTTAAAAAAGGAGCTCCAGCTAGAATAAAATAGTTATTTTTGGAAATTGGTTTTCTGTGAGTATAACCTACTCCAGAAGTATTTCCTTGAGGTCAGATTTGAGAATACATCTTGTCAAATGTTTATTTACTAGAAGTAAAGTTGAAAAGAAGTTTCATAAGATATTGTATTTTGTATTTTAGTCTTATTAATAAATTCCTATCCTCATGAATAATTTCCTTAGAGTTATATTTTTCCTCAAAAATAGTTAATTTTGAAATAGAATTATTATGAACTTTAGAATGTTTTTTCATTTCAGAATTTACTTCCTTAAGGTCTTAAGAAGGTTTTTCTAGAAGATCATTCTTATCATAATGATCTCTAATGATGTATGAAATCTCCTTTGTATGAACTTCTTCAATAGTATTCTCCTTGTCTCGTATCATTGAAATTTTATAATTATTTTCTTCTAACAACATGGAAAATCTAGATACTTTTTCATACGAATGTACTTCTTCATTATCTGAAGATTAAGTATCTTCATCAGAAAAAAAATCTTCAGGATAATATGTTTTATCAATAGATAAATTTTTTAAAGATTTAGCAGAGCGTACCTTGGCCATAAGACAAGTATTTGGAAAAGAAGTAGTATCAATTAATAATATATTTTTCTGTGCTAATGATTCATATTCAAGAAGATTTACTTTGAAAAGTGTATCCACATATATCACTCCAAGTGTATTTTTCATTATGACTTTTCTCGTGCATATTATGGTATAACATCTTCCTGTTTCTCTCGGAATTCTTTTCCTTCTTATATTTATTTTTCAAAAGAGGGAAATCAGGTCAGATATGACCTTTTCTTCGACATTCGTAGCAATTAACATCCCCATTTTTTTCATTGTAGTCTATATTATTATGCATATTTTGGAGGATCTTTTGAGCTACTATCTTGTTCATTCTCCAATATAGATTATCTAATTCATTCTTAGATTTTTCTATATCACTTTATTCTGTCTGAATAGTAACTTTGTCTGACTATGATCTAGTATCTCTTTCAGGAGTATTGGATTTCATATGGTTTGACGTAGTTGTAAAAGAAACACCTCCATTCCCATTATTATTTTTGAAATTATCCTCAAATCTCTTCATTCTAGTCTCGTGATGAAGATGTTTTCCAAAAATCTCATCTAAGGAAATATGGGTGACTTTCCTATTTTCTTCAATTGCTTTCCTCTTGGACTCCCAATCATTTGGAATGATGTCAATGATCTTGTCAAAAAGTATTTCATCATAAAGGCATTTTTCCCTTATAGACTGTAAGCTATTCACAATGGTTATGAACCTTTGTTGAACTCTGATTGTGGGTTATCCATAATGAAATATAAAGCCATAATATTCAGCCCTCAACATAGCTCTTCTTTTCTCTATGACATTTGAAGTTCCAAAATATGTAACTTCCAATTTCAATGAAATAATATTTGTAGCTTCACATGATGATATTTGATTATAGATGTTTCTATTCATGGAACATAGCATTTTATTTCTATCTTTGAAGTTATGTTGATATTCTGATTTCTCCTGATTTTTATAAGTTCTCAATTCCTTATCAGAAATCTTATAATCTCTTATCATCATCAGGTAGTTATCAACTCTATTTTTAATAACGAAAGTCAAAATCCTATCTCTCTATTACTCATAATAGTTTCCATAAAAAATTGGCGGTCCTGTAGGAATTAAATTTTCCAAATAACCAATATGCATTGATCCTGTAAAAAAAATTTCAACAAAAATGTTAGTAGTAGTACTTGATGAAAATGTAAAGTTCTAAAGAAAACAGTAAGAAAAATTGTCAAGTCTAAGGAAAATAATATCTTGTGTATATCAAAAAAATATGTGTTCTGAATTGTGAGTCTGAAAATCTGATTCTGAAAAATCTGATTCTGAAAAATATGATCCTGAAACTATGAAGAAGTAAATGATTTCTCTTCTAAATCGGACCGTGAGATTAATTTCTATTGTACCAATACTCTAAAATATATTTATAAGTTGATTCAAAGAATGAGGTAATCCTAAAAACACTAGAATTAAGGTTTAAGGGAATATATTTATGTAACTATAAGGAAATATAACAGTTTAAAGAATGGAGAGGTCTTATTGAGCTAACAACACCATGTCATTCGATCAAGTATAAAATATTCTACACATTATTAAATTAACATGGAAGATATATTCCACTATAAATAATGCCATTCACCCATTTTATAAATTTTTTATACCTCTATTAACTCCATCAATTTTCTCATCAGCATATTAATAAATATCAATTCCATTTATAAAATTATAAATTTCAAATATCTAAGATAATTTTTTTTCATCATCACCATAGAGACATAAAATTATCTATTCTTTCTAAATTCATTTTACTTTAATAAAAATAATTATTTATACATTTTGATTAGAATTTTCATCTTGAAAATTATCAATATTAACATATCCTTAATTATATGTTTTTTCTCTATAAAAATACAAGACATATAACACATATGAAAACCATAAAAATTAAATACGAGTTATTTCTTTACATTCCCTAATCAAGTTATTTAATAATTTCTAGAATGGAAATATACAATGTTTATTTTGGGATAACTTGTTTTAGAAAATTGAAAAAAAAAACAGAATTCTCATAATCCACAATTGTTCACAGTATAATACTATAACATTGAATAAGTATTTTAAATATTAAATATCATGAATTTATTTAATGTTTTTATTTTTTTAGACTAAAATTCAAAATTAATTTTACAATTAACATTAAAATATTTACAAAAAATATTTGAAAAATAAAATATTAAAACATATTTGATAAATAAAAAAACCACTTTGAACATATTTAATTAATATTATTAGATAAAAAGTAAAAAATATCATTCAATCAACAATATCCTCAAAATATATATTTTCAATTATATATATTTGAACACCATGATCCACAATATACTTAAAATTTAGGGTCACATTTATTCAAAAACATACCATAGAAAAACATTAATTTGTAACCTAATAGTAATTATAAGGACCCAGCCTTAAATCATTACATAATCATGAGTTGTTTATAAAAAACATTATTAAACATTGATTATATTTTATGGTTTTGAGTTTAATAGAAATCATGACATAAAACAAACAAAACATCCCATAACTATAAATGAGGAAACTCATAAAATAATATCCTCTTTTTCAAAAATATAAAACATAAATAAAAACATAATTTTTTAAAAAAAACATCATACCATTTAAATTTTATTCCATAGTTCTCCTACACATACTTATAACAAGTGAATGAAATTTAAAAACTTGTCATGAGAATAAAATTCATCGTAAGTGATTTAAGGAATGACATTTCTTGTCATGTGATAACATAAAAAGAAGTAAAACCAATCCCCAAAAAACTCATAAACATGAATTGAAAGATAAAGGATTTTCCTTGTGAAAAATATACCATATCACTCTTCTAATCGTCCTTACAAATGGAATAACCATTTGGTAAAATTCCATCTCTAGAGTACCCAATGCATTAGAGATCTATATTGTGTCTCACCTGACATATCATGAGATAAAATAGGATCAAACCAACATATAATGAGATAAATGATCTCAAAACAAAATAAATATTTCCATGAAAAATAAAATTTTAATAATGTATCATGAAATTACGAGAAAACACACATTCCATATATAAATATAAATATAAATATATATATATAATCTTTCTAAATT
Organism: Viscum album; assembly: GCA_963277665.1. Classification (NCBI taxonomy): domain Eukaryota; kingdom Viridiplantae; phylum Streptophyta; class Magnoliopsida; order Santalales; family Viscaceae; genus Viscum; species Viscum album. Next base: position 868,985,866 of record OY728120.1, read on the forward strand.
TTATTACTGAGAATTTTAAAAGGATTTTATATGGAATGTCCCATACAAATATAATTAGCGTGAAATTAATGGAATGGAAATGATATGTGCATGAAATATAAATAAACATAATACAACATAATATAAACCAGAAATCATCACACAAATAATCCTAATAAGACATAATGAATAATGTATAAGGTTCACTCAATGATTTGAAATTGGGATAAGAATTCTCTTACCTCAGGTTCAACTTACCTCAAACATGTTTAAACCACCTATATAATTGTTAATATATTTTTATTAATATCTCATAGAAACATATTCAAGTTTATAACACCTTATATGATAATATTATGTTTTTAGTATATGGTGATCAGGTTTCGGGAGGTGCGGGTGACTCGCGACCATAGCGGTCGGAGTTCTTCCATCTATGGATTATCAAGCATCTTCCTCACTTTCTTCACTTGGTACTCATGTCTAGAGATCTGGGCTTGACATGTAATGATGGTGAGATAGGTCTCAGTGATGCTCTGGTGAAAGGATCATGTCCAGATCTAAGGATCTTTGATCGGACCATTGATCACCATGATGAAGGATCGCCAGATCTGCTGTCTGCTGCATAGATGTCTCCCCCATCTGATGTTCATGAGGAATACAGATCTACTGTTCTAGCAATATTTTGATTGGATCCTAGGAATAGAGTCGCCTATGTGAGTTTTTTGGATCCGCTTCTTTTGAGTCGTGAATATATGGCTTGTGACTTCAGACCCAGGGTGGTCAATATGTATAACAGTGTTAATCGTGTCACTAGAGATATGCGAGATCTGGATTCGTCTGGGTCACATCTATTATCTACATCGAAGAAGGGATTGTCTTCGATATTTTCCTCTATCTCCGTTATTTCTTATCCTCGTAGAGTAAAGTTGAAGAATGTTTCAACGGTACATAATGACATTACATCGGAACTGAGTGGTCGGGTAGCTTGTCCTACATCTTCGGCTTCGTTTGCTTCTTTCATTGACCCATGTTCAGGTATAATACTTCTAATGGGGTCATAATCTCAGGTTTATGTTAGTCATGATATATTTGATAATATAATTTCAAGTTGGAAGAATTCGCTAATTGGACGCCTTGTTTTAGAGATGGGAGAGACGTCCTAGAAGTCTGATGATCTAATCATCTGGGTCTCATTTTTGTGGGGTTCTTCTGATTGGGAATTTATTTCTCTTGGTAGTGGATTTTTCCATTTCATTTTCCCATTGAATGATTTCAAAATACATTCAAGGAGCATTGGGTCTATATCTTTGAATCTTGGATGGCTTCTTCTTCACGAATAGTCACTTGATTTCAATGATTCTTGTGCAAGGAATGTTTTCTCTCAGGTTTTGTTCTTTTTTCAAAGGATTAATTGAATCCAATGGAATCCAAAGATTCTTCATGAAATTTGAATAGAAATTGGGTGTCCTATTCTCCTTAACAAGGAAACTGAAGTTGTTCAGTTTGGTCATTTTTCCAGAATGCTGGTGGAGGTTGATTGGAGATCTACCTTGATTGATAAGTTAATTCTTTACATTCCCACTGATAATATCCAAATTGATGTAGAGTATTAATGGAAGCCTCTTTTTTGAACTGAATGCATGGCTGTTGGGAACTCGTTGGAGTTATTTCAGAGGATGATATCTTGTGAGAGATGTTGGGTGAAGGTTCATTCCGTTTCTCATTGTAGAAATAAACTTGAGAGGAATCATGTTGATTTTTCAAAGTATCCTAATAATGATAGAGATTCTCTCAAGAAAACATCTACCACTCAAGCTGGGATGATGGCTTTTGGTAAATCTATTTCTGAGGAGCATAAACTGAAAAACAGGGTGGATAGTGGTTATGTCTCCGATGAGTTTCCCCTAAAATGCTTGAGTTGATTTTCTATGAGATTACATCTAAGGATGGTTGTGTTGTCTCTCCCACTAAGACAGTTGAGACAATTCATTCTTCTATCCTTTCTATTACTAAATCTCATGCTTGAACTAACCTCCCAAATATAAGTATGAATTCAAGTCATGGTGCCCTCTTGATACGTGATGAGATTTTGAGTTGTTTCCTGAATCTATGACTCCTCTAAATGTTGACTGTCATCAAGAATTTTAGAATCTTTTTACCTCATATATTATTTTTGGGATGTGGGGTGAAATCTATGATGTGGAAGAGACAATGGCGGATGATGGTCCAATTACTTTCAATGATGTACAACATTCTGGAAAGGGGACGGTTAATGATTATTTATTCTCCACTCTTTCTTCCTTGAAGAGACGGCCAAGGAAGGACAATTCTAAAACACCTTTCACTGTGGCTACAACATCAACTAGGCCTTCAGGTATGTTCAGATCTGATAATCTTAAGATCCCCTATTAGGGTAATCCCCACTCTGAAAGGGAAATTGTTGATGACTCTGATTATGGAAATTACATATCGTATTAGGATCTGTAATGTTTTGTTTGATGGATGAGGGAAAGTTCCATTGTTTGACCCCACCGGTCTCCCCTGTAACATTTTATTTTCATTAAAAATATTCAGAAGCTTCGCTTCTAGCTATACATTCTGGTTATATGATCATTTTATCATTTAATAACTATTATTTGGTTCCTTCAATTTTTTCGTGTGCGTTATTTACATGATTTCCATGGCCAGTTTGAATGTGATTTTATATTCGTATGGAAATGAAATTTTAGAAGTTGAATAAAATGGTACTCATATGTTTACATGATATTAAATAATTCCATAAATCATTTTTGTTTAATTTTATGAGGATTAATCATTAAGTAATCTTTAGTTATATCTGCCTAAATAATTTTTTTGGTTATTTGATAATCACAAACTAGATTCATTATATAACATAATATTATGTATAAAAGATAACTCCAGAACATGAATGTGGATATATCATATACATTTAATTTTGATTCAACCAATGAAATAGCTTTATAAAATATTTGAAGGAATTTATGAAAATTGTGAACACGTCATCCAAAATTTTTTAAAAATAATTATATCATGGACCTGATTTTTTTCTAATTAGAGGAAGAGGAGAGGAATAATGATGATTATTAATAAAAAAACATGATAAAAATATAAAATATATTTCATAATAGAGCTATCATTCTACTTGGATAAGTGGAGGTGACGAGAATATAATAGAATAAAATAATTGAAATGAAAACAAAAGAAAATGAAAGTGGATTCTAACATCATGATCTCTTATCCTTGATATCCTCCTTATGTCCATTGGATTTGTCCATTTGGTGAGACTAGTGGGACTTGATTGAGGGTAAGATCCTTGGGAAGTTTATTCAGATGAACATATATAATTATCATGGTTTGAGAGGTGTGAGAAGAAGAGGGGAATGAGGGTTGTAATTATTGTGGAGGAGAGGAGGGGTTTTACATTATTTGAATATTTAGATTAATATTCTTAAATAAGAATATGAATAGTCTTAATTCATGTGACCCCAAACAGTAATAAGTGCATTTACGTTTAAACCATGTGTTCTAACATCATCCTCGCATCACCTATGATGCAGTAAAACATGTATTTAGCATTTATCGTATTTATCATATTTTACTATTCATCAAAAAGTCATGAATTTCAAAAAAATCCCCATGATTCACCCTATCCATTTTTCTATGTGTATAATTAAAAAATTTACTCACTTTTTTCAAAATAAGATTCTAAAATATAATTAATTTAATTTATAAATAATATCATACTTTATTAAAAAAATAAACAATTTTAAAATAATGATCCATTTTAAATCACCTTGAAAAATTAAACAAAAAGTCTATATCTTAATGACTTAAACAAATAAAATAATGATACAATTTACTATTCATTACGGTAACATTACTATTCATTTTACTATTTATCAGGGTATTTTATTATTCTCCAAAAATTAAATTGGTTCTATCAGACTCCACAAAAACATACCGATCACAATAGTAGATGGCCGTTTTTGAAATTCAAATCATAGAAGTGTAAAAATTATGTTACAAGGATAGTCATAACTATCTTATTAAAACAATGTTTCATTCATTTGAATTTATTGTTTAAAAACTGGGGTGTTATATTATCCCTACCTTATAGAAATTTCATCCTTAGAATATTATTTAATTCTTAAACAAGTGATGATATATTTCCATCGTTGAATTTTCAGACTACCATGTTTCTTCCTTAACCATGTGGTTTCTCCAAAAAACTCTTTACCAGATGGATTACCTTCTTCTGTATTATTTGTCTCTATTATCAAGAATTTGAACTGGACTCCCTTCAAAAGTAAGGTTCCCTTCCATATGAACAGTGTCTACACTCAAAATATGAGATGAACCTGGCATATACTTTCTCAACATCAAAAAATTAAACAAGTTTGTACATGTGACACACTCAGAGACGATGCTACTTTGTAGGAAATTGTTCCAAATTTCTGTAGGATTTCATAAGGTCAAATGAACCATAGAATGAGATACCTTTTCATACCAATTTGCATAACACATTTGCAAGGTGATATTCTAAGAAAAACATGACCACCTACATTGAATGAATGCCTTTAATCCTATTATTTTCATATCATTTCTATCGGCTTTGAGCTTTCATCATGCGTTGTTGGATCATCTTCATATTTGCTTCCACTTCCTCTACTAATTCTGGTCCCATAAACATTGTTTCTCTATTATCATCCCAAAAAACATGATGTTTGACATCTATTCCCATGTAATTCCTTAAAATATACAATCAATATAATAGAATGAATACTATTATTATAATAAAACTCAAATAATTATAGATATTTACTAAAATATCCCTTTTTATACATAACCCAAGATCGAATTATATCCTCCAATGTCTGAATTTTCCATTCTTATTTCCCATCTGATTGAGGAAGAAAATATGTACTAGAATTTAGATATATTCCCAATGACTTCTGAATACCTTTCCAATAGTTAGAAATTAACCTGAGATCATGATCAGATACAATGGAATGAGGAACACCATGTAACCTGAAAACATAATTGATGTACAGTTGAGAAAGGTGATCCAAATACATTATATCTAGAATAGGAATAAAATGAGTAGTCACAGTCAGTCAATCAACAATAAGCAATATTATTTTTGTTACCCCGAGAATTCTTTGGTAGTCCCACCACGAATTCCAACAATACATTTTTTCATTTCTACTTTGGCATTGGAAAAGGCTAAAGAATCATATTCGATTACTAACAATCAACATTAAATGGTTGAACTGCCAATCATTTGATGGTAAAATATTCAATATATAATTTCATTCCATCCAACCAGCAATACTCTTGATGATATCTATACTTATTTCTGTTACCAGGATGAACAGAAAATGAAGATCTATGATCTTTACATAACAATTCTTTCATCAACCGAGAATCGCCCGGAACACATAATCACATCCTAAACCTGAAAACAAAATCCTTATCATTGTTAAATTCTAGTTACACACCCATTTTTACCAATTCAATATTTTTCTATATCTCAACGTCCTTTTTCTGCACTTGCTTAATTCTGTCTCACATAGATGACTGCACTGAAAAATTATACAAAATAGAGAAATTTCCTAAACCAAAATATTTAAAGACAAAAATTTTCAATATATTTAAAAGGATCACATTCTAAATATATCATGGTTAATGTAGCGTTACTTTTCTGACTCAATTCCTTTGCTACTCTATTTTCATATACATGATGAAAAATAATCCTTCAATAATAATCCTTGATTAGTTCCATCCATCTTTTCTTTATCATGTTTAATTCATTATGAGTAAATATATACATCATGATTTTATGGTCAGTATATATATATATATATATATATATATAATATTTTACTCCATAAAAATGATTCTTCAAAATTTTTAATTAGAAAAATAGTCAAGCTAATTCAAAATCATGTGAAAGGTAATTTAACTCATGAGGTTTCAACTGACATGATGCATAAGAAATTACTTGATCATTCTGCATTAGAACACAACAAAGAACCATCAAAAAAGAATCACTATAGGTGAAAAATTCCCCAAATCTGAATGTTTGGGTCAAAACATTATCATTCACCAATATTCATTTCAATTCCTGAAAACAATCATTAAATTATTTTGTGTAGATAAATTTAACTATTTTTTAGTTAACTAAGTCTGTGGCCTAGATAATCATGCAATTTTTTTAACAAACATCCAGTAATATCATTCATAACCAGGAAAACAACAAATATTGGTAATATTTTTGGGTCTTGACCATGCATAAACAACCTTAATTTTAGAAATAACGTAGTTAGGCCATATTTAGAAACAATGTGACCATGTAAAAAAATTTGTTGCCACCAAAATTCACACTTGCTGAAGTTTCCGTAGATTTTTTTATTTATGATTATAAAAAACAAACCATATAAGTTTTTCAAGATCCCCTTTACTTCTAGAATATACCAGAATTTCATCAATAAACACAACCACAATTATATCCAAGAACTCATAAACTATTGTATTCATATGACATGTCATTAGAGAAGGTACATTAGTTAACCAAAAAGGAAAAAATAAAAATTAATAATGACCATATCTAGTACTGAACTTATTATTTTGGATGAAACCATCCATTAAATTTAAATAATAGAACCCCGACCGCTGGTAAAACACTGAAAAATACTTTTCTCCATAGAGTTGGTAAAAAATCATTGATTTCCGGAATATAATAAATTTTTTAATATTAATTTTATTAAAGGGTCTATATTAAATGAAAAGTATCATTCAACCATCATTATTTTTGAAAAACAATATAGGATCACCCCATGGTGATGTTCTAGGATGGATGATGCTTTTATCTAAAAATTTAGAAACATATTTTTTAATTCCACATGGTCCGTATTAGCCATTTGATAATGGAGTTTATAATTTAGATTAGCATCAGGTACTAATTCAATAGTAAACTCAACCTCTTGATCAGGAATAACACCCATAAATTCATTAGGAAAAACATTCAGGTATTCATTTACAAAGGGTACAACATTAATCTGGACAGTTCCCTAATGAGTGTGATACCATTCATTTCCATTTTTTACCATATCTTAGTTTCCTGATATGTTATCAATGGTATGATTTTATTATTTTACACAAACTAAAACTATTTCTAAGAAAATATATTTTTCTATAAAATGTAACTTAGCATGATAAAAATAAATCTAGTCCATACACAGGATAACATCAAACACCACTGTAGTCAATAAAAGAAGGTTTATAGGTAAAATAAATCCATATAAAAAATAGGTAGATTCTTATAATTTCTTATTTCCCCAATATTTCCTCCAGTTGTTTTCATCATGAGATCTAGTTTCATTTCATGAGGTGGAATTCTTAATTTTTTTTTGAAATTTTCTTAGAAACGAGGGAATGTATATACCCCGAATCAAACCACACATTTGAAAAATATGTTAAAACATGAAACATACATAAAACCACATTAATTTATTGATCAAAATATTATGATGTATTGGAAATGAATTTTAATAAACCCTCTTTCTTCTAATTTTTCTTATTCCATACCTTAGTGACATTCTTCATAAAAAAATTAGAAAAATGGACCAATTTTGTAAATTTAAAGATTCTCACCATCAGCTTCTCATTAATTTTCAGATCATTATCCATGCACTCACGAAACATTTTTTCAAACATTCCACATTAGTATCACTTTAAAATATTTTCTAAACATTCACCAGTAATATTTTTACAACAATTTAAACAAGATGGGAAATGTATTTTCATACCTGCAAATATCTTTGACGAAATTTTCCACAATTCCTTTCTACCTAAACACATATAATTATTGTAATTATGAGGCACATAGGTGTTACAAAACTCCATCTCAACATTTTCAGAACAACAAACAAGTTTCTAATTGATTTTAAACTCTCGTGAAGCCAAGGATATTTGTTAAAATGGTTTCAAAACAGATTAAAAAAATATTTATTTTACTATCAAAATCCATAGTAATATCTAGTAAGTACATGGCCAGTACTGTAAAATTGGCTTCATACACTTCCACAACATCATTATCATTATTCATTAGTTACAAAAAATATTTCTCCTTTTTATGTCCAAAAGTTGTAGGAAAATATTATTCCATAAAAATACACTTAAAATCAAAACACTCTAGACGTTGAAGATAATTTCTTTATCTTATATATTTAACCACAGACCACTGTTTATCAGCTTCACCTTCAAGATGATAAATGGCTATTATTATCTTATGACGTTCCAAATAACCCATGACATCAAATAACTTTTATAGAGTATTGATCCATCGTTTTCTTATCACTGAATCTGTGATTTCACTGAATGATGGAAGATGTTTCCCCATAATATTCTAAAAAAAATGAATTTTCCTATTTATTAGATGATGTTAATCTATATCTTGGACACCACTAATATTTAATGATTGATTCAAATAAGATAATGTTTACACAATCTACTTGTATCATATTCCAACAATTCCAGTCTATAGATTCATACATACATCAGCCTCTTGGTGGTTTCCTAATTCAGATTCCCTATTTCATTTGCAAAGAAACCATTCTAGATATAAATATCTTAGATGAATAAAAATGGTAATAATTAAATTCTATAACATTTCAAATTACAATAGAGTAAAAATCATTTATGTTATACTTTTAACATCATCCTTAACCCAAATGTTATCTAAAACATCCTTTGATACCAACTATAAGGAACTGGTCATAAAACATTACATAATCTTGAGTTATATACAAAAAAACATCTATAAAAAATGGTGGTATTTTTAGTTTTAGAGTTTTAGAGATGTCATGAAATAAAACATATATAACATCCCATAATCATACACGAGGATAAAACAAAAATAGTATACCCTTTTTTTAACTAAAAAACATAAATAAAAATATAATTTCATTGAAAAAAATCATAAAATTTATATTTTCTTCCTTATTTATCTTAGAAGAACTTATGACCTTTGAAAAACATTTAAAAAGATGGATGATCACATCAAAACTTATTACGGGGTATAAAAAAAGAAATCATTAGTATAGTAATAACTTATTTACAAATAAAACCACTTTCATGAAAAATCTTTAACATGTATTAACAAATCATGTAGATTCCTTGGGAAATATATACCATGTCACTATTACAATAATCCTTACACATGGAATAACCATTTGGTCAAATTCCATCACTGGAGTACCCAATGAATTGGATGGATATAATGGGGCTCACCCATCAAATCATGATCTACAATGGGGTAAACACAAGTTATCATAAGCTATAATGATATCAACTAAAAATAACCATCTCCCTGGAAAATATTGTGTTAATAATGTATCATGAAATCAAGAGAGACCAATCATTCCCTATATATATAATCTTCATAAATATTATTATACAGACTTTTAAAGGGATTTTAAAAGGAAATTAACCTACACATATAATTGGAGGGAGAATTAATGGAATTGAAATCATATGTGTTTGAACTATAAATACAAAAAACAAAAAACAATATAAATAAAAATTCTTCATAAAATTAATCTTAATACCATGTAATGAAAACAGTAGAAGGTAAACCCAATGCCTAGAAATTGGGTTATAAATTCCATTACATCGGGTTCATCTTTATTAAAATATGACTAATACTCTTATATAATTGTTAAATGATTTTAATTAATATCTTACAGAAACATATTCATTTAATAACACCTTTTATGATCATTTCCAAATATCATTTTATCCTTTAATTATTAGTATTATCTTCCATCCTTTTTTCAGGTGCGTTCTTTACATGATTTCTATGGCTAGTTTGTATTTGATTTTCTTTTCATTTGGAAAAAAATTATAGAAGTTGAATGAAATGATATTCATATTTATCTAAAATAATATATGATTCCATAACACATTTTGGTTATATTTTATGAGGATGAATTGTAAGATTAATCTGTTGTGGTGCATGTTTAGATCATTTCTTTAATTCTTTGACTGTCACTAAAACGTTTCATTATATAACATAATATTCCGTATATATTATAACTATAGAAAATGATAGAGCATATATAATAAAAATAAATTTTTTTACAACCATTAAAATTCTTTAAAACTATTTTTGAAGGATGTAATGGAAATTGTAAACACATCTTCCATGTTTTTGGTAAATCGACACATCACAGACGATGTTTTTATTTTTATAATAAGAATAATAGGTGAGGAATAATGATGAAGAATCATTACATAAACTTGATAAAAACCAATTATAAATATCATACTAGATCTTTCATGCTTCTATGATAAGGGTAGGTTAAGAGAGTATCCGAAACTAAATGAATTGAAAAGAAAACACCAGAAAATGAAAGATTATTCTTACATCTTGATCATTTCTCCTTGACATCCTTCTTATGGCCTTTAGTTTTGGACTATTGAGGAGACCATAAGGTATATGATGTGGGAAGAGGCTTGGGAATGATATTGGGATTAAAATAGATAATGATAATGTCTTGAGAGGTGTGAGAGTAAGAGGGGAATGGGGGTGGTATTTATAGTGGAGGAGAGGAGTGGTTTTACATTATTTAAATAATTAGTTTAATATTTTTTCTCATGAGATTGAATAGCCATGATTCATGGGACCACAAATACTAATAAGTTCATGTGTGTAAAAACCATGTGTTCTTAAATAATCCTTGAATCACCTATGATACAGTAAAAAAATTATTTGTATTTCTTGTAATATATCATATTTTAATATTCATCAAAATTCAGGAAATTTAAAAAACCTGAAAATTGACTGTAAATATTTTTTGATGTGTAGAATTCAAAAATAAACTCAATTTTCTGAAAATAATATTCTAAATATATTAATTTAATATTTTAATATAATCATACTTTATTCAAAATAATAACAATTTTAAAACTCTAAATCATTTTATATCACCTTGAAAAATTAATCATGATGTCATTATCTTAATGAATTATAAAGATAAAATAATAATAAAATTTATTGTTTATTTGGTTCATATTTCTATTCATATTATTATTCATATGGGTATGATACTATTCATCCAAAATCATGTTCGTTCGATCAGACTCCAATAAAATATTGATCACAACAATAGATGATTGTTTTTGGAAATGAAAATCATATATAAGGAAAAATTATGTTTAATGGATAATTGTAACTATCTACATAAACAATTTTTGATGAATTTATATATATTTTTAAATCCATGGGTTTTTACAATATATATAACAGTAATTCATAAAATATTCTTTTAATCGAGACATAAACTCTAATTAATGATTCAAAAATTAATAAATATCTTAGATGTGTGAATAATCCAAACTTCGAAAAAAATGAATATTTGGTGGATATAATGGGAAATGGATTAAAAAATAAGAATGATAAATAAAAATGAAAATAACGTGGATGCATAAAAATTCAAAATAATAATCACTAACTAAACATTGATAATGGATGGGGGATGACTAAGAAGGTGGCATAACTGGGGAGACAATGCTATGTGACCAAATAATCAGTTGCTGGTGATTAGTAAGTGTGGATAATGGTGGTCAATTCCAACTGAATGGGAATCGAGTTCATAAACTATATAAAGAAAGGGATAGGGTTCACTGAATGAGAAACAATTGACCACAGTCAGGAAAGTGAATGAAAAAATGACTATCCTTATGTTTTATTGAAAAATATACATTTCATCATGTCTATTATTTAGTAACTGATTTTGGAAAGTAATTTTCTCTATTTCACAATTTAATTATATTATAAACGACATGGAAAATAATTTATATTGTCATTTATAAATGATCAATGTCAAAAATGAGCCATATTAATTATTTTTTGTACTAGTATAATGATATAATGTTACGTATCTATCCAATGTCAGGTTTTGGTCAATACTAATTTAAACCATGAAAACTAGAGTATAGAAATGATATTTTGTTTTACACTCCATGTTGTATATATTTTTGATTTGTCATGTGAAGTGAACTAATTTTATAACTTTTGATCATATTCTGTATCCCAATAAAATAATCCTACTCATGATAACGGTCACATTTTATCATAGCATATAAAACTACATGATGAATATCAATTATGGGTAACATAGAAATATTCTTTATGAGGTCAATTTTTATTTCCTTTAATGATATATAAAAACATAAATTCATATAACGATGTTTTAATGAATCAAATAGTCAAGATTTAATTTTATATAACATGATGAATTTTATGCACTCAAAATCCATTCATTGTACCAAAAAACAAAAAATAATTTCATGAATGACATATCATATAAGATAAAAATCCATATACACCTTATATATTCATTAAAATTACATTCTTGTTTGACTTATTATATTTATATGTTATTCACACAATAAATCTAGGTGAGAATCTGATAAAATCGGTTCTCTAAACTCAAAATCAAAAAACATTAATAAGGAATGAATTATTTAATAAAGTAGAGACATAAAAATAAAATTCATAATGTTCAATATGTTCGAAAAATGTATTAAACCTCTATATCTTTTTAACAAAAAATGTTATGAAATTGGTGATTTCTTTTTTCTACACATTTTTTTTTTCAAAATTCATAGCTATCATTATTGGAATCTATACCATCATATATTATCCCGTGAGATCATTTTGAAAAAAATGTAACTATATAAATTATTAATTCACCATAATTTCCTAGGAAAAATTAGGATAATGTGATACTATAATTTTAGGAAAATCATTTACATTTTTTTTTCAATAAATTATAAAAACTTTTAGGATACTAAGTATTATTCATTTATTATTTTTGACAATCTAATAATTTATTTTATAACCAGAAAGTACATGATTTCCAATTTATTCCAACTAACAACATAAAAACAATATTATATTCAAAATGAAATATTAATATAAACAAACTCATCAATGAAATTGAGTAATAATTATTTATATAGTGAGAGTATATTAAAAATAAAACATTTAATCTTATATGTATTCTATGTTTTTGGATAATTAATTTAATGAATTGAATTATTCGATAACATATTCCACACAATTTTTTGTATATTCCATATTATTTTAAAAAAACAAGGACAGATTTTTTCAAATAAATAAATATTTTTTATCCATATCTTTTAATAAAAATATTTTATTCAGTTTTTACTGAGTCATAAACAATGTTCATCAACTCAATTATTTCATATAGTTCATAATAACCCCTTATTAAATAACTTCTCTAAATTCATAATAGAAATGTGATAAATATCATCATATTTTACTAATATCCATTTTGATAACCCCATTACCTTCCATGGATTAAACCTATTGTTTTAAAATATCTTTTGAGTAATTGCTAAAATTCCATCAGATATAATAATTACATCCATTCCAAATAAATGTTTCCTTCTGGGAAACTATATAGCTGTATAAATAAATATTTTTTGATTCTATAAACATATTTTCATATTTTATTTCTTTACCCAATTAAATTATTAATAAAACACCATATTCTGAACATCATATTCCCAATTAATTTATCCATACCATTTTTTGAAAATGTCAAAAATCATTCTTGAAATAATTCAATTTATCAAAAAATTCCAATGATCCAAAAATATTTACTTTTGTAGGTTGAAAAAACCATGTGGATTACATGAGTGAATCATTAAATGACCATCATAAACGTATAAACTAAGAAATTGTTTAAAAAATACATTAAAATATTACTCCAAAGGGTGTTAGCCCTAACACAATGAATTTTTCCATATATGAAAATATCATACGTAACCAGACTTCAGAATATATTAAATTAAGTTCCAATTTTTTATTGATTTATATCAATTTTATGTTGTATGATTAGGTTGAAAATTATCTATAAATAAACACGTCATATGATGAGTATTATATTTTAAAAACATTAGATAGTATATTTTGTTAAATATTCAACTTGAAAAATGATAAACAATTTTAAAATCCAACATATATTTTAGTGGTAGAAGTTTTATATTTCCCTAAGAGAGGAGTATATTATAGAAGTTATATAAAAACTATGTTATTTAGATCGGGAATTATCTTAATCATATCATATAACAATCACAAATAGTTGAGTATGAAACCCAATTACTAATAAATTCTATACATAAAATGAAATCTATTTATTCGATAACTTAATCACATTAGAGTATAAAAAATATGTGGACATTATCAAATATTCCATTATTATTGACATACTATTATTAGGGAAGACCATAATTAATTTTTGTTCACTACATAATCTAGGGGATCATGTCAAGGGAATTATCTATCAAGTTTTATGATCGAGGACCAAACTAGTGGAATATTTAAAATTAATCCTACAAAAAATATCATATATGGGATTTAGTATCACCATATTTTCATATTCTATTCCCTATAAATATAACCAAGATTATAATTATTTATCATGGAAACATATTCCTACCACCAATTCATCATGTTAAAACCACACTGATGTGTAACTCTTTACAAAACTCATAGCTTCTCTTACTCACCCAGATTAAAATCCATCATTATTCCTTAATACCCAAAAATAATCACATGCATAAATTACACAAAACAACTTCAATAAACTTTTTAGAATCATGTGAAATTTATAATCCATCTAACAGTAATCTTGGAGCATTATATTAACAACCATAACATTTCATGGAATGGAAAAACCCCCTATGAGTGAGAGGACCCACTCAAGGTCCCTATATCCAAGGAAAAATTAATCAAGTGAGATTTCAATTCAATCACAAATATATTTCTTAGTATGTATAAACTATAATTAACTACTTAATTCATCCTCATAATTTAGTAAAATCCAAATTAATAGAAGATGAAGAATAAATTTATTATCAATCCTTACATATTAATCCCTATACACTTGTATGAAAACATTAAAATTTATTATTTATTTAAAATAATGCCTACATTAATAATATGGAATACATAAATATCTATGAATTAAACATATAATGAACTAAATAAATATCTAATTCATGAATTTAAATATTTTTATATTGTTTATAATTTTTTATAAAAATGAAATAAAAATATGCATTTTAAATTTTTTTAATGCGTTATTAAGATTACTTAATTTTGTAAAATATAAACTCTATATATATATATTTTTAATATTATTTACTTGATTTTATCTATAAATATTACATTTACATTAAATATATGATAGGATATTAAATATAATCATGTTATACATCAATTATATTGTGTATAAAATTTACATAATTCAAACACCATATCATTAAAACTCATATAACATTAAAAATATCTACAATTAAAAATTTATTTTATATTGTTGATATAATTTCTCAAGTAAATAATATTAATTTTATCATTACAAATTAATAATATCTGCAATTAATTATATGTTATTTAATCCAATTTATAATTTTCAATATTTTTTTAATAAATAAATACATTATAATTTCAAATTGTAAAATTAATACAGACCCTTATATATAAATTTTACATCATTCAATATGAAAATAATAAAGTTTATTAATATTGATATTAAATATTATTGAATATTTATTAAAAAATATTTATAAACATTTGATAAAATATTATAAATTGTTTGTAATTAATTAATATATAATTAAACTTATAAATGAAATAAATTTTCTTAAAACCTATATCAAATAATTTATAATTTTTTTTAAATTTATATATTTGAATTAATAATTGAAAATTAGAATAATATTCGATGAAAATTAGCCTTTATAATGTCTAAAAAGTTGAAAAAATTAATGATAATTGATACATAATTAACTCATTTCAGCACAATGAGTAATTTTTTAGGTCTAATAAAAGGATATAGAAAACAAAATCAATGGTGGGATAGTTGTGTGAGATTATGTTAACCCATAATGGTATAAAAAGAATTATTATGATGAGACATCCCATCAAACCATTTGATATTTATGGAACATAAGAATAATCCTGAACGATTTGATCCATGTAAGATTAATATAGCATGATTTTCCTACATTTCCTATGATATGGTTTTGATATAATTCCTTGATGGTAGAGAAAAAATTAATCTTTAGTTATATGTAATCATTTTTTTACGATTTACCTTATATCTTATAAATGATATAAATCCCTATTTTTTAGTTATATGATGATTTAATTGTTATGTCTCCATATTTTAGGATTCTTCATCTAGTACCTAATGATATAATAATTATTTTTAATTTAGTTAATGATTAGGTTTACATATATCACATTGATTGAACCAAATTCAGATTACGTAATCATATAACATAATTTTAGCCATAATGAATCCCCAAGAGATGTGTATTTTATAAAGGGTTAGATTTTTTGTTAATGGTTATATGATATAGAAATGATTTTTAAATTTTGTGTTTTTTTTTCAAAACATTCGGTAACATATGTACCATATTCTAAAGTATGATTTTTTTTGTAAATTAGTTTATTTTAAAGTCATTTATTTTTTTGGATATTTTTTAAAGGCTTTTTATGTGGCATATTGATGTTTGGAGTAGTTTTTGATAGATTAAAAGAAATGGTAGGTTGTGTTTTTCACATGAACATACTATGTTCAATAACACGAGATGATTTTATACTAAATTTTCTCATTAAATAATTTTTTTTGGAACATATGTTTTTCCAAGAAACACTAAACATAAATGAATCACAATATATTATATTGAGAGAAAATATTACAATGTGATATAAAAAATAATACATTGTTTGAATAAAATATAAAAACTCATTTGGAAAATTACAAATAAAAAAATAAGAAAAAATAATAAAATTAAACCCATAGTCTACCATGATGTTCATAACCCTGATTGGAAATACATAAGTATGATAAATAATTATAAATAAAAATTACATGGCAAGAAGGATGTAAATAAACCTATTGAAATATTATATGATTGTATGCTAGGATATATATAAATATGAATGATATCAGATCCTTATATATATATTGAAATTATATACAATGAAATTGTTGTAATTGATTAGTCATTAATGTATATTGATGTTATGAAATTTTATGTAAAAAAATTAAAATGACAAAATTCAAAAATTATAAATAATTCTAGAATGAAATAAAAATGTAACATATAATTATAGATTTTTTAACTTTTTTAATTATTGATATTATTATTAAGTAATTATTTTATGTATTTATAAAATTTAAATAAATGTAATAAATTAAATTTTATTGAGTACACATAATATTTAGAAGATAAATTATTAATATTAAGAGGATGTTATAAAAATCCATTAATGTATAATGAGGGATATTTTTAAAGAACGTTATTTGTCTGTTATATAAATAAATAAAATTTATTTCATTTAATTGATGAATATAATGTAATTATACAACTAATAAAATGTAGTTTAATATTTAATTATTTATTAATTTAAATGAAATAATATTAAGAACACATGATGCTTGAAAACTCATTTTTCTATAAAAATATTATATATATATATATATATTATTTTTTCAATTAAAAAAATATCCCATTTTTATAAATATAATTTTATTAAATAGTGTTAAAATATTATATTTTCGTATAAAAATCATGACTGACTATTACTTTCTATTTCAGTTATATATTTATATTATCCCAATGAATAGTGAATAACATCGGTCAACAATAAATCTGAAAAATAAATTATTATTTTAAAATGATTTATTCAAATTTGAAAAATTAAAATGATAAAGGATAGTATTATAAATACTGTTAATAAATTTTAGTTTTTATGGGTCAACTTTCGACCCCTTAATGACCATCCTTTTTAATAATTTAGTTACAGAATATGGAAATCACACAAAAATCCCCCTATAAAAGGACCCGTTTTCACCCCTTCGAAAAACAAAATAATTAATTCAGTTATATATTGACTAAAACCCATGTTGTACTCTAATTAACACTCATTAGATTTTTTCTACATATTTCATGAAGGTAGCCTAAATCATTCATTTTAATCGATCATTATTTAAGAGTGAATTCAAAAATATAAGTACCTATTTCTTCACCATCTTTTCAGTTATATTCTCTTATATACTATTTCTAAATCTATTTCTATGATACAATGATGACATACCAAAATAAATATACTTATGAGAAAATAATACAGTAGTTAAATATATATATACTCTTACTAATTTGCGGGAATAACATGTTCTTGGTTGGGCCTATTATGCACTAACATGATTTTTATTATACCAACATCACAGTTTCCTCAATAATAAAAATCAATAAATTAATTTGGTTAATATATTCTTTTAATATTTAATTTATTTCAAGAATACTTTTATTGATGTGTGACAAATAATAAATGAATGTTCATTATAAAGTAATATGATGTTGTCAGAAAATTACCTAAAATGGGCTCTTCATGGATAAAATTATTGTGAACCATACCCATATATTTTAAAAAATGTATTTAGTTCCTTATAAATAATTTAAACCTCATAATTTCATTACTGTGACTAATCTAGTAATTATTTTTAATAACCAGAGTTGTTGGAATATTTGTATCTTAATAAATTCAATGTACTTGGTAGCTCATAATGAATGAAATATCGAAGAAAAGTGAATAAAAATTTATTAAAATATAAAATGAAATTATTTTTTATTGAGATAAAATTACTTTTTAAATTAAATTTTTTCTTAAAAGGGTTCAAATTAAATCTTGGAAGTGGAATAAATTCTTCATAAACTATTTACAACTTTTTTGTTGAATTGTGCATTTTTGTAAAATTTAATAACATTTTGGAATGATATCAATAAAAATTATTAAAAATATTTAAATAAAAATATATATATAATTAATCAAGGAAATCTATGAAATTTTCAATTAAGGATAAGGAATAAGAATATAAAATATCTTTTTCAAATATAAACATTTCAATTGCATGCATTATATTAATTATATAGTATTTATTTAAAATCTAATTTCACTTATTTTTATTATTAAAACGATGGAATAGTGTTCTCATAATTTAATAAAATTGAATTTTTCTTCTGACATTGATTATAAATTTTTTATAAATAACAATTAAATAATTTTATTGTAATATGTGATATTTTTAAATTAATTGTTTTCTTCTAAGTGGAATGTATTTTAAAATTAATAAATTAAAATTTTCACTATAGATTAATGATTTTAAATAATATAATAGATAATTTATTAATACAATTAACCACCATCTAATTTTTCTTATATAACACTATAATATTTATGATATATTCCCATATAAATATATTTAATGTGTTTGATAGTATTATTTATACTCAACACATATTTTAAATGAACAATGATTTATCGTTGATCTATTATCGTTAAATGGGATTATATTAAAGTGGCTATTGGAATTGAGATTATGAATATGACTACATAAACTATTAAAAGTGTTAATATTTTTTTTCTTTAATGTAATTTTTTGATTAATTAATAGGAAATAAATAATCATTTCATAATGTAAAAAATAATTTGGTTTTATTTGAAAAGGTAAATTCTTCATATGATTGTAATTTTTGTATATTATGGTTATTTATCACAATTAAAAAATTACATTGATGAAATATTTTGGTATTTAATGTGAAAAACATAATAATCATTCGTACTATGATTATTAATTTGTTATGAACGATGAAAATATTATTTATGGATTAAAAATATTTATTTTTCATAAAATCTTTATTATCTACAATGTATTTTGTCATAATGAATGATATTTATGAAATATATGAAAAAATATATTCAATTAAACATATTCACATTCCATTAATTTTTTTTACAAAGCATTGATTAAAAAATATTTCCTATTTATACATAAAATTGTTTTTAGGTATAAATTTTCATTTAATTTTACACACCTATTTGAAAATGATTTTTTTTCAATACAAATAAACTTGTTTTATTAAAATGGTTCATATATTTCGAATCAAAAATTCAAAAAAAATTCATTTTGAAAATTTTCTTCCATAATAATTAGTAATTGAGGTAAACATTAATTATTATAGTAATTGTTATAGGGGTTAATAAGTTGTTAAATTAATGTGATTTTATTAAAAATGACCCTAATTTTTTCTAAATCCATTTGAATGAATGGATTTAGATCCAATATCATTCCATATATGAATGTGATCCAATTTGGGTACTCATTCCCAGGATAATAGTCTTTTAATAATTTAATACTTTAAATAATTATATTTGTACCACTCACCTCACATGTAAATGGGAACCACCTATCCTATATTCTCCACACCACCTGGACCATTTAACTTGATTATGATCTACCAATATTCAATCCCTTACTTCCTCCCCTCTTTAATTATTTTTTGATAAAAAATAAGTGGTAATTCCATGGTTTTTTCCTATAAGAGGAGGATTGAACATGTACAAAGATATAAGGGACCATAGATAATAGTTTCTCATCTCACTTTTATTTATGTGAATTATATTCCATATTCACTACATGTTTTTGGTGTATGCACTACCCAGTAATGCATTTTTTATTTATATAATGAATATTACTGGGATTTAGAAATCCAAATAACATTATCTATTTTATGAGCTTTTTATTTAGAGATAACTATAGATGTAGGATTTATTCAACTCAATGTTGTTCCATTGAGTAATATTCCTTTTTCTTAATATACATTAATTTATATATTGTTTGTAAATAACTATTTTCATTTTATTTAATGAATCTATTTATATTCATGGTTTTTAAAAATTCATTTGTATTTACTTATTTCTTGGTTAATATGATTCAAATAATACCAAAAAATTAACAGTTTATGTCACAAATTAATTTATTTTTGAGATTGTCATTATTAAAATTATATTAAGTTAAATTATATGATAATTATCCATAAAAACACTTATTTATTCATATATTTCTATCATTACTATAGTTTTATATCGTTTATATTATATTCCACTCTTTGGAAGATAAAAAATTACCCAACAACTTTTTTAAATAAATTTCAATTTTATTTCATAATTCTTCGATGAAATTCGCTTCCCTAATTTTGATCATTAAAATGATTTCTTTTTAATATTTTTTAAAATATTATGATTGTATAAATTCATCATAAACAATATTTCAATTTCTTTTCAAAGAATCACAACTAATTATTACAATGTTTTCTAAATGGGTTATGACTTTTATATAGTGTCAAAGGAATTTTTATTTTATCCTTTAATGAATGAAAATAATTTTCCTATCATCATGACAATTATTTTCTTCTAATATTAATTTAAAATTTTACCATTTAATATATTATGAAAATAATTTTCTCAGTATTCAATTAATTAAATGTTTTTTAATTAAAAAAAATAAAAGGATATCTTCCCTTTTTCATAGTAAATTTTCAAATGCATTTTTAAATTTATTTTTATTCTATGTCAACATCCTTAATGGAAAACCTTTTGTCAGTGATAATATTATCATATGTTATATTACACATTCTTTTCCTACATAGCTTATATATTTTATTTTTTATTGATTATTTGATGAATCTTATTTATTTTCATTAGGATAATTATCCAATGATTAAATATTTAAATACTTTATGATACCGTACACTTATTTATTATATTTTTTTATGATTATGTGATAATAAAATTTTTATGAATTCCATTTATTTTCCATGGGTTTTTCTATGATGAAATATTTAATATTTTTATGATTTTTTTGAAGAGATGTGTCTGGTTTTTATAATTTAATGGGTGGTCCAAAAATTTTATAGCACTCCATTTTATTGAGTTATAATTAAAATTTCATGAGATGATATGCACAATAATGGGAAGTGAACACAGTTTATTATATTGACGTGATTACTATTATCAATGCGGAAGGGATAATTGAAAATAGAAATGATGGAATGGGAAGTGAACACATTCTGGTATGGGTATTTTTCCTATATGACAATAATATTAGTGATATATTACTAATAAAATGATTAATTATATTGATGTGCATTCCATAAACATTTCTTTTATACTTAAAATTTTTTATTTTTGTTCATGATTGAATATTGATTCTTATACACTCTTATTAAATATTTATTTTTTATATCAATGAATTATTCCATGACTCATTATTAATGATCTTTGACTAATTGGTTATGACTTACATAATTAATTATCATGTCATAATACCCTCATGTTTATCTTATTCTTGCTTATGTACATTAATTGTTATCTCTAATATTCACCATTTTTTAGAATCATATATCAGAATTTCTTATTTTTACAATTCCCCTTGTTATGAAGAAAAATTTTAAAATGGGTTTGTCAATGAAAGGTATATAATGATATTAAATTTTAAGTATATGTTTAATATCTTTCATGAATTATATTGTTTATATATCTACCCTTCAATGACACTAAACCATTCTTCTTCTATGGGATGTATTATTCCGAGATGTACATAATATTTATCCAATGTGATATAATATTTATTTATGTAATTATTTATTCACCTCATTTGGTATCAAATAAGGGTATTGATTTTTTGGTGAATATGATTAGAAAACATTCATTACATATATATTAAATTCTAAATAAATAATATTTATGATAAAAAATAAAATTATTCAATGTATTTTATTATATATATCTCAGGTGTCCTAGCCTCAAATTTAATAGTTTGTTAATGAAATATTTCATATTGATTTTTATGAATTTAATAACAATTTATAATTTGAATAAAAAACACTTTATAAATTATGATAAAATCATTTGAATAAAAATAAATATTTTTCAGAAAACTTTTTTTATTATATGTAATTTATTAATTGTCAATAAATAGAATTATAAATTGTCGGTAAAATATATTAATTAAAAGTGGAGGTATTATAGTCAATAAAATATAAAAATATTCGTATTGTGGATTTTACTTTGAATTAAATAATAATAAATTCTTTTTTATGTCTAAAAATGCATTTATCAAAAAAAACAATTGTCATTTAGTTTTTCACACTTGTTTCTCAAAAACATTTACCATGTCTCAAAATTTTATATGATAAATAAGTTTCACTATATGAAGTAATATGTTAATATTTACTGTAACACCTCGAGCTTCCACGATACGCATCTCATTCAATAATGCAATAGCTTGCATTGTACGCAACTTTGAGTTCTAACACACCGCAACTAATCAAAGTAGCCGTTATGAATAGTAATAACCACTTTTTAAAATTATAGAATTTTTATATTTCAAAATGGACTTCATTTTTGTATTCGTAATATCGAAATTATCTATGTTGAATTTTTGGTAACTTTTTGAGAACTTTCGATTTTTTTATGAATAATGAAAAATACTTAAAACAACTTTTTTAATAAAAATAATTTATTGTGATAAATTATACTATTTAGTTGTTTTAAAGTATAATTAGAATATATTTTTACCATTTTATCCAATGGTGGTCATTAGAATTAATTTAACATTGAAATTGGACATAAACAATTGCCAATCTTTTGATATAAATTGTTTCTTAAAACACGCTATTTGTTATGACAGCGGGAATTAATTATAAAATTAATTAATTCAACTTATATGTTTGGAATTTTGTAAAATAGACATCATTTTTTGAAATCGGAATATCAATTATAGCTTAGGGTGAAATTTTGGCATTGTTCTGAAAAACTTCAATTTTTGATGAATAGTGAAACCTCTAAGTGGTAGTTAAATAACTGATTTTTTCGTTTAAATGAAATATTACCACTTCTGTGATTTGATTTTCAAAAATCTGACATAAATGGTTGGCATTAAGAAGTAAAATGTGGTTCAATGAGATCAAAATATTTTTTGGTGAATAGTAACTTTTAAGTTCTTAATCGTGATTAGAGGTAATTAGTGTAGTTTAAGGTAAAAATAATGTTTTAATAATATGAGATGAGCTTGAAACTTGTCCTAATCCTATTGGATGAGTCATGGCCGACCAAGACAACCCATGGGTCAACTTGGGGACCCCATGGATCCACTTTATTTGGAAAATGACATCAATATATATTTATTTAATGTTAAAATTAAATTCACACAAACATGAGTTGTTTTACTAAAGCAGTTTTTAAGTGGGGTTACACAAGTCCAAATTTTGACTATAAATATTAATTAGAAAGCTAAAAAGATTTCCGACATCATATTATTTTTTTAATAATTTTTATACCTTAAATAAATTAATTTATTTATGACATCATTATGATGCGGTGATGACCTCATTATTTAACGATTTAAATAAATTGAGAAGATAATGAAAAATCCAAGGCTTACACTTGTCCAAAGCCTATTGGATGAAGAGATTTCGAACCCTTATCACCTCTTCCACGAATTATATAAGTTTGGGACCTCTAGAATCTGAAAAAAATTGAATAATAATGTAACATTTCAATCTTTCCAAAAGAGCCCCTCCTCTCCACTTATAAAAGGCCCCCACCTCTCCCACCTCATTTACACATTCAAGCCATTTGTCTCGGCCAACATCTGCCCAAATACTCTCCCAACTTCCCCCTCTTACTCCTAGAAGCCTCACTTTGGGAAGAACTCTTCCCGAGGAATCCTTTGGCTCAAATCAAAAAGAGTTACCCGATTTTGAGGTAATGTCTTCTCTAATGTTGTTTTTTTTTCTTCTCCAACCCCCTAAACTCTTTTTATTCATTTCTTTTGTAACAAAACCAGTATCCACAATATACTAGGATGTTGTTATACGATGGTTTTGAGCTACACTTACACACACCTACATCTAATGGTTAAAGAACATACGGTTTCTATGGATGGAGAATTCCTGCCTCACGAAACGATGATTGTTCAACACTCATATAACACCTTCAAAGGTGGCCATTAAGATGTCACTATTTTTATATATGATATATAATTTGTTTATGTTTTACTTATGCTTCTTTATTTATCATTTATGGAATACTTTATGATTTCCATTATGGGTAAAACATGATAATTTCATTTTAGGAAGTGCGGACTACCGCCCCCTCAAAGTGATTTGAATCGTTAATTCCATATGTGGGATGTATAAAGGATGGAGTAAATGGTATTATACACTATATTATACTGGAATTATATTATACATTTATATCATTATGATTTCGTTCCATTAAATATGAAATTGAAATGAAAGTAGCGTTCATGCGTACGTACGGATTACTGTCTCCATGAACGGTGCATTTCATTTCTTACCTCTAAATGTTACGTAATATTATAAATGTATATACTGGATATATATGATATATATTAAATCTAAACCATGAATATAATTCTGGAGATAATGGATATTCTACCACATAATCAACTTGTAATTATAAGAAGTTTATTGTTGACTCAAGTACCAAAGATCGACAAAACGACCGTTATTAACTTAAATAATTACATAATGTTCATAACATGGTAATAAGGGATACAAAAGGAATAATGAACATGAAAAAGGTTCTTATGTAAATAGAAATTAACTCTAGTTTATTATTCAGGAGTTAAAGAATGGTCGAGTCAGGACAAGACGCAAGGTAAGGGAATTTCTTAACCCAACTTCCATTATTTGGGTTAATCTCCTACTTTCAAATTATGTCATGATATTATTATGTCTTATTTTGTATTCTTTATGTGTACCTATAGTGAATACACATAAAATATCTATTTTATTTTAAAAATGATCTTTTTAAGGACTCCGTCTCAATCCCCTTTCATTGTGGCATATTTGGTTTTATACACAACTTTCTTTTATACGGTGTATAAACCCCTTTGACTTTTGCGTTTATTCAAAATGAATCTTTTTTATACGAATTGTTTTACTAAACGACAAAAAGGTAATGTTTTTCTTTCTGTACTTATGCGGCGAGAAAGACTTCTCCGCCGCCATGACCATTATTTGAGTTTCGGCTTCCTCTACAAGCCATCATTTTTTTTAATGAAAAGTAAATACAAAGTTTTAACTTTCTTTTATTTTGGTATTGAAAATGGTTTTGAAAGCATTTTTATTATATCAATGTGTTGTATTGATATCTTTTGATTGAAATGTGGAAGTGTTATGTTTCCTTTATGCATGTTTTATGTGATACAATTATGTTATGGTTTATGATATGTTTAAACCTATTCATTTGAGGAATGCATTGGACTTAATAAGTGACAGGTGGAGACCGCTATAGCTCCTCGATGCATCGGCAGGTCTCATGAGACAAACTAGGTTCTTGGCATGAGGCCTTGACAAAATATTATTTGTGGTCTTGGCACGAGGCCTTGACTACGTGGTTATGATAGTCTGGCATTATGCATTCCATCATTATGAAAGTGGTTAATGATATTTCATTTGATTATTCGACCAGTAGAATATCCATGTGAAGAAGTAAATGGAATTATCTCATTGTACATTTGCCATATTATGTTGATGTTCAAGTTTAAAATGCTTTTGTTTTAGTTATACATTGCCTTAAATGTTTATGTTTATTTATAAAGGCTTCCGCAATATTGTTATCCTTACTGAGCATCTGAGCTCACCCCTTTCAATGTTTTAATATTTTCCAGGATGTGAAGAAGTATTTTATGAATGACCTGCGGGGATTTTCAGAAGAAGATATGAGAGTGGACTATGGAGACTTTTTTATTGTAGTTTTTCACTTTATGACGTAATGTAACGTTTAATAATGTTTCTAGTGTCTCCAAGGCTACTAAACTAATCGGTCCTTCGAGACTTGATCTTTTGTGATCATGCCAATGTTACGAAGTAATGCACCGACTCTGGGTAGCTGGGATCGGGGCGTTACAGTTGGTTTCAGAGGAAGTTTAGTACAAACCTTGGAAGATAGATTTAGATAATCTCTGATTAGAGCACGTAGACCTAAGATGAACATTGAGGATTAGTATAGAAGAACTTCCTATAATTTTGGTATTATAGAGATTTTGTGAGTTTTTCCGAGAAATACATCCCTATCTGGATACGAGCAGGTAGAGGCGGCTCTGGCACAGATGTTCCTAGGGTTAAAACCCGAAAACACCGCTTTGAGCTAGACTCGAACGGGAACTGGTGCACGACAACGGGCCTTGCTGCACACTTGGTTACGAAACTCCCGGGGGATATGCTTAGGATAACTCTCATTTTCTTTACAAATCATTATGAAGGGTTTATGAGTATATACTTCCTCAAAGAAAACATTTTTATGATTATGGATTATATCCATAAATAGTTCAATTTATGTTAAGTGTTTTATAAGTATGGGATTATGTATTTTGATTCATAAACTAATCTAGTTTATGCCATTGTTTAGAAATGGCTCCTAGTGGAAGAAATGAAAACCGTATCAATGCACGAACTCCATGTAGGGATTTCCCTCCTGCTCAAGATAATTATGGTGGATCTAGTGATACAACTGGTGCTGATCAGCTTCTCACCGTACTGGGACAACTCATGCAGGTTATGAATAATAACCTTACTTGTATGGAGCATCCTGATCCGCAACGTGGAGGATCAATGTTAGACCGCTTCATGAGGCAACAACCACCATCCATCAATGGGAGTACAAATCCTATAGTAGCTGAGCAATGGATAAATTCCATAGAGAAAATATTCCATGCCTTGGGGAGTGGTGAAAGGGAGAAGGTTGTCATGGCAGTTTACCGCCTCACTAGAGATGCCGATCAATGGTGGTCGCTGATTCAAAACACAAAGGAAGATGATGACGTATCGAATATGGAATGGAGGGAGTTCAAAGTGATTTTCTTAGAAAAATACTTTCCTCGTGACCATCGAGCAGATATGGAAAGGCAATTTCTGAGTCTGAGGCAGAAGGAGGATGAGAATGTCGCAAATAATGAGGATAACTTTACATGGTTAGTGAGGCATTCTACCGATTATATACGTAACCCAAGGAGTAAGATTAATCATTTCTTTGATGGGTTAAAACCATTTCTCCATCGATCATTAGTATCACAATCCTTCTCATCATACGAAGATATTGTCTCGTGTGCTATCAAGACAGAAAAGGAATTTTCTAAGTCTTATGACAACAAAGTAAAGCAAGAGAAGAAGAGAATGGTGGAACAAGAGACAGATAAATGGAAAAAGGGAAAGAAGGATTTTCCATTATATGATAATTGTTGGAAGAATCACCCTGGTACGTGCCTAAAAGGAATGGGAGTTTGTTATAAATGTGGAGAAAAGGGTCACCAGGCTCGTGATTGCAAGGGAAAGAAAGAGGCTGTCAAAGTTGAATGCTACAATTGTAGGGAAATGGGGAATTATGCAAATGAATGTCCTAAGCATCAAGGAAACTTACCTCAGAAAAGGCCAATGGATCAAGGCCAATCTTATGCTGTGACTACAGTTGAAGTAGAATAATTAATGTATTGGTGCTTTTGGACTCAAGGATTATATTCTGGTTATAAGAATAATGTGATATATATAAAGATTGTACTGCAGTACTTTTAAAATTTTAGTAAGGTGTTAATATGATTAAGGTAATAATATTTTTAGTATGTCAGAATAAGATAAACTTTTCTTTGTTTGGGGAATCTGATAAATTGATTTTGGAATTAAGAGACCTTTTAGAGAAAGTCTGGACAGAGGTATTTTGGATAACTATAAAGGTTGGAGTGCATTAAGTTGATCTTTGGATAAGTAATGTTTAAGGTTAAAAAATTTATGAAGATTATTTTTGGAATATTATGATACTATAGTTTTAGGAAAAGGACATCCTCCAGGGTGGGGAATAACCCGTCGCGTCGGACAAAGCTACAGGAATCGAACCCACAACCATAGTGTGACAAGCCCTTATTTCCTACCACTAGCCTACAGGAATTCCCTGGTTATTACAAAATAATTTTACTAATCTAAATGTTAAGTGTTAACATTTGGAACCTTATACAATTTGGATAAATAGAATATTTTTGAGTTCCGTTACCATTTGGAGTAAAAGTTGGGTTTGTGGTAAAAATTTATTAACGAATGAAAGTATATATAACAAGTATGTATATTCCCTTATGTTCTTAGTAAATCTCCTAAATAAATTCCTCAACATTATAAAAGGTAACTTAAAACAAAAATGTTGTCGGTTAACTTTTCCAACTGGGGATTCAATGACCGTTTAACCAATCACAAGTTTGTGATTTTCTTGTGGTTAAACTTTCTCCTAATCCTGTTTTATATAACTCTCCATCAGACCTTGATGGTTTTTTTCTCCTCTATATCCATATTTTCATAGAATCCTAGAATGGGCTATATCAGGGGACCTTTGTACTTATCTTTCTTTCTTTTAATGTTATATATTTATTAACCTTATTTCCGACGTGGGTTTTACACAAAGGTATTTTCTATTTTCAACCTTTTATTTTCAAAGAAAAATTTCAAATTGCGAGGACGCAATTTATTGAAGGAGGGGAGAATGTAACACCCCGAGCTTCCACGATACGCATCTCATTCAATAATTCAATAGCTTGCATTGTACGCAACATTGAGTTCTAACACACCGCAACTAATCAAAGTAGCCGTTATGAAAAGTAATAACCACTTTTTAAAATTATAGAAATTTTATATTTCAAAATGGGATTCATTTTTGTATTCGTAGTATCGAAATTATCCTAAGTTGAATTTTTTGTAACTTTCTGAGAACTTCCGATTTTTTTATGAATAGTGAAAAATATGTAAAACAACTTTTTTAATAAAAATAATTTATTGTGATAAATTATACTATTTAGTGGTTTTAAAGTATAATTAGAATATATTTTTACCATTTTATCCAATGGTGGTCATTAGAATTAATTTAACATTGAAATTGGACATAAACAATTGCCAATCTTTTGATATAAATTGTTTCTTAAAACACTCTATTTGTTGTGACAGCGGGAATTAATTATAAAATTAATAAATTCAACATATATGTTTGAATTTTGTAAAATATACATCATTTTTGAATTCGGAATATCAATTATAGCTTAGGGTGAAATTTTGGCATTGTTCTGATAAACTTCAATTTTTGATGAATAGTGAAACCACTAAGTGGTAGTTAAATAACTGATTTTTTCGTTTAAATGAAATATTACCACTTCTGTGATTTGATTTTCAAAAATCCGACATACATGGTAGTCATTAAGAAGTAAAATTTGGTTCAATGAGATCAAAATAATTTTTTGGTGAATAGTAACTTTTAAGTTCTTAATCGCGATTAGAGGTAATTAGTGTAGTTTAAGGTAAAAATAATGTTTTAATAATATGAGATGAGTTTGACACTTGTTCTACTCCTATTGGATGAGTCATTTCCGACCAAGAGAACCCATGGGTCAACTTGGGGACCCCATAGAGAAACTTTAGTTGGAAAATGACATTAATATATATTTATTTAATGTTAAAATTAAATTGACACAAACATGAGTTGTTTTACTAAAACAGTTTTTAAGTGGGGTTACACAAGTACAAATTTTGACTATAAATATTCATTAGAAAGATAAAAATATTTCCTACATCATAGTGTTTTTTTTATAATTTTTAGACATTATATAAATTAAATTATTTATGACATCATTATGATGCGGCGATGACCTCATTATTTAACGATTTAAATAAAATGAAAAGATAATGAAACATCCAAGGCTTACACTTGTCCAAAGCCTATTGGATGAAGAGATTTAGAACCCTTATCACCTCAGCCACGAATTATATAAGTGTGGGACCTTTAGAATCCGAAAAGCATTGTATAATAATGTAACATTTCAATATTTCCAAAAGAGCCCCTCCTCTCCACTTATAAAAGGCCCCCATCTCTCCCACCTCATTTACACTTTCATGCCATTTGGCTCGGCCAACCTCTGCCCAAAAACTCTCCCAACTTTCCCCTCTTACTCCTAGAAGCCTCACTTTGGGCATAACTCTTCCCAAAGAAGCCTTTGGCTCAAATAAAAAAGAGTTACCCGATTTTGAGGTAATGTCTTCTCTAATGTTGTTTTGTTTTGTTTTCCTTCTCCAACCCCCTAAAATCTTTTTATTCATTTCTTTTGTAACAACACCAGTATCCTCAATATACTATGATGTTGTTATAAGATGGATTAGAGCTACACTTACACACACCTTCATCTAATGGTTAATGAACATACAGTTTCTATGGATGGCGAATTTCTGCCTCACGAAACGATGATTGTTCAACACTCATATAACACCTTAAAAGGTAGCCATTAAGATGTCACTATTTTTATATATGATATATAATATGTTTATGTTTTACTTATGCTTCTGTATTTCTCATTTATGGCATACTTTATGATTTCCATTATGGGTAAAACGCGATAATTTAATTTTAGGAAGTGCGGACTACCGCCCCCTCAAAGTGATTTGAATCGTTAATGCCATATGTGGGATGTATAAAGGATGGAGTAAATGGTATTATACACTATATTATACTGTAATTATATTATACATTTATATCATTATGATTTCGTTCCATTAAATATGAAATTGAAATGAAAGTAGCGTTCATGCGTACGTACGGATTACCGTCTCCATGAATGGTGCATTTCATTTCTTACCTCTAAATGTTACATAATATTATAAATGTATACAGCGGATATATATGATATATATGACATCTAAACCACGAATATTATTCTGGAGATAATGGATATTCTACCACATAATCAACTTGTAATTATAAGAAGTTTATTGTTGACTCAAGTACCAAAGATCGACAAAACGACCGTTATTAACTTAAATAATTACATAATGTTCAAAACATGGTAATAAGTGATATAAATGGAATAATGAACATGAAAAAGGTTCTTAAGTAAATATAAATTAACTCCAGTTTATTATTTAGGTGGTTAAAGAATGGTCGAGTTAGGACAAGACGCAAGGTAAGGGAACTTCTTAACCCAATTTCCATTCTTTGGGTTAATCTCCTACTTTCAAATTATGTCACGATGTTATTATGTCCTATTTTGTATTTTTACTTTATTTATGTGTACCTATAGTGAATACACATAATAGATCTATTTTATTTTAAAAATAATCTTTTTAAGGAATTCGTCTCAATCTCCTTTCATTGAGGCATATTTGGTTTTATACACAACTTTCTGTTATACAGTGTATAAACCCCTTTGACTTTTACGTTTATTCAAAAGAAATATTTTTTTATAAGAAACGTTTTACTAAACGACAAAAAGGGAATGTTTTTATTTCCGTACTTATGCGGCGACAACGACTTCTCCGCCACCGTGACCATTATTTGAGTTTCGACTTCCTCTACAAGCCATCATTTTTTTAATGAAAAATAAATACAAAGTTTTAACATTCTTTTATTTTGGTTTTGAAAATGGGTTTGAAAGCATTTTTATTATATCAATGTGTTGTATTGAAATCTTGTGATTGAAATGTGGAAATTTTATGTTTCCTTTATGCATGTTTTTTGTGATACGATTATGTTATGGTTTATGATATGTTTAAACCTATTCATATGAGGAATTCATTGGACTTAATAAGTGACGGGTGGAGCCCGCTATAGCTCCTCGATGCATCGACAGGTCTCATGAGACAAACTAGTGTCTTGGCACGAGGCCTTGACAAAATCTTATTTTTGGTCTTGGCACGAGGCCTTGACTACGTGGTTATGATAGTCTGGTATTATGCATTCCATCATTATGAAAGTGGTTAATGATATTTCATGTGATTATTCGACCAGTAGAATATCCATGTGAAGAAGTAAATGGCATTATCTCATTGTACTTTTGCCATATTATGTTGATGTTCATGCTTAAAAGGCTTTTGTTTTAGTTATACATTGCCTTAAATGTTTATGTTTATTTATGAAGGCTTCCGCAATATTGTTATCCTTACTGGGCATCTAAGTTCACCCATTTCAATGTAATAATATTTTCCAGGATGTGAAGAAGTATTTTATGAATGACCTGCAGGGATTGTCAGATGAATATATGAGAGTGGACTATGGAGACTTTGTTATTGTAGATTTTCACTTTATGACGTAATTTAACGTTAAAGAATGTATATAGTGTCTCCAAGGCTACTAAACTAATCGGTCTTTCGAGACTTGATCTTTTGTGATCATGCCAATGTTACGAAGTAATGCACCGACTCTGGGTAGCTGGGGTCGGGGCGTTACATTTACAAATGCGTTCAATTTATTTTTTGTTCTGTATGAAAATTAATTGAGTAAAAAATTCATTACTATGGTAATAGATAAATTAATTTTTGAGAGTTTCAAAAAAGTTGAGAAGGGTAATAATTACATACAAAACCTGTCTAAATACTATTTCATACATTTATATTGATGGTATCACATCCCATCATTGATCATGGTGATATTTGGTTCCAAATTCCCATGAAGGTCACTATATTGTACTATATTATTCCTTATATTTATAAGTGTGGAATTCCATTCACGTATCAAATGAAACCTCCACACCCAAGATCTCTATACCACATGATCCATTTTGAATAAAAAATTACTTACCAAATAGTCTTCATATCCTCCTTCTATAATCCTATATTTTTGGGTCGTAATAAAATTAATATTCATAAAGAATTAAGATATATGAAAAAGGATGTTTCTTGAATAAAAGGAGGATCGAAATCATATTAAGTAACACCGGACATAGGGAAAGGGTTTCTCATCTCACATTTATTTCCTTGACATATATGATATATTCATCAATTGTTTCTCTATTTTGGGTCGATTTATTACCCATTAGTGTATTTTATGTTATTTTTATTTAATATTATATATATTTAAAATTACAATGATTGTTATCTATTTCATGAGGTTCTGATTCCAATATTACCAAATAATTAAGGGTTATTCATCTCAGTATTGTTTTTGTGAGACATGTTTCATCGTATACAAATATTTTCACTTAGTATGTTTATACTACCACATTGATTTATAAAATCACGAATACTATTATATTCAATGTATTTAATGTCTCATTATAAGTTTTATCATTAATAGGGAAGAATACTCAAATGTTACGAAAGGTATAAGTGTTTCTGTTAAAATATCATTTTATTAATATAATCTAAGTTAAATTAATTTAATATGAATATATTATACTATCCATTAAATCCAATTATTTTCTTCTCATATTTACTTTTTGAGATTATACATTTATTAATTTCTTTTTTCTCACTTTTGTAAATTAAAATGTCATGATTTTTTATAAGCCTACTGTAGCGACTCAAACCATGATAACCCAAAGTCACAGTCTCATATAAATTAAATTAGATTAATTAAAAATAATAAAATGTATAAATAATGAGTGTTTATTATTTTTGGTAAACTAGATAGATACATTAGAAAGTAACAAACTAATTTTAACATATATATTTTTCTTTCTAAATAATTAACATCAAGGGTAACATTATTTTATATAGTGAATCCATGAAAATAATTTATAGTGTTCTTTTTGGATTCATTGAAAATTAAACATAATAATAGTGATATTAAATTCCTAATAAATATAATATATTTTTGATGTAATAAATTATCAACTAGAATAGTCAATATGGAAAGGTAAATAACTAAACACACCTACTTTTTAATTAATAAACTGAATGGAATTGAATGAAAATCATGCAATGATAAGAAACTGAAACACATTGCATCTAAATAATTAAAAATGAAATGTATCTATAGATATATCAGCACAAAATCTCTTGTATGACTAAAAACTAAAACGAATATAAGGGAAATTCTTAATTAATGTACATCTTGTTTCTTAGGTACATGGTACCTTTACTGTCAAGGACATTAAAAATATTGTCTAAACAATATCGAGTAAACACCCATATAAGTCAGTTATCCAAATGAACAATCCCATGAGACTAATAATTCATCTATAGGATATTTATAGTCAGGCCTTGTAGATGTCTAACCTATCCAATCAATTCTTCATATTGAATAATAGAAATAAATTTATGCATTATCAAAAAAATATAGAATAAATGACAAAAAATTATCAATATTTCCCCAAATAATAAAATAAATTCAATGTAAAAAATGAATGAAAATGATATATAGATTATGATAGGGCAATATCTTGATAGTTTATATTGATAATTAGGTGAAATTCAATTATCAAAAGTGATTTTGTATTTTAAGGGGATTTCAAAAGTGAATGAAGGCTGGGAATTTAAATATTATTTAGGAAGAAATCAATTAAAATAAAACAGTGGAAGGATAATTATATTAATAATAAAAAAACCCCCATTTGGGGTAAAAAGATAAGGTTGTTTTTTATGATTAAATAAAAGAACAACGAATATATTCTTGAGGAAAATAACCTTTTTCTGAAAAATCATATGAAAATACATATGTTTAAGAATAATTTTTTGAAAAAAATTCATTGAAAAAAACCATTTAAACTGGCAAGGGAAGCTTCATATAAATGATGGTGGATAAATCATTACATGTCGTACAAGATAAACAATGAACATTCCTTTTTCAAGGAAAAAATGATTATAAAAATTCGTTGTTCAGAAAGTGAAAAGAAGACTCATTTGATAAAATGGTAAACGAATAAAAGGGTAAAACATTATTTACACAATCATATTAAAAAAATTGAATTTTTTTAATAAAATGTGGTCCTTATAAGAGATCACAGTCTTTGAAAAATAGTGAAATAAATTTAGATTTTCTTGAAAATATTTTTAAAAAACAATGCATACAAAAGAGTGTAAAAATGGTACTCATACAAGAAAAAGGACATGAATTACTATAGTATGGGAAAATGAAAGTGTTTTTTGAAAAATGTTAACATAATTTTTGGAATGGAAATATAATTGATATATAACTAATGTTACTATTGAGGAAAACATAAATTAAACATTTCCAAGTGTCATATACCACATGGAAATGTTTTAAATAATAAAACTAATGATAAAGTCGTAATAAATTAAATAAATAGATAACATGAAGATAAAGTAATTAGTTATGTAAAATAAAATAATAGGTAGTAGATACACCATACAAATGATGTAAGTGGGGAATATGATATTTATCTAATGGATGTATAAAGTGAGATGGGAAACCCACCTTGAGTTTCCTTTTAGTTGAACATCCTTTATCCTCTCATATAATAAACATATGTAAATTTCATAAATTTATGGGAAAATGTTTCATATTTATGATTAATTTATTTCACTAATTACCATATTTTTTTCAAATATATAAACAATTAAGTTTTCATAGGGTGATTTGAAAAAAATCATTTTCTATGTCAAAAACAACATTGGTAATTAATCTATGGTGAAAAGGGACATTATACAACATACACAGGATAATAAATATGAAATAATCATCATATTTATAAATAAATTATACTATTAAATCAGCTATTAAATATGTTCATGAATTACTAACCAATGTTATAATCATGGAGACATGGGTTTTATGAATGCATGAGTAACATTCCCATTTTTTCAATTCTCATTATAGAAAGAAGGTAAGTAACGTCAATAATTCCAGATTTATAATTATATAATATAAACCATATTATTTATTCATAAATAATTATAAATATAAATATTTTAATGTAATTTTAATTGCATCATGTTGAGGAGACGATAGTCGACACATCCACACAAGACGTTATCAGTTATTATGTGTGTGAAAGGGTAATAATGAAAATAATATATATATATATAGTATATTTACATAAATTTAATTATGTAATGAATATAATATAGAGTTTTTAAATTTTACATATGTTTAATTTGATCCATCCTTTATGTGTTCCATGTATAGTGTGAACGAATCACATCATTTCGAGGTGGCGGTAGTCAAAAATTCCTCCAAAGATGTAATCATATTAATGTCAATTGGGATATATTAATTGTATGTGTAATAATAGGATTACATAAGTATAGGGAAATAATAAATATCATATATGTAATATATAAATATATTATCAATTATAATTTCTGACCATGTATATTGGTAAACAAAAAATGAACAATCATCATTTCATTAGGCAGTATTTCATCATACACAGAAACAATATGTCTGTTACCCATTTTATGGAGGTGTGTTTTAGTGTAGGTATAACCCTTTATATAAAATAATAAAAATATATTTAGTATAATATTTTTATTATTCAATAATGGAATAAATATATTCTATCACTATATAATAGAAATTAATCTATATATCTTAATAGAATATGTTACCTCTTAATCAGGAAACTTCTACTAGTTTGTACCAAAATAATTGTTTAAATGGATTTCTACCCAATGAGAAGCTTGAATGATGAGTGGTGTGATTTTGGGAAGCTATGAGGGTCTTTTTTTCTAATTCTATGTGTTTTGTGACATGTGAATAAGGGGGATTGGTGGTGGCCTTTTATAGTGGAGGAAAAGGACTCACCTATTATTTTTGATAAAATGTTAGGTATACCAATGTTTTTAACAAATAAAT
Source organism: Viscum album (assembly GCA_963277665.1). Lineage (NCBI taxonomy): Eukaryota > Viridiplantae > Streptophyta > Magnoliopsida > Santalales > Viscaceae > Viscum > Viscum album. Next base: position 869,023,391 of record OY728120.1, read on the forward strand.
TTCTCAACAAACTCTGAAAACTCAATAATTTGTGGTTCATGGATGAATTATGTATAAGGACCCAGACATAAACATTAAATAATCTCGAATTAAGTTAATAATCCGCATTGAGTATCTTTTCATGTTTAGAGATTTAGATTATTTGGTCATAATGTATACAAAACAATTTGAAAATTATAGGTAGACACTTCAAATAAGTATCCATTTTTTCATAAAATAAAATCTATTTAAAAAAATGGTCATGCCTAGTTCCATATTTTAGACATCATGAATTTTCCTTGACCCAAAACATGACCCTAATAATCATTAATTCCTATGTAAAACATTTAAAGAAATGTGGGATGAGAATAAAATTCAGAGTAAGGGATACATAATGAAGGAAAAATGTTAGTTTTCAAAACATATGTAAACCATGAATACATTATCAAAAGTAGTAATTTTCACCTTTATGTGGTATTATATACTCTTTACTAGATTATATATCATTACATACCCATTTTAGACCAAACAAAATTCCATAAAACACATCGAAAGAACACATAACAAATAAAGGTAACTTGGGACATAAACATACATAAGTGGAATAACTATATAGTAAACTTTGACACATATCACTAAATGGAATAGCCGTATGGACGAATTCAATACCCAATGCATTAGAGGTTATAATGTTACCACCCATCCTGGTTTATCATGACACCACCCATCTTTTGGTAGTTCACGTATCCACACCTCAAATTTCCTAGTACATTTATAAAATGAGAACACATAAAATATAGAAAATATAAACATTTTACTAATAACATTTTATTTCAAATCACAAGAAATAATTTCAAGATATTGAAAAAATAAATACTTATTAAAAACCATGTTCAATACCAAAACACCCAAAAACAAAATAAGGAATTTCATTTCTTTTTAAAACATTAAGGCTTATAGAGGAAGCCAACTAACGATTACGATGATAGAGATGTCATTACCACTGTAAACGATACAAACATTCCATTCATCATTTACTAAAATTCTTCATAGAAAAAATATTGCCATGGATTGAAATTAAAATACAGATGGGTTTATTATATACCGTATATAAGAAGGAGGTATATGTTATCAAAACAGGCCTCAATGAAAGGAGATTGAAATGAAGTCTCTTAACTCGTATACGACTTGACTCATTCATTCTTTAATTTCAAAAATAATTAGATATAAATTGATTTTTACTCCTTTAAGAAACTTATTCTTGATTATTATTACTTTTATATCACTTATTACCTTTCTATAACAATTATTTAATTATTTGAGTTCATATCAGACATTTTTTTGATGTTTGGAACTGAGTTAAAAATGAACTTGTTATAATTATAAATTTCCCATGTGGTTAAATTTCCATTATATCTAAAATGGTATTCAGGATTTATATATCATACATATCATATATATCTGATATATATGTATTTATAATATTCCATATCATTTGGATATATGAAAATGAAATGCACTGTCCATGGTGACGGTAATCCATACATACGCATGGATGCTACTTCCATTTCATTTTTTCATTAAAAAGACAAATGATACATAGGTATATTATTATTATCATAATATAATATTTTATATTCATTACTTATGTTCAGTGACATCATCCTTTTTATGTTACATGTTTGGTATGAATGAGTCATGTCACTTTGAGGGGGCGGTAGTCTGCACATTCTCAATTGAAATTATCGTATACATACAACATGAAAACCATAATGGTATGTTATAATAGAGAATTACAGAAGCATACAGATAAAATAAATATCACAAATATCATATATAATTACAATTCCATCATAATTGACACCATAAGAGGTGGTAGGAGAAGATTGAACAATCATCATTTCGTGTGGCTGTACTTCCGCTTCCACCAAAAAATTATGTTCTATACCCATTAAATAGAGGTGTGTGAAAGTGTAGGTCAAATAAGTCTCATAAAAAAACCTATTATATTTAGGATACTAGTTCTAATATGTAAAAAAGGAAAAAAAGAGCTTATCCAGTGAAGAAGTAAAATAAATGAATAGAACATTAGGGAAGACATTACCTTTAAATTGGGTAACTCTCTTTGGTTTGAACCAAAAGTATTTATGGATGTGCATTTTGCCTAAGACAGGGCTTCTAAGGGAAATAAATGGATGCTTTGGGATTCTTGGATTATATTTCAGATGTGAAAATGGGCTTGAGAGGTGTGTGTAATTGGGTAGAGGTGGTGGCCTATTATTAGAGGGAGGAGTGGCTCTTTAATATAGTTTGAATATATTATTTTATTATAAATTAATTTTTGGTTTCAAAAGGTCCAAAACATATTAAATTAGATGAATATTTTTATATAAGATGAAATGAAATCATCTAATAATAATTGGACATGTTTTGGATTGTTTTTAGTCCTTATTATATTTATTTAACTGTCTATTACCTTATTTAACTTTTACCATGTTATTTTATATATTCATATTATATGGTTAATATAGTTACCATAATATGAAAATCGAACTAGAAGTCGTTCATTAAGGACATTATCAACCTTATATATGTTATTTACCCAAATAATATATTTTTAAGATTATTATATCATTTAATAAAATATTGATTGATTGAAACACTCATTTATGTCAATTTTAAAACAATTCATATAAAGTCTTTTACAAAAATCTATAACAACATGATTCATTAGAAAAAAAATAACAATACAGTGATGGAAAAAAGACATAATAATCTAAAAAATTTCATGGATGGCATAAAAAGTTTCAAAATAAAATTATTTTATCATTTCTAATCTCATTTATTTAAAACATTCATTAATGAGGTAATCATTACATCATCATTGTGTCATTAATAAATTTATTTATTAAATGTTTAAAAACTATAAATAAAATACAACAATGTAGGAAATAGCTTTGGGTTTCAAATAAATATTTCTAGTCTAATCGATCTTTTATATGACCCCATATAAAATTATTTCACTAAAATATATATGTTTTTGTTATTTTTGTCCTTACATTAAGTTAATTAATATAATGTGTCATTATCACTCCCAAGTGGTACCATGGGGTCCCAAAAATGACCAAAGGATTCCCATGGTTAGACAAGTATCAACCAAAAGAAAAATGAAACATTTTATTGTAACTAAATATTATAATAATAATATTTTATACCCTTTATTTTCCAAATTTACCCTTTGACTATGATAAGTAAAATATTTACTGATGTAAATATTCGTAATGTGTAAAAATAAAACATACATATTTATAAAATTTAGACCACGTGATTCTCAATATAGAATCCATTTTTCCAAATTCCAAACACAGTAGTGGCAGAAATTAATTTAAAATTAATTCCGGTTGTCAAAACAAAAAACATGTTTTTTAGAAATAATAAATATCTAAATATTGACAATTGTTTATGTCCAATTTCCAATTGAAATTACATTAAATGACCAAAATTGGATTAAATAGTAAAAATATAATATAATTTTAATTTAAAACCAATTAAAAATATATTCTAACCATATAAATAAATTATATTAAAAGGCAGTTTTGAATTAATATATAGTATTTTTACTATTCATTAAAACTGCACTTTTTCATAAATATACCAAAATTTTACCCAGAGTTAATTTTGATGTCCTGCTTCTAAAGAAGATATTTATTTGGTCAATTGTAACATATAAAAGTGAAAAAAACTAGATTTAAAAAAGGTATTTCATCAAAAGGCTATAAATTGGCCTTTTAAATAATATTAGAGTATTTATGTTTAAAATTGGATTTATTCACATTTTAATCCTATAACTTTTATTGGATAAATATTAAAACAATTAATAGACATGTAGAATAATATTTTAGTTATTTATATTCATTCTCTCCAATAAAATGGCTATGTGTGAACTACCATTTAATATAATAACAATATATTATTATTTTTCAACATAACTCATCTTTTCATGCAACATAAGATTTACAAGAATCCCATTGTTGTGTATTGGGTATGCCATCAAACATAACATCCCTTTTAAAGTAAAATTAATATTTAATTCACAAATATTAATAAATATGAACATGTCTTACTCTTTATTTACCTAGTATGTTACATCATTTCCTTCATTTTTGAAATTGCGTCCTCAAAAATGTATTCACATAGAAAATGAATGGGGTTATTTAATAATCATAGAATTTTTAGATTCTCACTTTGTCTCTTCAACCATATGGTTTTTCCACTAAACTATTACCTGATGAATTACATTATTATGAAACAATTTTTCTAATCAGTAAAAAATCTAGACTTGTTGTTCCTCATAAGAATGATTTTTCCCAACTAAACTACCGATGGTCTCAAAACATGAGAAGGATATGACATATACATTATCAATATTAAAACAGGAAAAAACTTATGTACCTAGGATAAAATTAGAGGTAAATAAACTCTATAGGAAACTGATCCAATATTCATTAGGATTTCATAGTGTCCAATGAACCTCGAAGTAAACTTTCCATTAATTCCAAAATGAATCACACATTTCCATGGAGAAACATTGAGAATGACATGATCACCTACCTAAAAAATGATCCTTCCTCTGGTTATATGCATAAATTTTCTGCCAGCTCTGAGCAGTTCTCATGTGATTCTGAATCAACTGAACTTTCTCAGCCATCCTTTCTACCAATTATGGTCCCATCAACGTCATTTCACCTAAATCATCCCCAAAATCTGGGGTGTGACACAAATTTCCATTTAATTCCTCAAACAGAGCCAACTGTATATTGGACTGAAAACTATTTTAATAATAATATTCAACCAAAAAATGATGTTGGTACCAACATCCCTAGTAATCCATTGAAGAAGCATGTAGTATATTTCCAAAGTCTAATTTCTTCATTCTGATTACCCATCTAATAGTGGATGAAAAACTGTTCTAAAATTTAATTAAACACCCAGCGACTTTTGAAGGACCTTCCAAGACATAGAAATTAACTAGGGATCATAATAAGATACAATGGAGAGGGGAAGCCCCTGCAACCTGGCAATCCCATTAACATACAACATAGAAAGTTGATCTAGAGACAAAAATCTCAAATAGGAAGGAAATGAGAAGATTTATTCAATCGATCAATAATAACCAGATTTCATTGTAACCTTATGGTGCCTTTGGTAATCTAACAACAAGGTCCACAGATATTTTTCCCATTTCCACTCAGGAACCGGTAATAACTGAAGCATACATTTCAGTAAATATTGCTCTACTTTACATGTTGACAAGTCAAACAACTCATAGTAATGTCAGAAATATCTCTTTTAATTCCATCCCTCCAGTAATACTCTTGAAGATCTCTGTACATCTTAGTACTACCAGGATAAAATGAAAATGGAGAACTATGAACTTCACATTACAACTCATTCACCAACTGTGAATAAAAAGGCACACATAATATCTTCCCAAAACATAAAACACATTCTTTATCAATATTAAACTTAGGTAACTAAACCTTATGAACCAATTATAACATTTTCACGAACTTGTTGTCATCTTTATTCAATTTCCTAATTCTTTCGGCTAGGGACAATTGAACTGAAACCTGAAAAAAATAGAGTAATTTCATGAACCAACAACATCAAATCCAAAATTCATCAAATAAAATACCATATAATCTCATTCAAACATAGCATGGTTAAGGTATCATTACTCATTCGACTCAAAGCGTCATCCAATTTATTTTCCATTCCCAGATGGTAATGGATTGTGAAATAATAATCCTTGATTAATTCTAACCATATCCTCTATCTAATGTTTAATTCCTTCTGAGTAAATTTATACTTAAAATTTCTGTGGTTAGTATATATTTCACATTTTACTCTATAGAGATGATGCTTCCAAATAACTAATGAAAAAATGACAATAGCTAATTTAAAATCATATGTATGGTAATTTCACTTGTGAGGTTTCAACTGGCTTGAAGCATAAGGAATTACATGATCATTATTCATTAGGGAATAACCAAGTCCTTTCTATGAAGATTCAATGTAGATAACAAACTCACCATTTCTGGATGGCTGTTCCAAAACTGGACCATTCACCATTCTTCTTTTTAATCCTTAAAAATATTCATCAACATTATTTTTCCAAATGAACATAAACCCTTTTCGAGTTAACATAGTAATTTGGCTAGATAACCTTGAAAAATGTTCTACATACCTCTGTTAATAACCTGTTAATCCAAAATAACTATGAATCTCTTTTATATTGGTAGGTCTTCTCCATTCTTCAACAAAATTTGTTTTAGCGGGATCAATAATTATATCATTTTTTGAAACAATGAGAGAAATGAAGGAAATTTTTTGAAACAAAAACACACACATTCTGAATTTCCCATACAATATCTTCTCTTTTGCAGTTTTCAGGAAAACCCATTAATTACTTTTATGTTCTTCATTACTTTTAAAATAAACCAAAATATCATCAACAAACACAATCACAAACATATCCAAGAACTGACCAAATTTTTTTTTTCACAAGGTTCATGAATACATTAGGTGCATTGGGTATCCCAAAAAGAATAAATACAAATTCATAATCCCCATATCTAGTACAAAATTATTTATTTGGAATGTATTCTTTCTTAACATTCAACTTATGGTACCCCTACCTCAAGTCAATCATTGAAAATTATTGAGCTCCCCAGAGATGATCAAAGAAATTATTAATATGTGGAAAATCATAGATGTTATTAATAAAGATGATATTCAACGCTCTATAATCAATGAAAAGTCCTTTAAAACCATATTTATTTTAAATAAACAAAATAGGGGCACTTAATGGTGATCTTCTAGGTCGAATGAAACCTTTATCTAATAACTCATGCAATTTCTTTTATAACACTAAAAGTTCAATTTGAACCATTCAATAAGGGGGTTTGTAAATTGTATTAGAATCCAGAACTAATTAAATAGTAAATTTAACTTCTCGATTTGGTATTATACTAGGAAAATTATTAAGAAAAGTATCAAGGTATTCATTTACTACTGGAACATCATAAACATGAACAGATATTTTGTTTTAAACAATATATGCAAAGTATCTTTCATTTCCATATTTTATTAGTTTCTCAGCTTCCTAACATGTTAATAAAAGTAAAGGTTCATTCTTGTACACAAATTTAAATTCATTCTGAAAACAAACCACTATATATCTGCAATCAATTTTAACCCTATAAACAGAAATCAATAACATGCCCAAAATAACATAAAACATTAATAAAGGAAAAAATAAGGTTTGTAGGTTAATGATTTCCACACACAAGAACAAGAAGGTTCTTATTATTTATTTTGGTCTCAGCATTTATTCCAGGTGTTTTTACCATAAGTTCAGGATTCATATCGTGATATGGAATCCCAATTTACTAGTAAATTTCATAGAAATGAAAGAATGTGTAGACCCTGAATGAAACAACACATTGGTATAATATGAATAAACAAATAGTATACCTTATAAGAATTCATTTTATGGACAGAAATCAGCTGAAGTGGTTGAAAAGGATTTCACAACCCCTTTCTGCATGTAGTCAGGCTATTTTCCCTCAGTTGAGTTCTTTTTCGGACACTCATTTTCATAATTGACCATTTCATTTCTCTTTAAACATCATACCACTGGCTTTGCATTGCCTTCTTGATCATCATACTTATAATTATGATAAATATGACCAGACTTACCATAGTAGATGCACTATATAGACCTTGATAAACATTATCTTGGATTATTTTGTCTATAATTCTCACAAGACGGATATTTAATTTTCTTACCTCCTAGTTTCATTGATGAATTCTTTCCCTTTTCCTGCCAACTGGACCTCTTCATATGTTTTCTCTCTTGGAACACCTGATCATAAGAAAACCCCATTTCTACCTTCTTGGCTATTTTGAAATGTTTCTTGTGGATTTTGAATACAAGAGAGGCTAATGCGCTTAGATATCAATGGGTTAGTCTTGAGTAAAATCAATTTATCTTACTATAAAGATCTCAGCAGAAATTTGAATCATACATTAACATCCAAGTGAAATTTCTTTGTACGATGACACCTAGTCATCTTCCAGCCTCAATTACAAGAATTTTGTTTCCATCATAAGTTGATCCACCTTAGGAAAATATTTCTCAAGAAACATACCTGGGTATTCGTCCAAACCATGTACATCAATCTCTTCACTATCCCTGCCATTTCTCTATATTGACCACCACTGATCGGATTCACCTTCAAAATGGTAAACAAAAAGAGTATCCTTTTGATTGTCTCTATAACCCATGACATCGAAAATATTTTCCAGAGCATTGATCAACCATTAAAATAGAATAGTGTCAGATGATTCTTGGAAGGATGGGGGAGTTGAATCATGAAATGATCCACTACTGACATGTTCCTCTGTGGTTGTTATGGCTGATATCATGCATGGATACACCCACCATTTATAGCCTAAATCAACTGTTCCATTACTGCAAAAAACTATTCCATTCTTATTTTTACTATCTCAGGTTGCTGATTTAGAACCTTATTCTCATCTATATTCCTTCCCAACATAGCTATTTTTTTCCTCTGCGGAAAACCATTATGAAAACAAAAATATCTTACGTGAAGAAACATGGTAATATTTAAATGTTATATCATTTATATCTCACCATAAACTAATTTATGTATATTAATTTAATAATACCCTAACTACAAATGTTGTCTAAACCGACCTCGGACACCATCTATGAAGACTCAACCTTAAACATTACATAATTTGGAATTTAGTTAATAATTCATATTGAGTATATTATCATGTTTAGAGAATTAGATAATATGTTCATAACAAATACATAATAATTTCAATATTACCTTTAGACATTTATAGTCAATATCTATTTTTTTCTAAAAGTAAAATCTCATGAAAAAAAGAGTCATTTCTAGTTCCATATTTTAGACATCATGAGGTTTCCTTGTTCCCATTCTTGACCCTGTTCATCTTTAATTCCTTTGAAAAACAATTAAAAAAACCTGGTATGAGCATAAAATGCTCGGTAAGGGATACACATAGAAGAAAACTTTTAGTTTCTCAAAACTTCAAATAAACCATGTGTACATTATCACGAGTGATACTTTTGTCTTTTATGAAGTAGTAAATAATCTTCACTAAATAAAATATTATTTACTAACCTTTTGTAACCAAAATATTACCATAAACCCATAAAGATAACACATAACATATAAATGTAACTTGGGATATAAACATACTTCAATGGAATATAATTTCTGTAGACTTCCACACATGTCACTAAATGGAATAACCATACGGCTTACTTCCATATCCAATGTATTGGAGGTGATAACATAACCACTGGTCTAAGTTTATCATGGAACCACTCGTCATTTGGTTTATCACGTAACCACTTGTCAAATGTCTAAGTATCATTTTATAATCATAACAAATAAAATATTGAAAATATAAACATTTCACTAATATAATTTCATTTGAAATCACAAGAAATAATTTCAAGATATTGAAATAATCAATCCATTTAAATAACAAATTTCAATACCAAAACACCCAAAACTAGAATATGATTTGTTTCATATTAAAAACATTAATGCTTATAGAGTAATCCAACTAATGATTACATCAATGGGGAGGTAATTGTTGCCGAAAATGTTTAAAAAATTAATTTTTTCATTTAGTGAAATGAATTGTAGAAAAAATATTCAAATTCAGTGAATGTAAACGTAAAAGGGGTTTATTATATATCATATAAAATTAGGAGGTGTATATTATCAAAAATTTCCTCAATAAAAGGAGATTGAGATGAAGTCTCTTTCCTCGTGTCTGACTTGACCTGTTCATTCTTTAATTTCATGAATAATAAACATAAGTTAATTTATAATTGCTTAAAAACTCCATTAATGTTTATTATTCCCTTTATATAACTTTTTACTCTTATAAAATAATTATTTAATAATTTGAGTTCATATTATACATTTTGTCGATATTCGGGACATGATTTAAAAATGACCTTGTTATAATTATAAATTGTCCATGTGATCGAAATTACATTTTTTATAGATTTATATTCATGATTAATATATAATATATATCATATATATCCAGAATTAATGTATTTATAATACTCCATATCATTAAGATATATGTAAATGAAATGCACCGTTAATGGAGACGATAAGTTGTATGTACGCTTGAATGCTATTTCTATTTCATTTTTTTCTTTTATAAAAATCTCAATAAATCATAGATATATTATTATTTCAATATAATATCATATTTTATATATATTATGAATTTTCATCAACACCATACTTTATACATTCCATTTATGGTATGAACAAGTCATTTCACATTGAGGGGGTGGTTGTCGTCACTTTCTCAAATGAAATTATCATATATATAGAAAATGAAAATCATAAAGGTATGTTATAAAAGAGAATTTACGGAACATATACATAAAATAAATATCATAATTATCATATATAATTGCAGTTCCACCATAATGGACACCATAAGATGTGTAAGAGGAAGATTGAACAATCATCATTTAATGAGGTAATAGTTCACCATCCACATAAACATTATGTTCTTTATCCATTAGATATAGGTTTTGGTAATTGAAGTTCAAATCCTTCTTAAAAACTACCTCGTATATATAGGTTAAAAAAAATTATGTGAATAAATAATTAAAATATCATAGGGAGTGAATAACTAAAATAAAAAAATATAACTTGATGGATCACGTTACCTTTAAATTAGGTAACTCCATTTTGTTTGAACCAAAAGGCATTATTACGGGTTTTTCTGCCTAATTTCATGCTGCTTGGAGGAAGAGAGGGATTTTGAGTGATTTTTGGATCATATTTTTGATTAGTCAAGAGAATTGAGAGGCGTGTGTAATGGTTTAGTGGTGGTGGCCATTTATAAGAGGGAGGATGGGCTCTTTAGGAATGTTTAAAAATATTATTTTATTATAAATAAATTTTCAGTTTAAAAAGTTCCAAAACCTATTATATTTGAAGATAATATTAATATAAGACAAAATAAAATAATATAACAAAAGTAGAACATGTTTTGCATAATTTTTAATCGTTATCTTTTTTATTTAACCCTTTGTTAACATATTTAACTTTATCCATGTTCTCTTATATATTCATTCTATATTGTTAATATTGTTACCATAAAATTATAATAGAACCAAAAGTGGTTATTTTATGACATTATATACCTTATATATTTATTATAGACAAATATTTGATTATTAGGATTATTATATCATTTTCGAAAATATTGAATGATTTAAAAACTCATTAATGCCAATTTAAATACAATTAATGTCATGAATTTTTATAAAATCTATATTCACATAATTCTCTCTAAAACACTACAATAATGTAAAGATAAAAATTCATATACTTCCCAAAAATTCATGGATGGCATAAAATGTTTCAAAATAAATTTATTTTATCATTTATAATCTCATTTATTTAAAACATTCAATACAGAGGTAATCATTACATCATTATTGTCTAATAAATAAATTTATTTATTTGATGTCTAAAAATAATTAATAAAATACCATGATATAGAAAATAATTTTAGATTTCAAATTAATATGTATAGTCGAACAGATAACTAATATAACCCTATATAATAGTTTTTTACTAAAAGATATATGTTTATGTTATTTTTTTCCTTACTTTAAATTAATAAATATAAAGGGTCATTATCACTCCTAAGTGGCTCTATAGGGTCCCAAAATTGACCCAAGGATGACCATGGTTAGAAATGTATCAAAAAATATTTATTGGACACATTTTAAGGTAATTTAATATTATTACAAAAATATTTTTTTTACACTTACATACCAGATTTACCCTTTAACAATGGTAATATAAATATTTTTAGAATAAGTATTAATAATGTGTAAAAATAAATTTACCTATTTACACATTTTGGATATCCTAATTCACAATATGGAATCCATTTTTTTAAAATTCAAAATACAGAAGTGGTATAAATTAATTTAAAATTAATTCTCATGGTCAAAAGTAAAAGAGAGTTTATAAGAAATAATAACTATCAAATGATTAACACTTGTTTATGTCAAATTTCAAAGTGAAATTACATACAATGACCAAAATTGGATTAAATGGTAAAAATATAATATAACTAAAATTTAAAACCATATAATAAGATAATATAATCATATAAATAAATTATATTAGAAGACGGGTTTGAATAAGAATGTAGTGTTTTTTTCTATTAATTAAAAAAGAACTTTATCAGAAATATACCTAATTTTTACCCAAAGTATGTTTTGATGTCCTGATCATAAACAAGAAGTTTTTTTTCCAATAGAAAATATAATAGTTACAAAAAGTAGATTAAAATGGGTTTACCATTAAAAGGTGGTAAAAAATCATTTTAACCATTATTATAGTATTTATACTTAAAAATAGATTCATTCACATTTTAATCCAATAAATTTTATTTGATAAATTTAAAAAAATTTAATAAAAATGTGTAATCATATTTTAGTTAGTTCTTGTTAATTCATGCCAATATAATGGATATGCGTTCACTACCATTTAAAATAAAAATATTATATTATTATTTTTCAGTATAACTCATCATTGTGTTCAATGTATGATTTCAAAGAAACCCATTGTTGTGTATCTAGTATGCCCTCTTAAATAACATCCCCATTAATTTATAATTAATATTTAATTCAAAAATATTAATAAATATAAAAACTTCTTACTCTTTATTTACCTGGTATATTACATCATGTCCATATAATTGGTTTTTTACTGGTTTCTACCTTATTTGGTCCTTTAAATTAATGGTTTATTCCTTTATCAAACATAATTTTACCTTAATATTTGTAATTAAATTTAGTTACTTTCATTAATAATTTTGGTAAAAAACAAATATGGTCATGTTATAAATTAGAAATTATTCTTATTTCTAATATAGAGTCTATATTTTAATATTATAATCACATTATTATCAATAATTAATTTAAAACACATCTTGCAGGTGTGTTAACAATTCATTTTTTTAATGTAAAAACATATTAATGATTGCTATGTTTTTGTAAATAATTTCAATGTAAAATTTAATAAAATGAAATAAATTGTTTTTTTTAAATAGTATCTAAATAAAATTTAAATACAATTAAAATTATAATTTAACCATACATATAAATTATATGTTTTAGATATTTTGAAATAAAATTCAATATTTCTAACTATTCACTAAAAATGAAATGTTTCAGAAAAGATTCAAAAAATCAACCTAACTTAAATATTATATTTTTAGTTGAGATATAGTTTTACTTTTTACATATAAAATCAATTAATATTCAAAAATTCATATTTAAAATGACTTCTCCATTAAAAAGTTGTAGTACTACCTTTATAAAAAATATGTTTTTATGTAAAAAATAGGGTTTTTTCTTATCTTATGTCTATAAAACAAAATTAATTAATATTTAAAACATTTTGTTGAATAAATAACATATATATTTTATTTAAATCATTAAATAATGGTGATTAATTATCATTATTAACATAAAAATCCTTTAGAAGAAAAAAAATATATATTTCTTTGTATATCCAATTGGTTCTTATTTTTGTATTTCATTGGTTGGTAACCAATGAATTCATTTTATATTTATCAAAATCATAAATTTTCATATGCTTGTTAATAATATTAATAACCACTAATATAAAATTGATGTTATATCACATTACATTAAATTATAATTGTTTAATAAATCATTGTAATTGGGTGAAACATGTTCTTGCATGTAACATAAGCCATGGAAGAAGGTTCATCTTCCTTGTAATGAAGTCTAATGAGGATGTTAAGTATTTTATGCAATTCACTCTAAATTAGTGGGGGAATTCATAAGATTCAATATCAGGAATTGAATATATTTTAATTAGTATATATATAATATAGTCTTATGATATTATATTCCCTTACACGATTAGTGATATATGCCATGTATGCTATCGAATAAAAAGTTGTACCTTACAATTTCAGGGTTTTATATTCTCCTCATTAATTAAATTACTTGATCACAATTAAATCTCTATCATGGTGAAATATTGTTTGATATTTTCAATGTTGAATTCCCAAATCTTGAGAAGGGTTTCTAAAACATCCTCAAGAAAATAGAGAATGTGAAGTACAACGAACACATGTGCCATAATGTAAATAGGTATCTATGTATGATAATGTTATTGGAAGGTGGAGATATATACTCAAGTGAAAAGAATAAATATTTAAATAAAGTTATTAAGGTCATCAATCACAAATATGTGAATGATCAACCGAATGTTTTGGGCCCCAATTCCATAAATTTACAATGATTGATGAGACCATCGATTCAAAAAAAATTAAGGTCTTAGGACAACCTTTTATTTCTATGTAATTTTCCTAATGTAGGAAATTATTTTACTAATAAACAATATTAATAGATATTATTACATGATACTTTTTAATTTCATATAAAAAATTCTATGTTTTGATTGTTCTTCGATCAAATTTGAATTCATCCCTTTACTAAAATAAATTTATTATTAATAATTAATTTTTTATGACCAATGAACTAAAAGAAAGTTTTATATTATATTAAGGCCTATTGATGATTGAAAAATCTCACTATTTCTCCTTAAATATATTACAAATCAAATATGGTTAGTAAATTAATCTATAATCCTAAAAATTCATAGTATCGTTTCATAATAAACATTTATTCATCCAATTTGTTATGTAAATACAATTAAAAAGTAACCAGGAAATTGTGTAGGTTAGTGGTTAGTGTGAAACCATTTCCTTCCTTCGACCATATTTTCATGATCCACAACCTTTTTGTATTTTATTTCTTATCACCCAACATATATTTTTTCCTTTTCAAAAAAAAATTATTAGAATTTCCAATATAAAAATGATGGACATCCATGAAATTTAACCATTAAATAGAATCATAACTATAGTATTCAATGAAAAATAAATACATATGTACGACATCCATCAATTTTCACATAGTTCCATCCTTGGTAAAGGGTTTATCTATAATATCATTCATTGGATTTCTAATCCATGACACCTTATATTTAAATCGAAAATACCTTAGGTTTCTACTTTATTATTCCTTGTCATTATCCATTCAAATTATTCCTAATGTTTTGTAAAGAAAATGGTTATTATCATAATAATATTCAATTAGAGTGTCATACTAGTTGGGATGTAAGGAATGTAGTGGTTTATAGGATACACTGATTCAGGCTCAGAACACATTGTTAGATTCATTACTCCTATGTACATATGTGTTGGAACCATATCCATTTGTTATATCCAAACATGGAATAATTAATAATAAGACCAACATAATCTCTACCTTAACAAAATTATATGATGTTCATCTCTACTTATCATTAATTTGTACCTTAGGGTTATGTTATTTATCCTATGTTTTCTTATATCTAGTTCCCACGGTTGTTACAAAAAAACCATTGATTCCATCTGTATTGACCTGAACCTAGATTGCCAAAGCTGGGGTCTTTAATAAATTAAATTTTCATGATTATAAGGAATCAAATCAAAAAGTAAACGAGAGTTTTTAGTCTAGGGAAACCAGATACATACCTGAAGATAATATAAAATAATTTCAACATCTTTTTATTATTATTACTAAACAATTAAATTTGAGGGTAAAATTATTCCATTTTTTAAATACCTCCATATATTTGATAAAATGATTCTTAGATTTCTGTTGAAAGAAACATAATATTGGTGAGATCAAATTCTCAATAATGGAAAAATATAATGGAAGAAATAATGAATCAATGATAATTATCAATATCAAAATATAAATAATTGAACACACCTTCCATGTAATTAGTAAATTAAATAGAAGTATATTCAAAATATGGAAAAGTAATAACTTGAAATAAATGCCATAAAAATAACTAGATAAGGAAAAATAAATATTGAAAGGAATGAAACTGAAAAACATGACATAAAAATAAATAAAAAGTAAATTTATCCATAGATATGTTGATGAAAAAAGTAATGGATGAATAGTAACTGAAACTAATTTGAAGGAAATACTTTATTATGAGATTCCATGTTTCCTAGCAATATTGTACCCATACTATCATGGTCATTCACAATTAAGAAAGAAAAATATCTGGTAAAACCCCATATATGTTTCCTAGACAAATTACTCATCCCATGAGAGTACCGATGAATTATGGGGATATCTATTATCAGGTCCCACCCATGTCTTACAAGTCCAAAAAAAATGATCATATTGAATAATATAAATATATAATATTCATTATCAAAAACCATATTCAATAAATAAGATAGAATTATAATTATTTCCCCAAATAATCATATAACAGTAAAAATAGACATCGTATGTAAATTGTTATATGGTTTCGGGATTGGTAATATCCATCATATATGACATGGATAATTATAGGAAATTCAATGATCAAAGGAGATTTAAAAGATCATGGGGATTTTATAAAAGAAGAATATATGTGAATATAAATAATATCCTTGACCAAATCAATCAAAAACTATCAATATGATGGATGCATATGTTATTAATACAACCAATCCCAAGTGGAGTAAAAATATAGGGTTGTTGTCTATATTGAAATAAAAGAATAACGTCAAAAAATTTCTTAACAAAAATAACCTATCTTTTTGACAACCTATTTTAAAATATATGTGTTTATAAAATCCCATTTAAAAAAATTCATTAAAAATGACTTTTTTAAACATTCTAGGTAGGCATTAGAGAAATGGTGGTGGATAAATCCTTACAAGTTGTACAAACTAAAAATAATCATTCATTTTTAAGGTAAAAATGTATAGAAAAATTACCTAATCTGAAATTAAATAAAGATTCATTTCAAAAGATTATTAATTGATAAAAATGGGTAAAATATTATTAACCAAATAATTTTAATTTTTTTAAAACATTTAAATAAAAAATGGTTTTTAGATGGAAATAGGTTTTCTGACTAAATGGATAAATAAATTCGTGTTTTCTTGTTAATATTTTTAAAGCACCTTGAGTACTAATGTAAAATCACAAGTAAGTAATTAATAATAGATATTTTTATCTATTTCTATTAATGAACTAGATAGTGTTTTAGAGGCTTAAAATGAAAATAAATCCAATCTTAAGCATGGAATACACTAATATTTTTAAAAGATTGTTTTACTGCCTTTTGATGGAAAACCATTTTTAAATCTATATTTTGACAATTTTATAATCTATGTTTGTCAAAATAAACTTATTCATTATGATTGGGACATCAAAATTTACTTTGTGTGAATTTTTGGTATTTTTCTGACAATGTTCATTTTTTAATGAATAGTGAAAAATACTGCATTTTACATCAAAACTTCTTTTTAATATAATTTATTTATATGATTATATTATCTTTTGAATTGGTATTAAAGTGTAATCTGTATATATTTTTACCATTTAATCCAATGGTGGACATTGGAATTAATTTCAATGTGAAATCAGACATAAACTGGTGTCAATCTTTTGATACTTATTGTTTCATAAAAACACGCTATTTGCTCTGACAGTGGGATTTAATTATTAAATTAATTAATGTGACATATATGTTTTGAATTTTGTAAAATAGACTTAATTTTTGAATTCAGAATATCAAATATAGCTTAGGGTGATGTTTTGGTATTTTTCTAAAAAACTTAAATTTTTTATGAATAGTGAAATCACTAAGTGGTAGTTAAAGAAACTGATTTTTTCATTTAAATGAAACTTTGTCACTTCTGTGATTTGAAATTCGAAAATCAGACAGACATGGTTGTCATTAAGAATTAAAATTTGGTTCAATGAGATTAAAATAATTTTTTTGTGAATAGTAACTTATTAAGTTTTTAATCGCGATTAGTGGTAATTAGTGTAGTTTAAGATAAAAATAATGCATTAATAAAATGAAATCACCTAGAAACATGTCCTACCCTTACTGGTTGTGTCATGGAATATCAAGACAAGCCATGTGTCAACTTGGGGACCCCATGGAGCCACTTTGGTTGGGAAATGACATTAATGACATTTTATTTAATGTTAAAGTAAAAATGACACAAACATGAGTTATTTTACAAAAACAATTTTTACATGGGGTTATACAAGTTATATTTTTGACTATACATATTCATTATAAATATTAAAATATTTCCTACATCATAGTATTTTTTTTATAATTTTTAGACTTTAAATAAATTAAATTATTTATGGCATCATGATGATGCAGCGATGACCTCATTATTTAAAGATTTAAATAAAATGGATTGATAATGTAAAATCTAATACCTAAACATGTAAAAAACCTATTTTATGGGTTAATTTCAATCCCTTATCACCTTATCCTATAATTATATCAATTTGGGACCATTTAAATCCGAAACTCATTTTCAAATAAAGTAATATTTCTTTACTTTCCAAGAGTCCCCCTCCTCTCCTCTTATAAAATGCCCCCACCTCTACCTCCTTACCCACACTCCCAAAGCCTTTTTCTTGGCCATCCCCTGCCCATTTTGTCGGTCCACTTCCCTCTCTTACTCCTTGAAGCCTCACATTGGGAAGAAGACTTCCAAAGGAAGCCTTTGAGCTCAAATCTAAGAGAGTTAGCCGATTTTAGGGTAATGTCTTCACTTGAGTCCTTTTGTTTAATTTTTCTTCTCCAGCCCCCTAAACTCTTTTTATTTATTTCTTTTGTAACAACTACAGTATCTTAAATTTTCTAGGATGTTTTTATAATAAGTATTCGAGCTACACTTACACCCACCTACATTTAATGGTTAAAGAACATACTATTTCTGTGGATGGAAAATTTCTTTCTCCCGAAACGATGATTGTTCAACATTCTTTTAACACCTTCAAAGGTGGCCATTAAGATGTCACTATATTTATATATGATATATAATATTTTTATTTTTTCCTCAAGCTTCAGTATTTTTCATTTTGGGCATACCTTTATGGTTTCCATTATGGGTAAACTCGATATCTTCATTTAAGGAAGTGCGGACTACCGCCCCCTCAAAGTGATTTGATTCTTTAAATACTATATGTGGGACGTATAAAGGATGGAACTATGATATTATATATGATATTATACTGGAATTTTAATATAACATTATATCATTATGATTCCATTCTATAAAATACGAAATAGAAATGAAAGTAGCGTTCATGCGTACGTACGGCTTACTGTCTCCATGAACGGTGCATTTCATTTCTTACCTCTAAATGATTATCTAATATTATAAATGCATGTATATACTGGATATATATGATATATACATAATGATTATAATCCTGGCTATAATGGATACATGAACAACATGTAATTATAAAGGGTTTATTTTTGACTCAAGTACCAATGATCGTTAAAACGACCGTTATTAACTTAAATAATTACATAGTGTTCATGACATGGAGATAAGTGATATAAAAGAATAATGAACTTGAAAAAGGTTCTTAAACAAGTAGAAATTAACTCAAGTTTATTATTCAGGAGATTAACGAACGACCGAGTCAAGTCGGACCCGAGGTATGGGACTTCGTCTCAATCTCCTTTCATTGAGGCATATTTTGTTTTATACACAACCTTTTTTATATGGTTTTAAACCCCTTTGAATTTTACGTTTATTCAAAAGGAATCTTTTTAGTACGAAGATTTTACTAAATGACAAAAGGGAATGTTTTTGTCGTATGTATGCGGCGATAAGGACTTCTCCACCGTCGTGACCGTTATTTGAGTTTCGGCTTCTTCTACAAGACATTCCTTCTTTTTAAAAGAAAAATAAATACCATGTTTTACATTTCTTTTATTTTGGTATTTAAAATGGTTTTCATAATGTTTTTATATCAATGTGTTGTATTGATATCTTGTGATTGAAAGGTGGAAATGTTATGTTTCCTTTATGCATGTTTTATGGGATACGATTATGTTGAGGTTCTTGGGAATTATTAGGAAGACGGGTGGTTCCGTGATAAACTAAGGGCAGGTGAGCCCGATATAGCTCTCCAATGCATTGGGTAACGTGAAGGAGTGAAACGTTAAGGTTTATCCGAAGAGATTTATGGAATATACTGTGATGGGTATTCCAAACATAACCAAGAGGGTTACTCCCAACGTAAGAATGTTATGAATGCCTCAAGTTACATTTATGTCTTATGATTTCTATGATTTATCCATGATTTGATGAGGTATGTAAAAGTGCTTATGTTTTATGGGTAAAGTATGATTTCATTCTTATGTATATATGTACCCATGTTTCCTTTCCATATTTTTATATCCCTTACTGAGCTTTTTATGCTCATCCTATGTTTTTTGAAATGTTTTTCATAGGTCAAGGGAAAGGTACATGATATGATGATAGTGTCAAGGAAGTGTCATGAAAGAATCCATGATTTATTTTAAATATGTATCCATTGATGGGAATGAATAATACTATCTATATGTAACCACTTTGTTTATATGTGGAATGTAATGCAAGTTTTATGATCTAATTCTCTAAAACTCTAAACTCGAAAAGATCCTCATTGTATAATCTTGTAATAACTCAATATTAAGTAAGGTTTAAGGCTGGGGCCTTATAGTTGGTATCAGAAGTCAGTTTAGATAACTTTAGGAGTTATAATTCTATTAAATGATTATCCAAAAATATTTTTTTAATTGATATTGTATTTTAAGATTACCATGTTGCTTCATCTAAGACATGTTTGTTTAGAATGGTTTTCCGCAGAGGAAATAGTGAAGCAGTGATAGGAAGGCATACAAAAGGAAATAACCTTCCGAATCAGCATCCCGATATGGTCAGAATTGGAACTGAACAATTTGTTGCAGTGATGGCACAATTGACTCAGGCTATAAATGGTGGTGGTATCCATGCACGAGATCAGCCTGACCAACCGCAGAGGAACATGTCAGTTTTGGAACATTTCATGAGGCAACATCCCCTATCATTAAGAGGATCATCTGACCATGTGTTAGATGAAGTGTGGATTAAATCACTGGAGAAGATTTTCGATGTCATGGGGTGTTCAAGAAATCAAAATTATAGTCTTTCTATTTACCGTTTGGAGGGTGAGGCAGATCAGTGGTGGTCGATGGTTAAAAATATCAGGGATGCTGATGAGATTGATTCTCTCGACATGGATGAATTCAAAGGTATGTTTCTTGAGAAGTATTTTCCTAAGGTTGTTCGACTTAGTATGGAAAATCAATTCTTGGAATTGAGGAAAGAGGAAGACTCAGTGGCTACCTATGAAGAAAGGTTCACTCGATTGGAAAG
The DNA here is from genome assembly GCA_963277665.1 of Viscum album. NCBI lineage: Eukaryota > Viridiplantae > Streptophyta > Magnoliopsida > Santalales > Viscaceae > Viscum > Viscum album. The sequence continues at coordinate 869,044,820 of OY728120.1, forward strand.
GTATTCTCCAATTGTATCCGAGACCTTGATAATAAAATCAATCGTTTTTACTCAGGATTAAAGACGAAATATTGAAGGGCATTAGCTTCTCATGAGTTTAAAAGTTATTAAAAGCTTGTTCGATGTGCTGAGAAGGAGGAAATAGAGTTTTCCGATGACCAAGTGTTCTATAACAACCAACAGAAGAAGAGACCGAGGTGGTAGGAGAAAGGTCAGAATTCTTCAAAAAAGTCTGATGGTGAGAAAACTAAGTTTCCAGTTTGTGATAAATGTGGAAAAAGGCATGCGTGGGAATGTCTTCTGAATTCTATAAAGTGCTACCGATGTGGTAAGATGGGACATAAGGCTCGTTATTGCACTGAAAAGGATCAAGGTGAAGGTAATAACAAATTTGATTTACAGTTAGTGAAATGTTATAAGTGCAATGAGATGGGTCACTATGCAAACGAGTGTCCGACAAAGAGCTTGAGTGATGGTATGCAATTAGACTACAAGCAGAAAGGGGTGGTGAAATCTTTTCTAACTACTTCGGTAGACGTCGGGCCATCAAATGAAGTTGTATCAGGTACATTGTTTGTTTTTTCATATTATTCCAGTGTGTTGTTTGATTCGGGTTCTACACATTCTTTCATCTCTGAAACCTTTTCTAGTAAAATGGGAATACCATCTCAAGAAGTGACTCCTGAACTTGTGGTAAAAACACATGGGGGAAATGTTAAGGAAAAAATAATTTATATGAATCATCATATCCTTATCTATGGAAAGAACCTACTTGCAAACCTTATTATTCTACGTCTAGTATAGTTTGATGTTATCCTGGCTATAGATTGGATCTCTATTTACCATGCTAAGATTGACTGTAGAGCTAAAGAAGTTTCATTTCATAAAAACATTCAATTTGTGTACAAGAATGAACCCCTACTGTTGATAACTTATCAAGAGGCTGAGAAACTTGTAAAATATGGAAATGAATGTTACCTTGCACACATCGTTGAAAATAAAGTAACTGTTCAGATTAATGATGTGCCAGTGGTAAATGAGTATCCTGATGTTTTTCCTGATGATTTTCCTGGAATAATACCAGATCAGGAAGTTGAGTTTACTATTGAATTAGTTCCCGATTCTACGACAATTTCAAAACCCCCTTATCGAATGGCTCAAATTGAACATTTAGAGTCGAAGGAGAAATTGCACGATTTATTAGAGAAATGTTTCATTCGACCTAGCACATCACCTTCGGGTGCTCCTGTTTTATTTGTTAAAAAGAAAGATGGTTCTATGAGACATTGCATTGATTATAGGGCCTTGAATAATATCACTGTTAAGAACAAATATCCATTGCCTCATATCGATGATTTGTTTGATCAGCTCCAGGGAGCTCAGTTTTTTTCAAAGATTGACTTGAGATCGGGGTACCATCAGCTGAATTTAAAGGAGGCAGATATTCTGAAGACCGCATTCCATACGAGATATGGCCATTATGAATTTTTAGTAATGCCTTTTGGGCTAACCAATGCACCTGCTTTATTCATGGACTTAATGAATAGAATTTTCCATGAGTTCTTGGATAAGTTTTTGGTGGTTTTCATTGATGATATTTTGGTGTTTTCTAAAAGTAAAGAGGAGCATGAAAGACATTTGAGGGTTATCTTGAAAACCTTAAAAGAAAAGAAACTGTATGGAAAATTCAAAAAGTGTGAGTTTTGGTTGCAACAAATTTCTTTCCTTGGTCATATTGTTTCTAAAGATGGAATAACTGTTGATCCTGCAAAAACAGAAGTTTTGGAAGACTGGACAATACCCACAAATGTAACTGAGATTTGTTGCTTCCTTGGTTTGGTAGGCTATTACCGAATGTTTGTTAGAAATTTTTCACGATTATCTAGTCCAATTACTAAGCTAACTCGGAAGGGTGTTATGTTTATCTGGGCAAAAGAATGTGATGATTGTTTTCAGGAATTGAAAAGAAGATTGGTGAATGCTCCAGTTTTGGCACTACCTTCCAGGAATGATGAGTTTGTTATATATAGTGATGCTTCATTGAAAGGACATGGTTTCATCCTAATGCATAATGATCAGGTAATTTCTTATGCTTCACGACAGTTTAAAACTCATGAGGTAAATTACCCTACACATGATTTGGAATTAGCTGCTGTTGTTTTCAATTTAAAAATTTGGAGGCATCATTTGTATGGAGTAAAGTGTGAAATATATACCGATCACCAATGTTTATATTCACTCAGATAGAATTGAACATGAGAAAAAGGAGATGGATAGAATTAATCAATGATTATGATGGTACAATTCATTACCATCTGGGAAAAGCAAATAAAGTGGATGATGCTTTGAGTCGAAAAAGTAATGCTTCATTAGCAATGTTGTGTTTGGAACATGATCCTTTGGTTAAAGATTTGATGAACATTGGCATAGAAGTTGTTGGTGCAGGATGTTCTTCTATTTTGTTCCAGGTATCAGTGAGATCATCTCTATCAGATAGAATCAAGCAAGCACAGAAGCAAGACAGTGAGTTGCAGAAAATGGTAGAGCTGGTTCAATAAGGTAAGTTGCCTGAATTCAACATTGATAATGATTGTGTATTGAGATTTGGGAAGATATTGTGTGTGCCTTTTGATTCACAATTGAAGATAGAGTTGTTATGTGAGGCTCATAGTTCTCCGTTTTAAGTTCATCCAGTCAGTACTAAGATGTATAGAGATCTGCGGGAGTATTACTGGTGGGATGGAATGAAAAGAGATATTGCTGACTTTACTATGAAGTGTTGACTTGTCAACAGGTTAAAGGAGAGCGGAAGTTACCGAAAGGGATGCTTCATCCTCTACCAGTGCCATAGTGGAAATGGGAGAATATATCCATGGACTTTGTTGTGGGATTACCGAAGACATATCGAGGTAATAATGCAATCTAGGTTATTGTTGATCGCTTGACCAAGTCTGCTCATTTCCATGCTATAAGAGATACTTTTTCCGTGGATCAACTTTCTCGTTTGTATCTTAGAGAGGTAGCCAGGTTACATGGAGTTCCCCTCTCCATTGTATCTGATCGTGATCCCAGGTTCACTTCTAACTTTTGGAAAGGCCTTCAGAAGTCGTTGGGTACTGAATTAAATTTTAGCATAGCTTTTCATCCTTAATCAGATGGGCAGTCAGAACGAACAATTCAGACCTTGGAGGATATGCTACGTTCTTTCTCAATGGATTATCAGGGAAGTTGGGACCATCATCATTCTTTGGTTGAATTTTTATATAATATCAGTTTTCATTCCAGTATACAGATGACACCATTTGAGCTGTTATATGGGAAGCGGTGTCAAACTCCAGCTTTCTGGGAAGAAGTGGGTGAAAGGAAGTTGATGGGACCAGAATTGGTAGAAGAGTTGGAAGAAAAAGTTCATCTAATTCAGAAACACATGAGAACAGCTCAGAGTATGCAGAAGAGTTATGCAGACAGCAGGAGGAAGGATCTATCTTTTGAGGTAGGTGATCAAGTTTTTCTCAAAGTATCACCATGGAAAAGTGTGATGCGAATTGGTAAGAAAGGAAAGCTGAGTCCAAGGTTCAATGGACCATATGAAATTCTAGAGAGAGTTGGATCAGTTACTTACCAAGTGGCTTTACCTCCGAGTTTATCTCTGGTACACAATGTTTTTCATGTTTGGATGATTGAGAAAGTACATGCCAGATCCATCTCATGTTTTGAGTCCAGAGGTAGTTCAGCTGGAAGAGAACCTACCTTATGAGGAACAACCGGTCTAGATTCATGACCATAGGGAGAAAGTGTTACAAAATAAGGTGATTAATCAGATAAAGGTTTTGTGGAAAAACCACATGATTGAATAGGCAACATGGGAATCTGAAAATGCTTTGAGAAATAGTACCCCCATTTATTCGATAAGTAAATAAATAGCGGGGACACAATTTTCTAAAGGGGGGAAGGATGTAACATCCCAGATAAGTAATTAATAATAGATATTTTTATCTATGTCTATTAATGAACTAGATATTGTTTTAGAGGCTTAAAATGAAAATAAATCCAATCTTAAGCATGTAATACACTAATATTTTTAAAAGATTGTTTTACTACCTTTTGATGGAAAACCATTTTTTAATCTATCTTTTGACAATTTTATAAGCTATGTTTGTCAAAATAAACTTATTCTTTATGATTGGGACATCAATATTTACTTTGTGTGAATTTTTGGTATTTTTCTGACAATGTTCATTTTTAATGAATAGTGAAAAATACTGCATTTTACATCAAAACTGCTTTTTAATCTAATTTATTTATATGATTAGATTATCTTTTGAATTGGTCGTAAAGTGTAATCTGAATATATTTTTACCATTTAATCCAATGGTGGACATTGGAATTAATTTCAATTTGAAATCGTACTGAAACTAGTGTCAATCTTTTGATACATATTGTTTCATAAAAACATTCTATTTGCTCTGACAGCGGGAATTAATTATTAAATTAACTAATGTGACTTATATGTTTTGAATTTTGTAAAATAGACATCATTTTTGAATTCTGAATATCAAATATAGAATAGGGTGATGTTTTGGTATTTTTCTGAAAAACTTCAATTTTTGATTAATAGTGAAATCACTATGTTGTAGTTAAAGAAACTGATTTTTTCGTTTAAATGAAACATTGTAACTTATGTTATTTGATTTTCAAAAATCCTACATACATGCTTGTCATCAATAAGTAAAATGTGGCTCAATAAGATTAAAATAATTTTATGGTGAATAGTAACTTATTAAGTTTTTAATCGCGATTAGTGGTAATTAGTGTAGTTTAAGGTAAAAATAATGCATTAATAAACTGAAATCACCTAGAAAAATGTCCTACCCTTATTGGTTGTGTCTTGGCAGATCAATACAAGCCATGGGTCAACTTTGGGACCCCATGTAGCCACTTTGGTTGGGAAATGACATAAATGACATTTTATTTAATGTTAAAGTAAAAATGACACAAACATGAGTTATTTTACAAAAATAATTTTTACATGGAGTAATAAAAGTCATAGTTTTGACTATAAATATTCATTAGAAAGATAAAACGATTTCAAACATCATAGTATTTTTTTTATAATTTTTAGACTTTCAATAAATTAAATTATTTATGACCTTATGATGATGTAGCGATGACCTCATTATTTAACGTTTTAAATAAAATGGAATGATAATGTAAAATATAAGACCTACACATGTCAAAAACCTATTGTATGGGTGGATTTAGAACCCTTATCACCTTAGCCTCTAATTATATCAATTTGGGACCATTTAAATACGAAAATCATTTTCAAATAAAGTAATATTTCTTTATTTTCCAAGAGTGCCCCTCCTCTCCTCTAATAAAAGGCCCCCACCTCTACCTCCTTTCCCACACTCCCAAAGCCTTTGGCTCGGCCACCCCTGACCATTGTGTCTCTACACTTCCCTCTCTTACTCCTTGAAGCCTCACATTGGTCAGAAGACTTCCCAAGGAAGCCTTTGATCTCAAATCTAAGAGAGTTACCCAATTTTAAGGTAATGTCTTCACTTGAGTCCTTTTGTTTTATTTTGCTTCTCCAACCCCTTAACTCAATTTATTTATTTCTTTTGTAACAACTCAAGTATCTTCAATATACTAGGATGTTGTTAAAATAAGGATTTGATCTACACATACACACACCTACATCTAATGGTTAAAGAACATACTGTTTCCGTGGATGGTGAATTTCTGCCTCCTGAAACGATGATTGTTCAACATTCTTTTAACACCTTCAAAGGTGGCCATTAAGATGTCACTATATTTATATATGATATATAATATGTTTATGTTTTCCTTAAGCTTCTGTATTTTTCATTTTGGGAATACCTTTATGGTTTCCATTATGGGTAAACGTGATATCTTCATTTAAAGAAGTGCGGACTACCGCCCCCTCAATGTGATTTTATTCGTTAAATACCATATGTGGGATGTATAAAGGATGGAACTATGATATTATATATGATATTATAATGAAATTATAATATAACTTTATATCATTATGATTCCATTCTATAAAATACGAAATAGAAATGAAATTAGCGTTCATGCGTACGTACGGCTTACCGTCTCCATGAACGGTGCATTTCATTTCTTACCTCTAAATGATTATGTAATATTATAAATTCATGTATATACTGGATATATATGATATATACATAATTATTATAATTCTGGATATAATGTATACATGAAAAACATGTAATTATAAAGGGTTTATTTTTGAGTCAAGTACCAATGATCGTTAAAACGACCGTTATTAACTTAAATAATTACATACTGTTCATGACATGAAGATAAGTGATATAAAAGGAATAATGAACTTGAAAAAGGTTCTTAAACAAGTATAAATTTACTCAAGTTTATTATTTAGGAGATTAATGAACGACCGAGTCAAGTCGGACCCGAGGTATGGGACTTCGTCTCAATCTCCTTTCATTGAGGCATATTTTGTTTTATACACAACCTTTTTTTATATGGTGTATAAACCCCTTTCACTTTTACGTTTATTCAAAAGGAATCTTCTTTATACAAAGCGTTTACTAAATGACAAAAGGGAATGTTTTTGTCGTACGTATGTGGCGACAATGACTTCTCCACCGTTGTGACCGTTATTTGAGTTTCACCTTCCTCAACAAGCCATACCTTCTTTTTAAAAGAAAAATAAATACAATGTTTTACTTTTCTTTTATTTTGGTATTGAAAATGGTTTTCATAATGTTTTTATATCAATGTGTTTTATTGATATCCTGTGATTGAAAGGTGGAAATGTTATGTTTCCTTTATGCATGTTTTATATGATATGATTATGTTGAGGTTCTTGGACATTATTATGAAGACGGGTGGTTTCGTGATAAACTAAGGGCGGGTGAGCCCGATATAGCTCTTCAATGAATTGGGTAACGCGAAGGGGTGAAACGTTAAGGATTCTCCAAAGGGTTTTAAGGAATATACTGTGATGGGTATTCCAAACGTAACCAAGAGGGTTACTCCCTACGTAAGAATGTTATGAATGCGTCAAGTTACCTTTATGTATTATGATTTCTATGATTTATTCATGATTTGATGAGGTATGTTAAAGTGATTATATTTTATGGGTAAAGTATGATTTCATTCTTATGTATATATGTACCCATTTTTCCTTTAAATATTTTTATATCCCTTACTGAGATTTTTATGCTCATCCCAAGTTTTTTGAAATGTTTTTCACAGGTCAAGGGAAAGTTACATGATATGATGATAGTGTCAAGGAAGTGTCAAGAAAGAATCCATGTTTTATTTTAAATATGTTTCCATTGATGGGAATGAATAATACTATCTATATGAAACCACTTTGTTTATATGTGGAATGTAATGCAAGTTTTGTGATATAATTCTCTAAAACTCTAAACCTAAAAATATCCTTAATGTATAATCTTGTAATAACTCAAGATTAAGTAAGGTTTAATGCTGGGGCCTTATAACTAAAGAGTGGTAAAGTGGTGTTCATTATTAAAAAGACCATGAATTACAATAGAAAAGGAAAATTTAAGGGTTCATTGACGATTTTGATATAATATACTAGAATTGAAATAACATTGAAAGATCATTAATGTTATTGTTCTAAAAATAATAATTCTTAAACATTACGAAGTGTCCCATACCACTTTGAAACATTTTAAATCTTAATCCCTATTAAGTGATAATATTAAAAGAAATCATTAAATACCATGATGAAAATTGAATTCATGATATAATTTATAAAATTAAATTTATGATATAACACACAAAATATTTACATGGTGAACATGGGATATATCTCAAGGATGTAAAAAGTGATATAAGAATCCCATACCTTGAGTTTCATTTTTGGTAAACGTAATTTAACCAATTATATAATAAAATTATGTAAATTTCATACTTTATTAAGAAACCTTTACATTTTTATCCTTAAATTTATTTCACTTATTACCATGTTGTGTACAAATACTTAACAATTAAATATATATTTGGTGTTTTGTCCGAATTCAGTTTATGTGTCCAAAAACACATTGGTAGGAAAACTATAGTCAAACAAGTAATTATATAACATAATAAGAATAATAATAATGAAATATTTACCAAATTTATAAATGAGTTATATGTTTAAAAGAAATCATTAAACATTGTTATCAACAATGACAAAATGACACAATCATGGAGACAGTTTGTCACACGTAAGAATGAGTAACATTCCGATTTTTCAATCAACCTTATAGAACAAAGGTTTGAAACTTAAATATTGTGATAATGATAATTATATAATAAATAAAACATTATTTAATCATATATAATTATATACATAATTCTTGTGATGTAAAATGAATAACCTTAGGCCAATGTGGCACCAGTCCACACATCCACGAATGATGTTATAACATTTTAAATGTGTAAAAGGGTAATAATGAAAATGATATATATAGTGTCATTCATGAAATTTATTTTTTTAATGAATATAATTAAGTGATTTTTTATTTCACATATATTAACTAAAACAATCTATTTATGTTCCTTGTGTAGTGTGAACGATTCACATCACTTTGAGGGGGAGGCAGTCCACACTTCCTCAAACGATGTTACCATATTAATATAAAATGGAATGTAGTAATGGTATAGATAATAATAGGATTAAATAAGTATAAAATACAATAAATTTAATATATATCATATATAAATATATTTTCCATCATAATGTCCAACCATGAATGTTGGTAGTGGAAAAATTTAAAAGCATCATTTTTTGAGGCAGTAGTTCACCGTACACAGAAATAGTGTGTTCATTACCTGTTAGATGGCGGTATGATTATGTGTAGATATTAAACATTTCATAAAAAAATACATTTATATTAATTTACTATTTTCGTTATATTATCATAGAATACTAAGATTTGAGGGGTGGAAATATGAAATAAAACAAGAGAGAATGAGAGAAGACGTTACCTCTTAATCAGGTAACTTTTGGTATTTAACAAAAGATTCCTTTGAGGAATTTCTGTGAAAAAAGAATATTATAGGATTAGGGGAAGGATTTTGGGAAGACATTTGATAATTTATTTTCTAAATCTAATTGTATTTATAGGTTTAAGTAATGGGGAGAGGTGGTGGCCTTTTATAGTGAAGGTAAACGATGCACTTGGAATTTTTGAAAATAAGTTATATGTACAATAATGTTTACCTAAAAAAGTCTACAAGAACCAAAATAATTCCTTAATTGAAGGTTATTAGACAAATTATGGACTTACAAGGGGTTTTGGAAAAGTGGATAGTTCATATAGGGCCTTAAATTAAACGTTTTATCCTTAATTAAGCATAGTTTTTTTAATAATTATAATTAATTTTATTTACATTCAATATTATTTTTTTTGCCAAAAACAATGTTCTATTTATTAGAAATTATATATTATATTGATTCCAAATATTGAAACCATTTTTACAAATTATAACCACATAATTGGATGGAATATATTTTAAATTCATCTCATATTTGGTATGATAATGTGGGTTTTAACGTAAAACGTTCTGAATGTTTTATGTCCTTTTATAATTATTTTCCAAGTGAAAATTATTAAAATGACAAATATTGTATTAATTTATTAAAATATTATAAAATTATACAATAAAAAAATTTAAATGTATCAGTTACTAGTATAAAGAAATTAGATGAAAAACTTCTTTTGACCTAAAATTATGTTTTTGAAACCATTCATTAAAAATGAAATTTCTGGGAAAAAAAAACAGTAATTAAATTATAATTTTCAAATTAAAATTTTATGTTTATTTTTAAATATTAATCCATTAATGTGTTAAAATTCATATTTAAACTGGGTTCACCATTAATAGACTGTAAATTTGACTTTATCGAAATTTAGGCTTTTTGTGTAAAATATAGTTTTGTCATATATTTTTCATGTAAAACCTAATAAATATATATTAAATTTTTTTTGCTGAATATATAACATATATATATTATTTAAATCATCATGAAATTTTAATTAATTATGGTTATTAATAAAAATATCTTTTGGAAACATAAAAATAAAAAAAATTATTTAATATCCAATTGTTACTTATTTTCGTTTCTCACGAGTTGGTAACCAATGAATTCATTTAATATTTATATAAACCATATATTTTAATAATTTATTTAATAATATTCAGATCCTCAAGCATAACATCTAGGTTATATTATATTATATTATGAAAAATTAATAATGTATTGTTCTTTAGTGATACTCGTTCTTACAGGTAACACATGCCATCAAAGAAATCTGCTCTAGCATGAAATGCAAGCTATTAAAAAGAGTTTCTCTAGAATGAAATTCATGATAAAATCATTTTATTTTCATTAAAATATATATCATGTATTGAATATATTTTAAAAAGCATATATATACTATAGTATTAAGATGTTATATTCCTTTACATGCTTGGTGATTCATATAATGTACTCTACTGAATACAATGTTACACATTAAAATTTCAGCAAGTCACCACTACCTTAATTATACTTTAGATATTGAATTTTATTCTATATAATTTTTGTGAATATAATTCCCAAAATTTTCATTTGTTTAATAAATTGATTATTAAATATCATTTTAACCATTTTTTTTAATTTCAAAGGATTATAATAGAATATTTACATCATTTTCTGAATAGATTATTTACGACTTTTTCATAAACGTATAGAAGGAATATTTTTTTTTAATTTTTAATACATGAAAATATTATAATTCTATGATGATTGTAATTTTTTTCATAGATCCATATAAAAGATTAAATTGTTGTTTTGAATGAAATTATTTTGCACATTATTCTAGGAATTGACACTTTAAAAGATACAGAAATAATAGTATATTTTAAATGGTTTCAAAGAAATGTAAAAATTATCTTGTAAATATATTTTATACATATTTCAACATCCATTAAGGACTGTTATAGTACCTTATGTATGAAATATTATAATAAAATCCATATTATTTATCTAGATATCTTATTATGGTGACATTTTTTGGGTGATTTTAGGAAATACGATACATTACCAACTAGTGAATTAAGCTATGATAGAATGAGGAATGTAATTATGAAACCATCTACATAAATTATCTGGATTTTTTAGATTACATGATTAAGTAATGATTATGAAATCTATTTCCTTTTAATGGGTCATTCTATGATAAAATGATGAATGTTTGTATGAACATTTTTCACACATAAGTAAATTTGTCATCAGTTGTTGGGTGGGAAAAAAATATTTATCACTAGAGTGCATTTAGTAATTAATAGATTCTCATGAGATAAGATGGACTATTATAGGGTTTGAACATAGAATAATAGGGGAATATATACCCCATGATTGTCATGGTAGTGGTCATTGTCTTTGGAAATGATGGAATAGATAATAAATGTAATCAACTCTGAGGCTTTATATGGAATGATTTTATTAGTTATGATCAATATTTAAGGAAATGATTTCATATTTTTATGTGTATTCCATAATCACAAGTATTATATATATGATATATTCTAATCACTCATGGTAGATTATTGATTATTCTGGACTCATAAGAATTATGACATTTGGTATGAATAATACATATTCCATGAGTCATAATTAATGACCATTAACTCATTGAGAAAGACATATATATATTATGATCATGTTCTCGAACACTATTGATTATTGTTTTCTTAATTATGATCATTTATAAATATTCCATGTGTTTAACCATATAGATTATACTATCCCACCATTTCATATGCATCATTTTCAATAGGTTATGAATTATTTTTTAAAAGGATATACCGTAAAAAGGTACAATGTCGGAAGAACGTTGTGGGAGGTGTAGATGTTATTTCATGATTTGGATTTATTATATATCTAGTCTCAAAAAGAATTAATTATTTATGTTTTTTTGGAATTTATTATTAAGATAGGTATTCGAAGTTAAATTACTATTGGGTTATATTAATGTATATAAGGATTCGGTAGCAAAATTTCTCATGGAAATGAAGGAGAATAAAATATATTTTTATAGTTTAAGATCATTGTTTTCTAAAAATGATTTTATGATGAAGTTTTTTTGTATATTAGAAATAATTACTTCCAGCTCTAGAAAATTAATACTGTAAAATGGATTAAATATTTGTAATTTTATTAATCAAATTTATGTAATGTGGAAAACATAGTTTGATGTAATACAAATATGTTAATGTGGTAAATGATTATCTCAAAGACAAGAGATAATAGGGTTAAATAACATGTTATCATAATAGATATGGAGATAATTATCTCTAACACATGTAAAAAATTTATTGGATGAGTTTATTACATTATTAAAAATTCCAGTGGACAAAAATTTGTAGTTTAATTGATTCCTTCCATTTAAAAAGACATTATATCATTTTAATGATAACAGAGTGATCAAGGGTTCTATTCCTCATAAAAATGAAAGCGAAACTCACCCAATAAAATCTCCATACAATTTTATCACAGTATATAAACAATTATATACTCAAATGACGACACATATGTTACCCCCTTGACCAATAGGTTCTACTGTCCCTAATATTCCAACAAAATAATAATTTACGATTAAGCCCAAGAAAGATACCCAATGAAGAAATAATAATATTAACAAAAATCATTGAATTTTATTTCATTATCTCCTCATCTAAATAATATAAAACAACCTCAACATAACATATTTTATGAAACAAGAATACCAAATAATATTTTTGATGATATAATAATAATATTTTACCTCCCTTTTATCTAATTGAAAATGAAAACATTGCTCATGAGTATTAATGGATTATCCCCTCCATTAAGCAATGAATATCATTTATCATCACCAACATGAAATAAATTATCATAAAGTTCATATAATGAAAAAATATTCTATTTATGAAATATTTATGATTCTATATATATTTATTCCATAAATATGAATCATGGACAAGAATCACAGAACTGAACCATATGTGGAAAATAAAACAATTTACATTTTAATTTTAATCAATAATTTATAAAAAATGGGTTATTGGTAATTATAAATGAATAATATATTTTGATATGGTTTTTTATATGGTTCATGGACAGATTATAAATTTTTTATACGTATAATATATTAGGATATATTATTTAATAATTTTGTCAGGGCTTCATGAATGGGTTTTATGTAACATTCTAAATTTCATAGGGAATGTTATTGTTTTAGTTTATATTATAGAAAATTGAATATTGTTTCTACCCTAAACCCAAAATATTATTCCCATTAGTTTTTTATGATATTTTCATCTATAAAATTCATTCTAACATCTTTATCACCCAAAAATAATGAATAAATGTTTTTAGAAATATAATCCTTGTTTATGTTTTATGTTATGAAATAAATTTCCTATATATCCATGTTCAAAAAAATTTATATATGGATGTTTTTTTTCAACTATTAAATAATTAACAAAATTATTTTCTACTATCACTGAATTAGTTTTATATAATTTTAATTTATCTTCTTTTAATTCAATTAATTTATTATTTTGGAAAAGATTTCTAAAATATATTAAATAATAAATAAATAATGTTTATAAAATGAATTAATTTTGTCTCAATAATGTACAAGTTTAATAATTGATCATAATTTATATTTTTCGAATGAGGTATACAGAATTTATTATTTCTTTTTAAATTTTGAAATTTAATTTTTTAATGTGAAAAAAATGAATATTTTTCTTGTTTGTCTAGGGATTTATCTATTGATTTTATAAATGTATTTTTCAGTATGTTTCAATATCCATTTATTATTATGTTACATCACAAGATATATTATCTTATGAAAAGATCCCATTCATTTATGTGGATGCATTTATATCATTGTGATTGAAGGATGGATTCATGAAACACATTTAATTCACATTTTATAATTTAGTTGTAATAAAATTGCATGTGATTGTTATCTTACAAACTCTAAATGTATGGTGCCTAATTTTTTGGTCAGTGGATCTATTTTATTCAACCAAAGCATTTGTTTAGGTTTTATATCGCTATAGGTTAAAGGGTACTATTGTTTTTAGTTCAGACCCGAGAAGGTACATAGGTGGTTAGGCTAAAACAATGATGGTACATGGTGGTTAGACTAAGACTACTATATGGTAAATGTCCTTTATGGTGGACTTGATATATGAATTATATTATTATTATTATGTCTAGGATATACTTATTATTAATATTTTATGATTACATGTATCAAGAATAATAATTGATGATTCTTCACTCCCGTGAAACATGTGTTTTGTAATGACAATTATCTATTCCATAAGTCATAATTTGTTGTATAAGGATTATTATATATTCCTCCATATGATAACATTGGGATCTCATACTCTTACTATGATAACATAATTACTTGTAAACACTAATTGATATCTCCCTTGTATACCACTATAGTTAATAAGAGTTCATTATTTCTTATGTTTTCTATTCTTAAGATTATAATAATTGTTTTATAAAGGATATGAAAAGTAATGGTAATTAATGAGAAGATTATTATTAAATTTTTTAATTATAATTCAGGAAATGATATTTTTTTATACCTAGTATCAAAATAAATTAAAATTTCACAGTTCTATTTGGTTTATTTTGTTGCAAAATTTTGAAAATTCATCTAATGTAATGTAATATTTATATAAGTAATTATTGGGTTGCTTCTGTTGGTATCAATTTATGGTTTAGTTACATTTTTTATTGGGAATATGATTATTTTTTTGAATCCAAATCAAGGTATAAATAAATATATTATCCTAAAATTTGGGAAATGTATTGAGTTTTTCATTTTATTTTAATGAAAATCATGTATGTATATAAACAAGTGTCCTTCGACTCTATTACTGACACACCTAGTGTAAATAACCCTAAAATGATAGTTGGGAATTAACTAATTATTCACCTAGTTCATGAAAAATGGACTAACTTCAATCCCTGACAGATACTATCAAAGAATATTCATTGGACAATTAACATTATAATTATTAGAAATTATGTTGTATTTGAATATATTTATGTAACAATTTCTAGAAGAAAGTCAAAATAGAAAACATATTTTGAATAATAGAAGGTAACTGGAAGATAAAATGGATTCATAAATTAGGATATCTATTTAATTATTTATCTTAGGATATGGATACTCTATAAGATAATTGATTATTGATACTAACACTATGATTTTTCATTTCATTAAATTAATTGAACTATAAATAATTTTGTGATTTTTGTTGATATCTATGGAAATTGGCATAAATATGAACATCCAAGTGGAGTTATATTATGGATGAAAAGTATTTTTTTTCTATTCTTGTAACAAACTAGTTTTATATGATGGTGATGATCCTTCATTTTTCAATTTAATTCCTCACTCATAACCTTGTTATTATGTCACATGATGTAATGGAAGAAAAAAGGGGACCAGGGGATTTTTTTAGAACCTAGAGCCTCAGATTATGGTGAAAGTATATGGTCCATAAGGTTAGTTGAAACCATGTATCCCAAACATAATTCTTAGACAAGAATTCATGTGTTTTTTAGTTAGCTTCAGGAGGTCATATGGTTATACTAAAACATTGGACTCAGGTAGTATTTTCATATGATAGATGGTGTAGAACATAACAATTGAAAATGAAAGGGTTTGTTAAAGGTTCCACAAACTATGTATCTGAACTTGCAATCCCCTTCCACAGATTATAATCTATGTATAGTGGTTGTGTGGTTTGGAAAACCATGATACAAAACTATGAAATCTATATAATGAGGGTTAATTTTACCATTTTTCCCTTCAATATTTTAAAAACTATACCTCCTTTCTTTTCATCCAGTGGATAGGACCACCATCTACCTCTCTCTCATTGCATGCTCCCACTCTCCTCCTCATATATATTTTGGTTTCTCCCCCATCCATACTCTATTTCATTCATAATAATATTCATATGATAGAAATTTGAATAACCTATAACCCAATTTATTCCTTATACTATATATACTCCCATATCATACTATATTTTTGTGAGAACAAATATTCCCAATTATCCTAGAATATTTCTATTATGGAAATATATTCCATTATACCTCAAACCTACTACTGATTTGGGATGAGTATTCATCCTCAGTCATATAGTAGGTGGTTTCTTAATGTTCAATAAATGTTTATGTGCTTTTATATAATTCATCATCGTGTCACAGGCCATACAAATCCACTCATTAAGATAAATGTGTTTTCATTCTAAAAATAATGGAAAAATGTTATATTAGGTCCTTTAATATAAAATAAATTATTTGGGGATCCCTGTCCTTTTTAATGACATATCTTTAGGTGTGTTGAATGAATTTCCCTCATTGAGTTAATGTTTAATTGATCAAAAAACTCCAAATTTATAACAACGAATTCTCTAAATACATTAACATTACAACAATTTTTCAAAAAACATAAAAAATTATATATAAAAACCCCAAAATACTGTATTAGGGTAGTACCTTTTGGAACATGGAATCCAAAACATTGGTGAATAAAAAAGAAAAATTATCTTCCACTATTTTCTTCTTGACTAGAGCCCTTCTTTGAATCATCATATATATTATGTATCTTCAGATCTTGGGGGAAAAGAAACATAAATTGTGGTGAGCTCAGAATTTAAGTGTCACAACCCCCTCCCACCAAATATGTCACTCATGAGCTGGAAATGGTGAAAGGGAGAAAATGACCACTGAGTCCCGCCTCCAGTTGGCCCCAGAGTGGTTACTAGCATCAAGGGTATGAGTTTTCACAAATATGGTAGGTATTACCCTTTTTATTATTTAATATTATGAATCGGGAAGAGTCAAACACCAAAAGAAAAATAAGACAAGTAAATAAACCCAAACCAATCCCACATGAATGTTTAAATAGTTTTGAAACAAATTACAAGTACATGAAAGCACAAAAGTACAATACCATAAGAAACAAGTGTACAACAAACTGCAACAACTCCAACTGTCCAGACTAGTAGGGTCTCGCACGGCCCTGGTAATCCTCCTTGAAACCTGAATGTAAATGTAGGGTGTTCATAAAAGTATACTCAGTAGGGAAACCTAAATCTATTGTGCATAGGTGGGGAGACATCCTAATGTCCCGTGAGAAATACAGAAGAAACCAAAAACTAGCAAGGAATACTATCCACCCAACCTCACCAGCCACACTCACCAAAAACACAAACAACATGTAGTAGTATATAAGAAAAAGAGTATTGGGTACCCCACACCATTTCCCACTAGTTATCTTAACTTCCTAACGACTAACATCCTGACACTACCACACTCTTCCCACTCACACACACCTAGGCCTCAGGAACCACACATCACACCTACACACACATGAGAATCAAAACCATGTATCCCACCAGCACACACCTGGGCCTCACAACCACGCATCCCGCCTGCACACACCTGGGACTCACAAACCACATACCCCACCCACACACACCTAGGCCTCATCCCGAAGATTCTTGGGAAATAGTAAACCTACCCGAAGTGTCATGGGCTAAAACCACTCCGATTGAAACCTACTGGAAGGGTATTCGGTGTAAGGTTGCCTGAAGCCATCACAACCTATGGAAGAAGGAGCAGGAAGGATCTAGTAACTATGGGGAAAAACACCCTCTCCCATGAAATGGCAGTGTTCGGCACTAAGTTCTCAACATGGGTGGGGTGCGACAAAAGACAAAGATACAGAGATATATATATATATGTGTGTGTGTGTGTGTGTGAGTGTGTGTGTGTGTGTGTGTGTGTGTGTTTACCAAACACACAACCCAACCTATGGCTTCTAAACAGAGAAATTGAGAACGTACCTCGGCACTGCTACTACGAAGCATGCATAAAACAAACAACCCCAACCCCATATAGGTTTTCACATTTCAAAAGAATTAGTTTATTAGTTCCTTAACTACTGGGAAATTAACCACAACCATCCATATAAAATCTTTCGTAAAACATATCCCTGCCATCCACAATTCAAGATAGAAAAACACAACATACACAAACAAGTCCCTTCTTATTAACCAACCAACCTCATTGATTATTATTCTCGTTCCATTACTATGCCCCACCATTCATTAACTCTTCCACATTTATTTATTATTCACAACACATTGTTTGTTTACATTCAAACCCATCCCTATAGCCCCGCTACCAACCACTATAACCAAAAACACACCAAAACTCATACATCATCATCCCTTGATACCATTTATCACAGCCCCTCTTTCCATCACCAACATAGAATTCACAACAACCCACAACCAAGAAAACTACAACCCCGCTGATCACCTGATCCAAAACAACCCACAAAACACCCCCTTCACATAAATAAAACCTAATCAGCACCATCATGTTTATTATTTCAGTTTTTTTCAATTGGGGTGATCACACAAGGGTTCCAGATTTTCATATAATCAGCCAACTTTACGTGATTATCCAATTTCCACATTCCACAATGTTTCTATCCATAAACTGTGTATAAAGATAGGGAAGAATTTAATTGTACAATCAGTGGCCCCCAACGACCGTGATTTCCCATAGGCATAAGCCTGTTCAATTCACAACATAATATCATAAGATATAAATACTGTAACTGCATTCAAAAACATCCCATCCCTATTATATAAGCTAGTTATTATCATTATTAAACTGGTTCAAATGTATTTCATGTAAACAAGAGTAAAACCACCCCACATTACACACAATTTAGGGAGACGAAGGTAAGATCCCTAACTCGACAGGTTCTTATCACAACACTCCCCCGGGTCAGTTTTTGAAGATGTCTATCGACTTCTGTCGCTTCTGTCAAAACCCGAAAAAAAACTCATTAGGTGGAAGCTCTGAAGGAAAGGCCGAGGGGAAACAATAGTTCCATGTTCAGAAGTTTCAACTCTTCGTTACGATCT
The DNA here is from genome assembly GCA_963277665.1 of Viscum album. NCBI lineage: Eukaryota > Viridiplantae > Streptophyta > Magnoliopsida > Santalales > Viscaceae > Viscum > Viscum album. The sequence continues at coordinate 869,063,864 of OY728120.1, forward strand.
CATGGCCACTAACGGATCATAAATCTGAGCTCGTACAAAGATGTTATGGAAGAAAATGGCTTCGGAGTCTCTTGAGAGAGCTCTTCTTGAAGGAGAGTGGAGGAGATGAGTGATTTGAAAATGAGGAGAGGCCCCTCCTTTTATAGGAGAGAAATACTAAATTACAATGCATGTAATTTCTAGTACATGGCGTGTACTCGACCATTTAAAATGGTCGCCACACTGCTTCAAACAAGGCCTTCAACACGACACATGGGCATTGACTGGTCAACACACGGTTTGAGGGTAACGCATACGCAGGGAGACACTACACGGACTGTATTATGGGATACATGGGGTGTACTCATTTATTTCACACGACAAGGACATGTATTCAACACGTCACACAACCGTTGACTAGTCAACACACGGTTTGTGGGTAACACATACGCGGGGAGACACTACACAACATGTAGTCTGGGCTACACGGCGTGTGCTCATTTATTTCACATAGCTAGGACACAACTTCAACACGGCACAGAGCCGTTGACTGGTCAACACATGGTTTGAGGGTAACATGTACATGGGGAGGAACTACACAGAAAGGACACAACATCAACATGGGGTATACCTGACAAGGTGGTACACATCGTGTACTCACACTACCCGGCGTGTAGTTAAAAAATTCTGAAAAGAGTGGGAAAAGTACCTTCTACCCTTTAGAACAATTCATGGCCTTCTTTTGAACAAATTAATGGGTTGGAGAACTCCGAGCCATTACATCATATACCTATTAAAACATTCTCATCCCCTAGAATTCCAACCAACCAAGAAGAAACCAACAAAATACCTCATAGGGATCTCATTATAATATGAACCCAACCAACAACCCTAATTATAGGTGTTATTAATTCCTTCTCCTATGTCGAGATATTATCCTCTTTAGGTGGCACTGACTTACCGGCATGGGTTTAATCGCATCCGCATTAATGGGTCTCGATTAATTTTCAGGTTTTTTCCTTTCCCCACACATCCGGACATGTTACAAACTTCTAAAGAACATGGAAACAAACGTCTCACAACCGACAATCCAATCATTCCGTATGTCAAACGTATATAGTATAATCTCAAAACAAAGCTCAGAAGAACAAGGAAAAACACAAATCAAAACAAATCTGGGTACTGAGCATGCATTTGGGCCTCCCACTCCCAAGTGCTCTCCTCGAGGCCGCCATGCCTCCACAACACACGAACCAAGGTGACGGTCCGTCCACGGAGCACCTTCTCTTTACGATCATTGATTCATACTGGTCATTCCTTTAATGTTGTGTCATCACCCATAATTAATTCTCCCCATTCGTTAATATGATTGTCATCGTGTAAGTACCAATGAATCTAGGAGATGTGGAAGATGTCATGAACCTTATCCAACTGATGTGGAAGGGCTAGCTGATATGCAACCTCGCCGACTCGCCTCAGCACCTCGAATGGTCCAATGAACCCAGGGGAGAGCTTGCTCCCTTTCCCAAACCTCTACTGCCCCCGTCATGGGGAAACCTTCAAGAACACATGATCTCCCACCACGAACTCCAAGGGCCTCCTTCGACAATCAGCATAAGACTTGTGTCTATCCTGAACCACTTTCTTCCTCTCAAAAACAAGCTGAACATTCTATAGGGTGCTTTGTACTACCTCTGGCCCAAGATCACCTGTCTCACCAACCTCTACACAAAAAATGTGCGAACTCCATGGTCATACATACAAATACTAAAATAGTGCCATTCCAATAGTAGAGTGGAAGCTGTTGTTGTAGGAAAACTCTACTAAAGTCAAGTGTCTCACCCATGATCATCAAAAATCTAAAATGTATACCCGTAGCATGTCCTCCAACGTATGGATAGTCTGCTCTGTCTTCCCATCATTCTGGCGGTGGAAAGAAGTGATAAGGCATAGCGGGGTGCGAAAAGTGTGTTGTAACCCCCTCCTGACATGTGAGGTAAACCGACTGTCCTGATCTGAGACGATAGTCTTCAGAACTCCATGAAAATGCACCACCTCCTCTACGTACCTCTGTGCTAAGGTAATCACCGGGCCCTACCCCTTAACTGCTATGAAGTGAGCTGACTTCATTAGTCGATCCACCACTTCCCAGATAGCATCATAACCACTATGAGCTCGGGGTAGTCCTGTGATGAATTCCATCAAGATGTCATCCCACTTCCACTTGGGGATATCTAAAGGATGCAACAAACCACTAAGAACACGGTGTTTATCATTTACTTGCTGACATACTAGGCACTTAGCCACAAACTCAGCCACTGCTCGTTTCAACCCGGGCCACCAAAACTATTCCCTCAGGCCTTGGTACATTTTTGAAACTCCCTGATGTACCGCGAAGGCTGATCTATGGAACTCATGGAGAACACTCTCATGCATCACCTCTAGAACAAACAACATTCCATGGAAAAGCATCCGATGTCAGCTGTCCTCTGACCATCCTTCTATAACATTTCCCTGATCGAAACAATCCCGCATTTCTTCTGCCTCGGAGTCCCCCCACTGAGACTCTTGCACCATCTACAATAAGGAGGACTGCACCTTCATCTGAAAAAAAAGCCTCTATCACCTTCTACCCTTGCATCCAAGTGCAAGTCAACAAACTCTCCCATCGCTTTCCAGGCATTAGTGGATTCCCCAACAACATCCTTATACGACTTCCAGCTCAGGTCATCATCCACAATGTTTCCCTTACCTTCTGTGTAAGAGATCTCGAATTCATAGTCTTGGAGAAACTTGACCCATATCCATTGTCGTATGTTCCGGTCATACTGAGAGAAGATATAACGTAAGCTCTTGTGATATGAGAAGACCACAACGATCTCCCCAAAGTGGTAATGTCTACACAACTTCAGTTCGAACACTACTGCTGCAAGCTCTAGGTCATGGTTTTCATAATTATACTCAGGAGGGCACAACTACCTAGACCCATAATAGATAAAACCCTTCTTCTGCATCAGTACGCACCCCAAACCAAGGCCAGAAGCATCAAAAAATACCTCATACAACAACCCTTCCTCTGGAAACCTTAGTACTGGAGTACTGACCAACTTCTCCTTCAGGTAGTCGAAAGCTTTCTGTCATTGTTCGCTCCATAGGAAGACCTGGTTCTTCCTAGTAAAAGTTTTCAATGGAGCAGCAACTCGAGAGAAGACTGAAATGACCTCCAATAATAACATTCCAACACCAGGAAACTACAAACTTCTTCCACGATCTTGGGTGCTTCCCAAGAAACAAATGCCTCTACCTTCGACGGCTCCACTGACACTCCATGTTGAGATACCACGTGCCCAAGGAAGTGTACTTCTTGCGTCAAGAACTTACACTTTGACAATTTCCCATAAAGCTGGTGGTGTCGAAGGACTTCCAAGACTGCCCTGAGATAACATGCTCCTCCTCTGATCTTGAGTAGATCAGGATGTCATGGATAAACACAAGGACGAACTGGTCCAGAAAATCTTGGAAGACAAAGTTAATAAGTACCATGAACACAGCCGGTGCATGTGTAACTAAAAAAAGCATCACAACAAACACAATGTGCCCATACCTGCACTTGAAATCCATCTTCGAGATTTTACTGTCCTTTAACCTCAGTTAATGATATCCAGATCATAGATAAATCTTAGAAAACCGACCTGCTCCCCTTAGTTGGTCGGACAGATCATATATCATTGGAAGGGGTTAACGGTTCTTTACTATTACTTGATTCAACATTCGGTAGTCTATGCATAGCCTGAGACCACTATATGGCTCCTTCCCGTACAAAACTGGAGAACACCATGGCGACACGCAGGGTCGAACAAAACCCATCTCCATCTGATCCTCAATCTGAATCTGCAACTCCCGTAACTCCGAAGGTGCCATCCGATAACTGGCCATCGAAATTGGACAGACACCAGGCTATAAGTCTATCCTGAACTCAAATTCATGTCGGGGGGGGAGAGTCACAACCTCCTCGGGGAAAACATCGTGGAACTCCCCAACATCCTCTGGGACATCCATCATCTCTGTATCAGCTAAAATCACTGATATCCCACCTAACCAAGAAAGGAGAGGCATCACATGACAACTTCCTACATAATAGCTCCTCTCGCCAACAAATGATACACGCAACCCATCCACGTCGGAGAACATGACTATTATTCAGAAGCATTTGAAAAAAAAACTCTCATAAAATAACCAGTTGATGCATAGGATGACATTGTATGGATGCATCTGTAGAAAAATAAGGTCCCCACAAGATTGATGTGGTCCCAACGTCCGCCCACATCCCCGGAAAACACATGATACACTGGTCTAGCCTCCATCTAGTGTACTCAAAACTAGGGGTATGGAAAGTATCTCTACATCTAGACCCAAAGCATGGGCTAGACTGCATGCAAGAAAGGAGTGTGAAGCTCCCGAATAGAACAATGCAGAAATGAGAGTGCTTAACAACAAAATCGTACCTCGCACCACCTATGGTCCTGCTGGAGCTGCCAACTCTGCTACGTGCAACTGTCCACACCTAGCTCCTCTACCTATCTGATGTCGTCCACCTCCCCAACCACGCCCTGGTCGAGGTCCCTGAGTAGAACCCTATGGTCGGCCTCCTCCCACAATTTCTTCCCTTGGAGGAGAAGGGTCCTTCTGCTGTTGGAAGAGCCTCGCTGGTAACTGGTGCTGCTGAGGCGGGCGCTGAACCTACCCACCTCCACCGTACAGAGCTCAGGTCTGGCACCGACTCTGAATGTGCCCAAAAACATCACAATAGAAACAATTCTGTCATGGGCTCGTGAATAATGGATGAGGACCTGAAGATCTGAGCTGGAACTACTGGGGCCTTCTCCCTACTGGCCTGAATCTGGAAGGTCCCATCGTAGAAGACCTGCTATTGAATGCCTTCCCCTTCGATGAACCTGGCTGGATCCCCTCACGTGGTGCACCTCCCTGCGAGTGCATCCTCTCTACAACCTCTGCCTTCTACTGTACTTACATGTACGTCAGAAGGTTGAAGTGGGTAACTGCATACTGGAGTGAAAGATGAATCGCCTCCTCCAAACGTCTCGCCCGAGACTCCTCATCCAGAAAGAGATCCGGAGAAAAGCGTAGGAGATCCTTGAAAATAATCCCCAAATCTCGTACTGACATACTACCCTACTGGAGGGAGAGTAACTCCGGCCGCTTCTCTCCCTTGATCATGGATGAAAGAAATTCATCTCAGAATTCCTTCTCAAAGTCAGCCCACGGAACCTTTGCCTCTGTCCACTCTCCGAGGTAGATCGTTCACCACTATCGCACCGAAACTCTCTGATGACTTACTGATAGGGGTACCCAGTACTCACTCAATGTATGGATCAATGTAAAAGAAATCCCTAGCTCCTCAAGACACCCCTCTGTCTCCATATCCGATGTACTACCCTCGTAATTCTTGAGGGTTTACCGCTAGAAAGAATGGAGAGTCTTCTACCACTGGCCATCTTCCTCCTCTCGGTCAGTCCTCAACTGATTGACTGCCTGAATCTGGTGGGCCTCTTCCTTCTGAGTCACCTGGGGACATCATATAGGTTCCATAGATGTACGGTAAACAATGATATCCTAATCCCTAATATAAGGATATTTATAAAGTTTTTACTTTATCACATTATTTCAATTTATTTCCCAGAACACCCAAATCAAGTAATACAAAATCATGATGATGCATGTACCTTCCCTGGGGTCTCTACCCTGCAATCAATGTAGTCTCCCTTGGCTGTTCGGTAGGCTCATAGTCCTTGCATCGGATCACGGGGGGCCCTAAAATCCAGTGTCCCAGCCGGTCGTCCCTGCCCTATGTCACGCACCAAGATTAGCCAACACGGTTACCCTACCATCCCATGAAATACTCACTATGCCTAACTCCAAAATCCATCCTATATCTCAACCATCACCTCTAATACCATTTTTTCACGACCCCCTCCCACCAAAGATGCCCCTCCTGAGATAGAAATGGTGAAAGGTAGATAATGAAACCCCAATTCCCGCCTCTAGTAGGCCCCAGAGTGGCGACTAGCACCAAGGGTATGAGTTTTCACAAATATGGGAGGCATTACCCTTTTTATTATTTAAGAACGGGAAATAGGATGAGTCAGACACCAAAAGAAAAAGAATGCAAGTATATAAACCCAAACCAATCCCACATGCATGTTTAAACAGTTCTAAAACAAAGTACAAGTACATGAAAGCTCATAAGTACAATACCAAAAGAAACAAGAGTACAACAAAACGCAACAACTCCAACTGTCCCGACTAGTAGGGTCCCGCACGGCCCTGGTAGTTCTCCTGGAAACCTTAAAGTAAATGTAGGGTGAGCATACAATTATACTCAGTAGGGAATCCTAAAGCTCTCATGCACAAGTGGGGAGATATCCTAATGTCCCTTGAGAGCAACAGAAGAAACCGAAACCTAGAAAGGAATTTTATCCACCCAACCTCACCATCCACGCTCACCAAAAACACAAAGAACATGTATTAGTATATAAGAACAAGAGTATTCGGTACCACGCATAATTTTCCACTAGTTAGATACTCTTCCTAATAGCGAACGTCCGGACGCTACCACACAATTCCCGCCCACACACACCTGGGCCTTAAGAACCACACATCCCTCCCCCACACACCTGGGCCTCACAACCAGGCATCCCGCCGGCACACACTTGGGCCTCACAACCATGCATCCCGCTCGCACACACCTGGGCCTCACAACCACCCAACCCACCCTCACACACCTAGGCCTCACAAACCACCTATCAAGTCCACACACACCAGGGGCTAATCCAGACGATTCTTGGGACATAGTAAAATTACCCGAATATTCATGGCCTAAAACCACCCCAATCGAAACCTACCATAAGGGGAATAGGTGTAAGGTCACCTCAAGCCATCACAACCTATAGAAGAAGGAGAAGGAAGGAGCTGGTAACTAAGGGGAAAACATCCTCTCCCATGAATGGGAGTGTTCGGCACTAAGTGCTCAACATTGGTGGGGTGAGACAAAACATAAGGATACTTATAATTATATATATATATGTGTGTAGAAAACACACAGCCCAACCTATGGCTTATAAATAGAGAAATTGAGCATGTGCCTCGACACTACTACTACAATGAATGCATACAACAAACAACCCCAACCCCATTTAGCTTTTCACATTTCAACATAATTAGTTTATTAGTTCCTTCACTACATGGAATTTAACCACATAAAACCATATCAAATCGTTCATAAAACATATCCCTACCATCCACAATTCATGTTCGGAAAACACAAGCAACACAAACAAGTCCCTTATTATTGACCAACCAACCCCATTGATTATTATTCTTGTTCCGTTTCCATTCCCCACCATTCATTAACTCTTCCACTTTTATTTATTATTCACAGCCCATAGTTTGTTTACCTTCAAACACATCCCTGCTGCCCCGCTGCCAACCACCATAACCACAAACACACTGAAACTCGTACATCATCATCCCTTGATACTATTTATCGCAGCCCCGCTACCCATCACCAACATAGAATTCACACCAACCCACAACCAAGCCAACCACGGCCCCACTGCTCACCCGATCCACATCGACCCAGAAAACACCCCCTTTACATAAATAAACCCTAATCATCACCCACATGATTATTATTTCAGTTTTGTTCAATTGGGGTGATCATACAATGGTTCCATATTTTCATTTAATCAGCCAAAATTACATGATAAACCAATTTCCACGTTCCAAAAAGATTCCATCCATAAACGGTATAGAATGATAGGGATTCATTTAATTGTGCAAGCAAAGGCCCCCAATGACGGTGATTTTATGTAGACATAATCCTATTCAATTCCCAACATAATATAATAGGATATAAATTTTTTAACTGCATTCAAAAACATCCCATCCCTGTTATATTAGTCATTTATTATCTTTATTAAACCTGTTAAAATGTGTTTCATGTAAACAAGAGGACACCCACCAAAAATGAAGCACAATTTAGAGAGACGATGGTAAGATCCCTACCTCGATAGGTTCTGATCACAACGCTCCCCCAGATCAGTTTTAGAAGACGTCCGTCGACGTCCGTTGCTTCTATCAAAACCTGGAAAAACCTCCTCAGGTGGAATCAGGGAAGTAAAGGGCGAGAGGAATGAACAGTTCCAAACTCAGTAGTTCTACCTCATCGTTACGATCTTGTGGCTGCTGACGGATCATAAATCGGATCTCGGACGAAGATTTTATGGAAGAAAATAGCATTGAAGTCTCTTTTGAGAGCTCTTCTCGAAGGATAGGGGAGGAGAGGAGTGATTTGAAAAGGAGGAGAGGCCCCCTACTTTTATCGGTGAGAAAAACTAAAGTACATAGGTACTTTCTAGTACACGACGTGTACTCGGCCATTTCATATGGTCGCCACGCGACTTCCAACATGGCCATCAACGCGGCACACAGACGTTGACTGGTCAACACATGGTTTGAGGGTAATGCATACACGGGGATACACTACATGGCGTGTAGTATGGGCTACATAGCATGTACTCATTTCATTCACACAGTAAGGACACATCCTTAACACGACACATGGCCGTTGACTGGTCAACACACGGTTTGAGGGTAACACATTCACGGGAAGACAGTACAAAACATGTACTATGGGCTACACAGCATTACCTCATTTATTTCACACGACAAGGACACGAATTCAACACGGCACATTGCCATTAACTGGTCAACACACGGTTTGAGGGTAACACGTACGTGGGGAGGAACTACATGGCGTGTAGTGTGGGATTCACGGCATGTCCTCATTTATTTCTTACGGCAAGGACACGACTTCAACACGGGGTATATCCGGCAAGGTGGTACATGGCGTGTACTCACACTAAATGGTCTGTAGTTAAAAAATACTGAAAAGTGTGGGAAATGTACCTTCTACCCTCCAAAACACTTCATGACATTCTTTTCAACAAAGGAATGGGCCGGAGAAGTGCGGGCCATTACAAACAGTAACAGTTAAAAAGGATGATTTGAAAACATAATCGTGAGTGTAAGGGTATGAGAACATGAACATGAAAATAGAATATCATACCCTATATATTAATGATCATAAACATGAATCATACGACAAATCATGGCATTTCATAATACATGGGTCTTAAGTAATAAATTAACATAATCCATGATAGAATATCATTTGAATAATTCAAGGAATTTTGAATAAAATATAAGAATAAAATATGATTTCCATAGTAGCCATGGAATCCATTCCAATGCCATATTATTGGGGAAATTAAATTAATGAATCTTGTTCACTACTCTTTCCAGTCTTATATTTTTGAACCAGGTTCTCTTCTCTTTCCAACCCTGTAATACATAACTATGTTCACCCTCATTCCATCTATTTCTATCTCATGAGATATAAATCATTACCCAATGGATTGGAGGGAGATATAGGTCTCACCCATATAATAATGAAATCATATATACAAGTGAAAAACAATCATAAACAATAATATCTTCTCCCGTGAAATGAAATTGGCATCATAAACATGTTATAATATCATAACATGTGTAAAATGATACAGATTACATAATCATTTCCTCAAAACCAAAACCCATGAAAATAATTGGGTTTCAAAATAATATAACTCATGAAAGAGAAATAGTTATCACAAACACCTTGAAAACAAAAAATAAACCATTTAGATAAATAATATTATTGTAAACATTAAATCATTTCCCAATAAATTCATAAGTAAAACTGACAAATGTCATCTTAGATGGAAAATTACATTGAAAGATATTTTTAAAAACAATATTTGAAGAAAATTTCCATATTTGAAAATTGATTTTTATAACCTAGAAATTTTTGAATACTGTTTTAATTGAAAATGAACTATAAAACATAAATCTTAATCATGAAAATAAATTAAAAACATTTTCCTTGAAATTTATAATGTATCATGAAACCTGTTATCCATGAAAACAAACAAAATAATTTTAAAACAATATGAGACAAAAACCACATAAAATAAATAACATATAATTGATATGTAAACAAATATAAATTAAATAATAATAACCTTATATTACATTCATGATCATTATATACACCACATAAAGGAAATGAGTAGTGAACATGGCATATATATCACAGGTATAAAAAGTGAGATGAAATTCCCGTACCGTGTATTTTGACGATGGTCATACTCATTCAAAACTCATGTATAATAAATATAAATTAATTTTAAACCCAACACATAACAATATTATTACTTATAATAACATATATGGTTTTATTATGGCTCTATACTACCCTATTTTTATTAATTCAATGTTGTGGTTTCACTTTGGTTAATATACGCTTTGTTATTTTTATGTGTCTTAGTTGGTTATATCATTGGTCCTTATATTTATATCATCATTTAAAGAATATCAAAGATGATTTAAATATAATTTCTATTAATTATAATTTAATTATAATAATCCATTTATTATTTATGTCTAAAACAGAATACATAGTTCTTCGAGATGGTAGGTCGTACATACGCATGAACGTTATTTACATTTAATTGTCGTGTAGAAATAATGAAAGAAAAAGAAATATATGTATCTATATATGTATATAATTATTATACTACCTATATAATATAATAATTATTCAATAAACCCATCCTTAATAAATTCTATGAATTGTAGGAATAAATCACACCGCATTGTGGGGGTGTTAGTCAACACTTCCTTAATCGAAATTATCATATTAACAAAAAATAATGTATAAAGAAACATGTTGAAAAATAATAGAAAACTATTAAAGACATAAAAATTATGATATATAACATATATAAATATAATTTCCCTCATAATTTCCATCATGAGACATTGTAAAGGAAAAATGAACAATCATCGTTTAGGGAGGTTGTAGTTCTCTGTAAACGTAAACATTATGTTAGTTACACATTATATGGATGTCTATGTATGTGTTGGTATAAAACATTACAGAAAAAATTCTACTATATTTATGGTACTATTTATGGTGTGGGAGTATGAAATAAGAATATTTGAGGGAGTGTGAAAAGAAATATGATAAAGGAATTTGAGGGAGGATGTTACCTCTTAATCGGGGAAACTATTATTTTTTGCACCAATGGGCTTCCGTAGAAGTATTTATTCCCAAGAAAGTATTTGAAGAGGAATTTAGGGATTTTGGAGAAGTTTTTTTCTTATTTTTTTCATTCCAATGTGGCATGAGTGGTGTGAGGATGTGAGAGGATAGGAGGGATTTTATAATGGAGGAGGAGTGGAACATTTCTAATATTTTGGACATTTGAAACCCTACCCCCGTTTTATTATTGAATTTGGATCAAATAATGGTAAAAATTAGAGACAAGGTATTATAGGTTTTAAATATTAATATAAAATGGATTTTAGGAGATTTTATAGGTTGTTTTGGGCATTATGGTTATGGTTTAGTCTCTTATTGATATTAGTTTTACATTATTCTTTTTAATTAATTTTAATTTCATTTAGAAATATATTTCTTTCAAAAACATATTTGAACTCATAATAAATTATTCATTATGATTATTCTAAATATAGAACCCATTCATCCAAATTCCAACCATATATGTTTCAGAAATTAAATTAAATATAATCCCAAAGATAGGATGACAATGCCGGTTTTGAAAATAAAAAAGATCAAAAGTTCGCTATGTTTTCATAGTAATTTTAAAAATAAAAATAATCCCAATTAGCTCATATTGATTGGTTGATGTTAATTTAATCAAATTAAACTATAAAACCATTTTCAAATATATTTTATCTATATATATAAATTTGATGAAAAGTAAAATTTGAGTAAAAGATTTGTATTTTTCACTATTTGATAAAAAATGAAACATTAATGAAAAATAAAAAAATTCACCCGAAACTACCTTTTGTATTTAATTCAAAATTTAATTTAATTTTGACATAATTCTTTTTAAATGTGTAAAACTTGATATTTAATGTATGTTTTCCATCAAAAGGTGGTAAATGTCCCTTAATAAAAAATATGTGGTTTTATCTGTAAATGTAGTTTGTTCCTATATTATTCCCATCGAATCTATTAGATAAATATAAAAAATATTTGTATGAATATATAATGTGTATATTATATTTATATAAATAAATAATTGTAATTAATTATATTTATCTAGAAAAATGACATTTTAAAAAAAGAAATAGCTTTCTATAAAAAATTCCCTTTATATTCAATTAGTTATTTGTAACTAATTAATTCATTTTATATTGGTTTAAAACATAGGTTTTAATAATATAGTTCATAATATTCATAACTAATAAATTATCACCTAGTATAATTAAAAATACATTATATTTTAATAATGATTTTTTTGGTAAAACTTAATGTTGCATGTAATATATGCCAAGTCACTATCGTGTGAAAGTAATGTCTCACATAGTGTATGGAAAAACATCCATGAATATTATTTCATTCAAAAAAGAGGTCTATAAAAATTTGGGTTTTAAATTGTACCCCCTTATAATGAATTTAACCCTTAAAAATCATCATTCGCATACAACCAAATGTTGATACTTCACCTCTATCATATCCTCACGTTTTAACATAAATTCCACTAACAGGTTGTTTTTTCAAAAAACTATGAAATTTTTAGTTTTCTTGTTTCATATATTATTCTATATATTATCCTAACCATCAACTGACTACTTCTCATACGAATTATCATACTCCTTTAGTATAACCATTGAGTTCAGTACCTGTAAATGGTCGGGAACGCACATCCTTAGGATAGATACATAGAACACATCATGGACATGAGGTAGATTTAGATGAATTACCATTCTATAGGCTACCATATCGATGTGAATCGGAATCTCAAAGGGACTGATAAACCTAGGTCATAGTTACCATTTATTCTAGAATCTCATACCCTTCTTCCAAGGAGAGATTCATAGAAACAAAATTTTACCAACATCAAATTTGAGATCACGCTAATGGTTATCATCATAACTTTTCTACTGATCATGATTTTCCTTGGTATGATGATAAATTGATTTAACCTTCCCTACCATATATTCAGAGATCTTAGATCCCAATGTCATCATTTCTACAACTTCATCCTATCATGTTCGTGTACTATATTTACTCCCATAGAGGTATTCATATGGTTCCATCCGAATGGTTGAGGGAAGGCTATTACTGTAAGAAAACTCAAATAGAGGAAGGTGTTGACCCCAACCACCATCCAAATCCATTGAACATGATCTCAAAAAATCCTCTACCATTTTTTTCTAGTATACTATATGACTGAGGATTATAACAAGTTCTAAAAATCAATTTTCTATCAAGTGATTTCTGAAGAAACTTCCAGAACTGTGAGGTAAACCTCAGGTTCCGCTCAGATACAATGGAATGTGGTATTCCATTTATCCTTTACACTTACTTTATTTAATCCTAGAAATGTAATATAGAGTGAAATGTTCTCTTAATTTAATAAGGTTTTATTACATTTTAAGGTGATAAACTACTTACCATATAGAAATATAACCTTATAATGATTTGGGTAGTATAATGAAAAAATCCATAGTGATGTTCTATCATTTCCATTTTGTTATGGGTAATTGATACAACACCCCTTAATAAATTTCTCTTCTAGAAGTAACTTTTTGGCATACCTATCATCAAGATAAATACAATATGACATATATATTCATTCCACCCCACAATAAATATTCATTAAAATCTATATACCTCTTTTTTCATCCAGGATTAATAGTGAAATAAGAACTATGAGCTTCCTCTAATATATCCTTCTTCAAATATGGTATGGAAGTAACATAGACACAATTAATTAAACTTGTCATTCCATCGTAAAACATTTTCCACTTAGGAACATTTATGAATTTCTTTTACAGATCTATATCATATTTCTAAGCCAACTTAATCATCACTAGGATATTGGGTTAATCATTTATTTGAGAAAGATAAACTTTTACCCTTTCTTTAGGATTATAGATCCATCCTTTGAAAATCCAGAAATTTTGTATCTTTTGTGATCATCATCATGGATAACCTAGCATGATCATTTTGACTTAATGGATAATCCACCTTGTTCACTTTCCCAAGGTGGTAATGTATTGAGAAGTAGTAATCCTTTATCTCAATCAATAATATTCTCTGACAAATGTTCTACTCCTTTAGTGAGAATATCCAATTTACAATTTTATGATCAGCATATATATCTCACTTTTATGCGAAATGATAATGCCTCCATATAATAAATTCAAAAATTATTCCTGCTAACTCCTAATCATTAGTTGGGTAAATTTTCTCATGACTCTTCAAAAGCAGTAAAAAATAGCCTATAACCATGTTATTAAACATAAGAACTCTTCCCAATGCCTTCTTTGATGAATTGTTATGGATTAAAAACCCTTCACCACTACAAGGTAATGTATGTATAGGTGAACTGACCAAAATATTCCTCATTTCCTTCAAATATTCCTCACACTCACCTATCTAGGGGAGCATGAAACCCATCTGAGTTAAAATGGTCAGAGTTTTAGTTATTCATGCGATATTATCCACAAAATGTCAATATTATCCAACTAAACAATGAAAAATGTAGATCTCAGTTACCCTGGTTGGATTATTCCTACATTCAACAGACATCATCTTTGATAAATATTGTGTAATTATTTCTCTTGATGTTATGTTAGCAAAAAATGAAAACTATATCCAAAAAATTAACACATTTAAATTTTTTCATACAGATTCTCCTTTAATAGGGTCATTATAAAAATAATCAATTGATCTTCATAGACTTCCTTGATCTTTAAATAGATAATAATATCATATATAAGGACCAACAAAAATATATCAATGTAATATATATAAATACTCTATCCATCAAATCCATAAAGATAATAGGGAAATTAGAAAGATCAAAACACATTATTATATGATCATAGTTTCAATAACCTATATGGGATGTCATCTTAGGTATATCATTATTCACGAATCTCATTTGATGATATCGAAAATGAGTTCCAATCATGAAAATTTATTGATGTTCACACAGCTGATAAAAAAATCATCAATACGAGGAAGATGATTCTTGTTCTTGATTTTGATCTCGTTCAACTTCTGATAATCAACGCAGAGTCACATTGATCAATCATTATTTTTTAAAACAAAAAATCGGTTTACCCCATGGTGAATTGATTTTCAAAATTAATCCTTTATCATTGTTTTTTTGGAGTTTATTCTTCAATCCTTGCAACTCAATCAGGGAAACTCTATAAGGAGTCTTTGAAATTTGTGTGGACCAGGTATGAGTTCTATTCACATATAAACATCACATTTTCGTGGAATTCTAGGAAATTATTCCTGAATGATATACTAAATAACTGAAAAATTGTATATATAATCAATATCAATTTTCTCTCCAACTATTTCATATAAACAACACTTCAAAATTGAAATTTAGAGCCATAAATTAGATGTAATATTCACATGAATTTCACACTGATCATCACATTGATGGATGATCATAGGAGGGTCTGAAATAAAAAACAATACTACGCTTCCTCAATAATTGATGTGATCCTTTTGTTAATAAATATAATCCATTCCTAATATGACATGAAAATCATCCAGAATATGATTGGAAATATTTGTTGGAGTAATGTTCCCCAAAACATCAACTAGATAAAAATCATAGACATGGGATAAAATCATCATACCGTTATGGGTTTTCAAAACTACTTCCACATCAAATTGTTTTATTGGAATTGGAACACCCTTAACAAAATTTAGATATGAAAGAGTGGATAGATCCTATATCAAAAAAGAAATTAATAGTTCTAGATTTTAATTTATGTGTACATTTTATCATGTCATTATCGCACCCCTCATCATAAACATTGATTACATGATATTCACCCTTGTACATTGGCTTAAGAGGTTATTGATATCTTTCATCATTTCCAGACCATGGGATTGGGAACTGATTATCATCATTCCCATTCTCCTTACACTTGTAGCTTTAAATCGTGTGAGGTGCTTTCGGTGCAGCTTTCTATCCACTAGCACCGTTGTCTAACTTCTTCACATCACCTCAATAATATGTTACTCTGTGACCTTCCTTTACAAACATAAAACATATAATGGAACCCATAATTATACTTCATTTGGGATTCTTCCAAAATTTAAATAAAAATGAAAACATATCTCAATTTATTAATGGTTTTGAGAGTTTCCTTAGAACTCCATCTTCCATTTCATATCAAAACACTAAGGTTGATATGTGAATCCAATATTCATTTTAACATTTATTCCACAAAAGAAATATATATTTGTAACTACTAATGTATCTTATGGATAATTATCTTCTAATACATTTCGTTAAGACACCAGATAACCTATCATCTTTAGTTTCAGGTTGGATGATAATTCATGAAGTGTACATGTCTTGTGAAACTACCCTCACAGGTATCGACCGATTCATAATCCATTTTCATCATTGAATGGAACAAATTCTCCATCATGGTATGAATAATCCAAGGAAATTAAATTTTGAAAAAATTAGTAATTGATCTCAAACCATTCCATGGATTTAATTTCATCATGTTTTGTGTATTATTTATTAGAGTCTACCACTGGTCCGCTTAACCTTCCAAATGATAGACACCCAGAATAAAATTCTTATGCACCGAACACGAAATGATGGAAATTATCTTCTCAGTGGTACTAATCCATTATATAGAAAACAAATGGATCATATGAACCTCTAAAATAAGAGGTTTTCCCTCACGAATGACTACAAAAATTTTTTCTACCTTGTCTCATTTGAAACTCCACCATGATTCATTAATTTAGAATGTTCTGTACGCATAGAAATATTATATTTTATTCTAGCTCCAATAAAATTTGTTTGTTTAGGAGTAAAATCATTAAATTTTCCGTTACAATCAACATTAATTTGGTTCTTTCAGATTCCATGCATTTATCAAATCCAAAATGCATAGAATAAGAAATATCTATCATAGTGGGGAAGCACATAATCAGGATAAGTCACTTATTAATTATCTAAGTTATGACACCTTCCAAAATAAATAACACTTTATAATTAACCTAGGATATTCATATCAAAATTTTATATAAAACCATTATAATATTTCATGTATAGTTTTTGAATTCAAATAGAATATCCCCCAAGAGTTTCAAACCAGGTGTGTTGTAAGGAATGTTCTCATTTATGAAATTACCTCGAGTAATGTTCAAAACATCTTGTTAGATTTGTTACTAATAGGTACATCTATGACATATCCACACACAGTTTTATTATATAGAAATGTATTTATTTCTATAAAACCACTCACTCTATCATTTACCTTCCTTCCAAAAACATTTCATATGCATTTCTATATCCTCAAACATATCCTTAGACATGTTTATGGGGTTTCCAATAATAGTTTCTCATCCGATCACTCATAGGATAACTAAAAATATTCTTTAATACAAACTATAACAAACAAGACAAGACCTAAATTAGAATTTAATAACTTCTTCGGAATACTTAATAAATTACACAGACTAACACCCAATGACTATATTAGTCTAGTTCATTTAGAAATATGGGAAAATAAGCACTAGTACATAAATGAACTATATTATCTCCCACTATATTATTCATGACTAGAACCATTCATAGACATATAAAAAATAACATGTATCTTCACAACCTAGGAGAAAGGAAACATAAAAAAGGGTGATATTAGATGCATAGTAAGGGCAAAAAAGGGAGATATGTAAACATAATATGAAGAACATGGTTATGAGAACTTGATAACATATATGTAAGATCACACCCTGTATATCAAATATCATAAACAAGAATCATAACATTAGGATTGGCAGATCATAAGGTATGTAGCATAAGGAAATAATGCGTATAAGAGATGAAATCATAATATTGGATAAGTTCAAGGGATTTTGGAAAAAAAGTAATCATATAATATGATTTCTATAACATTAAATACTTCACTTAAAAGGCCATATTAATGAAAAAAAATCATTTATTGGACTGGTTTCACTTGCCATTCCATCCATGTTCATTGAAACATGGTCACTCATCTTTCCTACCCTCTAATACATAATTGTGTACACTCCACATTCCACCCATGTCTACCTCATGCTTCATAAATATTTAACCAATGAATTTGAGGAAGATATAGGTCCCACACATCTCATAATTAAATCATACATACATGTGATAAAAATGATAATCAATCATATCATAACCAATGATGTTATATGGGTATCTTAAAAATTTAATCATAACATAACCTTTGGAAAAAAATATATGATTCATAATAATTTCATGAAAACCATAACCCATGGAAAGAATTGGGTTTCATAAGAATATAATCTATGAATGAGAAACATGTATCATAAATATCATGCAATAAATCCTAATGTATTGATAAAATGAAAATAAATGGAAACACTGAATTTATACCCTAGAAAAACATCAGTAACGCCAACGGATTTCGTCTTTGATGGGAAATAATTTTGAAAGATCTTTTAAAACAAATCTTGAGGAAAATAGCATTCTTATTTGATTTTTATTAAACATAAAACCATTGGAAAAATAATTTTTTTGAAAATACACCTTACAAAATATAATAGATTCTTGAAAAATATATTAAAACCTCTTTACTTTAAACAAATAATGTATCTTGAAACCCATTTCAAATCTATTTTCCCTGAAATCATTAAAAAGGCTCATAAAAAACATTTGAGACATAAGAACCATATAATAATGAACATTGAATGGATATGTAAATACCCTTAAATTAATAAATAATAACCATAAACTACATTCATCAGTATTATATACACCTCACAAATGAAAAGTTGGGTGATCATGTCATGTATCTCACAGGTATAAAACATGAGAATAAATTCCATTACCTTGTGTCTAAACTCTAATTGAACACATTCAAACATAGAATATAAAAAATATAAATTTATTGAAAATAAATCACATAATAATATTATTTCATTGAATATATATATGGTTTGATTGTGGAATTATATTTTATTCTATTAAACAATTCGATATTAAGGTTTTACATTGGGTGATATCTTCCTTTTTCTATTGATTCCAAATATATTATATTTTCGATCCTTATACTTGTATCATGGTTTCTAGAATATAAAACATGATTTAAATGTCATATATATTTAGTGTATGTGTGTCACACCCTGACCATTGATACTTATTTTATTCTATTCGTTATCTTAGATCCTTGGATTGAGGTTCTGCTGCAGTTCCCAGCTTAAACATGAGTGTTTTTGATTTGTGGGGGAATTTTTTCTTGTGAATGGGATGAAAAAAGTAATTATAAACCATGTCACCATTAATAGGTAACCATGTGATACGTGTCAGATTTTGGACAGAATCTTCCACACGACTTACGAACAATAAACCAAAATGTGCAGGTTGGTTTTGCAGTCGATTCCTTCTTTGGCCTGATCTACTGTACATTTAGCGCAAAATTGGGTAAACCATGCGGAAAGACTATATGAGCTATCCAAAAAATTTATGTATTACATTTTATATTTCTATCTCCCCTCTATTTATCACAGATTCAATATTCCTCCCCTTGGGTCATTTTTCAACACTATAGGGTTCCCCAGCCCCACTTCTATTATATCCAACCCCTCCATGGTTTCATCCTAAATGATCAAAGGTATGTTATTATATTTTTTTCTCAATTTTCTACCCTACATATCCTTTTCTTCTGTACTTAATAATATCACACACCTTTTGGTGAGAGTTTCACTCATTGATGAACCCTATAATATAGGGTTGATGTTTGGTTGGTGTCTTGTTGCATATATGGCATGTAGATCATTGCATGTGACCTATTCTTCATTCACATGGATTTTCATAACATTCTCACACCATTGAGGTAGTTGTTTAAAATATTTTCCATTAATACCAATTAAATTTATTCTTTTGGATAATTTAATATCAAAAAAATGTATTTCAAATCTTGTAGTTTTTTTCTTTTGTTTTCATGATGTTTTGAGGTTGAAAAAACATAGTTGAAGCTATTTTTAAAAATATTCACAAATTCTGTTACATAGTATACACATAGGGTGTTTGTAAATGTGTTAGTAGTTTTTTCAATGAGAAATTGTGTGTTTTTAATGGTGTTTCACTTTGAAAAATATTTTGATAGTGTTTTCAAAGCATGATTTGGACATCGTATATTGAATAAAGTTATTTTTTATGTGGATATTATCTAGTGTAGTTTGTCTGTTGGTTTGAAACATAATTGTGCTTCTCTAAAAGGGATTAGATGTTATATTTGGATTTTATTTGTGTGCCATTAGATGTCGGAACATCCAAATATAAAAAATTATCACATATAGATGTTCTAATAAATGATAATGACCTTGGGTATCTTAAAATTAATGATTTTAAAAATAATCAACATTTCCCCCTCCCATATTTCTCAGTTTTAGTTAATCTTATATGTTTTCTAAATAGTCCTTAATATTAAAGAGGAATGAAGATGTTTTTATGTGTTTCATTTGAGATTATTTCATATTAAGTACCTTAAAGTTTTTTTTTGGTTTTATAATGGTACAAAAAAACATTTGGAACCATTAAGCAAGTTGTTTTCCCTTGTTGGTTTTGAAATGGTGCAGGAAAAAGGAATTGAATGTGAAATATTAATGCCCAGTTTAGAATTATATATTTCAAAATTTTGTTTCATGTGGATTTTTTTAAAAACATGTAGAAGAATCATTGTAATTTATTTAATTTTTATAAGTGTATTATCAATTAGTTGATGAAATAAATAGGGAGTCTTATTCTAAAACATGTATGATGTGAATGTAATGGAAATTATAAAATTTTTTATGAATTGTTTTGAAAGAATATGCAATTTGATGGCCTGGTTGGAACATGTGAAATGATTTTTATATGATGGGTGCAACTATAGAGGGATTTATCTATATGAGTTATCATATACATGGTGTAATTTATTGGGTATACAAGTACAATGTCAGTAGGTAAGGTGAGTCACATGCGTGAGGGCATCCAAAAAACATATTTCACAATTTCGAAGAGTTTACTAAGAATCTTTTAGAGGGGAAAGTGACATTTTCCTATCAACCCTGATGATATGTGTTGGTACCCCTTGGATGTATTTGAGGTTAGGTGGGTTGTTCCACTTGTGAGGATAGTTTGGAGTAGCCATTTGGCTATAGACTATGGAGTTACACCACACGTCGGTATGTGAGTGTAGGCTGAGTACATCTAGGGATCACTGTAGGGTTGTTTAGGAAATTCCCAGGGTTACTATAAGTATTTTCTTGTTTATATTATTATTCACATGGTTTCTTCTATTGGATAACTAGTTAGTTTAAAAATTTCTTGGTACCACATTGTTGGATGTCATTTCCAGGATATGGTTTATAAAATGTTGAAATAGTATTTAGAATGGGATTATGGAACATGTTTTTTGGAAAAGGAAAAGTTTTTTATATATTTATAAAATATCAAAACACTATTTTTATATATGTATCTCAAACTAGTGATTATGGATTGTTTTCATGATAGTAATGTCATTGATCTTTTAGTTATTTATTACTGAGGTTTTTAATCTCATACCCTATATTTCCCACTCGACAACGGTAGAACCGTGCAATTCTGTAGGTTCAAGTCTCTAGTTCATGTGCTCATTATTATAGAATTTCAGTTTTGTTATTGGTGGTGACCAATAGGTCTCATGGAAATCACAGTATCATGGCTCATTTTCAGTTTGGTATTTAGTGTCTATTTGGTACTATTTTTGAAACTGAATTAGGTTATACATATATATTGGAGATTCCGCAATTTAACTTTCTTATTTTAATTATTTTTATTCATTTCATTATGGTTTATTAGAATGAAATAGTTCTCACTATTTTTTAATTTGATGGTTGACCCCAGTTTCCTGCCTGTGGGGAGAGATAATTTCCTTTAGGACATGTCATGGACATGGTCATGTGTCAGGTCAGTTGAAATACTAGTCTGGTTAGTGAATAAATGGTATCAGATCATGACTATTTTTGTTTGGGGTGTCAAGTAGATTAGAGAATATGATATTTTGGGATCATGAGGTCTGTTATGTATTTGTTCCTGATCACCACCACTCATGAAGAGACTTTAGTTTCCAAGGGTGGTGTGATAATTTATTCATTGTCCTATTTTGGGTTGTTTTGTATTGAGGGAATGGAATTGAGGCAAGCTGGTGTTTTTTAATGACCTCACAAGGTGTATTAACCAATGTTGAGTCTGAGTACATTGTTCAATAAAATCATTGTTCTTGTTTCGTACTTTGGTTATGGAACACTACCATGCCTCCTGGTTAAGTATGACACCGGTTCATTATTCCAGTGGTATAGTTTGGGTTATGTTTTTTTAGTCTCGATTAGTGAGATTAAGCTTCTAGAATGATTTTCTTTAAAATGGAAATGAGTTATTTCCAATGTTTTTAGATTTTAAAAACATGATTTAAAATAAAATTTGTTCTGGTTTTAGAATTTGGTATATGATTGGAATTGATATAGAAGTGGAATGGGTGTGACCTTGGTATTCCTCATGGATTTTAACATTTGTTTGGGTATGTGTGGAATTTGTGTTATCACATGTGAAACAAAATGGAGGGACACATACGTGACGGTTCAAGTGATTCCATGGGTATGTTATTAAAATCAAGGTGTTAGACACATTCTTTTCAAAAGTTCATTCATATAAGGTAAACAAATTTTTAAAATTATGTTTTCTTTGAAATGTAGTGTTTTGTTTTTTGAAAAGTTTATTTTTCATTCGAAAGTGGCCTAAGAAGATGGCAGTTCTGAAATTGAATTGGAAGTAGTGGTTTCTGAAAATATAATTCTTGTTTATATTGTGGTTTTCAGTTCATGATCATATTCTATTTGTTCAAAATGCTCATTTTGGCCATGTGTTCGTATGATTTTTATTTCTATATTTTTGTTTTTTTCTTTTAAGAACATACTTCATATAATGATATCCAAAATTCCAAATGAGTCATGCCTAGTATCAAGTTCTTCTTGGTTTTTTCCTCTACTTCATGGTAATCGAGGTCCTTTAGGTGAAGTGGAATGGCTTAGTAAAGTTGAATATGTAGTCAAATCATTGGTAACTACCAAAGCAACCATAGTTCATACTATTATGGGGTTGCTTGAGGGTCAAGATTAGGATGAATGGAAGTTGTTTTCCCTTCAGCAGAAGAATATTAGGATGAAATGGGATGTTTCTATGTCTTGTTTTATCTAATGTATTATATCTAAGGAGGTGATAGTGTAGATAAATTAAGAGTTCATGAGTATTCAGGAAGTCCACCGGACTGTGAAGGCCTATATTAACTGCCTCAAGGAGATAGTTTCATTTTCACTAGTGTTGCTGTCATAGAATCTAATTATGTCATCTCTTTTCATAAGGGGTATGAGTTATGGGAACAAAAAAAATTCCCTCTCGTATACGACTCTTCATTTTCAGAATTTGGTGGATGAATCACATTTGGATGAGTAGTTTTTTGGAGCACATGCAGTTTCCAATATAGTGTCTCTTATTTCTCATAAATGTTACCCATATAGGGAAGATTTTATGTTGGGGGAAGAATTATTCAAAGTGTCCCCTTCATAGGTTCGGGCTTTTAGTTCATCAGAAGGATCATTTGTACTCCAGTAGTGGGGCAGGTTCGAGAATTCAATGCTCTCTTGATGTAATCCTCCAAAATATGATATCATTACAGTTATCCCAGTCCTATGTAGACGATTTGTAGGAAGCATCACTGAAATAAGATGTTGTGATTTTAGGATATCATTGGCTTCTTATGAGGAATTGCATGATTTTGTCATTAGGTCTCTAGCCAGAGGACTTGAGTGAAGATCTTGCATAGTCAATGATCACTAGTGCTATGGGGATCCTTGCCCCATATTTTGTCTCTTGTGTTATAGTGGAGATAGTTCCAATTTAATTTTGTAATTATATTCTTTTTGTGATATTCAATTAACTATGTAATAAACTCGATAATTTTTTCTTATAATATCGTCCAACTGATTTCAATGTGGATCTTTAAATCATTTTTTCTTGTATGAATTTCTTATCATTTTGGTGGGATGGTCTTAGTTTTTTTGTGCTCATTTGGAGGTTCTTGAGTTTTTTGAAATTGATGGATTGTGATTTAGTTCACTCCATTATTTAGTTATCTTTTATTAGAATCCCCTATGATGGGGATTATCTGTTTTCATTAGTGATTTTGGGTTTTTATTAGGATTTCCCTCATTCCTTTTCATGGTGAGGGTGTTTATCATGTAGTTTGGAGATGTTTTGTAAGTTCCTGGGCTCTCTGTTTGATAGGTTTCCATGTGGTGGGTTTCCTATTGAAGTCTTGTTGTTGTTTTTCTAGGTGTTTTATGGTTCCTATGATAGTGTACCATGTGAGGTTGGCAGAACCCTCTAATTTCTCCCATTATTATTGTTATAATATTTCTGCTTGATCATTCATGTGTGACTTGTATAAAGAAAAGGTCACCTCTAGGATCTTATTTATTTTAATTTTTTACTGGGCAGAGAGTTAAGTGTTTTTTATCAATCCATTGGGTGACATTTTTTGGGAATAAAGTGTTTGTGGTGGGGATAATTGTCACACCTTGAGCTTTCATACATCATTATTTTAT
This sequence comes from Viscum album, assembly GCA_963277665.1. Lineage (NCBI taxonomy): Eukaryota > Viridiplantae > Streptophyta > Magnoliopsida > Santalales > Viscaceae > Viscum > Viscum album. The sequence continues at coordinate 869,088,693 of OY728120.1, forward strand.
TCTTCTCATTACCTTTGATCATTGGGTGGAGGTACATGTTGAGTTCCCAACATAAACTTATGAGGTTTTGAGATTTGGTTGAATTTTGGCCGATGCACGGACCTCACATAGTTGGTATAAACTATGTTTCCCAACTTATGTAACTGTGTGTTCCTTCCTATGTAACTATGCATCAAATATGGTATTTTTTATAGAATCTTCCACCTTGTTTGTGAATATAAATTCAATCATCTTGGGTTCCTCATTAGGTCAGTTCTTTCTTATTTTTAGCTTCTGCACGGTTGTCGCACGATTTGTTAAATTTTCTGTCCAATCCGTGTGAGCATACTAGAAATATTAATTATTAAAATCCTTATTTTTATATCCCCTCTTTTATTCCAATATCTATATTCCTCCCCTTGGTTCATTATTTCACAATAGTGGGTTCCCAAAACCCAATTCCCTAGGATCCTCCTACTCTATGGTTTCATCCTTAATGTTTTATGTTATCTTATTAGGGTTTTTTGTAATTTCCAATGCTTCTTATCATGTTCTACCCTACCTTTTGAAATTTAGGCCACTATTTGTGGTATTTTTTCTCATAGATGAACCCTATAATTCATGGTTGATGTTTGGTTGGTGTTCTTTTGGATCTAGTGCACGTGGATCCGTCTTTGAGACTTATTCTTCTTTCTCTTAGTGTTTCATCACATTCTCACTTCATTGAGGTAGGTAATTACATTATTTTCATTTCCAAATAATTCCATTAATGCTGTAGATTTTTAAATAACAAAACATATATCTCACATGCATATGGAATTTTTTCCTTGATTGTTATGATGTCTTCATATTGCCCAAAACTAGTAGAAGTTGTTTCAAAATGATTTCTCTAATTGTGGTACATAGTGTTAACATAGGGTGTTTGATAAACTATTAAAAGATCGTTTATGGATAAACTGTGTTGTTTAAATTGTGTTTCCCTTGGAAAATATTTCAATTGTTTTGTTGAATTATTAGTTGGACTTCGTATAACGAATTGGCTGATTTTTATCATCTGATTTAGAAGTGTAGTCTTTGTGTTGGTTTGAAATAAAAGTATGGTCCTCAAAAAGTATATTGGATTATATCATGGGATTTCATTTGTGATAAATCGGATGTATACACATCCAAAAGCACAAATGGTGCACATATGTATGTGAATAAAATGATAATGCAATTGTTTGAATTAAATGATTTGGGTTTTCAAATTCCTCTACCTTTACCCCTCCCATATTTCTCTAGTTCAATTAATCCAACATATAATTTAAATGATCCATAATCACAATGTGGATTGGAGATGTTGCCGAGTGTCATGATTGATAAGATTGGCCATTTGTATCTTTAAAATGCAGCTGGTTTTCAAATATTATGAAATCCATTCAGTACCATCAAGCCTAGTGTGTTTCCATATTTGTATTGAATTGGTGTGGGAAAAAGGAATTGAACATAAAATATTAAAGGCTAGTTTTCCTTTATATATTTCTAGGTGGAGTATCATGTTGATTAAAGAAAATTATGAGGATGAATATTTGTAATGTATTTTAGTTTTAGAACTGTAAGGACATTTTTCACATGAGATGCATTGAGAGTTTTTTTAAACATGTATGATATGAAATTGATTATCATTCTAAAGAATTTTTTTGATTTATTAAATATATTATATTATATGACATCCTAGTTGGAACTTTTCAAATGTTTTTTTATATAAATATCATCCATATAGAAGGATTTCCCATTGTGGGTTATCATATATGTTCTTTCAGTGTATAAAATATGAATGTGTAGTGGTGGCATGTAAGGTAATCCAATCATGTGTGGGCCTCCTAAAATGACAGTGTATTATAGCTATTGTATTCAAGTATAATTATAGGTAGTCGATTAGTGGATTCTTATCAACCCCAATGAGATGGGTTGGTACCACAATGATGTCTTAGAGGAGATGTGGGTTGTGTCACTGGGGAGGCTAGTTTAGAGAAGCTAGTGGGATATAGGTTATGGAGCTTCTCCATACACCTTTATTTGAGTCCAAACTAATAATGTCTAAGGAATGATATAGGGATATTTAAGACATTCTTATTTTTATTATTTGTATTATCTTGTTTAATTTATTTTGCACTTGGTTTCTTCTACTATTTATCTATTAACTTTCACAGTTTTCATGGTACCACCTTGTTGGATTTTATTTTTTGGATTTTGATTCTAAAATAGTGAACCAATTTTTAAAATAGGAATGTGGAATGTTTTTTTTGGAAGATGGAATGTTGTCGTTATACTTTTAAAATATTAAAAATCTAATTTTATATCTATATTTCAAACTAGTGTTTATAGACTGTTTTTTAGAGAAGAGATGTGTGGATTCATTGGTGATTTACTACTAAACCTTTTAAGATAACACCCTACTTTAATCACTCTACATCAATTAACACAACCTATTTGGATGTTTTAGTATTCTAGTTCATGTTATCATTGCTAGAGATGGTCAATTTTGTGGTTGGGGTGCCCAAGAGGTTAAATGGGGATCATTATTGGGTTCTTCATTTTCAGTTTTGTATTTCATTTCTTTTTTGAATAGTATTATAACCGTATTAATTTATATATATTGATTTGATATTAGGTTTTTTTTCATGTTATTCTATTCAATCTATTTAATAATTAGATCTTGGGTTAATGGGATGAAATATTTCCCAGCTAGATTTTATTGGATTCCCGGCACTAATTTGATGATTGTGGGTGTCAAGATTGCACATCTGGCCATGTTTGTGACCAGTTCAGGTGTTGCATCCGATGAAATCTAGGACAAGTTCCTGAAAACAAGTATTATGATAATCCATTAATATAGAAGTAATAAATGGATTACTTTATTCATGGAGATAATAGGTCGTAAGTACGCATGAACGCTATTTCTGTTTAATTATCGTATTTAAAGAAAGAAATTAAAACACACACACACACACATATATTATAATTATATTAAGTTTATTATATCATATATATCATATATATATATATATATTTAAGAAACCCATCCTTATGAAATTCCATTTTGTGTATAAATTAATCACACCACACTGAAGGGGAGGTAGTCCAAACTTCCTCTAATGAAATTATCATATTACCAAAAAATGAAAGGTATAAAAATATGAATAGAAAAATGATTAAATAATATTAAATTAATAATAAACAAAATATATAACATATAAAAATAGTTATTCCATCAAAATATCTACCGTGAGAGCTAGTAATGGAAAAATGAACAATCAATCATTAGTGAGGCGATAGTTCATCAAACACATAAATAGTATGTTCGTTACCAATTCGATGAATGTGTGTGTAAGTGTAGGTAAAATATTTTCATAAAAACATATAATTATATTTATGTTACTATTTTTCTTTTAAAATTATGGAATAATAATATTTTATTTAGTGAAGAGGGAAAATTTAACAAAGGAGTTTGAGGGAGGGTGTTACATCTTAATCAGTTAACTCCTTTGGGTTTGCATCAAAGGGATTCCATAGAAATAATTTTACCAATGGTCGGATTCAAATAAGAAATGATAAACGTTTTTGAGTTATTTGATAATATTTTTCTTGAGTAAATATGACATGATATGTGTGAGGAGGTGGGAGGAGAAGATTCATTTCATAGTGGATGTGTTGTGGCACTCATGTTATATTTTGGAAATCGGACACCCAACGACATTTTTTTAAAGTAGATCCCATAATGGTCCAAAGACGAGCCAAGGGAGTATAGAGTCTAAATAGTTATAGAAAATATATTTTTACATGTTTATAAAATAGTTTGGGCATTATGGTTATGGTTTAGTCCCTTATTAGGCTTAATATAACTTTAGTCATAGTAATTAATTTTAGTTAAATTAAAAAATATATTTTGTAAAAAAATTAGGAAAATATTTTAGAAATTATAAATTATTATCATTCTAAATATGGAATAATTTTTTTTAAAATGAAATCACATTTGGGGCATTAATTAATTTAATTATAATCTTGTAGATAGAATGATAATGAACGTTTTTAATGTACAAAACATTGTAATGTTTCCTTCTTTTTTTCTAGTCAATTTAAAATTGTAATTATTAACAATGAACAAAATTGAATTTATGAATAAAATTTGAATCTATTTAAACATTATAACCATATTAAAATATATTCATACTATATAATTAATTTAGGTTAATTATATGTTTTGACTACGATTTTAGTATTTTCCACTATCTATTAAAAATGAAGCCTCTTAAAAAATTAAAAACATTCACCCTCATATATTTTTTATATTTAAATTTCAAAAATGATGTTTATATTGAAATTTTAAATTTATAAAAGTGAATAAATTTTGATTCAAAATAGATCTTCCATCAATATGATGTAAAAGGACATTAATTTTTTTTAATCATGGAGCCTTGGTCAAACAACCATGCACATTTCCGAAAAAATAAAAGAAAAGATTAGAAGACTGTAAAAGAATTAATTTTTTTCTAATATTTATCATAGAGGGGAGTCAAATACATGGGAAGGTGATCTAATCTGGTAATTTCATGGTTAAAACCCATATTTTAAAACACATCTGTAACCGTGTTCACTTCCAAAAATGCATGCATCATGATACAATTACTATACAAGTGGGAGTGGAGGAAATCCAATTATTGAGTTGGCAAAATCCATTCAAGATGAACCATTCCATTTCATAAGGAATCAATGATTGTTTTTCAATTCATTTAAATTGATATATTATTCCAACCTTTCTAACCTAAGAACGTTTCCGAATGAATAACACTGAACAGTTCTTTTTCCAACGATGAAGCAATGCCATAAGATCCATATATGCAACCAAGAAGAAATCAAATGTGGAATTTGTACACAAACCCATCTCTCGAGGGACCCAAATGTCCTTTAGAGGCCCCATTAATGTTATATTTAATCTATCCCAAGAGTAGAAATTTCCAAAATAATTCAAAAATATTCTGAGGTTGACTGTAAGTCCATTCAACACTAAGGCACCAAAATACGATTAAATCAAAAACAAAATTGTTTTAGTGACATGTTTTATTATGAAAGCTTCATTTATGGGATAAATTATCTTTACCAGACCTATGAGAATAATCAATGAGAAAATATGTTGTAAATAAGAATTTATATCATACCAGATCACATGAAAAAGGTCAATAATAGTACCCTGAAAAAGAATCTTGATTTGATGAGAGGTGTCAGAAGAAGCACAACATAATATTTAGAGATGAATAAATCCAAAAGTAACCATATGTAATAAAACAATATCAATAAAATATTTCCATAAATCATTTGTAGTATCCCATGAAATAAAAATATGGATAGTGTGTTCTAAATACTGATTTTATAGAGTAAATTTAGAGAAAAGATGGAAGCAAACATATTTGAGATAAGTATCAGTGGGTAACCAGTTTTAAACAATTTTCCAGACATGTGTGAATTATTAATGTATTATCCAAGGGTTCTCAAAAAATTATAACCATGAAATATATTATCTATATATTTAAAATAGTTATTATCAAAAGTCTTCGAGTCCAGAAAACCGTTGTTGGGAAGAACCCAAATTAGAAAAAAATCAGTGGTAGTAAAGCAATAATTATTAATAATAGTATTTACAAAATCTGGAATATCATTTCTAGGAGAAATAAAAAACGTTAACAAAGACATCAGTGTGATCAAGTAAATGATAGGGATCTTCAATAGAAATTAAAGGGGAAACTGAACATTTATCTAATCAAAATTTTGGAGAAGTCTCATTAGAAACCATCCATCTTGAATTCGATATAATTTTGGAGAATTCATTTTTAATTGTAAACTAGATAGAAGTTTCTATATTACTCAAGTCACCTTTTATCAACATTAAAATGAATCTATTTTGAAGGAACATGAGAGGAATGGATTCATTGAGAAGGAAACTCCAAATATGTATAACATGTAAGGAATCATTTAAAGGATTAATTTTTTTAATGACCATCCTTATTATAATGTTTACAATAGATGGACCAAGGGAAATTCCCATGTTTTCATTCATGAATACTCCCACTCCACACAAAATATTTTATGTAGGTATTAATTCTCATAAGAGGCCTAATAGGCCTATTCTAGACCATCAACCTGTAAAACATTTTCGAGAAAATTGTAGTTTTTAGAAGGAAAATTCTACCTTCCAATGAAAGGGTTTTGGATCTCTATGAGGAATGGAGATTTTGAATTTGATCAATAATCATATAGAGGTATGAATTTTTAGGTTTTCCCCAATAAATGGGTACAACATGTTGGTTGAAAAGAGGATATCGTAATTTTATACCGAAATAATTAATAATGTTGGTTTTTATATTGGTTGGGACCTTTTTACAATGAAGATGATGGACTTAAGAAATCTATTTTCCTAGCCAGAGATCTCATCATAATGAGATATAGAATACGTTAGATTCTAGATATTTCATTTACCTACATGTATGAATAGAAATATGTAATCTTCATAGAGGAGGTGTGTTGGAATAGTCAAATTACATGAAGCCTGAATTGGCATAAGTTTCCCATTCTCAAATAGTCATTTGAGTAGTATACTTGAATAATATTCAGAAATAGGGAAATGATCGAAAGATAGGGGGTGACCTTGTCTTAAACCTTTAGTATTGTTAACATATCTTCTCTAAGATCCATTGATAAGAATGGATGTGTGAGTTGAGTTAAAGAGACTTCTATAACATCTAATAAAGAAAATTCTAAAACATAAACATTAGAGGAACATATAATTAATGCTCTAATAAATGGTATAAAAAACCATTATAATTATAATTTTAATGGAAATACATCCTCCCATATTATATTTTTTAACGATATTAGTTCATTCGGATATTAGGAGGATACAATCATGAATGGTTCTACCCTTGATAAAACCATATTGATTCCTGGAGACAATTTTATTTAAAAATGTTTCATGTATTTTGGATATAAGCTTTTTAATGATTTTATAAGACTGTTGATAAATGTAGTAGGTCTGTGGAGATGAATCTTAGAGGCATTGTCAACTTTTTGAATTGAATTAAGGAATTCATAATTAATACAATGATGAAGTTTACCACTAACAAAGAAATATTTAACAAACATAAAATCATATGTTTTTATGACATCATAATAGTGAAAAAAAATTATATGATTGAAAACATCAGTTCTTTGGGAACTATCAAATGGGAATTAATGAAATTTTCTTTAATCACATGATCAAAATGAATATTGGTGAGAAAATAATTATCCTCATAATTAACAAAAGCAGTAATTAAATCAAGGGTAAGGTTTTTATTGATGTATAGAACATTGAAAATAATTTTCATGTATGATATAACATGATTGGAAATACCATACTCAGTATAAATTTTCTTTTCTTCATAGTTATGGAAGGAGAAGGGCCGACAAGATTTCCTAATTTCATTGAAAATAATTATAAAATTTTGTGTTCATGCCTACATCTTTTATCCATTTAGCTATAAGGACAATCTTAAAGATGTTGTCTTTTATGGAGTGAATATCGTTGAGATTGGATATATGATTCATTTCATATTGATTATCTACATTAATATCAATGATAGTGGTAGAATCGTTTATTTCATCAAGAATGTATTCAAAATTTTATGTCTCATTGTCAATTTATTTAGATAAGGATTTACGAAATCCTTAATATTTTACATAAATAATTTCAGATTTATGATTCATGGAAAAGCATCATTGGAAAATTTCCTAGAATTCCAAGTGTTTTTGATAGTATTATCACATTTAGGTTCGGAAATCCAATATTTTTTAATCTAAAATGGAGAACATGCATAGAGGTCTTAATAGAGATAGTGACAAAGATCATATGATTCGTAGAGTTGCATTTGGGGATGGTGATGTTGGAAATGGTATCCCATTTTTCATGGTATTTATCATTAGAGAAATCACTATCAACTTTACTTGAAGCCGCCTAATTAATATTCCTTTTATACCTTGTATATTTGTATCTTACAAGATTGATTTTATTTAGATTATTATCTATAATCAAGGTTTTTAATTCTCCAGTGGATATTTTTGAGTTGGTAGGGCCTTTACTAGGAATGGGTAAGGAATTAATGTAAAATTACATTGTATTTTTTTGGCCTAGGGAGTTACAAGGTATTAGTGGGCCATCAGCCACTACCATGCGCCTTTATGTACTTCTCCAGCCATAGTCCCCAGTGTTAGGGATTGTAGGATTTCAGTCTAGTTCCACATATAGGTAGAGGTCCCAATAGTGATTTATTAAGGCATCTCATGCATTTAAAGGAAGGAAGCAAACTGGGAACCTTGGTCAAAGACTCCACAATCACATCCAACTAAATAGTTACCCCGGCTGGAAATATAAAATTACTATAACAACAAATATACGTTTTAAGTGTTAAATTGGAGTAGTTCTAAAAATATGTGTATCAAATATGATGTATTAAAACCCAAAATATTTTATTAAATATATAATATATAAATTATATTAATATCACTCACTAATTGTAATTAAATTAATTTATTAGGATAAAATACATCTATAAGCATAAAAATTGATTTTTATAAAAATATTCTTTTTATATTCAATTTGTTTAATTATAACTAATGAACTTATTTTATATTGGTGTTTACCATAGGTTTCCATATGTTAGTTACAGTTATTCATAACAACTAGCTGAATAAATATGATATGTTTTAAAATATAATATGTTAATAATATATTTGTGTTTAGTAAAACTCATTGATGTGTGTAATATACTCTATGTTAGTGTCGTGTCAATGGAATGTTTGACATAGGGAATTGAAAAACATTGATGAAAATCAATTCATTCAAAAGAAAAATGTCCATAAAAAACTAGGTTTTACAGAATTATTTTGGCTATACCAATAATTTATTTTTTCATGATTCCTAAAATAAATGGATAAAATTATTTGAATGGATGTTGGTGTAATGTACACATCAGGTGTTATAAATTGATCATGAAATATATAATTTTCATTCCCAAATTAAATTATGAATAAATTGATGTGTAAGATTTAAAAATAATTTCCTTATAATTATTAATATTATAACATGGATATTCATCATTCAGAAATGGTTAAGGGATTTTGTTTATCATGGTGATTCAGACATTGTTACATTGGATTATGGGAATAAAGTATCACATCATATAATCCTACATAGAAAATGGAATGGGAATTTCATTTTCCATTTCATGAGTTGTTTGGCATGAATAATCACCCCACTATCCCATGTGATGACCATGATATAACAAATTCTTCTGAGATTTAGGGCAAGTACCATTTCTAGATATTAGACCTCATTAGACTACACATTAATACTTAAGTTACACCTAAAGTCCAGCTAGCATATTGTATTTATGCATATGCCAATATTTCCCGTCACATACATAGTGTATATACATATATATGAATATTATGTATTATTATTTATATTAGTTGTGAATCTTAAATGAGATCATACATATCCCATTTTTTCAATGTAGATAGAGTTTTCCTGGTGTTCTATAAGAACCTAATCAAAATGGTATTTATTTTTCAGTGTCATTATGTATATGTTTTACCTAAACATTTCCATGTTATACAAAAATTTACTATTATTGTAGACACTATCAGTGGTGGCCGACTGAGTTTATTCTCACAACGTTTTCATGTCACCAATTGGTACTCAGATAGACCTTTGGGATGCAGGTAGGGAGAAGGGAATTCTACCATTCTTGGAATTTTGATATACTATTCTTTTAGCATGGGACCATTAGTGTAATGGTATGACTATATACTTACGATGATAATGGAGTTTCCTTATTTAATTTTTCCATTTTATAAAGTGTATTTCATATACTTTTTCTAGGTATTCCCATTTTCCAAATTTTTTATATCAACAAGATATTACATTATTTTTTATATGAATCATCTTATAAATAAAGATTATTATTACACTTTCTTGTATTTTTATCTTCCACTATTGGTTATTGTACTTTTTCCACTTTTTTGTCAGTCATATTATGAATTTTATATTTATGATTATTATTTTTGACATTCTGATACTCTAATAAGATGGTATTGTCTCCCCACCAAACCACCATTGAACCTCACTTCTAATCGTCTGCCTTTGGAAAATGGGGAAGTGTTCTTGAGCCTTATAAAGAACCATCAAAGGGTTCTAATTTATAGTCTCAAAGTATAGGATGTTAAAAAAGTGGAATCATATAACCCTTTTCCCATTCTTCCATTCTATTTGGAAATTAGATAGAAAACTGTGAAGTTATTGAAATTTTGAAATGAGCCTATTCCTAGGAGTAGGGAATTCTCATGCATATGAAACCCAAATTACCAGTAGTGGGTTATTGATATTATCGGATTGCACTTGTGATAGTAGTACTGATTTCACCATTTTGTGATGGAAATGCATTGTGATGTTGTTATTACTGGTATTATTTTAATTTTGAAAATTTCCCCATTAATTAGAATAGTAAGTTAGTTTCTTATGATGCATCATCATAGTCACTTTATGGATTTTATGTCATGCATCTCTCTATTCGGCATTTACTTCTGGTGTACATTTCCTTCCAAATATTTTTGATTCCTTGATTTTTTTTAACATAAAAATATTTCTTGACATGATAACATAATTGTATTAATCAATGATTCTTCGAAAATATAAATAATTTCTTCTTATATATATTGATGATAGAACCATGACTATAAAATTATTACATGTATAATCCATGATAAAATGTTCTATGGATTGAAATTTTGGTTGATTTGATCACATGAAATCCAATAGTGTTTTATAAATCAAGTACTTCTTTTATTTTAGAATGGTGATTCATTAAAATAAATCCTTATGCATGACCTATTACATCATGATACAATATGTAAGGCCCATGTTTTAGTTACATGATTTTACAATTCTACTTTATAAGGAGTGCGACCATTATAGATTGGGAATAGAGAAAAAACAAACTACACCATGATATATATACATATATATATGAGTAAAAATGAATGTATTTATCATTTTAACTGAAATGGATTCCATTAAATGGGGATAAAAATTGATAATTATGTGATTTTATCAATAATAACATGAAATTGACACTCTATATACTGGAACCTTGACCATGTGAAATGATACATAGACCAAAATTCATCATTAGTTATGGGTAGTATGGATTTTATTTTATGATCCTAGTGGAATGTTATGGTGTTCCCTAATCACAAATACCTATATTTTTGAGTAGTTAGGGAGTTTATTTATTTTCCATTGGAAAGTTATGTACATATGCTATTTTGTATCTATGATCCCTTACTGTTTAATTTCTCTCTGAGTAATATTTTTGTAATTTTAGAATCATTCCAACAAATTAGTCATGACTTTATGATAGGAGGAAATTGACAACCATTATCCATAGGTGGTGGACCCGATGCCACCAGAGTTTTCCTTCTAAAGTGAAACATCAAGAGGCACCATCTATTATTGATTTGATAAATAATTCCCATTTTTATGAGGGTATCCTTCATATAATGCAACCAATGAATGGGGATTCTCAAACTACCCTAAAATGGAAAAGTTTATTTGGGAGTTTCAACAGCATCGTCCTCTCCTATTTTTGTTGGATAGAAGAGATTTGGTCGAAGAATCCCTTCTAGTGGTTATTAATTCAATATCCATGTATCTAGAGATTTATCTGGAGATAATGTTCATGACATATTCTATTATACCATTTTTTTCAATAAAGAGATGGGGGATGTAATTTGCGTGAAAACCCATTATTGATATATGATATAGTGAAATTTTCAAGTGGTTTTATATGATTAATTATTTCTATATATATTGAGCGATGAATGATTTCAATAGTTTTTTAACTTATAGAATATATTTGTGTTAGTAATGGTGTATTCTATAAATTTTACCAGGCAGCAATGATTTTCACTTTATCTTATTGGGGATGAAAATATAACAATGAGGCATTTTGATAATTGGGAAGGGAAAACCCATCTTATCATATGTCAGTGTTTTTGGGTTGACTATTATCGATTAGATAGTCAACCATAGCTTCATTCCTAAATGGAATTTGAGGGATTTCGAAGGTTCCGCCTAGGGCAGTTTAGTACCCAGATCTAGTAGGGTTTCTTCTAGTGCAAGATGCGCCACATTGAGGTTACTCATGGAGATAGGGTTTTTCGAAATCTTATAATGAATGTTTCCTTAAATTTAACCACATTAGAAAATAATGACCCACAAAACCCAAATGTATCTGATATCAAATTGATTACTGATGATATGATTGGATGGGTATCATTTACAACTTATGAAGGTATATACCACCTTTTCCTAGTAATATGGGATAGAATCGAACAACATGTTCTAGAGTGGGGAATGAGTGTCTCAAAAGGAAGGAAGCTGGAATACCATTGGTCACCCATAATGAGGAGATGATTGAGGAAGAGGATACCACAACCGATATTCACATCTCAAGTGGTGCGGGTCAGATCAGTGTTGTGTCCAATGTCATACCATATACATTTCAATTCATTTTATTTGGAATTCACTAATACCTTATTAAAACTAAATTTTTCTAAATTTATATTAACAACATGTTTTTTTAGGTTTTTAACAATAAATTAATTTACACTAAGAATATAAATATTTCACATTTATAATGAATATATAGATTTATTATTAAATGTGATCCATCTGACGTAAGGTGCATCATATTAATCTGACAGGATTTTTTACTGACTTGTGGTTAGATATATGTCCTTTATGTTGGGGTAAAAAAAGAAATGATAATTATAATTACTTTGGTATGGATTCATCAAACCGAAACTTATTTATTTTATCATATTAAATGGCAATAGGGAATTTCATCGAACAATACATGGTTTAAAATCAGAGTATAAAGATCTGTTTTTATCAAAAAAAATAACAAATAACATTGTAATGGTTCGTAACTAAATGAGGTTGTACAATTAAATGATTAATAGTTAGGTTAATATTAAACATCATTATATGATGTCAAAGTTAAATCAATGCAATGTAAATGCAACCAGCTCAAGAATATGACAATTGGAAGATTTCCTTCAAATAAGAGGTCATTTGAAGTAATTTTAGCCAATGAAATTCCCAAATCAAATAGTCTAAATATTTATTTATGAGAACATATGATTCCTAGTATTTTGAATGATTTTTAGAGTTAAAGTTAAAAATGAATCATTGTAAATAATCATATAAAGGAGCTTCTCAAACTACTCTAAAATGGAAAAGTTCATGCGAGAGTTTCAGCAACATCATCCTCCCATATTGTCGGTGCACAATAGAGCCCATGTGGAAGAATAAATTCTAAATAACATACATTATATATTGAATCATATGTAGAATCCTTTAGTTGGGATGGTAAAATTTGATACATATATATAGTGAAGTTCAATGAAGGGATTATGTGATGAAATTACTCGAACAGACAATTATACAGATATAATATACAAGGATTTACAAATTGTTATATATAATCAATTATTTCTATAAATATTGAGGGATTACAGATCTAGAGAGTTCATTAACTTATAATATAAAACTATGTCTGTAATAGAGTGTTATATCCCTTATACTGAGCACCAATGATTCTCACTTACTCTTTTTTGGGATAAGAATATAACCATGAGGCATTCTGATGATGGTATAGGATACCGAATCTAATATTAGGTTAATGGTTTTTGGTTTACTACTATCTATGAAGTATTTAACCAAAACCTCATTACTAAATGGAATTTTAGCGAAGTAGAAGGTGCCATCTAGGGTAGTTTAGTACCTAGAACTGGTACAAATTCTTCTAGTGGAAGGATGCATCTCTTTGAGGATATCATGGGGGTATGGGTTTATAGATAGCTTATAATTAAAGTTCCATTATATGCCATGAGGTTAGAATATCATGACACATGAAACCCTAATATATTTTATATCCAAGAGAGTATAAAGAAAATAATAAGATGGGTCACATTCAAAACATATGCAGGAACATACCCCTAGTTCCTAGTGTGAGATGATTGACTTCAAAACAATGTTATAGAGTGGGGAATGTATTGTCTCACAAGGTAAAAAGCTATAATTCCATTAGCCAATGAGGATTAGGAGATGATTAAGGTAGAGGAGACCATAACCGTTCTTGACAGTTCTAGCAGAGTGGGTCAGATCAGTGTTGTGTCAAAATTCATGCCATATACAATTGAATTCATAGTATTTGAAAAGAACTAATACCATATTAAAACAATATTAATTATCATTATACTTCACATATGTATAATTATTTTCTTATAAAACATTACTTTACACCGAGCATAGAAATATTTCGTATTTATAATGAATATAAATATTTATTATAAAATGTGATCCATCAGACTTAATGTTCGTCAGATTAATCTGACTGACTTTTTTTCTTACCAATGGTTAAGAATATGTATTTTATATTAATTTGAAAATAGTTATTATTATTATACTAACATTGGTATGGATACATTATACAAATCCTTGTTGATATTTTAATTTTAACAATCAATACATAATCCAATCATACTATACACGGTTTAGAATCAGAGTATATTGATCTGTTTCTATCAAACATAATCCAAAATAGCTTTATAATGGATCTAAACTAAATTTGGTTGCACAATAATATTTTTAATAGTCATATTTTTTGTTCTAGATCATTTTAAGGTGTCATGGTGAAATATATCCAAGGTAAATGCAATCAACTCAAAAATATGACCATTTGGAGATTTCCAACAAATAAAATGTCATTCAATGACATTGGGGCTAATAAAATTCAAAACTCAATTCATATAATGATTTCTTTATGTGAAAATTAAATTCCTAGTATTTTTAATTATATAGAGATTTAATGTTAAAAGGAATCATTGTAGTTCAGCCTATGCAAGGGGCTTCTAAAACTACCAAAAAAATAGAAGAGTTGATGTGAATGTTTTAGCAGTAGTGTCCTCCAATATTTCAGGTGGATAGTAGAGAATAGGATGAAGAATCCTTTATAAATTACCTTCATTATATTTATGAGAATTTGGATATTCCTCCATAAAGTATGGTAATATTCAATGCTTATATACTATGTCATTCAGTGAAGGGATGGTTGGATGTAATTATCTAGACAGACAATTATTGAGATACAATATAGAGGGATTTACTAATGGTTTTCCTTCACTAATTATATATATTGATATTTATGGATGAATTATCAAGTGAGTTATTTAAATTACATCATTAAGATGTTATTTTAAGGTAGTATTTTATCCCTTTTACTGAGTAGAAATAATTTGATCTTACCTTTTTGCGGGGATGAGAATTTCACAATATGGAAGTTTGAGGATGGGTTGGGATACTCAATCTGATCATAAGATAATGTGTTTGGTTTAACTACTATCTCTAAGATACTCAACCAGACCCTCATTACAAAATGAAATTTCATAGAAGTTGACGGTTCCGGCTAGTGTGGTTCAGTACTCATACCTTATAGGGTTTTTTCTAGTGGAAGGATGCGTCTCTTTGAGGTTCCTCAGGAGGATAGTTGTTTTCAGATAGATTGTAATGAATGTTTCAATATATGTCACCATGGTAGAAAATCAATACACATGAAACACCAATGTATGTGATATCAAATAGAGTACATAGGCTATGAAATGTTGGGTCACATTCAGAAATGATGCACGAACACACCACCAGTTCCTAGTAAGAGATTATTGACACCAAAACCATGTTATATTTTTGAAAATGTGGTTTCTGACTAGTATGGAATCTATAATACCATTTGAAACCCATGTCAAGGAGATGATAAAGGTATAAGAGACCTGAATCAGTATTTACATCACCAACATAGCAGGTCAAATCAGTGATGTATCGAAAGTCAAGCCATATACATTTCAATTAATTATATTTGGAATCTGCTAATAACATATTAAAAAAATATTTTATAACATTATATTTTCCATATGTTTTCGTAGAAAAAATTACATTACATCATGCATTGAAATATAGCTCCTTTATAATTAATATAAAAATTTATTATTAAATGTGATCCGTCAGACAAAAGGTGCGTTAGATTAATCTGACTGACTTTTTTTGACAAGTGGTTGGACATATATATTTTATATTGGACTGAAAACAATTCTCATCAACAGAATGACAATGGAATGGATACATGGGACTGATCCAAATTTATTTTATCATATTGAAAATTAGTTGGGAATTCCATCCGACTATACAAGCTTTACGACAACATTTTATAGATCTATTTGTATCAAAATGAATCCAAAATATTATCATCATGGATCTAATCTATGTGATGAAATAAAATTAAATGTTTAATAGTCATGTTCATGTTCCAGATCATTATTAGATATAAATGTGAAATAAATCCAAGGTAAATGAAACCAACTTGGAATTATGACAATTAGGATATTTCCTAGAAATAAAAGGTAATTTGAAGAGATGGGAGCTAATGAAATTATCAACAAATATTTCCTAATGATTTATTTGTGTGAACATATTATTCCTACTATTTAGAATTATTTAGAGAGTTTAAGTAAAAAAGAAATCACTGTAATGATTGCATATTACTTAAAATAGTTTTCATCTGTATTATTTGCTATATTTTTGATCTATGGAATCCAGTAGATAGTAATATAGAATTTTTTAGATTTATTGGATCAATTAATTTATTATTATGTGAGAAGATAAATTTTAGTGTAGCTACTAAAATTGTGGATATCCTTAGTCTGAATATCCTAATACATAAACTCTTATGGTTAAAGAGTGATTTCTTTTATAAACTTGTCAATCATTTATCTATTATATTCTATTTAGTTTCATGTTGATAAAATTTTACATACATCTATTAATATACTATATGAGGTATGTTTGTACATAACATTATAATATTATTTTTACTAGACATATTATGATACTGATAAACTACTTAGATTTAATTGGACAACACATGGTTTTGATAGTTACACAATTATCATTGGAAGAACTCTACCACCAATCATGTTTTTTACTTATGATTATTATTTTTTTATTAATTATTAAGATAAACTACAACTCTGTTGTATCCATTATAATCTCTTTCAATCCAACAATTTTTTTAGTGCAGGTTCTTCTACTTAACATTTGTATTTTTTGAATTACTTCTACCAACTACTTGTTTATTATGTTTTGATAGAAACTATTTGTTTATTAATTTTTGTCACTAACTCATTTTATACAAAGAGTTTATATTGTCTTACTGGAGGATGGTAATAATATTTTCACATGAGAAAATCTAAATCTTAGTCATCCACCATTCATTGATGGAAATAATTAAAAATTATGTATAGTAAGGATGAAATTTTTAGTTATTAATATATAAGATGATATAATTTGTGAATATATATATTTACTAAAAGATTCCATTAATGTATGTTACTACTTTCATGCAATATGAGAGACCAGAATATAATCTGAATTCTTGAGTAATAAATACATTATTTTGTTCCATGACATGGATTGTATATATATCTAATTTTTTTCCCATAAAGTAACTATTAATATTTTGAAAATGTTAGATGTCACTGACATTGAAACATATAATTTTTTTGATAGTAGAAGAGTTTGGATGAGAGAATATTTTCATGATTTTTATTTCAAACATGGAGACTCAATACTAAAAATGAATCCCTAATTTATGACTATTGTAAATTAATTTCGTTTTATTTGTGAAAATGATCTTAGTGATTTAATTTTCATTGAAAGTATTACTAAAATAATTCAAACAAAATAGTAATCCAAATGGATCACCGTGGATGATAAATGTATGATTAAAAATCAAACATAATATTATTTCATTATTACTCTCATAAAATAGGATTGTTTATTGAATATAGATTCTGAAATTATGAAAAATAAGAATGGATGTGTATATTTTTAAACATCCTAATAATTTCCTATTAAGTCATAGTTCATTGAAAAACATATTTAATATTTAAATAATTATAAATGATTATTGAATCAGATTATAGTTCTTTAGAACTAAGTGAAAACATGTTAGAAAATCTTTCTAGAAGAAGGAATAAATTTATGGGATTGAATTATTTTCGGTATAGATACAATGAGATTAATAAAAATATGGATTAAAATAACAAATATTCAAAATTCATATACCATTATTGCAAAAAGGTCGGGTATATCCAAACTGATTGTCCAAGTCTTAAAATAATGATAGGAAGTAATGGAATTTCACTAGAAATAAAAACCAATATTTCAATCATAAGAACAAGAAGTTTTTGAAAACATATGACACATAGGGTGCAACTTTAAGAGATATTTCATTTTAAAATTCTTTAGAAAATAAATTTTTCATCCTGAGGAATATTATTTTATATGATAAAATACCATATGATAATAATTGTCTCTTGGAGATGGTAAAAACTGATGAATCTCTTTCCAGTCTTACATTAACTGGAAATTACCCTTACATTCAAGAGGAACAAAAAAAATACATCTCTAGATGAATAATATTACTCATCTTATGATGATAATAAATTACCTACTTGTGAAGAAGTATATAGCTTTTCCAAACATCATGAAAATGATAATCTTGAAATTTTTATAAAAAATTATAATTTCTAATAAAATCATTTTAATTAATATTCAAGAATGTATTATTTAAATAGAGAAATGTTTGATATTTATAAAGATCTTAATATATATTATTTTAAATAATAAAATTTTCTAAATATATATGGAAAACTATATTTATGAAAAATATTATACAAACTGATTTTGTAAAGATTAATTTGAATGATATTACTACTGATTATAAGTATTTATTTGTTAAACTGTTGATAGGAATATGTAGTTTGAAAATTCATTTATCAAATTTTACTTATAGGATTGAAAACATTGATAAGATGTGTAGAAAGATTATACCTAAGAGTGTAATTATAGAATAGGTTTTATTAACAATAATCATATTTTTAGTGATACGTTTGAAATTTCAAAATGTGATCAAATTTTAAATATTTTACAACGTGGTGTACATTTGGAAAACAAATTTTTTTCAAAATAATGTTCAACATTTAGGTTTTCATAAATCCAAATTTTAAAAGTAAATGAATTTTTCTTAATGAGGTAATGTTGATAAAATTTGGTTACTATAGATTTCATTTTTTGATAATACCAGAATAAAGGTTTAGAATCCAAAAAACTAAGATCTTTGATTTTATGAAAATAAAATACCAACAAGTAAAACCTTTGGATCACATATATCTGTTTCTCAAATAATATTATTGTAAATAACGACTTCTTTATAAAGAATATCTTAATTAATAGTGGGAATGTAACATTCATATGATCATGGATAAATCATTAGTATAGGAATCATAGATATATTTTGAGAATAATTGGTTTCAAATGTATTATTTGTTGTAGGATTTATTTACAAACATATAAAAGTAAATAAATTATTTGGAAAATGTAATATGGTAAAATTTATGAATGAAAAATGTACTATTAAATGTTAAAAATATTAGTTTATACATTATACCCATAAACATGAGAATATTTACCCTTTAAACATAAAAGGACCAAGAAGAAAATAATTACCATATCTAAGTGTAATTGAAGAACAATAATGGTTATGTAATATAATTTTTTGAAACTATAAACATAGAATTTTAAATATGTTGAGTAAAAATGACTTGTTAAGGATCTAAACAATCATAGTTTTGATTCATTAAAAGACACAACTATTTATCAGTATGTTAAGAAACATAAGTAACATTTTTAATGTAATTACAAACTCTCATCTCATGATCGTTTACAGTTTGTGCAGAAGGATTTATTTTTTCCAAATCAAACTGGATGAATGGATATCAAATACTATATTTTTTAGTTTATGATTACACAAGATATACTGGGATATATTATCTAGAAATAAATCATGATTTCGTATGTTGTTTTAAATATATTATATCGAGATACAAAAATAATAAAAAACTCTCCTGGATAAATATTCATAGAGATCATGGTTGATAATTTGTAAACAATTATTTTGAAATATTTTATTGTAATAACTGTATTTTACATATATTTTCATCACCTATAACTCCACTATATAATTGTGTAGTTTAATGATTATATAATTTTCTTCAAGAAATTTATATAACCATACTTAGTAAACACTCAATTTGTAAGCATGTTTATGCTTAATCAGTTGGTACATAATTTTATAAAATAATATTTTTATTAGACCTTTCATTAATAAAACCCAATATGACCTATGGATAGGATGAAAACCAAATGTCTCATACTTCCAATTTTATGGATCCAATATACTCGTTTTTAATAATAATGATAACTTCCAAATTTTTTAAGAAAAACATATTGTTTTAATATTTATATGTTATTCTTCAACTAGTAAGGGTTATAGAGACTTTTAGAAAAATTAAATTACTATAGAAAAAAATAACATGTTATGATTGATGAAACATATCCTTTAGCTTTCAAACAACAACAACCGACATCATTTTATGTTATTTTGTAAATTGATTTTCAAAAAAATATTACAATGTTATTTTTATGGGTGAAAAACTGAATAATATATTTCAACATTTAAACCTCAAGATTATTTATAACCTATTTTGGATTAATATGGTTTTATAAATCCTAGAAATTAGTTTTTTCTTAGGAATCATCCCAGTGAAAATGTCATTTTATATGTAGATTAACAATAAATAACTATAATGTCTTAGAGAAATGAAATTGGTAATTTAGAATCATTATCTAAATTTGATCCAAGAAATCACGAGGATGCCTTGAGTGATTATGATTTGCTTGAATCTATTCAATTAGAACTCAAGTGATTTGGATGGAACAATGTTTTGACATTGGTTAAATGAACTAAAGAAACTAATATTGTTGTATTAAATGGATTTTTCAAAACAAATGTGATAAAAATAGAATAATAATTATAAATAAATATAAACCTATTGCTAATGCATATAATCAACAATATGTACTAATCTATGAAAAATCATATGCTCCTATAGAATGGCTGGAAGTTGTTTATATACTTATATATTATGAAGCATTATTAAATTTCAAACTATATCAAATTGATGTAAATCATTTTTCCATAATTGATATGATCAGGAGGATGTATATGTTGAACAACCCCCTGGACGTGAAAATACAAAAAATTCATAAAATTTTTATAAACATATAATGGAAATTTGTGTACTCAAACAATCACCTAGAGCTTGGTAGGATCATTTAAATTTATTTTTGATGAAAATCAATTTTATTAAGGGATCTTTGGATCCAACTCTTTTTATAAAAAATGTAAAAAATAATATTTTTACTATACAAATATATGTTGATGAAATTATATTTAGTTCAACTCAAAACTCATTAATAGGGACCTTTTAGAATATTATAATGGATGGGATTTAAATGAGTATGATTGGTGAGTTAACATTTTTTTATAGGTTTTAAAATTTCTAAAAAACTAAAAATAAAATTTATATCTCAATATAATTAAATTAAATATCATATTTTGAAAATTGGTTATGAAAAAAATTATTATTACTAATATTAAATCCTCATAAAAATAATATATTAAAAAAGATATGAAAACATTTTATAAAAATACTATTAGATGTTTTATTTATATTTACTTTACATAATATCTAGTTGTCAACATTTATGTTTTTCAGTATACTTATATACTCGAAATCAATCTAACCCAATAGACTCCCACATAAAAGTTAAATAAGTTATTTTTTACCTTAAGAAAACTAGGGATTGAGGATGATTTTAGTCATCTATAAATTATTTTCAGTTACTATCTTTTTTATGATAACATTGGTGGATGAAAAATGAATAGGAAATGTATTTTTGGAATATGTCATTTCATAGTAAAAGATTTAATTTAATGGTCTTGAATGAATAAAATTCTCACCAATACTTTATACAGCATAATCCAATAATGTGGATGCTATAAGTTGTTATTGTTAGCCATTGTGGTTGCAATGCACACTCACTAACAATGGAATAATTTTTACTAAATCAACAAAATCTTTGCAATAACAGAAGATAAATTTAATTCTATCTAAATTATGTACATCACTCATGTACAGAGAACATAGATATAACACACCATTTTATTCAGGATCACAAAATTAAAGGATATATAATTTTAAAATTTATTAGAATGCCAGAACATATTGCTAATATTTTTATAAAACACCTCAGTTCAAATTGATATGAATATATTAAAGAGAAGATAAAAATGATCAATAATAAGTTATTATTCATATTTATATCCTTTTTACCAATATATTTACATTACGGAAAACATTTTCATATTTTTTTAATGTATATATTTTTTTCTAAAAATTAATTTAGTTTCAATAAATTTTATGTTTTATAAAATGTTTTATTTTTTATTTTTATGTTTTTTGACTTAGAAACATTTATAATTTTTTTAGATTATAATTTTTTTGTAAAAATATTTGCGTAAACTTTTTTAAAATATATTATTCGAACTATAATGTTTTGGTAACAATATTTTTTATAACATTTCCACATAATGATTATGTTATAATGAATTTATTAATCATTTCGGTCTACAAAAAACTATAAGAACCAATTATTCTTTCTGATAAACAAATTATACATCGAAAGGTAATATTATTTTAGTGGATTCACTTACTCATACCATTAGTCTACCAATGTTGATTTTTATATCGAATTTTAGTTTTATAAATAAATTTTTTACAAAAAATTCAATTTTATTTCTAGTAAGATTTTTTCTCACACTCATAAAAATATTTAAAACATTAAGGGTTCTTATTTAAATTTAAAACATTATATGACTAAACATCAATAATTGAATCAAAAAATAATTTTCATGTTAGTCCTTGAATTTATAAATACTGTAACCCATCACCTACCATTTATATATAAGTATGGGTAACTATGATTCCCACATTGATCTCAAGAGATTTTTTCCAAACTCTCAACACTCCTTTTAGTGCCCACTATGATTGATTGGAATTATTCTATTACCCAAAAATTATCATAATATGATGGAAAATACTAATGATATTTCATAAAGAAAATTCATCATGGAATGATTTTTTATGGAACCTATTATTAAGAAAACATGTCAATCTCTTCAATAATATTATTATATTCTAGTGATGTGGGAAAACATGTGTTGAAAAACCAGATAATGAATTTTACATTCATTAACATAAACATTTAGGAGAATTTGATGTTTCAGTACAATTTATATCATGAAATGATAAAGAACGTGTGGATTTTACTATGTTTTCTGAAAATTATACGCTTTCATACCAAAAATTCACAAAATTATTTGGAGTATCATTTGAGGGTGAAGCGTATCATCTATCAGACAAGTAACCTGATAAACATGGATGCTTTATTAACTCTTATGAAAAAATTATTATATACATCTTATGAGAATGCCAGCAAGGTTTCACACCATTTACTAGAAGAAAGGCTAAATACATTTTGGATGTAGGGATTTCTCTTTCGATGAAAGGGTTAGAGAGACACACAAAATGTATCATATATATTTGGTTTTGATTATTTTATGAATATGTGGAAAATTATCATTTTAAAACATTTTTTCATTATGTTGGAATCTATTAATAGTTTCTTATGGTTGTCAAAGGTATTTTTAATTCCTGGTTTTATAAATTTATTTATTATGAATTTCATGGTTGTTTTCAAAATCAAGAATCATACTTCTCCTGTGAGGGTAAAGATTTCTGTTATTGGAGAAGAGTAAATTTGAATAATGAAAACATTATTTGATTAAAATATAAACAATTTAGTTGATGGAGTGAAAATAATAGTTTTTATTATTGGACCCAAAAATATTAAAATGATTTTGGAATGAAAATATATAATTTGACCCATCACATCCAAAAGTTTAAAAATTGACAAAATATATGACTGATCAAGATTTCAAAAATTTCCTGGGAAAAATGGCTAACAAGAAACATGGTGATCTTGAGTTTTATCTTCATATGGATGAGTTATTATAATTACATAATAGAATAGATAATGGGATAAAAGATGAAAAAAGTGAAATAAATAGAAGAAAAGTATTTCGAAGGATGATGTATTAAAACATTTAATGAATGGCTTCGAAAAATATTCAATGAATCCTATGTTATCAGCTTAACCTCAAACAGTTTTTCAATAAACTCATAGTCCTGAAATGTTTCCAAATATCGATCCAATTCTTCTAGATTCTTGTCTAAAGGGTGAGAAAACATCTATTATTTCTCCAGTTGTTCAAAAAGTTAATGACAATGGGAAATATAAAGAGGCTATTGAAAAAGGAAAATGTTTTGTTCTACTTGAAGTTGAAATGAATATTTGAGAATTATTATTTTTTGTTAAAAATTTTTTTAAACGTTTTCTTAAGATAAAAAGATAGTTAGAGAAAGAGTTATAAGATTATTACGAGGAAGCAGAAGAAAAAAATTACAGAGATGTGGAAGAAGAACAATTCGATGAATAATAAATTTAAATTAATGAAGATACGAAGGAAAATAAAATATCAAATTCATCATCATCTGAAACTCAATTACTTTAAATGCTAGATAAAGATCCAAACTATGAATATTTGGGGGAATATTTTTATCTAAAGGGCAATATAATTCATCTTTAAATGTATATAAAGAAGATTAATTATCTAAAAAACAATTTATTGTACACGTTTGAGTACTATTAATAAATTAATATTATAAATGGATTAGAATTTGAATTTTTTTTTGAGAAAGGTGATGCTACTATTGAGAAGAATGGGAAACTATACATTAGATCAATTCTTCCACATGATACTTAATTTTAATCAGCATCATTGGACTATAATTCAACAATATACTTGAACGGATTATATTAAATTTTACTAACTAATAAAATTATTAGTTATTCTATCTTATATCTTCAAAACATATTGGAAATAAGTAAACTAATTCAGAATTTCCAAAAAGAAAAATTAGAATGGCATAATTTTTTGATAGACTGATTTGTTTAGATTGGAACTGACATGAAAACCTTAAAAGAAAACACCAATGAACCAAACAGATCATAAAATCAGATGGTAAAATGGTTAAACCACTTAGAAAATGATCTCAATGATCATAATGACCATTTTAGAAAACATAAGAACATTCTCATGAAATGGATGAATCCATTAAAATGTTATCAATTGATCTCTCAAACATTGTCATGTTTGTATAATAGTTCAAAGAGAAAATTGATTATCATAAAGAGGAATTATATTTTTTGAAATAAAATATTGAAAACATGACGTTATAATATAGAATACTCTGATCATTTGATCATGAAAATTTTTTTATAAAGGATTAGAATATAAATATCAATGTGGATGTTGAAAGGTTGAAGTGAGATGTTTGGATTCAATATGTAATGAGTGAAATTTTTGTAAAGCATAATTCATCAGTCACAAAACATTATATGTATCATGATGATGACATGAAAATAAAGGGAATCATGAAAATTTATATGATGATAGAATTATCTTCTACATTTTAACTCTTGATGTAATATTTTGAAACAATTTAAATGAATATTGAACCTATGATACTTTTTCATCCAAATATATTATGTCTAAAAAGATTCTTTTTTTTGTATTTTTTTTCTACTTTTATATATTATACTATTAGTTAAAACACATATTTTTTTACATCATCCCATTATATCATTTCAGGTGATATATATTCCCTATTATTTTTTAAAATAAAAAATGAGGATATTTTTTAATAAGATATGTTTATGGTGGAGAAGATTTATGTTTTTTTGAACACTCATTCAGAGTGAAGTGTTTGAGAGGTTTTTAAAGAGTTTTTTTGTGTTTTTATTATAATGGGAGGAATCCAATGTATCATTCTACAAATTCATCAGATAATACAGAATTCACTAACTCATAATGAGTTATGAAATGTAGTATATAATTTAATATTCCTAAATGAAAAAAATCTCTTTATTAATTTCAAAGTAATTAACATTTTTTTAGTGTTTTTTTTCTTTCCAAACGTGGATTACTTAGTCGAAATTTATATTTTCAACTATTCAATTTAGTATTTTTTGAAATAACTATAACTTTATTGAAACTATGTTTAATATATTTATATCTTAGATGTGTTTTATAATGATCTTTTAGAAATCATTACTTTGTACAAAACATAGAAATATTTCTAATGTATATTGAAAATAAAATTTTATTTTTCAATATGATCCATTCGAATGAAGGTTATTCTAGTTAGTCAGAGTCAATTTTATTTTGATAGATTATTATTATTATTTATTTTATATTAGATTCAGAAAATCAACGATCATTAGAATGATATTGGAAATGATTCATTGGACTGGTCCTCATTCTATTTTTTCGATTGAGATTCAATAGTGATATCCATCAGACTATTCATAGTTTATAATCATAGTATATATATTTCTTTCTATTAGACGGAATCCAAAATTGAATACTATTTTTTCTAAACTAAACAACATTGGAATCAAATGTATATCCATAGTGATCAAGATTCTGATCTCTATGAGCCATCAAATTGTAATCTGTCTGATTCCATTGAAATGAACTAAAAAATATGGATGGTTGGATGATTCCTATAAAGATGAGTTCATTTGAAAATCATAGAGATGATTCATTGTGAATCTCAATTCATCTAAATATTTCTTTCCATGAAAATTTTGTTCCTAGACTTTTAAATTATTTAGGAGTTGATGTTCTAAAGAATCCATGTAAGAAGTTTATATTCCATAGAACTATTTTATATTTTATTCATTTTTTGTTCACGGTACTTTTTGAGTGATTCTGGGGGTAGAAAGGGAGATCTGAATCCAATCTGTCATATCAATGGATTTTAGGTATTGTATGATAGGGATATCACTAATAATTATATCAAGGACATTCTTGGTAAATAAATATTGAGATGATTCTGATATATTAGATCAGAAGATTCTAGGGTATTGTATGATAGAGAAGTATTTATCTATCATATCAAGGGCTTTACTTGAATGCAAAGAAATTCCTTTTATAGTAAGAACTAATATTTTGGATATCTTCAATTAGAATTTTTTACTACCTTATCTCTTAAGGCTAAAGGGTTAATTATTTTATAATATTGTAAATAATTATTAATTTTATAATATTTTTTATTTTGTTTTTTAATTTTTATTTATTCTATTATTATACATTACAATGTAATTCTATAAATAAATTTTAGCATTGGTTTTATTAAAACGAATTAGATTCTGATAAGGTACTCTGTTTTAATTAGATAGTATACCATCCATATTATTACACTCTGATCATTGGATAATGTTTTATGATAATAATTGTTTACCTAATAGGATTTTAGTAGTTTTTATACCAATTTTTAAACGAAAATTAACCCCCACAATATTATAGCCATTGTAAAATCCTTAGATCCAACTGTCCTGGATGTCATTCTCTATCTAAGGGAAACAATACATGCATGTTATATCTAATTCAACCAGTTCTATAGGAGAAGAGCGATGGGTCTTCTATATTTATAGGTACTATTTTGGTAGCCTCTTTTTTAGTGTATTCTTTATTTATCATAGGTGCATAAGACTCTTTTATATATGTGTATAATTTGGAATGTTTGGGCCTTCATATATAAAATTTGTATTGAATTATTATTCTCTATACCCCATTGAGTATACCATTTGAGATAGTTAAACAATTTAAGGAATTTCCTCATGAGAATGGTGGTTATCAATTCATGAGTTATCATTTCATCAATTAAATGATAGTGTGTCAGTTAATTTTTTTGATGGACTGGTTAGTTCCCTCTTATCCTCATAAAGAATTTTACTATCGTAGGGGGATGTTTACATAACTATATGGTAATAGAAATGTATGTAAGGGTGAATGGTATGTATATGCATCTCGATATTGAATTGGGAATCAGGGGATGCGAAGAGTGATAGAACCTGCCACTGGTCTCTTCATGGATAATCATGGATTATTTCCTTCTATATTTTCTCATATCGATGATCTTTTTAGGGATGTTTTCCCTGATGGATTTTCTCAGCTACCTATAGTGAGAGAGATAGAATCCCCAATTGAACATGTTCTGGGAGAAGCACTTGTGTCATTCTTCTGTATTGGAAGGAACCTAATGATAATTTGGTGTTCAAGAATATTTTTATTACGTAAAATACCAAGGTTTTATCTAACCCTTAACATCCCCATGGGGTTTACCCATCCATTTTTTCAATAATGCAGATGGTACCATCTGGATTTTCATGTATTACAGATTGTTTAACTAGTTCATAGTTATTAATAAAAATACACTACCATGAATAGATGACACCCTTGATTAGCTCGGCGGAGCATGAGTGTTTTAAAATATTTACTTGTGGATGACTTACAATATGGTGTGTTTTACCAAATAAAAACTTCCTCATGAATATTTCCAATGTATGTATAGAATTTATGTGAACCTATTAATTTTATTCATTATCATGGAAAATCAATGAATTTTTATGTAATTAATGAAGTAGGTCGTTTACCCATATCTATCTTCATTCTTGTTTTAATTGTCGAAAAAATCATGCGGTATTCTCAAAAATGACACGACTGTGCCCAACAGATTGGGATCATGTTGAGTACCCTGAGGGAGATCCATCATTGCACAATGCTCATCAAATTTCACTTTTGGGTCAACAAATTCATCTTCATGGATCACTTCATATTAGTGTCGGGAATATCGGTAGACCTATATATTATAAGATCTATAGTTTCATTGAAGTATCCTTAGAATATAATTGGTATACGGAGTTTCTTGGGGCTATTTAGATATTAAATATTCTTTATCTAGGATTTTTCATTCTTTTCATTACCTCTTAATGGATTTTATGAAGAAGGGTGTGAAATTAATATAGAATGATTCATGTAAATGAATATTAGGATTTGAAAGGTACACTGAAAATAATTTCATTCTCAATTATTCAAGATCCATATTTGATGTATATTGTTTATTTTGACACATAATGTATCAGTATGGGAGCAGTTTTGATACAAGATGAAATAGTAATGTCATACATGCATTTTTTCTTGAGGAATCACATTTGGGTTCCCAAACATACAACCAAATGTCACATGAAATTTTTCATGATTTATAATGTCTGATAATTTCGTTTCTTGGGAATAATATTATTGTTCTAACTAATTAAAAAGGGATCATATCTTTCATTACATTATAACACATAAATCGAAGGCATTGTAGTTGTGTTTAATAATTGAAATCCTTCGATTGTGATTTTTATTTTATGCATAAGAATGAAAAATAATTAGATGATTATTTATGTAATAAAAATCAGACACAAGTATTTTGGGAGGCTAGAGATGAGTGGTAGATTATTGAATTCTCATCATAGATGCATTTATTGATGAAGAGAATAATAGGTTGAAAATAGTCACCACATTTGTAGTGACATCTACCCTTATAAAATAGGTAATGAAAAGGAAAATATCATACCCTGATGACATGGTCCTATGTGAGAGTGTTTTTATATGAAGATTCAACTTCTAGTGTGACCTTGGATGAGAATGAGACTATACTTATAAATTGGTTTATCTGGGATCCCTCTTATATCCAAGATGTAGCTTTTCATGAATCCCATAACTCATATTGTGTAATAATTCTCAGATATAAAAAATTGTTCTTAGAGTTACAGTTCCTATATTGGTGGACCTATAAGAAAAGTAAGATAAACATATATTTTAATTATTGTTCTACACATTACTAGTTTATGGAAGAACATCTTGGATTGGGTGGACATTTACAAGCATTTTCTTTCTCCAATTGGAAATAAGATGATGTCACCATGGATTCTATGATTGTTTTCCTATGCATCCTCAAGGAAATTATTTATACTGGTATGTTTTTGATAGGTTGATGAAATTATCCAACTTCTTACCTATTTAAGATACATTATTTATGGATAATCTACATATGTATTCAATAAGGAAGATTTTATGTATTTATAGATCTCAACATTCTTTCACATCTTAATATGACATTCTCTTCATGTTTTAGATTTGGTTGGGGGTGCAGAAGGACTTTAGTACACTTGTGATTTGGAGCATGTAATATCACCCTTGGATAGAAAAATATAAATATCACATGATTCATGTGTTAGAGGACATTTCCTATGGATGTGTCATTGACTTTATCTAGTTGATTTTTCTTAAAGTATAAGTTCTTAGGATACCATTTAGATGGATCCTTATGTTTTCTTATATGGTAGTCCAAGATGATAACATCTTTGAATGTTAGAGGTTGTGTTGGAAGCAAAACATGGACATCTTTTCATTCAGGATATATTAGAGAAGGCCCATTTTATAAGGAAGTGCATGATGATATCTCAGTCCATGTAGTATTCATATTCTAAACAACATAGAAGACCCCGTGAGTTTGAGGATGGAGATTAAGTTTTAATTCATGTATCACTCAAGATAGGCAATAAATGGAATCAATGTTAGTGTGAGATTTATTATTAATTCATTATACCTTTTGAGATTTTGGAAGGAGTTTGACTAGTGGGTTATATGATAGAACATCCTCAAATATTTTAGTATATGCATAATGTTTTTCAAGTTTACCATATCCTCCTATATTATCGAGAAATTTACCATGTTTTACTACCTTATGAGGTTGATAAAGATCTATATTCTTCCTCTTATGAGTACCCAGTGTGTATCATGAAGTAGAGAGTTAATTCCCTCAAGTATTGCTTAGATACTTTAGAACATTTGGTATGGAAGCACAACCGAGTATATGATGATAGCTGGGAGTGAAAGGAAAGCGTACATGTCTAATTTCTATTTTAAATTATTATCATTTATTACCCAATGTAAGGAATTTGGGTATTGAGTTTTAATATTAAAGAGTGGATGTAATGACATAGATATTTAAAATGCAATGAATCATTTGTTTTTTGGTTTATTTCGTCACTCTTATCCATGTAAATGTGCCTAGTTGGATTATGGATGAAACGAGTGTTCCCTAGGCCAGTT
Source organism: Viscum album (assembly GCA_963277665.1). Taxonomy (NCBI): domain Eukaryota; kingdom Viridiplantae; phylum Streptophyta; class Magnoliopsida; order Santalales; family Viscaceae; genus Viscum; species Viscum album. Next base: position 869,119,952 of record OY728120.1, read on the forward strand.
TGGTGCCTAATGGCCATGATTTATGATGAAAAATTGGGCTCTAGGATTTTTATAAACAGTAACACCCTGACCACATGGTTGGACTAATCCATTAACAGTGTTTTAGATAGATGTAGGAGGTCAGACGGTTGGACTAAAATACGCGAACACAGCTGGAAGGTCCTATGAAAATAAATAAAGATCTTAACATTGGTAAATGTATTTTTTACATGGTTCCTAAAATAGTGTTCATGATTGATGTTATCCCCTTCGATGGATTTTAATCCATGCATAGTTGGTGCATTGTTTGGCCAACTCTGTGGCCAAACATGTGCCCACTTTAATGATGAGTTATTTTAACCTATTCAGTAAAATTATTTTAAACCCACATTATGTATTATTTTCATCCAGTGGGAATAACCCCTTCCCCCTCTCTCATGTTATATTCTCTTCTTCTCCTATTCTTAAGTATTTTTCATTCTTCTATATATGGACTCAATTACCTTCACCTTTGGATGCATTGGATTACTATCAGTAATATATATAATCTAGTTCATTTGTTCGATAATTTATCTTCCCATAGCCTTAAATATTTTGGGGCATGAAAATTTTCAATAATTTCATGGAATTTGTTTATTCTAGTGTTTTTTTCAATTATAATTCAACCATGAAGCTGATATCGAATTAGAAGTCATCTAAAAGCCTAGGGTAGGTGGTCATGTAATTTTCCCTAAATGATTATGTACTTTTATAAATTTTAATATTATGATACATAATGGATATATCCCTACATTTATGTCAATTTTTTCCATATTTCATAAATCGAACCATGTTATAATACACCCTTAGATCCATGATAAATTATTATTGGATTTTTAACTCTAGAGACACTATATCTTTTTTTTGTTGATTGTAAATCCATCTATGATTTAAATGTTTAATTGATCAAACCAATTCCTAAATGGGTTGTCTTGACCATTAATTGGTTTCCCTATCTTCATAAATAAAATTGATTAATATATTTAAATAGAAGTGGGTGTTAAGGAGACATAACATGTCCTAAAATGAAAATGAATTTGATAATTGGTGATTCCCATATCTATTCGGAAGTAAATTGTTGAAAATATTTTTAAACATCATACACTTTTGATTATTATGATTATATCTTGAATATTGGTGGTTGGAAAATGGTTAAGGGATTTTTTGAGTAAGGAATTTTGTGCTCCATTACGTTGGGTAATCAACATAGTATATAAAACTATTCTCACATACATGGATGAATGGAATGACGTTCTATGAACATTTTCATCATGTGTTGGGTATTAAGACTCACCCAACTATCTAGAGTGATTACCATGATGACTCTAATTCATATGATATTTGGGGATAATACTCTTACTGGAGCTCATTTCCCAATATACAATGAACGGATGTCTGAGTTACACCAAAAGTATAGCTACCACCCAATGTATATTTATATACCTATGTATTTCCTTATAATAATATTTCATAACGATATATGCTTATTATATAAAATAATTTATAATTTATGTACATGGTAACTTAGGTAAGACAAATGTCTACTGATGTGGATTAATGTCAAGTTATCCAAGAGTCTTATGGGAACATGAGCCGACTATTATATTTTATATAGAATCATTTGTATATTTTCCATTCCTACACAATGAAATGACATAAAAACAAACTAGATTATTATAGACACCATTGGTGGTGGCCTAATTAGTTTATTCTCACACCCTGTTCAGGATTCCTATTCATACCAGAACAACCCATATATATATATATATATACATATGAACAAGGTAAATCTTATGGTCATGGATTTTTGATATTTTTTTCTTATATCATAGTAGAATGGGATTAGAGGAACAAAAAATTTCTCTTGAAGAATGTGGTGTTTTATTTTTTCCATTTTAGTTTTTTAGAGAATATTGTATATTCATGTACTTTGTATTCCGATATTCCCCATTTTATACATCATTATGAAATAACATTTTTTTATATATCTCAGTTTGTGGATATTGAATAATAAATATTTTCATTACGTTTTTATCTTTTTCTATATGTTGGTATACTTTTTTCAATGGTTTTGTCTTCTTTATTAGGATTATCCTATTTATGATTACTAATTTCACTAATTTGCTATGCTGATATGAGGGTATACTCTTCTCATTGATTATAATTGGACTAACTCTACTAGTCTATAGCATCTGGAGTATGGGGAGGCTTACTTGATTCCATTTGACTGACTAAGATGGTGCATTGTTTTAGTGCCCCACGGATCGAGACATTAGAAGTAACCCCCCACTCCAATATCCTATGAATAGAAACATGAGCCTTTTTAAACATAAAATATCCAATGAATTGAAAAACTCACTGTTAACCAATTTTTTTTGTAACATCCAACTTCTTTTTTGGCACATAAGATACATTTATTTCAACGAAATGTATCTTTTTTATAGATGATATATTCAATATCTTGCAATTATCAGACCCTAAATAATAGGTATTTGTCATTGAATACATTCCTCAAATACATCACACTAAAATGGAAATGGAATTTATTTGGATGAAATGGAAGGATGATGAATATATTGGAACCAATTAAAAAAAATACATAATATATTCAAGGTCACATCTAATATTATCATCAATATTGAAATAAAAATTGATGGAGTATTTCATGTCTTAAAAATGAATCAAAAATGAATAATATATCATATACTTAATTAAATATTAATAAATCATTCAATGTTCTACAAATGTGGAAATATAATGCGGAAACTCCCATAATTATTTGTATTTTGGGGATAAGAAAAAAATGATTTACATTTAAGGACATTAAAATAATAAAACTCATAGTGTAAATAAAATTAAGCTTCCATAATGAGTGATTCAGATGAATAAAACATGGAAATCATGATCCTAAATGTTGAAGAGATATGGGGTAAATGAATGCTAAAAAATTGGTTCCTCCCACACTCTAATGCATCATTTTTAATGCGTATGTAAATTTAACAAATAACTACACAAAACAAATGTTTGATGATGAAAATCAATTTCTTAATCTTCAACACCCCATAGATAATGGAAATGAATATATTGTCACAACTACTGAAGTGGTTCATGATAATGAATTGGTGATTGGTAAAACTATCATTCCCTCTAGAACATAAAATATAATTTTAAATTGGGTTCAAAACACTAATTTTTCATATACAATAATTTAAGTGTAAAACATCACTTCCACAATGTATATATATTTATTTAGCAATAGAAATTGCTTAAGTAGTGACGAGTTCATCACTTTTATATTTTCCCACTATGCTTTATATATTTGGGTTTTCACTTAATCCTATAAACGGTCCACAGTCTTATTTTTATTCACTATTGAGGGAATCCACATAAAATAAATCATTTTTTCTACCTATTGTAGAATGTGACATGATTTTGGATATGAATAATCTCCCTCTATAAATTATCATCTCAATTATAAAGAAAGGGATGTGATATATAATACATTTAATCAATATATGATCTTATTTAATTGTATGTATGAACAAGAATTTCTAATTGATATTACTTCTATTATATGTGTAGAGACCCGAAGATTATCGTACATGGACGTTACATTACTTTTGAGGAATACTTAGTACATAACAAAAACACACACACAAGGATCGTAATAGTTTAGTGTCTTTGGAAACTCGGAACGTAATCTTCTAATCGTGGTGAAAGTTCTTCAATATCTCCCATAAAGGTCATCCCTTTTTTTACCTAAAACCTTTCTTTATATCCTGGGGAAAATAAAACATAAAAGGGTGAGCTCAAATGCTCAGTAAGGGTAAACATAGAAATATCAATCACATCATATATATAAGAACATAGCTTTTGGAAATCTTAACCTGCAAAAAAAGCTCATAATATCATAACATGGGATAAATCATAGAAGTGAAATGTAATCCCAATAATCATAACTTAAAACATGAAACTTTGTGTCATACACACATAATCATAGAGAATCATTTCTTGTTAGTCAAGACTCAATGCCAAGACTATCTTAGTGGACAAAGTCCCTTTCTGAATCGAGTAACTCTCGTTTCAGTCCTGTTTCACTGAACCGGTATAACCTACCATTTCAGCCATGTCTATCTCATGAGATATAAAATCTTTACCCAATGCATTGGAAAGAGATATAGGTCCCACCCATCTTATAATGAATCCTTTCTTATGTGTGCCACATAATCATAAATCATACATCATCGCATAACCCATGTAATAAAAATGGGATTCTTAAACAACATGACATCATAAAACAATTCATATAAGATAAAGGAATTCATAAAAATGTTTCCATCAAAACATAATCAAATCCATGTAATAATAGGGATAAAAACAGAACCCTTTTATTATCTTAGATGTAAAATAATTTTGATAAAATACTTGAACTTCATTCTTGAGGAAAATATCCTTTCTTCTTCAAAAACATTTTTCCTTTCATAATATGTCATAAAACTTTAAAAAATAGAAGTTGATTAAAAATAAACTTGAAAACTTGTAAAGGAAGCTTCTTGGAAATAATGTTTTAAAAATCCATTCATGCCGTATAAGTTAAAAAAAGCATTCTTCGTACTTTTGTCGGAAAAGTCAAAAAGTACCTCGTACGAAAAACGACAAAAGATTCATTTCATACATATTACTAAAAACTCACCAAAGGGTAAAAATGGATTTAAAAAATTTTAGGTGGATGGAAATAATATTACATATTGATGAATCATGGATGTGGATGATAAAATACACCCCAGTAAATACTTACGAATAAACAATCTCGGATAAAAATGAGATTGTGATATTTCCCTTACCTTAGGTCCGACTTGCTTTGTAAGTGTCCGAACCTCCTGTATAATGATTTAAATCATGTTATTGACTTATTACAGAATCATATTCATTTTTATGATATCATATATGGTTCACTTATGACATTATATTACCCGTTCTTTTGTAAATTCCATGTTAAAGAAGCGTTTTGGGTAAAATCATTTCATTTATCGTAGGTGTTTTGACTTGTTGTTCTTGACATCATTATTACTAATATCATGATTTACTTACTTCCAGAATATAAAATATGATTTATATATCATATATATTCAGTATATATATATATATATATAATAGGTAGATAAATAAAATGAAAAACATCGTTCATGGAGACGGTAGTCCGTACGTACGCATGAACGCTGTTTTCCTTTCCTTATTGTCTTGAAATGGAAGTAAGTAGATGACATACATATGTATATATATACATAAATCCAGTAGCTTTATAATGTCATATATTTCATTATTATTTCTTATATATACATTATAATCATTCTTAAATGGTTAACATGGAGAATGAATCTCATCGCGTCGTGGAGACGGTATTCCGTACGTACGCACGAGCGATGATATCATTTCTATAAATATTGAATTGAATTGGAGTGGATTATACAATATATCAGAATCAATATGATGTTGTAATAACTATGTATAGTTATTCTTTACACCATTATACCCATCCATGTAAGGTGGTGGTGGAAAATAGATTACACCACGGCGTGGAGACGGTATTCCGTACGTACGCACGCGCGGTGATTTCTTTTTCTGTAGGATGGATAGATGGTGAAATAGGGTTGTTTCATACTTATAATAACATATCAGTATATGAGTGATACTGATGTTATTACTTCATAATGAAACAACCTAAGAAGAAGAAGTGGAAGAAGAAATAAAGATGAAAGAATTGGTAACGGTAATTACCTCTTCTTTGAAGTGCCTCTTTGAGACCTCCTCTTAGGGCACTAAAATTGGTCTTTGAGTAAGAACAGAACCTCTAGGATGTTGCTAGGGAAGTGGAGAGGATAAATTGGCAGGGGCTGGCCGAGCTTGAGTGCTCAAATTGGTGTGAGGAGGAAGGGGAGGAGGTGTCCTTTTATAAGGGAGGAGAGGGGCACCTTAGGAATATCTCAAAATATTATTTTATATTAAAGTCAAAATCGGTTTATAATGGTTCCAAAGGGTTTTATTTAGAAGCTAAAGTGGGGATGGGTCGAAATCCTATCAACCAATAGAATTTAGACAAGTTTAGGATATTATTTTAACCTTATCAATTAGATTTAACTCTAAGTTAAATAATTTAACATTTACCGTGTCTTTTTGTTTTCTTTCACTATATGGTTAATACACTTACTATAACATGCCAAAAGAACCCCAAATTGTTTAATATTAACATATATATCCTTATCTAAGTCATTTGGCCGAACCTTAGATTTTTAGGAATAAAACAACAATTAATAATATAATATTTTATTTAAAAACTATTTTTTGTCAATTTAGACACTATTTGATATATGATTTTTGTGAAAGTCATAACAGAATTATATGTTCGAACCATGTTGATTAAATCAACAATAATATATCATAGTAACCTATAAAATTAGTGGAATTCATAAAAAGTATCAAATTACATTTATTTTGGTGTTTATAACATCAATTATGTCAATATTTTGTTAAAAAGAAAATTACTACATCATCTTTGTGTCATAAATAAATTAAATTATTTGATGTCTAAAAATTACAAATAAAATACCATCATGTAGGAAATCTTTTTAGCTTTCTAATGAATATTTACAATCGAATTTATCTTATGTATAACCCCATATTAAAAATGTTTTAATAAATAAACGTTGATTTTAACTCTTTTAACCCTTCTTTAAATAAATTAATAATAAATGTCCTAATCTAACCCAAGTGGGCCTAAATGGTCATATTTTATTCCTAAGTTTGTTTTTGGTCGAAATACACTTGTCCAATAGGATTAGGACACGTGTTAGGGTAATAGTAATATCATATTTACCCTTAGTTACCCTATTTACTATTAACCGTGGTAAAAAAAAAGTAAAAAGTTACTATTCACCAAAAAATTATTTTCATCTCATTGAACCACATTTTAGTCCTTGATATTAACCGTGTCTCTCGGATTTTTGAAATTTTATTCACAGAAGCGGTAAAATTAAGTTTTATACAAAATTCAGTTTTTAACCTACCACTTAGTAGTTTTACTATTCATCAAAAATTTATGTTTTTCAGAACAATGCCAAAATTTTATCCTAAGTTATATTTCATATTCCGAATTCAAAAATGAAGTCTATTTTACCAAATTCATAACATAGAAATTGCATTAATTAAATTTATAATTAAATCCCGCTGTTAAAACAAATAGCGTGTTTTTAAGAAACAATATCTATCAAAAGATTGACATTTGATTACATCTGGTTTAAATGTGAAATTACATCCAATGACCAACATTGTATTAAATTGTAAAAATATATTCTAAATATACTTTAAAACCACTCAAATTAATAATTTATCACTATTAATTATTTCGATTAAAAAAGTTGTTTTTAATTATAAATTAGTAATTTTCACTATTCATCAGAATATGAAAGTTATCCGAAAAGTACCAAAATTTCACCTTAGGCTAAATTCGATACTCCGAATCCAAAAATGAAGTTCATTTTGAAAAATAAGATTTACAGAATTTTTAAAAAGTGGTTATTACTATTCATAACGGCTAGTTTTAATAATATTTTAATAGCATTTCGTTGTTTAGTGAAACTTGGTATTGCGTATTACACACGCTATCGAGGAAGGTCGTGATTGCGTGTAATGCAAGGCAAGTCAAGGATGCGTGTTGTGCAAGCTCCTTTTGGTGTAGCGTACAACACAAGACATTAGTGAAAGAATATTTTTCATAAAATCTCGGGCTGTTACATTCTACCCCCCTTAAAATGAATTTCGCCCTCGAAATTCGTCGGGGTTATAAATGGTTTACTATTCGAAAGTTTCTTTAATAGAAACCCTCATCGTAAAAGGGAATACCAAAACATGGCTTTAAAAACTAAAGTATGAAATGTAACGATTACCCAAATAAACTAATCACTGGGTTTCCACATAGGTGAAAATATGGATATGGAAGAGAAATCTAACCATCATGTTCTGATGGAGAGTGGTAGAGAACATGGCTATGGAAAAGACAGTAATCACAAATCCATAGATTTGTGATGATATTAGGTACCATCTGATTCATCAGGTATAAGGTCACTAGGACAACATTTTTGGTTTTCAAGATCATTTCCCTAAAGTTGAAAATATTCTTAGAATAAATACTTACTTTATTTTGGTACAATCTCACTTTTTTTCGTGCCTTGAACAATTTCTACTTCATCTCTTAAATAAATGAAGTTGAATTTGTTATTCGTGAAGTGTTAGCAGATCATGTGATAGAATGACGGGTCATTCCATCTGTCTCAAACAAAAGGTAAGCAAAAGTTATTAAATATACATAAGTCATTCTATAGTGAGATTAATCATATATACTTCCTAAAATGGACTTATACTTCATATATCATACTGCTTAATATAATAAAACTAGTTTCTACTAAACAGGGACTTCCTGTAGGTCAGTGGTAGGTGATAAAGGCCAGTCGCACTTCGGTTGTGGGTTCGATTCCTACAGCCTTGTCCGAAGCGATGGGCTGTCGCCCGTCCTGCAGGTTGTCCTTTTTATAAAACTATATTACTATAACATCCCATGAATAATATCGAAAAAAAAACTTCTATCCTTAAACAATACTAACTTATGTCCAACATAATCCATTCCAATCTTTAGGCTTATCCATAATACTGCAGTCCATTCTCATAACATAGTGGAAACGATTACCAGAGATTTAATACCATCGTTGATCCCCATATATCATAAGATATGTTATGTTGGTCACATTCCAAACATTCAAAGGCCTTAATCTTGTACTCTCTTGAATACCCATTGAACCTTATTGAAAACACGAATTCTATTAAAAGGTAACTCTTTCCACATACCAAAATCCTCAAAATTCTATATACTAACACCATGATATCACTTAGTCCTTATATCAATCATGAGCTCATGAATACTATTAAACATTTCATTTTCTCGTCTTCATTATGCGCATATCATCTTATTTCCAAAAAAAATATCTCAATCACTTTGAATACCACATCAATAAATATTGCAATACTCAATGATACAACATTATTTTGTAATCCCATTACATAAACACTTAATCATTCCACCACATCGTTGTCATATTCAACATTGCCAATAGTGATGGCATGTGACTTCCCTTTGTCCTTTGCCTTAAGCGGTTGCTCATGTCGATCATCACTAACCCTTGTATTAGGGCATTTATTGGCATAATGTCCCATCTCATTGCACTTGAAGCATTGAAGTGTTGGTTGTGCGTTCTCTGCAGTGTTTGCTTTATTCACATCATTAGAAACCCTTTTTCCATTACTTCGACACTCAGCTGCTCGATGACCTTCTTTTCCACACTTAAAACATTTTCTAGTCCCTTTAAGACAATCTCCACCATGCTTCTTTCCACACTTTGTTCATAAGGAAACATTCATCTTCTTTTCACCATTATTTTGAGATTTCTCCTTGAACTCCATCTTTCGTTTCTTGTCAAAACCATTAGATGGATATGTAACACCAACTTCCATTTCTACCTTGATAGCACAACGCACAATTTCTTCATAGCTACTGAAGTCTCTTATAGCTAATGCCCTTCGAAGACTTGGTTTTAAGCCACTGAAAAATCGATCAACTTTACTTTCAGGTTGGATGATAATTCCAGAAGCATGCCTTGCAAGTCTTGTAAAATTCTCTTCGTATATACCAACAGATTCATCATCCTTTTTCTTTAGTTCAAGAAACTCCTTATCCATCTTCGTTCGAAGAATACGAGGGAAGTACTTACTGAAAAACAAGTTCTTGAACTCGTCCCATTCCATGGAATCAATTTCATCTCTTTGCCTCATATTCTTGATAAGATTCCACCATTGATCAGCTTCACCTTCCAAACGATATACTGCTAAGATGACTTTATCATGTTCAGAACATTGAAGAACTGAAAATATCTTTTCAGTAGTACTAATCCATTGTTCAGCCACAAGTGGATCAGAAGACCCACTGAAAGAAGGTGGACGTTGCCTCATGAAGGACTCAATAGAATATTGTTCCCTTCTCTGCTCATTTGGAAGTCGAGAATGATTCATAGCTTGTGTAAGTATAGCAATAAGATTTTTCACTCCATCTCCCATAACATTTGTTTGTTCAGGAGGGCAATCATTGCATTGTCCATTGCATTGATCAACACGGTTCCTTCGGGTTCCAGCCATCGTCTAAAACCCAAAAAGAATAGTGTGAGAGGCAAAAATCATGATAGGGAAAACAACATAATAAAGGGGGAGTACCTTCAATATCTAACATCTTAGGTTAAATTCTAAGATCGTTAGAGCAATTCTAGGACTATAACCTATACGTATAAATAACCTTAGAGACATCCCTAGACATACCTTAGAAATATCTCTAGGGATCTCACTAACGTTTTCGCATCCTAGTTTCCAAAGGTTGACTAAACCTTTCCTCTGATACCAACTGTAGAGACCCGAAGCTTATCGTACATGGACGTTACATTACTTTTGCGGAATATTTAGTACATAACAAAAACACACACACAAGGATCGTAATAGTTTAGTGTCTTTGGAAACTCGGAACGTAATCTTCTAATCGTGGTGAAAGTTCTTCAATATCTCCCATAAAGGTCATCCCTTTTTTTTACCTAAAACCTTTCTTTATATCCTGGGGAAAAGAAAACATAAAAGGGTGAGCTCAAATGCTCAGTAAGGGTAAACAAAAGAAATATCAATCACATCATATATATAAGAACATATCTTTTGGAAATCTTAACCTGCAAAAAAGCTCATAATATGATAACATGGGATAAATCATAGAAGTGAAATGTAATCCCAATAATCATAACTTAAAACATGAAACTTTGTGGCATACACACATAATCATAGAGAATCATTTCTTGTTAGTCAAGACTCAATTCCAAGACTATCTTAGTGGACAACGTCCCTTTCTGAATCGAGTAACTCTCGTTTCAGTCCTGTTTCACTGAACCGGTATAACCTACCATTTCAGCCATGTCTATCTCATGAGATATAAAATCTTTACCCAATGCATTGGAGGGAGATATAGGTCCCACCCATCTTATAATGAATCCTTTCTTACGTGTGCCACATAATCATAAATCATACATCATCGCATAACCCATGTAATAAAAATGGGATTCTTAAACAACATGACATCATAAAACAATTCATATAAGATAATGGAATTCATAAAAATGTTTCCATCAAAACATAATCAAATCCATGTAATAATAGGGATAAAAACAGAACCCTTTTATTATCTTAGATGTAAAATAATTTTGATAAAATACTTGAACTTCATTCTTGAGGAAAATATCCTTTCTTCTTCAAAAACATTTTTCCTTTCATAATATGTCATACAACTTTAAAATAAAAGAAGTTGATTAAAAATAAACTTGAAAACTTGTAAAGGAAGCTTCTTGTAAATAATGTTTTAAAAATCCAGTCATGCCGTATAAGTTTAAAAAAACATTCTTCGTACTTTTGTCAGAAAAGTCAAAAAGTACCTCGTACGAAAAACGACAAAAGATTCCTTTCATACATATTACTAAAAACTCACCGAAGGGTAAAAATGGATTTAAACAATTGTAGGTGGATGGAAATAATATTACATATTGATGAAACATGGATGTGGATGATAAAATACACCCCAGTAAATACTTACGAATAAACAATCTCGGATAAAAATGAGATTGTGATATTTCCCTTACCTTAGGTCCGACTTGCTTTGTAAGTGTCCGAACCTCCTGTATAATGATTTAAATCATGTTATTGACTTATTACAGAATCATATTCATTGTTATGATATCATATATGGTTCACTTATGACATTATATTACCCGTTCTTTTGTAAATTCCATGTTAAAGAAGCGTTTTGGGTAAAATCGTTTCATTTATCGTAGGTGTTTTGACTTGTTGTTCTTGACATCATTATTACTTATATCATGATTTACTTACTTCCAGAATATAAAATATGATTTATATATCATATATATTCAGTATATATATATATATAATAGGTAGATAAATAAAATGAAAAACACCGTTCATGGAGACGGTAGTCCGTACGTACGCATGAACGTTGTTTTCCTTTCCTTATTGTCTTGAAATGGAAGTAAGTAGATGACATACATATGTATATATATACATAAATCCAGTAGCTTTATAATGTCATATATTTCATTATTATTTCTTATATATACATTATAATCATTCTTAAATGGTTAACATGGAGAATGAATCTCATCGCGTTGTGGAGACGGTATTCCGTACGTACGCACGAGCGATGATATCATTTCTATAAATATTGAATTGAATTGGAGTGGATTATACAATTTATCAGAATCAATATGATGTTGTAATAACTATGTATAGTTATTCTTTACACCATTATACCCATCCATGTAAGGTGGTGGTGGAAAATAGATTACACCACGGCGTGGAGACGGTATTCCGTACGTACGCACGCGCGGTGATTTCTTTTTCCGTAGGATGGATAGATGGTGAAATAGGGTTGTTTCATATTTATAATAACATATCAGTATATGAGTGATACTGATGTTATTACTTCATAATGAAACAACCTAATAAGAAGAAGTGGAAGAAGAAATAAAGATGAAAGAATTGGTAACGGTAATTACCTCTTCTTTGAAGTGCCTCTTTGAGACCTCCTCTTAGGGCACTAAAATTGGTCTTTGAGGAAGAACAGAACCTCTAGGATGTTGCTAGAGAAGTGGAGAGGATAAATTGGCCGGGGTTGGCCGAGCTTGAGTGCTCAAATTGGTGTGAGGAGGAAGGGGAGGAGGTGTCCTTTTATAAGGGAGGAGAGGGGCACCTTAGGAATATCTCAATATATTATTTTATATTAAAGTCAAAATCGGTTTATAATGGTTCCAAAGGGTCTTATTTCGAAGCTAAAGTGGGGATGGGTCGAAATCCTATCAACCAATATAATTTAGACAAGTTTAGGATATTATTTTAACCTTATCAATTAGATTTAACTCTAAGTTAAATAATTTAACATTTACCGTGTCTTTTTGTTTTCTTTCACTATATGGTTAATACACTTACTATAACATGCCAAACGAACCCCAAATTGTTTAATATTAACATATATATCCTTATCTAAGTCATTTGGCCGAACCTTAGATTTTTAGGAATAAAATAAAAATTAATAATATAATATTTTATTTAAAAACTATTTTGTGTCAATTTAGACACTATTTGATATATGATTTTTGTGAAAGTCATAACAGAATTATATGTTCGAACCAAGTTGATTAAATCAACAATAATATATCATAGTAACCTATAAAATTAGTGTAATTCATAAAAAGTCTCAAATTACATTTATTTTGGTGTTTATAACATCAATTATGTCAATATTTCGTTAAAAAGATAATTACTGCATCATCTTTGTGTCATAAATAAATTAAATTATTTGATGTCTAAAAATTACAAATAAAATACCATCATGTAGGAAATCTTTTTAGATTTCTAATGAATATTTACAATCGAATTTATCTTATGTATAAGCCCATATTAAAAATGTTTTAGTAAATAAACTTTGATTTTAACTCTTTTAACCCTTCTTTAAATAAATTAATAATAAATGTACTAATCTAACCCAAGTGGGCCTAAATGGTCATATTTTATTCCTAAGTTTGTTTTTGGTCGAAATACACTTGTCCAATAGGATTAGGACACGTGTTAGGGTAATAGTAATATCATATTTACCCTTAGTTACCCTATTTACTATTAACCGTGGTAAAAAAAAGTAAAAAGATACTATTCACCAAAAAATTATTTTCATCTCATTGAACCACATTTTAGTCCTTGATATTAACCGTGTCTCTCGTATTTTCGAAATGTCATTCACAGAAGCGGTAAAATTATGTTTTATACAAAATTCAGTTTTTAACCTACCACTTAGTAGTTTTACTATTCATCAAAAATTGATGTTTTTCAGAACAATGCCAAAATTTCATCCTAAGTTATATTTCATATTCCGAATTAAAAAATGAAGTCTATTTTACCAAATTCATAACATAGAAATTGCATTAATTAAATTTATAATTAAATCCCGCTGTTAAAACAAATAGCGTGTTTTTAAGAAACAATATCTATCAAAAGATTGACATTTGATTACGTCTGGTTTAAATGTGAAATTACATCCAATGACCAACATTGTATTAAATTGTAAAAATATATTCTAAATATACTTTAAAACCACTCAAATTAATAATTTATCATTATTAATTATTTCGATTAAAAAAGTTGTTTTTAATTATAAATTAGTAATTTTCACTATTCATCAGAATATGAAAGTTATCCGAAAAGTACCAAAATTTCACCTTAGGATAAATTCGATACTCCGAATCCAAAAATGAAGTTCATTTTGAAAAATAAGATTTACAGAATTTTTAAAAAGTGGTTATTACTATTCATAATGGCTAGTTTTAATAATATTTTAATAGCATATCGTTGTTTAGTGAAACTTGGTATTGCGTATTACACACACTATCGAGGAAGGTCCTGATTGCGTGTAATGCAAGGCAAGTCAAGGATGCCTGTTGTGCAAGCTCCTTTTGGTGTAGCGTACAACACAAGACATTAGTGAAAGAATATTTTTTATAAAATCTCGGGCTGTTACAATATGGGTCATAATACTTATCCTTGAGGGATATTTATATAAAATCATTGGGGATTAAATAAAAGTTTAATGTATAGATATTGTTCATAATATGATGATATATTTCAAAAAGAGATGATTAGACATATCAAAAATAATGAAGTGGAGTATTTAATAGAGCACATACCTTCTGATACACCTATTAGAATGACATAATATTTAAATACCCCAATTGAGTTTCATGAATTGAAGAAGTAGAACATGAATAATATCATAAATTGAATCACATGAACTAGTGAATTACAATATGGTTAACAAACTATTTTATTTATGTATAAATATTGTTTTATTCATCTATACATTGACTATAAAAAATATAAAAAGAACACAATCCAGAGTATATTTCATAACCCCATATTGATGACTTTTTTAATCAACTATATAGATCCTAATACATTTTATAGAATTATAAATTTTTATTTTATGGTAATTCTGGTGTCAAAATGAATAATATACCAAATAAAAGATTTTATACTTGCCATAAACCCTATGAAATAACAGTGACTCCATTTGTAGTTACATATTATCCCACTATATTAATAGATACAATGCGAAGAAAAGTTATAAATTACATTGATTAGTTTTTGGTTGTATTTAATGATTATATTATTTAAGATTATAAATATATGTATTTTTATGATGGCCATTTTAGGATTGTGTTGATTTACATGATAATGTAGATGATTAATGAAATTTTTTTAAAATGTGAAATATGGTTTAAAAATCCATTCCTGAGTCATGTAACTACATGTGAGGGTTTATCAATGGACCATTGAATGTGGGAAGTAATTAATTATTTTCAAAGACCAACCATGGTTACCCAGGCCTATAATATACTTGTATTAGATAAAAACTACTGAAACATAGTGAGAATTTAATCATTTCTATAAAATACAATAACCATGAAGACGTAGAATTTATCAAAATTACACTTTTCGTAGATCATAACTAATAATTTTATATACACCATAGATTTATGAAGATATATATAGATCTTATGGATGATTTATGATGGGACAATATAATGTGGGATATTATGGGTATGTATTTTGATTCCTTGTATGTCCTAAAGATAATGATATATATCATATATAAAAGGGGAGGATGTTACCATTACTCTTACTTATATGGAAATATTAAAATGTAACCCTATATTTAATCATATGACTCCAAAAGGAATCAATGGGAAAAAATTCATTTTAGGTTGTAGTTTATCTCATTATGAAGAATAATATTTTATTGACTGTAGAGATGATTTGTTTCATTTTAAAATTTCAATAATTTAAAATAAATTTGTCATAATTCCTCAAGGAGTAACACTGTAAATTTAATAATATTGATATATAAATATTTATTTAAAATTCAATAGAATACATAAACAATAATTTAATTATATATATCATTTTTCAATAGATATCATCATAAAAAATATGGTGAGTATGAGATAACCATTCAAAATATTGAAAATATACATTCTTTTGGTTAAATTTTGATACAACAATATCCATTACATGATTATTAAGATTCCTATATATGAATTCCTAAAAAAAATAAATGAATTATTTGAAAACAATAGAAATAATTTAGCAGAAAATATATTGGTGCCTGAAAAATAATAGAAAATGGTATATAAAGTATGAGCCAGTCATTAAAACACCATATAATCTCAGGTTTAGAAGCATAAACATGTTACTAATCAATATATATGTGTGGAGATATGATTTTTTGATAAAAAATCCCTGTAATTTTTATATATATTAATTTAATGAAATTTGGTGGTAAGGTTAAGGTGATACCCATATATATTAGTATTTATGAAATTATTGATTATATCAATATGGTAGCGCATCCCTCGATGATATCATGGATTATCTACCTATTTAAATACGTGTTCAACATATATTTTTTTGAGGATATATATACCTTATTATTGACATATACGAAACTCATTGGTTTTATATTTGGATAATTATTTTACATATGTTGATAAAATAATGAGGATTATTTATGAAATAGATAATGTTTTAAAAAAATTCCTCCCACTTGGCCAATTTTTTTAGTGAAAGCATATAGTAGAGGTGTCTACATGAAAAAATAAGGATGAAATGAATGAGAAATATCATCAATTCCATATATTATAAAAATATAAATTTGTAAGAGTAACTATTTTATGGGTTGTAGAATACAAGAACCTAAGAATTTAGAATATATTTCTCATCATAAATTCAATATGTTCTATAGTTTATGATCCACAGAACACTAAACATTAGTGAATAGCGATTTATTAAAATAAATAATTAATGAAAATATTATATATTTAAATTAAATTTATTAAATAAATGACTATGTGAAAATGTTTTAAGGACACTTAAGGAAATAACACTATTCCATTACAAATTTTTTGAATGGTTTCAACAAATTATTAAATGTTTGTGTAATTTATTATTTTGAGGAATGACCTAAATGTTTACTTTATAAAAAAATTGTACTAATTATTTAAATTTGCTAAAAAAATCCATGAAACGTTTAACTAATTATAAGTAATAACGGTAGAATAATTCATGGATACACATAAATATTTTGTTTGGGAAAATTGTTTTATTTATATATGTTTCTAATTAATAATGAAATATTATTATTTAGAGTAATATATATATATTAAATACTATTGTTTAAACATTTATAAAAACTAATTATCATTCATACATTGTTCATCAACAAGTTAAAAAATTATTAAACTAAATTCCAATTAAAAGGATATATATTTTAGAATAATATTTAATATTAATGATCAATTTTTTTTATCTAAATAAATTATTATTATAATTAATATTGACTTATATAAATTAAATTTGTAAATAATATATTATAAAAAATTTATTAACATTCATAAAATATATGTTACTTGAAAATTATTGAGAATAAAATCATTTTAATAATTAAATATATTTTTTATAAAAATGGTTTTATGTTTTTTCATTAAAGGATATAAGATTTAATATTTATACATTCATGTAATTGGTTCATTTAAAATGAATTAAATTTTTAGAGTAACCATTATTTATATTTTTGAATAATTTCAAAAAGAAATTGTGCATAGAAATATATTAGAGTGTAAAAATTTGGTGACCATGGTAAGTGTTAAAAGAGTTAATAAAATGGGATTCACCTAATATTAAAGCCCCTTATTATCACTAAAAAAGATAAAAATTTTGTCAGTTTAAATTTTTTAGACCATAACATACAATATTGTATAAAATTTAATATTTTATTTCTATATTCCCATTAAAATGTCGTCATATTTATTTAATGATAAAGGTATTTACAAGGGTGACACTCCACTCACTTATAAAAGGGATCACCCACTATTAACTTCTCTACACACAATGAGTAGCACATAACAAACAAGATCTAATAAAATCAAATAACAAATTAACACCCCTCCCTAATAGGTTCTGAGATCACATATTAACCAACCTATGAAGGATTAAGAAGGAATCCGAAAGAGGATAATCAATGAAGGTGTAATTGTCTTAACTGACATCATTAAAGATAATTTATTCTTTTCACTAATCCAAATTACTTTTACCATCTCATCATAATATAATTAGGGTTATTATTTTAAAAAGTAATTATCTTGAAGGATGAAAATCATTACATTCCCCATTTCATACTAATTTAAAATGAAAACAGTATCCATGTGTAAATGCAGTCTGCTGCCTCTATAAATTGATGTATTTAAATTTATCATCACCAAGGTATATGTATGATTATAATAGTTTCTATATTAAATAAATATTTTATTTATTACTGTAAATTATTTTATAAATGATAAAATAATAACAATTAATAATTTTCTTGAATTACTTATATAATATATATATATATAATAGAATAGTTTGAAATTGATTATTAAATTTAATAAGAAACATAATATAAATATGTAATTTAAAATTATAATGGAATGATATATTTATATTTGATTAGTAATATGGTTATTTTATCAATATATAATAATAATATATTTATTATATAATTTTTTAGTTCACTAATGTGGGATTTCAGGATTTGATTTGAGAGTAACATATTACAATCTGTCTTTTATAGGAAAAGTATAATTTTAAACATTAATTATAGAAAACTAAATGTTATTTCTTTCTTATACCATATATTTTTTCTATTTATTTTTACTTTTTTCATGTATTTATTTTAATTTTACAACTCTTTGTTTTACACTAATTCAGAAATAATATCTTTACGGATGTTAAACATTATTTCTTCTTTTAATTGAGAAAATTTTTCCTTCATGTCCATGTTATTTAAAATTGGGTTAAAGGAGTTGATATTTAAAATTAAATTAGTGTTATTTGAATATTTCTACATTATTTTACGTTCATTAAAAAATGTTATTATAGTCATCTTATCTTCTTATAAATTATGATTTTTTAATTTTATTACATATTTTCCAAAATAATGTTTTTTAATGATTGTGACATGAAAATTTTTCCCCTATTGTTTCCTTTAATAATAATGAAGATTGTATTATTATTTTACAAGGTTTAAAAAAGTTAAATTTATTATTAATTCGTTATTATTTCTCTGTTATTTTAATTTACAAACAATAAAAGAATATTTTTTAATTTTTTTTAAAGAACTTCCTAATGATACTATAGATGTATGTTTTACTCTATGTCAATAACCTTTAAGAGTTTTTATGTTTTTGTGCAGATATTATATTATGGTACAACCCACTTATTTTCTCTTTACATATTATGAATACTACATTTTTTTAAAAATCATCAATCGCATTTTTATAAAATGGATTAATTAAGTTTTGTTGAAATTATAAATGTTTTTTGATCATATTTAACTCATATATATGACCTATAATTTTGGATAAGTGGCTATATTAAGGAAGAAAATATGATGAGTAATGTATTAAATTTCATGATCCCAAAGGGTAAAATGGTGGTTTGAACAAGCCCATGAGTGTACACTAGTGGATGGCCCTAGCCCAAGCCCAAGTAGATGCACATGTGGTTAACTGAATCCAATTATGTGATGAATGTATAGATGGGTAGCCATTACATATTCTTTCTCCTCATAGATTTATGACATACACATATTTTTTTCACTTATTATATTTTCTCATGGTTTATTATTTATTATATATGATTCTACATTGTAATGAATAATATCATATTTTATGATTAATATTAATTCCATGACTTGTGATTTAATGTATTTGAAATTTTAGATATATTTTCATATTTTAGGATCAATTTCTCATTAAATTATTATTCTTTTATTATCACATATAATCATCAACTGATATAATTTATTATTACTATGACTGATAATATGAGCCCACTTATTATTATGTTTCAATATCCAAAGGTTATGAAAAAATATTTCTATGGTATATGTATAATAATCGTACAAAAATTGAAGAAAATTGTAAGAGATATTGAAGACCACCCATGAATTAGGTTGATTTGGTTTCTGTTATTCAAATACACTAAACCATTTTATTTTTTGGGTCTATATTTTTGTGATATGTATTCAATATTCATCCAAAATGGCGTAAGATTTATGATAGTGATGTTATGATCACATCAATATGATCATTTTAAAAAATACCATGGGTATAGATCTCTGTTAGGCTAATTTGAATGAAATAATCAACATAAACAATATTAGTCGTTAAATTACTTATAATGGTCAAATATGAGTTTACTGATTCTTTATAGCTATAGTGTACTATATTATATAGATATGTATAACGTTCATAAAAAAATAATAATAAGATAAGGTATATTAAATAGTTCTTAAACAAAATGACATCATTGTTAGGAGTTAATATCAGGGTTTTCTCATCTCAATTTTAAATCATGGAAATATAATCTATATTTATCACATTACCACATTATCTGTGGTATAAAACTTTTAATTATTTAATTATACTACATTTTCTCTATCATTCATGATAATTAAAAATCGATTTATGTTTCTTTCATTCAGAGAAACATTATTCCAATGATAACAAATCCATAGGGGTTTCTTACCCATCACATTCTGATTGTGAAAGTTTTTTTCAAATTTAAATAATGTAAAGTAGTATTTTTTATCAAAAAACCCAATATATTTATCCTCCTATAATTATTCATGTGGATTACATTTATTGTTTCCATTTTACCATTTCGGTTCACAATTTTATCAAAAGGATATTTTATGTGGAGCATTACATATCATTTATTTTTATTTTGGAATAATTCTTTTCTTTTTAAATATTCTAAATATTTTTGATAGCTTTCAATATGACCACATCTATGATTGATAATGTTATTTTTCAATGTACTTGAATTTCTATAATTTTTTTAAATATTTTCAACATGTTCAATTTTCACAAACAATGACTTAATTTAATTAAGTGTGAAAGGAATATCATATTTAAACACATTCATTATTGATTCCACTTCTTATCATGTTCCTTGGTTTTCATATAAAAACATCTTCTATAATTTGGTTTAGATCTATGTTGAAATATCTATTCCCATTGTTTTATAATTTTTTTTACTATGAAAATAAATGATCTATAACATGTTAAAATTGTCCTGAAATGTTTTTTGAGAGAAACCCCCATTGCACTGAATTTTTATCACTTTTTGTTGTGTTTTTTGTTATTGTTACCTTTGAATGACTTATGATATTCGATAATAACACCATCTGGTGAATTATATGGATAGATTACGATAATGTATCATAATATTATTAATGAGACCAACATTATTTCACATGATAATTATGTGACGTCTGAATTAAGAATGTATTAATGTTCACATGTAATGTATATATATGGTTTTTAATTATTTGACGGGTTGTCCTAAAATTATATACCACTCCCTTGCATTGGGTAAATCCTCATATCAAATGAGATTACATGCATGGGACTTGGTAGTGAATCCAATCCACTATGGGAATTGGTCCAATATCAATATGTGAATGGGGAGTGAGCTAAATCCACAATGGACCCTCTTCAACATTGAAATGTCATTTGGTGTAGTGATCCAAACCATAGGGAATAAATTTATATGATTATATATGTTCGACATTTTCATGACCCATCCTAAGGGGGACAATGTTGTGACTGGTAAATCCCCCCTAAAATTGGATATGGTAGCCTACTATCATCAAAGAGGTATATCACTAACATGGGGGTTATAACTTACATACATGTAAACATGAACACATCTCTAAGAACATAAAATGATGAAATATAAAAAACACAAACCATATATTCCTAAATACGTCTAAATCTGACAACTAGAGTATGAAATAATGTAAAGGAAAGTAAATAGGTCCCAAAAAATCACCCCAAAAATATTCTGAATACTAGTACAAACTGAATGTAATAGTGGGGACTAATAAGATGACACAACTAGAACACACATTTTTCAATCTGGTATGAGTTTGCATAGTATTCTTTTGGTCTGTCTAGGACTCCGCCAAAAGGTAGATGTTCTTCACATGTCATGACGTGATCATGAAAAACATGTGTAGGGATGAGTATAATAATACTCTATATGGCACCCCAAAAAAACAAATAAAATATCATAGGAATACTGTCAGCTCTATAAATGAATTTTTCAATAGAACATATAGTAATAATGTCATGATATACTCAAAAAAACATATCTATGTTTATTCACAACCATAATACCATCCTTGTATTCTAGCTCGAAGGTTCCACCTAGAACTCATCTGGGAGAATAAACTCCACAATTCTGATATCACTGATGATATCAATCCAAGAGTTAATGCTATTGAAAACATTCAATTAGATGTACACCCTGAATGTGTAATGAGATATGATACATAAACGAGGTTCACTCCCTTGTCTTTGGGGTATTCCAAAAACACAATCTATATTAACCCTATAATTATATGATCATTACATATATAGTATTTGTCATGACGATACTATAAACTCCACCTAAAGAATGAATATGATTATAGGATATCACGATGGGGACCGTATAAGATTCCAATAAATAAATCCATGAAATCAAGTTGAATGGATCATTGTCCAATGTGTAGAAGGTGTTTCCATACTAACAATCAGGTAAATAACAAGGGGAACACATAATAACCAAACCTGCCCAAATTATAGAAAAAATGGCCTCAAACCAACTTTTTGAGTATATTTCATGTATTAGGGTTACACATATTATCCTTTTAAACCTCGGTTCTATGAAATTAAACATCCAATGTATATTCCTTTCTACATTACATGGTGTGTGGAAACCCTTTTACTCTACCGATGTAAAAATATATTATAATTCTAGTGTACAAAATTACAAAGAATGTCAGTGAGGGGGAACACATCATAACTATGCCTATGTTCCCCAGATCGTGTCTTTGAACCCTTCAAATTACATGCTTATCCACAAGGGAGATGTCACATGTTGTGTGATAGGATAACGCACCGGGTGATCCTTTATTTTCTCCCATAACACTAATCTCTACTACAAGGTACCCACATGCTGTGTAATATTGTATTATATGTCGTTTGGATCAATATTTCAAAAAACCATTGGTTATTCCATCCTTGAACATTCGTGCGACCAGCACATCCATTTTTAGATTCAATATTTCACAATATTGAGGATATACCCCAGCCAAAACTCTCCATGCACATATGTTGGATTCTAGCCCTTTGAATTCATTTAGAAATTAGCCTCATTATTCATTATTTGTTTCTTACTAATGGACCTGAAATTGTGTATTTAAAACTATTTTATCCATGATCACTTCAATCGTCAAAACACCATTATGTCTTACCAATCTCAGATCTACAATATCATGTCATTGGGTCATGAAATGTGTGGGTAACAATCTATTTCGTGGTGGATATAGAACCACAAGTCAATGAAGAACACCCAAAATGAATGAACATGTATGGGAGAAATAAAAACCACCAAAACGGGGAATGAACCTCATATAATGATCGTGTTATGCTCGATTCATCCCCATTAAAATGAAAATTTAATAATCAATAACCAAAATGAAATTCTACCACTATAACCCTACCAAATAAACCCATCCCCCAATCTGACCGAACAACAGATCATTCTATTGGTTGATTGATTACTAATAATCATAGGAATTATGAAAATGAAATGAATCCAATAAAAACCTATATCCAAACATGAGATAGATTGATCAATGTGTAGGAATGTTATGGTGTCGTCATCTTTGGAGAGATCACTGAATCCTATTGAAAACTGATCATCAATCATCGATTTATTTGATGTTCTCATGAGGGATATCCTCCAAATATCTATCCAAGGGTTATACAATGGCTGCAGGGATATGAGGATATCCATGAAATAACACCATTATAGTCTACATAAATGTTCTCCTATCACTACTTCAACTGATAAAATAAAATAAAATAAAATATTTATTTATTTTACTCATTTCAATATTGCAATGTTTTTTACACAATCTCTCCACATAAAAAAAAGTTAATTTCACAACTATGTTAAATCCATTATTATAAAGATATTGATTCACTAATATTTTTTATTTAGGCCCCCATATAGATATTAAAAATCCTTTATAGGGAAAATACACACACGTTCTTTTTAATATATTTAATATATTTCAGACATTTATTTTAGGCACAATTATCCTTAGACTGTCATGTTGTCTCGATGCTTGGTCTGGAAAATAATCCATGTGATATAGAAAAATAATACATATAAAATAAAAGCCACATCATTCACCCCACCATGGTGTTTTCATCCATAAATCAAAATTATTGGGTACTAAGCATAAATATGACCCTCTCAATCCCATGTGCTCCCTTGAAGATTACGATGCTACCACTGGAGACACTCTAAAAAAATTGATCACCTAAGAAGGATCCTCTCTTACCAATACTTTATCTCTACCATGTACTCAAAAATGGTATCTCTATCCATGCTATCTATTTATCCCCATTAGATAATGTGTCATGGGACTTTGACAGACCTCATCATCTATTACATGGGTAAGACGTCATGTAACCAATGTTACTATGGTGGTAAAGATAGGCGGTATACCACCTCTCTAACTATACATAGTATCTATAATGTCCAAAATAATATCATTTGGAAAACATTCATCCCTATCCACATATCTATAATACTCATCAAGATTAAACCCATAAGAACACATGGTCTCCCTCCACAAACTCCAAATTCATCCATTGTCTATTATTTTTGGAATTCTAATTGATATATTTAGTCCTCATATGATAATGTATGATATTAATCATATCAATAGTTTATTGATCGTACTATGACCCCATGAGTACCTACTCTCATAGGTTTTTCCATCCAATGGGTGACCTACAGATGTTCCCATTCAAATCCTTGAATGGTTCCATAATAATTGTTTAAGGGTATCTTTCATTGTATGAGAAATCAACTAATTTGAGGTGATCCTACCAAGTACATGCAATGTATAACATGCAATATCGTATCATGTCCTATAAAACTAGAATGGTCCCATCAACATGGACATAATTTTGGGGGAGAAAAATTATGCTCATGAATAACTGTGTCTTGAAATCTAGCTATAGTTTCTCCCATACATGAGATGTGAAGTGAACACCACAAAAAAACCATTGTCATTGGGACACATTGATGTTGGACTATCTCTTTCATGTAGAGGAATCCCACGATCTCTACATAATTCCTATATCATATAGTTATGAAGGGGCCTATATGGTGAGTAGGTCTAGGATCATGAAGATTGAATCATGTCCCCTAGAAATACTTATTAATTCATTCCCTATGTTCATGGATATCCTATACAACTTATACTCTTAAAATTCAAGTGGTTGTGGCAAAAACTCTTTTAATTGGTCCTCAACCATCACTTTCTAACAAGTAAGGAATCAATAGAAAAATTATACAACACCCTTCATCATTAATATCCATCAAATTAAACATTGGAGGCCCTTAAAAATCATTCCTACATGTGGATGTACCATCTAATGAGACGTATTAAACTCTATCAAAATGACATATCATAACATAACTAATACCATCATTAATCCTAAGAAATGAATTAAATTCTTCCCACCATTTAAAATACATTATGGTGAAAGTCCAGTGGATATCTAAGTACATAGGGTCTCACAGTTGACATCCCCACGTTGATTCTCCCTGGATCATTGCAAGGAAATAAGGGTGATAACAATGGACATGATTTATGACTCTTCATCTCCAAGCACAAAAAATAATTTTAATTTGGCCAAATAATCAAATTATTAGTTTATTATACTGAATATAAGGTCAAATTTAAAGACAATATTCTACCATTTTCCATTCCTTGGTGTATAAAAAACCTCATTTTCATAATACTAAATAAGCTCTAACCATATCCTCTATATCAAGTTAAGGAATTTATGATATTAGGTATTTTTGGGACTCTTATTATCATAATTTATGTGAATTACTTCCCATCATGTAGTGCATCCACTTATTTATTGTGAACAATAGGACGTTGAATTCATGATCATGTGTCTTGAATTTCTACTCATGTGGTCTCAAAAGACATGAAATATATGAAATCACCAGTAACATCCAAATCAGTACTCAACCAAGCCTTTTTAATAATGAATAACAAAACACTACATAATTGTCATTATACTATGACAATCTTGTGATGGAAGCGATCAATAAGGCCTACCTCAATTGATTAAAAGACTGATGGCACCTCCATGTCCACCAGAAAGGCTTCTGATTTTAGGAAAAATATGTCATTGTTGATGATATTCGGGAAATATAATGAAGGTATATCTAGTAATATCATGTCATCCCACATAATATATGCACCTCTCCCATTCCCTTGGGTATATCATAAGATAACACTTTCACAACTGTGGTCGGGTCTACTACTACTCCATCTATTGAGATAAATTGTCCCAAAAAGTGGACCTCCAGAATCTAAAACTTGATCTTTGAGAGCTTCCAATAAATATAGTGCTCTTGCAGTACATTTAGAACCATCCAAAAGTGTCTCGCATGCTTCTCCTTATACACTAAGTACACAAAGATATCCTCAAAGAAGAGTACTATGAATCAGTCTATGAAAGGATTTAAGATCTGGTTTTATTGCTACCATGAACACATCTGGGGTTTGCTTCATGAAAAATGGATATCACCATGTAATCATACTGACTATAGAATCATATGAATGTCATCATTGGTATATCCTTTCCCCATACTCGCAATAGGTGATATCCAGACCCGAGGTCCACTTCAAGAACCCTTATGCACCTCTCATCTGATCAATTAGTTCATTGTTCCTTTTTAGTGAATAATTGTTCTTCACGGTCACTTGATTAAATCACTGGTTGTAAACACATAACATAAATATCATATTTTCCTTCTTAGAGAGTAAAACATTGGATTCCCAAGGTGAGACACCTGTTCTATAAATAGCCTTCCACTATAATTCCACACACTACACTCTCATCTTACGAAGCTCTGTAGTTGACATCTAATATGATGGAATAGATATCAGATCCATCAATGAGTGTAAATATATATATATTTATATCCCTTTATGGGTAGTTAAACCTATAACATTCCAAAGGATGACATCCTCATACTCTGCCCAATCTATAGGAAATTATGTATGTATAACATCCACTCTACAAAAGTCACTCTATAAACCCGATGATTGATCAAAGAAACCCTCCTATGATGTAGTCCATCCTGTGATGCATGTGATTCCATTTCAATAATAATGGACAATCTTGTTTCATCACTGTAGGAACACAATATCTTCAACATGAAATAATAAATTTGCACATGAATATTGGATAACATATCAATAAATAAGAAGACTTCATATGGTCTCATCGCTACTAGAATGAGATCCCCACATACACTTTATCCTTTAAGAGTTAGGTCACACTGTCTACATAAGTGTGTTATCCATGAGTCATCATTGTTAGATTTGTCCAACTGTAGGGTTCAATCCAAGATCTCAACCAGAATCTCTATGTCATTAACAAAAGAGGTGTAAATAATTTAATTACTAGAACCAATGTTATAAAGTAGTTAAATTAATATAGAAAATAGATAGATCATACAAAAAAATCCTTCTCAGGGCCTTTGGATCATAATACCTGGCATCCTATAGTTGTCTCCAACCCTGTCTTCCAACTCCCTGAGCCTGGGGTGGACCACTTGGGGATGTTGGTGGTATCATGTCAGTGTCTACCACCCTATAATGCTCTCTTAGTTCCTTTTACATGTCCACCACCATACAAATCTACATTCTCATACCAGTTGATCTACTTTTTCGGCCAATCCATGGTATTCCTGTTAGATATATGTTTTATCAAAAAATATAAAGAATGATTTCCCATTTCTTCAAAAAAAAATAGAAATTCCTCTCTCTATAGGATGACTGGACCCAACCAATGAGACATGAACCAAATAACCTCTATAATAGGACCACATCCTAAAATTCCTCTCTTATCCAGGTCCCAGGGATAGATGTCATCTCCCAAATGTTGGGTTCTATGCTTCTATTGCCCACTTATGGTAAACTCTGTCTATGTCTGCTCATCCATGAAACTCTCTAACACAAAATCTAACTATAACACCATATCATAGGATGAATTCATATAGTTATAAAATTTTCTATGATGTATCAACATAGTCTTTTGACAATGTTTCAATTATGTAAGAACTGATCCAAAACCCAATCAATGGAGTACCTTGAATGGTTGGTAAACATTAATGAGTTGTCAGCTACTGTAGTGGATCCTTAATGAATCTAAAGAAGCTCCTAGATACATAATGTCCTTAGAAATTCTGGAGAGATCTTCTCTCTAGAAAGGTTCTCAAACTCTGACCATGCCATATTGACCTCATTGTATGTCAGGGTCCCTATCCCCCACCATCATCTACCTAATCTATGAAGAAGGCTTTCCACCAAGACCACCAATTGATATGTTGGTGTCATAACAAGATGGAAAAATCAGTTTCAGTACCTCAATCCAGTCCTTACCTGCATGTGGGTTCAATTCACCTCTGAAAATGAGGGTTATCATTCATGGAAAGTCATTAAGTGTTCCCATCCTACATTACTTGTCCCCCAGTAATCTAGGTTCCATCTTCTACTCAACAAGTGCTGGTATTTCTATTATTACGCCAAGAGGAATCACTTTTGGAATAGATCCCCATATCGATTCCTCATCCATAAGTAGACCATCCTTATTATCACGATGCTGAATCCATGTTGGAATATATCACAAAGTCCTCCAAAACATTATATAACATGTACCATAGTAAATGAATATATGTCTAGATCTACTCAAGATGAAAATTGGAAACTAATATAATTCATATACGATGCATGTACCATTGTTTTCTCTATAACTAATGATCTCATGTACTGAGTCCACAAGCAGGAGATTAGAGTTTTAGTGTATTGATATGTCGGTTGTTGCACCGACACTAGAGTCCCAAAATTAAAAAATGTACTAAAAAATTTAACCAATGTTTCCCCAAAAAAAACTCAAAGCCTTCAATCCAAAGGTAGATCCTTGCTCTGTTACCACTCTATTAAGACCTATCCCAATGGGGCATGTTCCATGACTCCCAAAGCTCGCCTCTAATATAGTAGGGGATAGAAAATATAGTGAAGTAGGAATATCACACACATGTAAGGCCTTAGTATAATTACATATAAACACACACACATATCCAATCCCATACAATGGTAAAATTATATAAAAAAAAGATGAAACATGAATGAAAACATATAATTCCCAAAACCAATGTATGATAGGATGTGATGAAAATGAAATAGGGCCAAATAAGTGACAACCATAATGAAATTAACATCATGTCTATCCTAAATGTAATAATGGTAACTACAACCATTAAACCTTACGAACACATCTTAGTCTATCAGGTCACACTATAAACCATATATTCCTATTATATCTAGGACTCTATTCAATTTTCAATCATCTTCATGAGACATTAAATGTGTGGGAAAATCCAACATAGGTGTGAGTATAAAAATTCCCAGTAGGACACCCTGAATTCACAAAGAAAAGCACAAAAGAACAAAATAATTAATCCATTTTTATATTTATACAACACATATAATAAGAATATCTAGATATAATCAACAAATATTTTTAGTTAAAATGTATGTAACAAAAATAATATTAGCCAAAGATCCCAACTTGATGGATCCACATTAATCTTTTCTAGGAGAACACACACCATTAGTCTCAGAGGAAGTATGAAATCTATTCGAGATGTAATGCATACCAGGTCTCTCCATTTGAATTAAACTCTTAATCTACAAAATGATATGATACATAGCTGACGGTGATACCCATGGACATGGGGTATAATAAAAATTAATCAGGATTATCCCACTATGTATATTATCGAAACCCATGTTGTTTTGGTCATGATGACCATAAGAACTCCACCAAGGAAACAACGATGAATAAAGGATCTCAATCCATGCCTCACTAAAGGTTTTTAACAACTCTATCGAAGAATTCATGTTCGAGGGATTATTTTACATTGTGTTGGACGTGATTTGATACTATGCCTGAGGGAATTTACTAGGGGAACAATCCCTAACAAATCTATTCCAAGATATAGAGGAAAAGGTCCCCTATACAACTTATTATAAGAACACAATGTTTAGTAGGGTTACACACCTTATCATATTGACCCTGGGTACTGTCCAAGTAAATAGACCACTCTGTGTCCTTGTATCATTATAGGACACTCATATTTATTTGTACTCTTCCCATGTCCTAGTATATAGGTTTTCCCATGTACACTAGGCAAAGCCATGCCTTTGTTGGAATATACTCCATTGACATTTCTATGTTTCTTAGACCATCTATTGGTAACCTTCGAGGTACATACTAACCCACCTGGGAGACGTCACACGTTGTGTGATCAATAATTTTCTCCCAAAACCCTACCCTTCACTTGGAGGGACATACACATCGTGTGATACTAGATTATATTCAGTGTGGATCGGGATTCCCAGAACCCACTGGATCTTCCTTCATCATTATTTCCCCCAACATACACCTTATATCTCATCTCCAATCATGCCATAAATTGAGGATAAACCCTAGAAGAACCTCAACATAGATATTTTACATACTACGGCTTTCGATTCATTAATAAATAAACCCCATTCATCATTCATCATTGTGAAATGAAGAACACTAAATCAGTTATAAAAAACAATCTGATATATAGATACTTGTGTCATCACCCCACTGTCATGTCATTTTGATCCCAGATCAAAATATCGGATTTTTGTAATAATTACTGGGTCTATAAAGATAAATTTCTCTGTGGATGTAGAACCACGGGTCAACGAATAACACTTTTGGTTAATAAAAAATATTGGATAAAAGAAAAAACACCAACAGAAGAAATGAATCTCATCCAATTTTAATATTATAATCAATATATCTCCATTTTAACAACAATTGGAAAATCAAAAATCAAAAATAAATAATCAAAAAATAACCCCACAAAACTCATCCCACAAGTAGACCAAACTTCAAATCTTTCTGTTGGTGGGTTGATTCACATTAATTTAATGAATTATGAATTGGGAAAGAATCTAATTTAAACATACATCCGACCTTGATATGGATCAATCACTGATGAATAATGAGACATCGTCATCATTTTTAGTGATATCCTTGAATCTTGGTTCACACTGATCATCGATTTTCTATTCCTTTGATGTTTTCCAAAAAGATATTGTCCAAAGAATATCCAATGGTTCTACAACTGATCTAGTGTTATATAGATAACCCTATAATTACACTATAATAGTATAATTAATAACTCACTAGTCACTACATCAATGCAATAAAAAAAATAATTTAAATGATTATTTTCATTATTTCCTGACTGCGTTGAATTTTCCACAAGGACCCTATGTTGAAAAATGATATGTAATGCATAGGATAAAACTTGCGTAATGATATCAATAGTTTCCTTGGATTTCTGATCTAGGTCCCCATTTAGAATTTATTTTTCATTGCAGGAAAATTGTGTAAGCTTGCTAATTAATGTATTTAATATATCTCAAAAATTAATTTTGGGTACACCAAGACTCAAAATCACACAGATTATCAGCATCTACTTACAAATCAATCTATATAATATCCATGAATTGTATATGAAAATTATAATTCAATACACACATTGTGCAATGAAGTATTTTTTATCATGGATCTTAATTATTGGCAGTTTCTCCCACACTCTCATTATAAAGGCCTTATTTTAGGCCAAATCAATGTAAAGTATCCAATAATTTATTATATATGATTTATTGGGTATGATTCTATTATGATTTTCCCTTGAACCTTGAATATGTTCTCCTTCACAATTGTTAATTTTAATCAAAATTATCATATTTTATTTATTTTAAATCATGTTAATTCATAGTGGGTATCTGAACCACATATTTTTATGGTCTATTTTCATAAGTTATTAAAAATATTATTAAGTATGATATGTCTATAAGTGAATCATATGTAATGAATATTTTTTTATGATAAAAAATAGTTTAAAAATATCATTACTATATATCTAACTACAGATGAATCAACTCCAATACATTCGTTGGTATTTTTGATTATGATATGTAAATAATATTTACATAAAATGTTGTTATATGCATGCACATTCATATTGGTCTGTGTGACTTGAGATCAAAGCATACATGTAATGTATATTATTTTAGCACTCAATCTGTGAGTGTAGTTCTAGGGTTCCATAAGAGGTATTTGATTAACGATTAGTTATCATGTTTTTATGATATTATTAATAATACATTATAACCTGAAATGACCTTCTTATAAATGAAAAGTTATTTTGTATGAACCTAAAATTTCATAGGTTGACATAAAGGGGGTATAATTGTTGACATCATATGATTGTGTATACTTTTCATATGGTGTATATATTAAATTATTATTTTTTGATAGTCATGCCAAATATTTATGATTTTCTAAGGGACTGAATGATGAATCAAGAAACAAGGTTGGTGTAAGGTTTTTATGTGTTAAAACGTCTTTTTTGATCTTATTTCTATGAATTATTTCAAATATGTAAAACTATTTGTGATAGAAAATTCATATCCAAAATGATTTTTTATTGAATTTTGGGTGAAAAATAATAGTGTCACAGTTATCACATCCCATCTATATTATTTATCTTAATAGAATAATATTGGAATATGGTTCTTTTAATTATTATTAAACATAAATTATAGTAATTTTATGTAATTTTTGTGTAGAGACTCAATTTTTTCCTTTTTAGACATTGGGATATTTCTTTATATTTTTTCTTATATATGAGTTGAGACAACATGTGATTACAAGAACTATTATATCCCAAATAAAAATTATTAAAATATTTTATATATTTTATATTATTCACATGATAGAAATGGTATATCTAATAAATAGTACCTCAGTTTAGAAATATGAAGTAATTTTTGTGTCCAGAGTATGGATTTCACTGTAGGCGGGACATAAATATTGTCGGTGCGAGACTTCTATGAAATAAGACACCATGGGTGAAATCATAAATAAAATAATTAAATTAAGTTTAGTTATCTCATACATCTATCAACTAACTTTTGCTCAGGTTCTCAAGTTGAAAATGTTATACCACTTTTGAGTTCGTAATATGGAATATAACCTAAGCATGACCTAACACAAAAGTGTGTAGGATATTCATATCCTGACACCATTGGTGGAGTGGCAATGAAAATATCCTCACCCAAAATCTGCCAATATAAATAAGCGGTTATGGGTTTTTGAATTGGTTTATCCCCAAATCCTCCCTCCCCTAATCTATCCCTCCCCCCGTTCATTCTTTGGCGGATCAAGGAAGTGTTCTCAAAGAACATTCGTTATAATAAAGTGGAAGTGTAGTGAATGTGTTCATCAATGAAAATTAGATCCAAATCAAGTTAGGATCTTCCAATATAATTCCATATATTTTATTGATGTTTTTATTTCAAAAATACATTCTTTACCAATTTTTTTTAAATATTTTAATATTAATCATAAATGACCAAACTAACAACACCATTTCACCATGCTTGGATCCATTTTAATCTTCACATCCTTTTGTTATTCTTTGTGTATTTTTCATATAACTTTTGAACACATAAAATCGATGACGAATCCATGATGGGATATTATTTTTGTTACAGTATCATCATAAGGGTTCTAGATCTAAATTCATTTCATTTTTTAGGAAAGTATGGGAGACCAAGTGGTCCATAAAAGGAAGGATTGATGAAGAGCTAGCGGTTGAGGCCATGTGTTGGCTGGGAATTGGAGCGATGGGGGCCACGTAGTGTGGCACTACCATGTGGACCTAAAAACTAGTCAGGAGGGGTCACAAGGTGCGATCAAGGTTGAGACCTCCCCCATAAAACTTGGTATGTGGTTGGTCGCACTGATGCGCCAATGCAGACCGGCCTATGGGTAGGCCCGAGGTCGGTAGTCCGGTTTAGCCAAGGTAGGTTGGGCCCATCCAATGTTCGATGGGACCAACTCAGTTGTTCAGACCTTGGTCAAATCCCAGGTTGGTCATAGTGGATAGATGCGATCACCTGTCTAGATGACTGATTGTGGTGGTCAGTTCATGGGCAGCCACACCATAGATAGTTGATAGCAACAGTTGGTGGACCGAATGTGGTGGTGGACCTTGATGGTTCTGGTAGGTCCTGAATTATCTTCGTGAGGCATATTCAAAAAACTATATCTTCTTATTGGAAAATCCAATTGATGTTTCATCTATGAATACATGATACTCTCTTCTTGATAGACCTTTTGAGGTCAGTTTGGGAATTTAATGTTCAGTGTCATGATGTGCTCTTCATGATGACTCGTTTAGCCATGTCACAGTGAAAAGCTACAGTTTCCATGATTATCGAATTCATGTAAGTAAAAATCCTATCATGTATGTTTTTCTATATAGAACATGATAATGACCTCAATTTTGGATTTTATGTTATGATTAAAGGTGTTCCTTGATTGGTACATCCTAAAGCGGTGTTCGATGATAGTAGTGATCATGTGAGAATATTAGAGATTTATGAGTGGCACCATCCAGCTGAGAAATTCATGGGTCCTTGATGACATTAGAGTGGAAAAATCCAGTTGGGATGGGAAAGGTTCGTCCAACTAATCTGATTGGAACCCACCAGCTGGGCTGGGCTTGAGCTCCCAATAACTTTTCAGTGGTAGTATCTTGCTATGCGGGCTATGGGTCCTCAACCAATTCAGAGTGGCACCCTCCAACCACGATATGTATGGGTCCTTGATGACACTATAGTGTAAAACTCTATCTAGGATGAACATGAGTCCTCAGTATTGATACATTACCTCTAGACTATGAAAATCAGTGAAGACACGTGGATTAATGTACCTTTTGACACATGAAAAAGAGATGAGATTTCCCCACTAATATGTATCCACAGGTCATGACATAAAATCGTGATGGCGTGATAGGTCCACAAAAAGATGATAGTATAAAGGTGTGGTTATTGGGTCCCTTTTAATTGCATGTTCTTGGAATACATGAGGGATAAAGGGAATCATTGGTGGAGACTTCTAGAACTGTTGTTGAATATTTTTCATGGTTTGATGAGGGATGGAGATCCCCTTACACTCTCATTTGGGATTATTTGACTAAGTATATATATTTATATATATATATCGTACATTAGTTACCACACAATAGGTTTTTATGATGCTCCATCTAGGATAAGAGAAGATGCATGGGGTATGAACCATGCTTTCTTTCTCTAGCTTATCATGGATGGATAAGTCTACTATTCTACTGTTCATAGTGAAGACATGATGAGATTCTCATATTGTCTCCATCTCTAGATCCTTTTCATTGGATGATTTTTCATAATTATCTTGTTGGGTTGAGCTGAACACTTTTATTTTACATTGTACAAAATGTTGTATTCCATTTCCATTATATATATATTACTCACCCGTTCCATCATTCAGGGAATCCTTCTTGGAATTTCTTTACTCACCACTATATGGAAATTTCTGGAATTTATCTTTCAATATAAAAATGACACATTGATTTGATCATGTATTCAGTGGACATTTAGGATACGGGTGCTTAGAAAGCGTACAATGGTAACAGATTGGGTTCTTGGAATGGTGATATCTCCCCTATTTTTCCTTTCCAGTTTCTATCAATCTAGGAAAATTTTCTAGTTGCGTGTTTATTTTTTCCCATTTCCTTTCAGGGTTTTTATCGTACTTTTCTTTTTTAGAGGTCGTTTAATGTTTGTTTTACTTTCTACAGTGTTAGATCTTTTACTCCTTTAACTAAGAACTTTTCCATTGATATGGTTGTGTAAATGTGTATATGTAATTAGAAAAGGCCCCCTTGAGTTTGTTGTGACTTTGTCACTTGTTTCCACCCTCGAACCTATGGAGGCAGGTTGGCATAGTTGCGAATTGAGCTCCAACAAGTGTAGAGTCATAAAAAAATGGTATCAGAGGTAGTTCAACCATTGGGAAATTTTAACGATGTATCCAAAAAATTTAATATCTTGGATTTAGGTAAATAGTTTCTAAGTGTCTCGATAGAGGTACTTAGGACATGGTGTTTGGTGATAGTATGGGCAGAAACATATCCTTTCAACATGACCATCAATACCAGGGTTTTGACTCATCAACCTGAGTAATTTGTTACTGGTAATAATGGTACATGTGTCATATAGGATTGAGTCATTGACTATAATTTTTATGTCAAGTCCTCTTTTTTAACTATTATATATATATATTCTCATATGACTGCGGATCTCCTTCATAACTTCCAGGATGCCTCCACGATGAAAAATAGCAACGATACCATCTTTGGTTCTTAAAAAAAAACCCTATGAGAAAAGTGGCCTCGGTTTAGTGTAGGTTATGTGATCCCCTTCTTCCATTTGTGTTAGTTGTAACACATCCACCTATTGAGTTGCAGATATTCCAAGCAGAGAAGAATGAGGATTAGTTCGGGCTAAGAGAACTCTATGAGTTATATTGCTATAGACCATCGAGGATCCACATTTAGCCAGATCCTTAAGCATAAGTGTATTGGTTGGAGTCATTGGTCCACCCCTTCAAGATTTTTATGAAACAGATGAATCATATGATAGATTTAGGAGCGATATATTTCATTGTAATGGATGGAAATTGGTGGTTCTTGGTTTCTCAGATTACTGAATAGTCGGTAATCTCATTGGAGGAGATCCAGCAGCTATTCCTTGAGGAGTAATACACATCATGATTATGCTTCACTCAAATTCAAGAGCTTCTAGAGCTTCAGAAGTGAGAGATGAATGTGGAAGATTAATTAGCTATGTTCGTTGACCTGACTAGGTACTCTCTGTATGTGATCCATAATGGATACATATGGTAACAGATGTTCGGTATGGGACTCTGCAAAGAGATATGATCCAACATAGTACCCTTGTGAATCCCTACCTATGATAGGGTGAAGGAGTGGGCTATAGTGATAAAGAGATTTCTCTCAGAGGGGTTCCAATTATCTAGAATTGCTAGTGGATTATATATAGATGAGACGTTTACTTTAGCTAGTATACATCCAGTTACATGACTTTAATGTAATATATTTTCAAAGGATATGATTTGGGATCTTTTCCAGGAAGCATAAGGGTAGCATAGGGAACCAGTAAAGACTAGATAGGGTTGGTAATATTAATTTAATAGGTGAGGTCACATAGAGTGAGACTAATCGACCAAGCATGATGAGCATCCAAAGAAGATAGAATGTAGAAAACCATGATAGATAAAACATATTTATCATGGATCCTCTAGTAAGGGATTGGATGGTCCCCAGGGAGGTGGTGTTGGTAAAGGAGAATGATAGGATATATGAGGTTGAAGATGTAATGAGATACTTCAACCACCATTGGGTGGCCCACTTCAGGATTAAGGAGATTTCTTCCAGGGAAGTGCGGAGCTGCAGTTTATGAATGTCAATGATCCTGTAGTGCATGAGATTATATGGGGTACACTAGGTGTATATTATATTCTTTTTTCAGTATTTGTGACACAGGGGCTAGTAACTCTTTTTTCTCATTACTCGTGGTATGGGAGTAAGATATTATAGTAGTGGAACTAGCATAATGGATTTTACTGAATTTATCTATAAGGTGAACTTCTTCTTTTTCATTTATCTACATGTAGTGTGGGCCATAACATGGAAGAGAAATATAAGGAGCCCAACCCCAGTTTCCCGAAGGAAGTTCCATAAATAAATACATTGGTATGTTTACAAGGACTTATCATCCTGATGAACCCAAATGTTTTGTAGTTTTTGAAATCTAGATAAAAACTTATAATTATCATTAAAAAATATTAACTCATTTGGAAACAAAAATAGACTCATAGATTATTCATGAAAGTAATTAATAATAATATTTATCTTCATATCCCGGGGAAAACTAAAACATACGAAAGGGGTGAGTTTATAATATCAATAATGTTTTGTAATAATGCACATGTTTTCATATATATAAAAATTTGGCATACTGAAAAATGAAAAAACATGCCTTTAAAAATAAACATGATCATAATATCGAAATAAAAAAATATAAATACATAAAAACATATAAATAGTCATAATATAATGAAACATAATATTGGATATTCTTAAAGTAAAATATCACATGGTTTAACAATTACAAATTTCATATTGTGGTAATGCATATATTTGGACATCTTGTACATATTGTCATGGCCTCAGTAAAGTCATCTAAAAATACTAAAGCATGGACTTGGCCAAAACCCAATTCAGTTTTTTCTCATGTGACCTATCGATGCATCGAGGAGAAATAGTATGATTCATCCATCACATATAAATTCCAATGTATTCCTCATATGAATGGGGTTAAACCAAAAAAACATGACAATGAAATAACTTTCTCCAATCCATAGATATAATCCCTAAGCATTTTGAGTATTATGGTGAATGGTATTAAGATAGTATATACACATCCAAATTGATTATAAAAACAATAATTAATTGTGTAACATGATAATAATAAAAGGATAATTCTAATAAAACATAATATTCAATAGGGTTTTGGAAATATATGAAAATTCTCTATCAAGTTCACCAAATAATTCATGAGATTGAAACTCTTTTACATTTAAAAGAAGAGTTCTTTTGGAAAATCATTTGAATTATAACAAAAATGAACTAAAATTGTTTTTTACATAATAAAATTAGTGGTTTTATAAAAATAATAGTGGCTTAAAATAATATGGTAGAGTTCTTAGGAAGGTAGGTAACAAAACATGACATTCCCTTTATTCGGGATTTCATATCGTGAAGAATAGAGAAGGAAACCATTTTAAAACATTTATCTTTTACCAATGAAAGATGAAATAGTAAGAATAAATGATTTGGGACTTATAATCTTATTTAAGTAGTATATAAAATAAATTTATAATTATATTGGTTTACATTGGAAGAAATCACAACCCGAATGGGAATGGAGGTTCAGGAATAAAAACCTACCTTATGTTCGAATAAGTTATGCACTTGAACTTAACATCATGGATAATCAAATTCAATAAATTAATTAACAAATTTAGAATCTTTTATATAATTAACTTATTAATTATATTTTTATTTTTTCCTTTATTTACTTTTTGAAAAGTTATAATATAGAATTATGTCATTTAGGAGTGTTCATTTCATGGATTTCATGATCGGTTTACTTGATTATATTTAAATAAGTTCATGGAAAATTGGAATGAATCTCCATATTTTTAAAAAAAAAATTATTAATGAATAAAATTGAGTATAATTTTATTATTCCTTATTTTTCCCATATATAAGGATGAATCCTTAGAAAACATGTTATTAATAATTTTTATCTCAATCTTAGCAGTTTTTCTTTCAGAGTTAACTAGTTTGGTTCTGTTACATAATATCATGTACAATAAATTGTTCCAGAACCATAAAACATATATAATAAACATTTTATAATCTACTTTGGCCATAAGGATGGTTTCATGAACTTCAATAAAAGACAAATTAAGAATGAAATGTTCTTCATCAATAATGGTTGTGAATTGAATGTTCTTAGAAGATGAATTTGTTTTTTAAATAAAATAGATGGAAATGAGTTTGTTGAAGGATATTAAATTTCAAAGATATATTTCAAGTATATAAATTATATTTTAGTTATCATGCTCATTTTCAAAAAAGAGGTGTTGACAGAATAATAAAATAAATAACTTGAATATAAAATAAAAGGAAAAGGAAGAGGATTTTACCTATTGGATACTCCTCCTTGAGAATTTAATTTAAAGGGATTTGTTTTTCTCTTTTAATGAGACCAGTGGATTTTAGACGTAGGGAAGAATCATGGGAAATTGATTGGGTAGAAATTTGATAGGGCTTATATCATTGATGGTGTGAGGAGAAGAGGGGGAGATGGGAGGTTTTTATAGTGGAGGAAAGGGGTATTTTCACATTATTTTGTTCCTTATTTTATTATTTTTTACAATATATCCAATAGTGTGGATTTTTTTTGAATTAATACTGTAATAATTTCATGTGATTAAAAACCATGGGTTGTTACATCATAAATGACTCAAGTAATAGTTTAAATATCTTATAATTTATTTTCACTATAAATTACTGTAGTTTACTATTCACATAAAATTCATGTATTTTAGAAAAATCCCAAAAACTCACCCTATTTTTTTCAACATTTTGATTTCAAAAATGAACTCCTTCTTATGATAGTAATTTTATGAACATGAGATATGAAATTTTTAATTGAAATTTAATTTACTCTAAAAATATATTTTATGAATAAACCTAATTATGTAACACCGTAAAAATTAACAAATATCCTATCAAATTTTTCTAAAATCACATGACACCAAACAATTTATTTATAAATAAATTTTTTGAACAATTTATTAATCATTATATATTTATTATTCACAAAAATTACAACACTTAATTAATAATTTTTAAAGTAATTATCTACTTTTAATATGATATAATTATATCATACTTTCATTTACATGGTGTAAAAATTCTATTTTTACATTCATGGATGAGTTTACAATTCATTCGGTGGATCTACTATTCATAAGGGTTATATTACTATTCGTAAGGGTACATTATTATTCCAAAGGGTAATGTTACTAATCACCAAAAAATGTATGTTTTCCCTATCATACTTTAAATATCATACTCATGAAAACTATGTATATATATTTTTGGAAATTAAAAACATAGAAGTTAAAAATTATTTTTAATGGCTAGGATATAAATTTTCCTACAAATAATTATTTTTTGTTTTTTACAGACTAAGGTTTTCATGAATTTAATTATATATTAAATTTAATTGAAAGTCCTTGGGGTGTTACATTCTCCCCTCTAAAATGATAGTCCTTGAAATTACCAGAATGTTACTACAATATAGGATTTGGAGGCATATTCATTAAAAGTTCCTTAGGATCCCACATCACCTTGTTGATTTTCTAATTTTTTTAAATTAGCTTTACTAGCCATGTCATTAAATTACCCAGCACTTATTCTCTAGTTTCCAAAATTCAGATAGGCTCTTCACAGTAATATAAATCTGGTTCCAGATCTATTCCTTTTGAAGCGAGGAAATGTGTTGGGTTTTGCATGTAATTTCATAATAATGAGATGTGGAACACAGAGTGTAATATTGAAAGTCTTGGTGGCATTACGAAATAAAAATCCACATCTCTATTTCCCGTTATCATTTCCAAAGGAATAGTGTACCTATGGATCCATTTACCTTTCTTCCTATATCTTATGACAACCTTCCATGAAGATACTTTCATGAAAATATAATCTCCCACTTAAATATCCAAATCCATATTTTGATTATCTACATAGCTCTTTTGCTTATTTTTGAATTCATTAATATGTTTTTGAATAGTATTTACCATTATTGTTGTTTCCTCTACATTCATTGGGCCTATAAGCTTCCTTTTTCAAACATCAT
Organism: Viscum album; assembly: GCA_963277665.1. Lineage (NCBI taxonomy): Eukaryota > Viridiplantae > Streptophyta > Magnoliopsida > Santalales > Viscaceae > Viscum > Viscum album. The sequence goes on from OY728120.1 coordinate 869,161,872, forward strand.
CCCAACATGTTGGTTTATGACATCTATTTCCATAAAACACATGATATAGTTCCTTTTGAATACTTGAATGGAAACTATTATTATAGGAAAAATCTACCAAAGGAAAATTTGGACCCCACATACCATGAAAGTCATGGGATCATGATCTCAAAATGTCATATATTGTTTGAATAGTACTATTATAAAGCCTTCCAATTTATGGGTGATAAGAAGAACTCAAATAGAGGCCAGTATCCTAATCATTTTTTATACTTTTAAATAATGTTGATGTATATCATGGATTACAATTATACTAAATTGAGAATGGTGATCCATGATTCCATACAACATCATAATTATGTATTCGTGTATGGCACTCCATTCTAAAATCCTGATTAAAACCACAGAAATGTGCATAATTGGTAGGTAGATCAACACTTACCCATAATGCATCATTATTTCATTAGTTTTGTGTAATCAAGTGAAAACATCCATAGTAATGTCATCCCTTTTCCATGTAGGAATATGATGAGGTTTCATGAGTCCCCTAGTATTTTTATATTATTCATTAACCTATTTACATACTAAAAATCATGATACATAATCATACATTTCATTCTTCATATTGTCCCACCAGAAATGTTCCGTCGTATATTTATACATCCTAGTTCTACTAATGTTTATAGAAAAATTAATGTTGTGGGAATCAACGAATGAAAAAAAATTTAGTGCGGTTATAGATGGAACACAAAGCCTCCCCCAAAATTCTAGAATTCCAACTTCATACACGATGTTTGGAAACATACCATCATTCATATCATAAATTTTCTTTGGATGATTCTCCTCATCAAGATGAGAAATTTTAATAATTTCTAATAATGATAATTGGGAATCAAATTTGAAACATAATTATGTTTCACCTTCTTTTATAATCCCCATCAATATTTACTTGATCCGTAAATTTAGGATCACCTTAAATCCTCATATTGCTTTTAACTCAGCGATCTTTCATACTCAATGCCTCTGCCACCTTGTTTTCCTTACCTGGGTTATATTGTATTGAATAATCAAAGCAATTGAGTAGCTCGATCAATTTCCTTTTCCTCATTTAGAGTTCTTTCTATCGGAAGATATATTTCAACCTCATGTGATTTTTATATAACAGTCATCTTTCACCACAAAGATAATGTATCTATATCATTATAGAAATTATTATATCTACTAAATCAAGATCTTGAGTTGGATAGTTCTGTTCATTATTCTTTAATTCCCTTGATGCCTAGGTAATTAATCTATCATCCAGTATAAGGAAAAAACCACATCCTTTCATTAATGCATCACTATAAATCAAAAATCCCCTATATCTCAATGGTAGAGTCAAGATTAGAGAATTTACAATTCTTATCTTCAATTATACCAAACATTATTCACATTCCATAGTCCATACAAATAAAAAACCTTTACGAGTAAACATTGCTAATGAGTTACCTTATCTGGAGAAGTCTTGAATGAATGGCATACAAAATACTACTAAACCATTATAATTATGTACCTCAGTTTTGTTCATTGGAGTAGGACATTCCAGAAAATCCTTTTTCATTGTAGGATCAACTGATATTTCATCCATAGGTATAATATGGCCATGAATAGAATCCATTTCAAGCTAGAATTCAAAATTGAAAAATTTCCATCTAATGCATTTCATCTAAATGTATTTAGAATAAACCATAAGTGATTCTCATGATCATCATAGCTTTTGGAGTGTACCAATATATCAATAATAAATACAACACCAATGTCTTTAAGATATTCCTGGAACACAATATTCATTATATCTGTGAAAGATGTGTGAATTAGCCAGTCCAAAAGGAATTACTATGAACACATAATTCTCATATCTAGTTCGAAATGATATCTTTGGAATATATTCCATCCTCGAACACAATTAATGACAACCAGATCAAAGGTAAAACATTAAAATATATTGGGAACTGTGATTTTGACCAAATTAATCATCAATTGGATGAATATGATACTTGTTTGTTATAATAATTTCATTGATCTCCCAGTAGTCAATGCACAACCTCACAGATCTATCATTCTTTTAAATTAATTGAAGAGGATCTCCCTTTCGAAAACACTAGGGAGGATAAATACTTATCACTCAATCTTTCTTGATTTCTATTCATTTATCATACATACATTGTGTCCATTATATAATTATTCTTTGATATATTCCTTCGACTATGAATTAAATCAATAGAAAACAAAATTCTCCACTCCAAATGATGTCTTAGTAAATCATCTAGAAATATATCAATGTATTATTTCACAATAGGTACATCCCCATTTTATTGACTTATTTCCTCACCTATAGATATTGAGCTCTCTTCCTCTGTAGGAATTGAATTTAGTAGAGCTACTCGGGGTAAATCAAGATAGGAATATGAGGGTGATGTATCTTATCTAAAGATAATGGATTATAAAACTTCCCCAAAAATCATTATGTCATTCTTCTTGAATTATATTTTCACATCATATTTTTAAAGATAATCCATAAAGGGTATTATTTTATAGTCTACAATAGTTATGATTATAAAAATAGAATATAAAGCATGTTTGTATTCCATAATAGGAATAACATTTCACATTTTTGTTGTAATGAGACTTACCTTTGAGGTTTTGACTGACATATCCATTATTAAAGAGAATTGAAAATATCTAATTGTTAATGCAAAATAGGAAGATAAAAAGGAATGAGTTGCTATGGAATCAAATAATCCATTATCTAAATTTTAAGATTTTACTAATGTACCTATAATAACATCATTCGAAACGTCATCCTTAGCTATCGTGATCACATAAGCTTGTCCTTTCTCTCGTGGACATTTATGTGGAAAGATTCCATGATGCTTCAGAAAATAATTTGTATAGTGTACCATATCCATAAAATTGTCGCATTGATCATTTGTAGTTTCATTATTTCCATTTCCATCACATTCTTGGTTCCCTGTTTCACCACACCTAAAACAATAAATTTTTTCTATTAATAAGGAGTAAGGGTGTTTCCTTCAATAGGAAGCACATGTTGGAAAACTCCAATTTTTATACTTCCATTTTACCATTCATTCCTCTTCCACCCTCTAATTCACTTTCTTTCCATTAAATTCATAAAGAATAGATAATTCGTTCTCTGTCTTGATTTTACATGTGAATATATATTCATGTCATTTTAATGTTTTGGATACTGGTTCTCATCTAAATAATGGTTTTGAGCAATCAAAGAATCAACCAATATTTCTTCTTGGAATACTTATGTAATCTATTTCATGACATTCTAGCCTTGTAAATACGGCATCATACATAGCAAAATTATCATCCTCTTTCTTCCACATATTTTAGAATTTATTTTCCATATATGCTAATTAATCATGAGGAAAATATTTTTCAACGAAAATTTCATTAAAATCTATACATTAAATATTTTCAATATCTTATTATTCATTTTTTTATTCATCGACCACCATTAAGCAGTATCTCTGAATTGAAGATAAACTGCCATCACAACCTTCAACCTTACCTTACATCCCAATGTGAGAAATATTTTCTCTAAAAAAATTATACATTTATTTATTTTGAATAGGTTTGTTGTCCCATTAACTAATGGAGGATGTTGTTTCACAAAGAGGTCTAACATTGATCCTGGATGTTGCGGATCTAGATGTTCCATATGGGATTTGTTATTTTTCATAACCAAGGTCAACTTTCCCTGAATAGTTATAAGTTGGTCAACACCAATTATAGCTTCAGAACATACATCATCATCTTCTATAGGAGGAAAATCCCTACCTGGTATATGCATGTTCATGCGGTGTTCATTCTTTTATATATGAACCAGTTCTAAATATTTAAATACACTAAATGTTTCTTTGAATCATAATGTATAATGTCATAATAGAAAAACACATAACAAATATTGTAATTTTATGCATGTCTAATATCATAATCACATGTCTGCTTTCCTTGGGGGAATATTTATAATTAAATACTTCATAATAGTTAGTAATGAATATGTGGATTTTACTAAGCATATAACCTTGGAGGATAAAATCAGGCTCACATTAAGTCCCATTTTCATGTACCAAGAAACCAAATATTCCGCCTGGAACACATTTTCAGAGTTGTTACCCCAAGGTACATCAGTGACAAAACCACAATCACATGGTGTATCTAGAAATGGATGTATTTTCTAGAAATATACACTTAATATATACCTTATAAAACCATAGGATATTAATGTATGATTATCCTAGGATTATATATTTGGTTTTTTCCCTATCATATGTTTTCTTTATATAGAATCCATGTATTCAATGAAACATCCTATAATAAAAAATTTAAGGACCTAGAAACTAGTTCTACAGAGCTAATACCTTATACTAATACATTGTTATGTTTACAAGGACATATCATCCTAAAGGGAAAAATGCTTAGTAGGTTTGGAAAAGTAGATACAAAAATAATATTTAGATTACAAAATTTCAACTCCATTATATACACACATAAACTCATATATTATTCCTGCAAGATATTAATAATAATATTAATCTTATATTGTTAGGGAAAACATAATAATGTGACGTGCTTTAATGCTCTGTAAGGGTATTTAATACAATATAAGTTATCATAAATGTAAATATTATGCATGGTGATTAACTAAAATATATGCCTTTAAAAATTATTTTGAGTATAATACGACATGAATGAAAGAAAAATAAATATTGCCAAATAAATTGTAATAAGAGAATAAATCATAATCATTGATTTTAAATAGACCAATATCACATGTTATATCAATTATTGTTATTATAATGAGTTAATCCATAATGTCAGACATCAAAAACATTTTGTTAAGGCCTCATCAGGACATCTGAAAAAAACTAGGGTAAGGCTTCGGCCAAAAACCAATTATATTTTATCTCTTGATACCTATTAATGATTCATGGATATAAATAGGGACCCACCAATCACTTGATAATTCAAATGCATTCCCCCATATGAATGGGGATGAACATAAATAACATGAACATATGAAATAACATTCCCCAATCCATAGAAAAAATCTATAACCATTCAGAGCAGTATAGTGAATGGTATCATGATTAAACATCCACATCCAAAAGACAATAAAACATTTTATAAATTATAGTATTGGATACTCATAATATTTTAATCCGAATAAAAAATAATATTCAATATGGGTGTTTAAATAGATTAAAAATATCTAATAAATTCATCAAATAATTCTCTAGAGTAATAAACATTTACTTTGAAAAGAAGAGTTCTTTAAAAATAATCATTGAATAAAACATGAAATGATCTAAGATATTTTTTCCATTATAAAAATTAAATTTTTTATAAAAAAATTCTTTTTTAAAAATATCTGATAATGTGCACCTGAAAAAAGTTATGAAATTGGGTAGTCTCATTTAATCAGTTTTTCTTCTCATTGCGAATTGAGAATGAGACCCTTTTTAACCATGTATTTTCTAACCAAAAAAATAAAATAATCTGAATAAATGATTTTGGAAAATAAAAAAAATAATTTATAAGAACTATATAAAATAAAGGAATAAATGAATTGGTTTATAGAAGAAGAAATCACAACCCGAATGAAAATGGAGGTTTGGGAAGAAAACCCTTACCTGGGGTCCGAATGAGTTCTTCACGTGAACATAACATCCTAGATAAACAAATTTAATACACTCATTAATTAATTAATATGATCTTATATTATTATTTTAGTCATAATATTTATATTATGATAATTTATGTGCCTTTTTATAAGTTATATGGTTTAATTCTGTTGTTCAATATTGTTCATTTCACAGATTTCATGATCAGTTCTTTTGGTTATATGTAATGGAGTTCACATAAAATGGTTATGATTATCCAGGATTGGAATAACATGGTATTAATGAATAACCCTAAGTTAAATAGGAATTAATTATTATTACTTTCATATATGAGGATGAATTTATAGATAACATGATAATTATAAACGTTTATCACGGGTATAGAGATTTTTCGATCATAACGAAGTAGATTCATTATATTTTTTGATATCATGTATATAAAATGGTTATAAAAACATAAATCAGATATAATAAATATTTTATAATATTTTTTATACATAAAAAATGGTTTCATGACCAGACTTGAAGGATAAATTAATGAATGAATGTTTTTCATCCACGAATTGTGTAAATTGGCATCTCCTGGATGATGATTTCATATTTTAATAAAAGGTAGGTAGAAATGAGTTTGATGAAGGATACTACATTAAAAAGATATAATTACATAATATAAATTATAAAGGATTTATCATGCTCATTTGGAAAGAGGAGGTGAAGAGATAATAATAAAAAAAACATGAAACAAAATTAAATAGAAAAGGAAGAAGATTTTACCTCTTTAATACTCCTCATTGAGAATACCTTCTGGGAGATTGATATTGTCCCTTTGATGAGACAAATACATTTTTGATTTGGGGGGGATCTTTAGAAAGAATTTGGGACAAAATTTTATTAGGCTTAAATCTTAAAAATTGTGAGGAGAAGACGGCGTTAGGGGTGGGATTAATAGTGGTGGAGCGGAGTAATTTCTCATAATTTTATTCATTAATTTAATATTTTGATCAAAAAAACCAATAGTGTTGAATATTTTTACTAAATAAAGTGTTAATTGAATAAGAGTTCAAACTAAAGATTCTGACATCATCCATTAACTAGGGAATTTTCTATTTAGCTTATAATTTATTTGTATTATAAATTTTCATATATTTCTTTTCACTTAAATATTAAATTTGTTTAGAAAATTCCCAAAATTTCAACCTATGAATTTATCAATGTGTAGAATTCAGAAATGTACTCCATTTTATGAAAATAATTTTGATAATATTAGATATTTAATTTTTAATCAAAAATTTCATTTACTCAAGAATTATAGTTTTTAGAATAAAATTGATTTTCAAATACCTTGAAAAATTAATCAAGGACTTATCAAATTATCTTAAATTCATAGAACAACTGAATATTGATTTATATATAAATAATTTTAAAATTTTATTAATTATTAAATATTAATTGATCACAAAAATACAAACACAACGTTATTATTTTTTAAAATAATCACAAACTTGTACTATGATATGTTTATAACATATATTCATTTATAATGTGCATAAATTTTAATATATAAATTCATGAGTGTGGTTATAATTAATTTGGTTGATTTAATATTCATAAGGGTCATACTAAATATCTTATGTGTACATTACTATTCCAAAGGGTTAAGTTACTATTTACCATAGATGTATATTCATCTAGTCAGACTCTAAAAATCATACTGATCGCAACCGTGTATGTCTAGTTTTTTAAATTCGAAACAAATAAAGGGAAAAATTATGTTTAAAGTGTAGGATATATCATTAACCTATAAATAAAAAAGTTTTATTTTTTAATGACATGGGGTTTCATGAAATTCATTCTATATTCAATTTATTTCATAAATCCTTGGGGGAGTATCATGAATGGTTCATGTGGGACCTACTAGTCCACACGGTGGAACCGTACGATGTTATTTTGGGAATGGATTGAAATTCCATGATTTGATCCCAAATTAACAATCACTACATGCTACTCATATGCCTATGCACTGTGGGGATTGGGTTCTCCTTCTTGGGTAAATGAGACCACATAGTAGGGTATAATGGTGTTTTGAGCATGAGGCTACATCCTTTTAAACCTTATTTAGTTAGCATAACCCTAGGGGAAAGAGACTCTTTATGCATATGGGTTTCTTCAGTTTTGTAGGATTTTATGGATGTATTAACCAAATATATTCAAGGAATACTTCTAATGAAGGAGTTTGTGTTTTTTATTTACCTTCTTCTAGGGACTTCCCTGATATCTTCTACAACATGTCAGTTAAAAATCACCAACATATGAGATCTACATTTACTATTGTATGAAATTTTAGAGAAAGGTTTTATCAGACCGAATGTGTCCCCATGGGTATCTCCAATTCAATTTGTGATGAAATATGACAGGAGATTATGACTTTGCATGGATTATCATTAATTGAATTAGGCCACGATAAATAACTAGTAAACCTTTCCATATATATATGGCCACTTGGACTAGATTTGTGGTGAAAGATGGTTCCCCAAGATCAATATATGATTTGAATACCACCAGATAAAGGTTCACGATGCTTATGTTATAAATTTATCTTATCGAGGCCGCTTTGGGAAATATGAGTTCCTAGTGATTCTCTATGTTGTGTCAAATTCCCCCCACCGTCTTTATCGCCATGATGAAGTAGATCATAAAGAAATAATTGGACCAGTATGATGTTGTCTTCATGGAAAATATACTCATCTACTCAAATTTAGTGGAGGAGAATGTGGTGATCTAGTGGATGGTTAATGATTTTCTTCAAGAGAATCATATTTACAAGAATCTCTCGATGTTCTAGTTTTGGATACAATATGTTCACTTTTTGGGGAATGGTATCTATGAACATGGTTTTTCCATTGATAAAACAAATATCATAGAAGTGATTTATTAGGATCAACCAAATAATGCGTCTGATGTGTGACATTTTCCATTTCTGGAAAGGTACTACATGTTATTTTTTGGTGATTTTCCATAATCATAGTCCAATTTAACACTCTGACATGGAAGTGAAAATGGTTTAAATGGTATTAGTAGTTACAGAAGGTATTTGAGGAGTTGAGGATGGGGATAACAAGTGCTACAGTTTTGAGACTTCAAGAGGATTTTTTGAGTTTGTAGTGTTTTGTGATCCCTCAGGAGCTGGGCTAGATTGTGTGTTGATGCCAAAACAAGAATTAGTTGAATATAGGTCTATGTTGCTGATACCTCAGGAGAATAAATATGAGAATAAACGAATAGGGAAAGATGTTGTATAATTAACCCTGTGTATTTGGAGACATTATATTCTGGGAGAGATATTTGTGTTTTACTGAGACCACTAGTTCCTCAGGTACATATTCACCAAGAGAGATATGAACGTGAGGCAGTGATACTATTTGGATTTCTTATAGGACTATGAATTTGATATACTCTATAATCTAGGGGAGGGAAGTGTTGTAGTAGATTCCCTTAGTAGGAAGTCCCAACCATCTCTGGTGAACAAAGATACATAGAAATTAGCTTCCTCGTAGCTGACACTAGTGGTTTAGTATTGGAATATATTTCAATTGTAGATGGAGATGACTCCTTCATTCCAGGACTGTGTGAGAGAGTCGACTGGGAGACATCCACTATGATGTTATATGGGAAGATATATCCATTGGTTAAGTGTCATATGGATATTATGATGGAGTAAATCATGAGATCTTGTTGGGGGGAAACATTGGTTTGAGTTGTGGTGCGATAGGATGTGATGTTAGAGTTCCACAATCCTCATTTTGTTTTAAATTCCAATGTGGGGAAGATTTATGAGGATCTTCAGTGTCAATTTTGGTTGTCCAACATGAGTAGAATCACAGATATGTTCATCTCATGATGCATTGTCTATTAGCAGGGTAAGGGAAAGTCCCAGGTTCTGATCGGTTTTTTGTAGCCTCTTATGACCCAAGGGTGGAAATGGGATGACATATACATGGACACCATCATAGGGATTCAGTGATAAGAAATTGTAAATAACACCTTATGGGTAATAGTATATAGGCCCACGATGTTGTCTCACTACCTTGTGATGAGGGAGTAGAGGTTAGTGGTGATTTCAGGGAAGTTGTTCGTACAGAAGATCATCCTCCATAATTGGGTACACATGAAGATTATCTCTGATAATAATGCACAATTTATGGGCATGCATGATTTTTTTAAGCCATGGAGGAAAGCTATCCCTGATGTTCATTGAGCCATTTTGAGATTGTTCAGAGGGTTGGAAAGGTTTCCTACCACCTTAACTAATCTCTGTAGCTAGAGCAGATGCAAGAAGCTTCCCGCGTACTGAATTTGGGTAGATGTGTGAATCATCCAATGAATTCAAATGACATGCGCAGACTATACATGGACAATCGATTAATATTTTATGCATGGTGCGGTTTCACGGAATCATGTAAGAGTTTCCCTAAGAGTGGGAGATCTATGGGAAAGCATAGTATCCATAATAGTTTCCCAACAATGGATTTTGGGGAAAAATCATGAAGGATGGAATGTTGTAGAGACCTTGATTTTTTAAAATACATATTAATATTTAAATAAATATTTCCATAGTTAGGTGATGATATGGTGTGGGGTTAAGTGATCATTTTCTAAGAAAAAAAATTTACAAACATAATAAATATATTTCATATTATTCATGTGAAAGAGATGGTATTTTTGTTAAATGGTTTCTTAGATCTGAAATCTAAGTGCACTGTTGTGTCAGGAGCATGGCGTTTACCCTAGGTGAGACATAACTTTTGTTCATGAAAGACATCTATGGAAAAACACACCAAGGGGGAAATTGTAAATAATAAAAACAAATTATTTTATTTTTTCTCAGATGTCATATCGAATAACTCTTGATTAGGTTCTATAACTGTAAATCTGAGACCACAAATGAGTTTATAATGAGGTGTTTTTCCTAAGCGTGACCTAACAAGAGGGGGTGTGGTATGTTCAGATAATGGGTCCATTGGAAGAGATGTTAAGAAGATACCCTTAACCTAAACCCCTTGATATAAAATACTAATTATTGGTTTTGGATTATTTTTGGGAACTAATCCACCCTCCACCTAACCTATATCTCCCCAATTCATTTTTCACTGCATCAAGGAAGAGTTGTCGACAAGCATTCAGTAGATAACTGTGGAGTTTTATCAATCCAATTTTTCAACAGAAATTAGATCCAAAATGAGGTAGGATCCTTAAATTTGATTCTTATATCACCAATTGATGTTTTTATTTTAGAAATACATTCATTTACAATTGTTTCATCTTTTCTAATATCAATCATAGATTGCCGAACTAACATGGCCATAAATCCATTCTTGGATCCCTTTTTGTATTCTCATCCTTCATTGGTTCTTCAATGATTTTGATGATGAATTTTATATATGATAAATGACTGATGGATCATTGAGCGGAGCATAGTTATGTGAAGATCTCAGGACAAGGGATCTAGATCCACCTTTTTGTGTGTTTTTTGGTACCCTGAAGGATACCTGGTGATCTTTTTAAGGGACCACCAACAATGCACTCCTGGTGGTGGATGTGGTACGACGATTACCCAGAGACCACTAGGTCAGCCATTCTAGGTCGTATGGTTCAACTGGGGTAGTGACCATCACTACGGAATGTAGTTGATAGTCGGTTGCATTGACGAAGTGACGAAAGCCGGATGATTGGTCAGGCCGAACCCAAGTAAAATGGGATTGGACCTGCCAAATTGTTTTTGCCCTAACAAAGAGTTCTTGTCTATGGTTAGATCCCAACTTCTCCAGAGCAGACCATTTCCACAATCGACGATGATTCTTTGGAAGTGGGAGCTTCTCCAGGGAAAAGGGCCAAGACTGGTTCGGAAGTCCGACTATGGTGGTCGACCATGTCGGTCGATCGGTGTTGCTAGTATAATTACCGTGGTGGTATATCCATTATATGACAATCAATTGATGGTCAACGGTGGTGGAAGACCTCTGTGGTTGGTGGATGGACTAGGGAAGTCGGTCCATAGTTTGTTAGGCGGGTCACAACTGATCTTCATGCAGCGTCTTCAAAATATCATTTCATTTAAACAGATAATACAATTGATGTTTCATCTACAACAAAGTGATCCTATAATTGAGACATAAATTTGGATTTTGGTTTGGAAATTTAATGTTTGGATTCATCATATGGGCCCATGACGACCCGTTCAAGTGTGTTGTGGTGAAATGTTCTCTTTTCAACGTTAATCTGATTCGGGAATATAAATAGCCTATCTAGTGTGTATTTTGACATAGAATGTGAGGGTGAAATCAATTTTTGATTTCAATTTCTTGTGAAGGGTGTTCCAATAATGGATCATATTTAGCCGGTGTTTAACAATAATAGTGATCAGGCAGGAATATCAATGATTTTTGAGTGGAACCCTCATGTTGGGATGAGAATGGGTCCTCGAAAAAAATTATAGTGCCACCCTCCAATAGTGTTGTACATGGGTCCTAAACCTAATATAAGTTTCACCCTACATCTAGGATGAGAATGGTTCCTCTATGATTTTTGAGTGACACCCTCAAGTTGGGTTGGTCATGAGTCCTCATCATTGTCTGAGTGGCACCCTCCAGGTAGGTTGGGAATGGGTCCTCAATGACACTAGAGTGGAACCCTCCAACCAGGCTGGTCATGGGTCCTAATTTTTGAGACATGACCTCTCAAATATGTGGGTCCGTGAAGAGGCATGGTTTGACATAAATTTGGACTCATTATATATAGGGGTTCTTTCCACACTGAGACCTGTCCTTACAACATGATCTAAAATTGTGCGGTCAAGACAATGCCACCAAATGTGGATATTATCACAAATTATTGATTGAGTCCCTCTGACTTGTGTGTCCAGGGAAGACATGAGGGGTGATGATGATCATTGGTGGATACATATGGTACTTTTTTGACTCTTCTTCTTGGGTTGTATAGTGAGATGGAGTTCCCCTTACTCTCTTCTTTGTGTTTCTTTAACTAAGCATATATATATATATATATATATCCTACTTCAATACCGACTCCTTAGGTTTTGGTTACTCTCCCTCCGTAAGAGGAAACAATGTGCAGAGTATGCCACGTGATTTTTGTTTCTAGATTATCATGGATGGTCAAGTATTATTCAACACTATATATAGAGAAGTATCGACGAGAATTCCATATTCATTCCATTACTAGCTCACTGTATTTGGTTGAGTTTACTTCACTGCCATGTTCGATTGAGCTCCACTGTTTCACTATACCTTATTCTATCTATTTTATTCCATTTGTATTGTATCTCTTACTTATCTCCATTCATATTTTAAGGTTTTCTACTGTGTATGTTTATAACCACCCTACATGGGATTTTCCCAAACGCATCATGCATTATGTAGATGATGCACATGTCTGATTGTGATATCGTAAGAGCCTTGGGATATGAGTTCTTAGATTATGTACGATGGTCGTAACATGTGATCCAAGAGAGGGGATCTCTCAGAAAATATGGTTTTCCTGTTTCTATAATATTGGGACATTGTTTTGGTTGGGTGCGTATTTTTTTCCCTACACCTATTAGTTTTACTTTACTGTACTTGTACTATTTAGCATTCCATGATTAATGGGATTACTTTTTTGTAGTGTAGAATATTTCACTCCTTTCCCTCTGCACTTTTTCATTGAGATTGTTGTGTTCATGTGTAAAGATGATTATTAAATTGCCTCTTCATGTTATGTGTGCCTATGGCACTTGTCACCACCCTTAGGTTATACCGGAAGTCTTTGGGTAGTTGCTACTCGGGCCCCAACATGGGTGGGGTCGTGGTATTTTGAATAGATTTTATTTTTTCAAATAAATACTATATTAATTATCATAATAGGAAACTCACATTTCATATCATGAATCAAACTATGATCATATGTTGATGATTGTCTGCCCATTATATCCTAATGGACATTCTGTCTATTTTAACAGTTTTAATAATAAATCATGAGGGTTAATTATATCAAAAAGTTATGTAGAAACACAATTAGTGTTATATTCCAATTTTTAATTAATAAGTAGATTTCTCTTTACATGCATAGATGTATGTCTTTCACCTATATTATGAGGTGGAGTTTTCAAAAGAATTTATACATAATGTTATTTATTTATAAATTACTACGAAATGAATAGAATTGATTTATTTGGTGAAATTAATAAACTAATCAAATAAAATAATGAAAAGAGTTTCAGAAGCCCAATTTTTTCAATATAGGGTGAAATAGTCAAATTTGTTATGAAAAATTATTGATTAATTATTCACTACATTAATTATAATAAACATTAAAAAGAATGATCAATAACTAATATCTTCTTCCATGTATTGTGGACTTGCCTAATCAGTAGGGAGGGGATTAATACTTCTCAATTATTGTTATTCAATTTTCATATCCGCAGTTAATGGTTAAGAGAGAGGATGCACCAAATATATCCTTTCATCAAAACATATTTGAAAAATGAACTCATTTTTACTTCTTGTAGAGTCAAAAATTTTGTAGATATCTTCATAGATATGATTAATATTGACTTTATAGATAACCTTGATTAATTTTTGGTAGTATATAGAGATTATATTTTCATATATTCCATGGTAACATAAGTGGAGAGATGTTATTTAAAGATTTATATCAAGAACCTAATAAAGTATAAATTGTATGAAATATTTATTTAGATTCATTTCTAGTTATAAAAACAATCATTCCTAGGTCTTGCTATCAATAGAGAGGGTATAATTTATAGTATTACAATAATACAGGGGATTAAGGAATGGCCTAAACTGACAACTGTAGTAGTGATACATAGTTTTATATAATTTTTTGGTTTTATTGATTATTTTTTTATAATTATTTAATGAATTTAAAATACACTAACTAAGTTAACATAGAGGGGATTAATGTTCCAATGGAATAATGAATGTGAATAAAATTCCCAAAAGCATAAGAGATTATCGGTCACTAGACCAGACCTATTGTGGATGGTGATTTTGATATACATTAATCAACTAAAAAGGAATTGTTATTTTTATCCTAAAAAATAAAATGGTGGTATCTTATCCAAAAAATCAATTTATGATTTAAAAGAAAAATTACACGATTCATTATTTACATATAGTAGTGGTAATAATAATATTGATGATATGGAGGAGTTATCTCAATGTTGAGAAGTGTAACACCAAAAATTTTAAAATAATAACATTTTATTCGATAGATTATATGACACCAAACCTCAATATAAAACAACATATAAAATATGTTTCCTAAAATTTAATCCCATCGATTGATTATAGAACGCGAATCACCGAGTGAAAATATACTACAATTTAGAATACAATATTAACCTTGCAAACAGATTTATGTGTATGAATATAAATAATTGAAATTTTATAATTATGTTCAAATATTGACTATAAAATAAATATCATTCATTTATAATAATAAGAAACATTTTTTAAAATGAATTTTATTTTCTTAAAGACGGTATAATCATGCTTTCCACACATAATGAAAAATTATTTTTTCACACGTTTAGAAAATTTAATTTTAAATTCATTCTTATTTTTTGAAATCATTCTGACAAATTTATCTTATAGTTAATTTTTTCCTAAAATTTTTTTTATGAATAGTGGAAAATATAGATTTTTTAAATAGCCTTTATTAAACAATACACAATATTAAATTAAATTTTAAATTATTTTTACATTATAATTGTATTAATAATATTAATATTTTACCATTTTTGATCATTGAAAGCAATTTCATACTGAACTTTGATATTAAATCCAATAATATTTATTAGAATTTTCTTTTTAAAAATCATCTTTTTCATCACATCTATCAATATAATTTTAAATTGGACTTTCCAATCACTGACTGTAAATTTCAAAAATGGATTCCTTATTTGGAATAATAATAATTTTTTTATATTATATTTTATTATTATTTTCTCACCATTATGTATAGTAGGTGAAGTAAAAATTTGTTACAGCGGTTAAGGTACAAATCAATTTACCGATGTGTTAATGAAAGAAGATATAGGTTAAAATGTCCTAAAAACTTATTCGAAACTCTTTTCTTGGAAATATTTTTACCTTATAACCTATAATAGTTCATAATAACCCATATGGTGGATTTTTAAATGATTAAAACATGGTTCTAATTGAAGATTTCCAAAAATTAAATGTGTTTCATCTCCCCCACTTATAAAATGCCACCCCCTTTCCCCACTCTTTAAACATCTAAATCCATTTTTATTAGAAAATAACTGCTAAAAAAACAGATTATTACCCATAAAATATCCTAGATCACATGTAATGTTAAATAATATATCCTTGGAATAAATTTTGTGCAAACCAAAAGAAGTTCCCTAGAAAAGTGAAACATTCTTAAACAAACATTTTCATTTTTCTTCTTCTTACACCACCATTAAATCTTATTTAATCATTATAATATAATAATAAAAATCTATTTAATATAATTTTTTGTTATTATGTAATTCATATAACCTATATCCATATCCTCTTCCTTTATATCTAAATGAAACTGACAATCATACATACAGTGGAATACTTCCTTGTGAGATGATTAAATTCATTTTCTAGAACAACATTCAAAAGATTGATATAATTATGTATTTAAAAAATTTATACAATATTTTTTATATTAATTAATTATATAATTATAATATCACATAAAACCTCTTACTTTTCTGGATGTTTGATTGTGTCACTTGTGTGTACGAAGGACTACCGCCTCGCTAATCATTGTAATTTATTTTTCACAAACTATTAATATTGGACATAGTGAGAATAAATTTAATTATTATATGTGATATATATTGAATGATATTAATTTTTTAAAATTAATATATCATAAACATACTTACCTTTTCATTCATTATGGGAATGATAGCATCACCCCTGCGTATATACCACCAACCGTCTCCATGAAGTGATGTGACTAATTTTCCAGGTCCAACCAATAATTTTAATTATAAAAATGATTCTAATAAAAAATTTATATTTATAAAATTAATATAATTCCTAATATTATGGATCTAAATCCTCTTCCCAAGAACCAGAACATTCATGACAAATAACATATTAAAAAAGTTAATTAGCATATGAAAATGTGAACGTAATGAAATATTAATAACAAACATGTAATAAAATTTTGTTATTGGATGGTATATTAATTTATAAATCTGAATATTTTACTATTATATATAAATAAAATTCACAATCAGATAAAAATTGAGTTTATTGAGTGTACAATAGAAAGGAAGTGTGGGGTAAGGGACTTCTCTTGAATTACCCTTCATTGGGGAATATTCTAATGTTGGGCACCTAATTTTTTTATGTGGTGAATATATGGACCCTTTTATATTAAATATCATGATTATATCACAATTAATTTTATTTTATGATTCAATTTTTATCATTTCATCCAAGGTTATTTGACATGAAAATTACTGAGTGGTAAATAATTTCATAACTCAATATGATTTCATTGCGTTATATTATATCTTCATACACATATCCAATATAAAATGTTTTCTACAATGAAATAGGACTATATTAGGTGTTATTTCAACTTTTTTTGTGGATTTACAAATTATTCACATAATATATTCATTTATCGGTTCTCATTTCAATCTCATTATCATTTTAGGGGTTTGTTTTACAATAAAATTTTCATGTGGATTGTTTATAGATGAATTTATAATGAAAAAAATTATATGATCTGTCATGAACCGTCCTTGGGGCCCGTGTCGTGACTACCCCAAGCCCGCATTCCATAGGCCAAGTGCTGGGGACTAGCACCAAAAGCGTAAATCCCGAAAAAAAGGAAGGCATTGCCTTTATGAATCATAAACACACACACACACACACCCAGAGTACAAGCAGAAGTAAACACTAAGTAAAACTAAAAACAAAAGTAGTGTTGAAAGTAAGGGTCAAGAAATAAAAGCCCAAATGTAAAGTACAACTAAAAGACAAAACAACAAGAAGGTGACAAGATGCACTTGTATCATCCACCACGGATCCTACCTGAAGTAGGTATAGATAGATCATCTCCTAGATCGTCCACCACGGAACCTACCTGAAGGGTAGGTACAGATAACCCCCTCTTCGCCCTTGCCCGTCAACCTCCTTCGGGTACCGACTCTTCATGAGGTCCACCTCCTAGTGTTGTACAGTCCTCGTGCACTCGGCCTCTATCAGCG
Organism: Viscum album; assembly: GCA_963277665.1. Classification (NCBI taxonomy): domain Eukaryota; kingdom Viridiplantae; phylum Streptophyta; class Magnoliopsida; order Santalales; family Viscaceae; genus Viscum; species Viscum album. Next base: position 869,179,851 of record OY728120.1, read on the forward strand.
ATGTACGTCATCTGCTTCCAACACAACGAGGTGCGGGCATATCTCGTGCTGGGGTGAGTATAATGACACTCAGTAGGGTCCCCGAGACCCTCAAGGTCTCACTAAATCCAACAAGGATAAACTAAAAATAAAGATCTCAACAGATAACCTATACTTAGGTATATTCCCATACATATACCTAAGTTATCAAGTAACCCATCTCAATCATGAGGAAAACACAAAGGTCATTGACTCAGCTCAAATCAGGATTTTCATTATCGAAACCACAACTGCTGAAGAACTCCTCCTCTATCGAGTACATTGACCCAGTAATGACTTCCGGGCACTACTCACTAACCTTAGACTGCTGAGGTACTCCTCCTGTCAAGTACTGTGGGTCTGGTTCCAAATACTGGGAACTCCATCCATTGTGGGTCTGCCACCAAATACCAGGTGCTCCCCCTAATATCCTACAGAGGTACTCCTCCAGTTGAGTACTGCGGGTCTGCTGCCAACTACCAGGTGCTCCATCTGCCATGTGTCTGTCGCCAAATACCGTGCGCTCCATCCCCTGGGCTAATCGAATCACTCTGAGTCGAATCAGTAAAGCAACTGTCAGGTCTACATCTACTAGGTCTCCTTAATCCGTAAACTCGTCTCTGGGATGGTCCGCTCCACAAGCTACTGGTCGTTACATAAAAGTGTCACAGAGACTCATGTAGAAGTAAAACAAAGTACCGCCTCATCATAGGGGTCTCAACACAATAGATGGTGCGTTAATTGGACACACGGTCTGTGAGATATTAGTTTTTTCGTTGTAGGGGCCCAGTTGGTTTTTAAGCTAAAAACAACTCGACCATACTCAAATGTCATCTGAATCCCACGTAGAGTATGCCTAAAGAAAATTATCATCAAGTGGAATCCAACATAGTCGATGGCACATCAATCAGACGTTCGGTCCTTATGTTTTAAGTGTTACCGATCCGAGGGCCCGGTTGGAATTACGCTTGTTCCAAACCTGGACATTTTCCAAAGTCATCAAAAACTCACTTAGTGTATCGAAAAAGGACCGCCTCATCGTGAGGGTATCGGTGCCATAGATGGCGCTTCGATCAGACACTCGGAATTAATGTTATTCACGTTTATGTGAAAATAGGCATGACCCGTTAAGCCCGGTGGGCTGACGGGTCGGGTCAATCTAGAGTTGGGGGGTCCGACCCAGCAGGGGATCAGACCAGCCCGATGAAATGTGTTTTCCAGCCTGAGGGCCATGGACCATCCTGAAAAGAGATCGGCCTCGCTTGAAGTGGCGTGACCCGTCCCAGTGGGGTGCGGCCCGGTGGGGTGCGGCCCGGATGGCTCGGACAGCTCCAACCGCAGATTCGTTCGGCCCCAAAGGTGTGGTGCAACGGCACCGCGATCCTTCGTCGTGATTCTCTAAATTCCTGCACGGTCTTGCACAATGTGATGGTTCTGCTCCATCTCTGTTCCAAACAACAACAGGAATAACACCAAGATAAGAGAGGAGGGTCGGTTGTGCTTGTGTGGTCCGGCCCCCTCCCGTTAATCGATGGCAAGCGGTCCAACTTTATAAATGGATAACAGCAACAGTACTAATCACGAACAAAACAAAATAAACCCCTGCAGTTCTCCTCGTAATCAATATTTCCCAAACCGTAACATAATATTCGCGGATGAACTTAAAATTTTGTTGATCCGCGTTCCTAGAATTAGAAGGGAGTAAATGATGTTTTACAAATAAGTTCCCTACCTCGGTTTCAAGAACGGTGCATGTCAACGAGTCGCAGAAGACGAGCGTCGTAGAGGTCGGGTGTCGCGGAAAACGAACGTCGATTCCGTTGTCATCGAGGTGCATCCGAAGAGGAAACGTCGCAGAAGAAGAATGTTGTGGAAGAAGTTCGTCGTGGAAGAAGTTCTCCGCGTTCTTCGGCAGAGATGTTCTTCGTTGAAGAACGACGTTCTTCGTCGCATTCCGAGGTGTTCTTCACTTTCTTCGTTGAAGGAGAATATGTTCTTCCCAAAACCTCTAAAGGAAAAAACTCTAACAACAAAATAAAACAAGATCCTTTCTTAATTTATTAACACAACAAGCCTTTTGGAATTCAAAGGTTTGAATTTCAAAAACATACATTAAACACTCAACATTAAAACCATAAGTTTGATAAACGTAAGTTATCAACATTTAAAAGGAAGTTGAGGGGGTTTAGAGGATATGAAGGGGTGGGGTTCGTGTGGGCCCCACCACCCTCATAACCTCCCAAGGGAGGTTGGGTAGTTACCCAACTTCCATCCAAACGATAAAACACTTAGAGTAAAATAAAAATTGTAGAATAATTATAAAATAAACTTCCACAATTTTTATCATAAACTCTCATGAAAACGCAACTCCGGAACAGGTGTTTCTAAGCAATTACTGCCACTACGGTTTCATCGGTGCCCTCAGAATTCGATTCCGAGCACTAGTTCAAACGTTATAAATTCCTTCTCGTTTTTTCACTGAACGTACCCGAGTTAAACTTCTGAAATTAATTCCAGGCACACTGGGGCTCAGAATTAGGCGCAGTCAAAAACTACGTTCTTGTAAAATTCCAAAGAAAATTAAGAAAAAAATTTCCTTAAAATTTCCAGGTCTTTACATTACTCCCATCTCAGGGATTTACGTCCCCGTAAAGCTTCAACAGAAACTAGGGTCACAAAAGTGGTATTGAACACGCACCTGAGCCTTCCGCTCCCATGTGATTACCTGGAGGTTCTGTACTGCCAAAGAAAGCACACCCAAGGAATCGATCATCCTCGTAGGATCTTCTCCTATCGATCCTTGATCCCCACTGGAACCTCCATGAAAAACACCTCATCTCCATCGTCCATCTTCTCATGGTCGATGATATGTGAAGGGTCGAGCACCTATATCTTCATTTGAGATACGTGGAAGTCGTCGTGCACCTAGTGCAACTGAGGTGGATGGGTCAAATGGTAAACCACCTCGCCTACCCAGCTGTGGGCCTAGAAAGGTCCGTTGAACCTCAGAGTTAACTTGCCTCCGTGGCCAATTCTCCGTAAACCTCGTCGTGGTGAGACCCGTATAATGACGTGATCATCATCATCGAACTCTAGAGGTCTCCAATTCCTGTTAGAACTAAAACTCAAAACGATTGCTGCCATGAGGGTAAGGTTGACCGACTCAAGAGTGATCGGTCGCACCCTCCTATGAATGATTTTATCATGTGCTGCATGGGGTTTCCTTTTCACCGACCAAGGAAAACCCATCATGACGTTTTCCTAAAACCGTCAATTTGAGTATGAACAGTTATAGCCCATTCCATACTCAAACTAAAATTGTAAGGCCTCAATGCTGCCACTAAGAGATTCCAACCGAAACTCCCACCTCGAGGGTCTGACCACACCGTCGCCATAAGGGTGATTATCGAGTCTCCTCCCAAGGTATCTCCAGACATGAGGGTCAAGTCCACCGCTTACCAGAAACTCTAGGTCTGGGAAAAGATTTGTGAAAGCGAGGAATGATTCATATCGACGTCTGTTACTACATAATCTATTAGTGGACACAGACTGTCCCTTGAATCATTTCTAGATCCATTGTTTCACACTCTTTGACCGCATGTAGCCGCACTCTTCCTTCGCTCTCCATCTCTCTGAGGCTGGTGGGGATTACTAAGGCGGGTGGTTGTAGCATGTTAAGATGTACACCATCTCACGCTGCTCTCCTTAAATCTTCCTATTCATGAAACATTTAACATGCCCGAGTCTCTAAGATTGTGGCCGGTTTCCTGTTTCTTACTGCATTGTGCAGTCTTCATCCGCTCCTGGATGATCTGCACCTGCTTTTCCTATGATCTGAAAGAGCTGCTAAATTTTCTCCTATGCTGAAAAGAGAAACTCGGTCTCATCCCCTGGATGAACCATGCCCATTTCCTAATACAGTCAATCCTGACATGAATGATGCATTCATTCCACGGATGACATCGTAAGGCCTCGACGTAACTACTAAGAGATCCAAATTTCACTCTTTCCTCCAAGGGTTGATTCACACTGTCGGCATCGGTGTGAGGTCACTGGGTCTCCTCCAGTATAAATCACGGAAGTGAGGGTCAAGTAAATAGTTTAACCGGGACCACTTAGTATCAACCAAAAAAAGGACAGGAAAGAAAACAACGATAAGTGTCATTTTATTATTGAAGCTCATAGTACAAAGACACGAATACAACAACATCATGGAACTAGAAGTACAAGGGATGTATCCACTAGTTCCGCTCCTGTCCACCTGCTCCCGGAGCTCTACTTCCTTGTCCACTCCTCGGCTGTTGCTCAAGCACTCGTCGCTGCTTCTGCCTCAGTGGCTCCCCCAATGCCTGTGGATCAACTGTACGAGGAGTCGGACAGTCACATTCCAGGTGACCCTTCTCACCGCTAGTGTAACACTGTCTATTTCTGGCACGCCTGGCTCTGACCCCACCCCGGGTGCCCCGCACCACTGGTCATAAAACCCAAGATCGTCCAACTGTTGGTCTGGTCCTCCTGGACCACTACATCATCTATCTACTGCCCATAGATGACTGAGATACTGATCGAAAAACACGCGGAAAAGGTAGAAGCTCATGTACAGGCTCAGGTTGTGGAGCTACTGGCGCAAACTCCACCCTAAAAAAGGTCTCGAAGTGTTCCCATGCGAAGGTCATCCCGTCGCAAAACTGAAACAACTGGCTCCACCACCTGCCTGTTGCTTCCTGAATAAGGCTGGCAGCAAAGATCACCATGAAGTCTGCCGACATCCCCACTAGCCTGAAGACTCTCACCACAGCCTCCAGCCATACCTCAACCGCCTGCGGGTCCGTCTCTCCCCAGAACATGGGTGGCCTCTAGCACTAGAACTCGTGCAGCGCACTCAAGTGGCGTGAATCGCCTACTGCTGGGGGCTGGTGGCATCGGTGGCCCAACGTATGGTAGTACCGCTGGTGCCTCAACTGTAAGAGGGCCCTGTACCGAAGCCTCGTCGCTCGACAGGCTGTCAGCATGCACATCCCTCTGGGATCTAGCTGGTCGTCTGAGAAAAGGCATCCAGAAAGAAACAACGTGACACGGTCAAACGATTATTCCTGGGGAGCTGACCTGGTTTGAGCTGATATTTACATAAAACTTCTTGAAAACACACATGAAATAAGTGTTTTCATGCACAAAGATGGAATTCAGTTGTCAGGGTCCTGGTGTATGGATACGTCGGCTGCCGCTCCAACACTGGACTCCCTGAACTGAAGACCAAACTCGGTACCGTTAACACTGTTGCTTCACAAAAAGAAAATATCAGAGTCATAAGTTTTGTGGTAGAACCAACTCCTCTGATACCATTTTTTCATGACATGTCCTCGGGGCCCGTGTTGTGACTACCCCAAGCCCTCATTCTATAGACCAGGGGCTGGCGACTAGCACCAAAGGCGTAAATCCCGATAACTGGGAAGGCATTGCCTTTATAAAAGTAAAGAAAACACCACAGAGTACAAGTGGAAGTAAAACACTAAGTATAAAGAGAAGTGTTGAAAGGTAAATGGGACAGAATAAAAACCCAAAAGGAAGTACAACTACAACTGAACAATGTACAATAGAAAAAGACAACAGTTGGAAGAAAGTAAGAGGCTCCTGGGTCTTCCTCCTAGGATCCTACCTAAAGGGTAGGTACAGATGGCACAGCTCCTGGATCATCCACCACGGATCCTACCTGAAGGGTAGGTACAGATAGCCTCCTCAATGCTCTCACCCGTCAACCTCCACCGTGTTTCGTATCGTCGTGTAGTCCACTTCCGGGTACTGACTCGTCGTTTAGTCCACCTCCAGGTACAGACTCGTCGTGTAGTCCACCTCCGGGTATAGTCCAGTCCTCGAACACTCGGCCTCTGTCAGCACTGCCCGTCGTCTGCAACCAACACAACGAGGTGCGGGCATAGCCCGTGCAGGGGTGAGTACAACGATACTCATTAGGGACCCCGAGACCCTCAACGTCTCGCTAAAACCAACATGGTTAACCACAAAGAAGATCTCAACAGATAACCTCTACTTAGGTATATGCCCATGCATATACCTATGTTATCAAGTAACCCAACTCAATCATGAGGAAAACACCAAGATCATTCAATCAAAGGATTTCCACTACCCAGGTATATGACCATACATATACATAAGTTATCAAGTGACCCATGTCAATCATGAGGTAAAAACAACGGTCAAAAGTCTCAGCTCAAACCATGATTTTCATTATCGAAACCGTAACTGGTGAAGAGCCCCGTCTCTAGAGTGTATAGTGGTCCTGTCACGACTCCGAGGTACTGCTCACTAACCTACGACTGTTGAGGTACTCGTCCTGTCGAGTACTGCGGGTCAGCCACCCAAACACAGTAGTGCTTCCCGCCGGGGTATGCCACCGAGACATAGTAGTGAACACCCCCTAGTAGCCTGCTGAGGTACTCTCCGGACGAGTACTGCGGGTCTGCACTGTCACACAGGTAGTTCTCCATTCTCCATGGGTCTGCACCTCACAAATTAGTGCTCCGTCCACTAGGCTAGTCGACTCACTACAAGTCGAGTCGTTCAAGCAGTCTTCAGGTCTCAGTCGGCTACACGGTCTCCGTACTCCGCACACTTGTCTCTGGGAGGTTCCTCTCCACGAGATACTGGTCGATACTCAAAGTATCTCAATGTCCCACGAAGAAGTACCACAAAGGACCGCCTCATCATAGGGGTATCAACGCAACAGACGGCACATCAATCGGACGCCCAGTCTATGAGTTATTAGCCTTTCCGTCCCAGGGGCCCGGTTGGTTTCGTGAGCGAACCAACCCGGCCGTATCTCAATTGTACCCCTAACTCTCAAAGGGTATACTCATAGGGACCGTTTCTCAACTTGATCACCTACGACGCTGACAGTTTGTCAAACAGACGTCCAGTCTGAAAGATATCATCATTTCCGTTCTAGGGGCCCGGTTGGATATTAGGTTCAATACAACACGGCCACTAGCCAACTGCATAAAAAACTCAGGAGAATTATTCCAAAAGTTCCGTCTCATCAAGAGGAAAACAATGAAACAGACGACGCGTCAATCGGACGCCCGGTCTATGATTTATTGGCTTTTTCGTTCCAGGGGCCCTGTTGGTTTCATGAGCGAACCAACCCGACCGCACTCCGACGGCATCCAAAACTCGAGCGGAGAAAGCCAAAAGATCCGTCTCAGTTAGAGGAATCCATCAAAGTTGACGGCACGTCAATCGGACGTGCGGAGCTCAAGATATAAGTGTTTCCACTCCGAGGGCCCGGTTGGTTTCGTATCCGAACCAACCCGGCCGAACCCAAATTATTTTTAATCCTTGATTATAATATACCGAAATGACCGTCGCGTTCCTAGGATTGCTACACAACTTACGGTACGTTGATCGGAGGTCCTTAGCCCAAGATATGGGCATTTGACCAAAGAGGGTCTGAAAACGGGGGGGGGGGGGGTCTGGGCACGGACCGACCTGGCCGGCTCGGTCCGGCTCGACCGCCAGCCGCGGCTCGGCCAGCGCGGCCGTGCGGAAGCCTCGGAGCGGGGGAGCACGGTCCCCCCCTCGCCGCTAATTAAAGACGGAGGCTACAGTCATCTCCAACCATCCGGCGGCGCGCCACCGCATTCCGCGTACCACCGGACGCGCTCCGGTGGTCCGTTTCTACTGCCGTCTTCTCCAACGGTCTTTCCGGCACCCGACCGTCACTACGAAGGCCTCAAAATTTCCTTACGGCATTGTTTTTCATCGCCTGTCAATACGCACGTCAAAAACAAATCGTGTCGTCTTCGTGGTTTTCTCGGCGCGGCGCATCGGCACCGCACCCCTTCGTCGCAGCCCGACTCCGACCACAGATTCGTTCGGCCCCAAAGGTGCGGCGCAATGGTGCTGCGCTCCTTTATCATGATTCTCTAAATTCCCACACGGTCTTGCGCGGTGCGATGGTTCCGCGCCATCTCTATTCCAAACAACAATAGGAACAACAACTAGATAAGGGAGGGTGGTCGGTCGTGTTTGTGCCGTCCGACCCCCTCCCATTAATCGATAGCAAGCGGTCCAAATTTTTAAATGGAGAACGATGACGGTACTAATCACGATAGAAACAAAATAAACCCCTACAGTTCTCCCCGTAATCAAGATTTCACAACCCGTAACATAATCTTCGCAGATCAACATAATATTTTATTGATCCGCATTCTTATATTTAGAAGGGAGTAAATGAGGTTTTACAAATAAGTTCCCTACATCGGTTTCAAGAACGGTTCATATCAACGAGCTGCGGAAGACGAGCATCGCGGAGTTCGGGCATCGCGGATAATGAATGTCGTTTCCATTGTCGTCGAGGTGCGTTCAAAGAGGAAACATCCCGGAAGAATAACGTCGTGGAAGAAGTTCGTCGTGGAAGATGTTCTCCGCGTTCTTCGGCGGAGATGTTCTTCGTTGAAGAACGGTGTTCTTCGTCGCAGTCCGAGGTGTTCTTCACATTCTTCATCGAAGGAGAAGACTTTCTTCCCAAAACCTCTCAACGACAATACTCTAACAACAAAACAAAATAAGCTCCTTTATTAATTTATTAACACAACAATCCTTTTGAAATTCAAAGGTTTGAATTTCAAAAACGTACATTAAACACTCAACATTAAAAACATAAGTTTGATAAACTTATGTTATCAACATTTAAAAGGGAGTTCAGAGGGTTTAGAGGATATGAAGGGGTGGGGTTAGTGTGGGCCCCACCACCCTCATAACCTCCCAAGGGAGGTTGGGTAGTTACCCAACTTCCATCCAATGGATAAAACACTTAGAGTAAAATAAAAATTGTAGAATAATTATAAAATAAACTTCCACAATTTTTATCATCAACTCTCGTGAAAACAAAACTCCGGAACAGGTGTTTCTAAGCAATTACCGGCGCTACGGTTTCATCGGTGCCCTCAGAATTTGATTCCGAGCCCCGGTTCAAAAGTTAGAAATTTCCCCTCGTTCGTTCACTGAACGTACCCGAGCTAAACATCAGAAAACAATTCTGTGCACATCGGGCCTCGGAATCAGGCGCCATCAGAAACTGCGTTCTTGTAAAATTCCAATGAAAATTAAGAAAAAAATTTCCTTGAAATTTCCGGGTCTTTACAAGTATAATTTTTCCATGTCTTACTATTATATAATTACAAAAAAGACCATTCATATTTCATGAAATAATATTTAGTTTAACTCGAATAGTACATATTTTAAATGAAATAGATTTTATATGTCTTGAATGCTAATGATAATCTATTTTGTTACATAACCTCTCATAATGTTAATGTGATATAGATTAATCTTATGCTTGGGGAAGAATCATGGGATAAATAATATATAATGAGAATTATATAACATTATTTTCTTTAAATAGAGTATTCATATTTTATTTTGTGAACAATACTAACAAGATTGTTCCTATGTGGTAGAGGATACTTCTTGGCATCCAAAAGACCCATTATCAAATATATGTATAGGAGGAATTCCTAAGTATTGTATCGACACTTTAGAAGGCAATGTAGCAGCTGAGGTAACTTATGAGAGATGTCACTGTTGCGGTTGAAATACTGTAGGAGGAACAATAGCAGGGGTGGTACTGTAGAAGGTATTATGGAATCCCAAGTACATTAGTTTTACTATTAACAGATGAGACCATTGGATAAAAAAATCAGCTTTCAAGCCTTGTATTCTGGACACTTAGAATTGGTCCTTTGGGCTATGTATGGGGTCTCCCTCTACCCAAAAAAAAATGTCTTTGATTTAATAATAAAATGAACCTTTGACCCCAACAATTAAAAAAATTGTGAACATATTTTAATATAGGTAGAATATAACACATAATTATTTTAATATCTATTTTTCAATTAAATAAATGTTAAAGTGAATAGAATATTTCACATGTAGCACAAAAATAAAATATGTAACACCCCGAGCTTCCACGATACGCATATCATTCAATAAGGCAATAGCTTGCATTGTACGCAACATTGAGTTTTAACACACCGAAACTAATCAAAGTAGCCGTTATGAATAGTAATAACCACTTTTTAAAATTATAGAAATTTTATATTTCAAAATGTACTTCATTTTTTTATTCGTAATATCGAAATTATCCAAAGTTGAATTTTTTGTAACTTTCTGAGAACTTCCGATTTTTTTATGAATAGTGAAAAATACTTAAAACAACTTTTTTAATCAAAATAATTTATTGTGATAAATTATACTATTTAGTGGTTTTAAAGTATAATTGGAATATATTTTTACCATTTTATCCAATGGTAGTCATTAGAATTAATTTAACATTGAAATTGGACATAAATAATTGCCAATCTTTTGATATAAATTGTTTCTTAAAACACGTTATTTGTTGTGACAGCGGGAATTAATTATAAAATTAATTAATGAAACTTATATGATTGGAATTTTTTAAAATAGACATCATTTTTGAATTTGGAATATCAATTATAGCTTAGGGTGAAATTTTGGCATTGTTCTTAAAAACTTCAATTTTTGATAAATAGTGAAACCACTAAGTGGTAGTTAAATAACTGAATTTTTCGTTTAAATGAAATATTTCCACTTATGTTATTTGATTATCACAAATCCGACATACATGGTTGTCATTATGAAGTAAAATGTGGTTTAATGAGATCAAAATAATTTTTTGGTGAGTAGTAACTTTTAAGTTCTTAATCGCGAATAGAGGTAATTAGTGTAGTTTAAGGTAAAAATAATGTTTGAATAATATGAGATGAGCTTGACACTTGTCCTACTCCTATTGGATGAGTCATGGCCGACCAAGAAAACACATGTGTCAACTTGGGGACCCCATGGATCCACTTTAGTTGGAAAATGACATTAATATATATTTATTTAATGTTAAAATTAAATTGGCACAAACATGAGTTGTTTTACTAAAACAATTTTTAAGTGGGGATACACAAGTCCATATTTTGACTATAAATATTAATTATAAAGCTAAAAAGATTTCCTACATCATAGTATTTTTTTATAATTTTTAGACATTAAATAAATTAAATTATTTATGACATCATTATGATGCGGCGATGACCTCATTATTTTACGATTTAAATAAAACGATAAGTTAATGCAAAATCCAAGGCTTACACTTGTCCAAAGCCTATTGGATGAAGAGATTTAGAACCCTTATCACCTCAGACACTAATTAAATAAGTGTGGGACCTTTAGAATCCGAAAAGCATTGTATAATAATGTAACATTTCAATCTTTCCAAAAGAGCCCCTCCTCTCCACTTAAAAAAGGCCCCAACCTCTCCCACCGCATTTACACTTTAAAGCCATTTGGCTCAGCCAAACACTACCCAAATACTCTTCAAACTTCCCCCTATTACTCCTAGAAGCCTCACATTGGGCAGAACTCTTCCCAAGGAATCATTTGGCTCAAATCAAAAAGAGTTACCCGATTTTGAGGTAATGTCTCCTCTAATGTTGTTTTGTTTTGTTTTTCTTCTCCAACCCCCTAAACACTTTTTATTCATTTATTTTGTAACAAAAACAGTATCCTCAATATACTAGGATGTCTTTATAAGATGGATTCGAGCTACACTTACACACACCTACATCTAATGGTTAAAGAACATACAGTTTCTGTGGATGGCGAATTTCTGCCTCACGAAACGATGATTGTTCAACACTCATATAACACCTTCAAAGGTGGCCATTAAGATGTCAATATATTTATATATGATATAAAATATGTTTATGTTTTACTTATGCTTCTGTATTTTTCATTTATGGCATACTTTATGATTTCCATTATGGGTAAAACGCGATAATTTCATTTTAGGAAGTGCGGACTACCGCCCCCTCAAAGTGATTTGAATCGTTAATGCCATATGTGGGATGTATAAAGGATGGATTAAATGGTATTATACACTATATTATACTGTAATTATATTATAAATTTATATCATTATTATTTCATTCCATTAAATACCAAATATAAATGAAAGTAGCATTCATGCGTACGTACGGCTTACTGTCTCCATGAACAGTGCATTTCATTTCTTACCTCTAAATGTTACGTGACATTATGAATGAATGTATATACAGTATATATGATATATATGATATCTACATCATGAATATAATTCTGGATATAATGGATATTTCACCACATGAACAACTTGTAATTATAAGAAGTTTATTTTTGACTCAAGTACCAAAGATCGACAAAACGACCGTTATTAACTTAAATAATTAAATAATGTTCATAACATGGTAATAAGGGATATAAAAGGAATAATGAACATGAATAAGGTTCTTAAGTAAATAGAAATTAACTCTAGTTTATTATTCAGGAGGTTAAAGAATGGTCGACTCGGGACAAGATGCAAGGTAAGGGAATTTCTTAACCCAACTTCCATTCTTTGGGTTAATCTCCTACTTTGAAATTATGTCATGATATTATTATTTCTTATTTTGTATTATTTATGTGTATCTATAGTGAATACACATAATATATCTATTTTATTTTAAAAATGATCTTTTTAAGGACTCTGTCTCAATCCCCTTTCATTGAGGCATATTTGGTTTTATACAAAACTTTATTTTATACGGTGTATAAACCCCTTTGACTTTTACATTTATTCAAAAGGAATCTTTTTTATAAAAAGCGTTTTACTAAACAAAAAAAAGGTAATGTTTTTATTTCTGTACTTATGCAGCGACAACGACTTCTCCGCCACCGTGACCATTATTTGAGTTTCGGCTTCCTCTACAAGCCATCATTTTTTTTAATGAAAAGTAAATACAAAGTTTTAACTTTCTTTTATTTTGGTATTGAAATTGGTTTTGAAAGAATTTTTATTATATCAATGTGTTGTATTGATATATTGGGATTGAAATGTGGAAATGTTATGATTCCTTTATGCATGTTTTATGTGATACAATTATGTTATGGTTTATGATATGTTTAAACCTATTCATATGGGGAATGCATTGGACTTAATAAGTGATGGGTGGAGCCCGCTATAGCTCCTCGATGCATCAGCAGGTCTCCTGAGACAAACTAGTGTCTTGGCACAAGGCCTTGACAAAATCATATTTGTGGTCTTGGCACGAGGCCTTGACTACGTGGTAATGATAGTCTGGAATTATGCATTCCATCATTATGAAAGTGGTTAATGATATTTCATGTGATTATTCGACCAGTAGAATATCCATGTGAAGAAGTAAATGGCATTATCTCATTGTACTTTTTCCATATTATGTTGATGTTCAAGTTTAAAAGGCTTTGGTTTTAGTTATACATTGCCTTAAATGTTTATGTTTATTTATGAAGGATTCCGCAATATTGTTATCCTTACTGAGCATCTGAGCTCACCTCTTTCAATGTTTTAATATTTTCCAGGATGTGAAGAAGTATTTTATGAATGACCTGTAGGGATTGTTAGACGAAGATATGAGAGTGAACTATGGAGACTTTGTTATTGTAGTTTTTCACTTTATGATGTAATGTAACTTTACGAATGTATCTAGTGTTTCCAAGGCAACTAAACCAATCGGTCTTTCGAGACTTTATCTTTTGTGATCATGTCAATGTTACGAAGTAATGCACCGACTCTGGGTAGCTGGGGTCGGGGAGTTACAGTTGGTATTAGAGGATGTTTAGTACAAACCATGGAATCTAGATTTAGATAAACTCTGATTAGAGCACGTAGGCCTAAGATGAACTTTGAGGATTAGTATAGAAGAACTTCCTAGAATTTTGGTATTGTAGATATTTTGTGAGTTTTTCCGAGAAATATATCCCTGTCTGGATACGAACAGGTATAGGCGGCTCTAGCACAGATGTTCCTAGGGGTAAAACCCGAAAACACCGCTTTGAGCTAGACTCGAACGGGAACTGGTGCACGACAACGGGCCTTGCTGCACTCTTGGTTACGACACTCCTGGGGGATATTCTTAGGATAACTCTCATTTTCTTTACAAATCATTATGAAGGGTTTATGTGTATATAATTCCTCAAAGAAAACATTTTTATGATTATGGATTATATCCATAAATAGTTCAATTTATGTTAAGTGTTTTATAAGTATGGGATTATGTATTTTGATTCATAAAATGATCTAGTTTATGCCGTTGTTTAGAAATGGCGCCTAGTGGAAGAAATGGAAACCGTATCAATGCACGCACTCCATGTAGGGATTGCCCTCCTGCTCAAGATAATTATGGTGGAGCTAGTGATACAACTGGAGCTGATCAGCTTCTCACCATACTCGGACAACTCACGCATGTTATAAATAATAACCTTACTCGTATTGAGCACCCTGATCCGCAACGTGGAGGATAAATGTTACACCGCTTCATGAGGAAAAAACCACCAACCATCAATGGGAGTAAAAATCCTATAGTAGCTGAGCAATGGATAAATTCCTTAGAGAAAATATTTCATGCCTTGGGGAGTAGTGAAAGGGAGAAGGTTGTCATGGAAGTTTACCGCCTCACTGGAGATGCCGATCAGTGGTGGTCGCTGATTCAAAACACAAAGGAAGATGATGACGTATCGAATATGGAATGGAGGGAGTTCAATGAGATTTTCTTAGAAAAATACATTCCTCGTGACCATCGAGCAGATATGGAAAGGCAATTTCTGAGTCTGAGGCAGAAGGAGGATGAGAATGTCGCAAAGTATGAGGCTAACTTTACAAGGTTAGCGAGGCATGCTGCCGATTATATACGTAACCCAAAGAGTAAGATTGATCGTTTCTTTGATGGGTTAATACCATTTCTCCGTCGATCATTAGTATCACAATCCTTCTCATCATATGACGATATTGTCTCGTCTGCTATCAAGACAGAAAAGGAATTATCTAAGTCTTATGACAACAAAGTAAAGCAAGAGAAGAAGAGAAATGTGGAACAAGAGACAGATAAAGGAGAAAAGGGAAAGAAGTATTTTCCATTATGTGATAATTGTGGGAAGAATCACCCTGGTACGTGCCTAAAAGGAATGGGAGTTTGTAATAAATGTGGAGAAAAGGGTCACCAGGCTCATGATTGCAAGGGAAAGAAAGAGGTCGTCAAAGTTGAATGCTACAATTGTAGGGAAATGGGGCATTATGCAAATGAATGTCCCAAGTGTCAAGGAAACTTACCTTAGAAAAGGCCAAGGGATAAAGGCCAATCTTATGCTGTGACTACAGTTGAAGCAGAATAATTAATGTATTGGTGCTTTTGGACTCAAGGATTATATTCTGGTTATAAGAATAATGTGATATATATAAAGATTGTACTGCAGTACTTTTTGATTTCAGTAAGGTTTTAATATGATTAAGGTAATCATATTTTTAGTATGTGACAATAAGAGAAACTTTTCTTTGTTTGGGGAATCTGATAATAAGATTTTGGAATTAAGAGACCTTTTAGAGAAAGTCTGGACAGAGGTATTTTGGATAACTATAAAGGTTGGAGTGGATTAAGTTGATCTTTGGATAAGTTATGTTTAAGGTTAAAAAATTTATGAAGATTATTTTTGGAATATTATGATACTATAGTTTTAGGAAAAGGACAACCTGTAGGGTGGGGAATAACCCGTCGCGTCGGACAAAGCTGCAGGAATCGAACCCACAACCATAGTGCGACAAGCCTTTATTTCCTACCACTAGCCTAAAGGAAGTCCCTGGTTATTACAAAATAATTTTACTAATCTAAATGGTATGTGTTAACATTTGGAACCTTATACAATTCGGATAAATAGAATATTTTTGAGTTCCGTTACCATTTGGAGTAAAAGTTGGGTTTGTGGTAAAAATTTATTAACGAATGAAAGTATACATAAGAAGTATGTATATTCCCTTACGTTCTTAGTAAATCTCCTAAATAAATTCCTCAACATTATAAAAGGTAACTTAAAACAAAAATGTTGTCGGTTAACTTTTACAACTGGGGATTCAATGACCGTTTAACCAATCACAAGTTTGTGATTTTCTTATGGTTAAACTTTCTCCTAATCCTGTTTTCTATAACTCTCCATCAGACCTTGATGGTTTGTTTCTCCTCCATAACCATATTTTCATAGAATCCTAGAATGGGATATATCGGGTGACCTTTGTACTTATCTTGCTTTCTTTTAATGTTATATATTTATTAACCTTATTTCCGATGTGGGTTTTCCACAAAGGTATTTTCTATTTTCAATCTTTTATTTTCAAAGAAAATTTTCAAATTGCGAGGACGCAATTTATTGAAGGAGGGGAGAATGTAACACACCGAGCTTCCACGATACGCATCTCATTCAATAATGCAATAGCTTGCATTGTACGCAACTTTGAGTTCTAACACACCGCAACTAATCAAAGTAGCTGTTATGAATATTAATAACCACTTTTTAAAATTATAGAAATTTTATATTTCAAAATGGACTTCATTTTTGTATTCGTAATATCGAAATTATCCTAAGTTGAATTTTTTGTAACTTTCTGAGAACTTCCGATTTTTTTAGGAATAGTGAAAAATACTTAAAACAACTTTTTTATTCAAAATAATTTATTGTGATAAATTATACTATTTATTGGTTTTAAAGTATAATTAGAATATATTTTTACCATTTTATCCAATGGTGGTCATTAGAATTAATTTAACATTGAAATTGGACATAAACAATTGCCAATCTTTTGATATAAATTGTATCTTAAAACACGCTATTTGTTGTGACAGCGGGAATTAATTATAAAATTAATAAATTCAACTTATATGTTTGGAATTTTGTAAAATAGACATCATTTTTGAATTCTGAATATCAATTATAGCTTAGGGTGAAATTTTGGCATTGTTCTGAAAAACTTCAATTTTTGATTAATAGTGAAACCACTAAGTGGTAGTTAAATAACTGATTTTTTCATTTAAATGAAATATTACCACTTATTTGATTTGATTTTCAAAAATCCGACATACATGGTTTTCATTAAGAAGTAAAATTTGGTTCAATGAGATCAAAGTAATTTTTTGGTGAATAGTAACTTTTATGTTCTTAATCGCGATTAGAGATAATTAGTGTAGTTTAAGGTAAAAATAATGATTTAATAATATCAGATGAGCTTGAAACTTGTCCTAATACTATTGTATGAGTCATGGCCGACCTAGACAAACAATGTGTCAACTTGGGGACCCCATGGAGCCACTTTAGTTGGAAAATGACATTAATATATATTTATTTAATGTTAAAATTAAATTGACACAAACATGAGTTGTTTTACTAAAACAGTTTTTAAGTGGGGTTACACAAGTCCTAATTTTGACTATAAATATTCATTAGAAATCTAAAACGATTTCCTACATCATAGTATTTTTTTTATAATTTTTAGACATTAAATAAATTAATGTATTTATGACATCATTATGATGCGGCGATGACCTCGTTATTTAACGATTTAAATAAAATGAGAAGATAATGCAAAATCTAAGGCTTACACTTGTCCAAAGCCTATTGGATGAATATATTTAGAACCCTTATCACCTCATCCACGAATTATATAAGTGTGGGACCTTTAGAATCCGAAAAGCATTGTATAATAATGTAACATTTCAATCTTTCCAAAAGAGCCCCTCCTCTCCACTTATAAAAGGCCCCCACCTCTCCCACCTCATTTACACTTTCAAGCCATTTGGATCGGCCAAAATCTGCCCAAATACTCTCCCAACTTCTTCTTCTTACTCCTAGAAGCCTCACTTTGGGCATAACTCTTCCCAAGGAAGCCTTTGGCTCAAATCAAAAAGAGTTACCCGATTTTGAGGTAATGTCTCCTCTAATGTTGTTTTGTTTTGTTTTTCTTCTCCAACCCCCTAAAATCTTTTTATTCATTTCTTTTGTAACAAAACCAGTATCCTAAATATACTAGCATGTTGTTATAAGATGGATTCTAGCTACACTTACACACACCTACATCTAATGGTTAAAGAACATACAGTTTCTGTGGATGTCGAATTTCTGCCTCACGAAACGATGATTGTTCAACACTCATATAACACCTTCAAAGGTGCCCATTAAGATTTAACTATATTTATATATGATATAAAATATGTTTATGTTTTACTTATGCTTCTGTATTTTTCATTTATGGCATACATTATGATTTCCATTATGGGTAAAACGCGATAATTTCATTTTAGGAAGTGCGGACTACCGCCCCCTCAAAGTGATTTGAATCGTTAATGCCATATGTGGGATGTATAAAGGATGGATTAAATGGTATTATAGACTATATTATAGTTTAATTATATTATAAATTTATATCATTATGATTTCATTCCATTAAATACGAAATAGAAATGAAAGTAGCGTTCATCCGTACGTACGACTTACCATCTCCATGAACGGTGCATTTCATTTCTTACCTCTAAATGTTACGTGACATTATGAATGAATGTATATACTGTATATATGATATATATGATATCTACATCATGAATATAATTCTGGATATAATGGATATTTCACCACATGAACAACTGGTAATTATAAGAAGTTTATTTTTGACTCAAGTACCAAAGATCGACAAGACGACCGTTATTAACTTAAATAATTAAATAATGTTCATAACATGGAAATAAGGGATATAAAAGGAATAATGAACATGAAAAAGGTTCTTAAGTAAATATAAATTAACTCTAGTTTATTATTCAGGAGGTTAAAAAACGGTCGAGTCAGGACAAGACGCAAGGTAAGGGAATTTCTTAACCCAACTTCCATTCTTTGGGTTAATCTCCTACTTTCAAATTATGTCATGATATTATTATGTCTTATTTTGTATTCTTTATGTGTACCTATAGTGAATACACATAATATATCTATTTTATTTTAAAAATGATCTTTTTAAGAACTCCGTCTCAATCCCCTTTCATTGAGGCATATTTGGTTTTATACACAACTTTCTTTTATACGGTGTATAACCCCCTTTGACTTTTACGTTTATTAAAAAGGAATCTATTTTATATGAAGAGTTTTACTAAACAACAAAAAGGTAATGTTTTTATTTCTGTACTTATGTGGCGACAACGAATTATCCGCCGTCGTGACCATTATTTGAGTTTCAGCTTCCTCTACAAGCCATCATTTTTTTAATGAAAAGTAAATACAAAGTTTTAACTTTCTTTTATTTTGTTATTGAAAATGGTTTTGAAAGCATTTTTATTATATCAATGTGATGTATTGATATCTTGGGATTGAAATGTGGAAATGTTATGTTTCCTTTATGCATGTTTTATGTGATACGATTATGTTATGGTTTATGATATGTTTAAACCTATTCATATGAGGAATGCATTGGACTTAATAAGTGACGGGTGGAGCCCGCTCTAGCTCCTCGATGCATCGGCAGGTCTCATGAGACAAACTAGTGTCTTGGCACAAGGCCTTGACAAAGCCTTATTTGTGGTCTTGGCACGAGGCCTTGACTACGTGGTTATGATAGTCTGGCATTATGCATTCCATCATTATGAAAGTGGTTAATGATATTTCATGTGATTATTCGACCAGTAGAATATCCATGTGAAGAAGTAAATGGCATTATCTCATTGTACTTTTGCAATATTATGTTGATGTTCAAGTTTAAAAGGCTTTTGTTTTAGTTATACATTGCCTTAAATGTTTATGTTTATTTATGAAGGCTTCCACAATATTGTTATCCTTACTGAGCATCTGAGCTCACCCCTTTCAATGTTTTAATATTTTCCAGGATGTGAAGAAGTATTTTATGAATGACCTACAGGGATTGTCAGACGATGATATGAGAGTGGACTATGGAGACTTTGTTATTGTAGTTTTTCACTTTATGATGTAATGTAACGTTTACGAATGTATCTAGTGTTTCCATGGCTACTAAACTAATCGGCCTTTCGAGACTTGATCTTTTGTGATCATGCCAATGTTACGAAGTAATGCACCGACTCTGGGTAGCTGGGGTCAGGGCGTTACAAAATAAACCCCAAAATATTTTATAACTAAAAAATAATCCATTGTGAGATGAAAACTAACACATCATGATAGTAAAATATGAAACATCACTATGATAATTATATGAGGAATAAAGACACAGGTAAATAATAAATTATTAGGGATTCTAATTAAAAACATTTAATAATAAAAAAGGTGATATAGTTCCCTAAATAGTTTATATGTTTTATCATTATAAATTAAACTGATAACATTTTAATGTTAATTCTCATTTAATATTGAATAAATAATAAAATTTGAATACATATTTAATTTGAAATTTATAATAATTAATATTAAAAACACATAATGTTTTAAAAGGTAATTTTATATAATAAAATTTATATATATATTTTTTTTAACAAAAAAAATAAATTCTCATAACGAAAAATTTAATTATATTTTATGAAGTTCATATATATTATCAATTAATTAATATCTTGTATCAAGTTAAATTTCATTTTTAGGCACAAAAAAGAGTTACCATTGTGAATCGTGCAAGACATCTATAAATTCTAAAAATTACAAAACATCTCAAATGTTTAAAATAAAACATAAAAGATATAAAAATCATAAAAATACATTCAATTTAATGAATCTATATCCTATATAGATTACTCCACTTATGGGGCCACATTCCACAAAAAAAGTTATTCCGATTAAATTAATTACTGAGAAATTATGAAAATGTCATTTAAACCAATATATAAAAGGACATATCCAACACACATTCAAAATAACTAAAAAAAATCATTTATCTCTTAAAAAACTATCCATTTTACTATAATATGTCCTTATTGAACAACGTATAAACATTGGTTAAAATAAAGAATAATAAATCCTTGATTCTAAAGGAACCTGTTTCACAAAGGAGAGATTCAATCAATTTAATTACCTAGTTCATAAATATATTTTTAATTTAACTGCACTTATAAACATTTCATAAATATCATAAAACACTATAATTATGTTATGTTAACATCATTATTCTTATGATAAAGTTATAATACTATTATATATCCCTAAACTCTTACTAATTCATAGTATAACATGATCTTGTCTAGATCAGTTCAACCACCCTACGTACCATTATTGTAACATTAACATAATTCCATCCTGAATATTTATTCTGAAATTGTTTCGAATATTATATGATATCATCATGTAATTTTTAAAATGGATATTTTTTGATATCTGTGATAATGAAAATTGAATGTTCATTAAAATATATGATGATATATCTGCAATATACATGAATCATGATCATCATGGATTTATTTCCCCTGAACCATTCCCCTAATTTCCATCAAATAAAACAAGTATTACATAAATCAATGTATAAAAATGGTTACACAAACTAATCTAATCTAATATTGACAAACTTGGTGTCAAATTACATGGATCGACATCTCCGATAAGATTTTTCATTAAATTAATAAGTATTATTAACATTTTATGATAACAATAATGCTAAAAAATAATAAAATTGTTATAAATAAACAAAAATGACATGTATATGATGAAATATATTTTAATAAGGTTATTAAATATCTTAACAATAGTATTTTTTATCAAATGGGAGGCCATGTTTCTTTCATGGAAGTTAGTATTTAATGTCTATGTTTTCCCATATAAATTTTCTCTCATTGAGATGTGTTCTATAATCCCCACCATTTCTCATTATGTGGTGTATATTGAAACTAGTTAATTTATCATACTATACAATTATTTTATTTAATATTATTTACAAAAAAATATAATGTTATTTTATTTAACAAATTTTTAATCTATAGATACCAAAATCTGTAAGGGGGTTTTTACCAATAACATTTTGAGATCAACATTTGTTAGGATTTAATTTCGATCTAGGAAAACAATAAGTGATTTCTCTATAAAAAATTAGTTTATTATTTATCATAATTCAATTCTTGTATTTTACCTATATTAATACCCTTTCAGTTTCTCATTATTCAATATTAAACTGAAAGTTGGTTTTTAAGCTTAGTTGTTCTTATATTTCCTTTTAGGTTGGAAATTTTTATCTTATATTTCTGTATTCTCTATTTATTATTGAATGAATTATTTATAATTCAATGATTTAATTATTTATATTTCAATAAAATTGAATTTATTCAAAAAAATTATTCTTATACAAATATTTTTAGTATGGTCGTTTCCACCAAAGTTTCTTTCATTATAAAACCATGAAAAATTATCATTTTTAATAATTTATCATACAAACAAATTTTACCACCATATTAATAAATTTTATATAAGAAAAATACTCTTCATATTTTCATAGATTAAAAATGAAATTTATATTCATTTTTTATAAATAGTGTATATTCAAGACTTGAATAATAATTATAAATTTTATTTTTTATTTTTTATTTTTTATTGAGTGATAGTTAACTCCACTGAAAACGAATTTTCACACAGTTAAATATAATTTAACATTTATTATTCTTAAATTGGGATATTATATAATTTAATAATCCACCATTTATTTTTTTCTTTTGGGATATGATATAGTTAAATAACACACTTCTTTTCTCTTCATAACATTTTGTATTATATTATTGGTGTTTTTGTAAAAAATATTTATTTTTCTTGGTAAATTAAGATTTGATTGAGTTAATTATTTTTTCTTGTTCATGTGGTAGGTAAATTTATTTATATACCTTATGGGACTAGTTTAAATATAATCATATAATACTCCAATTTATTTGATAAATAATTATCTATATTGAGATGAAATGTTTTAAATTGTGGAGTGAATCTAATACACTATTGAACTATAATAACTATGTATAATAGAATGGATTAGTAACATATTCAACTATAGTAATTTCACCACTATGTAGTTATGGTCATGTAAGTGAGCCTTGAACTAACAAATAATTCTTAACACTTATTTCTGTGCTAAATTGTGTTGTCTATTCACTATTTTCTTCGCACATGATTGTTAACACATGATTCCACAATGCAATTTATCATCCCTTTTACTATTCCAATAAAATTATTCCATGGAAAAATATTTATTATCTTCGATTTTATGGTAACAATGGAAATAAGATATGACTTTGAACCCTAAATATTATTTCATCCTTACATGTTTATCGTATCTTACATAAAATCTATGGGTTTTTAACTTATGTTTTTCTATACTAGCATTTAAATTCATTATTTCAAATATTTCAAGTTCCCTATGATATGAAGATGATTATTATGTATGATAGTTCCATAATGGGGCAATGTATAAATATAATATTTTGGATATTATCAAGAATATTTTTAAAATATGTTGGTTACTTATATAATCTATGGTTAAAATATACCCAAAATTTCTAGGGTGTGAATTATTTTGATATATAATAAATATTCATGTAATATGTCACTATATTCAAATATATTTTTCTTGGGTAACCTAGTGGATAGTGTCTTTAATTAAAATTGACTGTCAATACCTGATTTTTTATTACATATGAATCAATATTTTTTCATAAAATAAAAATATGGAGTGTTGAGTAAAAATTAGGTGTTTCAGTAGATTTTGTTTTGTCAAGGGTTTTTTTTAATTTCTATAACCACAATAGGGAGTCCTCACTATTTCATGTTTTGTGTGGATTTGGTTATGGTCATATTGAAAAGATAAATATATTGTAATATATAGATATTTCATCATACTATCGTGTAAATATATAAATTTTATTGTTCAAAGTCTTGGATATAGGATATAGGGAATCTAGTCATGGTTCTTGGATGATAATAAATACTGGGACCATTATTCTCATATCTATTACAATTGGTTCTATATCATGAGAATTTTTAAGACCAAAAACTCTAATAGGTATATATTAAGTCTTAATAGATGAATATCAGTTACGTAATACAATGATCTATGCCAGAATCATATAGGTCTAATTTATTGGTAATCATGTATACAAAAACAACTAATTTATAATTGAAAAATATCACCTCCTTCAAATTTCTTCAAAACTAGCTACCTACATAGATATATAAGACAATAATCCATTCCTCATAACATGGGTAAAGGAAATATAAGAAATTTGGAGCTCAATTGACCAGTGTGGGAAAAATAAGAATATAGAAACATAACATGAAGCAATTGTATGAAAACATTAGAATATCATTTGAACAACATGTCCTACATATTAATGATCATGAACATGTGTCGTGGCATAAGTCATGGTAGTTCATAACTCATAAAAATAATATATCAATTAAAAAACATAATCCATGATAATAGAAAATTTTCATAAAAAATATATTTTCCCATGCATATAATCTTATAACATTTTAAAAATATATAAATAGAATTATGTTCAATAATTAAATTAGGGAAATTAAATCTAGTTTACGAATATCCTTATTGGCATGAAATTTACGTCAACATATAAACATGTGAATATGAATTGTGTTTTATGCATAACAACAATATATCATGAGTTATTAATCATTACCCAATGCATTGGACAATGATATTGGTCCCACCAGTCCATGGTTATATTGTTTCCACCATCATTGGATTTAATATAACCTGAATCCATGTTCAATTATTAACCACCATTTATGGTTTTAGTGTAACCATAATCTCATAATGAAAACTATAAATTTTTGTTTTATAAGATATTACACCCTTTATCATTTAATAAGCTACAAAAATAAATTGTTTTTATAAACATTTCTTCATTACATCACATGTAGAGAAGAAATGGATTTGTGAATTATTTCTTCAATTCATCATAGTAGAACCCATGGGAAACAGATAGGATTGATAAAAATTGATACATCACCAATGTAAAAAAACTATTTAAAGAATTCAAATGGAATCTTTTGATCATATCCCTATTAATGATTATGTTACACAAAAGGATGGAATTTTATATTTAAGGTGATTTGAATGATTACATGAATCATTTATTAGGTAAAATTACCTTTCAAATTTTAGTATAAGATTTTTAAATGTATTAATTTCCAAAATATTACCGAAATAATATTATATTAAAATAAAATTGGAATCGTTGCATGGGAGAAATAAAAAATTCATTTTTCATGATGGTGGAAAATAATGTTAACTCCTAATAATCTAAAAAAAATTCCGATCAACATTTTTTTAAAAAAATGAAACACCACATTTAAAAAAAAGAGTTGATTCCTTTAAAAACATTTTTATGAAGTCAATAATTAGTATAAATTACATTAAAAATAATTTTAGAATTATAAAAACATTAATTATTTTATAATTACAAATCCTTGGCTCTGAAGAAAACAATATTTCCACTGAAGACTAAAATTAAATTGGATTTCCATATAAAAACAACATTTTAAATATTGATTAAATAATTTGGTTAATATTTAAAGAAACATTTATTTTCTATAAATAAACATTGCAGAATAATTTATTTAATTTTTATGAGAAATATATCATAAAATTTCATCAAAAAATAAACTATCCCAATAAACAATGTCATTATTTTATATAACCCATTACACTTCACTAACATGTGAAATGAGTATTATATACACCAAAAAAATACGGGTGAATATGGATTATATATCTATGAATTAAAAGAGAGACCATAAATCCCTTACCTCATGTCTTGACATCCTATATACACATTATAACCTCCTATATAATAAATATAGGATTATTATATATATTTTTATAACAATTTTAATATTTATAATATAATTTATTATTAAATAATGAGATTTAATTTCCCATTTATTAATAATTCAATGATAAACTCATGTTTTGTGTAATATCTACATCAAATTTCTTGTATGTTTTTCTATTGTATTTTCCCACAAAAAAATTGATCACGGTACTATAATCTATTTTATGATAAAAATGATATAAATATCCAATATATTTATACTATATATATATTTATGGTAATCCATAACATTTAGAGGTAGAAAATTAATTTCAACATTCATTGTGATAATAGGTTGTATGTTTTCATTAATATTATTTATATTTCACTGATGTATGGAAAAAAATTAAGGTAAATAACATATAAACATGGTTATGAAATTTTAGTGCATATATACTAACTGAATATATCATTATTACCATTTTTGTCGAAATAAAATGAAAAACATATCACATCTCTTCGTGGATCCTCTAGTCTACACATACACAGAACTAACATTTCCATTTTCCAATAGTTATTCTAGTAATAATTTAGATGTGATATTATAATTAAATAAAATTTTTAAGAAAAAAACATAACATATATTCTTTAAATACATCATTATATTTATATTTTAATGGAGTTGATGGAAAAAATTACATTAGATCATGAGGTGGTAATCCACCTTTCAAACGATAAATGGTTTCATTTAAAATTTGATGTTAAGGGATATGATTGTGGTTTATTTGATTAAAATATTAAAATAAAAGTATATGGGAGAAAATTATGAAATTATATTATCATATAGTAATAAAATCTAAAGGGGGTGGAGGAATAAATTAAATAAAAATGCTCAGTGTTGTTTGATACTACTACTTTGGAGAACCTCCTTAGTTTATCATAATAAGAATTTTAAGGAGGGTTTCCTAATCAAAATAATTCCTCTATGATTTGAACAGGGTTTTAAGGAATTAATTTTTTTTCTATGATTGGGTAATGAATATGGTTTTAGAAGTGTGAAGAGGTTATGGGAGGGGGTTTTATTTTATATCTGCAGAGAGGAAACCTGTGAAAGTATAAAAAATAAAAAGGTATACTCACATTTTAAACATGATAAAAGTATAATAATGTGAAGTTATAAAACCATATATTATAAATGGACTAAATATAGTTATAAATTAGAATCTGAAACTTTTTTATGTTATTAGGACCTTTATATTCATAGTTTAACCTCCCAATATAACCATTTTAATAATTACCACGGTAATTAATGTTTAATGTTTTTATTATTTATATATATGGAAAATAATATTGAAGATATAAAATAATTATTATCATTATAATTTCAAATATTTAATTCGTTTATTGAAAATTAATTTCATTTATGTGGAACATTTTAATTTAAAATATATCTCAGAGATATGACGATATACTTTTTGACAAAGAGAATAATTTTATAGGTAAGGGATATTCTATTATCTAAAATCAACATTAATATAATTAAAATGACCTAAATTGGATTATTCAAAACTCATTGGAAATAATTTTACATTTAAATCAATTTCACACAGTATTAATATTTGTAAATTATTTAAACAATACGATATTTCTAATAAAATTCAACATTTTTACAATTCAAAAAAAAACATTACATTTTTCAAAAAATGAAGAACAATTTATTTGAAAATTATTTTTATATTTTTAGTTAATTAACGCAGATAATTTTATTAAATAAATATTATGGTAGTTTTAAATATTTAGAATAATATTGGGTAAAAAAATATTTTCTAAAAATTTATTTTCAAAGCACACAATGAAATTGTTAATAATTATGTACTTATTTAAAAAATATATTTTATTCGTCTAAGAAATTTATACATAATTTTAGATATATTTTTATTCCTATTCATTTTTCCACTATTAGATTCAAAGTAAAAAAACAATCATGTTTAAACAACAATATTAACGACATATTGTGCTTCATTAACACTCGGGGTTCAATGTAATGCAAGATATCTATAAAATTAAAATTATTTGAAAAAAAAATTTCCATTTTTTGTTAAGGTATTACATTCTCCCCTAAAAATTAAATCACCCTGGTGAAAAATAACTAATAATAATTTTTTCCCATTAAATCTCCATATTTCATCATAGCTTCCAGAAGCATTCAGTTTTGTCAGAAAAATATTATAGGGTGTGTGTTATTATTTGGTATAATATTATATATATGATATTGATTCATTATTGGTTATTCCTCATAATATATATCATGATCTAATGGTATAACCAATTATTTTAGTGTGAGTGATGGGTCAAGAATTTACTCCCCTGGAATGATAAATGGAACACATTTTGATCCTAATAAAGGACTGATGGAATAGTAAAATGATAAACTACAGTACAGATATGATGTTGATTTTCACTGGGACTGATATATCATGGTATTATTTTTTCCTTCTTTCGATATTTCATGTCATTATACCTTAATGATATTATTAAAAACAACATCTGACCCACCATCAATTCAAGATGGCATTGTTGATTATGAGCATAAATTTTCATACATCCCAGCGCCACCCATATGTTTTGTGGAATGAATATAATATTATCATCCACTTATTTATCTAGCTCTTGTACCAATATATTTAGCTCTCCATATATATCCTATAATTTTAGAGTTTTATAGTTATTTTTACATATGTCATAATTAATAGACATCTGAATGATTGAGTGAAATCTATTTTTGTATGAAAATTCAATTATAGGAAGGTTTTAATCCAATCCATATATGAAATAAATAGAATAATATACTTAAATATCCTTTAGGGTTTTAATTATTCTTCCATATAGTTAATATGACAGAGGATGATATAAAATGTCAAATCTCATATCAATATCAAGGGTAGGTTGAAGTCATCTTTAAAGACCCTTGGTAATCAACAGATTTGGATAATATAAAGTGGAATTAGATATTCCATGCAACATTAACAGATTTTTAATGTATACCAAGGAAAACCAAACCAAATAAGAATCCTCTCTTATAGTTATGACGTGCCATGACATTGTAAGTTGATTAGATGTTTCCAATATATAATTATAAAATTTAGTAAATTTGGGGACCTTGATGAAAAAATAATTCTGATGTTTTCTCATAACCATTTTGGTATGGGAAATGGCTACAACATCCCCTTTTATTTTTCCTCTAAAACATAACTTTTTAACATAACATAAAATGAGATACAAACATTGTGATACATCTCTTCATTTTGTCCCCGAAAAAATAACCCATTAAATATTCATACATAGTTATACTTCTTGGTGGAATAAAGAATTTGGAACTGTGAAGAAAATATAGAAATTTATTCTTCACAAAAGGTTCCTAAGGGAAAAAACAAGAATAATAAACCTTATAACTCCCTCACAATCAATGATAGAAAAAGGAATATTTCTCAAATTTTTATATAGCTCCACTTCTACCTTCTATACCTCTTTAATAATTACTTATATATATGGTCGATGAATCATTTTAGAAAGTTAATATTTATAAAAATACAACAGGATATTCATATCCATTAAATGAAAATATAAAATTATTAGTTCTTTTGTGATCATCATCATGGATAATCCAACATGATCTTTTTGACTCAAAGCAACATTCATTATATTCTATTTCCCTAGATTTTTATGTATTGAACAGTTATAATATTTAATCATCTCTAACCATCTACTATTTTCCAACTTCAACTCCCTCTATGTTAATATATGAATTAATTTTTTACTAGTATATATATTAATAATTTATCTATAATGATAATTCCCAAATAACATTAATTAATAACTAATTTGTTATGTAATTTTATCCGGAACCATGATTTTCATTGAGGAAGAAACTATATACATTTAATTCCATGACTAAACACATATAAATACTTTATTGGAAAACTCAATATAGATTAAAATCCCATATATATTATAGTATAATGTATGAAAATGTGTTTTTAATGACCTACTCTTTAGATACAATAAATTTTCCTCACATTCATCTATCTAGAGAAATATAACACCCTTCCAAGTTAACATGGTTAGTGGATTATATAGTCATGTGATATTATACATAATCCATGGATATTATAAAGAACAAACAAAATTGGATCTATTTTATAATAGTTTTCTTGGATAATTATCAATAACATCTATTTTAATGGATCCATAGATTTACAATCTCAGGAAATTATGTGACCTTGAAATGAAATTTTTATAGAAAATATTCAATCATAGGATGTTTTTTCAAAAAATATATCCATATTTCGGGTCCTTATCATAGTCCAAAAATAATCTTCATGCTCTTCATTTATCATTGAATATATATAATTTTCCTCCATTAATACTACCACAAATCGATGACAGTAACATTAAAAGGATTTCTTCATTAAATCTATGATGTTTGTGGGAATATTAGTAGTACCAGATGAAAAAAATATATAATATTTTTGAACATACCTCATATTTAATGTGTCATTGATTATATCCACCTTCAAGACACATTAATTATGATCTCTTCAATGAATTTATAATTTTTAACAATATTGAGCAAGGTAGAGTTGATCAAACTAGTCATCAATATTGTGTATATGAAACTTGTTCCTGATAGTGATCTTGTTTTCTTCATGGTAATCAATAATGTTTCTCATTGATCCATATTTATTCTAAAAAACCAAACATGTAAAATCTAAGGCGACATAATTTTCTGAATGTATGAATTTTCAATGTTTTTTTGAGTTTCTTCTTCCACCCCTTCGACTGAATCAGTGTCATTCTATAGGGTGACATTAAATGGGTGTGGCACTATGTATGAGTTATTTTATTAACATAACATAATGATTATTAGAAAAAAAAACATATAGACATACATAAATATACCCTTGCACAATAAGAACACTAGTGATGTTAAATTTCTCCCCATCAATCTGAGATAAACTCTAATTATGAATAGGAATTAAACCTCTTTCAATGGTTGTAATTTCTATTGAAAGTTGAAATTTATCAGCACACAATTAGACAATCCTTGATTGGTTAAGAATATAAAAAATCATTTCACATTGTTGGTAATTGATTAGGAATTTATAGAGTGGATTCCAATCCATTCCTATAACAGTATTAAATTCAAATGTGTGTATAATTATATGATTTTAAAGAACCACATTCCAAAAAACATCCATTAGATAATAGTTATAGAATCAACATCTGATCATCATACCATTAGGGCTTTTTATTACTAATCCAAAATATAATATTTTATATGGTAATGTGATACCCATAGTAATTTGTTTTAGATATAAAAAATTATGTAGATCCAGAATCAAATAAGATATTAGTTATTCTAGAGTGAATGATAATTGTACCTTTCGCCATATCATCTCATAACCCAAATAATAAGTTGTTATCAAATTATATTTACCTTTTTATTTTAAATTATCTTTTTATTTATGATCCTCATAAATAATTATGGGATTCATGTACTCTTTGGAAAAATTCAAATACGATTTGACGTTGAAGAATTGTATTGTGGGAGGTGAATCAATCGTGGTCTTCCATTATTACATTTTATCATATAGTATTTTGACCACATTTTGAAATAAATTGGAACTATTTCTAGCTACCCCACATTTAAAATACATTAAATTTCGACACAATTAATTATACTGATTATTTTTTCCACAATTGTTCCATTTTGGTGATTGGAAATTCTTTCCACCATGTGAATTATTCTAGTCCTCATGAGATTCAGTCATCATTTTCTTTTCAAAACCATAGAAATGATGGCAATATCCAATTTCCATTTTTATGTATAGATTACCTGAAATTATTTAATTATACATAATAAATTATCATTTAACAAACTCCTTTTATATAATTAGTTTCAATCCACCAATGATTCGATCAATTTTTTTCAGGACTGAGGAATACAATAAAATAATACATTTCATGTCTTGTAAATTTAACTTCAAATGTGACAATAGATTAAATATCAATTTTTATTTTAAGAAAATAAATCTCTTTGATTTTCACATAATAAGATCTATTTATATAAATAAAAATTATTTATTAAACTCATATCACTCCATGGATTCAATTTCTTCTTCTTTTGTCATATTCACGATATGTATCAA
Organism: Viscum album; assembly: GCA_963277665.1. Taxonomy (NCBI): domain Eukaryota; kingdom Viridiplantae; phylum Streptophyta; class Magnoliopsida; order Santalales; family Viscaceae; genus Viscum; species Viscum album. The sequence continues at coordinate 869,211,718 of OY728120.1, forward strand.
CCATTGTTCGGATTCCCTATCAAAATTATAAATATTAAAAATGGGTTTCATGTTCCAATCACATTATAATTTAAAATTTATTTCCCTGGAACTTATCAATTTCTTGAAAAAAAATATTTGATTAGAAGAACCGCTAAAGTAAGGTGTATATATCCTCCTGAAGGACCTAATAAATCACTATTCTCTCCTTCCCATTTGGATGTTTAGAATGATTCAAAGCTAGAGAGTGTTTTCTGGTCATTGAAAATGATATTTTTCATTAGAACTCATGTAAATATTTTTTTTCTCGAAATGAGAATCATTTCATTATCCATCACATTTGATATTAACATGGTTTTATCGGGTTCCATCCACTAAAAAACCGAAAAAAATATTATTGTATGAAAAACTAATACAATTAAAAAACATGAATAATGTAGAAAAATAATTTATGAGATGTATAAATCATGAGATACCATTTAAAATATAAAACAATATAGGTTTATCCATTGTAAAACATGAACTTTACCGATTTAAATCCATCATGATGATTCATAATGAATTTGTAAACTTCTAAAGCATATCCCCGGGGTATGTCATACCACAAGTGTAGCAAGGAATATTGTCAAGCTGTAGGTGATGATTGATTCATAAAAAATGAACCCTTCTCAAAGTTATTAATCCTAGAAAAAATTATAGTAGAGACACATCCAACTGTATTATATAGATATTGGAGTTTTTCTTTGAAAAAAAATATTTATTTACCATGTCCAAAGGTGTTTTCATATTCTTCGGAATATCATATGGGTGGTCGAAAAATATTTCTAATCATAGATTCCAACGGTTATGTTAACTATTACTCATATTTAAATTTTAATGTCTAAAACATCTCATAAAAATATATTATAAATCTTAACATATGAATATTGACTACAATGAATAGGTCTACTCCAAAATTTTCTTCGTCTAGTGCCTTTGGAAGCATGGATACCTTAAAAATTGGTTAATAAGGTAACTACATAATCTCCCACTAAAATATCAATGTCTAGAATCCTTCATTCGTATATAATATTTAAACATTTCATCTTAAACACGGAAAATAAATGATTATAAGGGGATATATCAGATGAAAAATAAATTTAAATTTGAGAGATATCAATATATCATGATAATAAGGGTATGATAACATGGGAATAACATTGGAACATTGTACGATACATATCATAGATCATAAGTTTGGATGATAAAATAAATCATTATAGTTCATAATACATAAATCATAAAGGAATCAAAGAAAATATTGAATTGGAAAAGAGCATTGGAATATTATATAATTTTTTGAAATACAAATAATCTTATTAAATTGTTTAAATGTATTAATAGATACATGTTTATTCATTATTTTAAGGTCATGTATTATGGTCCACAAATAACATTATGGATTTTATAAACCTGATTAATAACAATATTATTGAAAATAAATGTGATTAATTAGTTAAATATTTATATATTGATTTATCAATCAATTCACAAACTATTGGAGGAAGATATATATAGAGACCCTGAACCTGACGTACATGGAAATTAAATTAGTTTTGCGGAATAAGTAATACATAACAAAAATAGACACACAAGGACCGTAATATTTCAGTGTCTTTGGAAACTCGGAATATAATCTTATAATCGTGTTGAATGTTCTTCAACAACTCCATTAACGATCTTCCCCTTTTTTCCATAACTAAAACCATTATTTTAATCCTGGGGGAAAATAAAATATAAAAAGGGTGAGCTCAAATTCTTAGTAAGAGTAAACATAGGGAACATAAACCAATCCATAAACATTCGAATGCAAAAACTTGAACATAAAATCTAAACATCAAAACGTTGAGCAAAGATAAAAATCTTGGAAGTATGTAAAGCATATATCATAAAGGAACACCAATCATGAAAAAATAGAATGGGAATAAAACTTGTAATTGAGGGAAAACATTAAACACATGATATGATTTCCATAGTAGCCATGGAATTGCTTCCAAGACCGTCTTAGTGGACAATGTACTTTACTGAACCAGGTTTACTTGTCGTTCTATCCCTGTATTACTGAACCAAATTTACTTTCCATTTCAGCAGTGTATATCACATGAGATATAAAATCTTTACCCAATGAATTAGTGGGAGATATAGGTCTCACCTACAGTGAAATCATTCTTACTTGTGCCACAAAATAAACATGAAACATTCATCATAACCCAATAAAATGGGATTCATAAATATCATCCCATCATAACATAATGCATATAAAAAAAATTGATATTTCATCATAATAAAAGGTAAAAAATTTAAATCATATATACATTATACTTGAAACATACACATATGAAATAATGTCATCTTATATGGGAAATGGTTTTGATAAAACATTTGAAATGAATTCTTGAGGAAAATATCCTTTCTTCCTCAAAATCATGTTATTTTCCAAAAATGCCATGCTATTTTAAAAGAAAGGTATTTTGTTGAAAATATTCATAAAATAATTTAGAGTAAGCCTCATGAAAATGAGGCGTTATGAAACCGTATAAATCATTTCATTCTATATATGTTAAAAAAACATTCTCCTCGTACTTTTAACAAAAAAATCAAAAAGTATCATGTATGGTAAACAAAAGAATGATTTTTTTCATAACAAAAAGTAAAGGTCTAATAGGGGTAAAAATGACTTTAAACATAAATGGAAGAATATTAAACACTTTATGAAAAAAAAATTATGTACATTGATGAAAAATATAACCCCAGTAAATACTTACGTATAAGCAATCTCGGATAAAAATGAGATTGCAAAATTATCACTTACCTTAGGTCTGATATGATTTTTACGTTTCCAAACCTCCTTTATAATGATTTAAATAATGTCATTGAATTATTATATAATCATATTCATTGTTATGATATCATATATGGTTCACTTACTACTTTATATTACCCTTTCATTTGTCAATCCCATGTTAATCCATCTTTTTGGGTAAAATTATTTCATTTTTTGTACTTGTTTTGACTTATAATTATTCATGTGATTACATAGATCATGATTACTCACTTCCAAAAATAAAAAAGTTATTTATATATAATATATAATAAGAATATAATTAATTATAATAGATTGATAAATGGAATGAAATACATCATTCATGGAAACGGTAGACTGTACGTACGCATGAACGTTGTTTTTGTTTCCTTATTAAATTGAATGGATGTAAGTAAATAATATATAAATAAATCCAGTATCATTATTATGTCATATATCTCATTATTATTAATTATATATACTTTATAATCATTCTTGAATTGTTAAAATGGAAAATGAATCACATCGCGTCGTGGAGACCGTAATCCCTATGTATGCACGAGCGATGATATTGTTCCCATATTTATTGATTGGAAAAGGAGTGGATGATATAATATCTTATAATCATTATGATGTTATAATAATCTAATATAGTTATTCTTTAAAACATTATAGACATCCATGTAAGGTGGTGGTGGAAAAATAGCTTACACCACGGCGTGGAGACGGTATTCCGTACATATGCACACACGATGATTTTGTTTTTCGTAGGATGGATAGAAGGGTAAATGGGTTTGTTTCATATTTATAATAACATATCATTATATTATTTATAATGATGTTATTACTTTATAATGAAACAACTAAATATGAAGAAGTTGAAGAAGAATGAAACATGAAAGAATTGGTAGAAGTTATTACCTCTTTCTCGAAGTTCCTCCTTTGAACTTCCTCTTAGGGCACTAGAGTTGGTATTTTGAGAAAAAAAGTATCCCTATAAGGATTCTAGGGATGTGGGTAAGTGAAATGGGTAGAGTTTGGCCGTGTTTCATGGATCAAAAGGGGTGTGAAGAGAAGAGGGAAGGAGTGCCCTTTTTATAAGGGGGAGAGGGGCACCTTTGGAATCCTAAAAAAGTTTAGTTTACTATAAATTCAAAACCCACATAAAAACATCCAAAAAGAACTCAATTCTAAGATGAAATTAGTTAGGGTTTTAATCTCATCAACCAACCAAATTTAGGCATGTTTTTATTTTATTTTAAACCTTATCATTTTGATTTATACTTATTTAATCTATTTAATTTTATTTGAAGTAAAAAAATAAAAAACATTAAATGGTTATAAATAATCACTTATGTGTCGTGAATTTCACATAATTGGATAAGTTATAACATTTTAGAATATATAAATTTCAATTTATAATATTTAAATATTTTTTTGATTTTAAACAATTTAATAATATGTCATTTTTATAAAATAACAATATTGTCAATTTTGACACTATTTATTTACTTGAATTTAAATAAAATCCACAAAAAGGATATATTCAAAATAGAATATTTAATATGTTCCTAAAATGTCATATTTGTCTATAAAATTCTTGGAGAACATTAAATAGTTCATATAATACTTATTTTAATTTTTTTAATACCATTTAGCTGATATTTCTCTTAATAAAACAATTACTACAACATTTTTGTATAAATATTTAATATATATATTTGTTGTATAAAAATATAAAAGAATTCTTGGATGAAGATAATGATTATATATTTTACAAGAATAATTTTAGTCGGATTTATCTTCTAAAAAACCCAACTTTTAAAATGTTATATTTATTAAATTATGATGGTGACAACTTTGACATCATTTTAAATAAAATAATATAAGTGTCATAATCACTTTTATAAGACTCCAAACGGCCATATATTCGGTAATTGGATGTTTTTGGTGTATATATACACTACCAATAAGTTTTGTTCAGGTTTTTGGGCCTTTTATTGTGTATTATTATTTCAATAAAAACTATATTACTGATTTTTCACTAAATAAATAATTTCTGTATCATTAATGTATAAGCTATTAAGGTAAGTAAATATCTCATAGAAATTACAAATAAATAACCATAATAATGAAAAAAAAATTAGATTTCAAATTAGTAATTATAACCGAATTTATATTCTGTATAACCTGATATTAAAAATACTTTAATTGTTAATGTTTGAGTGAGACATATTTCACTTTCCATTAAATAAAATAATCTAAAGGTCTTAATCACATCCAAGTGGGTTATAATGGATTCCATTTCGACCCAAATATTCCTTATGAAGAAATATATTTATCCAATTATATTAGGGCATGTGTTAGGGTAATTTTATAATATTATATTTACCCTTAATTATATGATTTACCTTTAACTATAGTAAAAACAATTTACCGTAGTAACTATTCATAATGCCCAAGAATAAAAATTATCCTATTAAAATAATTTGAACCAACTTATTTCAAATATGGAATCCATTTTTCCTAATTCAATACACATATGTTGCATAAATTAAATTAAAATTAATCCCATTGTCGAAAGAAAACGGGTTTTTGTTTAAAACCGTGAAAAACATTGAATTTATTTAACCTTCAAATTCAATGTAAAATTAATGCTAATGACATACATTTTATTAAATGGTAAAAATATATTATATTTATACTTTAAAAAAAATTAAATATTATAATTTATCCATATAAATTATTACAAAGAAAAAAGTTGTTTTTAATTAAAATATAGCGTGTTTTTACTATTCATTAAAATATGAAAGTTATCTACAAAAATATCAAAAATATATCCAAAGTAAATTTTTATATCCTGATTCCAAATAATAATTTTATTTTTTCAAATTAAACTTATAAACATGTCAAAATATATATTTAAAATGGGTGCGCCATCAACAGGTGACAAAACTGCATTTTTTTAAAAAATACATATTTTACATGAAAAATTTATTTTGTTCTTATACCATGTTCTGGAAAATGTGTTAGATGAATAATAATGTTATAAAATTCCAAATGTAATTAATACTATTCATAACGTATAGTTCATAATAATATTATAACCATATATCTTTGTTTAGTGAAACACAGTATTGCGTACAACACACGCTATCGAAGAAGTTCGTGATTGCGTGTAATGCAAGCCAAGTCAGGGTTGCGTGTAGTTCAAGATACATTTATTGATGTGTATAAAAAAATCCAACCATATTTAAATTATACATTTAATATATATATATATATATACACTCAATGTTGCATAGAATAACTACTATCAAACAAACGTGAAATTGTGTGTAACATGATCCAAGATTAGTGTTGTGTATACTGCAAGCTAATACGGTGTTGCGTATAGCGCAAGATAATCTTGTTGTAGCGTACAACAAAAGATATGAAATAAATTAAAAAGAATATATCTTATAAAATCTCGGGTTGTTACAATATAAGTTTTACCTATCCTTGGTTATTACATAATAAATTTTCTTTGATTGAATGTATCAAAAATCTTTGGTTATAACATGAACAACATCTCTAGTTCTAGTGTATCCACCATGCATTATGTAAACAAATAATTTTTGTTCTAATGTATCATAAAAAAATTATGAAATATGATCCTATCAAAATAAATGTCTCTTAAGAACATTACATCATTGAAATCCCATTGAAAATATATGGGTTTCATAATTAATTCTTCCATTCCTCATAATATAACCCATGGGAATGGAATCAGTTTCATGGAAATTTTTTTCACCATAGTCATTAAACACCCTGATAATTAATAAACATTGTGTCACTTGATCATAAACCCATTGAATTTAAATTATCGTTAATGGATGCCATATTTGATGATTTTTTTTGAAAGATCACATGGAACATTTCTTGAAAAAAATAACCTTTCCACATTGAAAATCACTATTTTAAAACAATTATTCCACAAAGCATTTTGAAAATATTTTTAATTTAAAATAAAAATGAAAAATGATTATGTAATCATGAAAATATTTAGTGTTACTTATGGAAAAAGTCCATTTCATTCCATATAAGTGAAAAAAAACATTTCTTTCAATCATTGGAATGGAATGTTCAAAAATATGTGTTCAAAAAGAACTAGAAAATTCCAATGAAGGAAAATTGTCAAATATAAAATATGATCAAAAATGAAATGAAAAATATATTTTTATAATATTAGAACATTTCTTCAAAACAATTTTCTAATACTTGTATATGGAAGAAAAAATAATTTTGACTAAATAGTGAAGAAAAATATGTTGTCCAAAAAAAATTATTGTCAGCACCTAGGTACATAAATGGAAGGGAATTAATAAAAATTATTCATTTTAATTAGATATATAAAAATAAATTTATTTAATTTCATATGAGATAGATCATAATATTTTATAACTTTAATAAAAATCATACGAAATCCTAATAAAGAGAGTGATTTTATCAAAAAAAACCAACCACTTCGGAAAAATTGGAATCATAATCCCCATTCAAGAATATTTAAAAAATTTAACATTAAATATAATTTATGTAAATATATTCATGCTATAAAATGTAAATTTCTTAGTATATATACCACATCAAAGAAAAAACTCATGAATTTGACTTATGTATCACATAATTATAAGAGAGACGAGGAATCTCATACCTCAAGTCTCAAAATCCTTCATACATATTAAAAACTCATGTATATTAAATATATATTTATTATAAATTTATTAGATAACAATAATTATATATATATGGACATATATTATTTACTTATGACCATTTATTTCACATTTATTAACAATTCCAAGTAAAAATCACATTTTTGGGAATAATTACATTATTTTACATGTATATTTTGGTTTCGTATTTTTGGTCCTATTAAATATACCGTGGTTAAATAATATAAAAAATATTAACCACTATATTAATATATTATATATTAAATATATATATATATATATATATAGTAATCCACAAAATATAGAGATAGAAAATTAATTGTACTAATCTTATAGACGGTTTGTTGTACAGACATATGAATCATATTTCAATTTCCTCATTGTATGGAAGAAATGAAATTTAAATAGTATATAAACAATATTTAATCATTATTACATTTTATATATCTTATATATTCACAAAAAAATATCATTATTACTATCCATTTCTAAACGAAATAAAAAACATATCACATGTCTTTGTGGAGGCAGTTTCCCCCCCAAAAAACAACATCGATATTATCATTTTACTTCTTATTGAATGGTAAGAAGTTATATTTAGTATTAGTATTTAAAAAGAACATTTAGGTCATAAATATAATATAAAAACTTTTAATCACTCATTATATCTATCAAGTAATGGTGGTGATGGAAAACAAATCACATCGGTTCGCGAGATGGCAGTCCATCGTACACATGATCGAAAAAGTTTATTCCCATTTTATTGAAGAGAATATAGATATTTGTTAATCAATTTAAATAATAACATATGAGTATTTTTTATTTTATATATTATTAAATAATAAAAGATGAATATTATTTTAGGGGTGGGAGGAGATAAGAAATAAAAATTCTCAACTAAGAATGATTATTCTTCTTCAGAAATCCTCTTTAGGTTAGCACCAAAATCTATCATAGGAGAGTTTCATAAACAAGATAGGTCCTATAAGATGATGTAAAGGATTTAAAAAACTTATACTATTAGGTATTTTATGAACCTAATAATTTTCAAATTATGAATAGGAGAGTAGTGTGGGTGTCCTTTAATAAGTGGCAGAGAGTACCTGATTGAAATCTATGAAATGAAAATGTTGTATACCCATTTTAAACCTCCCAAAATGATCTATAATGTCTCATTATATGACCTTGTGTGATATAAAGTTGATTTATGGGAATAAAATATGATTTATACATGTTTTCAGGTAATATTAATCCTTGTCTTTTTTGTTTATCCCTTGGTAAACATGTTATGACTTCAACTATGGTAATTAATTTTTGTTGTTTTACAAATCATTTTGGGAAAATATTTAGATGATATTTTCAAATAATATTAATTGTTATTATTTAAAAAATCAACTCCAAATTTCCAAATTCCATTCATATAAGAGAAAATTTTCAGTTTTTAATTAACCTAAAAGATTTTAATAAAAGTCATTCCAAAGTGAAAATTTTCATAAGAATCGAGTGTTTTATTATAATAAATCCACTTTAATTTGTTTTACATGAACTAGATTAGATTAATAATAACAAAATTGATTTTATTTTAAATAAAAGTTAATATTTTTTATATTTTGAAATGATATAAATGATAATGTAGTTTTAATGAAAATAAAAAATTTTCCTATTCAATGAAAAATTAAATCAATCATAAAATTATCTAAAAATTACTATTAGATAATATAGAAAATTTTATTTCTATAATGAATTTATTTTTTAAAAAATAAAATAATAATTGTTTAATTAAATTTTTTTTAATTTTTCATAAAAATAAATGAATATCTATTTTTGAGAAGAATATATTTTTGAAGATTATGATGAAATTCAGAAAGTAATTATTTATTTATAATTATAATTTTCTTGTCTAATAAATTTTATTATAATTTCAAATAATGGTTTATCTAATACAAACGTCTTTTTTACATATATGTTATAATGGTTTTGTTAAAAAAATAATATTAATAATATATCATTGTTCATTAAAACTTAGTGTGACACGTATCACTATATATTAGTGAAATTAAATTTATTGGAAATAGGTGACTATTAAAATCACATATTTAAACATATTTGAAACCATTTTTTGAGTTGTTTTGGATTATTAGTACATTTTAATATCCTCAATATGTCATGGCATTCGTAAAATCTTAATTCCGCTTTCATTACTGATATTGATTTCTAAATAACTCACATTCTATTCAAAATTGAATATTTAGTCCCAAAATTATTTATAAAAAATTTCAATATAATGAATATATAGTTTCACTTTTATATTAGTTGTGAATTTTTAATTTAAAATTTTTATTTCTAAAAAAATAATAGTACAAAATGGAACATCCAGGTAAGCCATAAAATCTAATTTTTTTTAATGTGTTATGAATTTTGAAAGTGAGTTTAACAGAAGGATAATACACCAAAAATTGGGAATATGATTAAATAATATTTTCAAAATCACATCATGAAGTTAGAACAATTGGATTAGTAGATTTACTATACACTTGATGATAAGAATACTGATTTGGTATGTATAATGATGTTTTGAGATCATTCTTCCGGATTAATTTTTGGAGTGTTGATTCACTCATCAAGAGAAATCAATAAAGAAGTAGTATTAATTTTAGGTTGTTGAATATTTTTATAACTGTATTATTGAAAATAATTTCAGTAAGTTAATAATTGATGATTAGTTTGATCTAATGAAAAATAATTTGAAATAACATTGTGTTGTTTTAAGAATCATTTTAATTTGTTATTAATGATTTATTGTTTTATTGTACAAAAATCATTATTCAAGATATTTTTTTGTGACATGAGGTCCTGGATTTGAAATTCTCATTTAAATATGTCATTATTGCAGGATGTTGTAATCTCATGTTTCTTATATCATTATATGGATGTCGAAATTTTTTTAATAGTGAATCATGAAAATTCATTATAATCTATGAAATTGATATTTTTATGTGTCTGTTTTTAGAATTAAGTATTAAATAATAGTAAAATTTTGTACATTATAATTTCTGAAGTCAAATTAAAAATAAAAATAAAAAATCAATTGGGGGATAATGTTTTTTAATGGTGGATGATAAAATAAATTGATCCACTAATTCACCCCAACCAACTCCCATTTTATATAATCCTATTGGATTTAAATATATACATTAATTTTGGAATCCAATATTGGTATCAGACATTTTTAATAGATATTATTTGATGAAAATCGTCTATTTATAGATTTTATGTGTTGATTGTTTAATTTGATAAGAAATATAATATGGTTCTTGATTTTATATCATTAATGGGTCAAATATATTCAGGTAAAAGTAATGTTATAATGATGTTTAATGAAATTTGATATATTATTTAAAAGGATAGAATTCATATGTAGGTATTATACAACAACATGGATGTAATTATTGTTTCTAAAAATGGTTATATTCCTCAAATGAAATGTGATTAGATGAAGGTTGTTTATCAGAATTATATTGAGAATAGTGTTCAAGACCCCATTGTTATTCTTTCCTCATTTTTAGAAATTTAATTTATCAATTTAGATTCATATAGAATGGTATAACCAAATTCAAGGAAATGATTAATGAATTGAATTTTAAAGTGAAACCATAAAATTCAATTATATTTAATTTGAATTATTATGAAATTAAAATGAATTATAACGACCTTTTTGATGAATTTTTTATAATATTTAATAATGATCTTAGAATAATGATATTTTTTTGATACACATAAACATTCTATGGTAATGAAAAATATACTTCATATCATTCTAGTTAAATTTGATACAGATGTATTTTCACATGAAGATAAAGATATAGAGAAAATTAAATTGGTTAAATGAAAATAATATTAAATTATTATCAAATAAGAAAATTTGGAAATCTTTAAAAAAATAAAGTTTTTAATAAGTAGATATCCCATAAATTATTAATTTAACAGAAGCCCTAATAAATTATAGGAACAAAAAATAATATTAAGATAAATATTTTTAGATCATGTCTGAAACAATAATTTCATTCATCTAAAGAAGTTTTTGAATAGGTAAAGGAATGAGTTGAAGGAAAAAATATTATGAGGATTCAAAATATAGAGCTTTTGGAAAAAATTTAGGAAATTTCCAATATTTATTTGATGAATAATGTAACGATAAATATGTCTCTATGGAATTTTTTCAATGAAGATATCATTATACATCCATAAATAAATTTATTAATGTAATTTAGAAGAAATAGTTTATCTAAATTCAAGAAAACAATATATTTTCTGTGATTTATAATGAAAAATGTTGTTATAAATTAACTAAAGGTAGAACATCTTATTATTTGAATTAAAATATGTAGAAAAATAAATTGAATGAAGATGAAATTACTAAATTTCCTGAAAATGTATGTGAAAAAAATGAAGAAAATGTAATAATGTGTCTATTAATTCACTAGGTAGAAGAATTTTATTAAGTTATCTCAATGTTGTATTACGAAAATAAAATACCGAACAGTTATACTCAAAAATTAATTTATATTCATTCATTGTATATAGATTAATAATGTATGTTTTTTAGGTGAATGGAAATTTGAATTTTTTCATTTTGAAGTGAATAATTTGATATGGGATTTTTAGATTATATTTTTGAAAATGTAAAATAATATTTAATATTTCAAATTAAATAATATGGATTTTGGAAATTGAATGAATAATTTTGAATTTTTCTTTCAAAAAAAATTCAAGAAGATGGAAAAATATTGAAATAACGAGTTCAGATAAATGAAACCATATATATGTTGGAAAAAATATAAATCAAAATATAAATTAAAAAAAAAATATGGTAATAAATGAATTAAATTAATATTTTATTTGATGTTTTATTCCATGAATATAATAATTTTTTAAAAGGAAAAATAATTCCACAAACCTGGAAATTATGAAAATACCAATATGTATGAAAAATACCACAAAAAATTATAATTTAAAACTAAAGGAATAATTATAATAGGAGGTCATATATTTTTAAAGTATATGAAAATCATGGACTCCAAATATGATTCATGATCAGAGTCTAGAAAAAAAGACAAACAACAAGTTACATAATCTCAAAAAAAATATATTCGAGGAAAATTTAAATTTTAGGGTTATTAATTATTATATGGTGGTTTTTATGGTATGCAAGTAATATATTAGCTTAATGAATATAATTTCTATTAAACTAATTGGATTAAATGCACGGGGTTGTATTTTTTTAGCCTGCTCAATCTTTCCAAGTCTAGAAGAAAGAAGAAACACTTGAATTATAGATTTTGAACAATGTTTCATTCCTGAAATAATATAATAGAAAACATAATCAACCTAACATACAATAAAAAAATTGTTTTAATATCTTATCAACATATATTTATTATATAATTTAATATTTAAATGTTTTTAACGGATAATTTACATGTAAATTATAAATAATATTTTGATGAAGTCACATAGAATGTTTGACAATTGGAATATACATAGAATTTGGATAGCTCATTTTCATATCATATGAAAGGATATATAAAGGCAATAAAATAATTAAAAATTTAAATGTAAATATATGTTCCATATATGAATTGTTGGTTTCATAAAGTCAATATATTTTTATCAAAATAGTTTAGAGATAATATATAATAATGCCATGGATACAGATTATATTTTTGGGTTTAATCACTATATGAACAGTGTTTCTAATATTTAAGATCATGCGAATGAAGTTATTTTTTATATGGATGGATTATTGGTGATGAGGTTTATAAATTGTTTTTTAGTTATTTGATAATATAAAATTATAGGAAATTGTTTTTGATTATAAGATTATGAAAATTCCATGTTTATGGGGTTGAAGGAAGTGAAATAATTGTGTAATCATAGACCTATAAATGTTTGGAAAAAGAATGTGAAAAATATACCATAAAGTTAAAATATTCCCCATATTCCTACTTTTAGAATCAGAATTTGTATTTTTTCCACATTATAAAGCATAAATATTTTAAATTTTTATCACATGAAGGTTAGTATTTAATGTTTTTATCCATTAAAATATTTTCTTTTTTATTTTTGTGGAACTACGGGAATACATTTATTGACAGGAGATAGTTTTTTATCATTATTCTTGAGTAATATAATAAAATAATATATATGTTATGTTTATTAATCATAACATAATTCCTTTAATATGTTTAAGGGTTTTATGATATATTTAAAAAATGATAATGTTTTCCCTTTAAAGAAAATTAGATTTAAAAATGAAATTTACAAAATAAAGGGAAGAATTTTATAATATGAAAACTAATCATATGAAATAAAGAAAGTATCATTTTCAAGGATTATTTTCACGTTGAATGGATTTAAATTATTGATACATTGGACTCAATTACATGGATTGATACTATAATATATTTCTAACTATCACTACTCAATGATGATACAAGATTTTCTAAATTGATTCCATGGCCTCTTTTATCAATGGAGAACATGATGTGTAACACACTAACGATAGTATTCCTCCATTGGATTATTTATTTATAACCAATATTATTTCCCTCTCATCATAGGATGAATTACATTCTAGTTTTATTTTTTTGGATTTTTAGTGCATGTTCAATGGCTTGGCATGACCTTAGTAGAATCCATGAGGAAAATATTTTCTACAGCTATAGATATAATAAATTCCTATAACATGTTTAGTGAATGGTAATTATAATAGTGTGTCCCACCCACACACCTTGCTCCCGGACTTCCTATTTGGGCAATATGGATGATACATGGTTTGGAAATCTATGCTGCCAAACTCTGCTATTCTTTGAGGGATTAACTTTTTTTCACATTATCAAAATGGACTTAATGATATTTGGACCCTATTTCATTTTAATTTAACAATAGAATTTATTCCCCATGATAATAAATAGTTAGGAACCATACCATTACTCTCATTTTCCTCATTAATGGCCTCCCACGATATCCTTCCTTTCCAACTGATCATTGTCACTTTCCACCTCTTATTTAATGCTGTGTCCCCTAGTAATAACTTCCACTTCATATCCTCTTATTATTTTTCACATTTTTATTTTCCGCTTCACATTTAATAATAACATTAAATCAATAGTAATTCTTAGGATTCTAATTCTGTTTATCTTCCAAAATTTTCATTCGATAAAGAATTCCTTTTTCCATTTTATATGTATTCTAACAATTCAAACCACATTCCCTCAATTTGATTTCAGTTCCCTTTTCACTATCCCATTACATTTTTGAATCATTATTAATTTTTTATAATTATTCATTTACTATCAAATGACAATATTATGTATTTATAACCTTTATAAGATAGAAAAATAAATTTTAATTTGGTTTTAATTTCAATAAAAATGGTTATCAATTTTTAAAATTTTGTTCAAATTGGTTTTACTCAATTTCAATAATTGATTATTTACTAATATTATTTAATAAAAATTTTATATATAATTTATGATTTTATGATTTTTTATCATAAAAATTATTTCAAATTATTTCTCAAAGTTTCTAATTGTTTTATGAGAATTTCAAAATTACATGTCTCATGATTCCAAAATGATTGAAGCATTTTAATGAGCATTGAATATAGTGTTCATGATATTTTTATAATTTGGAAGTCTAGATAATAGATACAAGGCTATATTAGAACCATCAAAATAATTTTTAAATCCTTTAATTGGAATTAAATGGATAATCCAATGGTTTTTCTTTGAATTTTATATTTAATTAATTTGGGTGTGTGGACTGATTTTTTCATAAGTTTTTTTATTTATATTAGATATTATTATTACTTATATATTTTTTAATGATGTTTATTATCATTACATGTTGTTTATGTAATTAAAACATCAAGGGAAACATTAGTGATTGGGTTGGAAATCGTAAATTTTGATTCGGCTCCCCCCACTACCTATTCTAGTGATGGAGAAGTGTTTCTATAAATTTCTAGTGATGTGATAAAAGTCAAAGTCTTATAATGTAGGTTGTTCCCTAGATTAATATAATATATGTTCTAGGTTCCCCAAACCTTGGTGACCATATGATGTTTTTTCAGTTTTACTTATTTGGAAGTATTATTTACATGGGTTTTCTATACATTTTTTTTATTTTTGAACTATTAATTTATCTTAATTCTATATCAAATCACTATTTTCTTATGTTCATCAGAAGGAATATTTTAAATTCTGTTTAAATGTAGTTTTCAAATTTTAATTTCTAATCATATAGGATTTATCCATGAAAAAATTAGTTTAATTATAATGATTTAAATAAAAAATAAATTTTTTATTAAAATAATCTTATTGTTGATGTATTTTATCTGCATATACGTTAAAACATATTTTCAGTAATGTATTTGAAAATATCATAAAATGAATATTTTATTTAATTATTTTTAATGTGGTTTTTTCATTGGAACCCTATTAGAAAATTATAAACACACATATTTACATTATAGGTTCTAATGTAATTCCTGAATTATCTTGGAGAATATTTGGTTGAAGTTAGAATGTAATTTATAATATCATCTTAAAGTATATAGGTGATTTTTATTATTTTATATTCCATGTAACATGATCTAAATCAACAATTTATTTTTTCTATTATTATATTAGTTCTTAATTATATATGTGTATTTATAAATATTTATATATTTTTTATTTTTTGTATGTGGGAGTTGAAGGTGACTTGTGAGATTTTTAATCTACAAATTGATTTTATTATGTATTCAGTTTCTTTTCTTCATAATTTTTTCACAAACTCTTGACATATGGAGGGTTTGTGTCATAACATCAAATAATTTTTTCTTCATATTTTTTTTACTTATTTTAGAGAGAACACATTCCCATCTAATATTTCATTTATTTTTTGGAAACATTATCTTTTCTAATGTGGATATGAATCATTCCTTAGGTATCTCATGGCATCGATCAAGCTTATATCATAGGGGTTAACCAAAAAGGTGTTGTGGTCTGGAATGGAAGTGTGTACGGTGAATCCTATAGGATTCTTTCTTAGTGACTACAAAAAAATGATTTACGTTGGATAAGGCTTTATATGTGTTAAAATAAGATTTGATATAAGGTTTTTTAATTATTAACATATTATACAGAACTAAATTTTATAAAATTTAGTGTTGATAGAAACATATATATCAATTAATTAAATGTGGAATATGTAAATATTATTGTTTATACTGATGATGTCATGAATTCTATAAATATAGAATATTGTTTTATGAAATTTGGCCATTATCGGATAGAGATATTTTAGATGTTTATACTAGAAATGAAGAATAAGTTCTCGAGATATCAAATATCATAATAAATAAATCATATATTAATCTCTATATAAATGTATGCCCATGAATTGTCAATGACTATTGAAATAATTATGGTTTGGGATGATTGTTCATCCATTTCAATGGGAAAAAATCTATTCAAGAATGATGAAGGTAAATAGGTGAATCTAATAGTCCATGAAAAAATAATTATATATTTCCTCTACATGACTACTTCACAATTGATTATTATATATGTTTTCATATTATTATACATTCACTCAAGAAATAACTGAATTTATGTGTATTAGAAATCAACATGAATATATTTTGGATAATTTGATGATTCCATTAATAGCGTAAAAAAATAACAAAATTTTATTATATATTTTTGGGGAAATAATATTTATTATTCTGGAACAAACCACATAGATATTAACTACCACATCATAATTTCATATGATTAGAAAATAGTGTTGAATTTAGAGTTTATTCCAGAAAAATATAGATGATGAATTAATTACAGAACTACTTTAAAGTGATAAATTTATATGGTTGAGTTTGATTATGGGAGTTCAACCTCATCTTCTCATGGTTATTTAATAGTGAAAAATTACTTTTTATACTTACATTGGATTTTTTAAAAAATGGATTCTATGACAAAAATTCATATAATATGTTTTTCTTGAAGGTGCTGGGAATTATTTTTTGGTGGATTTTTTCAATGGGAAAAGCTATGATATTATCGTATGTGTGTACAAATGAATGTGTGAAAAATTACTAATTATTTTCTGTGTATCGGGGTAATAATATTTCTTTTTAAAATTAATAGAAATTTTTATTTTTTTAAAATATTTATTGAAAATAAAAGATTAAGGTGTTAATTCAAAGTGGACATGAGTTACTATAATTGAGAAAATTGAACTTTTTATAAATTAATATTTTTTTATCTCTAAAAATTATTTCATAGTATTATATATATTCAATGATAATTTATTATTTAATTTTAGTGTTACTTATATAGAATAGTTTTCAAAAAATACAAAGGGAGTTTTTTTTCTAGGATGATTTCTGAGATTGAAGATCCCCTAAGAGTTTTTTTAAAAGGTATAGTTCGTTAATTGAGAACATATATATATATGTGATTGGACACTATAGGGTCATAATTTGATTAAAAATATGTACATTTGATTCATGATTGAAATTATGTAAATTATGGTAATTCATATGAGGTAAAGGTCATTTATATAATTTTTGATGTGGTTTGGAAGTGAAATGTTTTTTAGAGATGATTTGATAGAAAATTGAAAATATTTAACCATGGTGTTCTCAGGATCATTTCATGTTATATGTATCAAATTATATGGAAATATAAAGATATATAAATATTTATAAAGTAATCAATGGTTTAAAATTTCATGTAGAAATGGATATTGTTGACATAAGATATGAATTTTTTAGTCTAGGATTATTGAGATTTTTGGCACCATACCTCTCTAGCATGATAATAAAATACTTATTTCTTGTCCTATTAAAAAAATTTCAACATCTTATATAACATAAATATATACTATATTTTTTTACTATTTCATAATATCATTGTGTAAAGAATGAATGGGCCAATTTATGTCACCATGACGATGGAAACATGTATGGTGGTCATTTTCCATGGATTGGATAAAAAACATGGACCATTATTCCATAGTTAAATGTAATTTATCATGGTTCAATTGTTATTTAAAGTTGGTATCTCAGAATTTTTGGATCAATATTACCTAAATACACCCTTTAAATTCAATGTTTATTGCAAAAAACCAAATTCATCTTTTTTTCTAATGTGTAATATTGGATGACCCAAATGGTTTTCCAAATAAAACCTTTAGTTACTAAATTATAATAAGGTCACTAAGATTGATGAATTAAACTAATATCTCAAAATAACAAAATAGAGATACATATTAATTTTTTTGACAAATATATTAAAATTTCATTTGAATAGTTATTCTAGAAAGATATATATTTGTAAAAAATTATTTAAAAGGGAGTTCTTCAAGTGATGGGAATATTTTAATTAAGGAAGAATAAGTTGAATACACATAAAATAGAGAATATGATTAGAATTTATATTTCAAAAAAATTATTTAATTTATTGTCAATGTATTTGAGTAAAAAGGGTATATATAATTACATATATATACATCATATATATGTAGAGTATTTCATTGAATTAATTCTTTTTTAATATTGATATTATTTTCGTTTGTTTTTTATCAAAATAACCCAATAAATATGTAAATTTATAATTGTGATATCAATGATTAGTTTTACACTATATATAATAAAGTATTCATTGTATATAAAAGTGGAAAAGATGTGGTAATCATATATAGTAAAGTGGAGTCTATGTGTAGTGATTAGTGACTATAACTGTTTTTTACAAAATGATTGTTAATTTGAATATTTTGTAGTCTGATACATCAATTGAGAATAATTTTTATCGAAATCCATTTTTAGTCAATTTAATATTGACATAAAAAAGAAAAAAAATACGAATTTAAAAAACTCCTCATACTAATGAGAAACAATGAAAAGGAATTACCTGAACATCAAAACACAAAAAATGACATCACCATTGGGGATCAAAATCGTACACTCTATCATTATAAGTCACTTATTCCCTACTAATTTCCAAGAAATATCCTTGATGTAATTAAAATACAAGAATCAATTTTTTTTAATAAAACATCAATTAATAAATTCTTGAACAATGTATAGCTATAAAAAACATAAAACATGATACAAATTTCTAGAAAATTTAATTTATTTGTATTCAAAAACATTAATGAAACTCTATTTTTATTTATTTACGATTGGTAACCATATACACATTATTTACATTTTATAATGATATAGAATGGGTAAAGTGTAGAAAATTCATGAAGAAAACATTATAATCATATCCCAACATATAATTGATAAGAGTAAACTTATAGGAAATAAATTAGTCATGAAAAAATTATGTTCTGCTTTTTTTATTCGGTTCATCCAATCATCCTTAAATGTGAGCATGAGTTTTTCATATTAAACTACAATAAAATAATTTTCATATGGTTGTAGATCTACATTGGAAATTAAATTATTAGTAGTACTCTCAGAGACTTCAGAATGACCATTCCGTTCCTTAACCAACATTTTTATTCTATTAACATAATAATTGTATTTGTAACATTTTTTTACCGATCTGAAAAGTATGCCTTTAACCATGATGTGGTTTTTCATTTTCATAAATAGGGTAGGGATGAGAATGAGTTGGGAGGATACCTATAATGAATAATTAATTTATTTTTTTGGATTATTATCTTCAAACAACATTTTATTCAAGATGACAAGGGTTGACTTTTGTGTAACAAGGTTAGATGACGTGTAATTGTTCTTCGTACCAGTTTTGAAAAGATTCACACTATGATGGGTACACATTTTTGTGAGTCATTACATGTCTTTAAGCAATTTAGGATTAGTTTTTAATTTGGAGGATCAAAACTTAAGTCAATGAGATGAATTTTTTGATAGTTACAATAATTAAATGTTTAACAACATGTATTGGGATTAAACATATTGTAGTACCCAAAATACAATTGTTAAATAGGTGGTGCATATTTTATGTTATTTTTGGCTACTCTACAATCTTATCCCTCAACATAAGGCCTTCACTATTTGATATTGAATCTCTCTATCCCTTCCTAAAATCATTAATTTCATTTTGATAATGTGAAAAAAAGATATTTCATGGGTGAACTCCACAGTTTGGTAGCATTGTTGGCCAAATTATATATCAGTGCTATGACCCAAACACGAAGACCTATAGCAAGGTTCATCGGTAGGAGAAACTATTGTAATTAACTTTCACAAATCATGTAATAGAAATTAATAAAATCTATATCAATAATACATGGTTTCCTCATGGTTTGTACTAATATTGTTCTAAGCCATTGAACAAGCATTAGAAAACCAAAAACATTAAAACTACAAGTTAATTAATCCTATGGAGAGAGACTAATAATATAGGTTATAAAATAAATAAATTAATAGAGGAAAAATGAGGTTTGTGGGTGACACATCGTGTTCTACACTGATAAAATAGTTCTTGGAAACCATTTAAAATATATCGTATCATTATTGAGTTGTGATATTAAGGAATATATTATGGTATAAATCCATGTAACTAAGTCAAATGTCTTATTAATTTAAATAAATTTAAAATTATCTAGTTATTAATGTTTGGGTCACATGGATGATACAGAGTTTGGCCAACTATGGGGCCAAAATGTGCAGTTCACCCAGGGGTTAACATTTTTCACATTAGAAAAATGCACATAATGATTTTCATAACATATTTCTTTCCACTCGCACAAACTCAATCATTACTCATACTAGGACATAGTTAGGAACCATAGAATTACTCCCATTTTCACCATTAATGACCTCCCATAATATAATTTCTTTCCAATTGATCATTGTGCCTTTCCCCCTCTAGTTTAAATATGCATATCTTTAGGAATGATTTTCAATTCATATCCTCTTCTTATTTCCCTCATTTCTTTTTTCCTCTAATATTAAATAAATAAGCATTCTTATGAATCTAATTTTTTTATCATCCAAATTTTGCTGTGGATAAATGATTAGTTTTTCCTTTTTTCTATGTATTCTAATAATTCAAACCACATTCACTCAGTTTGATGTTGGTTCCCTATTCATAATCTACTTATATTTTTGAGTAATTATTAATATTTTTGTTTCAAATTTTCATTGACTATCAAAAAAAATATTATGTTTTTATGAAATTTATTTTATAGAAAGATAAATTTTAAATTGGTTTTCATTTCAACAAAACGGTTCTTCAAATATTGAAATGTGGTTCAATTTCATTTTATGATGTACATGGATGTTACTAACATTTTTTTATTTTTATTTAATTATTAATTAATTTTCAAACCGCTTCTTGTGTTTTTAGGTTCTTTTTTGTAGTTTTTTAAATATGTTAGTTGTTTTTATAGTATTTAGTTAGTATTATATTAATATTAGTTATTTATTTTCATTTTTTAGTTTTAATTAATTTTTACTTTATTAACATTTCATATTTGATTTTTTTTAGTATTACTTTTGTTTAGGCTATTAATTAATTATAAATATTAATATTTATATAATTCTACTTATTGTTACTACCTTAATTTCGAATTTATTAATATCATTATTTTATTATGTTTTAACCCTTTTAGATAATTAGTTTTGTTTTAAATTTTATATTTTTAATTTACTTCCACCTTCCCCTCTTTTTTCCTCATATCCCCTATTGACCCGGCCCTCCCAATTTTCCAACTCCACCGTTTCTCTCTCTCTCCAATCAGCCTCCCCCTATTCATTTATCTCTCACCCTATAGAACCCCTCTCCCTATTCTATCCCCATAACCCCTCCACCCCCTACTTCCCCAGCTCCTCCCTGTTGCACCCCTCTGGACCCACCGCGCGCCTCTCCTCTCCATCTGACCTCCCCGCTACACCCACACCTCTCCCGTCCGACTCCCCTCTCCATCCGGCCGCCGCACTCGCCACCCCACCTACACGTCTCCCCACTTCCCCATCCCCAACCTCTCCTCCGCTATGCCCCCCTGGCTTTACCTATTGCTCCCCACTTCCCCCCGATGCCCCCCTGCCGCTTCTTCGGCTCCACCCCGCCTATCCCCCGCTACCCACAACCCGCAACCACAATCCCTCTACATCACCCACCAGCCCTCCCCCATCTCAGTTCTCTCTCTCACAGAACATGCACCTTGCCAGCTTCTTCCTTGCCTAACCCACTACCCCCTCTCCACTCGCCCAGATGACCCTCTCCCTCACCATTACCCTGTCACGCCCTACTGCCCGTTCTCACCCCGCTTCGTGTTTGCTGCGCAACGGTCACCACAATTTGAGCTGCCGCCGCATGTCCCATTAACCTTACTCAAGCTTCCCCAACATCACGCCACACAAGAATCTGACCAGCATCCGCTTCATCACCCACATCCTTTTATCTACTGGTTGCGTTGTTGGTGCGTGACGTCATCACGTTCCGATGTGTGGTCCGATATTGAAAAAAAATTGTATGCCGTGAGGGTGAAGTCTGACACGATTACTTGTTGGTAATGTGGTTTTATTTTACATGACTTCTCATCTTATTACCATTCTTACATTTTCAGTTGTGATGTTGGGGTGATTTTATTAGTGTCAGGATGTTGGTTGAGTAATTAAAATTATTTTTCATGCCATGTAATGGTATTTTTTGAAGATTAACTGTCAATGAAATTTATTTTAATTTAATTTTTATCTATTTAAATTATCATAGAACTAAATTTACTGCTAAAAATAAAACTGGCCATTTTAATAATAAGTTGAAATGGTGGTCAAATAAGGTAAATTGCATTGACCGATGATAAGTGAAAATTAGAAATAGAACTTTGTGAGGAACGAGTTGTGTCATTTCATAGTATAGTTCCGTACTTGAACATGTTTCTTACTTTATTTATGACACTAGATAACGGGACCTTAAATAAATTAAGAAATTTAAATTGAGCATCTAAAAAATGCGTATATTATCAGAATTGGTGATAACAAACAAGAATAAATATTTAATCACATTAAAGAATACCTTGCATGGATGTGTATCAATTTAATTATGACATCAGAATCCCCGAAACATTGTTTTGATTTAGATTCCATCATCATTCTAAATTACGATTTCCTTTTCATCTTTTATCATCTCACCTTTTAGTTTATTTAGAAAAAGAAAACTCAAAATAGGAATTCTCTCAACCTTTGTCTGTATTAACATTGTCCAATAAAATATTTCTAGTGAACTAGATTACGTGCGGTCTATGGTTCGACCCTTCTTTCCACTTTTACAGTAGCAAGTTGGTTATAAAAATTTTCAAATTGTATGTGATGTGACGCACAAACCATTTTACTCAACTGTGCACATTGATTTTTTTCTAAAATGATTAAATATAATGTTTAACTATATTTATTGATTTAAATATTTTTTTGAAATTAAAATTTAATTCAAATAATTTCTCAATGTTTCTTAAAATTTTTAGGATTTCAAGATTATTTCTGTCAAGATTCCCAAATGATTGGGGCATTGTAAAAATTGTTTAATGTGGTGTTCATTATAGTTTTATAATTTTTAGGGCTATATAATTACTACAAATCTATGTTGGAATCATCAATATAAAATTTTAATCCTTTAATTTACATTAACTGGAAATTACAATTGTTTCTCTTTGAATTTAATTTTTAATTAATTTACGTGTGTGGAGTGAAATTTACATTAGCTATTTTATTGATTTTAGATATTTAAGTTACCTATAAAATTTCGTAATGATATATAGTGTCATTACATGTTGTCTATTTAAATTTAAACATCATGGAAAAAATTAGTGATTGTATTGGAAATCCTAAATTAGGATAGAGCTCCACTCTACTATCTATACTAGTGATATAGAACAGTTTCCCTCAATTTCTACTGATTTGATATAAGTCATAGTCTAAGAATTTGGGTTGTGACCAAGATTAGTGATATAAATTTACTTGGCTACCCAATCCTTGGTGGCCATTGGATGTTTCTACAATTTTTCTTATATTGAAATAATATTTATAGGGTATTTCTATATATTATTTATTTTAGAACTAATAATTTTTCATAATTCTATTTAAAATCGTTATTTTCTAAAGTGAATCATATGGAATATTATCAATGTGGTTTAAAATTAGTTTTCAAATTGGCATTTCTAATAATCTAGGATTCATCCTTGGAAAAATATAGTTTAATTATAATAATATAAATAAAATAAAAAATTATTTTTGTTAAAATAATCTTTTATTGATATTTTATATGTTATTATATAATAAAACATATTTTTAATAATGTATTCCAAAATATCATAAAATGAATATTTTATTTAATGATTATGAAAGGGATGTGTTTTTCATTACTACACCTATTAAGAATTTATAAACACCCATTTTTACATGATAGGTTCTATTTTAATTCATTAATTATCTTGGATAATGTTTCTTGAGGTAGGAATGCAACTTATAATGTCTTATCGATGTATTTAGGTGATTTTTTTTATTTTATGTACACTATAGAGTCATCTAAATTAACCATTTATTGTTTCTATTCTTATATTAATATTGAATTATATATTTGGAGTTGTGGATATTTATATAATGGATATTTCTCATATGAGGGAGTTGAAGGTGAATTGTGGGATTTCATTATCTTTAAAATTATTTAACTATTTATTCAGTTTCTTTTCTTCCTAATTTTTTCATGAACGCATGATATAAAAAGGGACTATGTCATAACATCATATAAATTTTTTTAATCCTATTTAACTATTTTTTTCAGGAGAACCCATTCCCACCTAATATTTCATTTATTCATTTTAAGTAGTCTCATTGTAAGGTTGATTGTGATCGTGCCTCAGACATCTCACATGCTAGATCAATTTTACAGCTTATTTGTTAGCCCATGATGGTTTGTGGTCTGAAAATCAAGTGTATATGGTGAATCCAATAGGATTAATTCTTATTGATTACAAAGAAAAATGATATAGATCTAATAAGGCTTCATATGTGTCAAAATAAGATTTTATATAATTTTGTTAGTTATTAACTCATTTATAGGAAATATATTGTAGAAAGGAATGTGATGATAAAAATATATAAATCAATTAATATAAAGATGAATTTTTAAATTTTATTGTTTATATTGATGATGTCATGTATTCTATAAATGTAAAAGATTTTTTTATGAAATTTGACTCTTATTTGATAAATATATTTTAGATTATTATGATAGAATAGAAGAATCTGTTCTCGAGAGATATAATATCATAATAAATAAATCATATAATAATCTCTCTAGAAAAAATATACCCATTAATTGTTAAAGAATATTTAAATAATGAATTAATGGAATGATTATTCATTAATTTAAATGAGAAAAATCTATTCATGAATGGTGAAGGTAAATAGGTGAATCTGATAGTTCCTTAAAAACTAATTAGAAGTTTTCTTTACATGACTACTTCACAATCAAGTATTACTACATGTTGTCACATTATGTTACATTCAAATTATATATAACTCAATTTATGTGTATTAGAAATCATCATGAATATATATATTTTTTGATTTTAGGATAAAATTAATAGTGTGAAAAATAATAAAATTTGTTAAATATTTTTTGGAAAATAATATTTATTATTTGTGATCAATTCACATAAATATCAATTAAATATCATAATTTAATCTTATGAGAAAATAGTTTTGAATTTATAGTGTATTCCAAAAATAAAGAAGGAGTTTGAATTAATTTCAAAACAATATGAAAATAATTCATTTAAGTCATTTAGTTTGATTGTTTGAGTTCATCCTCAACGTTTCTTGGTTATTTCATGGTGGAAAAATACCTATGATACTTTTATGGGATTTTTTTTTCAAATGGGGATTCTACCAGAAAAATTCAAATAATATGTTTTTCTTGAACGTGTTGGGAATTATTTTTTTGGTTTTTTCCAAAGGTAAAATTTATTATTTTATCACATGTGTGTATTAGTGAATGTCTGAAAAATTATAAATTAATTTCTGTGTATTTGGGTAAAAATAATTATTATCAAAATTAATAGCTATTTTGAATTTTTTTTAGATTTTTTTTGAAATGAGTACATTAAGAGGTTAATTAAATGTGGATGTGAGTTACAACAATGGAAAAAATTGATTTTTTTTAAATAAATATTGTTTATAAAACAAAAATTTATTTCATAGTATTATAATTATTCAATGATAATTTATTATATAATTTTAGAGTTACTTTTTTCAAAAAATAAAGGGGGGGGGGTTTGTGACTGGGATTATTTATGATTTTAAAGTTACCCTATGGGTTGTTTTTTATTAAGGGGTATTGTTCGTCAATTGAGAAATGTAATAGATGTGATTAAAAATTTTAGTTTCATAATTTTATTATCTTAATTATACATATGATTTATATTGAAACATAGGTAAATTAGGGAAATTTACTTGAGTTAAAGGTCATTTTTTAATGTTTGTATGTGGTTTGGATGTGATAATATTTTTATACATGACTAAATATAAAATTTAAAATATTAATCTTGGTGTTTTTATGATGATTTCATGTAACATGCCACAAATGATAAATAAATATAAATATTTATAAATATTTATAAATGAAAATATGTTTTCTTATTCTTATAGAAATGGATGTTATTAACCCAATACGAAATTTTTTTTAGTCATGGTTTTTCTGGATTTTTTGCACAATCTATATCAACCATGACAAGAAATACCTATTTCATAGCCTATTAGGAATTTGTTATCATCCAATAGAACATATATATATATATTATATTTGTATATTGTTCCATTATATCAAGGTATAAATATTGAATGGGCCAATTTCAGACACCATGATGATGGAAACTAGGATGAAGGTCATTTTTAATGGCTTGAAAAAAAACATGGACCATTATTCCATTGTTATATTTATGTTATCACGGTTATATTGTTTTTTCAAATTGGTTTTTCGTTATCTATGGATCAATAGTACCAGAATACATCCTTTACAATCCATATTAATTGAAAAAACTGAAATTCACTAATTTTTTCTGATGTGTAGTTTTGGATGACCCAAAAGATTTTCCAAATTCAAACGTCAGTTCCTAAATTATAATAAAGTGACTATGATTACAGAATTAAAGTAATCACTCAAAAGAAATAAAATCAAAAAATATATTATTATTTTTACTTATACTTTCATATTTCTTATGAAAAATCATTTTAGGTAGATATATTTTTGTAATAATTGAATTGAGAGTATGTTTTATAATTTATGGGAATATTGTAATAATTGAAGAATAAGTTTAATACACTAAATATAGAGAATATGATTATAAATTATTCATCAAAAAAATATATAATCTAATCTAAATGTATTTTAGAAATAAGGGTACACATAATTTTATATATACTTATAATATATGTAAAATATTCCTTCGAATTAATAATTATTTATTAATGATATTAGCTTTTTTATCAAAATATCCAAATAAATATGTGAATTTATAATTAGGATATCAATGATTAGATTTACTCTATACATGATAAATCAATCATTGTAAATAGAAGTTAAACGGATATGGTATTCATATATAGTAAATTTGAGTCTCTCTATAGGGATTAATGATTCTAAATGTTGTATATTAAAATATAATTAATTTTATAATTGGGAGTATGATACATCAATCAAAAATATTTTTTCTCAAACTCCATTTTTTAATCACTTTAAAATTGACTAATAATAACAAAAAATAAAATTTTAATAAAAAATTCCAGATAGAAAAGTGAAAAATGAGAAAAAAATAATTAAATAATCCTAAACATCAAAACAAATAAACAATGGCATCCCCATTGGATATCCAAATATTATGCTCTGTCATCATAAGCCACAAATTCCCTATGTAATTTCCATACAATATATTTGATGTTAACAAAATAGAAGTGACAAAAATTTTAAAATAAAAGATCAATTAAAAATTTTTGGAACAAATTATAGATATCTAGAACAAACAACATGATACTAATATCTCGAAAATTTAATTGTATTTTATTGAAATACATTGATGAAAATTTAGTTTTATTTATTTACTATTACCCACCATCTACACATTATGTACATTTTAATGTGACATGTATAAGGTATGGTTATAAGAATTTATTTATAAAACTATATATTCAAATCCAAACATATCATTGGAAAGAGTAATCTTATATGGAATAAAATAGTGGTAAAATAATTATGGTTACCTTTCATTATTTGGTTCTTCCAATCATCCTCAGATGTGAGTTTGAGGTTTTCATATTAAACTATGATAAATGAATTTTTTTTGGGTCTTTAGCTATATTGGAATTTATATTATTATGAGTACTCTTAGTGACTTCAAAATAACCATTCAGTTCCTAAACCAATGATTTTATTCCAATAACATTATAATGTTATTTGTAACATCCCGTTACTAATGTGGAAGGCATTCCATTAAACATGACGTGGTTTTACCTTTTCATTTATATGTTAGGGTTTAGAATTAGTTGGTAGGATCCCTATAATGGTGAAGTTAGATATTTTTGGATTCTTAGCTTCAACAAGGCTTTTATATAGGATGATGGAGGGTTACATATTGTGTAACTAGGGTACATGTCATGTAATGGTTCTGCTTAAATGTCTTGAAAGGCTTCATAAATTTTTTGATACACATAATGATGTCTCATTACTTTTCTTTAAGGAATTAAAGATCAATTTTTTATTTTTAGCGTCAAAAATTAAGTGAAGGCGATAAATTTTTTGGCTGTTACAAGAAAAAAATGTTTCAAAACATGTATTGGGATTATTCAACGTTTCATAAACAATCTATGGGTTTTAAATTGGTAGTGCTACTGGTATTCTATTTTTGGATATTCTCCATTTATTCTCCCTCAACCTACGTCCTTAAAAATTTGATATTGAATCTCTTAAACCCTTTATTATCGTTTCATTTGACATTAGATCATTATTTCACATGATGTGTGATTTTTGGGTAAGTGTTCACTTTTATTATTTGTCTGTTTCTCTTTCTCCTTTGTGATTTAAATATATATTTTTGAATATGAAGGATGAATTTTTATTAGATTTATATATTACCTCTAGGCGGTTCTTTAAGGTATTCTACACCTTTATAGTCATTGAAGGTTGTAGTTTTATGTGTTGTGTTTTGTGAAAATATTTGTGATGCATTTTAGATTAAAAATATTTATTAACCTTAAATTTCATGATTAATTCCAATAGTTCATTTAAAATGAAATTCTTAAAATTTATTTCAGTCGACCTAATAAAACCCTAATCCTGTGAATTGGGAAATTTGAAAAGGTTTTGTCATAGTAATTAAGAAACCACCGAATTCTATTGAATTGGGGTGTGTTTATGGAAATTTTAATATTTAAATAATTGAATTTAAATTTTAGATTTGATGAAATTTATTTAAATTAATGTGATGA
Source organism: Viscum album (assembly GCA_963277665.1). NCBI lineage: Eukaryota > Viridiplantae > Streptophyta > Magnoliopsida > Santalales > Viscaceae > Viscum > Viscum album. Next base: position 869,241,755 of record OY728120.1, read on the forward strand.
ATTAAATTGTTAAATGAATTTTAAAATTGATGGAATTAGTTTTTAATGGATTTCAAACATGTGAAAATGGATTAAAAAGAGTTGATAGTAGCCTAGTGGTTTTATCTTGTGAAATTTGCATGTTTTTTTAATAATATACATTTTAATTTTAAGTGGAAAATTAAATTTTGAAATTAGTAAATTGTATTTAATTTTTTTAATTATTATTAAAACAAATTTCCCATTATAGAATATGTCAGAGAACACGAAATATGTAGATTGTTGGTGAGTTATTTGGTCACACTCTACGATATTACATCATTCAAAAATATACAAGCAGAAGGTCGCATCCCCTATATGTGGGTGATGAGTCACCACTAGCCAATGTTAGGGTAATGTGTGTATACCCATATTTCTAAGATCTCATAGAGAGAGTGTAGTCTAATAGCCATAAATAATATTGTACATATTTGGAAGATAACCATGTTTCTCACTTGTTTTTTATATTTGAGATATATGTGAATTCCAACGTTGTAAAACTACATTTCGTTCCTTTTAAATTTTACTATTTAAAACATTATATATATATTTTTTACTTAGGCCATTATTTTAGAAATATACCATAAATTTTAAAGCCATTATTTAAATTACATTCTATAATTTGAACTTTACATATTTATTAGATTAAATATTCGTTAAAATGATAAAACCATTTCCTTTTATAATTAAAAGAAATCTTTGGTTATTATTTTTTTCAAACTATTATTAAATCATTAGTGAGACCATACTTGGATTTTTAGATCAAACACTACTTGTGACATTGGTTGTTTGTAGATTTTCTCATTCTTGGTTTAATAAATGGGTAAGGATCTCTATGAGGTGGATCTAACTATTGAATGTTTGACAAGACGATTTGTGTGCTTAGGGACTTGGGGTATTTTTCCTCTATTTTGAAACTCCAGATTTAGTAAAATGGAATTGTTTATTCCCTATAGTATTCTGGTACTTTACTCCCTATGAAGTTTTTTTCTTATTCATGCAGACTTGTCTCTTTTTACTTCTTTAATTCTTCTTGAAAAAATATTCACACATTAAATTATATGATTCCACGTGATATTCGTTAACCAATGGGGTTGTTGAATTCCCTTTGGGTAATTCAGGGATAGATCGGCTAACTGGTTAATCGGGTACCTGGGCTGGTTCATGAAAAAGTGGTTTCAGAGGAGGCTTTTTAGATTTTCTTTTGAATCTAGTATGAAATTTTTTAATATTTTTGGGTGGTTTGAGGTAGTTACGATTGATTGTATAGTTATATCTCACTAAAATTAACCTTATTTCACAAGGGGTGGTAATTGAAATACATCTAATAGATTATTTATAGTCATCTTTTCATTCTAACTTTGATAGTGTGGAATCCAAATATCGTTGTTCTATCTATTGGTAAGGATATTCCTTGACGCTCATTTTGACTGTTAATATAATGAATTCCTTGTGGTATAATGATATCTCATAACATAGATCCTATGATAATATGTGTGAATTAGATCTAGGAAGAGACTAAAAGTTAACCTCAAAAAGAATGTCCTATTGTGAATCCATATCTAGTGAAGGTGATCATGCTTATTGTCAACACTTTGTGACAGGCACCCCCACTAATCTGTGTTTAGACTCTAGCTTTTGAAACACAAGGGGATGTTCTTAGAAATCACTCATAGAAGTTCCTTCACTACAAGACACTAGTTTCAATGGATCCACTGATCGTAAATATGATTAGGAGTGTTTGGGTAAGATAGAATTTCTATTCAAGTTCTTGGAGACATCTGATGAGATCAAGGTGAAGTTTTCCACCATCATGCTGGAAGGGATGAGCATTATTTGGTGGGACATGATGGTTAAGAAAAGATATATGTGGCCATATCCTGGAAATAATTCATGTTTTATTTCAACGAACTATTAAATATATTGTCATTGGTGTTGGACAAGGCTGTGAATTTTTTCAAGCATGAGCAGACTGACAAATCCATTACTAATTATTCAAATCACTTTACTAACCTAGTGTAGTTTTCACATCAGAATGTATAAACTGAGATGATGAATGATTGGTGGTTCATAGTTGGGCTTCAATCAGATATTTTTTTTCTTTCTAATGTTTCCCACATATACTATTGTAATGGATAGGGTGATGATGATTGAGATGGACCTGTCTCAAAAATCAGGGTTACCATAAGTTCATTTTTAGCCTAGTAGTAGTGTCATTTACATCAATGGAAAGCATATGTGTGATGATTCTAACTATATTTATTAACATCAGATTCATTCCATACCTCCTAAAATTCTATTAGAAATTCCTTTTATTTTGAATCTGTGTGGAGATCAATGACATTCTAAGAGGTTATTAACTAAGGCACCCATGAACTGCTGCTCCTAAAGAAATTCTGAATACTTAGAATAATACTTCCATATATTTTCTACTTTTTGTAGTGTAATAGGATTATCATCTCCTCTTAAAAATGTGGGGAAAATAGTTTCATGACATTTGAAAGGGTTCCTTCCATATGAATCTGGAATGAAGCTACATTACGCAATGGACGAGTTTCCAGATAAAGAAAAAGTGGGTCCAATGACTGTGATAGGTACCATTACTATAGCATAATCATTAGTTACTGGTCAATTTGGCCGTAGTGAATCTCATTAATTTATTAATACCCATATTTTTCATCTTATAAATCATACTATGGAAATTTTACCTTCTGAAATGGATATTACTAAACCCCTTGGTATGAAGAGAGAGCATGTTCTATGTAGTCCTGCTTGTGTATCACTCAATCTGATCACATGTTATGATGGTGTTTACGGGTCCTCGAAAAGAATCCTCAAGATGTAATATTTGGGATGGATTAACTCATTGTTAATAAAGATAAGACTGATTTTTAACTCTGACGAATCTCCCTAACTACAACCATTGGTGTACCTCTTGTATTTCAAAGTGATTGGGACCCAAGGTCGAGCACAGTCAAACAATATTTTATGGAGTTGGAGAAATTAATATCATTTTTTATATTGATTTAATAGTGGAATATTAGAGTTGTGATCTCCCTATAGTTTTCATCGAGATTCACGTCATGTTTATATATGATCTCTATAGTCTACTAATCGTAAGGGAAGTTTACATTTCCATTGAATTAGTTCCTAGTACCCAACCATTTTCAAATCCATCTTTCTGGATGGAAACACATAAAATTAAATAGAGGAATCCCCGGTTGGATAATCATCTTGAAAAGGGGTATATACACCCATGTGTGTCACCTTGGGTGGTTATGGTTCCATTCACCAATAAGTATGATGGTTCTCTTTACTTTTTTCTGGGTTATTGAAATCTCAATCGAGTTACGGTAAATAAAAAGTATCAGTCTCCATAGATTGATGTTTTTTGGGATTAGTTAATAGTTGTGATGTAGTTTTCAAATACCGAGCATCAATCTGGATACTATCTAATTTAGATAAATTAATTTGACATTTAGAAAACTTCTTTTTGGAGTAGGTATGGTCATTATGAGTTCAATGTTATGCCCGTTGGTTTGAGAATTTCTCCTGTTGTTTTCCTAGATCAAATGAACATGGTTTTCAAGGAGTATCCCAATACCATTTTGGTCGTCTAAGTGGATGACATTATTATTTGATCCATGTGTGAAGAGGATCATTTTCATCATTTGAGAATTGTACTGAGTTTGCTGAGAAATCATTGCCATTATTCCATTCATTCAAAGGGTTATTTCGGGATTCGAGAAGAGAAATTATTAGGAGACATAATTCCTAAATAGGTTATATTAGTAGATCATTAAAAGTTGAAGTCTATTATTACTTGGAAGAAACCATGAAATTTATTTTATATTCAAATCTTCATTGAAATCACTGGATCTTATCATCAATTTTTTAAGGACATCGAAAGATGGATTCTCTGACTTCTTCTCTATCATGGATGGATGTGATGTTTTTTTGGAAATCTAAATTCTAGAGTTTTTTTATGAGATGAATCATCTTTTGAAAACTATTCTAGTGTGGACTAATCCAGAGGTCTGACATGGCTATGTGGTCTTTTGTTTGGCATCAGCTTCAAGCTTGGGTTATGTTGTCTTGTAGGCATATCATGATTTTGATTATGGATCTATTCAACTTAGAAAACACAATAATAGTTATCCTATCCATGTTCTTCAACATGTAGCTATGATTCATGCTCTTAAGAGATGGAAACACTAATTTTTGGAATAATTTTTTACAATGTATTCTGACCACATAATCTTGAGTAAAATCTTGTTAGAAAAATATTTTAATCATCTTCATATGCATTGGGTAGTGTACATGAAATCTTTTTACATAAACAAAACCTATTCTCTAAGGAAAGGGAATGTCATTACAGATTCATCGAGTAAGAAACATAAAACCTATAAATTAATGAATCTTAGGGAGCATAGAATTTTTTGGATCTCTTTGAAATGATTCATATTAGAATTTTGGAAAATGGGGATAATGTTTCTTTCACTAGTTTTCAATTGAAATCCACATTTATCGAGTTGATTCTTTGTGGTGAAGATATTTATGAATTATTCCATAGGAACGAATAACCTCTTTATGGTTTGGTGATTATGGCTTAGTGGTTTTTATCCAAATACAATGTTCTATGATATAATTGTATTTCATTTGTTCTTTTAACATTAAGGAATGATATGATAATGGATTTTCAAAATTCATATTGGGTTATACACCATTGAACCACTAAGATGTTCCCTGAAATGTGGTTGTAGTTATGGTGGCTAGGGATGAGGCAAGTCATTGATGAGATTATCACTCATTTATATACATTCTATAGGTTAATATCGAACACAATAAACAATTATATTTACTTCATTGACTTTTATTCCCTAGAATGAAGTGGGATGATATTTCAATAGACATTGTGGTTGGGTTTCATCATACCCAGAGAATGGTAAATGTGATATGGGTTATGATTGAGAAGATAACTAAGTTGGCTCACTTTATACCCATTAGTGATATATCAAAAGTTGAGGGGTTGAGAAATCTCTAGGTGGTAGATATGGTTTTTTCATAGAGTTCCATATTCTTTACTCTTTGATAAGGATACTCAATTTACTTCTCCTTTTTGGAAATTCATTTTGGAGGCACTCTGATTCCAGGTTCATTTGAGCATGGGTTGTCCTCCACTATGAGATGGCTATACAAAGAGAGCTAAAGGAATCCTTGAGGATATGTTTCACACTTGTGTTCTTGACATCACTGGGGATTAGGATGATAACATGGGGAACATTGATTTTTCTTATAAAAATATTTATCTCTATGTTATTATAATGGAACCTTTTGTTACCTTGTATGTTCGACCATGTAAATATCCATTGTTTTGGTCATTTATTGGGGAAATTTCTTTTGTTTGACCAAGTTTGGTGGAGTTGATGATAGAAATGATTCGTTTAATTCCTTAGATAATGTTGATAGTACTGATTCGGTATAAGTCTAATGCTGATATTCACCATATAAATTTAGAGTTCTTAGTTAGTGACTCGGTTGTATTGAATGTCTCACTATTTTTGTGTCTTCAATGACTTTAGAGGCAAGGTAATATTGCTTCCTATTTTGTGGGACCATTCCTGGTTATTGAACATATGGGGAAATGTTCAACCCTTTTAGCACACCCACAAAAGATAACATCGATACCTAACATATTCCATGTATCGTAGAGATGTTAATGTCACTATAATAAATATAATGGTTCGATCTGGAGAGATCTTGATATTGAATGTGTTTTATCATTGACTGATCAGACAGTCAGAATATTTGATTCAGAGACCCGGGAACATCATAAGAGGACGATAAATTTGTTCCATGTACAATGAAATCATGGTTCTGATAGTCATGATACTAGGGAATGTGATATACATATGGGTTTGTAGTGGCATCATATTTTTGTCCTGGAATATTCTTCAAAGGGTTTTTCGGGACAGAAAGTTTCTATAGAGGGGAGGTTATAACATCCCATTATCTATCTAATAGGCATTCCTTTAATCAAGTCATGGGTTTTCATTTTAATTTATTTGGTAGTGTTTATAATGAGTTAATAGGATACCTATAATGATGAAATTATTGATTTGATTAATTCTAATCTTTAAAGAACCATTCATATAGGCGGTTGAAGGGTTAAATGTCATGTAACATGGTTACATTTCATTTAATAGTATTACATACAAGTCATGAAAGGATTAATGTTTTGATTGGTAGACATCATGATTAGTCATTACACATTGTGATGGAATTTAATATCAAATTTTAATTAGTATCTTCAGAAATTATGATGAGGTGATGCATTATTTGTTGGTTAAGATATTAAATGTTTCATGAATTGTATTAGGATTTCACATTGTGTAATACCCCAGCTCTGGTTTTATAAATAAGAAGCGTAGAATGACTGTTCTTTTTGAATCCCATCATGTCCATCTCCCTTGACGTAAGGTCATCCCTTGTGGATCTTGAAGCTATCCAACCCTTCCATAACCATTCTTTTTTACATTTGATCATCATTGAGCTCATGATGTGATTCTCGGGTAGGAATTCCCTATCATTATTCATCTTTATATCATTATCTTCCTTTGATATTTCAATTGATCATCCCGATATTAATGGATATATGTCTCGCTGTTATATATTTCACCTCTAGGTTGTGATTTGATGACTTTTACACATTTTTTCTCTTTGAAGAGAGCCATTACTGGTGTTGCATTTTAGGAAATGGTTGGTGGTTCTGTCCAAATTATCCAAATTTATTAAACTAACATTTCATTATTTATTTCAATAGCTGATTAAAACAAAAATGATCAAAAATTCATTCAATTTACATGACAAAGCATAGTTCTAGTGAATTATGATATTTTTAATGGTTTCTCCATAAGAATTGGGAAACCCCCAATTCTATTTAATTGGGGTGTGTTTATGGAAATTGGTTGATTAGAATTGTAGAATATAAATTCCATATTTGATAGAAATGATTTCAATTAAAATTTTGAAAATGAATATTGAAATTGATGGAATTGGTTTTAAATGGATTTCAAACTTATAAAAATGGAAAAAAATATTTGATATAAACCCATCGTTTTTTATATAAAAGAGGCATGTTTTTTTATGAAAACCTATTTTTGTTTTAAATGAAATAATGGAATTTTGAAATGGGATAATAGGATATTATTTTATTTTATTATTCTTAAAATAAATTTCCCATCATTGGCTATGTAATAGATCATGAAAGACCTAGATTGTTGGTGAGTTATTTGTACACACTCTATACTATTCCAACATTCTGAAATATACATACAATGGTTCACTTCACCATTGGGTGGGTGAGGAGTCACCTTTGGTTACTGTCAAGGGGAGGTGTGTATACACATATTGATGAGATCACATACAGAGTGTGGATTCCTATGGCCATAAATAATATTGTACCTATTTGGTAGATGTCGATGATGGTCCCTTATTATTTATATTTGAGATATAAATGTATTCCAACATTGTAAAACAGCTTTATGTGCCTTATGAATTTAAATAATCAATTTTATATAAAATTTTCATTTAATACATTTTTTAAAAATATTAAATCATTTTTAATTCCTTTTCTTGGTGTACTTTCAATCATTTGACTTTTATAACATAATTTTTTAAACTAAGCTTTAAAATTATAAACATGTTAACATTTAAAATTTAATTCATTCCATTAGTTAATAATTTATTTGAAATTTTTATTTAAAACTTTTTTGATTGGCTTCTGGTCTTTTTATCTCTCACCCTATGTGTTCCATCAGGTGTTTATATATTATCTCATTCTAGGATTGAGAATGTTGAATGTATCCCTTATTAGTGAATCCAGCTGTTGAACATTTGATGTGATGAGTTGTGTGCTTAGGGACATGGGGTGTTTCTCCACTATTTGAATACATAGGATATTTTACAATGGGATTTTGTATTCCATGATGTATTCAGTTACATTATTCCAAATATATTACCTTTTGTTATGCATATAGAACTTTTTTTAACTTCTCTAATGCATGTGTAAAAACTATTCCCACATTCAATTATACAAATATAGGTGGTGGTTTTTGTCCAAGGGGAATTAAGATTTCCCTTCAGTTTATGTTAAGGCTGACTTGGTTATTAGGTTACCTGGGAACCAAGGCTAGTTCATGGAAGTATTTCAAATTCTTCTCATGATCCATCACCTCACGTGATTGACTAATAGAACTAGTTGTAATCGGTTTGTGAAAATTTGAATAGTACATGAAACTATTTTTCGTTTTCTCCCATTACAATTAGTATATCCATCTCCATAAACAATAATTTCCCATTTTTTAAAACATAAATAATTAAGCATATTTTTTTATAACATAAAAATTATCATTTAGGGATTGTGAGTTTCCCTCTACCTCATATATTATATAAAAAACTTGTTTCTTCTCCTTTATATATTCTACATTCTTCCCCCACTCTCCTTCCTCGAAATAATATATTATCCACACATACAAGTATGAAATATCTTTTATGAGTGAGATGTTATCTCTAATGACTGATCAAAGTCTTTCCATACATCATCCTTAAGGAAAAACATAATGAATTCAGTACAAGAATAATGGACATGTTGAAATTTTATTTTGTTCTCCATTAAATGTAAATAGGCTTCCCTAAATCATTTTTCATTCCATCTATGTCCACCCCAAGACCAATCAAGATATTATAAAGGTATGGAAAATTCAAGAAAACATATCTATTAATTTATAAATGAATATATTGTGGATCATATCACCCTTTATGGAGTTAAAGGTGGTATTTTTTGGAACCCCCTTTATGTTGATCAAATACGGAGTCACCTCCATCGAAAATAATTTATTATATAATAGGACAATCAACCTATTTTTTTTTCTAAAATGATTAATCCTTGAAAAATCATGTATATATGTTATGAAAAAACCAAAACATATAGAAGGTTATGATAACATAACCTTTTTTCAATCAGGACCTCTAAATCACCATTCAATACAGATTCCATATCCTTGGAAAATTGTTTGTTAGAGGTTTCCATTTTCTTCAAAACCAATATTTCATAATTGAATTTGAGAATTGGAAAACAATATACACAAAAAGTGTAACAAAACACATTATATGATAAAAAATATAATCATTCATGTAAAAATAATCACGATTTATTTGAATCCACAAAAATTCAAGGAATGGATTATAACATCCATCTATAACTAAATACAGAACCTTTTTATGGTGGTTAATCTAAAGAATCATATGAGCACCCTACATGAAACAACTAAGATAATATTTATTGAGGTAAATGATATAGTAGTTTTGGAATTAGAGAGTAATTCATATACACCAACCAAAAACCATTACATTGGAATGATCCTTCCTCACATAGTGTATAAAGGAAAAGTTAAAAATAAGGAAATGTAAATTTACTATATATTTGTACACCATACACTTTTGCATCATGAATACCACATATCATATATACTTTCACCAATATTATAGATCATTATTCTAATCATAATCAATTTTTTAGAAACAATTATTATTGGATCATGTGATCCCATACATTGTTTATCACATTGTGGATGTATACATTCATTTTGAATGTTTAAAATTATAAACTTCTTATTCTCATATTGAATTTTTTATCTGTTCCCACTAAATTAATAAGTGAATATTAATAAAATTAAATATATATAAATGAACAATATCAATGTATTATGCATAGTTATGAAAATAATATTTGATAAATGTTATTTAGTAGGAGAAGATAAAATAAATCGATTCCTTAATTCACTATTAGTGAATATTAAAGGATCATTTACCAATTATAATCATGGTATCCACCCACTTTTGATGAATAGGTTTGATGTGGGACATTGAAAATTTTGTTTTAATATAAATTAACAATTTGTAAGTACAAATAGTATATCGTAGTTTGGTGATATTATCAAATGTATTTCTATTACGTTTTTAATGGGTATGAGATTTTCATGGATATTAATGTAGCTTTATCATATACCTTGAAATGTATGATGTCAATTTGATCATAATTGATACAATAACTAAATTATATCCATTCATAATAATTAAGGAGACATATAATGTCAATGAGTTGGTAAATGTATATTTATGTGATGTATTAAATATTCATGTTGTACTGTAATTGATTATTTCAAATTTAGATCCTCAATTTACTTTAAGAATTTATAAATAATCAAATAAGATATGGTTACAGAGTTTGAATATAATACTTGCTTTAATACTATAATATATGGACAATTTGAGTGGAGTATATTGATATTTCAAGATATTTTATTGGATTTTGTGAAGTATCATGGTTGAATATTTTGAGATAATATTTCTTAAGAAAATAATTAATTAAAAAATATCATTAAAAATAATTGTAAAAGATACCTTTCGGTCACTCTGTTTTTATCTTTTTCATTCCCCAATATATTCAGTATAATTTAGAGAGGATTTATTAGTGGGATTGATCATAGTTGGCATTTTTAAATTCAATATTCATTTATTTCATAATATTATTTATAATTTTTTTATGAGAAATTTATATGTCAAGTGTTACACCCTATTATTTTGGGATCGATTTTTTCAATAAAATTTATTCTTTTTAATAATCAGCATTTCACTCAACCCTAAATATAGTTTTTCATTATAAAATTTCTAAGTCAGTATTATGTTGTATTAAACAAAAGTATAATCATTCACTACACGCAACACATATATTATATTGGGGTACACAGAAATCTATGTTTGTATTATGTTACACACATTATCAAGTTCCTCGATAGCATATGTTACATGCACTACTGAGTTTTAATGAACTACATTATATTTATAATATTATTTTTAAAATATTATTATACTTATTACCAAGATAATGGAATTAAAGTTAAAAATAGGATTAATTTCTTTAAAAAAAATGGTTTACAAATTTATATAATATATATTTTTTTTATCCATTAGTTGGAAATGAATGTAAAAACTATTTTCATTTTAAGAAAACTGTTTTCTATGAAAAACAATTATTTTAAATGAACACATATTATATAAATAAATTTAAATGTCAATTTTTTTGAATTATTTATAAAATTTATTTATTTGGTATCCAATCAAAAAAATTTCATTTATCCAATATATTATATTAGTAGAAGATAATAGTAACTACAATTTTATGAATAAATGAGGTATTTTTCATAAAGGTATTTTTACCACATTTTAATGGTGCACCAATATTAAGTCGAGTTTCAAACAGTTTTCTGATTTTTATTTTACAGAAATATTCCTCATTTTTTGATGTGGAATATCAAAATATTAGTTTTGTTACATTTTTGTATTTTCTGAAATTTTAATTTTTGAATGAATAGTGAAAAATACTAAATTGTAATAAAAAACTTCTTTTTCATCTAATTTATTTATATAGTTATATTATATATTAAATATGTTTTATGTTAAATTAGAAAAATTAAATATAAATTAATCCATATTAGGTCATTGGAACCAATTTCATACTGTTATTAGATATAAAAACATTTCAATCTTCTGGACTTTTTACTTTAAAGATCTCTCATCTCATCATGTCTAAATGATTAATATTAAATCAATTTCTACCAAGTTTGTGATTAAATATTGGAAAAATAAATTAAATATTTTGAATTATATTACTTTTTAATTTCTATTAAGGTTAAATTATATTTTTATCGAATATCTTTTTGAAGGTAACTGAAATTATTACAGCGATTGAGGTAAAAATATTTTTACTTAATGGATAAAAAATATTATAAAAAGGATAAATGACCTAAAAACATGTCTAAAATCCATTTAATATAAATATCATGAACATATAATATTGTGTATCTAATATGGACTATTATTTATAGAAAATGATGTATAGGGGACCTCTCAATTGTTTTTGTGTCTTTATATATAGAAAAATGGCACTCCTCTTCCTCTATAAATGGGTACTCTCCCATCCCCCTCACTTATTCAAAACTCTACAGTCCATTGGATTTTAAAAAACATGACCATATTTGCTTACAACATTACTCACTTTATCCTATAATCCTCTATTTTTTTATAAATATGACCAAGGTTTCCATTTCGTGCATAAAAAAAGGAGTTACCAAAAGACGAGGTAACATCCATCAAAAATCACATTCTTTTTATTTATTTCTCCACCACTAAAATTATTAATATTTCATACATAAATAATAATAAATGTATCATAGATATAATGAGGCGTTTTTATGTTATGTTTTCCAACTAAAATCTATCACACATCCATCGAATGAGATTTGTCGTCAACATTCGTCTATATGGTGGACAACTATATCATGAAATGATGTTGTTAATTATTCTATTTCCACCATTCAAGGGTGTAAATAATTATGGAAATACTAGTTTTTAAATATATTTTTTGTCATTAATGATATTTTTATTCTAATTTAATTATTATGAAACACATAAATTTATGATTTTTATTTTCTGGGAGAACGATATCTTTGTTTGTCAACATTTGGACTACTGCCTCCTAAAATTGTTTTTATTCATTAAAAAATTACATGTTATGTATTAAGGATGGTTTTATGAAATTTATATGATATATATAACATAATAATGAATCATTAATAATATATATATATATATATATATATATATTAGATTTACATTAATTATTTAAATATGATAATAAAATGGAAAAAATGGCATTGTGCATATATGACTTACCATCTCCATGAATGGTGTATTCCATATCCTATTTCTATATATTATAGATAATTATATATACATATATAAATAATAAATATTATATTTAATTAAATTTTTAAATTTTTAAATATTTAAATCATTACCAATGTAATAGTTTCTAGAATTACAAGTTCCTTCATATATGAAAAACAAAGTTGATAATACATGAAATGCAATTTTAACATAATAACCGTAAATTAAATTATAATATACACTCAAAATGAAATCAAATATGGGATTATATATAAAAATATGTTTCTATATTATATTTATAATATACTTATACTTATCATAATAGAGGTTTGAACATGTATGAAAAAGTCAAGTCTTAAGGTAAAGACTTTGAAGTCGCGCTCTTTTTTTCAATGAGACATATACCATATTCACCACTAGATTCTTTTATGTGTTGTATATAATTACTATGAATGTATTATATTTTTATAATGAATTTATTTTTCATTATATTCATATCCATTTTATGATCTATCATTCTCACGGTTTATTGATTAAATGTCTCAAATTCTATTTGGTAGTTATGTCTTAATATTCAATCATTGAGACAAATGTTATGTTATGAATATATATTCATTTAAATGGTATATATAATTAACAATGAAATTTTTTCTCCAGAATCAACTTATTTTAATTATATTTTATTCTTCATTTAATTTTATTCTCTCATGGACATAATGATTCAAATTCACCAAAATGGTAATAGTTTATTTCTGCAATCTCATTGTTTATCATGATTATTTATTATTATTCTTACTTTGATAAAATATTATTATAATTATCTCATGATCTATCATATATTATCATCTCATATTGTCATTCAGGATATATTATTTTATTGATACAAATTTCACACTTTTTGTTACTTTGGATAATTAATAATTAATATTTAATAAAATCTGACTATATTTCACTTTTCGGATGGAAATCTGTGTTCCTTCAATTCAATATTTTTTAAAAATGTATTAAAAAATTATAAAACAATACAATATTCTTTTTAAAATAATTTTTTACCCATTTTTAAACATTTTAAATAAGGTTTTTAAAATTAATATTATTGTCATTTTCTGATTAGGCTACTTTTCAAAATATTTTAGTTAGAAAAAAGAATATTTGGTATATATGGACATACCCACCTTCATGGCCATCATTTCCTGGAATCCTAATTTTCATGTTTAGAATGATATTTTTAGGTAAAACATTTCCCCAATATATTGAAAATTTGTGGTTTTAAAAGATGTTTTCAATGAAAAATATTTTTAAAAATGTTTTCAATATTTCTTTATAAATTTTCAATGTTTTTTTAAAGAAAATGGATTTTAGATCATTATCATGCTTTCTTTGTGAGTTTTAAATGTGTTTTTAAAAAAATATAAAAAAATCATGATTTCATTATATTTTTTCAGGTAAAATTTCAATAGAAATGGATTTAAAAAAGATTTATGTTTTAAAAATAATTTCATCAGTATGGAAAATTTATTTTTCCATAAGAAATTTTTAAAATAAAATTTCAAATAATAATTTATAATAAAATTATTTTTGAAAATGTTTTATGAAATTTAATTTAAAAGAAATGTTATTATCCTTAAGAAATATGCCAATTATAATTCTGAAATCCATCCCTTTCTATGATGGAATCCATTGAAAATTTTTATACTATGTTGGATATATGCTCCAAGGACACCATTATTTTTATTTCTTTGAATTTTTAATTTTTATGATCACATTATTTAAGGAAAGACATTTCTATTCCATGGGTAATGTGATTTCAAAAACGGTTTCCTTCCACACGTTATGATTTTATGAGTTTACTATGAATCCCATCACTTTTCTATAGGTTATGATATCATGAGATAATTATGATACCCAATTCATTTCATATGTTATGTTATGATTTTCATGAAAACCAACCTTTTTTAATGGTCATGATATTAAAATGTTTTGTTATGTTTTGGCACACATATGTAATACTTCATAATTTGATTGGTGTGACCTATATATATCTCAAACCCATTAGTAATGATTTATATGTCATGAGATAATGATGGAGAATGTGTTAATGGTATTGATCCAAAAATGGGAAGATGGGGTAACCTGATCTACTATGAGGAGTAGGGGAAACCTGACCCCCTATGGGAAGAATGTTTAACCTTATCCACTATAATAGAGTTTCTATTACTGGGGTTAGTGGTGTGTCTATCCTAGTAGGTGCAATGTCTCACCCTGGTATTATTTTATTGTTTTATTTGAGATTATACTTTTTTATCCTTTCCATATTATGTTTTAGTTATTCTAGATTTAAAATTTATTATTTGGAATATTTTTCTTTAATTGCACGGTTTGAATGAATATGTAAAGACTAACAGTGTGTCCTCTTGATAATGAATAGTTTGAGGTTCATGTCTTCATAATGGTTTTATCCAAACCATCTGTGTCCTAGGAGAAAACGTGTGGGCCATTGGGTGACTCTGGTTGAGGGGGAACGGTCTAATAATGGTTTGGAAACCCATATAGAATGTATGTAAATGATTCTATAGTTTTTTGACAAAACCATGCCGCATGGTTGCGGAATAGATTACCAATAATTGTCGACAACCCATGTGTGTTTGCAGTGTGTCTAGCTAGGGGATCCCAGTTGGCTCTATGTTTTTTAAATAGTGCGGCCTAATCATGCATTGTGCCTAGCCATCTTACAACCATGCGAATTTACCTTTCGAACCTCTATTATTTTTCAGCTCAAACGCAATATCTCCCCCTATCTTATATAGTGTTACACAATGGTTCCCCCTCTCTTCTTACCCAAACCTATCATTTTATCCCTAGGGTCAAATAAAGTGAGTTCTTTATGTTTTTATTGTTATTATTAATGTTAATATCCACCTTTTTCTTTTTCTTCATTCTTATTCCTTTTTCATTTTTGTACATCAAATGTCATGGTTTTGTGGTTATAGGGTTCATTTTTCCCTTGAGTTATATTGGGGGGGTTATTCTTCGGGTTCCATGTATATATTCATTCTTCATGGATATTTTCTAGAGTAGTTTCATGTTTTTGTTTTTGAAGCACTTGCGTTTTGAGGTAAGATTATCTTTTCACTTGACTATAAAATTCTAGAATCATTTACTGATTTCTTTTTTCACCTTACTTGGATATTATATTGTGATATAGAGTTTTTAATAAATTTTTTTGTTAAATGGGTTTATTTCCTTCTTTCATTGAATTATATGGAATTTATTTCGCAAGAATCATCGACCATGTGATTCAAAAATCACCTCGTTGGAATTTGTAATTGATTTATGATTTATAAGGAACATTTTTGGGCTTTTAAATGTATTTTGTTCATAAAATTATTTTTTATGTTATATAAATTTATTTTTGGAAGGTGGATTAATTTTGAAAGTGACGATTTAAATTTCTTATTGAAATTGTGTTTTCTCGAAGAGTGTTTGTGTCTCATTTGACACATTTATAAAATAGGTTCTCTAGAAAAATCTATTTGGATTTTCCACTTATATTGGTTGAGTTGAATGGTGGTGGATATTCTTGATGTGTGAATCCTTCTAGGATAATTGGATGAAAATAACGAGATTGTTCCTTGGAGTGATTCGAGGTGATGCTTGATTGTGATGCTTATTTATGATGTGAGTGTGTGTGGTTGTCTTCTTTATTTTATTGTTCTTATGACCACACATTAGTATTCACATGGGATTCATATATAGGAGGGGGATTTTAGTTTAATGGTTGTTGCACCAGTTTAGGATTATGCTCTGGTTAGTGGCCCATGGTTTGGAATTTTCTCTACTTTTGGGTTGTGCCCCTTGGTTAGGCCATGTAGGGTAAGACCAAGCATATTGGGTAAATTTTTGTCATTAGGTGTGATATACCTACGAGATGATTCAAATGTTTTGTATTATCTAGGTTATCCATTTACCTCATAAGTTCTCCCATTTATTTTGGAGATTAATTGTCTGAAGGGGATGATTGAGATTCTTTGTTTTGTTTGTCACACGTATGATCTATATTTAATTACATTTGTTATGAAATAATTTCTTCTTATATTATTAAATAGTGAAATTTTTTCACAAAATTGATGTATTAGTCTTCAAATTTTATAGAAATTTATGTTAAAATGTCTAAAAATTTATTTATGCATGTTTAATTAAATAAATCATCCTTATTATCTAAAATGATAACGTCTCATTGTTGGGAAAGAACCATGGATTGAATAAAAAAGGGAAATGGATTGTGTTTTGTTTTGAAGAAGAAAATGTGTGAAAACAATGCTTTATATATTTTATTTCAAAAATGGAATTAATGATTATGTTTTTAAATGAAATTCCTTGGTAAAAGATTTTTTAGGCACACCAAATGAGTTTTAATGCTCACACCTATAGCTCTTTCATGTTTTTAGCTTCTGTTATTGGTTCCATCCCGGTTTCGATCATCATGGGATATGTTCAGATTTTGAACTTTATAGTGACACTCATGGTGAAATTATGTTTTAGTAATTAGATGTTTAATTTTTTGTTTTTTATGTTTATAT
Organism: Viscum album; assembly: GCA_963277665.1. Classification (NCBI taxonomy): domain Eukaryota; kingdom Viridiplantae; phylum Streptophyta; class Magnoliopsida; order Santalales; family Viscaceae; genus Viscum; species Viscum album. The sequence continues at coordinate 869,259,142 of OY728120.1, forward strand.
TTTTTTTTCAATTTGTGTAAAAATGATGTCCAGTTAGTAATGTTTATTTATTTTTGGTTGCTATATTTATTTCCATAAATTCATATTATTTATTTTTTTGGTGAAATAATTCCATATTTTTATAGTTGATTCCAATAGTTCTTCTATATATCATAGTAGGATATGGAACTCCTCTCGATACAATTTTTAAACCAACTAATGTAAATAGTTATTTTTCGACCAAGGTTGTTTGGTGACAAAACAATATTAGAGACAGTTGGTTATTTAGACGACCTAGCATCATAGAACTGTTTTTTATTTGGATGTATTGGTTTATGGAGTAGGAATTTAGGAATGTTATTTGTGTATATAAAGAAGTGTCTGGTCAAATTTTTCTGGGTTGATCCTTGGGTTACCTTGGGGTGTTTGGCTTTTTTTGTCTTGTTTGGATTTTTTGGTTGTTATGTATTTTGGAAAGTGTAGTGGGAATTTTATATGTGGTCTCGATGACCTCATAGAGAATATCAAGGCATTCAGATCTTGGTAAATGGTTCCAAAATAATCCCCCATAAGGTTGAGTGATTGACATTTTTTCTACATCCATATTTACATGTCACCCATCGAAACTAGTTTTCCTTTTTTTGAGATTATTTTGGATCATTTTGGTTTTCAGTTTTTTTTGAAAAATATATTATAAATTGAGAAAAAAATTAAAATGAATTTATTTTCATCCTTATTGGGAGATGGAAAATTTCTTTTCAAATTTCTTTTTATTTTAATGTCTTGGAAAATAGATTTTTAATATGATGACACTGGGGTAAAATAGTAGTTGATTCAACAAAAATTTCATTTCTGAAAATAATTCAGAGGTATCATCCAAATTAGTTGTCTTGTGAAATGGAAAATAATAGTACAATAAAGAATTATTGGGAAATTTTTTTAGATTTCTAATAAATTTTTTGAAATTTTAAATAGGAAGTATATAATGAATTTTCAATTAGAAACATGTCATTAACATTTTGTTGAATTTTGAAATGTCTTTTTTTTGACCTTTTCTATTCACATGAGAATCAAAAGCATGGACATGTTATAGGAAGTGAATGATTGATGGAATGAGTGTATGGGTGCCTGAGTTCATGCATGAGTGTATTGGTGTGAGGCTTCATGGAATACCATTGGTGAGTGGTCAACTTTTCAGGATAGTTTCCATTTAAAAAAATTTGTTTTTAGAATAAAATAGTGATGTTTGGAGAACCAATGGATGTGTAGCATATTTTCTATTAATTTAGAAACTATTTTAGGTGGTTTTTTGAGTTTGAGTTATATTTGGTGAATTGGATTGATTGAGTTCATGGATTCCTTGTTTCTTAGTGTGCACCCCTACCAATGTCTTGAATGATATCTAAGGTACAAATATAGGTGGTCTACCATTATAGGACTCTACATTTGTTCAACCTAAATATTTCTGTATATAATTGTTGAATCCTAACACTCATATATTTTATGGTGCAAAAGATTCTTTTGAATCAAATGAGTGGATGTGATAAATCAAAGGATATTTAGTTTTCTTAAGTATCCTGATTCTCTAATTGTGATGTTTTATACCTATCTACCTGAAGGTCTAAGTAGTATGTGGTTTAATTTGGTTTTGATGTGATTGGAGGTCGTCACAGCCTTCAAAATATTATTTATATCTCATACACTAGTAGAGGGGTGTATAGTAAAACCCAAGAGATTGTAGTAGTGATATCTAATGTTTTAAAACTAAAAACCTCACTGTTGTCTGTAGTGATGTAAATAAATTTATAGTTTTTTAACTTTTTAATTATTTTTTATTCTATACTGGGATATGAAGACAGTATAACGAAATTAATTTGAACCAAATAAACCTTCTAAAAAAAGAAATCGGTAACCAACAGTGAAGGCAGATACATAGGAACAATGTACAAACAACTTATTTGGGAAATACTAACACTACTGGTTAAAATATTAAATTCTTTACATGTTGTTATTGATTTCACAACCTCGATAAAGTTGAATAAATCCCCCTATCTTGGATAATAATAACAGAGACAGTGGTTCGAGAAGATCTATAAATCCAGAAACACCATACTGTGAATGAGATGAAAAATAATGTTGTTGGAATTTATTCATTCCAACCAATTCCTGTTCTAAAATAATTTTTTCTTAATGTATCCATGACCATTATCACTATTTGTTCTTGGAGATTTTAAAATTGAGAAAATGAGGTGTGAAATAATTAAAATATTTTATCTAGAACTAGTCTTGCTAAATAATTCCAGATCCTCAATGAAAAGAATTGAAAATAAGAAGAGCAGTATGAACCTGCAATTAAATATTTCCCCAAGAACTAAAAACTACATAGATCTCATCGCAAAAAAACTTATCATAAATATTTGAATTAAAAAAATTGAATGAAAATAGAATGGAGAAGATCCCCCCTCTAATTCTGTTAGAATGTGGCTCTGTTCTCCTCCTCCTACCGTCTCCAAGTACCATTCCACAATGTGATGTGTCTCCAGAAGCATTTACTCATGAATTTGATGTGATCATGGAAGATGAATGAGAGCCCCCCCCCATTTGTGCTCTGCTTTCAGCTTTTCAAATTCATGTCATCTAATGCATGTCACCATATCCATCCATAGACTTCAGGTGTCCTTCACTTATACACAGCACACGTGCGTTTTTACCTGACTGACACATCGCACCAACTTTTCCCATGTATATATCTCTCGGTGAGTTAGTTGAAAGCGCATAGACGTTTTTAGTCATTGGTGTTAACCTGCACGTGTTTCCGACTCCACTTTGAACCTGCCCAGCTAACATCGAAAAATATATAATTATTTCAACATTAACACTTCACATTCATATACAATAGTTAAAGGAAATATTAAATAATTATTAGTTATTAATTTTATTTTTATTGATAGATCACTTATTTTCTTTAATTTTGTTTGTTTTATTTTATAAAAGTTATTAATTTACTAAATTAATATATTCAAAATATTTTTTTATTATTAAACTAATTCAATGAAATTATATCTGCTAATGAAATTCAATAATTTTATTTTAATTTTTTTATTTATAAATTAAAATCATTATTTTTATTTTAGTTTTATAAATTAATTATATTATTATTTTTTAAAATATTAATTTTCTCTTCACCACCCCCCCTCCCCCCCAAATTAGTGTTTCCCTAAGGGGAAGAGGTTTCTTCGGTTCCTTTACCTGCAATAGTAGGTTCAACGTCAGTGAGACATCCATTAGGTGTGACAGCTTTGGTTTGAGGACCAGGGTTGGGGCGGGTTTCATCCGAGACAATAGTTGGCTCAACGCACCTCAAGAATGGTGACACCCCTCATCAGCAGTGGACCCTCCAAAATTGGCTTTGATTCCTCCTCGCCGATATTGGAATAATGAACTGGTGGTGGCTACTACAGATCCCAGTGACTTGAACGGTTTAGATTGAAGTTGATGGAGATGGTTCATGGCTTAGGTCCAGATCATGACAGTAGGTGGAATGGTCTGTTCAAATGAAGGATGGAAGGGAAGGAGGTGTGGTGAGGAATGATTTTGAATATTTTCGAGTCTTATTATTGTATGGAGATGATTAAAATCTGAAATTTTAATGATTATTATGATTTTGACATGGAACTGGTTGTGGTAAGATGAAGGGAACCAATGGCATGTGGTGGGTGTGTGGTGATGAGAAGGAACCAGTGGAAGAGGTTTCAAGAAGGGGAGTAAGACATGTGTGTGAGGAGTTAGTGTGGTAGACTGTGTTAGAAAGGAGTTATATAGTGTTAGGGGTTATGGTGGAAAAAGTGTTGTGGCACTAGTGTGTGAAGGGGGATGAGAAACGATGTCTAAAGTGCGGTGCCTTAGTGGAATGAAGAAAATTGTGCCAAGGGGTAGGTATCAGTGCCATGGATTACGGTGGAATAGTGAACGAGAAACAGTGACACCATAAAGGAAACGGTGCCACTAAGACATATTCTAAATATTAATTAAATACATATTTAAAACATAAACTAAAATACAATCTGAAAAAATATTTAAAAAATAAAATTAATTAAAATGATCATAAGAAACATAATAACATAAATAAAACTAACGAAATATATAAGTCATTAATTAAATTAGCAAAAAAATTATTATAAAACATTTAGATTATAAATAAATAAAAACATAAATTAAGAGATCATTTCATTTTAAAAAAAAATTAAAATATAATTTATTTTTAAATTAAAAGAACATAAAAAAAGTTAATTTATTTAAAATTGATAAATTAACAAATAAAATTATTTTTGGTGAACAGTTAGTTATTTTTTATTAAATACTTATATTAATTTATGAAATTAAATTAATGATATTTAACAAGAGTATATGTTTGTAAAATTAAATATATAATTAATTAATTTTTAAAAGTCAGATAATATTTATATAATATTTATTTAATTAATATATATTTATTAGAAGAAATGATAAATTAAAACTACATTATTTATGTGGAAAAATAAAAAATAAAAAATAAATATTTAATGTTAAATTATTAAATATGATGACAAAAACCATCAAACTAAATAAAAATTAATTATACAATAAAAATAATGTAAAACATAAATTAACTATTCTAAAGCATAAAATACATGATTAATAATGAAAAATGTTTAAATAATAAATTTTACAATAAAAATACAGAACTTCCAAAATTAATAAAAAATTGGATAATTAATTAATTAAATTGTTAAATATTAAAGTTAAAGATGTGGGGAAACAGTTTAAAATTAGGCCACATATTATTCCCCCACACATTAACATTATTTTTCCTCAATCAATAACTTGCTTTATTAACATTGAAAAATAAAACAATGTTTAATGATTCAGTTCAATGTGTAATATGTCTAGCAATTAGAAACAGAGGACACAAACATGAAAAAAGGCTTTGGAAAAGAAATTTTCAAACCAAATTTCACCTTAATGAATCTCTTAAAATGTAATCTAGAGTGGAATGAACCATCAAGGAATGAATATTTCTTACATCAATTTTGAATCAACCTAATTACTCACATCAATCCATGATCTGGTTATATGTCCAAGAGTGGAAGCATGTTAGATATTAGTGGAATAAAAAACATAAGGGTTGGAACATTGTTCTTTGATCTTCTCCTAGGTTCCAACAACAATTTTTTTTTGATTCACCTTATTGATACATACTATATTACTCTTATATAAACAAGTATTCCCCTTCTTCATTTTGCATTCAACGATCACGTCACCTTAATGAACTCGTTTTTGACCCTAGAAACTTTATTAAAATCTTCCCCATGCCATGTATCATGTTCTAAGAACTATGCACTACACTTATTCAAGGTGTAGAGAGGGATTATAGTTAATAGAAACACAACCAACATCTAGAGTCTCAGAGATTCACTATGGGATCTCAAATGCCCAAACTCCATAAGTTTCAAATTGTTTTTATGAAATACATTTACATTTTCTTAGTACGGTAAGTAATTTAATAAATAATAAAAATATGTATCCCCTAGGATCAATTCAATCTTATATTTCGAATGTTTATGATCATAATTCCACCAATAGGTTACCCATATCACTCTCAAAAATATTTTATAAACCAAATATCCATTTAATCACTAAACAAGTTCACTCAGCAATCACCCCTACATTAACATCAATTTTATAGAATCTCTTAACTACCAATTAGGAATCATTCAATGGAAAGAACCAATTAATTATAGTGTAAAGACTAAAATTATGAAAGAATTTTGAATACTTTTTAACAATTTTTAACCTTTTTGGAAAAACGTTAAAGTGGAAGTTGAAATTGATGGTCTCACATTAAATCACAGTTCATCATGGTCACAAATTGACCACCTTCCCCTACACTTAAAATACAACAACCACCAAAGATTACATCTAAATATGATGATGAACAATTTGAAAGTTAATGTTCAAAAAATGTTTTCAATTTAGTATATGTATGACATGTATAAATTTTCTCATTAAAGTTAAAAAATATTTTTCTAAACAAAAATTAATTTATAGAAGGTTCATTATCATGTACATTCATTATCATCTATGTCCAGAGAATAAAAATTTTCTATTAATGTAGAAACATGACATGTAACATGTGGGCGCACTATGTATGGGGTGTAAGAACTTCAATTGATTGAGTTTAATAATATGTTCAATAGAGCATATGAATGAATACTATTTTTAATATATCAATGAAATTCAAATTTACTTATGTGGAACATGCAAATTTTTTTTAAAAAAAATGAAATGATGTAGAAACCATTTTGTATACAAGACATGCAGCAGATTTCCCACCAAATCATGTAGCAGAATTTTCAATTACAAGCAGTATTTTCAATAGTAACAACATATTAAGAAGATTTTTTTAATGAAACAGTAATTGATACATTGTTAGTAGTTTATCATCAAGTCACCATTAATATGACTCACCAATATTATAGAAACATTTGATAAAAAACAGTAGGTCAATGGCTCACTGTTATTCTGAGTATTGGTGACTTATCAGTGGATTTTAATTAAAAAGAATAGGAGCAGAAGAATGATTACAAGAATTAAGACACTTCCTTGAATAGGATTTTCATTAATCCGTAGCATGGGAATTACACTCCCTTATTTACACTAGTAGAAGCATCTAAATAATACAGATAAAGTAAGAATCTCTTTATTAAAACAATTATCAAATAAATGAAGTAAAAGACAACACAAGAAGCATGGGTTTACTCCTTTGAATAAATGAATTTAATGATTAATGTTAGACTTTATTTAATCACAATTTATTCTATTTATTAACATAACAAAAACCATGGGTTTCCTCCCATACAGCACTAGATTTGTAGTCCTCAGCTGGACTCACCATGCAACTAACCATAGTCACTAGGTGGATGGGGATTCCCCAGTATAGACCACCACATGTGATTGGTCCAATTTTTTGTAACATAACGATGAAAATTATGAGATCCAAGGCTAAAAAATAGAAAATAAATATCCATTGCTTAAAATAACCTCTAAAGACACCCCTTAACAGTTGGGAGCATAGTTTTGTCAAAATCCCGACTTTGTTCAGATTTATCAAGATATGAATTCACAAGAATGGAAAACATTAAACTAGGTGCTCCTAGGGTTTTTACCTTATTCTCATGGATATCTCTCTCAACATAAATATTAATAAATTCAAATTATAGGGTGCTAATGGGTGAGTTCTGAATAATATAATAAAGAAAGGATACAATATATATTTGAACAGAATCATGTAGAATTAAAATCAAGAATAATCCCCCCTCTAAAATACTATCAGTTTCACCATAAGGTTATTCACACAACTCATCTGAGGATGGAAGTGATAGACATGGAAGAGAATGTACTTGATCATTCAATGTTTCATGTTTGAAAATGTTGTAAATCTCTTCCAAAATATCCTCAACAGTTAACTCACACTGAACATATACTACTTCAAACAAAGCCGTTCCTCCTACCTCTAGTTTGTTTTCAACCTCTATTTTATGTTCACACTCAAAGAGTTCATTTTCAAAAACAATATTTGAATTGTATTCCAGAAATTTATAATTAAAGAAAAAAAAATGTTAAACATAGCATTAACAAATTGAAATTCCATATTGTTTAAATCCTAGTAGTTTTCCCAATGAATGACGACAAAGCCTTATATTTCAATACACAATGATTTAGAAAAGTGAATACTATCAGAATAGGGAATTTAAAACTCATCAGTTATCATTTCATCAAATATAATTCCCTCATCCTCATCATACAACAACATTCAATATTTTACTAGGTTTAGAGGATCAAAATATGGAAGGGTGGTTATTTTTTTTGGTTCAAATATTTGAGATTCTATGATTTCTTAATTAAGGTTCTCATTTAATGTGATCCCAATATTATATTAAGATTAATTTTTCACAATATCATAAAATTTGGGTGTATAGTTTTTAACATTCAAAATTTCATTCTCAAATATCATTTCTACTCTAGTGAATTCCTTTTCAAAAATAAAAAATTAATAATCATTCACCAATGTAGGAATTATGATGATAATTGGGCATTCCATTTCAATCAATTTAAATTCATCTTCAGAATTTTCTAACTCAAAAACATTAATGTTATTTTTGGGGTCATCAATTTATTCTCTTCATTTAGTGCGTTGGTTGTTTCAAGATTTAGATTAACAAAATCAGTTTCTTTAAAATGAATGTTTTGTTTCCCAGTTTAACTTTCACTCTCCTCTTCTATATGATTTTAAAATATTTCAAAAACACTTTCTTTTTCATTAATTTATTATCATTCATGTCCCTTAACACTTTTTTTGTAATTTGGAGATAATTTTTCCAACCTTTTCAAACTTTGATATTTCTATTCATGGTATCTAGTTTGAATTTAATGGGTTTTATTTAACTGAGTAATCCAAACATCATCCCAAAAATATAATTTTGATAACATATGACCACATATATCTAGGATGTTAGGAATAAGCTCAAAGTTCAGTTCATTAACTTCAACATGATGGATTTGTTGTGTTTGGTTATAAACCCACTTCCTATCAGTATGTCTATAATGTCCACAAAGAAAAAAAGTAAGGACCAATGTGAATAATTGATCATTAAAACAATTACATTTTTTTTAAAAATTTAAATAATAAACACACACTCAAATCCAAGAGGAATTTAAACAGGAAACACAAATAGAAAAAATTCATAGTTTTTTATATTTTTTTTATGATTATAAATGTTTTGTAAGTTATTTTTTTTAATTAAATATTGAACACTCAGCACATTCCTTCCCCTGCAATGGCATTTGTATTTTGAGGTGGTTAGAGGTCATCACGACCCCCAAAATATTATTTTTAACTCTTACACTAGAATAGTGGTGTAGGGTCGAACCCAAGGGAAGGTAGGTGTGAAATATATAGTTTTAAAACTAAGAAACACACTGTTGACAATAGTGAGGTAAACATATTTATATATTTTTTTATCTTTTTAATTTTTTTTTTGTATTTTTTAAGTTTTATTTGAAGATCATTTAATAAACTGAATATAATCTATATAAATTAGCTATGAAAAAGAAATTGGTAATCAATAGAGAAGGCAGATACATAGGAACAAGGAATAGGCAACTGGTCGGTGAAATACTAACACTACAGGTTGAAATAATAACTTCTTTCGAAGTTTATATTGAGTTCAAAAACTTTATAATGTTGGATCAGTCTCCCTCGCTAGGATAATAATCTCATAGATAGTTGTTCTAGATGTTCTCCACATCCAGAAACACCAAACTATGTAAAAGTTGAAAAATAATATTGATGGAATTTAATCTCACCAACCAATTCCAAAATGTTCTGATATTAGATTTTCTTGATGTATACATGATCTTTCTCACAAAGAGATCATTTAGTTTACAAGATTGAGAAAGTGTGGTGTGAAGAAATTAATAGTTTATATCTTGAAGTAATATCAAAAATGAATTCTAGATCATAAAGGAAAATAATTCAAAATACATAGAGTAGTAAGAACCAGAAATTAATTATTTCACCAAGCACTAACTAATATACAGAATTAATTGAAGAAAATAAATTTTATCTATTTAAATAATAGAAAAATTGACAAAAAATATAATTCAGAAGAGTTCCCCTCTAATTCTCATATAATTTTTCTTTGTTCTTCTCCACCTTGTCTCTCCATGTTTCATTTCGCTTTTTGATGTGTCTCTCGAAGCATCTACTCTCAAATTTGGTGATATCATGGAAGGAGAATGAGAGTCCCCCCTATTGTGCTATGCTTTCTCCTTTTAATATTTATTCCATCTTCTATATGTCCTTACAACCTTCCAATGACTTCAGGTTTTCTTCACTTATGCACCACACACGTGTATTTTTTCATGTCTGACATGTCACGCTAGCTTCATCCTCGTAACTAACTCTCTATGATTTAGTTGAAATCACCTAAATGTTTTTTTGGATTGTGTGTGAACATACACATGTTTTCGACTCCACTGTGAACCTGCATAGGTATGATATAAAAATATTTAAATATTTCAATGTTAAAAGATCACTTTTATAAACAAAAGTTAAATGTAATATTAAATATTTTTTAGTTATTAATTAAATTATTATTGATAAATAATTTTTTTTATTTAATGTACATAATTTTATATTATAAAACTTCTCAATTTATCAAATAAATTTTTCTAATTAAATTTTTATTTTTAATCTAAATATATTAAATTATATCTATTAATGAAATTATAAATTTTTTTAATAATTTATTCTATTTATAAATTAAAATTGTTATTTTTATGTACATTTTATAAATTAAATTGTTTTTTTAAATTTTAAATTTATAATAAAACTTATCACCCCCTCCCAATCAGTGCTTCAATAAGGGGAGGAGGTTTATTCAGTTCCTTTTCCTACAAGAGCATGTATAGTGGTGGTGTGACATCCTTTAGGAGTTACAGCTCCAGTATGAGGACCCAGGTTGCAGTAGGTTACATCTATGGCAGTGGTTGGCTCTGCACACCTTAAGACCGGCGACATGCCTCATCATCATCGGACCATCAAACAATTGAATCAGTTCCTCCTCATAGTTTATGGAATAATGAACCGACTGTAGCTACATCATATCCCGGTGACTCGAGCATCTTCGATTGAAGTGGATGGAGATGGATCATGGAATTAGTTCCAGATTGCGATGGTGGGTGGAAAGGGATGTTCAAAAGGTGTTGATAATTGAATTAGGTGTGGCGAGGAATGGTTTTTAATATGTTCCAGTTAGATTCTAGTCTGGTGATGATTTGTATCTTCAATTTTAAAGATTGTTTTGATTTTTCTTTGTCACCAGTTGTGGTAAGATAAAGGGATCTGGTGGCATACAGTGGTTGTGTGATGGTGATATGGTAGCGGTGTAAGTGGTTTACTGTAAGGGCATAATACATAATGCATGAGGAGTTAGTGTGGTAGATTTCGGTAGAAAAGAGAGAATTAGTGTTCGGGTTTACTGTGGTAGAAGTGTTGTGGAACCAGTTTCTAAAAGAGGATGAGAACCAATATCAAAAGTGTGGTGCATTAGTGGAATGATGAAAAGAGTTCCATGGATTATGGTGGCACCATGAAGGAGAAATGATGACACCATAAAGGAAACACTTCCACTAAGACCTATTCTAAAAGTAAATTAAATACATATTAAAAATTTAATCAAAAAGATATACTGAAAATATAATTAAAATCAGAAATTATTTAACATGATTATTAACAACATATAAACATAATTAGAAATAATGAAACAAATATTATTTTAATTAAATTATCACAAACATTATTCTAAAACATTTAAATTAGAACAAATTAAAAAACATAAATTAGAAGACCATTACATTTTTTAATGTTAAAAAAATTTATTTTTAAATTAAATGAACATAAAAAAGTTAATAAATTAAAATATTTACATTAAATAATTAAATTAATTAAGGTAAACAGTTAGTTATTTTTTTATTAAATACATATATTTATTAATGAAATTAAATTAATGAAATTTAATAAGAGTAGTATGTTTATAAATTTTATTTTATAATTAATATGTTATTAAAAGATGACTAATATTTTTATAATGATACTTTAATTAATAATTATATAAAAAACTAAATGCTAAATTAAAACTACATTAAATATATGAAAAAGATAAATTAATTAATTAGTTAATTAATTACTTTTAAATTTTTAAATATGAAAATAAAAAACACAAGACTAAAAAAAATTTATTAGACAAGAGAAATAAAGTATAACATAAAATAACAATTTTAAAGCTTAAAATACCCGATTAATTATAAAAATTTATTAGATAATAAATTTAATAATAATAATACCAATGTTCTAAAATGAATCAAAAAGTTAAGAATTAATTTATTAAATTGTAAAATTTTATAGTAAAATATGTGGAAAACTATGTTAAATAAGGCCACATCAGTTATTCTACCGATTCCTAACAATGAACTATATTAGGAATTATTCAATTCTTTTTTCATCCAATCATAATTCTCCGAGGTTTTGAAGGTGAGGAAGAAGGTGGAGATATGTTTTATTAAGTAGAGTATTGGATCTATTTTGGATTTTTTCTTTTGTCTTGTGGATCTAGTACCTAATCTCTTAGAGTGGGCTGATGATGATTTTTTGACGGATCATTATTATTAAAATGGGCTTCTCATGATGAGTTATTGAATGATTAGATGTTTTGTCTAACACCTTTTTAAATTTAGTATGGAATGTTGTTTGGGTTAAGGATATGATAGAAGGTGTTTTCGAGATATCCAATCGTCCTTCAGTTCCTAGAAGTGATGAATGGAATCCCAGTAAGGAAATTGGGAAGTGAACTTTAGATGATAGTGTTTTTCATGAAATTATGATTTATTTTGACCTTTCCCATAATACTTCTAGTCTTAGGATCCTAAAATGTCACTAATGTGGCAAGACTTGTCACAATAAGATATCATTCCCAAGTGATTTTGAGTTCTACAGTACCTGTGGATGCTTGGGTCACATGCTATGATTTTCCTAGTTGTTTCTAGTAATTTATTTGGAGTTTTGTCCCCCCTTCAGAAGATACCCAAACTGGTTTGCAGGATTAAGATGTAGGTTCGACTGTAGTATGATGTATCATTTTTTTTGAGTGTTTCTTTTTTTGTAGTTGTTGTGCTTTGTAGTTTTTTTCATTACTTATAGTGATTATGGATTTTCTAATCTTCTATAGAACCTCTATTTTAATTGATTCATATTTTTTAAATTCTATTATTTTATACCTTGAGTGGATGTGTGCCTTTTGGTGGGACTTTTTATATTATTTCTTATTTGGGATAAACATTGGATGATATGTCTGTAACTTTTTAATCCTTTTTTTGGTGGAATCTCCATATTAGAGTGAAGAAGGTATCATGGGGTATTTTTTTCATTGGGTTCTATCCTAGATTTATTTTTACTCTTTTTGGTTTTATTTTTTGGTGTTGTGGTGGATTTTGGTGGTTGGGCATTCGAATAGAATTTTAAAATCATGGGGTGAACATTCTATCCTCACATGTTGAATCTAGTGGGACCTTTTATCCGTTCACATCATTATTTTTTTCCCATATCCTTGGTGATGGTAAGACTCATGGTGTATTCCAAGTTGTTTCAGTCATGGTAATGTTCTTGTATTTGGGTATATTATTTTCCATCATCACATGATTATTTGTTCATTTTGGGTAATATAGGTGATTTCTGATTTGGTGGTGGTTGAGGTGTTCTTAAATTTAGAAATTGTGTTATGAAAGTGTGGGACCCTTTTCATTTGATCAATAATCTAGAGATACTGTGTCTTTATGGGGGTATAAAGTGTAATGGTTAGAGGAATTTTCTCCCTATGGTTTTATTTTCTTCTTTTCTGTTGGATTTTTTTCATGGTGTCTCTTGGGGATTTTAGGTTTAACATATTTATAATTTGTGTTTTGGGGTGTATTTCATCAAATTAATGGTTTTGGGGCTTGGATATGGGGTAACATTGTGGCCTCCTATTGTTTAGTCTCATTTTACATCATTATATTATTGCATGGTTTCAGATTCATTGATACATCAAGGTTAGATTTAATCCTGGTGCCTCCTTGGAGAAATTAAGTTGGCCTTTGGGTGTCTTTAATCGAGAGAACAAGTCCTAAGAAATGTTCAGAAAACCATGTGGATGGGGTATGCGTGGTTTTATAGTTTTTTATAGAAAAATTACATTTTATTGGTTCATGATTACTAAACTGTGTGCATTCCCAGTGTTTCCATTGACTATCACAAGGTATTTGAATAATTTGTGAAAATGTGTGGATTAACCACTTGTAGTGTCCATATGTTTTAAAAATGTGAATTTACCTTTCTACCCTGTCATATTTTTAACCAAAAACAACCATATATAATTTTTTTGGATTTTTTAATACTACTATATTGTATCCCTTTTTATCAAAGTCTATTTTACTCAACGTTGGGTGGAATCAAATTATTTCATTAACTTTTGGGGGTAAATCTTTGAGGTAGTCTTCTACTTCTTCCTTATATTCTTAATTCTTCAATTTTATTTGGAGTTCCGCTTATCTATATGTCTTGTGGGTATAAGTTTCAGGCTTCACTTGGTTTAAATTTGGGGTTTTCTCTTTATAGGGTTCATTTCAAATCTTCTTTCTTCTTGGAACCTTTATAGAGTTGTTTCGGATAAATTTTGTTGATGTGCTTCTATTTTGAGGTAGGTTTCTATTTATACAGGTCCTTTAATTACAAAAATCATTGATTTATTAATTTTCTCACCATAATTGGATATAATTTAGTGATGTATAATTCCTTGTAAAAAATAGCACTTAAATGGGTTATTTCATTCTTTATTTTGATGTATATGGCATTATTTTGTTATGAAACGAACACCAAGTGTTTGATATATTTCCTAGTTGGTTTTTGTATTTGATTTATGATTTTGGAGGCATGGTTTTTGAGTTTTAAATGTATTTGGATACTAAATTGATGATTTGGTTTCCTTAAATGTATTTTTTAATATGTTTTCATATTTATAATGATGTTATTGATTTATTATTTATATGGGTGGTTTTGCAAAGTGAATTTCAGATCAATTTTTCCTTGGGCTGATTCAGGGTGACACTTGTGTGTGATGTTTTTCTGTGACATATATATCTGTCTGGTTTCTTGATTGGATTTTTTTGGCTCACCACACTTTAGTCTTTTTCTGGCAACCAATCATAGCTAGTGTATTTTTAGTTAATGGTATCAACAATAGCTTAGTATTTCACTATAGATAGTTGGCTATAATGTAGAAATTTCTCCGATTTGGGATAGTGTTTGTAACACCCCATGATTTTATGAAAAAATATTCTTTTTAATTTAATTAATATCTTGTGTGGTACGCTACACCAAAAGGAGCTTGCACAACATGCATCCCTGACTTGGCTTGCATTACACGCAAGTGCGACCTTCCACGATATCGTGTGTTGTACGCAATACCGAGTTTCGCTAAACAACAATATGCTGTTAAAATATTATTAAAACTATCCATTATGAATAGTAATAACCACTTATTTAAATTTTTTAAATTTTATTTTTTAAAATGGACTACATTTTTGTATTCCGAATATCGAAATTATCCTAAGGTGAAATTTTGGTAATTTTCTGAAAACATTCAATTTTTTATGAATAGTGAAAACACTAGGTTACTATTTAAAAACCGACTTTTTATTTAAATAATTATATATTTTATTTAAAGTTATTTTAGGACAAAATTGATACATAATACCTATATAAGTTCAATGTAATTCATTGGAGTCATTTTATAATAATTTTAGATATATAAAAATTTCATTGAACTTTTCACCGTCTTTTACCCACCTCCTAGGAGAATTTGCAAATTTACATAAAACATAATTTAACCACTTTTGTGAATGGAATTTCAAAATTCCAAGAGACACGGTTGATTTCAGTAAGTAAAATGTGGTTCAATGAGATGAAAATAATTTTTGGCGAATAGTAACTTTTTTTTTACCACGGTTAAAAGTAAATAGGGTAATTAATAGTAAAAATGATATTATTATTTCCCTAAAACATGTCATAATTATATTGGAAAAGTTTAATTCGACCATAAACAACCTTAGGAATAAAATATGACCATTTAGGCCCTCTTGTATTAGATTAGGACATTTATTATTAATTTATTTAAAGAAGGGTTAAAATAGTTAAAATCAAAGTTTAATAAGAAAACAATTTTTAATATATGGTAATACATTAGATAAATTAGACTATAAATATATTCATTATAAAGATAAAAAGGTTTCTGACATAAGTATAATTTATTAGTAATTTTTAGACCTTAAATAATTTATGTTATTTATGACACAAATATGATGCAGTAATTATCTTATTGATGAAATATTGACATAATTAATGTTATTAATACCCAAATAAATGTAATTTCAGACTTTTTATGAATTCAACTAATTTTCTAGGTTAATATGACATGTTATTATTAATATAATTAATTTTTTTATAACTAATCATTCTATTATGTTTTTCACAAAAATCAATTACAAAATAGTTTCAAAATTGACATAAAATAGTTTTTTTAAAAAAATATTATATTATTAATTGTTATTTTATTCCTAAAAATCTAAAATTAGGTAAAATGACTTAGATAAGGATATATATACTAATAATAAACAACTTGGGGTTCTTTTGGCTTCTTATAGTATGTTTATTAACCTTATAGTGTAAGAACACAAAAAGACACGGTAAAAGTAAAATTATTTAACTTAAAGTTAAATCTAAATGATAAGGTTAAAATAGGAACATAAACGTGTCTAAATTATATTGGATGGGAGGATTTAAACCCATACCCACCTTAGCTTCTAAATAAATCAATTTGGAGCTATTTAATACCGAATATGGCTTTATAATAAAATAATATTTTTAGTTTTTCAAGAGGTTCCCCTCTCCTCCCTTATAAAAGGGCACCTCCTCCCTCTCTTCCTCACACCACTTTGAGCCTTCATGCTCGGCCAACCCCTTCCAATTTCTTCTCTCCACTTACCTAGAGACCTCCTAGAGGTCCTGGTCTTTTTAAAGACTAATTTTAGATCCCTAAAATGAGGTCTCAAAGAAGCGCTTCGAAGAAGATGTAATGTCCATAACCGATTCTTTCAACTTTATTTCTTATTCCACTTCTTCTTATTTAGTTGTTTCAATATGAAGTAATAGCATAACTATCACTCATATACCGTTATTTTATTATATTCATGAAACAACCCTATTTCACCATCTATCCATCCTACGGAAAATGAAATCACCGCACGTGCGTACGTACGGAATACCGTCTCCACGCCGTGGTTTAATTTATTTTCCACCACCACCATACCTGGATGGGTATAATGGTGTAAAGAATGAGAATATATGATTATTTTAAAGTGATATTGATTATTAAATAGTATAAATACACTCCAATACAATTCCATGATCATGGGAATGATATCATCGCTCGTGCGTACGTACGGAATACCGTCTCCACGATGTGATGCGACTCTATCTACATGATTTTCATTACATAATTATTACATAAATGAATTGAGTGAATTAATATGACATATATTACAATAATACCATTCTGTAAATGAGGTATCTATAACCTAAAATAATAATAATAATTTATTCGACAAAACACGCATAAGAACAAAAAGCAATAAACACCCGAATAACAACAATGAAATATTACTAATAGGAAGAAAATAATATGACCGTATATGATATCATAACAATGATTATGATTCTTTAATAAGTCAATGACATTATTTAAATCATTATACAGGAGGTTCGGACACTTACGAAGCGAATCAGACCCAAGGTAAGGGAAAATATCACAACCTCATTTTTATCCGAGATTGTTTATACTTTGGTATTTACTGGGGTGTATTTTCTCATCCACATCCATGTTTCCTCTATATGTAATATTATTTACATGCACCTACAATTGTTTAAATCCAATTTTACCCTTCGGTGGGTTTTTAGTTAAAGACATGAATGTAATCTTTTTTTGTTTTTCGTATGAGGTACTTTTTGACTTTTCCGACAAAAGTACAAGAAGAATGTTTTTTTAACTTATTCGGAATGAATAGATTTTTAAAAAAATATTTCCAAGAATCTTCCATTACAAGTTTTCATGTTTATTTTTAATCAACTTATTTTAGTTTAAAATTGTACGACATGTTAAGAAAGGAAAAATGTTTTTGAAGTAGAAATGATATTTTTCTCAAGAATGGAGTTCAAGAGTTTTATCATAATTATTTTCCATCTAAGATAATATAGGGTTATGTTTCTGTCCCTATTATTACATGGATTTGATTATGTTGTGATGGAAATATTTTTATGAATTCCATTATCTTATATGAATTGTTTTATGATGTCACGATGTTTAAGATTCCCATTTTTATTACATGGGATATGCTATGATGTATGGTTTATGATTTTGTGGAACACATAATAATGGTATCATTATGAGATGGGTGGGACCAATATCTCCCTCCAATGAATTGGGTAAAGATTTTATATCTCATGAGATAGACATGGTTGGAATGGCTGGTTAAACCGGTTTAGTGATACAGGACTGAAACGAGGAATGAACTTGGTTCAGAAATGGACTTTGTCCACTAAGATAGTCTTGGAAATGAGTCTTGACTAATAAGAAATTATTCTCTATGATTAGGTGTGTATGCCACAAAAATTCATGTTTTAATTTATTATTATTGTTATTACATTTCACTACCATGATTTATCCCATGTTATGAAAATATGACCTCTTTTGCATGGTAAAATTAGCAAATTTTTATGTTCTTATGAATATGATGTGATTGATATTTCTTTTGTTTACCCTTAGTGAGAATTTGATCTCACCCTTTTATGTTTTCTTTTCCCCAGGATATAAATAAAGGTTTTAGGTAAGAAGAAAAAGGGAAGATCTTTATGGGAGATGTTGAAGATCTTTCACTATGATTAAAAGATTATATTCTGAGTTTCAAAGACACTAAACTATTACGGTCCTTGTGTTTGTGTTTTTGAAATGTACTAAGTATTCCACAAAAGTAATGTAATGTTCATGAACGTATAGATTAGGGTCTCTACAGTTGGTATCATAGAAAAGGTTTATTCAACCTTTTGAAACTAGGATGTGAGAACATTAGTGAGATCCCTAGAGATATTTATAAGGTATGTCTAGGGATGACCCTAAGGTTAAGTATACGTTATAGTCCTGGAATTGCACTAACCATCTAAGAATATAGCCTAAGATGTTAGATATTGATGGTACTCACCCTTTATTATGTTGTTTTCCCTAGTGTGATTTTTTCCTCTCACACTATTCTTTTTGGGTTTTAGACGATGGATGGAACCCGAAGGAACCGTATTGATAAATGTAATAGACGATGAAATTATTGTCCTCCTGAACAAACCAACGTTATGGGAGATGGAGTGAAAAATCTTATTGTTTTACTTACACAAGTTATTAATCATTCTAGACTTCCAAATGAGAAAAGAAGTGAACAATATTCTATTGAGTCCTTCATGAGGCAACTCCCACCTTCTTTTAGTGGGTCTTCCGATCCACTTTTTGCTGAATAATGGATCAGTACCACTGAAAAGATATTTTCAGTTCTTCAATGTTTTGATCATGATAAAGTTATCTTAGCAGTATATCATTTGGAAGGTGATGATGATCAATGGTGGAATCTTATCAAGAATACGAAGGCAAGATATGAAATCGAGTACATGGAATGGGACGAGTTCAAGAACTAATTTTTCAATAAGTACTTCCCTCAAATTATTTTAACAAAGATGGAGAAGGAGTTTCTTGAACTAATGAAAAAGGATGATGAATCTGTTGGTATATACGAAGCAAATTTTATAAGGCTTGCAAGGTATGCATCTGGATGTATCATCCAACCTGAAAGTAAAGATGATCGATTCTTTAGTGTCTTAAAACCATATATTAGAAGGGAATTATCTATAAGAGACTTCGGTAGCTATTAAGAAATTGTGCGCTGTGCTATTAAGGTAGAAATGGAAGTTGGTGTTACATATCCATCTCATGGTTTTGACAAGAAATGAATGATGGAGTTGAAGGAGAAATCTCAGAATAATGGTGAAAAGAAGATGAATGTTTCCTTATGCTCAAAGTGTGGATAGAAGCAAGGTAGATATTGTCTTAAAGGGACTAGAAAATGTTTTAAGTGTGGAAAAGAAGGTCATCGAGCAGCTGAGTGTCGATGTAATGGAAAAAGGTTTGCTAATGGTGTGAATAAAGAAAAGACTGCAGAGAGCATACCAACAACACTTCAATGATTCAAGTGAAATGAAATGGGGCATTATGATAATAAATTCCCTAATCCAAGGGTTAATAATGATCGACATGAGTAACCACTTAAGGCAAAGGACAAAGGGAAGTCACAACCAATCACTATTTTCGATGTTGAATATGAAAACGATGTGGTAGAATGATTAAGTTTTTATGTAATTGGATTCCAAAATAATGTTTTATATAGTATCGTGGAATATTGGAATATTTATGTATTGGTATATTGTGGTTTTTAATAATTTTATGGTACCGGTAACCAGGGAAAGTGATTGAGATATTTTTGGTAAGCAGATGATATGCGCATAATGAAGGTATAAGAAGATAATGAGATGATTGATTGTATTCATGAGCTCATGATTGATATAAGGAATAAGTGATATCATGGTTTGAGTATAAAGAATTTTTAGGGTTTCGGTTTGTGGAAAGTGTTAACTTTTAATTGCATTCATGTTTTCACTAAGGTTCAATGGGTATTCATTCTTCAAGAGAATACATGATTAAGGTATTCACATGTTTGTAATTTGACCAACAAGATATATCTTATGATATATGGGCGATAAATTATGGCATTCAGGATATTGTTATGTGACATTTCATGTAATAATTTTCTTTATACTATGAGGTTTGACCGAAGTATTTTAGATAAGCCTAAAGATTGGAATGGATTATGTTGGACATAACTTAGTATTGTTTAAGGATATAACATTTTTCGATATTATTGATGGGATGTTATAGTAATAAAACTTTAGAAAAAGGAAAACCTGCAGGATGGGCGACAGCCCATCGCGTCGGACAAGGCTGTGGGAATCGAACCCACAAACGAAGTGCGACTGGCCTTTATCGCCTACCACTAGCCTACAAGAAGTCCCTGGCTAGTAGAAACTAGTTTTATTTTATTACGCGGTATGATATATGAAGTATAAGTTCATTCTTGGAAACATAAACTATTAACCACACCATAGATGGAATTATGTATATTTGATAACTTTTGCTAACCTTTTCTTTGAAACAAATGGAATGACCCATCATTCTATAACATGATCTATTAACAATTCGTGAATAAAAAATTCAACTTCATTTCTTTAAGAGATGAAGTGGAAATTGTTCAAAGCACGAACAACATTGAGATTGTACCAAAATAAAGTAAGTATTTATTCTAATTCAAATTCTTCAAATTTTGGGAAATGATCTTGAAAACCAAAAATGTTGTCATAGTTCCCTTATATCCAATGAATCAGATGGTACCCTAGATCATCACAAATTTATGGCTTTGTGATTGTTGGATTTTTCATATCCATGTTCTCTACCACTCTCCATCAGAACATGACGGTTAGATTTCTCTTCCATATCCATATTTTCACCTATGTTATCCTATGTGGAAACCCAGTGATTAGTTAATTTGGGTAATCGTTACGTTTCATACTTTAATTTTTAAAGCCAAGTTTTGGTATTCATTTTATCTATGTGGGATTCCATTAAAGAAACTTTCGGGTAGTAAACCATTTATAACCCCGATGAATTTCGAGGGCGAAATTCATTTTAAGGGGGGTAGAATGTAACACCCCAATATATTACGAAAAATATTCTTTTTAATTTCATTAATGTCTTGTGTTGTATGCTACACAAAAAGGATCTTGCACAACACGCATCCCTGACTTGGCTTGCATTACACGCAAACGCGACCTTCCACGATAGCGTGTGTTGTATGCAATATCGAGCTTCACTAAACAACGATATGCTATTAAAATATTATTAAAACTAGCCGCTATGAATAGTAATACCCACTTTTGGAAATTTTATAATTTTTATTATTGAAAATGGACTTCATTTTTGGATTCGGAATATCAAAATTAGCATAGGGTGAAATTTTGGAATTTTTCTGAAATCTTACAATTTTTGATGAATATTGAAAACACTAGGTTACTATTTAAAAACCGACTTTTTATTTAGATAATTATTTATTTTATTTAAATTTATTTTTGGTCAAAATTGATACATAATACCGATATAATTTCAATGTAATTCATTGGAGTAATTTTATAATATTTATATATATATATATATTTCATTGAACTTTTCACTGTCTTTTACCCACCTCCTAGGAGAATTTGCGAATTTACATAAAACATAATTTTACCGCTTTTGTGAATAGAATTTCAAAAATCCAAGAGACACGGTTGATGTCAGTAAGTAAAATTTTGTTCAATGAGATGAAAATAATTTTTGGTGAATAGTAACATTTAACTTTTTTTTTAACACGGTTAAAAGTAAATAGGGTAATTAAGGGTAAAAATGATATTATTATTACCCTAACACATGTCCTAATTCAATTGGATTGGTCTAATTCGACCAATAACAACCGTAGGAATAAAATATGACCATTTAGGCCCACTTGGATTAGATTAGGACATTTATTATTAATTTATTTAAAGAAAGATTAAAATAATTAAAATCATTGTTTAATAAGAAAATCATTTTTAATATAGCGTTATACATAAGATAAATTCGACTATAAATATTAATTAGAAATATAAAAAGATTTCATACAAAATATTTTTTTATTTGTAATTTTTAGAAATTAAATAATTTAATTTATTTATGACACAAAGATGATGCAGTAATTATCTTATTAATGAAATATTGACATAATTAATGTTATAAATATCCAAATAAATGCAATTTGATACTTTTTATGAATTACACTAATTTTATAGGTAAATTGGAAATTTTAGTATTAATTTAATAAACCTTTTTAGAACTAATAATTCTGTTATGATTTTCAAAAAAATCAATTACTAAATAGTGTCAAAACTGACATAAAATAGTTTTTAAAACAAATATTATATTATTAATTTTTATTTTATTCCTAAAAATCTAAGGTTCGGAAAAATGACTATGATAAGGTTATATATATTAATAACAAACAACTTGGGGTTCGTTTGACTTCTTATAGTATGTTTATTAACCTTATAGTTAAGAACACAAAAAGACATGGTAAAAGTAAAATTATTTAACTTAAAGTTAAATCTAAATGATAAGGTTAAAATAGGAACATAATCATGACTAAATTTTATTGTATGAGAGGATTTCGACCCATCCCCACCTTAGCTTCGAAATAAATCAATTTGTAGCTATTTAAAACCTAATATGGCTTTTTAATAAAACAATATTTTTAGTTTTTCCAAAGGTTCCCCTCTCCTCGCTTATAAAAGGGCACCTCCTCCCTCTCTTCCTCAAACCACATTGAGCCTTCATGCTCGGCCAAACCCTAAAAATTTCTTCTCTCCACTTCCCTAGAGACATTTTAGAGGTCATGGTCTTCTTCAAAGACCAATTTTAGTGCCCTAAAATGAGGTCTCAAAGAAGCGCTTCAAAGAAGAGGTAATGTCCGTTACCAATTCTTTCAACTTTATTTCTTTTTCCACTTATTCTTCTTTAGTTGTTTCATTATGAAGTAATAAAATTAGTATCAATCATATACTGATATGTTATTATAAGTATGAAACAACCCTATTTCACCATCTATCCATCATACGGAAAACAAATTCACCGCGCATGCGTACGTACGGAATACCGTCTCCACGCCGTGGTGTAATCAATTTTCCACCACCACCTTACTTGGATGGGTATAATGGTGTAAATAATGAATATATATGATTATTTTAAAGTGATATTTATACTGAAATATTATACATACACTCCAATACAATTCCACGATCATGGGAACGATATCATCGCTCGTGCGTACGTATGGAATACCGTCTCCACGATGTGATGCGACTCGTTCTACATGATTTTCATTACATAATTATTACATAAATGAATTGAGTGAATGAATATGATATATATTACAATAATACCATTCTTGAAATGAGGTATCTACAACCCAAAATAAGAATAATAATTTACTCAAAAAAACACGCATAAGAACAAGAAGTAGTGAACACCCGAATAACAAGTAACAATGAAATATTACGAATAAGAAGCTAAGAATATGACCATATATGATATCATAACAATGATTATGGTCCTGGAATAAGTCAATGACATTATTTAAATAATTATACAGGAGTTTCGTACACTTATGATGCAAATCGGACCTAAGGTAAGGGAAAATATCACAATCTCATTTTTATCTGAGATTGATTATACTTTGGTATTTACTGGGGTGTATTTTATAATCCAAATCCATATTTCCTCTATATTTAATATTATTTCCATCCACCTACAATTTTTTAAATCCAATTTTACCCTTCGGTGAGTTTTTAGTAAAAGATATGAAAGGAATCTTTTTTCGTTTTTCGTACGAGGTAATTTTTGACTTTTCCGACAAATGTACGAGAAGAATGTTTATTTAACTTATACAGCATGAATGTATTTTTAAAACAATATTTCAAAGAATATTCCTTTAAAAATTTTCTGGTTAATTTTTAATCAACTTCTTTTAGTTTAAAATTTTATGACATTTTACGAAAGGGAAAATGTTTTTGAAGTAGAAAGGATATTTTTTCAAGAATGGAGTTCAAGAGTTTTATCGTAATTATTTTCCATATAAGATAATACATGGTTCTATTTCTATGCCTATTATTACATGGATTTGATTATGTTGTGATGGAAATATTTTTATGAATTCTGTTATCTTATATGAATTGTTTTATGATGTCACGATGTTTAAGATTCCCATTTATATTACATGGGTTATGCTATGATATATGGTTTATGATTTTGTGGCACACATAAGAATGGTATCATTATGAGATGGGTGGAAACTATATCTCCCTCAAATTCATTGGGTAATGATTTTATATCTCATGAGATAGACATGGCTGGAACGACAGGTTAAACCGGTTCAGTGAAACAGGACTGAAACGAGGAATGAACTCGGTTCAGAAATAGACTTTGTCCACTAATATAGTCTTAGCAATGAGTCTTGACTAATAAAAAATGATTCTCTATGATTATTGTCTATTCCA
The DNA here is from genome assembly GCA_963277665.1 of Viscum album. Taxonomy (NCBI): domain Eukaryota; kingdom Viridiplantae; phylum Streptophyta; class Magnoliopsida; order Santalales; family Viscaceae; genus Viscum; species Viscum album. The sequence goes on from OY728120.1 coordinate 869,284,079, forward strand.
CAAAGATTCATGTTTTATGTTATGATTATTGTAATTACATTTCACTACCATGATTTATCCCATGTTATGAAATTATGATCTCTTTTGCAGGGTAATATTTCCAAATTGTTATGTTATTAAGATTATGATGTGATTGATAATTATTTTGTTTACCCTTATTGAGAATTTGAGCTCACCCTTTTATTTTTTCTTTTCCCTAGGATGTAAAGAAAGTTTTTAGGTAATAAAAAAAGGGAAGATCTTTATGGGAGATGTTGAAGATCTTTCACCACGATTAGAAGATTATATTCCGAGTTTCCAAAGAAACTAAACTATTATGATCCTTGTGTGTGTGTTTTTGTAATGTACTAAGTATTCTGAAAAAGTAATGTAATGTTCATGTACGTCAAGCTTAGGGTCTCTACAATTTTCTTTATTTATGATAGTTTGTGTAAGACCTAGTGTGTGGGTGAAATTGATTTCATTGGGAGAGGCATGCATTAGATGAGTCAGTAGATTAGTATGTTATTGATTATCTACTAAGATCATTGGTTCTTCTATGTATCTCAGCAGTTTATTATCTTTAGATGGTGATTGATATTCCTTTTTGTAAATTTTTATGCATTCATTCTATATTATAATTATATTTTATGTGATCATTGTTTATGTTTAATTAGTATAGTTTACTTCATTGTTACAAGTGATGTGTTTGTTTGAAAATTTTTATGGAATTGTTTTTAGAAATTGTTTCACCCTATAATTTTCCATTATTAATCATAGACATCATCATTATTCTCTAAAAAAATAATTTATCCTTCTTGGGAAATAATTTTGATTTAATGAGAATGGGTAATAAATGTTTTTTATTATTAAGAGGAAAATGTGGGAAAACTGGGTTTTATTTATTTTATTTAAATATTGGATTGGATTATTCATTATTTTAATGGAAATGAATTGAGATTAGAGTTTTTCTAGAATGACTAATGACATTCAATAATCAAGAATACATTTCATTATTTTCTTTATAATTGGGTGTCATTTCCATCATGGTTTTGATCACCATAGGTGATTTATGATTTTGGGATCATAGAGTGGCCCTACGGGTCACATGATGTCTTAGTAGTTTTTTGGTTCATTTTGGGTTTCAGATGTTCATCTTGTTATATTTTCAGTTTATTTATAAATAATGATCAGTTTGAAATGTTTTTTATTTTGGGATTCTATTTTTATTTCCACTTCTTATGTTTATTAATATTTGGTAGAAATCATTCCTTTTAATTGTATATACGATAGGAAAACTATGTGGATTATTCAAAGATAGCTCCTGGTAGGTGCAGCATTAAAATTCAATTAGGATAAACCTTGAATATTTGTTATCCATATTTAAGGGAAACTTACAAGGCACTAAGATTTGTTTTATAAATTATTTTATAGTTTTATCATGTATTACCAAACTATATATCCAAACCACGATGGATGATCAAAGTATATATTCATTAAATTAGATTTTTTCTCCTATGTTAATTAAATACACATTACTCCCACTGACCCCAATTCAAACACTCACAGCCTTTAAATCTAATCTCCATTGATCTCCACCCTTAAACCATTATGACTTATGGGTTCTTCATAAATGATAAAAAAATTCATCATGTAAGTGGTTCTTTTCCATTATCCATAATTTCTTCTATATCATTCTATGGTTTTCTTCCTTCCATATCGATATAAATCATTTTGGTTTCTATTGGTTAAATTATATATATTTGGTTTCAATGTTTAGTGATTAGAATAAAGTGGAAAGGACATTTCATCCTCTATTTTAGTGGGGTTTCATCAAACTCTATCTATTTTATCAATTCATGGTATGTTTTTAAATGTGTTACCTTTTTTTAAAGAAAAATATGTGGTTGATCCTTAAAAACGAGGTTCTAAATTGACTAAAGGTTTTATATTCCACTATTATGGATATATATATTATAACTATTTATAATCATACTATTTTATAAATCTATTTCACGTGATCTCAAATGCATTTTTTACATATGAAATTTGATTATTCTTAATAGCTAGTTGATGAAATTATCACCCACATTATCCATGGATCTTTTCTAAAAAAAGTTATTTTTTAATGATATGGATTTCATGATGTTGTTTGAAAATGAAATCAATAAAATTTAATTTTCATAAAAATAGAAATGTAATAAAATATAATTATAATATAATGGTTATCATTCATGTGAATACCAAAAATTTGGTAAAGATCCATGGAAATGTTCCTTACTAGGTATTGATGCCACAATTCCTAGTTATCATTTGATTAAATAACTAGTGAAGGATTCATCTCTGGATAATGATACACACTACTAGTTTAGGGTTCCACTCTAGAAAGTAGCCTACCAACATATTGATATACTCAATTACGATATTTATTATCATAAGGACCCAATGGGGTTTTGATATTAGTTAACACAGAGAATTTTTTAGGATTCTTGTTTGAATATATTTGTTTATTTATATATTTGTTATATATTTTTGTTAATTATTAATATTATTTATTTTTCCTAAGACGCGTCACCTATTACAAAAAATAATATTTTGATATCAATTGATTATTTTTATTCATGGATACTTGGAGTATCATGTAAATATTTCTCATGGAACTGATGATGGGATCCTATTATACTAGTAATAATCCAACCTTATATACACCTGTCATGTGTTTGTAGACATTATTTTAACTAAAACACGCAAATATATGACATAAAATTGAAGACATGGATATTAATGTGAGTATAGCTATGGTTATATGGAGCTGTTATTATGGGAGTTAGCCCTCATATTACATATCATTGTGTTGAACCTATTTTTGGTTTATTATTGTTTGTATTTTTTTGATGGACCTATTTTCTTGGATATACCCATCTGTATCCCATACTATTTCTCTTATTATTTAATTTTTGGTCATTTTTATTTGTATTAATAGATTTATATTATGTTTAAACATTTTTAATGTTTACTTAACTCCATTTTAATGTTATGGTTTATAAGGACCATATTATATACTATATAAGGTTTAGTTTTTACCATGATTCTCTAATTTTTTATTTACATTCATTAATTTCCAATTTTTGGTGTATTAATGTTCAGTTCCCAAGAAGGACCCTTATCAGTTAATTTTATTTTGAGAAATTACCCTATATGTGTGTACATAATACCAATGAACTATATTGAAATTTTTCTGGATAGAGATCTCTCATCAATCCGCATAAAGGGAAAGTTTGAGTGTTGGTTATGGGATAAACATGGTTGATTTCTTATATCATTCATGCTTAATTTAACTATTATATTATTTCAATCATTTTATTAAATGTCATGTGTGTGGGGAATGTTCTATAAAACATAATTAAATATTTTATAGTTTTTACATCAATTAATTTCTTGTGAATTCAGTGCTCTATCTTACTAGTTCTTGTACTCACTCCCAATCCACTCAATTTTGTGGATTTGTAAATCATAATCAATGTTACAAAGGTAATGGAAGTGCCCAATAATTTAATAGTGTTCAACCATAATAGTATTAGCGGAGTTCTATTGGATTTAATAATTATTGGATGAATCATGAAATATTTAAGGATAAATTGTAGATTAGTTGGGTACTCCATTATAGGGAGTCTTATTTAGTGGTATTTTACAATTTTATTAGCGGATATGTACACTAATTATACATAATGGTTATATTATGATTGTTTTTAAAAAACAATTGTAATCATGAATCACATATGGGATTCTACATAGTATTTCCCAAAAATATCATTTCTAATTTCATATAGGTTTGGGACTTCACACATATGAATACCTCCAAAAATGAATGATGAGTATTTGGATGACTATGTGTGACTTAACAAAGGGAAAACCAAATAATAATTCTACGTTATAATTCCTCAAAACTTTTTTAAATAAATAATTAATCATGGGTACATGCTCATGGACATATATCATTCTAACTAGCCTCACTTGATATAGAATCTTGATTACTTATTTTAAGATGATCCAATTATAAAAACCATTATATGAATCACGAAAACCATATTTTTTGTTATTTTAGATCCATTTTGGATGTAACATTAAGAGAAACATATTCACTCATAACAAGTATGTGATTATCTACATCATATTGAATTTTGTATTTATACATTATCAATTATCAAATTAAATTTTTTATTTTCATCTCCATGAAAGGTATTTATTTTCAAATATTATCAAATATTCCACATTATACTATAGCTAATATCATAAGGATTTCATAAATATTGACTTAGATTATTAATTATTATTCACAAAGAAGTAATATTTTCAATTATATTGGCATCTCTTTAATTTTTACAATTCATTTTATCACTATAAATAAATCCAAAACTTTTGAATATATAATTTACAATATTGAAAATTAGTTACCATGAATTATCAATACCCTTAATATAAACAAAAATATGTTATAACGTTTTATATCGAGAAGGATATTGAGAGGGTATGTTAGATTCATATGTAGAATAAATAAAAATAATGTAATTCATAATTGATAAATTCAAATCGTATTTATATTCTTAATAAAAATGTCATATTTTTGGATAACCAGGTGGAATCGAATATGAATTAATATCATTGATAAAAATTTATAAAACCAAATTCATTATAGAAATTATCATCATATTTTTTACCCATAATTTTCATAATTTACATACAATTATCTTATTATATACATTTATACATTAAGATATTCCGTTATATATGAAAATTATTTTAACTTTAAAAGTACTATGGTTGAGAACCCATCATTTATCTATAATAAAAAATATTGTCTTAATTAATAATATAATGGCTTGAAGGTGTACTATTTGGAGTAATTAAAATTTAAGACCATTAGAAATTAAAAATACCCATTTTTAAACAGTCTATATCATATTTTTTCTATTCATAGGCTTAATAAATTAGAAACCAATCAATCCTAAGACATAATGTTTTTTAAAGAGGATTGGGCCACTAATTCTATCTTATACTCCTTTACACCAACAACAATATAGGTTATATGTGTTTTATGATAATATAATCTCAATAAAGTATATTCAAATATGATTGTATGTAGCTGATATTTAATATTTTTAAATACATGTACATTTTAATTAATCCTATTTATAAAACTGAATCTCAAGGTTTTATACTAGCATTTGGTACATGCAAAGTCTACATTAAAGATATAGAGAAATTTTATTTTTTGGTTTCCATAATTGAAAATGATATTATTTTTTTAAAAAAAATATAAGAAGTTCATATCGGTGAAATGATGATAGAAAATTTTAGTATCTCTTGATCCAAATGTTAAAAAATTTAGTTGAACACTTGATGAATACATAAACATCTAGATAGAAACTAGTTCTTTGTTAATTACTTTTCAATCCTCAAGAGTTATATTCATTATAATTATTTTTATCAACTATTATATATATTTTTTTTAATTTATTATATATTATTTTATAATTCAAAAATAAATTCTCTATCTACTATTTGATATCATAAAAATTTATCTTCAAGAATATTTATAATTATAATTAAATATGCATAGTAAATCCCTTTAAATTTTTCAATGAAATTAAGTCATAGATCATATAGGAAATTTTTTTCAAAAAAACCTAAGATTTTATTTTAAATAAAAATAAAAAAACTATACTTTTATAATAGTTAATGTTCAAAAAAATAATTTATTTAATAGTGACCTGTAATTCTATTCAATGTGAGACAAAAACTTGTATAATAGTAAACTGAGAATGATTTAATGGAATTTTTTCTAGATCATTAATGTTAAAATTATGTTCCCTATCTCTGAATAACTATAGAATTTTTATATTAATACCTTTATAAAAGTAAAATAAAACACAATTTTTTCATTATGATTATGCAGTATTTATTTTTTTGTTTAATATTAACATTAAAATTTCAAATAAAACATAATGGCGACTCATTGAGGTCATTTCTTTTGTACTGGGGATATAAAATTTTAATAAATGATATATTTTAAATCTAAAGTGAACATGATAAAAAAATTACATTTCTAAATTTATATAATAAAATAAAAAACAATATAAAAATTGTTATGAAATAATTTCATAACATAAATGAATTTTCTTCTGTTAAAATCATGATAATAATTTGTATTTCCAGAAATATGAAAAATATTTAAATAATTTAATTACTTATCATAACACAATATGAATAAATCATTAGTATAAAAAATTATGGGTTATATTAAACATACAAATAATATATATTTAGAATAATATAGATCAAAAAACAACTCCAAAAAAGTCTGAATGGAACCATACAACATCGATAAAAATAATATAATTTTGTATATAATACTAATCAATGATAATTTGATAAATTCATCAAATATACTATGAAAAATGAAGTACTACAAGAATTAATTACCCCGTAATCACTTCTTTATATGAATTAATATGTGATTCACCAAATAAGTCAAAAAATATTAATAAATTATATTACATCATAATGTAATAAAATATGTATCCACATTATTATAAACTAATTCAATATTAAATATTTTTATTAAATCTCTAATTATATATAATTAACTAAGCCAAAATTTCTATTTTCTCACAATATTAAAAAATTAATAAAAATCCTTATAATTTTATAGTTCCTAGATGATGTGTCTTTTTATACATGTATAATTAATTTTAGGTATTAAAGTGTATTTGAGGATAATGTGTGGAATTTATTTTTTAGTGTAATTGAAAAATTATAATTCTTGGTTGATTTTTGTAATTTATTCAATGTTATTTCATGATTTATAAATTTAGTAAATGGGTTTTTAGAGTTATCTATATTTGATATGGTTTTTATATAAAACATTAAAAATAGATAAGAGTAAACATATAATTATATTCAACGTATAGGTGGGAGAATTTTTCATATAATATATATTATAAAATATATTTTCTATTGTGAAGAAACATTCATAAGATAGACCTTACATAAGAAAGTTTGAATTATAAAAACTACACGTGAATAAATTATAAAACGACATGTTACCTATGCACATTGATTTCCTATGGAATGAAAAAACTACACGTGAATAATAGATAATATTCTTCTAGTATCAATGTCCAATGTATGTTGGTAGTACAGAATGAGATAACTTATAGTATATTATTAAATATTTTTTAATAATATGTTAATGTATAAGTCCCTTTTTGGGGTTTCTTATTGTATTAACAGACAATTAAATGAATTTGATATTATTAGAAAAATATATTTTATATTTAATATTAATACCACAATATATGTACATGAAATTTAATTTATTTTGGAAAAATTATTTTAGAATCTAGATATAAATAATTCCATCGACAAAAGTGTTATAATAGAAAAAAATGTTGATTCATAATGTAAATATGGTGAAAAAAATTTATATACTTAAAATTTATGGAAAATATTTACTAATATTGTGTTGAGTAGAAAATGTATAGTTTCCAATAGATATATATTAATGTGTTCAATATAATATTAATTTCATAATGTATGGTATATAATATTTATTTCATTATCTATAAAAATAAAAGTCATTTATGATTATATGTTGAAATAAATATATTTTGTATAATAACACTTCATATGAAAATTTGTGTCTCACGTATGGTAAAATTAATTGTTCAAAATGGAGTAATAATAGTTTTTATATTAGGTTTTATGTAATTGTGGGGTACATAGTTGATACTATGAGAGACTACTGTTTCATCTAGTATGTTAAATTGTATGAAATGAAAAATATAATTGATCATGGGTTAGAAATAAGAAATTATATAATGATTATGTAGGTTAAGCACGATCGATTATATGGTGAAAACTAGGATGGCATAGAAGATATGATCTATTGGAAATACAATATAAATTAAATTGAAGATATATATATATATAAATATTGGAATGAGTTTTAAAAATGATTGAATGAAAAATGATTGTTCGAGGTCTATGGGCTTTGAAACTATAAAGTACTATTTATATTAATCATTAATTATATATTATAAATTATAATTGAACAATAGAATATTTTTAACACAATATGGTATATATTAAGAGTTGTGAACATATAGTTGGATTAATTTACTGAATCATACACTAAGACATATGAAATTTCAAAGAAGCATCTAGATACATTATATCTCATAAAAATAGATATAAGGCTTTGTTTTATCACGAAAAAGGATAAATCAATGTTTATATATATATGGTGAGAAATAATAATTAATAAAGTTTATCATGAATCCTTAACAATTTTTTTTTTGAAAGACATTATTTAGGTAGTGTGAATAAATAATCAAGGAATCATGTTGAGAAATGGGATATAAGAATATGGTTATTGATTCATATAAAAAAAATTCAACATCATGGTATATTAAGGGATTTATATGATATTTTTAAGATAACTGAAATGGTTTGTGATCATGGTGAATCTGTTTCATATACAATTTTATTAAAAAATATATAATGTGATATCACTTGGGGGTTTACAAATTTTATTATGCTCGTCACCATGTGCATCCAACTCAACATGATATGAAAAATATTTAAGACCAGAAAATAAAATCAAGAGCTTGCCTAAAAAATTTATCTATTTGATAGAGTATTATCTACCTAGATGGATTCCCTATAAACATGTGTGACATCTAGGTTGATTTAGTTCATGAGGTATTGTAATTATAGTCACTCATGATATGTCTAATCAGGAAGACCATTTGTCTATATGGTGGAATTCTAATATTATATTAATTTTTTTGAGAGGTTTATGAAAGGTAAACATATTTACTTGATATTTATGGGAATATTACAAGCTATTAAAAGTACACATTATTACATAAAAATTATATAGTTTTATCATTTATATGTCGATTAATTTCAATCTTGTTAAAGAGAGATCAACCATTAGTAAAACAATAATTGATAGTTTTCCATGAGGAGTTCGATCTGATTCATTAAATTTTTAGGCCAAGGATATAAACCCAATAGTGTACTCCTAAACATATCACAATATAGTGGAAATTGGTCATATTTATTTCAAATTTATTAAAAGGATTATATTTAACTGCAATATAAAATATTGTGATCTATATTATGATAATAAAATGAATAATTTATTAGTATTGGTCCTTGTTTTTTCTATGAGCCTCTACCTAATTCAAATAAAATTCACATTTAATTCATTGGGATTGAGATACATTAAATAAAATTATTCATGTATTTGTTATGATGGTAGAAATCCATTATAATCCCACCACTAATAATTCATTAGTGGATCAATAAATGGAATTATTAAGTAATATATGTGTTTGATATTATCCAATAGATATTGGATGATTAAATTAATATATAATAGTTATATTTGTTTTATTAGATATTTAATTAATTTTTTTATTAACAATAATTCAATCAGATAAAATAAATGAAGTTTATAAAAACTAAAGAGAGCATAAAATGAGTAGTATGGATTTAAATTATTAATTTTAATTATTTAAATTACATTTGAGTGAAAATAATTGACATGATATAACATTGATTTTTGAGAATATTTATAAAATATTTACTAATTTTAATGTAGGATGGATTTAAATTATTAATTTTTATTATTTATTATGAATTCATAATATTCTGTGGAGAATTTATATCAAGTGATAGGTCCCATGGAATAATTTAAAATTATGTAAAATTATTTTATATCAATATTAATGGATAGAATGTTATTGAAGATGTTTGATAGAAAACTAAGGAGAGCATAAAATGAGTATTATTAACCTATGTTATTTTAATGGGGGATATGTCCTTTTAATAGATTAATTCCACTGGTACATTGGTTAAAATTAGATAGATTTGCAATGGATCTTACGGAAATATAAATTTCCAAGCCGAACCACCATTTATGATCCATATATCTATAAGTCCTCATGTTTTGTATAGTAACCCCATCGTTTTACGCATATTATTAGATGTTTTTAAGCATAATTAACCGTAAATTAAAAGAAAAGGATAATATATTCTAGTTTCTTTTTTAGATTATGAACATAATTAAATAGCATGAATCCAAAAAAATATATATCTTCTATTTAATATTCAAAATGTTTTTTAACTCCCTTTGAGAACTTATATCATAATAGGGTACCCTTTAGAATAAATTAAATGAACGAACAGACAAAAATCATAATAATGGAATATACATAAGAATAAATAATATCACATGGCTTATATGGAATTACATGATGACATACTACAACATGGAACATAAATAAACATATCACATAATAGTATATAGAACGTGGTATCATGTAATAATGGAATCCTAGAAGTATAGAAACAATATAAAACATGAAATAAGAATGAGTCAGGGATAACCAACCCGACCATTGCACTTGGTGGATCATGCTTCAAGGATGATCTTTAAGACCATTTCACATAAAGGAGAATGTGTTAGGATAACCACCAAAACCATTGCACAGGATTAGCATAGGTCAAGTCTAACCACCAAGACCATAACACATGATGTGTCCTGAGACTAAAAATTACACAATAAATTGGGGAACTATCTTGATGCACCAATAACTTCATTTTCCTGAATATTTGTGGAAAATTTAGAATCAACCATTTGTAACAAACATAAGGATTACCAAATGAATGAAATGGGTATCATAATCATGTCATAAAGCAAAAAAATTGATCATATAAAAGTGTAACAGAAAGAGAGTATTTAAAACATAAATTGATATTAATATTGTAACACCAGTATAGCAGTGATAAATGAAGGAAAAATTAAGTGAAAAAAATTAAAATGTTTTCTTAAGAAACATTTGAAATGAGCCACTTTGGTGTAGTTAGAAAGAAAATTTAATGACTCGTTAAAAATAAAAAGGAGTAATAGTTTTAATAAAACCAAAAATGAACCAATATATCATTCCTAGATAAAAGAAATGATTTTATAAACATAGTGGATAATTAAATTGATTATAGAGTGTAATATAATATGGGTAAAAAATTGTGAAATTCCCTTTAATTGGGCTTTCTCATCAAGAAGAATTAAGGATTGATCCTTTTTAAAACTTGTATTTACTAATAAAATTAGGTATATGTTATCATGAAACAATATTTATTAACCAATAAACATAACATAGAAGTATAATAAAAAAATATATAAGATTTAAATTGTCATTTGGATATAGAAAGTTCAACCTCATGGAAAAAAAGGAGGACCAGAGAGAATCCTTTACCATATGTTTGAATGTGTTTTAAAAATGTTTTAATTTTTGGATAATCAAAATAAATCAATTATTAAAATTTTATACCTTTATGTCATTTATTAAAAAAATTATGTTCAATAATGTAATTTTTTGATGATTCATAAGATATGATATCCTCATCCAGGGATGTTCTTTTCATTGGTTTTCATGATCAGTTAACTTGTATGAATTTAAGGAAGATCGTGTAAAATTAGAATAGTTTTCAAAAATTTAAATTATATATTTATTAATGAAATTATATAATATTAAATGGTTTTATATATCATTATGTTTCTATGTGTGATGATGACTAAATAAATATCCCATTTAGAATATTTGGGCATTTTTTTGATCATAAAGAACTACTTTGGTTTTACTAATTAACTTAATGTATATATACACCTTAAATAACATAAAATCGCTTTAAATTCACATATAAATTTATTTTTAACCATAGAAAATCTTTTTATAACCATCCATGAAGGTGGAATTGAAAAAGAGAGACACATAGTGCAGGACGACCATAAATTGACACCCCAAGGATGATATTTTCATTCTTAGAATAAAAAGAGAGGGAAAGGGAAAATATGATATTTTATTCAATTAAAAAATAAATTTTGTGTATATAAAATATAATGTACTTTTCATGTAGCATGGATTAGGGGTATTGAATGTACAATAATAAAATTATAGAAATTGAAAAGTAATTAAAAGAAAATTTAAGAGGTTTTTACCTATTGAATTCTTCTCATTGAGAACTTCCGAGGAGAATTGGGTTTTGTTTTCAATTATGTCCAATGGTTTAAAGTAGTTTGGGAGATACATGGGACTATTTTTGTCATAAATTGGAAATTATTCAATTATTTTTATGTGTGAGGAGAATGGTTGGTGAGGGGTTGTATTTATAGGGGAGGATATAGGTGTTATAAATTGATTTAATCATTAGTTTATAATTATGGATCAACATAAGATGTATTAATGATAACATGATTAAATATAGTAAATAAAGAATTATATTTAATTATTATAGTTCGTACATCATATATGATAGAATACATAGTGAATTTAACATTAAATTTTTTTACTGTAAAATACTAAATTTCACTATTCATAAAAAAAGTATTTTTGAAGAAACCAAAAAATTCACCGGAACCATTTTTTAACATGTAGACATCAAAAATCAACTCCATTTAATTAAAATAATTTTCTAAATATGTAAAATTTTAATTTTTAATTTTAATAATAAATTACATGAAAAATACTTATTTTAAAATTAAAACTGCTTTTATGAAACATTAAAAAATTAATTCAGGGCTCATTAAATTATATTATAATCATAAGAAAACAAAATATATTTTTTTGAATAATTTTTAGGGAAATAAATTTTATTATAAATAATTATATTAATTATAAATTTTTAATGGTATAATTATAACTTCCAGAAATATCAACAAATAAAATATAATTTCTAAAATATTTATTAACATATTGGGATATATAGATATATCATAATTTCATTTTTTAGATACCCAAATTTTATTTATACATTTATAGTTGTGGTTTCAATCCTATTGGATGGAATACTATTCCTAAGGTCCATACTCTTATTCCAAAGGTGAAATTACTATTTTATTGGTTTAGGTTTCTTATTTCTACAAATACTTCTTATTCCATTCGTTCATCATTTATATAGTATGTTTTGTGGTCTCAAAATGTTTTTTTTGTGATTTATATTATATGGATTAATTATAAGAATGGAATTTATATTTATAGAATTAGGGGTCATTATATTATTCACCCTTTTAAAATTTGACCGTTGAATGTTTTCCATACAAACTTATAGGAAATATGTGGGGGTAATTCTCCTTCATTTCTTCCTCTGGTTTCCATGTTGCCTATTCATACTTATGGGTTTTCCATAAAACTTTGACCAGGTGAGTATTATTGTTGTATATATCTTTATCACTATGATCCAATATCTTTACTGGATTATCGTCATACGATAGATCATTTTCCACCTCTACCTACTCTATATTTGGTACATGTGAAGGATTTAGTATGTACTTTATCAAGATGGGAATGAGGAATACACCATTTACTATATAAATAGTTGGTTTAAGTGCTATTTGATAGACCACCATTGTGACATGATCAATAATCTAGAAGGGGGCGATGTATCTATGATTTAGATTTCATTAATACCAAAATATCATGATCCTATTCCATGGATATATGTAGAGGGATACTCTGTCTCCAACTATAAACTCCATGTCTCATTGACAATTGTTTGCATATTGATTCTTCCATATTTAAAATTCCATTATGTTTTGATGAATATTTTTCACATTTTCTACCATTTCATCAACCATATGAGGTCCTAGAATACTATATTCATATAATTCATCCCATAATGATGGTTTCTTATATCGTTTCCCATATTGTCTGCATTTGGATCCATTTGGATGCTTGAGTGGTAAATATTGATGTGAGAGAGATCTAATAGAGGTAGTTGTTGGTACCATCATCCAATTAATTCCATATAACACACTCTCAACATGTCTTCTAGTATCTATGTATTATGCTCACATTTTCAATTGGTTTGATTTTGATAAGAAATACTGAATATATACTCAGTGTTTATAGAATATGGGATACATTTCTAGAACATGGAGGTAAATCATAGATCCAGATAGGAATCAATTTTTTTACTTCATGTATCCTTACCACTTATCTGATATATATCCATTCATGTTCATCTAGTAATAATTCATATTGAATAGAGATAATGTGATTTGTATTTGTAAGATGGTCCACAACAACACATATATATCATTGTTTCATATGGATTTCATTGTATTTCCAGTAACAATGAACATGGTAATGTTTTCCAATTTCTATTTTTGTATAGGTAATGGTTGAATCCTCTCTTAGTCTTTTCCATTCAACTTTCACTCTCTATTATACAAGGAACTATAATGTATATTCAATGATCACCTTCTTCCTATTGTCACTCAAATAGTTTTCTCAGATATATCTATAATGACCCATACTTTACATACATTGTTATTAATTCAAAATTGAAGCATACTTATAACAACATATAACAAAACCATGAATGGACCGTATAGGTATAATGTCTTTAGAAACTCGGAAACATAAAAAATTTGTTCATAAAGCATCTACATTGTCTCCCATTTATTCCATCATATCTATTGTTCCTTTTGGTATATCATATATAATATCCTTCTTCCTGACCTGGGGAAAGAAAACATACAAAATGGTGAGAATAGATGCTCAGTAAGGGAAAACTAAAGAAATAACAATCACATCATATTCATAATAACATAACATTTTGGAAATCCAAACCTACAAAAGTGATCATAATTTCATAACATGGGATAAATCATAGTAATGAAATGTAATCCCAATAATCATAACATAAAACAAGAAACTTTTTGGAATACACACATAATAATAGATAATCATTTCTTAGTATTCAAGACTCATATCCAAGACTATCATAGCAGACAAAGTCCATTTCTGAACTGAGTTCACTCCTCGTTTTAGTAGTATTTCACTGAACCGGTATAACCTGCCATTCCTGCCATGTCTATCTCATGAGATATAAATATTTAACCAATTAATTGGAGGGAGATATAGGTCCCACCCATCTCATAAGGATACCATTCTTATGTGTGACAACAAATCATAAATCATACATCATTGTTTAACCCAGGTAATAAAAATGGGATTCTAAAACATCATGACATCATAAAACAATTCAAATAAGATAAAGGAATTCATAAAAATAATTCCATCACAACAGAATCAAATCAATGTAATAATATGGATAGGAACAGAACCCTATATTATCTTAGATTGAAAATAATTTTGATAAAACATTTGAACTCCATTCTTGAGGAAAATATCCTTTCTACTTCAAA
Source organism: Viscum album (assembly GCA_963277665.1). NCBI lineage: Eukaryota > Viridiplantae > Streptophyta > Magnoliopsida > Santalales > Viscaceae > Viscum > Viscum album. The sequence continues at coordinate 869,299,338 of OY728120.1, forward strand.
AACATTTTCCTTTCTTAACATGTCATATAATTTTTAACTAAAAGAATATGATTAAAAATAAACTTTAAAACCTATAAATAAAGCTTCTTGGAAATAATTTTTTAAAAATCCATTCATGTCGTATAAGTTAAAAAACATTCTTCTCGTACTTTCCCCAGAAAAGTCAAAAAGTACCTCGTACGAAAAATGACAAAATATTCCTTTTATATATATTACTAAAAACTCACCGATGGGTAAAATTGGATTTAAACAATTGTATGAGGATATAAATAATATTACATATTGAGGAAACATGAATGTGGATGATAAAATACACCCCAGTAAATACCAACGTATAAACATTCTCGGATAAAAATGAGATTGTTATATTTTCCCTTAACATATGTCTGATTTTCTTCGTAAGTGTCTACACTTCCTGTATAATGATTTAAATAATGTTTTTGACTTATTCTAGAATCATAATTATTTTTTTGATATCATATGTGGTCATATTCAAATCTTCTTATAAGTAAAATTTCATTGTTACTTGTTATTCGCGTGTTTATTGCTTATTGTTCTTATGCGTGTTTTGTCGAATAAATTCTTAATATTCCTTTTAGTTTATAGATACCTCATTTACATAATGTTATTAGTGTAATAAATATCATATTTATTCACTCAATTCATTTATGTAATCATTATGCACTAAAAATCATGTAGAACGAGTCGCATCACATCGTGGAGACGGTATTCCGTACATATGCATGAGCGATGATATCATTCCCATGATCGTGGAATTGTATTGGAGTGTATGTATACTATTTGAGAATCAATATCACTTTAAAATAATCATATATAGTTATTATTTACACCATTATACCCATCAAAGTATGGTGTTGGTGGAAAATAGATTACACCACGGCGTGGAGACGGTATTCCGTACGTACGCACGCACGATGATTTCGTTTTCCGTAGGATGGATAGATGGTGAAATAGGGTTGTTTCATAATTATAATAACATATAAGTATATGAGTGATACTGATGTTATTAGTTCATATGAAACAACTAATGATTAATAAGATGAAGAAGAAATAAAGTTGAAATAATCGGTAAGGGACATTACCTCTTCATTGAAGCGCCTCTTTGAGACCTCATTTTAGGGCACTAAAATTGGTCTTTGAAGAAGACCAGAACCTCTAGGATGTTTCTAGGTAAGTGGATAAGAGAATTTTTCAGGGTTTGGCCGATCATTAAGGCTCAATGTGGTGTGAGGAAGAGAGGGAGGAGGTTCCCTTTTATAAGGAAGGAGAAGGGCACATTTGGAAAAAACTAAAACTATTATTTTATTATAAAGTCATATTGTATTCTTAATAGATAAAAATTGATTTATTTATAAGATAAGGTGGGTATGGGTCGAAATACTCTCATAAAATATAATTTAGACAATTTTAGGGTTCTCTTTTAACATTAACATTTAGATTTATCTTTAAGTTAAATAATTTTACTTTTACCCTGTCTTTTTGTTTTCTTACACTATAAGGTTAATAAACATACCATAACAAGCCAAACGAACCCAGAGTTGTTTATTATTAATATATATAACCTTTTCTAAGCCATTTGGAAGAAACTTAGATTTTTAGGAACAAAATAACAATTAATAATATAATATTGTTTTAAAAACTATTTTATTTATATTTTGACACCATTTGGTAATTGTTTTTTGTGAAAATCATAACATATATAATAGTTAGGAAAAAGTTACTTAAATCAATAATAACATGTCATATTAACATATAAAAGTATTTTAATTCATTAAAAGTTTCAAATTACATTTATTTGGGTATTTATAACATCAATTATGTCAATATTTCATTAATAATATAATTACTACATCATCATTGTGTCAAAAATAAATTAACATATTTAATGTCTAAAAATTACAAATAAAATACCATTATGTAGGAAATAATTTTATCTTTCTAATTAATATTTATAGTCGAATTTATCTTATGTATAACATTATATTAAAAATGATTTAATTATTAAACTTTGATTTTAACCATTTTAACACTTCTTTAAATAAATTAATATTAAATGTCTTAATCTAATCCATCTGGGCCTAAATGGTCATATTTTTTTCCTAAGGTTGTTTTTAGTCGAATTACACTTATCCAATAGATTTAGGACATGTGTTAGGGTAATAATAATATCATTTTTACCCTTAATTACCCTATTTACTTTTAACCGTGGAAAAAAAGTAAAAAGATACTATTCACCAAAAATTATTTTCATCTCATTGAACCACATTTTACTTACTGACATCATCCAAGTCTCTCAGATTTTTGAAATTCCTCTCACAAAAGTGGTAAAATTATGTTTTATGTAAATTTGCAAATTATCCTAGGAGGTGGGTACAAGACGGTGAAAAGTTCATTAAATTTTTTATATATCTAAAATTATTATAAATTGACTCAAATGAATTACATTGAACTGATATAGGTATTATGAATAAATTTTGAACTATAATAAATCTAAATAAAATAAATAATTATTTAAATAAAAAGTCGGTTTTTGAATAGTAACCCAGTGTTTTCACTATTCGTTTAAATTATAAATTTTTCAGAAAAATACAAAAATTTATCCCTAGGCTAATTTCGATATTCTGAATCCAAAACTAAAGTCCATTTTGAAAAATAAAATTTAAAAAATTTCAAAAAGTGGTTATTACTATTCATAACAGCTAGTTTTAATAATATTTTAATAGCATATCGTTGTTTAGTGAAACTCGGTATTGCGTACAACGCAAGCTATCGAGGAAGGTCACGATTGCGTGTAAAGAAAGCCATGACAGTGTTGTCTGTAGTTAAAGATCCCATTGATGATTTATATAACATAAAAAAAATATTTCTCATAAAAGTCTCAGGTGTTACATTCTACCCCCTTAAAATGAATTTCACCCTCGAAATTCGTCACTTTGTAACAAACAGATGAGGATACCTCACCCTCATCATATCCTCAATCTCCCATGTAGATTCTTCTAATTGGTGGTTCCACCATAAATCTTTCATGAAGAAAGTGGTCTTGTTCCGTAGGTCTTTTTCGATACGATCCAGAATCTCTATCGGCTATTCTTTATAAGAAATATCTTGCTCCAGTGGTACAACTTATGAGATGAGTACATGTGAAGGATCAGGTATGTACATTCTCAGGGGAGATACATGGAATACGTCGTGAACTTTAGAGAGATTCGGTGGAAGCACCAATCGGTATGCTACCTTCCTAACACGATCCAGAATTTCAAAAGGACAGATATATCTAGGGCTCAACATTCCTTTCTTTCCAAATTTCATGACCCTCTTATAGGGAGATATTCGTAAGAACACAATATCACCCACATCAAACTCTAAGTCTTTTCATCAGTTTTCGGAATAACTTTTTTGTCGACTCTGAGCTGCTCTAATTTGTTGTTGAATATATATGACCTTTTCTTCCATTTCATCGACAAGATCAGTTCCTAATAGCTTTCTTTCCCCAACTTCATCCCAGCTTGTTGGAGTCCTGCATTTCTTTCCATAGAGAGCTTCATAAGGAGCCATCTAAATACTGGAGTGAAAGCTATTAATATAAGAAAATTACACCAAAGGTAGCTGTTGATCCCAACCACCTTTGAAATCTATAGAGCAAGCTCTCAACATATCTTCTAGATTTTTAATTGTCCTCTCAGACTGACCATCTTTCTGAGGATGATAAGCAGTGTTGAAACTCAACTCTGTATCCAGATTATGCTAAAGACTTCACCAAAACATTGAGGTAACCCTAGGATCCCGATCAGATATAATAGAAAGTGTTACTCCATGCAATCTTACCACTTCCTTTACATATATCCTGGAAAGCTGATCTATTGAGAAATCCTCTCTAATAGCAATGAAGTGTGCAGACTTTGTATGACGATCAACTATAACCCAGATAGAATTATTGCCTTTGGATGTTTCTAGGAAGTCCTGTGACAATGTCCATAGTGATGTTTTCACATTTCCATTTGGGTATGGGTAATGGTTGTAACAACCCATTAGACTTCTATCTCTTAGATTTAAAATGCTGACAAACCAAGCATCGAGAGACATATTCAGCAACATCTCTTTTCATGCCATCCCACCAAAAATGCCCTTTTAGGTCCATATACATCTTCGTGATTCCATGATGAATATAGAATGAAGAACTATGAGCCTCATCCAGTAGATCCTTCTTTAATTCGGGGATGGGAGGAACAGAAACCCTATTCCTGAACTTCATTATTTCATCACAATCATGGTTGAATTCAGGAACATTTCTCACCTTCTTTTGTAACAATACATCTTCTTTTTGTGCCTCTTTAATCTTCACATGTATAAATTGTTGAACATTCATTTGAGAAAGATTCGATTTTTCCCCTTTCATTATAATTCCAAGATCCATCCTTTATAAATCCATAAATATTGGAACTTTTGGGATCCTCATCAAGGATAAACTGGCATGGTCTTCTTGACTTAATGCATCTGCCACCTTGTTTGCTTTCCTAGGGTTATAATTAATTGTGCAGTCGTAATCCTTAATCATCTCCCACCATCTTCTTTGGCACATATTCATCTCCTTTTGTGTGAAAATATAATTTAAACTTTTATGATCAGTATAAATGTCACACATTTCTCTATGAAGATAATTCCTCCAAATCGTTAATGCAAAGATTACCGCAGCTAACTCCAAATCCTGAGTTGGGTAATTTTACTCATGTATTTTCAACTGTCGTGAGGCATAAGATATCACCATATCATTTTTCATAAGAACACACCCCAATACCTTCTTGGATGCATCACTATAGATTACATACCTTTCTCCACTATAAGGCAGTGTGAGCACAAGTGCACTGGATAACCTTTTTTTCAACTCCTTGAAATTCTCTTCACATTCCTCAATCCAAACAAACATATCTCCTTTCCGAGTAAACCTGGTGAGTGGATTAGATAATCATGAAAAATATTTCACAAAACATCGATAATATCTAGCCAAACCAAGAAAACCTCGGATCTCGGTTACTGTTTTTGGTCTCATCCATCTTTCGATAAGCTCTGTTTTTGCTAGATCCACAGATATCCCCTCTTTTGATATTTTGTGACCCAAAAATGAAACTTTTTGAAGCCAAAATTTACACTTGGTAAATATGGCATAAATCTTCACCTTTATCAGGGTCTGCAATAAAATAATCTAGTGATCTTCAGGTTCTTCTTTGATCTTTGAATATAACAGAATATCATCTATAAAGACTACCACAAACTGATCAAGATAGTCTCTAAAGAATCTATTCATTAGATCCATGAAGATAGCAGGAGAATTAGTAAGACCAAATGGCATCACTATAAATTCATAGTGTCCATACCTTGTATGGAAAGCCATCTTTGGTATATCCTCCCTTTTGACCCTTAATTGATGATTCCATGAATGAAGATCATTCTTGGAAAATTATTGAGCTCCGCGTAGTTGGTCAAATAAATCATCAATGCACGGGAGAGGATATTTGTTCTTGATAGTGATCTTGTTAAGTTCTCGATAATCAATGTAGAGTCTCATAGATCCTTCTTTCTTCTTAAAAAACAGAACCGGTGCTCCACAAGGTGATGCACTAGGGAGTATGAACCCCTTATCAAGATTCTCTTGGAGTTGCTTCTTCAAATCCTGCAACTCAATTGGGTCCATTCTATAAGGTCTCTTTGAAATAGGTAAAGCACCCGGTATGAGTTCTATTGAAAACTCAACATCACGATTTGGTGGAAGACCCGACAATTCGTCCGGAAAGACATCATCAAACTCTCGTACAGTGGGAATATTCTTAATCATTAGTTTCTCACCAACCATTTGAGATAAATAACATTCATTTAGTAGAATCAAGACCCATAAGACGGAAGAAATCTCCACTGCAAGGTTATCATCATCCTTGCATCGATAGGCGATCAAATATTGATCTAGAATATGAAATGTGACTTCCCTTATTTGAAAATTTATATGATCTCCATTTAGAATCACATCAAATTCCACTATAGGAAGGATCACAAGATTTGCACGAAGCACTTTCCCACAAACTTCAATCGGAGAAGAATTATAAACTTTTGATGCGACTGTTGTGCCATTAGGTGTTGTCACAGCTTACTCAACATCTAATTGTGGTGGTAATACGGTGATACCTATAGAAAATTCTTCATAAATAAAAGAGTGGGTGGATCCAAAATCAAATAAAACATTTGATACTTTAGAGTGGATGGTATGTGTACCTTTCACCACTTCATTATCGTACTCCACATCGCTGATAGAAATTACATGTGACATTCCTTTGTCATTAGCCTTAAGAGTTTGTTGACGTCGATCATCATCAACAACCATTGGATTAGGGAATTGATTGTCATAATTCCCCATTTCCTTGAATTTGTAACATTGAAGTGTAGGAGGTGCACTCTGGATAGCCTTTTTTTGTTCGCATCCCTAGACATCTTCTTCCCATCATTGCGGAATTCAAATGCCCGATGACCTTCCTTTCTACTTTTGAAACATTTACTTGTCCCTTTAAGACAACTCCCTCCATGTTTCTTTCCACACTTTGAGCATAAGGGAAAAAATATCTTCTTTTCAGTGTGCTCTTTATATTTTCCTTCGAATTCCATTTTCCTATTCTTATCAAACCCATATGACTGAGGGGTTACTCCAATCTCCATCTCAACTTTGAGAGCACATAAAACGATTTCCTCGTAGCTATTGAAGTCCCTTATGGATAAGTCCCTTAGAAGACTTGGTTTTAAGCCACTAAAGAATCTATCGATCTTACTCTTAGGGTGGATAATAATACCAGAAGCGTACCTTGATAGTCTTGAAAAATTTTCTTCGTTGGTACCAATAGATTCATCATCCTTTTGCTTAATTCAAGAAACTCCTTCTCCATCTTTATTCTAAGAATACGAGGGATGTAATTATTGAATAATAGGTTCTTGAAAACTTCCCATTCCTAGGACTCAATTTCATCTCTTTGGCTTGTTTTTTTGATTAGATTCCACCATTGATCAGCATATCCTTCCAAACGATATACTGCTAAGATGACTTTATCATGTTCATAACAGTGAAGAACTGAAAATATCTTTTTAGTATTACAAATCCATTGTTCAGAAGCTAATGGATTAGTAGACCCGCTGAATGAAGGTCGACCCTATCTGATGAAGGATTCAACAGAATGTTGCTTCTTCATTTGCTCGTTTGGAAGTCATGCATGATTCATAGCTTGAGAAAGTTTTGTGAGCATGGCTACAAGATTTTTCACTCCAGCTCCCATGACGTTTGGTTTCTCATGGGTACAATCATTGCATTTCCCGTCACATTCTACATTAACACGGTTCCTTCGGTTTCCAGCCATTGACTAAAACCAAGAAGAATAGTGTGAGAAACACTAATTATAATAGGAAAAACACATAATCAATAATAAAATATCACAATTCAGGTCTTATCATAGGTTTTTTATGGCCATTTTTAAAACACTAATATTGTGTTCAATGCTTATACATATCCTTAGGTTTCTTACTAAGGCTTTCACATCCTAGTTTCCAAAGGCTGACTATACCATTCATCTGATACCAACTATAACGACCCATACATCACATACATGGTTAATACATCAAAATTAAAGCATACTTAATACAACATATAACAAAACCAAGAAAGGACCATATAGGTATAGTGTCTTGAGAAACTGGGAAACATAAACAGTTGGTTCATAAAGAATCTACATTGTCTCCTATTTATTTCATCATTTCTATAGTCCCTTTTGGAATATCATATTTAATAACCTTCTTCCTGACCTGGGGATAGAAAACATACAAAAGGGTGATCTCAAATGATCAGTAAGGGTAAACAAAAGAAATATCAATCACATCATATTCATAAGAACATAACATTTTGAAAATCTATACCTGCAAAAAAGATCATAATTTCATAACATGGGATAAGTCATATTAATGAAATGTAATCCCAATAATCATAAATTAATACATGAAACTTTATGTCATAAACACATAATCATAGAGAATCATTTCATAGTAGTCAAGACTCATAGCCAAGACTATCTTAGCGGACAAAGTCCATTTCTGAACCGAGTTCACACCTCATTTTAGTCCTATTTCGCAGAACCGGTTTAACCTGCCATTTCAACCATTTATATCTCATGATATATAAATATTTACCCAATGCATTGGAGGAAGATATAGGTCCCATCCATCTCATAATGATACCATTCTTATGTGTGACACAAAATCATAAATCATACATCATAGCTTAACCCATGTAATAAAAATGGGATTCTTAAAATTCGTGACATCATAAAACAATTCATCTATGATAAAGGAATTCATAAAAATAATTCCATAACAACACAATCAAATCAATGTAGTAATAGGGATAGAAACATAACCCTATATTATCTTAGATGGAAAATAATTTTGATAAAACATTTGAACTCCATTCTAGAGGAAAATATCCTTTCTACATCAAAAACATTTTCCTCTCTTAACATGTCATATAATTTTGATCTAAAAGAAGTTGATTAAAAATAAAATTGAAAAATTTTAAAGTATTCTTCTTGGAAATAATGTTTCAAAAATCCATTCATACCGTACTTTGGCTGGAAAAGTGAAAAAGTACCTCGTACGAAAAACGACAAAATATTTCATTCATATCATTTACTAAAAACTCACCAAAGGGTAAAATTGGATTTAAAAAATTGTAGGAGGATATAAATAATATTAAATTTTTAGGACACAAGGATTTGGATGATAAAATACACCCCAGTAAATACCAAAGTATAGATAATCTCGTATAAAAATGAGATTGTGATATTTTCCATTGCCTTAGGTCTGATTTGCTTCGTAAGTGTCCACACCTCATGTATAATGATTTAAATAATGTTATTGATTTATTACAGAATCATAAATATTTTTTTGAGATCATATATGTTCACATTCATAGCTTCTTTTTAGTAATATTTCATTGTTACTTGTTATTTGCGTGTTTATTTCTTTTTGTTCTTATGCGTGTTTTTTCGAATAAATTTTTATTCTTCTTTTTAAGTTATAGATACCTCATTTACAGAATTATATTAGTGTAATACATATCATATTTAGTCACTGAATTCATTTATGTAGTCATTATGCAATGAAAATCATGTAGAACTAGTCGCATCACATCGTGGAGACGGTATTCCGTACGTACGCACGAGCGATGATATCATTTCCATGATCGTGGAATTGTATTGGAGTGTATGTATACTATTTCAGAATCAATATCAATTTAAAATAATCATATATAGTTATTATTTACACCATTATACTCGTCCATGTAAGGTGGTGGTGGAAAATAGATTACCCCGCGACGTGGAGACGATATTCTGTATGTACGCACGCGCGATGATTTCGTTTTCCGTAGGATGGATAGATGGTGAAATAGGGTTGTTTCATACATATAATGAAATATCAGTATATGAGTGATAATGATGTTATTACTTCATAATGAAACAACTAATTAAGAAGAAGTGGAAGAAGAAATAAAGTTGAATGAATCGGTAACGGACATTACCTCTTCTTTGAAGCGGCTCTTTGAGACCTCTTTTTAGGGCACTAAAATTGGTCTTTGAAGAAGACTAGGTCCTCTAAAATGTTTCTAGGGAAGTGGAGAAGATAATTATTCAGGGGTTGTAGGAGCTTGAAGGCTCAAAGTGGTGTGAGTAAGAAAGGGAGGAGGTTCCCTTTTATAAGGAAGGAGAGGGGCACCTTTGGAAAAAACTAAAAATATTATTTTATTATAAAGTCATATTCGGTTTTTAATAGCTAAAAATTGATTTATTTAGAATGTAAGGTGTGGATGTGTCTAAATAATCTATTACAATAGAATTTTGACAAGTTTAGGGTTCTATTTTAACCTTATCATTTATATTTAACTTTAAGTTATATAATTTTACTTTTACCGTGTCTTTTTGTTTTCTTACACTATAAGGTTAATAAACGTACCATAACAAGCCAAATGAACCCCAAGTTGTTTATTATTAATATATATAACCTTACCTAAGTCATTTTTCCGAACCATATATTTTTAGGAATAAAATAACAATTAATAATATAATATTTGTTTTAAGAACTAATTTATGTCAATTTTGACACTATTTGGTAATTGATTTTTGTGAAAATCATAACAAGACTATTATTGAGAAAAAAGATACTTATATCAATAATAACTTTTCATATTAACCTATAAAATTATTATAATTCATAAAAAGATTCAAATTACATTTATTTGGGTATTTATAAAATCAATTATGTCAATATGTCATTGATCATATAATTACTGCATCATCATTGTGTCATTAATTTATTAAATTATATAAATTCAAAAAATTACATATAAAATACCATTATGTAAGAAATATTTTTATCTTTCTAATTAATATTTATATTCGAATTTATCTTATTTATAACCCTATATTAAAAATGATTTACTTATTAAACATTGATTTTAACTATTCTAACCCTTCTTTAAATAAATTAATATTAAATGTCCTAATCTAATCCAAGTAGACCTAAATGGTCATATTTTATTCATAAGGTTGTTTTCGGTCTAATTACCTTTATCCAATAGAATTAGGACATTTTTAGTGTAATATTATTATCATTTTTACCCTTAATTACGCTATTTACTTTTAACCGTGGTTAAAAAAGTAAAAAGTTACTATTCACCAAAAATTATTTTCATCTCATTGAACCACATTTTACTTACTGACATAAACCGTATATCTCAGATTTTTTAAATTCCACTCACAGAAGTGGTAAAATTATGTTTTATGTAAATTAGCAAATTCTCCTAGGAGGTGGGTAAAAGACGGTGAAAAGTTCAATATAATTTTTATATATCTAAAATTATTATAAAATAACTCAAATTAATTGCATTAAACTTATATATGTATTATGTATCAATTTTGACCTAAAATAAATTTAAATAAAATAAATAATTATTTAAATAAAAAGTCGGTTTTTAAATAGTAACCCTGTGTTTTAACTATTCATTAAAAATTGAAAGTTTTCAGAAAAATACCAAAATTTCACCCTAGGATAATTTCGATATTCAGAATCTAAAAATGAAGTCCATTTTGAAAAATAAAATTTAAAAAATTTCAAAAAGTTGTTATTAGTATTTATAACGGCTAGTTTTAATAATATTTTAATAGCATATCGTTGTTTAGTGAAACTCAGTATTCCGTACGGTACATGCTATCGAGGAAGGTCGTGATTGCGTGTAAAGCAAGCCAAGCTAGTGTTGTGTGTATTTAATGATACCTTTGATGATTTATATAACATAAAAACAAAATATTTCTTATAAAAGTATCCGGTGTTACAATATCGATACATATTAGAGCTCCATGGGTGAAGAGAGAAGGTTGAGATATGTTCATAATTTAGAAGGTCTTTCATTATATATGGATTAGATGGTACACATAGTCATGAATAAAATGTTTAGACTTCATTCTCATTAATTTTTAACTTAGAGGATTTACCTTTTCTTAAGGATTTAACTTTATCCTGAATTTCCTCATCATTTCTATGAGAACCTACTGTTTTCCCCATATGTGATGGTTGAGAAATAATTTGAAAAAAGATTCATTATGATCCTTGAATAATGATTCAAATTTAAATTCTTTTATGGTTTATAAATATTGTGTCCTTAATAATTCACATCATTTGTAGTGATATATGATCTATTCTACATAGAGAACCTACCACCATATTTTAATTACCAGGATAATGGAGGATTGAGTCGTTGTAATACATTTTGACTTATAATAATATTATATATTTAATATTAAGATACTTATATGTTAATATAAACATTATAATTTTATTATCAGTATATATTTCACACATCTCCCCATATAAATAATTACCCTATATTTTCAACAAAAAGATAATAGACACAAACTCCAGATCATGCATTGGAAAATTTTTCTAATAGATTTTTGTCTCCCTTTAGTAATAGGATATCAATTGATAATTATTCATCAGTAAACATAATAATAAATTCTTTTAATCATAAATGTATATCATAAATAGTTCCCCACTTATTTGAAGTGTAAGTATTAGTGAAACTATGATCCTATTTTCCAACTCTTTGACAAAGTATTCAAATTCCATACTCTATAAAAACATCACCCCATTCCAATTTATAATGATTAGTTTTCATGAAAATCATGTTATGTTCTTCAAAAATCATTTTTAATACCCATATAGACTATGGTAACTATATATCTCCTTTATAGATGTTTGCCTATTCTAATCTATTATTACCTTTATCTTAGAAGGGTCTATAGATATTCCTCTACTACTGATAATATTCCCTATGATAGAAACTTACTCCATATAGAACTGAAATTTACAATACATTACATATTATTTATCCATTCACAATTCTTTTATAATAGTATTTGAATAATCCACAGGTTTCCTCAATCCCTTTGAGTATATTATAATAACATTAATAAAGACTACCTCAAATTTTTTGAGGTAATCTCTAAATATTATATTAATTAATTACAAAAATGTTTTTCATAATTATTGTGTTTGAAGGGAATCAATCAGAACACATAGTTTCTGTACCTTATTCTAAATTCATAATTTGGAACTTATTTATCCCTTACATTTAATTAGTGATATCCTAGATGATGATCCACCATAGAAAAATTATTTTCCCCATGTAGCAAGTCAATCATTTAAAATATCTGTGTAAGTTTATAATAGTACTTGATTTTGATTTTTTGAGCACACTATAATCAATAAATATGTTCATTGAACAACTATTCTTATTGACAAAGAGGACTGGGGCACCCCACGGTGATGCACTTGGGGGTATGAAACCCTTGTCAAGATTCTATTGTAACTACTTCTACTGATATTCCAAATTAATTATGTCTATTCAATAGGGTTTCATTGATATAAGAATAGATCCATGGGCATGTTCAAATGAGAACTCAACTTTTTTGTTGGAAGGAATACTGGACAACTCTTTAGGGAACACATCAGTGTAGTCTTTTATGATGGGCATATCCTCAAGCATGATGATATCCTTTGTCCCAATCATTTGAGCTATATATTCATGATCCTATGGAAATAATATCAATATTTAAAATAATGATTCTGATGGAGATTCATCCATGTACAATTAAATGAATAGAATTGAAGGATACCTCAAGATGTGAAGAGTGATATCACTTTCCCGACAGTTGAAGTTGTATTTGTTTAATGATAGCCTATATTTCACCAATATAGCATCAAACTCGATAAAAGGGTATAAGAAAATATTTTATGGTAGGTTCAGTCCCAAAACATTAATTAGGGAGGAGTTACATACTTTTAATGTAACAGTTTTCCAATTTTTTATTCTCACTAATAAATCAAACATCATATATGGAGGTGGTGTTTGAATATATCTACTAATAATGAATTATATGAATGAATAAATAGAATAAAAATCAATTAGTATGTTCAATATTCTGGAATTATTAACTAGTGTACCTATCACTGCTTCAGTTTCACGCTCCATCTCAACTGTTGTGATGTCATATTCCATTCCTTATTGCCTTTGAGGTATAGGTAGTATATTAACTCCAATAGCACTTATATTACAACAATAGGTCACATAATCCCCATGTTTCTTACTGGTGAAGCACTACACTTCATATTGTGTGTTGATCTAAACCATCACTTAATATTCCACATTAGTGGGATTCTTTATATCCCTTTAGTAGTTATTGGACCATTATTACCCATTTGAATCATTTTAAAGTTCCCTTTATACAGTTCATATGATACTTCTTCCCATTGTTTTGACACATGGGGTGTTTTTTATTCTTTCAATTATGGTATTTAACTATTGATCCACCCATATTAAACAAAATTTTATGCTTATTATATGTTAGACCACAATACCACTGAGAGTCCATGATCTCTATTCCAATCTTGAGGGAACAATGAATAATCTTTTTCTATAAGTCAATGTATAGAATCACCAATTAATTTCATAAAATCAAATTTGTCTAGTAAAGAGATGATAAAACTGGATATTGGTTATTATGACCAAGATGGAGACATATAATGAATGCCATAAAATGTTTTCCTCATAATCCATAATAGAGTAGTCATCCATTTTATTCAATTTGAGGAACACTCTTTCCAGTGTGAGAATGAGTTTTTGGGGAAAATATTTATTGAAAATTATTTTATCGACTTCATCAAAATCAATGGAATGAATTTATTCTTTGGACTTCGTGTTCTTGAAATCTTTCAACAACTCATTATCTTCCCCCACAAAATTATATACTACTAGTAAAATAATCTTGTTTTCATAGAACTGGAGGATAGAGAATATCGTTTCAATGGAGTTAATCGATTATTCTATGATAAGGGGATCATAATATCTACTAAACATTGTAGGATTTTTTTTTCATGAAGTATTCAACAACAACATTATCATTTTTAGGATGTGGTAGTTACATGTGAATCATGTTAATATTCATAACTTGAGAAGATTGAGTATGTAATGTCAGGATGTTTTTATCTCTTGTTCTAATATTATTTGGAATTTAATAAGTGAAATCATTATATTTCCTAGGATAGTGATTGTTGACATGGATACACCAAATTCCTCAACTAAAAATGATAATAAATTACAATCAGGGGGCTTGAGTACATATATTTTTAAAATATAAAAATAAAACATTGAATATATAAGGATATAAATCTAAATGAAAAAATATTGTATCATTTGATTCGATAATATTAAATATATTTTATCAATTATGATAGAATTATCCCAAGGTAATTTATTAATGTTCTCAAATCAATATCTCCAAAAATAACAAGACCATGATCTGAAAAAATCAATAATGACCCTTTCCTTTTACACATATTATAACATATTTTAAAAAATAATTAACCAAAATTACATGATAAGGAATTTATTGTATAGTGTATTTTTAATATTATCTATATAATTAATCATCATGAAATGAAAATGAAAACATCTTTATTCTAATATTTATAATGAGCTACTGACTCCCTAAGATCACTTATATCTGCATAGGTTAACCTGGGGATACATAAAAAAAGTTTTGAGATAAAAATTTCAGTAAGGGAATAAATATAAGTATAAAGCATGTCACATTGGTTAAAAGTCATAAATTGATGGTAAACAAAGGAATGTAATATAAATAAACATATGAAATCGTATCATATAAAATGTGGGATCATCCAATCCAGGAATCAAAGAAATATAGAAACAACATGAAACATGACATAGTCTGGAATCATGGTAATCCACCAAGAACATTGCACATTTAGGAGAATGAGTCATTTATAACTGCCAAGACAATTTCACATCTATGAGCATGAGTCTAGACTAACCACCATGAATGCTGTAAAAGATTAAAATGAGTCTAGGTTAACCAACAAGATCATTGCACATGATGTATCATGAGATTAAAATTTACCAAATGAATTAAGGGAATATCTGGGTGCACCCATCATATCATGTTCATGAATATGTGCGCAACATAAAGAATAAGACATAAGGAATTAGCATAAGTGTTAAACATTTAATGAAATGGGTATCTTCATCTTTTCATTATGAATAAAAAATGATCATAAAATAGAGTCCATGAAAGAATAGATTTAAAACATACATGGACATTCATAAGGTAGCATTGAAATATATCATGTTAAATTTTGAGCAAATTAGGTGAAAGCATTTAAAAATAGTGTTTAATAAAATTTATAAATTAGTGACTTTGGTGTAGTTTACGGTAAAATGTCATGATTCTTTAAAAAGTAAATGGAATTAGTTTTCAATAAAATCAGAAATAAACCAAGATTGTTTTTCATGATAAAATGTGTGATTTTATAAAACAAATTATGTCTTAAATAATATTATGGAGTATAATTGGAATGGGTATGAAATAGGGACATTCCAATTAATAAGGCTTGCTTATCAAGATGAATTAAAAATTGATCCTTTTTAAATCATGTATTTCTTAGTTGATGAAGGATTAAATGATACAGATAAATGATTTTATAACATATAAATATAATGTATAATAATTATATAAAAATAATGAATAGTTGCACATGGGTAAAGAGTGCTAAAGCATAACCTGAAATAAAAAAATGTAGTTTTGGAAAGAATCCCTTACCTTAAGTACAATAGAGTTCATCAGATGTACTATATGTCCAAGAAAACAAAAATAAATCAATTAATTAATAAATAAAAAATAATTTATGACATTATTAGATTTTTTTTTATTTAATTATGTTCATGTATGTATTTTTTATGAGTTATAAGATATAATTTCACCATTGAAGAGTGTTTATTTGATTGGTTTTCCAGATCGGTGCACTTATATACATGTATGGAAGAATATGTAAAATGGGAATAGTTATCTAGATTTAAAATTATATTTTATTAATGATCATAATGAATATTAAAATTTCGTATATATATCATTTTGTTTCAATATGTGAGAATAATTAATTATATAATATTTTTAGATCATTTAGTTATTTTTTATCATCATAAACTAGATTTTTATTTATTAATATCATGTATATATACTAGTTAAAAACCATTAAATAGGTTTTAATATATCTATTATATTCATTTAATCCATAAAAATTGTTTTATTACCAGACAAGAAGGTGAAATTAAATATTGAAAACACATCGTCCATGAAGGCTGTAAATCAGCACCTCACATATGATGTTTTCATTATTGGAATAAATGTAAAGGGGATGATAAATGATAAGGGGTTATTCCATTAACACAATAAAATTATATTATATAAATGTTATTGGAGTTATAATGTTCCTTGGATTTGAATGATAAGTATATAATAAAAAAATAATGTAAATTGTAGAGAAAATATATTAAAAAGGAAGAGGTTTTCAGTTATTGAATTCTTCACCTTTAAATCCACCTTGGGGAATTGGGTTAGGTATTTTGTTCAGAAGAATGGATTCGAGATGTGTGGGAGATACTTTAGAGGATTACTGAGTATAATATCCCCAAGATTAAATGATTCTGTATTTGTAAAGAAAAGGAGTGGTGATGGGTGATATTTATAGTGGAATAGAGATGTTTTTTTATTTAATTAAATTAGTAATTTATTATTTTTTCTAACGAAAATAAATATTTATTATTCAATAACTAAATAAAATAAATAGATAATGGTAGATAATTATTATTATTTTTACATTAGTGATGACTCATGAAATAGTTTATTTAACATATATTGTTATATACCATAAAGTACAGGATTCCACAATTCACCAAAAAAACCACCTATTTTAGAAATGTATTTAAAATTCACTTAATGGTTTTCAACATTTTTAACTCAGAAATGAAATTAATTTTATGAAAATAAGTTAACAAATATAAAAAAATTTATTTACAATTAAAACCATCATTTACTCTAAAAATTTCGATTTTAAAATGTTATTTATTTTTATGAAACTATGAAAAATTAATTGTGGTTTCATAAAATTATATTATAATCATAAGAGAGAAAAATATTAATTTAATAATTCATATAGAAATATTATTTTAATTTTAAATTGATATATTATTTATACGATTGTTATTAAATATTTACATTGTATTAAAATACCGAAACTTAATTTATTATTTCTAAAACATTTATTTACTTATTCCAAGATATAGATATATAATATCTTCATTTATAAGATTCCAGAATTTTAGTTATACTTTCATAGGAGATGATAAAATTATATTGGATGGATTATTATTCCTATGTTTCATATTATAATTCCAAAGGTCATGTTACTATTTCATTTGTTTTGATTTCTTAATTTCAACAAATATATCTTATTTCATTATTTATTAATTTGTGAAGATTTTATTTTATTATCTACTTAATTTTACATTTTTATAATAAATTACATAATTATAAGAGGAGAATTTTCATTGATATAATTTAGTTTCATTTCATGTGCCTCCCCTTACACAAGAGTCTTTGGATTAGTAGTGTGGTTCTAAAATCTATCAGTGTGTATACTATAGCCTATTTAATCATAGAAACACACCATAATTATAAATAGAAAAAATACTAACATAGAGTTTCATGTTAGAAGATATAGTTTCATAATTCCATAAAAATGTCACAAATTCCACCAATATAGTTAAATAATGATCCCAGTATTGAAAACCAAACCAAGGTATATATAGTTAATAAAAAAAAATTGAAACACTGTAGAATTCTATATATTTTATCCTGATATCAATACTAAATCCATGTTCCACTGCTCAACAGTCTATAATGGGCCCCATTTCATTAACTATATCCATAGTCAGAATATCTATATGTGTGTGGAGATTTTCATCTATGGTGTGAATAATAAAATCTTGTTGGACACCACCAAAACATAATATTCGATGATAAAAAATGAACAGTTGATAATAAGAAATAATACAATGAACAAGTGTGTGCTAACCAAGCCTCTCTGAGCTCTTCTCATACCTAATTCATCTCTAAATATAAGTGAATGTAATAATATATGTCCATATTAATAAAGATCAAGAAACAATGTTTTAGATCCTGAAACTCAGAATCTACAATTCCTTGGGTGAACAAGTCCCTACCATGGTTCATGCCATAATGTTTCCATAACCTAACACTCTCTTAGGATGGGACATAAGGAAATTGTAATCCAACATTGTTTCTCAACTAAGTCAATATGGTGACCATTCATATACCATCTTTTAATATACCACTTTTTTCTCAACACATTCCTTGTAGGGACCCTCTATGGTTATTCCATATTACGATGGATAACTTATTTTGAATACCAACACAATACCTACAATGGCCTTTTCCATACACATATAGGGTAAGTCATAATAAGTCATATCATAGTAATTAATCCATAGAAATAATAGAAAAATACATTATCATGATATGATCATCTGTCATAAACAAAATAAACATCAGTATACTCATGGAATTGAGCAGCATAAACATCTTTCATGGGCTACAATCATACCCACATTCGATCACTTCAAGGTATGCACATACACGTTATGCCAAAAAAGTGTCATATTAAAGAAAAAACGTTATACAAGGGACCAAAATTTTATGGAACATCATATATTAATCATATAGTATATGAAATACTATATTTTTCAAAATATTTTATGACTCTATCATTTAGATCATTCATGTTAAAATATCTAAAATATGCATTATTTTTATATCAGTTTATGATTCATCCAATATGAAATTTAGATATGAGAATTTATGACATTCCATTTCATGAATGGTAGATATAGAATCATATTTAACTAAGGGTATATTAATAAAATAATTTATTACATATTTCTTGGAATATGGAAATATTTTTTTGGATCTATTATTGATTTAAGAATGTATTTTTAATTCCTCATTGATTATTGAAGTCAACATGAGGTCTAGATAAATAAATTTAATGAAAAAATATTTCATTATTAGAATTGAGATATAAGAAAATAGTTTGTAAGGTGTAGTATTTAATATGATCTATCTATGATAATTTTCTACGAAAAAACCTCCTTTGAAAGGAGTTCCCGTGATAGTCTAAGGAATGTTGTCATTTAGTTGAAAAACACCTCCATTATTTCATAATTTCTGTAAATTATTATTAGATGGAATTGGAATCAATAAATTAAGAAACCACATAGTGGATATAAGATTTTATTATAGGTAAAATAGTAAGATCTATAAATAATCATATTAATAGAGTTTTTTAGTTCACAAACCTCATATTCTAATCATAAATTTCTTTTTATCCACCAAAATCAAGCTTTTGATGACATGGAAACATTGATGGAAGACATAGAATAATCATGGTCTAAGATGGATTCCTGAAGAAAGAATAACATCTATAAATGGATAATTAATGAACCTTAAATGGGTTATTTTGGACGTTATTTCATTCTCATATGGTTTAGGTTCATTATTTTGAAAACCATGTATAATCAACATGAAGAATTCAACATCACCTGGGTATCTCCAAAATTTGGTCATATTTTTTTAAACCATGCACTTTAAAAACAATAAACCATTAAATTGTATCACAATATGTTTTAGGGAGGGTGGAAATGTTTGTAACATCATGTTCTTACACTTAAGATATTTCCACTAAATTCATGGTATGCTAGTGAATTATCACAATATTGAAAAAACTATAATAAAATCGTCCACCTTATAAATGCCACTAAAACACTCTATAACCCACTAGAAACTCCCACAACACATCCTACTCAATTTAAATCTCATGAACTTGATATTAATGTTCAATATTAAGTTTTAAAATGTTTAAAATGTCCTAGGCCATTAAAATATCATGTTCAAAATACATCTCATCCTCAAGAAGAATATATAAGAACCATTATTGAAAAACATCCAGTAACTAATATTGAAAATCAGCCTTTGGATCACAAGTCTTCTCAAAGATCAATCAATTTCCCCATAGAATCAAGAATAGTATTACATTATTCCCTTGTAGTAAATTCTCAGTTTGGTCAACCATTTTCTCTAGGTGATTTCTGTACGATGTGTTAATTTTAATATGAGGATACATACATTTAATTACATGTTAAGGGTGAAGAATATACCTACAGAGTTGAGACACATGAAAATCATCCTGATTACCTCAAAAGGGAGAAGAATGATCAATATGGTTTTCAATTGTTCCAATATTCTTGATAATTTTACAAGCTTCCCCATGTAATGGTGATTGATTCCCTTCCATTCTCAAACATCTACCCCAGTAAAAGGAGTTACTAGTAAGTAAACCATATCACCAACATTAAACTCCTATGGTCATATACCCATATCAAAAATATGATCACTACTTACTCTTAGTGGTCATAAACTACTTCATAATCAATTAAACTCTCTTAGATCACACAAGGAAAATGGTTTGCCCCATCACTACTACCTTACAAGTCCCTTGCCAACACAGTGGTGAATAACATGGCCTACCTTAATGGGCCTCATAATGTTTTTTTGAATCATATAATGGTATCTATTTTTTTAATATAACATGAACATGGCTGGGTTATCATCCCAAACTAAAATAAAATATAAAATACAAGACCTTTTCATGTCATAGAATAAATTAATCATCTTCTATAATTGTCTATCTATATTTGAATGATATATTTCCCTTAGCCAATTGTGAGTTGATAAGGCCCTCTATAAACCATTTAAAAATTCTGAAATAAAACCATACTCTCTATTGGGTAAAATGTTCAAGGTAACTATTAAAATTCTTTGAATGTCACATACAGATAGATTTCCCTACACAAATAATTTATTAGTTTCACTATTTCGTAATAAATGAGAGACTTGCATTCATCTATCAAATGTCACCCAAATAACAGCATGGATCCTTGCGTTTTTGGTTAACCCTTACACAATGTACCTCATAATGTCCTTCCACATCACCAATGGAATATGGTGTGTGGTTAATTGTGTGTTTTTAATTGGACAAAAGAATGGATGTTTTTGAATTTTTGGATTACTAAACCTGTCGTTTTTTAAACCTAGCATCAGAACAAAATTATGAGTGTTGTATCACACATAAGTGATGTTTTTTACATAGGATAAGTCCTGAGAAGTGTACTGAGTGTCTTGAGAATCTTTAGGAGTGTCAGATACAAAAAACATCAAGGTTTAAATGATATCAGAGGGTGTATAGTTTGTGAAAGGCTAGAAAAACCATGTGGCCCACATTAGGTAACAGTGTGGCCCTACGTTAAAGGGGAAAATGGCTTGCACACATCCTGTGCACGTTTTCCTAAATCATGCGGCTAGCCCGTGTGAGGTGCATCTTGGGGGTAGTAGACTCTGTATGGTTTGTGCACAGTTTGGAAAACAGTGATGATAAAACCATGTGTGACGCCTAATTTTTATATTATGATTTTTTTAAATTAATTTAATTAAAATAAAATAAAAAAGGAAATAAAACTAAACCCTCCTCCTCACCCTCTCCCAAACATGATTCCCCCGGAAGATCTTCCATTCACATTGCGATCAGATTCCCTTCCAGCTCCTCCATCGACTGCCATTTCTATACGATTTCATCACAGTTCTTCCTCAAATCATCAAGTTAAGGTCTTTGGCCCCATTTTCCTTGCTTTTCTTCACCAGTTTGGCCTCTTCTTCAACCCAAAAGTTTTGGATGAAACCTAGGGCTTGAGGGGTGATTCAATTTTTGGTTTTTTTCAGTCTAGATTAGTTTGTATGGTCACTTTGGGCCCAACTGTGCATGTTCTGGAAACCTCCACCAAAGGTGAGGCGGTTTGGATCATTTAGGTTTTCCAATTTTTCTTTGGTGTATGTTTTCACCTTTTTTACTTATTAATATTTTTGTATTTTCGTGTTTATGAATTTATGACATGTTTCTTGTAGTTCATTGAGCTTCATCGTGTGGTCTCACTTTGTTTTGGTTCGTCGTTGATGTACATGGGTAGGTTCCCCCTTGAGGTAAGGTCCCTTTCCAAGTCATCCATCTTTATAAGTTCATTAATAATGTTACATACAACACATTTGTTATAAATTAATTCATTCCATGAAGTATTATGCTCAATTCTACTTAAATGTGAATTTATCAAGGTTCATGTTTAAAATGATAAATATAATAAATGATTTATTAATAAAAAATATGATGTTATTATAATAAAAACACTCCAAAAGTAGTGATCTTACATCGTGCTAAAAAGTAGTGGTTAGACCTTGACTGCCTGACTTGTCATGTTTATAATATTTATGATTGATGTTATTTTGAGATACGGCAGGCATAGCACAGGGCCCTAATGCCATTAGAAATGTTGTGTTACATTTTTTAAAATGCTTAATGGACTGAAGCATCGTATAAGTGTTTGGTCCAGTTTTGGATTGGAAATACCCATATAGGTAATTTCAACTTGTATGGATACTTGGAGCCCTTTAAATAAAACTGAAATGTTTTGGAGAATGTAATGAGTTGAGTTAAATTAATGGTTAATGATTAATAATTGACCCTAAAAACAAGTTACAGAATTATTTTAAAATGTTTTGAATACTATTAAAACCTTTGGTGACATTTGGGATCCAAAGTAGGAATTCCATGATGGACTCAATGGGTTTTTATGCTCATACCTTGGGAGATACATCAATCCCCATGTACGAATTCCATGGACGGACCATGGTTCAAGAGACAATGATTGGTTCCACATCCATGGGAATCCAAAACATGCTAAGGGAAGGTAGTAATGTGGACCTTGCCCTTTGAAAATGACTTAATAGTTTTTACAAAATTGTTTCAATGCTTCTTGACCTTTCTAAACTAATGGAAGGAAACACATGATGCAATACGTAAATTGTTGCAATGTTACATTACCACTCCACACTAATGGAAGGCATGTCTTGAACTAACAAATAATGGTTTCTACTATACATGACCTATCCACACTAATGGAAGGAAAGATATGAACCAGATGAATAATGACCTGACTTCACTATCAAATAGGATTAGATTTAACTGATCTCACCTTGTATTATGAGAGGAGAATAACATGGGTCTCAGGAACCCCATTCTGATTCAAGGATAGAGTTTTCATAGGATGATACCCAACTAGACTCCAGTTATTTTATTTTACTTGGATGCCTTGTATAAAAACATAGGATACCTTATTCCTATAGGATTCCTCATACACACTCCTTGGATCCATCATTGACCATTAGTTTCCACAGTTAAAGCCCATCAAGCCCTGTCGTTTCTTAGTACTGTTTTACCTTGGTCAATCACCGTGGACTCGGTATGATAATTATTGTGCCCTGCCTTGGATTACGCTCGGTGTATTACACACTTACCCCTTATCTAGACTCAAATACAACTGTGTTAGCTTTCCGTGAGTTTAAATTACCTTAGTCTTTACCCTGGAACTCACTCACATGATATCTCTTCTAGGTTTCCTTATTATTTCTTGGAACCTTCACTACTTATACAATCAAAGGATTCCATAGACACGCTCCTTGGGCCCAGCATTGGCAAGTAGGATCCATGTATAAATCCCATCAGGCCTGACCACTACTTTGCTCCATTATACCTTCAAGAAAAATCCATGGACTCTGTAGGTGACTTACTCAAATGGGACTTATAACTAAAATGGTAAAACTCAATTAATAAACTAGTTACATGTTCATACACCAGCTGAGGGCTCAAGAAGGTACTTGTGTATTTAGTTATATTGTACTACATACTCTATTTATGCATGATTTCACAATGTTTAATTTATATTATAATGTTGGGTTTGGGTTAGAAAACATTGGTTTTGGTCTATTGAGATTTATATCTCACACACTACTCGAGCCACAATTACATTAGGGTACGCGAGTTTACCATTCCTGTTAGCAGGGCCTTGGACCTTGTTTTTTTTGTATTCTTGTACATGAAATATGTGAAATGAACTCATCTAGAGCTCTAGATACTCACGGAGATCGCCTTTGGTATTTTTTTATTCCATTACTAGATTCGTAAATTGAATTGTAATAAAAAGCATGTTTAACTGATTATGGATTTCAGTAATGTATCAATACCATGTCATGAATTCATTTTTCATATAAACAAGCATTAAAAAATATTTTTTAGTCATATGAAATTTTTCTTATGCTTCTTTGTTAATTATGCATTACTGCTTCCACTATTGATTGTTATTTACTCTATTATACCACTCCACAACTCTGATAATAGGGTATAGTATCCCCCAATCTATTTGTACACCATCACAGCTAGTCTATAGCCTTTGGCATATGAGGAGGAGTGCGTGAAGTCATTTAGAGACTGTTCTGGCCACCGTCTCTGTGGTGAGCTGGGTTAGGATGTTACAATGTGGTAACAAAGGTGGTTTTTCCTTTTGTCTTACAATTTTGGTACGATATAAAGAATATTAAGAATGTTTCATTGGTTGGTTAATAGCCATTCGTGGGACAGATCACCCCTTTTAAAGGAAATGACCATGTGGCTAGGGCTGTGATTTTAGTTTATGTTGTTCACTATTACAATTGATATGATTTTACTTCTAGTGTATTGTTTAAACTTTTCTGCCTAATTTTTTGAATTTTGGAATCGTTCCTTGGCCTAATATGGTAATGATTATGCATTACATGCATCATACTAGGCACTTAGAAATTAACATTCCATACACATATGCCTTTCCATGCAGTTGCATTAGTAGGTTTCCTTCTAAGTATGATTCATTACCTTATTAATATTCCATGATTACATTTATACCTATTTATGTAATACACTAATATGACTTCATTACTTACTTCTTGTTATATAATGATCTAGTGATTATAATACCATGGTTCTGTGATTTGATCATTTTTTCTCTATGTAAGCTTCCTGTAGTGAATTGACATTCTAGCTTACTTTGATACATATAAATGGTTTTATGGGCTCAGTTATTGATTATGGTTATGATGGGAGATATTTTTTAGTTGTAATGTGTATGGGCACCTTATAACTGGGAAACTATAACCTGTGGAATAGAACCATTGTGACAATGATGTTAAATTCAATTATTATGTGAATTATGATTCGAATAAATGGAGCCAAATTCCAAACCCTAAAATGTATGGGTGCATTATAGATTGGTAGATGGCCACCCATATAATTTGGAAATTATGTTTGACCATGTTAAATTCTATGTTGACATTAGTGATGAAAAACATGATCCAACTCTCAATCCATAATGTTTATGGGAACATCATGAATTTGAAAATGGAATCCCATATTTAATGAAATGGAAAGATGCTTTGTAAAATGTTATAAGTTTTAAATATTTTTTATGTTGATCAAAAATGAAATGTATAGCTTTCAAAATGTAATCGGACCCATTTAAGTTAGTTGAGTAATGTTTTTACGAGATGACCCATTGGAGTGTTTAAAATTTTAGTAATTGTTCGTTTGATATTGGGTTTCTTTATATAAAACATAGGATTGTTAAAATGGGACCTTTATGGGTCACCTTATCGGCTCAAAAGGAATTTATTTTTATAAGTTTCATAGAAATACTGGGATTTCAACCAACATAAAATTTATTAAAAATGGACTTTTATAAAACTATTATCTTTTTCCCTTGGGGTGTTGGTTAAGGTCAAGTACCTTATGGTTTTTTTAAATGGTACATTGATGTTTTGATTATATTTTTGGACGATTAATGATTAAAATTGATTAAATATAATAGGAATGGAAATGGATCCTATAGTAGTGTATGTGGTTTCAAACAATTGTGTAAGGGTAGTTCAGACTTACATTTAAGCTTCCTTGGAATGGAAGTGTGAGTTCTTACTATAGGTGATCTTTTTAGTACCAATGGCATTATGATCAGACTTTGAGCCTAGTGTCTTTTATTTGACATGACCCAGTGTTATGGTTGGAACTCATTCTTCTTAAGGGTATACCATGTGTTAGGTAGCACCCTCATATTTTAAATTCATTTCTAGTGAAATGAATTTTTCTGACTCTTGGTGTCATTTGGGTGTTGATGTCCCAATTAGGACATTTAGTTTTAATGTGTCACACTTGTTTAAATAGGTGTTCATGTTTTTCTTTAACTTGTTATGGGTTTATGCATTGATTAATTCCCTTTGTCATCTAGTTAGACGTTCCTCAGGCTTGGTTGGCCACTTTGTAGGTCGTTTGACCCTCTTATTCTTTTTAGAAATGAAAGAATTTGTATGGTTTCTTCTAGGAAAATGATCATATGATTTCATATGAAACCTTAATAAATCATCTTGTACTGTTGAGTACGGTCTCAGGTCATCACTATATAGGGTGGATTGAGCGTTAAAGAAATAGTCTCATCCCAATTCCCAAATGGTTTTCGAAATACTTGGGTGTCTTCATAATCCGATCTCGTTGTTATAATCTAATGCACTTAAGTGCAGCTATATTTCATCCCTTTCAACTAGGGCATTCCTAAGGTGGAGAGTGTCATGTTGAGTTTGTTAACATGACCTTACAAGTAGAAGGAATTCAACTATTTGTAAATGGTTTGTTATTTCGTGAATTCCCTTGAGTCTTTATAGTATTAAATCTTGGTGGTACTTACCTGGAAGTATGAAATTGATCTACTGCTACTATTTTACATTCTAGTTTTTGGGTGTGTTTAACAGGAAACCTCATCTTAAATCCTCTTAGTGTACTCTTCTTAAGATATGAGCATGTTCCCTATATTGATTTCATCCTTAATGCTTTTTGAGAGCATCGGTCTTACACCCTGATAAATCGTTAAAAGCTGTTGAGATTGTTGTGTGATCATTGTTAGTGTTGCACCATATGGGTGGTTCTCTTGGAGGCTTGGTATGTCTTGAGTGAATCATGGGTTCCCATGTAGGAATTAATTTTTTAGACTCATGGACTCCGTCTATTTAATTTTAATTTCTCCGGCTTCTTAATCCATACTTCTTCATGATACGTAGGCCAAATGGCTCGACTCTTTCTCTTCTTTTGAGTTGATGTTTGTTGTTGTATGGAGACATTTAAAATAATGTTTCTAGGTGAAGGCATGTTTGGTCTCAAGGTCAGTAGAACCTTCGGAAAAAACATTATCTACTTGTTAAGTTAGGTCGATGAGAATTTCACCGTTTTTATATTAACAGAATCATTTTAGGATTGTTGTACTAACACTCAGAGTTTAGATTTATACAACAATTCCAATGGCGGAGGTACTATGGATTGGAATTGCCCCCCTTTTAAGTTAAGAGCCCTGGTGGGAAGCACAATCAGTTGAGTGTAACTGAGTTTTTGACATGATAATGTATCTATTGGAGTTGTCTCTTGTAAGCTCTGTTTCTCTATTTATGTTTAAGTTTGAGAATTGGCTCATGTATTAATGGATGAAATGCATGATGCGTAGG
Organism: Viscum album; assembly: GCA_963277665.1. Classification (NCBI taxonomy): domain Eukaryota; kingdom Viridiplantae; phylum Streptophyta; class Magnoliopsida; order Santalales; family Viscaceae; genus Viscum; species Viscum album. Next base: position 869,327,378 of record OY728120.1, read on the forward strand.
AAATGCGTCATGCATTGGGAATTGGTAAACTAATGAAACTATTTGAATGAAAAATCATGACCATTGTAGGTCAGGTGATTTTTATATTGTTCCTAATGGTTTCTTGGCGATGAGATGTTTTTAAGGGGGGTAGAATGTATAATCTCGTTTTTTTGAACTGGACAAAAGTATGAAGTTTTTTTACTTTTTCATTTACTAATCGGTACATTTTTAAAACCAAGCATCAAAACATTATTTTGAGAGTTGGATCAATCCAAAGTGATGTTTTTCGGCATGGGAGAAAAACATGAAGTCTCTGATCTGGGTCGATATATTTCAGGTGTTTTAGACTCGAAAAACATCATTATTTAAATGAAATTTGAGGCGCAAGGTTTTCACACAAGCTATAAAACCATGCGGCCCACTGCAGGTAACCCTATGGACCTACTTTAAAGTGGATAGTGGAATGTGCATGGCATGTGCATGGTTTCCTTAAATTTTCACCTAGCCCATGCGGTGTGTATAATGGAGGCAGTATACTCAGAACGGTTTGTGCATGGTACAGAAAACCATACGGGTCAAACCGTGTACAATGCCCAGTTTTTAGGTTTTGATTTATTTTATTTTAATAAAATTTATTTATATAGAAATGAAAGAAATAAACCCTCCTCCTAACCCTCTATCAAATGTGATGCATCAGGGTTTCTTCCCTTCTCCATGTGCTCATACCACCTCCTACCTCATCATTCGACTGACTTTTCCATATGATTTCTTCACGATTCATCCTCAAATCTTATAGGTATGGTATTCTACCTCGTTTTCCTTATTTTCCATGGCCGGTTTTGGCCCATTCTTCAACCCAATTGTTTTGGCCAAAACCCTATTGATTTGGTGGTTGTTCTAATTTTTAGTTTTCATTTGGTTTGGATTAGTGCAGAAGGTCCCTTGGGACCCATGGATGCATGTTCTGGCAACCTCCCTTGATGGCTAGTTAGTTTAGAAAGTTTCAGTTCAACGGTTATGGCTTAGGCTACATTTTATCCATTTTTCCTTAATAATATTTGGTGATTTTGTGTATAAGAGTCCCTAACATGTTTCTTATTGTGTGTTGTGCTTCGCCGGGTGGTTTCACTTTTTTTTGTTCGTCGCCGAAGTACACTGCTTTGTTCCACCTTGAGGTAGGGTCCCTTCCCAAGTCATCAATCATTATAAATTCATTAATAATGTTACTTAGTACAATTTTTTATCAAATTAAATCATACAAATCTGTATTATGCTCAATGCCACATAAATGTGAATTTTGCGTATGTAATTTTTAAAATGATAAATATAATAAATGATTTGTTTATAAACAATATTGTGTTTTTATAATAAAAACCCTCCAATGGAGGTGTGATGCCTTCAATCTATAAAGAAGTGTTTTGGCAATGATTGATTGAATTTTCAGGTTTATAATCATTAAACATGATGTTATTTTGGGATACAGCATGGTTAGCACATGGACCAAATTAAAATAGAATAACTATGTTTCATTTTTTAAAAAGATTAAAGGAGTGAAGCATCATCTAAGTGTTTGGTCTAGTATTGGATTGAAATTTCCCATTTAGGTAATTTCCAATTGTATGGATACTTGGAGCCTTTTAATTGAAACTGTAATGTTTTGGTAAATGGAATGAGTTGAGTTAAATGAATGGCTAAAGAATAATTATTGACCCACAAAAAAAGATTGCAAATTGTTTTAAAAAGTTCGGAATACTAATAAAACCTTGGTTGACATGTGGGTTCCCATGTAGGAATTCCATGATGGACTCAATGGGTTTTCATGCTCATACATTATGAGATACATGGATTCCCAAGTAGTAATTCCTGAGACCGACCTGGGTTAATGAAATAGGGATTGGTTCCACGTCTGTGGAATCCCTTACCATGTTAAGGGAAGGTAGTAGTGTGGACCTTGGCCATTGAAAATTCCTTAATAGATTTTCCTAAAATGATGAAATGCTACTTGATCTTCCCAAAATAATGGAAGGAAATTCTTGAACAAATCAATAAATGGTTACAATGCTACTTGACCTTTCCACACTAATAGAAGGAAAGGATTGAACCAATAAATATTGGTTTCAGTTATACTTGACCTATCCACAATAATGGAAGGAAAGACTTGAACTAGATGAATAATTACATGACTTCAATATCAAATACGAATGGGATGACATGATATGGACTTGCATTTTGAGAGGAGAATAGCTTGGGTCTTGGGGAACCCATTCTGATTAAAGGATACAGTTTTCCTAGGTTGATAACCACCTAGACTCTAGTTCTTGTTTATTCATTGCATGCCCCGTACACTACACTCGGTTCCCTTATTCTTTCATGATACCTTAGATACACTCCTTAGATCCAAAAATGACTAGTAGTTGAAATGGTTAATGACCATCGAGACCTGTCTTTTATTAGCCACGTTTAACCTTGGATGATCACGTTGGAAATGGTAGGGTACTTATTGGGAGAATTCCATGGATTACTATCCTTGAATTACACTCTTCCCCCATAGCTAGGCTCAGATAATAATTTTTTAGCTCTCCGTGAGTTTATGTTACCTTGGTCTTTTCCCTTGAACTCCCTCACTGGATATCTTTTCTAGGATGACTTGTTACGTTTTGGAACCTTCACTACCTATACTATCACATGATTCCTTGGATATACTCCTTGGATCCAGCATTGACAAGTAGGTTCAATGGTTAAAGACCACCGTGCCTTGTTACTAATTTGACATGTTTTACCTAGGAGGAAACTCCTTGGATTCAGTAGGAGGCTAATCATATGTGACTTATAAAAAAGATAAAACACAATTAATGAAATGGTTACACATTCAGACAGAATCCAAAGGATGAAGAAGGTACTTGGGTATTTTGTTACATTTTATTGCTTAAATTATTTATATATTTTTGCACCATGTTTAATTTATATTATACTGTCAGGATTGGGTTAGACACTGGTGCTACCGGCCTACTGAGATTTATATCTCACACCCTACTTGGGACACAATAGTACTGGGGTACCCATGTATACCTTTCTTGTTTGTAGGGAATTTGACATAGTTTTTACCGTTTTCTTGTTCATTTAGTAGGATCAAAGGAACAAGATAGAGCTTGGGAATCTCGTGGAGATCACCATAGGGATTTTCGTTCTTTCCATTACTTGAGTCCTACATTGCGTTGTATTCAAAGGAATTTTTTACTATTTAATGCATTTAGAAATGTATAAATTCTATTTCATGCATTCATTTATCATATAAACGGGTGCTGTCCACTTTTGTTCAGTCATATTAAATTACCCTTCCACTGCTTTGTCAATTATGCATAATGGCTTCCATAATTGATTTATATATAATCGGTAATATCACTACGCAACTCTGATAGAGGGTGTTCTCTCCCTAATGACTATACATACACCCTCACTCCTAGTCGGAAACATCTGGCATACATCGAGTTGCTCTTGAGGTCATGTGGAGATTGGTCTAACCACCATCTTAGTGGTGATCTAGGTCCGGACGTTACAGTGTGGCTTGAGAAACCCACAAGAATGTTGGTCCTCACATTTTATTATCGAACATGTTAAAAAATGTGAAAGGAATCATTTTATTTCTATCTTCGTCCTTGGAAATTGATGATACAGCGTAATGTCTAATTTGATAACTTCCACTCTAGGATACACCAACCATATAGAGGTAAGGAAAATATATTATTATCTCTTCCATAATTAAATTATATATTTCATGTCTCACATGTATGAGGATCCCATCATTATTATCTAATGACCATTAATACTTCGAGTCACCACCTACTATATGTTCTGACATCACATTACACTTATGGTCCAATTTTTTACTGTACATCACTCAATCTATTAAATAAGATGTGATTACTGATAGGTAACATGTCATCTATAAATGTTTTTCAAAATCATACATCCTTCATTTTTCCACTATGCTCTCTATGTTCAATTGTTTCATTGAAGGCCATTCACAGAATATAACATGATAACAATCTCATATGGTGAAATTTATCTTCAATGATATAAAATTTACTTAGTGCACTGTTCTTCCCAATTTCAAAAGTCTATAATTACTCTACCCAAAATCTCTTCCTTAAATTCAAATCGTAGTATGTGAAAGTATAGATGTGGTGATTATGGACATTTTTCATAGTAATAATCCTTCCAGTGAGATAGTGTATCTAATAACTCAATGCATGGCACATTGTTGTTAGATTTATGTCATGAGTAGAATTTTTTCACTCATGAGGTTGTAGTTATCATGCCCAATGAGATACTACCTGGTCACTTTTTATCAATTCATCCCCCAAAAACAAATTTGATGCATTGAAATATATAGAATATAAAATATGAACATCAACTATAAGCTACAAAAAAATTAGTTAATCCCTGCTACAGTTATGGAAAAGTATATGCAAATTTGGGTGACCATTAGAAATTCACTGCTTTCTTTTTAAGTACGTTCATGGGTGATGATTAAAGGGATAAATCCATGATAAAATAATGATTGTACCCTGCTACACTAAATTTTATTTATCTCAAATAGGTTTAAGTTATGTTTTTAGAACATCACTAGCTCTACATTATCCATTTGAACTAATATACAATTTTCTAAAATTGAGTTCCCCATGTATTACACCTCTTAAATCCTAATGTGATTCTTTGACTGCTTACAATAAAGTAGATATATCAAAAGGTTACACCAGATTATCTCAGGATTTTTGTAATGATACACTAGCTTCAATGAGAAAATGGATAATTCATAAATAAACACTACGAAAAAAATTCAATGTATTTGTGGAATATATTTTTCTAGAGGTTGATGGACATTTTCATCACATTCATCTGTCCAAAGGACATCACCATGTACACATATAACCGATACCAAATCCTAAATATTCTCTTTTGGATATCCTCATATTAAAAACATATATAGTAATATCCTAATTAGAGAACATTATGGTAGAACCACTATGAATAACATATTTCATAAAATAGAAAGTTAATCTAGGGAAAATGGATCATATTGTTTTTGGAAACATGATTAATCTTTCAATGATAAGGGTTTAGTAGAATATTTTTAGATACCATCTTGGTGAAAAAAAATCACCACATTTGGTTGAAAACGCCATGATAAAACCCTAATGTTAAATTTAGAAACCATTATGGGGTTCTCTTTCATCTGGGTCAATGTCAAATGATATGGTGGTATCAAATAAGGATATGCACAAGGAACAAGTAATATCATGATTTTTTCTTCTCTATCAGGGTGAAGACCACTAATAACACCTATAAATATGTCCTGATTGAGATCCACAACATGTGAAACGTATCATGGGGTATGCATTGATCCTTCTAAAAGAATCAAGCCTATAATTATTTCCATATCAATCCCATGATAGATCTTGTATGGACCAAATATACTTGATCTCATATCCCCACCCCATAAATCATGAACATCTCTCTCCTAGGGGTAGTAAAAAGTAATATTGTTCGATAGAAGTCAATATTGGATTGAAATATATTCATCCATAGAAGGAAAATAATAATATTGAATCAATTCATTTCTATATATATGATGTCCCACAGATTCCCAAAATCGATAGTGACGATAAAACACTCTAGGAAACATGGAATATTTCCTACTTTCATCCCCAATAGTGTATAAATGGAAAATAACTATCATGATAATATGAATGATATTAAAAGTTAAATAATAATTTATGATGATATAATTGTATGTGTAGATGTAGTAACAAACAGAGATGTGGATAATTTATAATTTCTCAAGGCTATACCTCAAATAGTAGATGGTCCTTCACAATTTTCTACTAGAGTATGATATAATAAATTATGCATCCTAGAACATCTCAATATACATGTCCTTGGGGTGAAAAAATATCCTGAGTTAGCATTATCTGATCCAACTGTGGAGGACATTGTTTGGATCCCTAGTTCATAGATCATGTCTATATTGCACCCCTATGAAATCCTAACCTTGGTGGTCAAGGAATGAACTAGGAAATATTCATCATCTTACAACACCACTAAAAAATGATTTATTTTCTCTCAATAAACTATGATAATGTTAGAATTTCCCATAAATTAAACATTATGAATATCTTCCTATGGTGTTTGAATAATCAACACTCTTCTCGACCATCTTTCCAATACCCTATTTTGAATCATTAAACATCTACATATTTGTACCATAAGACACACTCACTACAAGAGTATGAGGACTACACACATATGTATTGATTGGTGGAATAATGTAAACTAATCCATCCTCATATAAGAAATTTTCAACAGTTAGTACTATCGTAGAACCTGTAGGAATATTTTTATTTCCATTCCATTAACATGTTTTCTGATATAAGGATGAAGACTGATATCAAACTTGCTGTCCTTATATCTCAAATTTCTAGGAATGAGGGTAGTAAAAGTATTTTTAGTCAAATGATTGGGGTATAGAAATATGGTCATGGACATAAGAAGAAGTACTTGGATTTCATGGTTATGGTCTTACTTAATCTTGTAAGGATAGAACTTGCTGAAGAACATGTTCATGAACACATCACATGAAATGACCTCATGACTACCAACTTTTACCACAACAACCTAATTATTTAAAGAAAGACCTAAATTCATAAATACATATAGTTTGACACATCAATAAACTAGTATCTCAATGATGTAGAATATTTCACTAATAATTTTGAAATATTCATCAACATCATGTGGTCCTCTAGTTCCGTGAATTGTTAGTGGATAATAAAGATGTATATCCTGAGCATAGTCAACTATATTCTTATATACTCTTTTACCATTTCCCTGTAAGAAATTATAGACTCCATGTAGAGTGAATCGATATTCTAAACTACATTAGTAGGTGTTGGAGTATGATCAACTGTATCATCTTATATATCATGTTGTTGAACTGACATGTCATGCCTATCGAGAGAATTCCAAATTCTCTAATGTGGAATATTTTTTCTAAAATTTCATAAAAACATTTAAACACAATGATAGTCATAATGAATTCCATGATTAATAAATAAGTATCCAAAATGTTATTAAACATGTTACATAGAACCCAAAATGTATCATGTAAACATTTCACTATCATGGACTTGGAAATATTGCCATTATATTCAGAAACACCCTCAGGAGAGTCCATAAGGACATTATAAGAAAAAATTTTGTCCTGGGTGAGGACACAAGACCATCCTGCCCCTATACAATGTACATCTCCAACATCATCGCCATAGCATGTCATGTTCACCCCACCCCTACTCCCCTCTAATGGATATACAGACTATGATGGTCCACATCTTTTAAATACCATGGAAATACCTCTAAAGGACTCGTAAATATTCCCAAATAGGTAGAGAATAATAAGAAATATCACATAATGTAATTTTTGAGAAATTAGTACTGAAATACATAATGTTTTATTGAAATATATCTTGGTAATATGAAATATAAGAACACAAATTCCTTTATTCACAGTAAATGGGTCTTAGATGCAACACACACACCCACATGATATACCTATCTATTAATGTTAAACATTTTTTGCTATCACAGGAAATGTATTTAGGATTAAAGAGTATTCAAGGGATCTGAATTGTAATGAAAATTATTCCTTAATATTTTTGATGAATTACTCAAACATTAATCAAAATAAGAATACCTGAATTAGGTTGCACACCCACAAAAAACTGGGTCATACGGAATTGATACCTATATTGAGTTCCATTTCATCAAATATGATATTTATAAAAGGTAACCATGGAAATTTCATAAAATATTAGTTAGTTATATTATATCATACCACACGGTGCCCATTAATGGAATTAGTTCAGTGATATGTCAATGAAGATAATTCCTATTAAACATATCTATTTTAAATTTTGGAATGGTTTGGGAATTATTTATTGAATAAGGAATAAAACCATTACTCTATTCAAAGATAATAGATCCATAATCAATAAATTTTTATAATGGTGGTACAATATGAGATTCAAGAAGTGAATGGTCTTAAGATTATCAATCTATTATAACTTACATTAAAACCTCAACCATTCTGGGGATATCTCTTAGTAGAAAAGGGGGTGTTGTCGACAGGTAAAAAACTATGTCATTCAATATATTAACCATGAATTTATTATTAAAACAAATTGGAATCCATGGATAATAAAATGGGATAACAAATCCAATAATTGTTTCAAAGAAAATGAGGAATCTTTCAGTGGAACAAAAAATATCAGTTTTTGGATCATGTACAATGCATCCAAATAAACAGTCCTTTGGGATCTAATGGATGAAATGTGGTTTTGAAAGTTAAACATTGATAATTTCTATAGGAGTATAATGGTATTAGATGGATTCCAATAGTAATAGGAACTATTTATAAATAACCATAAATTTCTTTTAAAATGGTTTTTGGAGAAATTAAATCATGAGAACATGGTTTCTCTAACCATGCACCAAATTTGAGATGAAATATCCATATTCTAGGAACCCACATGGTTTGTTACAATTTCTCAGAAAATGTTATTCGATACAAGATTGGTTTTAAAGGATTTTCATGGAGTACCACATGATTTTTTAATCCATTCACCATAACTATGCACCTCCTCTTGGGATACATACACATGGAATATATCATTTTAGAGAATCATTATGGTTTGTACAAAAAATGTTCAAGGAACGCACCATGAAAAAGGTACTTTAACAGTATGAAACCCACTACAAAGTATCAAAACTCTTTGTAATAAATTCTTATCTAATAAATATACAATTGATGTTAAAAATTAACATGTAATGAATAGAAAAATATAAAGTTGTTACATGAAAAACTAATTTGATAATCATCTAATTTTCAATTATGGTTATTTGTTTTGTAAAATTGTGATAATAATTTAGTAAAATGGGTTGGCGATACACTCCCCCCCCCACTCAGGATGAGGAACCTCCCACTCAATATCCACCCTCTTCTACATTATTTCTCACTTGTCAATAGTATATCCAATAGACTGTATATAGAAATATATTCATCCAAAATTTTTGGGGGTGTTTAATATATCACAATGTCATCAAAATATCGTTTTTCCATATATATATTTTATTATAAACAATATAATTTTATTGAAAATTAATCCATCCATCATTATTTCATGCATGAGAGGTTGAATAGAGTCATCATGGTGTATATGAATTTGGTGGACTTACCATGCTGTCATGTTCAATTTTTTTTCTATAATGTTTTTAGTTTATTTTGAATAATGTTTTGGATATAAGGCTTTGTAATGTGTGATATTATGTTTAATAAGTATTTAAAATTATTGTTTAAATTTGTTTATTGAAAAAAAAAATTTGCAAGTGTGAATCATCATGAACAAAAATGATCATTAGTAATTTTATTAATTTTAAATTATATTAATGTTTAAAAAATATAATATAGAGTTTTAGGTTGAATGTATTAAATGGTAGGACGAACAAATTATTTTAGAGATTACATTTTAAAATATTATTTTTATTGATCTTAAAAACATTTTCTAAATATTTGAATGACAGTGGGAGAAATAATGGAAATTATGATATTGGGATTTAAATCAAAACACACACTTATTATTTGGATTTTATTAATCTTTACATATCTTCAGGTGAAACATTTATAGTTATATATTTTATGGTGTTATAACAAATTTTACTACGTGAATATGGGTTATAAAAACATAATCTTCTTTAACAAAATCAATCTAATCATGAGAGTGTGGATTTTTGTTATTTATTATGTTTTAAAGGAGTTATAGTGATGGTGATATTTGTAGAAAATTACATTGTTGGTAATTTTGATTTTATTTTAGTTAATGTTTTATGGGATTTATTAGAATTCATTCAGTCACCCAGTGTAGTTCCACTAGTAACTTGCTGAGAGGAATATGGATGCATTACTGTTTTTTTAACAATTGTGTATCTAGTAAGGTAGATTTATGTACCTAGTAGTTATTAAATCTATTTTTTTATTTTTTTCAATGCAATTTTAGTATTTTTCAATTTAATCATTTTCACCCACAGATTGGGTCATGCTTGGGTCATTCCTTCCAATACAGGTCAAAACTATTGGAGTTTTCTCCTCCTAATTTTCATTATTTAATACAACTTATCCATTTATTCAAGGAAGATACAGAGTATTTTGAGTAATAGAACCTAGATAATTTTTTATCCTATAATATATTCTCTCCAATTATTCTAACATTTTATGAGCTTTTATTTTTTATTTTCACTTTGGGGTCAGATTTCTCCAAGGCACAGTGAAATACATCATTGATCACAGGGATTATAATAGTCTTGGATTTAGGGGATCATGTCTGGTTTTCCACATTATTTTAAACACTATTTTTAGGGTAACATGTTTTTTTAAAAATTCATCAATATATTCTTAACCATGAGATGGAATTGATTGATATTAAGGGTGGAATTTATTGTGAACATCAATTTACTTTATTCCTAATAATTATTTATATTTTTTGTTATCTATTTCATTACTTTCTGTTAATTATTAATTATTTGTAGTTACATGATTGGGATAAATTTATTAGGGTAAATTCAATTTATGATTTTTTTTGTATAGTTTTATGATTCATGGAGTATAATGTGGTGAAAAAAGGATGGTTCCTGTTAGTGGACTCAACCATCCATGTTTTTATTTAATTTTTGTTTTCTATGTAACAACCAATTGAATTTTAAAATAAATATTATTTTGAAAATATTATTTTTAATATTATGAACTATTAGATCATGTAAGGACATATTTAATTTAAATTAAATATTTTTCTAAGGAATGTATATCAATATTTTTACTCATTATTAATATTATTATTTATAGTGAGGGATGTTTACTGAATGATTTAAATGATTTGTTTTCAATATAAAATAAATTAAGGTCTCTTTATAAATAATTATTATTGAAATTATATATTTAATTACATGAGAAATTCCTATTATTAAACATTGATATAAAATGGTGATGTTCATGATTTATTATCTTCATTATGAGAATATATTATTTCCCTCATGTGCTTGGATTTATTTTGAACAATGATTTCCATTGTTGGGATAAATATAATTTTTAACTGGACTTATTTTTCTTGGGTTAGATAACATGTAAAATAAGTCAATATTTCCTTCATTTATCTTGATGGGTTTAAAATTTTCAATTAAATATTATTATATAGAGTGAAAACAATAAGATAACAAACCATACTATATACAATGTTTGTGCCTAATTCTTCATTCATATTCTTGGTGAATATCCCTTTGTGTAAGGAAAATAATTCTATCCTAAATTATTTCCCTATGGTATGAATTAATCTTCTCACACTCAGGTGGGATGGTTCTTCACTACATTTTGTTTAACATCCTAACATGGAAAATGAGGGAGAATAACATATCATTGGGTATGATAGAACCTACCTGAATCATATGAATGGATTAACTCACCCTTCTCACGATACAAAAATTTTATTTAATAAAATGATGATAAAATAAATTTTCAATTCATTTACAAATGTGTTATATATGATATTAGTTAATGCATCTATCATTCATTCATTCATAACATGAATGTGTATTTAATAATCCATACAATACAATATATATAATATTGATCAATGATATTTTATATTTGATGATTCATGAACATTATGACTAAAAATTCACCTTTAATCTGTCATCATAGGTTGTATATATCATACAATACAATATAAAAAGTCATAAAAAATTACATTGGACTTTGGATTTGAGAAAAACATAATACATGATTTTGTTACAAGAGAGTGATAATATGGAATACTATATGATATATGTCTATTCTAATCGATGATATATTTCATAATTCCTCTAATGTATAAATCCATTATAGAATTTCTCCATTAGTCATTCAAATATGCTAAATATTTAAACACTTTGTTCTATTCAACCTTAAATCATATCATATACAACAACTTTTGAAATTATTTCAAATCCTTGTTTTTAATATTTTTAAAAAAACATGGAATTATATCATTATATTCAATATTTTTTCCATCATAAGAAAAAACTAGGGAGTACTCATAAAAAGTCATAAATACTCTGAAAACCTTGATCAAATTTTCTCTATGTAAAACTAAATCCCGATTGTGTTAAATACAAACATTGACCCAATGAGACTCAGGAGAGATGAAAATGAATATGAATTAAATAATTTCAAAATGTATGAAAATATAATCCTACAGGAAAAAATTAATGTAAAACAATATAAAAAGGGATTAATTTTCAAATATTTTAAAGACCTATATCTGTATACTAGTGTCAAATAAATCATCATATGTAATCCATGATTTTAACATTTTTCACTATCCATGATATCCAGTTACCAAAAGACATTACATATATCAATATTATATTTTCATTCATAATATTGATATTTTCTATGAATTGGATAACTAGTTTGACGAATATATCGCACAAAATTCAACATTTTTTAAGTGTTGATCACAATCCCATCCCCTACTATATATTTTTACCAAATGTTATATATATGTACAGTCCTACAAATCCTCAGTCTATCACAATCGCTGACCCAAATGTCATAATAAATATCTGAGAGTATAAATCCCATATTTTTTATTGTAAAATAAATTCTCTAGTTAGAAATATTCTCAACCAAACCGTAAATTTATTTTCCTCAATGATTAAATTAATTCGTATCTTTTTATGAATGTTCTCATCCAAGGTATCTTGCCATCCTCATTTCTGTGGAAATCCAAATATGAAACATACAACCCTAATATTCAAATTACATCTGTATGAGACTTCATGTGGTATTAATAGTGGGTCAACATGGGAAAAAAATTCATTTTATGTCCCATGATAATCATTTATATCTCATGAAAATAATCATATTCAAGATAACCATAACATTTAATCACATCCTTTAATACAACATAACTAATATGGGTGATGGTAAAATCAATTTTTTACTTTCATGGATATATTACCAATATAATTCATTATATATATATTTGTAGAAAATGTAAAATAATGAAAACAAAAGTATTATATTTTATATAAAATGATATATTTTATATTTCAAAAATATTTTATATATTTTAACCAAACCATACATGTCAGTATATATAACAATTTAACAAATGAAAGAGTATCATACTGTCATTTTGTTGATTTCACCATTAAGGGGTTTGTAGGATCAATATATAGATGGAGATTATAAATTACAAGGGGGGAGAATTTTAGATCTATAGAAATTCCAATTTAATCCAAAAAGGAAATATACGTTTAATAATGTTAAGCAAGGTATATTCACAAACCCTATTTCGTTATTAAACAAAGGAATAATTGGGAGGTCCCCTGTCCAATTATATGAATCCTAAAATTAAAAATGTTAAACATAATAAAACTTATGAAAGTTTATCATAGAGAACGATTATGCCTTAAATATTATAGAATATTATTTATTAGTGGATGTATAATTACAAGAAAGTATAATAATGTTATAATTTCATTAGTTAAAAAATTTATGTGGAAATAAAACATGAAATAAAAACAGTTAATAAAGTAGAAAATATTTTAACCAAAAGATAAGTTTATCCAGAAAACATGGATAAAGATCCCTTGATATATATTTTTAATAATGTTTGCTTTACCCATACCCGGGTAAGCCCTAGAGAAGAATATCAGAGTATCTCTTGCTGTCCCTTCAAGCCCTCGAACATTATGGTAGTCAACACCTCAGTCTTCCTATCCATTGAAGTCCTTGAACTATATGGTCATCTACACCCCTATCTTTATATCCATGGAAGACTTCAATTATAATAACCAACAATCAGATTCACACAAAGATGGATGAACATGTGTTTCATGGCTGAACAAGATGCTCAAAAATCGCACCAGGAAACAAAGATTAACTCTCTAGAAATCACATCACAACATGTAATATATAGTTTTATTACTCTTCAAATATGTGAGTATTTATAGGTAGAAATTCCAACAGTCATCTCCTCCTCCAACATGCATATATTTCATTGAATTTTGGAGGGACAGGGACTTGTGTCACTTCACCAATGGTTAGTTAGAAACAGATTGTATGAAATCGTTTCATTGTAACATAATCATGTATATTAAATTATAGCATTTAGGAAAATAATTATTTTGTTTAAGAAACTTAAGTAAAATATAATCTGATAATGTTTAAAAAATATCATAGAAATGAAATGTAATATTAGAAAGTATGAATAATCAGATTATGAATATAATATGAAACAATGTCTATATATGTATACAAATTAAGTTTAATTTTCTAAGATAACAGATTCTATTTTTATGTGAAAATGGAGTTTAATTTTACATTAATTTGGGTAATGAATTTTAAAGAATTTAGAGCCTGAATTTTGAGTAATTCAATGACCTAATTTTTAGGAATTTGTAGTCCATTTATGGGGAATTCAGAGAATGAATTCGAAGTAAATAAGAGTAAAAGTTTTGTTTTAATCGGAGTCTGAATTGTCAGGAATTCAGAATCTAAATTTTGAGGAAATCAGAGTCCGAATTTAAGAGAATTTGGAGTTTGAATTTTAATGAATTTGGAGTCTGAGATTCAGTGAATTTGATATATAAGACAATGTAAGGTTTTGAGGTTTGTATAAAGACTAGATTATTTTTACTGAAATACTTTCAGAATATAATTAAGGTTATTCCTAGATAAGGAACATTAAGAATAATATAGAAAATTATGTTAAGGTTAAAAAAATAAATTTCGTTAGATAAATAATATAATCATTATGGAAAAATGTGTTTCTGATTTTCCAAACATAAAGGAAAAAGAAAGTAATAATATAGCTTATTGACTTCACAATATCTCCATATTTGAAAATAACAAACCAAATTTTGAAAAAGAATAATATTTTTTGAAAACATGACATAAAAATCTTATCTTACTTATATTTGTTTCTTGGTGAATACAACTACCCCCCCCCCCCCGTAGGTTTTGCCACATTTACGATTGTATTCTCTATCTTATGAAACTGTCTTGAGAATGACTTACCTTTTCTTAAAAAAAATATTTATTTTAAAGCTCCACCTTTATTATTAAATTTCATATTCTGAGTAAATTCCCCCTTAATATAATATTATTTTTAACACTTTTATCCCAATTATTTATTTTAATTCATTAATGGAGGGGGAGGGGAATTTGGTACCTAAAAGGTCAGACTAAAACATAAAAAATGTAGATATAATATTGTTCATTAACGTTGATCAAAAAAGTTTCAGTACAACAAAATATATTAGTGTATAAGTTATTAAATCCTCCTTCTTCTTATTTTTAATAATCATGATGAGGATGGATATAATTTTATTTATCTCCTTAGGATCTTCTTGGTACTTCTTGATTGACTCTTTATTTATATAGTTCTTCTCAAGGGTGTGAATCCTTTCTTCTTGAGATTTGATAACATCCACTTGTGACTAGACTTTATCTTCTAGAAGGTTTGTGTTATTGGTTTCTCTCTTTTGGGAAATAGAAATAGAGATACGATTTCAATAAATATCATTATCTTATTATATCCAGGGAGATTTCTTTAGATTTAGACTTTATGAATAATTCTTGAACTTCTCCTGAGACTCTTTGGATGCATTTTTGACAGAATATAATGATCACCAACAAGATTAATATCCCTATATAATGGCTTCAACCAATTTGTATCCTCTCACAATAAATTTATAAGATTCATATTTGATCATGAAGGTTTTGAAATTTCATTCTTTCCTGATTAACTTCTCCATCATCAATTTTATAGTATTTGTCTTCATGTTTACTCAATACCAAATAAGCTGACACTAGGACTAAATTTTTGGGAAAATTGGTATTGTATACCCAAGATTCTTCTGGGATTTCACCAAAATGACAAGTACCATGGCCGATGATGATTTGGAACCTAAATCATCTTTCCCT
This sequence comes from Viscum album, assembly GCA_963277665.1. Classification (NCBI taxonomy): domain Eukaryota; kingdom Viridiplantae; phylum Streptophyta; class Magnoliopsida; order Santalales; family Viscaceae; genus Viscum; species Viscum album. Next base: position 869,343,435 of record OY728120.1, read on the forward strand.
AGAGTGGAAAATTTAACATTATTATCCCTTTCTATGAATGATTCAATAACATAACCTTTATTAGGTGTATCGAGAAAAACAAATTTTCTTTTGGAAGCAACCATTTCAACAACACATGATATCCCAAAATATTTTTCTAAATCATAAACTTTTGCATCATCATGATGAACAATTTCATCATTATACTCACTCTCTCAAACCAAATAGCCTTTGTTAACTTCAACTTCATTAGAATACTCTTCTTCTAAGAAGAATCAATTTTGGTTTATTAATATTAGGAAGTTCTTATTGAGAGTTTGTCATAGAGACTCCCCTTTTCTAGTATTTCATTAACTATTTAGATGATAACTTCACATTCTTCATCATCTTCTTCCTGCTAAATTTTATTTTCTTCAAAAAACCTATTGTGGAACTAAAGCATCCTACAAGAATGATTATAGTACCTAAATCAATTATAAATCATTATCAACATCTTTTAAAAACTACTGAGAAGCATTATATGGAAATTACATTTCTCTCTTATTTTTATCCTTTTCATATTTTTCAATATTTTCTGATCTAATTTTTTTTACGTCCTAAGCCTCTGGTCATGTCCCAAAATAGGATCATCATTATTTGTATTCTTTTCAACTCCACCACATAGAAACAAATTCATAAAAAAACATCGTTTGTTAATTCAGTTTACAGTGTACTAATAGAGGTTGTATAAGGGGTTCATTTTCTTGTGCTTCTAGCACCATATACTTTCATTCATTTTAAGGTTCAAAACTATTAACTTGTATAGCTTCATGTTGATCATCATTATAAGGATGATAATAAAACTATTCAGATTCAACATTAAATTCTATTTTCATCCATCTTATTATATCATCACTGAGAAAAAATGTCTTGAAATTATTAGCCTTTGATTATTGATGGATCTTGAATGATTCCAAATATAATACAATGATCTTATAAATAATTTTCTAGATACATCAAAATTTCAGAATTCATGTTACCTCTCAGGATGTTACTGATTGTCAAGAGGGTATATTTCACCAAATTTGTCATTCTTCATTTGACCAAGAACACTAACAGAAAGATATGACATATCTGGAGTGAATACTAATCACCCTTCCTTAGAATAAGGAATAATTTCATCCATAATTCTACCAACTATTGGATTGTTGGGATATGAGAAATCTTGTGTTTTAGGGAATTTGTGTTTCCGAGGAATTCAAAAGAATTACTCTTTAAAAAGGGAATTCTTTGTTGGGTAACCATTTTGAGCATAAAATTGCTTCACCTACATAGAGTATATCTAACCTTCTTGATTTATTATTAAATGACAGAGATTGATTTTCCATAGCATCTAATCATAAACCTATCTCTTCAAACCTTCTCATAGAAAATAATTGAATCATATAATTCCACTACAAGTTTTGAGTAGACCGGATGTTGATTCATTTCACTAAAGATGCATATTCATTCTCATCATTTTTACTTGATAATCATTGAAATCAAATAATTATAATTCACAATGAAATTTTTTCGCATTAACTTTTCTTGAAACATTACCCAATACACTTGTTTTTCTAGATTGAGACTACATCAGAGTCTGAGGAGATGCTTCAATAGACATTCGATATGTAAGGAAACTGAAGAATTGGAATGAATGACTTAAAGAGGGGAAGATCCTCATCACATAAAACTAATGGAACTGATGTGGGATGAAAAGATGGGGTCCCTTAAAATAGGCTTCTGGTGACAGTTTTTAATGTTAGATAGATCCAATGGTTGAGATTAATTTGATCTAATTTTGTTATTAATGTTATGACAAAATAAGGATTCTTATATTTTAATCTCGTGAGGTTTTAAAAAAAATGAAAATATTTTATGTGAATATTATATGGTTTTTTTAAAACATGATATAAATACCAACAAAAATTCGAGATTACTATGATTTAAGTGAAGAAAAATTATTTCTATATTACATAAAAATAATTGTTTCTTTTGATAAGGTTCTTCTTGGATAACATACATTCTAGAAAATTTAATTGGGGAAATTTATTTAAGGCTTTGAAAAAATATTTTAAGGAAATGATTTTTTAATGATTTAACAAATGTACCCCTATAAAAAGGAGTTTCTTAATTATTAGAGATAGGTTTTAAAAAAAATTAATATGTAAAATTACCTTATGGTTATCATTCATGACATTTTTTTATTAATTAAATTATATTGTTCGGTAAATATATTGTAAATATGTTTGCATGTAAATCTTAGATTCTGATAAATTGAAAAATAATATCTACCTTTAGTATGTGATCCCTAAAAAAGTGATGCATAATGTCAATGAACTTTGTATGAGAGTGATGTGCATGGTATTTTTTTAATTAAATGTCACTTATATTGTCACACAATAGCTGTGATTTGGTAAAACTCATGCCATAGTCTATGAGAGTGTGTTCTATCCACAACACTTGTGCACAGTAACTTCCTACTACTATATATTTTGCTTCCGTAGTGGATGGTTCTACTGAGTGTTGCATCTTTTCTAACCATGAAACCATTGAATCTTTCAACAAATGAAATATACATGATGTGATTTTCCTACCCATTATAAATCCCCTAAATCTTTAATCTGGAAAACTTTTAAAAAAAAAACCATTTATAGAAGAATAATAAATTCCTAGTTCCATGGTTCCTATTAAATATAGAAAAATTCATTTCACTACTTTAAAATGAGATTCATTTGGATTATATTGATATCATGAATATAAGAAAATAGAAAAAATTAATTCTAGATGACTAGATGTTATGTATAATAAACTTCATATCATACCAATAAAAAAATTTTGATCAATAGGTTTCACATATTCATCATGATCAAGAGAGAATTATGTAACTATCTGAGTACATATACTTCAATTTTTTCCATTTATAAACTTATTAAGAATATATTTAACATAATTAAGTTTAGATATTTAAGGCCCTTCTGGTTCTTGAGAAATTTGAAAACCAAGGAAAAATGTAAACTCACCCGACATACTCATTTCAAACACATATATCATGAAATTCACAAAAGAATCAGTTAAATATTATTGAGTTGATCAGAATATAATAACAACAACATGAATTTTAACAATCAAAACATTTTTCTTTTCTTCATTTATAAATAGATTTTGATCAGCGGTACTACTAACAAAATCATTTTTTAACAACAATCATGTATGAATTTAATACCAGGCTCTAGGGGATTGTTAATGTCCATATAATGACTTGGTATGTTTGAAAAAAATTTCAGGGTATTTTTTGTCTTCAAAACCAGTTGGTTGTTCCAAATAAAATTCCTATTGAACATATCCATTAAGAAAACAATACATAACATCTATTTGAAAATTATTAAAATTAAATAATTCTGCAATGTCATGTATAATATGAATAGATTCATGTCTGGCTACTAAAGAATAGGTTTCTTCGTCATCTTTTCCTTCTTGTTTATTATATCCTTTAGAAACTAATCTAGATTTATTTCTATCAATGATACCATTTTCATCACATTTATTTCTGGGGACCCATTTTACTCCAATTACAAATTTTTTCATAGGTCATTTACCCAAGGTCTAAACCTTTTCCCTTTCTCATTCATTTAGTTTATTTTTCTAGGCCTTAATCCAATCATCATCACCTAATGCTTCATTTCTACTTATAATTTCTAATTGGGAAATAAATGCTACTTGTTCTACTTAATTTCGTTAAGAAATTATATTCCTTATAGGTTGAATATTATCCCTAATGATACTATCATTGGGATTATTTTTAAGAAACTACTTATTTGGTTTATGTTAATGTTATTCATAAACATAAGGTAGAAAATATTTTAGGGTAAATACATTAGATAAATTTTCTTGACTATTTTCCCATATAGATGAATTTTCCATCAAAGGTTGTTAATAAGTTTTTGAAAACACTTCTGAAGAAAAAAGTTGGGGTTTTTTTAAAAAAATGGATCAATTTCATCAAATTTTACTTGGTCTATTTCTTAAATAGTAATAAAAATTGTTAAAACTAGATAATTCATAGATGTACTGGAATATTCTGAGAAAATTCCTTCATCGGATTTGGGTGTGAATTTATGTAAGTTATCATTAGTTTTCAAAATTAATACATGAATCCAAATACATTGACGTATGAAACATTAAGTTTTGGACATGTCCAAATTTCATAATGTGTTTTGTTATGAAATTGTCTGATTAAAACTCGATTTATTTTATAACAATTAGTACTTATAGCTTCATGAATGAATTGTTTTGCAATCGAAGATTCACTGGATGCGGTTCTAGTTTTCTCTTTAATAATTATATTTATTGTTTCTTCCAAACCATTTTTTTGGGGAATTCATAGAGCTAAGAAATTATAACTAATGCCTTCTTACAACAAAAACATTCAAAATATGAAATTTGAAATTTCCCCCTTGATCACATTGAATAGTTATTAATGGAATATTTTTCTAATACATTACTCTGTCTAAAAATTATTTAGAATAAGAAAATGTTTCATATTTCATTTCTATAAAATTGACCCAAGTAAGTACTATGTAATCATCGACTATAACAAATAAAAAGTATATTCTACCAATACATTCTTTTTTTGTTGGATTGAAAAGATCAATATGCACCAGATTTAAAGCATCATAATTTTAGGCATCAATTATTTATTCAAATATTGACTTATATTTCTTTCCATATTTACAAGGAACAAAAAAATTTGAAGAATAAAATCCCTGCACTAGTAAATCCTTATCAAGTATTTTCTTTTAGAATTTTTATTATTTCTTAAGGTTACAATGTCCTAATATTCTATAAAACCACCATGACTGGTCTTCCATTTCACTAAGTCAATGTAGATCATGGTTCCAAATATCTTCTATGATTAGTGTGTAAATATTCTATTTTCTACTCGTATAGAGAATAAATTTTTCCGTTGAATTGTGTACTAATCATTTATCATTCCTATAAGTCACAAGGAAACTATCATCACATAATTGTCTTATACATATAAGTTATTTATTAATACAATTAAAAAATAACACTTATTAATCTAAAGATTTTCCATGAAGAATAATGTTACCTATACCAAAAATTTATCCCAGAGTATTATCTCAAAAAGTTACTTTTCCTCCCTCCGTCTAGATACTCTTTTCAATGATGTTTTTGTTACCAGTCATGTTCTATGAACATCCGCTATCCATGTATCATGTATTATTTTTAGAAAATTGATTTAATTTATTAAAAATAAAAAATTTGAAAATTGGAATCCTAACATTCTTGGATCAGTAAATTTCAAAATGAAAAATCATTGGAATCAACATTTTTATAGAAGAATAATCTTTATAAAGACCTAAATATTGGGTTTTATTTAATGAAATTGTTTCTACCAATGTCCACCACATTGAAACTTGGTGAAAAAAAAGAAAAAAATTTGGAAACAAATTTTTTTGTGACTAAAAACTATATTTGAGTGAGTGTAACCAAATCCAATAATATTCCTAAAAGGATGAAGTTGTGAATATATTTTATCAAATTATTTCCTTCCAGAAGTTAAATTTGATAAATGTATCTTTGAAGAAAAATATTTAGACATTAGTCTGATAAGTAAATTATTATCCTCAAAATGATTTTCTTTAGAGTTTGAGTTATTATCTATAATAGTTTTCTTAGAAATTGTATTTACAAGAACCTTAAAATGTTTAACCTTCATAGTATTAACATCCTTATGTTTTTAGAAACATTTTGAAAATTGGGATTTTTTATAAGGACCTTTTGAAAGATATGATACTTTATAGGTTAAAACAAAAATTGTAGATTTTTTTGTCTAAATTCTATTTTATCTTACAGTTTTCATTCTCAAGTAATTTTGAGAATCATCTAACTTCTATAAATGAAAATAAGGTATTATCTTCAAATTATATGTTTCTTCATCTAAATATTCATAATATTAATCATTAGGAAAATAATCATGTAATTAAATATTGGTTAAATATTTTTCATTTTGTACCATAGCCACAAGAAAATTATTTTCAATAGGTATTCTGGCTATAAGACCAATATTCTTCTAACTAGAAGATTCATATTCTGAGGATTAATCTGAAGAGTCACCACCAATGGAACTCCATGTGTCATTAACCATCATGAATTTCCTAGCAATAGATTGGTATTACTTTATTCTGTTCCTTTGAGAATTATTATCCTTTAATTCATTTCGCTTAATCATCGAAAAACCATGTTTGATATATCCATCCCTTTTTTATTCATAACAATTTACTTCAGCATATTTCCTTTACATTCAATCTTTCTTCTTATATTTGTACTAAAAATCTTTCTTTCTCAAAATCTACTTCATTCTTCAGTCGAGATTGGATAAATAATTCTTAGACTGATCACTGAGACTTGATTCAGATATAACAATAACTTTATTACCTTTAGATCATGTTACCTTTTCTGGAGTCTTGGATTTAGATGTAGTAGTGATAATAATAGTTCCACTACCATTATGATTTTTGATTAAATCAACATGTATCTTCATTTTTATTTCATGCTAAAGAAATTTTCCAAATAACTCATCAATATTGATATTAGATACTGTCATATTTTCATCAATAATTATCCTTTTTAGATTCCCACTCATTGTGCATGATATTAATTATCTTGTCTATGGGAACATCATCCTCAGGAACTTTTTCACCAATAGATTGAAGAGTGTTAACGAAATCCATAAATCTATGTTTTAATTTTCAAACAGGTTCTCTATAAGGAAATTAAAATCTATGATTTTAATCTATTAACATATCTAAACAATTTTCTATCACTTTTTAAGTTCCAATATTGGTAACTTCTAGTTTATTCCAAATGTTATTGTTAGCTTTATAATAAGATATCTAACCCAAAATATTTTTTATCATGGAACATAAAAGAGTATTGTGTACCTTGTAGTTTAGTTGATATTATTGTTTTTCTTGATTTTTTAATTTTATGATTTTCTTTTCATATATGATGTAGTCCCATGTAATCATAACAAAATTATCAACACATATATAAATAATTAATGTCATCATTTTATCTATCAATTACAAATTATCATTACCATAAAAAATTTGTTGTCTGGTAGAATTTAAGTTTTCTATTTAACCAACATGCAATCCTATCATTCTATAATAATATTCAAAATATTATTTCAACAAAAATAATTAGTGACAAGAGTTTATAAAAAAAATATTATAAGAAAAATATTATTGAAACTTGAACAGGTAATGTTTATCAATAAATGTGGAGTAAGAAAACTTATATGCCAGTGTAAGTATTTCAGAGACCTCCCATAATTCCAGTTATAGTATTAGAATATAGATAAATATGCTTAATTACAAGAAGGATGTGAATTGTAGGTTTAAAAAAATTCCCTTTTATGAAAAAAAAGAATCCTATGTTTAACAAATTTAAACAAGTTAGATTCACAAACACTCTTTGGATGGTAAACAAAGGAATAATTGGATGGTCCATTGTCCAATTATAAGAAAACTTACCCAAAACAAGATAATCCTAAGAAAACTAATGAAAATTTTTCATAAAAAAAGAATATACCTTAAAACATATAGAATCTTATTTGTCATAGTATGAATAAGAAAAAGAAAGTATAACAATTTTATACTTTCTTTATTTAACAAAATAGAAAAAAAGAAAACATGTAACAAAAAAATAAAAAAAATAGAAAATCGTTTAACCTAATGGGAAGGGAATCCTACAACCTTGGATAACAGACCCTTGATTTAGACATTCAATAAAATCTATCATTTCCACACAAGTTTAAGACCTAAATAAGAATAATATATTCTGTATTTATATCCCCATAAGCCTTATAATGTTAAGGTAGTTGACACAAATGTCTTTCTATCCCTAGAAGTCCTCAAAATCTATGTGTTCGTTATCAGTGACACCACATTCCTCCCAAAATGATAGTGTTTATTATCAGTAACACTACATTCCCACCCTTAATTATGTCCATTATCCAGAACATTGTACACCCTACCTTGTCGATGGCCATTATCCTTGAATAATGGGAAGTCTCACCTGGAAATCTTGTTATAAGAGGATAAATCAAAACCCATTTCTTGGAAATCTCCAACTTTGGCCAAATATGATAGACTTTGATCCCATGTGTAGTAAATTCCAATGTCAATAATAATGTTTTTGAAATGAACTGTACCACCAGGATCTATATATTTTATCCATCATCACATTATCATGATTTCTCTCCATGGTTTCATCTAACCAAGGATGACCATCCCAGTCATCCATTTACCTGAATCATTATTCCACATGCAATGAAACATAATAATAAATACATTTCATGGGATGGAACAAAAAGGAATATCAAGAAAAAAACAAGAGGCTACACACAACCACATGAGAAAAATCAATAAGGTCTCAAGGACACTCATACACCCACAAGAATACATATAAAAAGTATGGGTTAACACATTTAAAAATCATGTCATTTAAATTTAATAAATTAGTCCCAAAATGGAACAAAACTTCTTACCTTTGGTTTTTTTGATAATGTAGATCACAGTTCATCAAGGATTCGACACCCAAATCGCATCAACATACTCATTATCTCAAAATTCACACCAATGGTTCCTAGTACTGAATCCAACATTTTTATTTACCAAAGAAATAAAATATCGCATATGATGACCAATTCTCTCATGTGCATAATCTTGAATAATCCTGATAATTTCAAATCATATTTATCGATTATTATAGATTATTTTTTAATGAATATACACAATTCCATATACAAAAATAATACATCACTATATGATAGTATTATATATACCAATAATAATATTTATTATTATTTTCTATAATTCTATATTGTAATCATTTTAATAACAATTTAATATTTTTCTAGAATTCATCTGATTTTATTCAATCATATTTTAGAAAAAAAAATTCAAAAATATCACTAGAAAATTATTCACTAGAATTAATCTATTCCAAGCATTTCACCTAGGAGGTTAAACGATGAATATTCCATTGCACCTAGAAACCAGTAAAATAATTCAGATTGATAAAAGTTCACTTCACCAATCTCACATAAATGAATTCCATGTCATCTCATAACCAATAAGATAGCCCAAAACAAAGTAAAAAGGGTTTATATAATTTTATGGGAGACAACCCACATATAGGTTTTCCATAGATATGAACCACAAAATTAATTACAATTTAAAACAATCAATATGAGGATCTTGAAATATATGTAACTAAAATATTAAAAACAGCGGTTAGAAAGCATAAATGATTCAAGGGAATTAATTCCCATGGTTTTTGGATTTTAAAAGAGTTAAAAGCATGATAGAGTGTAAAATTGTGGAATAATAAGAGAAAAAATCAGTTATAAATTCATTTTTATCAAGGGGATCACCATGATAGGGTAATATTCCATTAACCATATAAATATACTACCTGCCTTTTATGGAGAATAGATTAACCTTAAGAACCCATTGAGAAGTAAGTGTTAAATTATGCGGCTTATGTAAAGCGATTGTACCCTTATGTAACCATTAACCAATAAGAGTTGCAATTATGAAACACCTTCAAACTATAAGTAGGGGTGATTTTTAAAAAAATAAGGATTTCACATATAACAAATATAAATTATAATCAAAATAAATATTTAAAAACATCTAAAAACTATGAATATTACATCTGATTTCTTATACCATCTATGTTAAATTTATTATTGTTTTGTTTATAATATAAATGTAACTTATATATATATAATTATTCTTATAGTATGATCATCTATAGTAAAATATTATGGTGGTTCCCTATATTTTTACGTGTTAATATCATCGGTTGTAGTCGTTATAGTGAATTTAATTTTTATAGTGTTCTATATACTATGTTTAATTAACCAAATGTAATATTCTACATGGTTTATATTGAAATAAGATGGTAATTTATTTTAGTCTTTTATGAAGACTTACATTCTCCCTACATAAATAATTTCATCCATGATATTTATTTTATATATATGTGCAAAAAAAATGTTGGTAATTTATAATTATTTCATCCTCAAGCTCCTACATCACTTACTCTAACTATTGATTCCTTGGAATTACTTTCACCAACCGAGTGGCCTGATATCACAACACATTCTCACTAGCATCCACAATTTTGTTCATATCCTCATTATATGACAATTTATACTATAGAACTATTTCTTAGGTGGTGAGTACATGTGTTTGTTTAACCTTTAATTTCCCAAAAAAAATTCATAAATGAAATTATGTACTTTAGTATGGTTGGCTAGAATTGGTAAACAAAAATCCATAACTCAAATTCTTTTAAAAATCCCAAAATGATCGATTTACATATGACTTAGTTTCCCCCTCTTACCAATTCTTATAACTCCCTTCCATGAAGATACATTCATGAAGTCTATGGATTTCTATGGGAAATAACATGACTACATGATGTGTAGTCTGTATAACACATGCCGTGTAGATCCCCTTCTATTTCATCTGGGGTTTCTAGGTGAGATAAATATCCCACACCATCCGGGCCCCCCACATGTTGTGTGACTTAGTGTCGGAGAACCGGAATGTACTTTGGGAGTACTCACACACATGCATGGCTATGTACACATATAGTGTACACATACATATCCATGTTACATGGATAAAGTAAACGACCAATATACATGGACATGACTAATGTACATGGCCCGAGTACATAGGCAATATACATAGACATAGCCAAGAGCAGGGGTAGGACCCTGGGTGGGTAATACACATCGTGTAGCCCCCCACACATGATGTGTAGGGATATATGGAAAATGAGCCATGTCCTAGACATTCACATGGCCAGGTAGAATGGTGGGACAACATTCCATTATCCCACAATTCCTTTGTTATGAAACCTCTATGTCTCATATCTCCATCACATAGACTTGGATATTTTCCCATGAGAAACCTATCTTGAGGGTTTTTCATATATAATGTTATGGTGGCCTTCTTATTGGATTGTGAGTTATTAAGTGGGATTTTATAGGTGTGCCTCTTATATATGTAATGTATTATGATTAATGGTATTGGTTAGGTTCATTAGATATATTATAGTGACACACTCATTCTAGGAAAGGAATGGGTCCTCTATAGAAAATTTGATTGGAAAACCTATAGATGTGTAGGGAACGGGTCCTCTATCTAAAATTATATTTTAACCCCCTATAGAAATAGGTCATGGGTCATTACACATTAATGTTGAACCCTCCTTCTATGTAGGGAAAGGGTCGTCTATCTATTGTCTGAGTGGAACCCTCTTGTGGTATCAGGTTATCGGTCCTCGACACATTATTAGAGATTCTCCCAACTATTAGGATTACAAATTTTTAATCTATAAACTATCTATGTGGAATAATAATGTTGTGTGGGGGAAAGGATCATCTACCTAGAGATAGTGGCCCATCCACTATGTTCCATAGTGGAGAGGCACAACTCCACATGAATGTTTCTTCAGATAGATTCATGTGACTTTGAGTACCATTGATGGATCACATGGACCTGATGGTACTCTTTCATAGGCAGGTATGTTGGATTGAGAACATATTTCTCTCTCATTTTTGAATCTTTTATTGAGAACAAATATATCCATGTTTTCAGAATTGTTTACACTCTTTCTATAGGTTGAGATATCTATTACTATCATGCTTCTTACTTATTCTACTTCATATTTTAGGGTTTCCTACTAGATATTTATATACTCACCCTTTAATGATATTTTCCCACATGTGTCCTGTCTTATGTTGATGAAAGACAAGTTAGTGGAGATTTCAATGGATCATATGGATACCTAGTGCCCTAATTTGTGTGCAGTGGTCAGGTCTTTGATATCAAGAGTCAGGGTCTCTCATCACAATACTTTTCTAGTTTTTTAGGTTCGGACATATTTCTAGTTGGGTGTGTCTTTTTCCATTGTAACTTCCCAGATTACAAAATTGAACTCTTGTACTCCCTTGATATTTTTTTATGAATGGATAAATCTCTAAATATTACATATTTTATTATTATTCCTCTGTACTTCTCTACAGAGATGGTTGTATGTGTGCATGCATGTTCATTAGGCACAGTTCTCCCATATTATTTATATATTTCTGTACATTTCCACCGTCCATATCATATAATGGTAGACTTGGGGTAGTTTTTCCTTGACCCCAATTGGTTTGATTGTGTCACCCTCATTTACTATACACTATCCACTAGTCTCTACAATTGTATCTTTGAATTTCCAAAAAATTTAGAGAGATGAAATCTGAATGAGCGGGATGAAATAATTCAATGAACTCACAATGAACTATTTATATTCTATGAAATATATTTTCAAATCAACATAATCTTCTTACATAGAACATTCTGTGGGTAACTATTACCTCTGGTAGTATAGAATTAACCTTCAAGGGTGTTGAAATTAGATCTGTACTACCTAAACACTCTCACATTTCTATACAATAGTCACATCATGATCTCATCAGAAAACATTCCCCAAATAATAATTTTTCACATCATTCACATATCACATGAATATAAACCATAAAAACAAAAAATTTATAAAAAACATATATCCCTTTCACTTCAGCCCCATTTCATATATGTAGTTGACTATAGCAGTCACTCGTAATCTTGAAGTGAACTCTATTTTTGTTGGGGAGAGGTTGTTATGTGAATGATGGGTTACCAATGATCGAACAACACTTGTTCGACAAATCATAAGTAATTAGAAACCAAATTCATTATATCATTGTCCCTTGTAAAAATTCATGTATACAGTGAATGAAAAATGTGTACCATTCCCCGAAAAAATCCATTGACCATGTTGTATAATCATAGTTGTTGCGGATGATCAATAAGGAACAACATATGGACTATTCAATCTATAAGGTAAAAATGAGCTGAAGAATTAACTTAATTATTTTGTGGGAACATCCTAACATGAACAATTTACTAGTGTATCTTATTAGTTAAGGCGGGAGAGGGAAGAAGCATCGAGGAGAACATTATAGATCTTGGTATAGGATCACTTTAATGAACTTAATCATCTTAATACATAGGAAATATTATATAGGTCTTGGGGAAACACACCAATCCTTTATATAATTTACTCATACATTACAAAATGTAAAACAAAATTGATATCTCCACATATCTTTATAGAGATTTGGTCATTTCTACTTTGTTTTGTATTATGAAACATTTAATCAATAATAATTTATATGGTTGATATTAGAACATTAACTTTTAATGTTCATTTTCCATTATCATTCATAGGTGAAATATGTATAAAATAAAATGATTCAAAATACCTTAAAATATTTCAAATCATACAGTAGTACATGATTAGGGAGCATTGTAGGATATCTTATACCGCACCTTACGAAATTTGAAACCATTTTCTGGTGATATGCCATGGTTTGTTCTATGTCATACCATATGATATATAGATAATGTATATTTCAATATCATATTGAACTCATCAAATGAGTGAATCGTTGATGTAATATCTCAAAAAATATTCCACTCACACTAAATCCTCATAGTCTTTATGATATTTTACCATAAATTGTATCATATACATTAATTTGTGAAACTGCATCCTAAACTGATATTGGATATTTCCAAAAAAAATTGTAAAGTCATCATCTACTTCACGATTCATCATATAATATAAAATATCTTGTTAATATCCATCAAATATTCCTTTAGTATAAACACTAATGTAAATTTAGAGCACCTCTCTTAGTTTCATAAAAATCAATTATCATTCTGCCAACCACAAAGTGTGGCCTCATGGGATTTTTCAGCATTTAAAACAAATATGAATTCTTGAATTATGAATTTAATGCAAAGAGGGGCCACTAGAAAATCATAAGTGATACTCTAGAAACAAATGGCTCTATAATGATCTCCAAAAACACATGTATCTCTATATGTGTGGCCAATTATTGTAACATATGAAAGATTGAATTTTCATATGATCAATTTTTCAAAGAAATAAAGAAACCAAGAAACATGATGTATCCTAATCCTCTATAAATACTCATATGTTATTGATTCTTCGAGCATTGACTGACCAGTTTCATAAATACATCAAATGTTATTCACCCTTATAGATGAGAACATCACATTCCCCTCACCCAAATAGATATGAACATAGTATTTATTTTCTATGTTTTTTTTCACTCTTTTTTTATATAACACCCTATCATGAATAATCATTTTTCATGAAGGAGTTATAAAAAACCTCATGCATGAATCCTCATATGAATGAATTTTTCACTTAGTAGTGAGGGAATGAACATCATAAATGGGGAGACTATAACCTATGTAATCTGAGTCGATCAACATACTCGTAAAACAATTCAAATTAATAGCTCATAATAACACATATAAAAAATTAATAACAATTCAATATTATATAACATTTTTATAATCTCATGTTATTCAAGTAACAAACTTGTGAAACCCATTGATGTAGGACAAGAAATGTGTAATCATAAAAAAGAAGAAAAACAAAGGCATTGTGATAACACTTTGTAGTCTGTCCCATTACTATCCATGTACACCAAATTTCAACTCCTTAACTTCTTATAACTAGGCCCTTGACCATTCCTAGATCTCTGATCAGTAGTTATACATACGCATCAAGATGACCCATCATAATATGTGTATATACCTAGTAAGATATCACCAATGTGTCTTTAAAATAAGTACCCACTCATAATAGGTTTATCTCATGATAATAAAGAAATATAAATTCAAATAAAATAAAATAATGTGTCAATTATTCCTATTCTAACCATTCATCCATGAACCACTCTCATACCTTCTTCAGCTCAATGCTGGATGAATGGTCATAATAGAATTTGTGATCATGGGTTGACCACAAATCCTATATATTTGTGTATACCAAAGTCTAAAAATTATTAGATCAATCCCCAAGTAATTCAGGAATTGTTTTAATCGTAATTAAGGACTCAAGGTCATTTTACCCCACCTCTACTGTAGTTTAGGCCACAGGGTCATCATATCCTGGCTCTACCTCATATCAAGACATAAGTCTATCATACCCCTACTCTACCTTGGGTCAGGAAACAAGGCCATCACACCCCCTCTCTACCTTAGGTTATTTCATAAGGTCTTCATACCCCTACTCAATGTCTTAGTCTATTATTTTCACAATAACATGCCACAAATACTCCCCCAAATAACAAATCCACAACAATCCACCAGTCATTTGCATGCAGAACCAAAACCTCTAAAGTCCATAAATTCAAGCACAATATACAATAACAATTATGGGAACAACATAACATATCAATAATGGGTATAATTAATCATACACACACACATAAGTGATCAATAATTAACTTGGGTCTCATGGGATACAAATGCACACATATGTGATCAATATCAAACATAGGTCTCACAGGATACACCTACACAAACATACGATCCATCTCAAGCATGGGTATCAATGAATACCAGAACATAGTATCATATCATTACAAAAATCATACAAAATGGATCTATATGGTAATTATATTCCTACATCAAGATCATCTATTTCAATGCCAAAATATTACACGATTCAATTACAAATCTCAATCATGCATTAAGAAGATAAATCGTGCATGCCAGTGGTCCCTATAATCCATCAAAAAAGGATTATATAATTAGTTTCAAGAATTTATTCAATCTACAAGGGTATAACCAAATCCCTTACCCAATTAAAACCATCTTCAATGGTAGATATGATTCAAACAGATGAAGATAACCATCACTCTTATAATAGTGAATGGAGAAGAGAGTCGGAGATCCCCCAATCCTAGATCAACATGAAGAATACTGTAATATAAGGAATCACCCTATTACATAGATCATAGAAGGAATATCATACATTTTCTAACATTGGATTATTATAAGAACAAATATTTCCTATAAACTTGTATTATGATAAGTAGGAATCGATTAATAATGTGAAAATTGAATCATAAGTGGAATTAAACATTCTTTATTAAATATTGCATGAATTTCCACTTCAAAAGAATGACTCCCACAAATATTCAAGGTCTAAGTGGCCATTTAAATTTTTTAAACTAACACCAACATAGTGTAAATAATCCCTCAATAGTCATGGTGGCCTCGAACATTCATAGCCTAGGAAAACCTACCTGGACACGACAATGAAATAGAGTTAGAACCTATCTTTTTTCAGACTCAACAAAACCCCTACAATAGCTTGGTGATACCATTCTGATTCTAGTGTATATGAGGACTCCTAGTTCTACATGCTTAGGACCACACTCTAGCTTGGGTGTTTTGGCTAAACAATTCCACATAGGTTGTTGCCAATCCTAAAACAGCGTACACGATGAGATTTTTAGACCCGTGTTATGCACTAAAATAGCCAAAAACCATAATTAAGCCTCCAAAACCCCCAAATAAACCAGGATAAAAGTTGAACCATAAAAAGTATCAATATTACATTCCATTAAATTATATTATGTTACAATTATATCTTAATAGTGGATCTAGATGTCATACTCAACATATGAGTTGAAAAATATCATCTGGTTTAATCCTTATCTATCGAGATGATCAGTAACATGAAAAACCTCCATGTGAGAATCTCATACTCAATTCATACATAATAAAGTTATCTAAATAAAAATTTTATCATGACAGGTATCTTTCAAAACAATAATATTAGGTAAAACCATATCTGAAATATACACCCCATGTATAAAAAATACGTTGTGTATAACACTCCATGTTGTAAACATGTTGGGTCATCCAGCACACAAAACCTATTTTATGATTAATAAGAATATTTCATTTCTATATTTGAAATCATACCCACATGGACCATGAAATTTCATCAGAACCTATAATAATCCACAAAAAACATAAGTTGGGGAAAACTCAAAGACATACATTGAGAGGTCAATTATCATTTCACTTCACATTATATAGGCATCCAATTTAATGGAATGATAAATTGGTGATAACCATTTATATAACATTATACAATTTATAATCATAAACACTTTTAACAATAATAACAAAATCATACATCATCATCCAACTAATCAGATATTGTATAATAGATCACTAGAGAGGATTTATGTTTACAACACATTCAGAGTTTTGTTAAATTCATTACATCTCTGTATAATTCCTTTCACATATCTACAAGGCCATCAGATGAAATCCTTCTATTATACTCTTTTATTGGGTAACATCTATGAATAAAATTTGATTTAATAAAGGTGATACTTAGGAATCATAATCCTTATGTTCACAATATTGGAAAAATTATTAAAATTTTATTACATCACTATATCAAATGTAATGATATTAATAAATTATATCTTCTAGTTGAAACTCTTTACAAGTCCATCATCATTGTTATTCATGGAATTATTTTCCATTAAAATTTTCTTTTATATCATTTTTTTTATAATCTATATCTCATTAAAATTTTCTTTACTATCACATCATAACCTATTTAGGATATAAAGTGACATTCATTGTATATTTTAACTTATATAATCCTTTATTTGATTCACATTGAGATTATCTAAGTCCAAACATACACCAACTAGAATCTTAGACACTATATTCTTTTCATAATGTTAGGATAAGATAAACAAATGCCTTAGTGTTTTGGAAATAACACATATTTTTTCTTAGTGAGAATATTTAATAAAAAAACTATTATTTCTATATCAAATATGGAATTTCTATGTGTCTGCAAACTTTAGGGGGTGCTAATAGAGGTTCTAGAATGGATTCATTTAGTTTTAGATACATCACCATATCCTTTCATATCTTTTATGGTTCAAAAACATAATCTTTCTTAGATTCATGTTGATCATTTTAATTAGAAGATAATAAAACCATTTAGATTCATCATTAAATGCTATTTTCAACCATCTTAGTGTATCATCACTGGGGAAAAAAATCATGAAATTATTAGCCATTGAGGTTCAGGGGAACAAGAAAGATTCCATACATAAGACAATGATCTTATAAATAATTCCCAAATACATCCAAATATGATAAATTTATGTTACATATCATGATTTTAGTAATTTTCAAGGGGATATATTCTACCAAATTAATAGTTCTTAGGTTGACCACAGACACTACCAAAATGATATCACATATCTCGAGTGAATACTTATCACCCTTACATGGGATAAGGAATACTTTGATCAATAAAAAATCCAACTTTTGGTTTGATGGGAGACGGTAAATATTGTGTTTGTTGATATTCTTGAGACCATGACATTCATAAGCGTTACTCTTCACAAATGATCCTTCTTTGTTGGGTCACTAGTGTGAGCATAAAACAACTTCACCATAATAGGCGATATATAAGATGTATGATTCTTTGTTGAAGGAGAGAGTACAATTTTCCATAGCTATTGAATATAATCATATCTCTTCATCCTTTCTCATGGAAACTTACTGAATCCTAGAATTAAACTTCAAGTTCTGAGTAGACCTGATCGGGATTCTTTTCATTAATGAAATAAATTATTTCCCATACATTTAACTTTATAATCATTGAAAACAAGTATTTCTACTTCACAATAAAATTTTTTCCCACAAACCATTCTCGTTCGATTAAACAGTCCTTTTATTCCATACAAGATTGAGACTACATTAGAGTATGAGGAGAAGCCTCGAGAGAAAATCATAATTTAAGGAAAATAAAGAATCGGATTGGAAGACTTAAAGAGGGGTAGGGAATCTATGCAGAAAACTAAAGGAACTGATTTGGGATGAAAAGATGGGGTCCCCTAAAGTAGGTTTTGTGGTGAATGTTGGAATTTTCAGATAGATCTAATGGTTGTGATCAATTTTATCTGATCTAACAGTTGATATTAATCCTGAATAAGGATTCATAGATTCTGATATTTTGAGATTTTATGTAGAAATAGAATATATGGAAAGTGAATATGATAGTGTATTCATAAAACAAGATATAAATACCAACAAAAATGAGATTAATATGATTTATATAAAGAAATATTCCATACAGATAACTTAGAAATACTTATTTGTATTGATAAGGTTTTCTTGAATAACATTGAATCCAGAATATTTTTTCGGGAAATAAAATTAAGGATTTTGAAAATTATATTTAGGAAAGTAAATTTTTCTGAAGAATATTCAAATGTTATCCTCCTATGAAATGGAGTGTCTTGATGTTTGAAGATATGTTTTGACAAAAAATTAATATGGAATATTACCTTATGGTTATCATTCCTCCATTATTTAATTAATTAATATCTTTCAGAGGGTAAATATTTTGTAAATATGTCAGAAAGTTGTTTTTGAATTATGATAAATTATAAAATAATATATCCTTTTATTGTGTGATCCCTAAAAAAATGATTCATAATGTCTATGTTAATTGTAGGGTAGTGATGTTCATGGGTTTTTATTATGTAAATGGAACTTTTATTGTCAAAAAATATATGTGTTTGGGTAAAACTCATACATATTTTATGAATTTTTATTCTCTCCACAACACTTGGGAACAATATCTTCCAACAGCTTCATATTACACTAAAGTAGAGGAAGGTTCTACTAAGTGTTTCTTCTTTTATGACCAAAAAACTAATGAATATTCTAATCAACGAAAAATTTATGATGTACTTTTCATATTCATTCTTTATCCAATAAATAAAATATCTAAAAATCTTTTTAAAACAAAAGAATTTAAAGAAGAATACAAAATTACTAGTTCCATGGATCCCTATAAATAGATAAAAACTATTTTCATTGATTTAAAATGATATTCTATTGGATTAGATTTATATTTTACGCATAAGAAAACTGAAAAAATTAAGCCAAGATGACTAGATGCTAAGTATAATGAACTTCTTATCACACTTATAAAAGATGTTCTATCTACTTGTTTAATGTCTTAGTCATGATCATGAGAGCTTGAGGTACTGATTGTAGAACTTATACTATTAGTGTCTCCATATCCATAGATCGTAAAATGATCTTTAATATACTTATGTTGAGATATATAAGTCCCATCATATTCATGAGAAATTTTAAAACCATGAAAAAATGTAAATGCACCAATGAAACTCATTTAGACTCAAATATCACAAGATTCACAAATAAATCAGCAAAATATTACTAAAATTATTGGAATATAATTTCATCAACATAAATTGGGACAATATAAACATTTTTCTTATCATTATTTCTAAAAAGTGTTGGATCAGCAGTTCCCTTAACATAATAATTTTCTAAAACAATCTTGTAAGTCTTTCATACCTTTCTCTAGGTTCTTGTTTAAATATATATAATGAATTGGTATATTTGAAAACATATTCATGATTTATTGTGTCTTCATAACTAGGAGTATATTAGACATAAAATTTCTCTTGAAAAAATCAGTTAAGAAAAGAAAACATCACAATTATTTGAAAAAATTTGAAATTGATGAATTCTACAAAGTCTAGTAGAATTTGAATTGATACATGTCAAGATAATGGAGCATATTATTATTCATCATTTGTTCCTTCTTGTTGATTATATCCTCTTGGAACATATTTTTCTTTAATTCTATCTTGGATTCCATTTTTATCATAATTATTTCTGAGGACCCATTTTACTGTAATTACATATGTTTTTTATGTCTTTTTTCTAAGGTCCAAACATTTTACCATTCTAATTAATTTAGTTCATATTTTAGGTCCATAATATAATCATTATCACATAAATCTTCTTTAGTGATTTTCTATTATAATTGGGGAAAAATATATATGTTCTAATTCATTTCAAAAAAAAATTATAGTCCTTATAGCTTGAATTACATAACCAATGATACTATCACTGGGATTATTCTTAATAAAATGTAGATTTGGTTTTTGTAAAACTTTTTCATCATCATATAGTATAAAATTATCTAGGTTAAATACATTGGAAACGTTTTCTTGAGTATTTTCCTTTATAGAAGAAATTTCCACCAAAGCATGATAAAATGTTTTTGAAAACCCATTTGAAGACCTAGGATGGGGCTGTTTAAAAAGAATCACTAGTTTCATCAAATTTAACATGTATTATTTCTTTGACAATGAAATATTTTTTATTAAAAACATTATAAGCCTTAGAAGTAGTGGAATAATATAATAAAATTCCTTCATCGGATTTGGTTGTGAATTTATGTATGTTATCATTTGTATTCAAAATGAATACTTATATCCAAATAGATTGTAAGAAGAAACATTATGTTTTGGACCAGTCCACAATTCATATGGTGTTTTGTTACAAAAAGTTCTGATTCAAACTCAATTTATAGTATAAAAACAGCACAAATAGCTTTATCCATGAAGTGTTGAGAAATATAATATTCCTTTAGTAGGGTTCTAGTTGCCTCATGAATAATTATATTTATTCATCCACCAAAACCATTTTGTTGAGGTGTTATCAGAGTTCAGAAATTATGAGTAATGAAATTTTTATGAAAAATTGTTTCAAAAAATGAATTTTGAAATTCTCCCACATGGTCAAATTGAATATTTATTAAAGTATTATTTTTCCCATTTTTAACTCTTCCTAAAAAAGATATAAAATAAATAAAGGCTTTGTATTTCTTTTATTGAAAATAGAATCGTGTAAATATTGTGTAATCATCAACTAAAAAAATTAAATATTAGTTGACTCCAATACTTCTAGTTTTTGTGGGATTGAAAATATCAATATGCACAATCTATAATGCATTAAATGTGAGACTTCACTGATTAATTATACGCATGAATTAGGATTCCTTCCATATTGACAAGGATCACAAACTTTTGAATAATAAAATCTAAGCACCAACATATACTTAACAAGTCATTTCTTTCAAAGTTTTCATAGGTTGCTATGATTACAATATCCTAATATTATATGCCATAACCATGGTTGATCATTTATTTCACTAAGTTAATGTTGATCATATCTACTAATATCTTATATGTTTAGTTTGTAAATATTCTCATGCCTACAGTTATTTAGAATAAATTTGTCTATGTAATTTTTTACTAAGCATTTATCATTCCTATAATTCACAAGGAAGACTTCATCAAATAATTGTCTTATGTTTATAAGGTTGTTCTTAAGTACTTTAACAAATACCACATTTGAAACTAAATATTTTCCAAGAATAAAAACATTACCTATACCAACAATTTGACCCAGATAATTATCTCAAAAAGTTACTTTTCTGCCTTGCTTCGTGATAATATTTTAAAAGATGTTTTTGTTATCAGTCATTTCCAAGAACATCCAATATCACTATACCTTGTATTTTTTTTAGAAATTCTTTTTTTTCTAGAAAATAAAATGATTGGAATTTTGAATCCAAACATTATTGGATCTTTAAATTTTAGAAATTAAAATCTTTGGTATATACATTTTCATATAAAATTAAAATTTATTACGATATAAGGATTGGATTTTATTTAGTGAACAATTTTTCTCCCTATGTTCACCACATTCACCATTGGTGAAAAAAATAATCACTTTGTGAGACAAAATTGTTATGACTAAAAACTGGTTTTGAGTGAGTAGAACCAAATCCAAAACTATTACTAAGAGGATGAAGTTATGAATATATATTATAAAATTATTTCTTTCCACAAGTGAAATTTAATAAAAAATAATTTTATGAAAAAATATCAAACATTCATCTGATTCCTAAATTCATATCCTCAAAATTATTAGTTTTTGGGTTTGAGTTATTCTTCAAAACATTTTTCATATAAATAGTATTTTCAAAATCCATATTATGTTTATCCTTCTCAGAATTGACATCCTTATGTTTTTTATTATCATTTTCAAAATCAATATTTTTGTGATAATGATCTTTTGAAAGATCTGGTACGTTTTTAGTTAAAAAAAATATTATACAATTCTATTTATCTCACATTTTTGGTCTTACGGTTTTCATAATCAAGTAATTTTTCGAATATAGAAACTTATAATAATGATTTTAAGGTATTATCTTATGATTAGAAGACTATCTATCTGAAGATTCTTAATATTATTCCTGAATAAAATAATTATTTAAAGAAATATTGGTTATGGACAAAGAATTATGTACCTTATTAACAAGAATTTTTTTGAATATGTAATCTAGATATAAGTCCAATATTCTTCTCACTAGAAGATTCATATTCTGAGGATTCATCTGTTTATTCACAGACACTGGAACTCTAAGTTTCATTATCCTTCAAAAATTTCATAGACTTGGATTTTTAGTCATTCATTCTATCCTTTTTAAAATTCTTATCATTTCATTAATTTATCATAATCATAGGAAAATCATGTCTAATATGTCCATCAATTTTGTATTCAAAATAAGTTACATCAATTTCATTCTTTCCCTTTCTATCTTTCTTATTATATATATACTTAAAGTCTTTCTTTCCTAAAATCTTGTTTATTATTTGAGAACAATTGTATAATTAATTCATAGATTGATCACTGTCAAATGATTCATAGATAGCTACAACATTATAAGCGTTATATTTTGTTACCCTTCTCGTAGTCTTGTATTTTTATGTAGTAGTGAAAACAACACTTCCATTTACATTCATATTATTATTTATTTCAACATATCTCTTCATTCTTTTTTTATGCTGAATAAAAGTCCCAAATAACTCATCAACATTGATATTGGATACTTTCCTATTTTCATCAACAACTATCCTTTTAGATTACCACTCATTGGGAATGATATCAATTCTCATGTATATGAGAAAATTATAATCATGACATTTTTCTACCTTTTATTGAAAATTTTTTATGATAGACAACAATATTTGATGCAATTTTCAAATATGTTCTCCATAAAGAAATAAAAATCTATGATATTAATATGTTAACATAGATCTTCTAGTTTCTATCAATTTTTAAAATCCAAAGTGTCTAACAACATGTTCCGTCTAAAGGTTATTGGTAGCTTTATAGGAAGATATTTGACTATAAATATTCTTCTTCATAGAACGTAAAAGAGTATTGTGTACCTTTTATTTTAGTTGATATTCTTGATTTCCATGATTTTTTAATGTTCTTATTTTCTTGTCCGGAATCTTGTATTCCCCAATAAGTACAACAAAATTATAAACACTGGTATTGATAATGAAAGTCTTCATTTTATCTCTTCTGTACTCATACTCATTACCACAAAAAATTAGAGGTCTGGTTGGATTTGAATTTACAATATAACCAACATTCATTCCTGTCATTCTATAAAAAAATAAAAAATATCTTTTCAAAAAAAATAATTATTGACAAGAGTTTATAAACAAAAATATTATAAGAAAAATCAAAATAAGACTTGAAAAATTAATGTTAATAATCAAATGTGTAGCATGAAAACTTATATGTATGTATTTTCATTTCAGATACATCCCATAATTCCAATTTTAGGAACAAAATAATGATGAATATAATCAATTAAAAGAGGGAGGTGAATTGTAGGAATAAAAGGATTCCCTTTTAAGACTAAAAAGAAATATATGTTTAACAAAATTAAACAAGGTAGATTCAAAACCATTATTTGGTTATTACAAGAAAGAAAAATTTAAAGGGCCTATGTCTAATTATAAAAAAACTAATATTAAACAAGCTATTTTTAATAAAAATTATGAAAAATTATCTTAGAGAAATATTCTACATTAAAGCATATAGATTATTTTTTATCAGATTAAGCATAAGATCAAGAATATATAATAAAGTTATACTTTCTTTATTTAATAAAATATAGCAAAAAAACATGTTACAAAAACATGTAAACAAGTAGAAAATATATTCACCCAAATGGATGGGAATAAAACAAACTCGGATAAAGGTCCCATGATTTATAATTTATAGAAAGTATATTATTCCCATACTAGGGTAAGACATCAATAAAAATATTATAGTCTGTCTTGTTTTCCCTATAATCCCTAGATCTTTAATGATGTTAACCCCTCTGCCTTCCTATCCCTATAATTCCTTGAACATTTGGAACACTAACGTTTATTATAAAACTAACTAGTCCTTTCCTTACCTACTGGATTAAGACTACATCAATGTCTAATAAAAAGCTTTAATAGGAATTTGGAATGTAAGGAAACTAAAGAATCAGAACGAAAAACATAATGTGGGGAAAATCTTCAACGCAGAAAACTGAAGGAACCGATGTGGGATGAAAATATGTGGTCCCTTAAAATAGGCTTCGTGGAAACTTTTTTAGTTGTCAGATAGATCCAATGGTTGAGATTAATTTGATCTGATCTAATGGTTTTTATTAATCTCAGAGAAGGATTATTATATTCTAATCATATATGGTTCTAATGAAAAATATTATTTAAGGAATGTTAATCTCATAAGGTTTTCTTAAAATTAGATAGAAATACCCACCATAAATTGTTATTTATAGGATTTATGCAATGAAAAATTATTTCTATATTACTTTTAAATTATGGATTATAATGATTAATTTCTTCTTGAGTAAATTAGATTCCAGAAAATTTTATTAGGGAAATAAATTTAAGGCTATGGAAATTTTTATTATGAATGGAAATTTTTTTACAGATTAATAAAATGTAACCCCCTATGAAAAATATTTTCTTAATGTTTATAGTTAGATTTTAATAATAATTTAATATGAAATATTAACATACAGTGATCATTCCAAATTGTTTTTAATGAATTTAAATCTTTCATAGTGTAAATAGTTTGTAAATATGTCAGCATGTTGTCCTTGAATTCTAAAAAATTATAAAATAATATCTCTTTTTACATTGTGATCGCTAAAAATGAAATGCATAATGTCTATGTGCTTTGAACGAGAGTGATGTGCAGGGTGTTTTCATAGAGAAATGGAACTTTTATTGTCACACAATATCAATGTTTTGGTAAAACTCCTTTCATAGACTATGATTGTGTGTTCTATCCCAAACACTAGGTAACAATAACTTCCACCTTTTACATATTCAGATTCATCAGTGAAAATTGCTACTGAATATTTTTTCTTTTATGACCAAGAATCCAATGAATCTCTTACGAACTGACAAGTTTAGTATAAAATATTCCTATCCATTATACATCTAGTAAATCCGGGATTTAAATTTTTTTTAAACTAAATCATTTTCAATAGAATAAAAAAGTTATAGTTCAATGGATCCCTTCAAATAGAGAAAACATCATTTAATATCTTTTAATGAAATTCCTTTGGATTAGATTGATTTATTGCACATAATAATACCGAAAACATTATTTTTAGGGTATTATGTTATGTATAATATACTTCCTTTCATGCCTCTAAAAGGTTTTTGATCTACTGGGTTCCCATCTTCAACAATATCAATAAAGCTTGATGTACCGATTGGAGTAATTATATTTTTAGTTTTTTCTATATCAATACTTCTTATGAAGAACATTAATATACATAGGTTGATATATATAAGTTCCTTATGGTAATTGAGAAATTTTAAAACCAAGGAAAAATGTATACTCGTACATAATACTCATTTTAAACATATATATCATGACATTCACAAATTAATCAGTTAAATATTTCTATGTTGATTAGAATATAATATCATTAACATAAATTTAAACATCAAAACATTTTTGTATTCTTTATTTATAAAAAGAGTTGGATCAGTAGTTCTCTTAACGTAATCATTTTGTAACAAAAATCCATTCAGTCTATCATACCAGGAACTAGGGTCTTGTATAAGTCCATATGATTCTTTGGTATATTTGAAAACATATTCCGGATATTTAGTGTCTTCAAAACTAGGAGGTTTTCATAAATAACCTTCCTCTTGAACATATAAATTAAGGAAAGAACACATCACATCTATTTGAAAAAGTTTGAAAATCACAAATGCTTCAAATTCAAGTAGAATATGAATAGATTCACGTATTTATATTAGAGCATATGTTTAGTCATGGTCTTCTTCATATTGTAGATTATATCTTTTAGAAACTAATTTAGGTTTATTTCTATCAATTATTCCATTTTCATCACATTTATTTTTAAATACTGATTTTACATCAATTACAAATGTTTTCTTAGGTCATATAGCCAAGGTCGAAACTTTTTCTCTTTCTAATTTATTTAGTTTATCTTTTATTTCTTTAATCCAATCATCATCACCTAATTCTTAATTAGTTATTTTAATTTCTAATTGGGAATGAAATGTTATATTTTCTACATAATTTCTTAAAGAACATATGGTCTTTACAGGTTGAATACATTAACCAATGACACAATCACTGGGATGATTCTTAAGAAACTACTAATTTAGGTTTTTTAAAATATATTCATCCACATAAGGTAGAAAATATTCTAGTGTAAATACTTTATAATCAATTTCATGAGTATTTTATATTATATAATATTTTTTCATCAATGGATGATAATATGTTTTTGAAAACACATCTAAAGACATTCGTTGGGGTTGTTTAAAAACAAATGGATCAGTTTCATCAAATTTAACTTCTACTATTTCTTCAATAGTAAAAGTTTTTTTAATCTCTATATACATTTGATGTATTGGAATATCTTAAGAAAAACCGTTCATCAGATTTGGGTTTGAATTTATTTAAGTTATCATTATTATTCAAAATGAATACTTGAATCCACATACAATGTAATACGAAACCATAATATTTAGACCAGTCCACAATTCATAAGGTATTTTTTTATGAAAAGGTCTGATTAAAAATCGATTTATAATATAAAAATATGTATTTACATCTTTAATCATGAAGTTTTTAGCAATATAAAATTCCCTCAATAGGGTTCTAGTTATATCTTGAATTATTTTATTTTTTCTTTCATCCAAACCATTTTTAGGAGTTCTTAGAGCCGATAAATTATACATAATGACATTTTTACTACAAAAAGTTTTAAAATCGGAAATTTGAAATTCTCTTTCTTGTTCACAATTTATATTTATCCATTAATGATTTTTCTCATTTATAACTCTTTCTAAAAAATAATTAAAATAAAGAAAGGAATCATATTTCTTTCCTAAAAAATATACCAAAGTAAATATTGTGTAGTCGTCCACTAAAAAATACATAGTATTTTCCTCGAATACATCCTGTTTTTTTTTTGGATCGAAAAGATCAATATGCACCTGATGTAATGCATAAAAATGTTAGACTTCACTAATTTATTTAATTATTGACTTATCTTTATTTCCATATTAACATGTATCACAATCGTTTTAATTATAATATCTAAGAACTAGTAGATCCTTAGCATGTTTTTTCTTTCAGAATATGTATAGGTTCATATGGTAAAAGTGTCCTAATATTCTATGCCACAACCAAGACTTATCATCCATTGCTCTATCAATATAGATATTGGATCCTAATATCTTCTATGTTTAGTAAGTAAATATTATCTTGCCCTCTAGTAGAGAGAATAATTTTTTATTTGAATTGTGTAAAAAGAATTTATAATTCCTATAATCTACAAGGAAGAATTTATCACATAATTGGATTATTCATATAACATTTTTCTTAATATCATTAACAAATAACACATTTGAAACTAACGATTTTCCATGAAGAATAATTTTACATATACCATCAATTTATCCCAGAGCATTATCTCAAAAAGATACTTTTCCTCCTTTAGTCTTCATAATATATTCAAAGATGTTTTTATTACCAGTAATGTTCTAGGAACATCCACTATCCCTGTACTATGTTTTTCTTTTAGTAATTCCTTTATTTTCTTGAAAATAAAAATTTTTGACATTTGGAATCCAAGCATTCTTTTATCTGGAAATTTCAGAAATTAAAATCTTTGGAATCCACATTTTCAATGTAAAATAACCTTTATAAAGAAATAAGTATTGGGTATTATTTGTAGAACATTTTCCACCCAATGTTCACCACATTGACACTTGGTGGAAAAAATAATCACTTTGGGAAACAAAATTTTTCTGAATAAAAACCATTTTTGAGTGATTATAACCAATACCAAAAATATTCCTAAGAGGATGATGTTGTGAATATATTTTATCAAATTCTTTCCTAAAAGAAGTTATATTTGTTAAATGTTTTTTTAATGAAAATTTTCCATACATTAGTCCAATGACTAAATTCTTATAATCAAAATGATAAGTTATAGGGTTTGAGTTATTATCTAAACCATTTTTCTTAGAAATAATATTTTCAAGATCGTTATAAAGATTGTCATTCTTAGAAATAGCATCCAATAGGTTTTCATAAAAAATTTCACAATAAATATATTTTTTCGATCAAGATCTTTAGACAGATTTGATAAATTTTTAGTTAAAATATATATTCTATAGTTTTCTATATTTAACTTATTTTTTATCTAATAGTTTTATTTCTCAAGTAATTTTGTGAATCTAGAAACTTATAGAAATTAAATTGAGGTATTATCTACTAATTAGACGATTCTTTATCAAATGATTCATAATATTCTTCATTAGGAATATAATAATTTAAAGAAATATGGTTTAAGGAATTAGAATTGTGTACCTTTGAAACAATATAATGATTTTCAATAGGTAATCTGGCTATAAGACTAATATTCATCTGACTAGAAGATTCGTATTCTCAGGATTCATCTGAAAATTCACCACCATTGGCACTCCAAGTGTCATTAGCCTTTACGAATTTCATAACCTTATATTTTTAGTACTTCATTCAGTTCCATCTAGAATGATTATTCTTTATATCATTTCTATTAATCATAGTAAAATCAGGTGTGATATTCCCATCCCTTTTGCATTGATAACAAGTTACTTTATTATCTCTCTTGTCCTTTCTATCCTTCTTCTTTAATATGTACTGAAAATATTTCTTTCCCTAAATCTTATTAATTCTTCTAGAAGTATTGGATAAATCATTATTAGACTATTCATGGAAACTTCATTCATATATAACAAAGTATTTCTTATCTTTAGATTTTGTTACCCATTTTGGAGTATTGGATTTAGATTTACTAGTGAAAACAACACTTTTATTACCATTCTCCTTCTTGTTGAAATCAAAATATAACTTCATTATTTCTTCATGCTGAATAAATGTTCCAAATAACTCATCAAGATTAAAATTAAATACTTTCCTATTTTCATCAATAACTATCCTTTTTTATTCCCACTCATTGGGCATGATATCAATTATCTTGTCTATGAGAACATCACTATCATGACCATTTTCTCCCATGGATTGATGAATGATGAAGATAGTCATAAATCTTTGTGGAACATTGCAAATAGGATCTCCATAAGTAAATACAAATCAATGATATTAATCTCTTAACATAGCTCTTCTAGTTTCTATATCTTTTGATTTTACTATGTTTATAATATCCTGTTTCTTCCAAATTCTACTGGTATCTTCACATAAAGATATTTGACTATAAAAATTCATGGTCATGGAACATAAAAGAGTATTGTGTACCTTGCAGTTTAGTTTATATTCTTGTTTTTATTGATTTTCGAATGTTCTGATTTCCTTTTCTGGAATCTTGATGTCCCCAGTAATCATAACAAAATTATCAACACAATAATTGAAAATGAATTTCTTCATATTATCTCTCCAATATTCATAATAATTACCATAAAAAGTTAGTGGTATTTTAGGATTTATTTTTTATATAGAACCAACATGCATTCCTGTCATTCTATATGAAAATAAAAAATATATTTTCAAAATAAATAATTATTGATAAGAGTTTATAAACAAAAATATTATAAAAAATCATAAGAAAACATGAAACTATAATGTTAATCAAGCAATGAGGAGTAAGAAAACATATATACATGTATATGTTTTTTATATACCTCCCCTAATTCTTTTTGCAGGATCGAAATATAGATGAATATGCCAAATTACAAGTGGGAGGTTAATTGTAGTTTTAAAAAATTACATTTTAATCCTAACAATAAATTTATGTTTATCAAATTTAAACAAGGTAGATTCACAAATACCATTTAGTTGTTAAACAAAGGAATAATTGGAAGGGACCATGTCCAATTATAATAATGAAAATATTAAACAAGATAATATTAAGAAAACTTATGAAAATTTATCTTAGAGAATGATTCTACCTTAAAGCGTATAGAATCTAATTTATCAGAATAAGTATAAGAACACGAAAGTATAACAAAGTTATACGTTTTTATTTAACATAATACAGTGAAAATAAAACATGTAACATAAAATATAATGAAGTAAAAATTATTTTAACCCAAAGGGAAGGTAATCCAACAACCATGGATAATGGTTCCTTGAAATATACTTTTGAGAATGTATATCATTCAAAAACTCGGGTAAGACCTCAATAAAAATATTTGAGTCAGTATTGTTATCCCCGCAAGCACTAGAACTTTGAGGTAGTTGACACCGCTGACTTCCTGTCCCCAAAAGACCTCGATATTTAAGGTATTCCGTACCATTATCTTTATATCACAAGAATACTATAATTATACTTAGCTACAATAGGATTCACACAATGATGGAAGAACAATTGTTTCGGGGTTGAACAAGATATTCATAGATCGCACAAGGCATGATTTTTTATCTATCTATAAATACATTCACTGCATCACGACATGTAATCTATAGTTTTATTACTTTTCAAATGGTAGGGTAATTATAGGAAGAAAATTCATTGGTCATATCTTCCTCTAGTGGTCATATATTTACATGAATTTTAGAGGAACTCGGACACATGTCTCCTATCTGAAGGATAGTTAGAAACAAATTGAACAACATCATTGCATTGTTATATAATAATGTACAATGAAATTATAACATGTAAGAAAACATTTCTTAAGATTAATTAAAAAATGTGAACTAGAAGCCATTAATGATGAAACAACATCTTATGGAAATAAAAGTATGATTAACAAGTTTGAATAAATAGATTCTGAATATAATGGGAAACATAGTATAAATATGTATTCATATGGATTCTAGTTTAATCAGAAAATGGAAGCTGTTTTGATAAGAAAACAGAGTATGATTTTAGATGAATTTGGAGTCTGAATTTTGAGGAATTCATTTTCTGAATTCAGAGGAATTTGGAGTCTAATTTCTAAGGATTTCAAATTTAAAATTATAAGGAATGTGGTGTTTAAATTCTGAGGAAATCATTTTCTGAATTACGAAGAAATTGGAATCTGAATTCTAAGGAAATCAAAGTCTGAATGTCAACAAAATTTGAGTCTGAATTTCATAAAATTTAGATTTTGAGTTTTAGATAATTCAGTATCCCAGAGACTATAAGGTTCCAAAATTGGAATAATGATCTAATATTGTTTAATGTAATTCAGTTTGAAGAGAAATAAGTTTATGTTTATATAAGTTACATTAACACTAATATAGAAAATTATGTTAAGGTTAATGAAAATAAATGTCTATATAAAAGATAATAATCATTACGGAAAAAGTGTTCATGATTTTCAAAACATAATGGAATAGAAAAGTCATAAGATATCTTATAGACTAGAATATTTTTTATACTTACTAAAGTAATGTAATTACAGTCACATATTTGTAAAAAAATCAATTTAAACAATCCAAAATTAATCACTATATTATTTAGGCTTCATAATTACACAACATTCATTTTCTAGATATTAATAACTTTTTTGACTATTTAGAACCCCTTTAATGATTTTGTTCATCATTTTATAGTGCAACTATTACATTAATATTATTCATTGAAAATGATTTGTAGATAATATAAATCTTTAAATTATTATTTAATAAACATTTCTTTTAATTTTTAAAATATAGATTTATATAATATTTATTTTGAATATTATAATCTATGAAATGATAAATTTTATCATTTTACTATACAAACATACTACATGTAGCCTCTTAGACACCATATTCACATTAGTATTTCATGAAATGACACAAAAAACATCATTTTACATGAAATAAATCTTATTTTTTAATTAATATTCATATTAAAAAAATCAAAAAAAATTATTTATACCATACATGTTATTGAATGTGTATGTATTATTTTTTGGAAAAAATATTACGTTATTTATAATATCATATTTATGGAAATGGTCTAAAATTCTACTTATTTTAAAAAAAAATATCCCTTTAAAAACATTTTTATTAGATAGAACTCCATTTATCTATATTTTACTCCCATGTAATTTTTTGAAACAAATTAATTATAAAATATTTATATTAGATCCATAATTCTTTTATAACATAATGTTATTAATACTTAAATCCACTTAACATATAATAGGTAGGAGATTAAAATTAAATTCATTCATATTGATCGATCTATGCTTGATCAATTTCTATTTTACATTCAATTACAAGATTTTGAAAGAATTTTATTTATTAATTAAATATAAAATGGATGCAACATTAATTATTAACAGATATTTTATACTCTTGTATATTTAAAATAATTATTTAATCTTCGTTTTTTCATATACGATCCATGATTAAAGAAATTACATCTACTACACTAATAAATTAGATAGAAATTCCATGATTTAAATTCATTCAGGAATTTAAGAAAATTAAATATTTTGGAATCATTACACTTTACTCATGATATTTTATTTAGTTTTTAATAAAATTTGAAGGCTAGTATAAGAAACAATGATGGACATTCAAACAAAATTTTCTTCTTTTAGATTGAAAATTCATCCTTTTCTATTATTGATAATGCAATGAAACCTTGAAATCACATTCCATAGATAATATACAACCAACACATTTATACAATAGTTTTATCATTTATTTAACTCATTCACATCGTTATAATATTTACCATAATGAAATATAATAAATTTGGGAACTAGAGAATGTCTTAAAAGATACCTTCCAGTCTATCTAACTCATTTACACGTGTAATTTCATTGATTATATTTTTTACAGACTAAACTAACATATGTCACCATGTATCTTAATGAATCTAAAACATTAAATTAATCATTATATGCTTCATGAAAAAATGAAGATTCATTATTTGTGCATTATTATAAATATTTTACTAGAGATAGTATTTCCCTAAAACCAATAATTTTATAACTCACTTTAGAATAATTGTATTGTTTTGTTCTATTCTATGACATTTCATACATCAAGATCCACATTTAAAAATATGGATATCAATATCATGTTAGATAATGGTAGTGAAATTAATATAAAACACATTTTTTAAATATGAGTATCATATTATAAATTCATTTAACATGGTCATTCTCCTAATATTCTGCTATAAAATTGACAACTCATTTTGGAAAATCTATATCTATCATTATTCCATGATTTATATTTATTAAATAAATTATTCTACTTGTGTGTTACTCTCAGAGCATAATTTTTTTATAAAGGTGATAATTCCAATCAATTTGGAATATGACTATTGGATTTTTAGTAGAAACTCTTTGCCAAGCCAATAATATTCAAAAGATAAAAAAATTACCTGGTATCCTTCCTAAAGTAATTTATTTAAATTTTAACTCAAATAAATCAGTAAAAAGGCATATCATTTCTGTAAGTACCACCTAATAATATCATTCATTAACCAATATAAATAAGGAGCACCATATATTGGATGAACCTACACAATTCAATAAATGATTTCATAAGAAGTGTTTTAATTTAATAAAATATTAAACATAATATTTTAAAAGGGATTCAATCTCATTATTTTATCATATGTTATTCCCTTTAAATATATTAATTTTTTCAATATTTAATATTGGAATCTTATTCCTTCCAAAAAATGAATTTTATTAACCCATTTCAAAGAGTATATCCTTACACAACCCATATATTATGTAGTTAACATAATTTAAAATAATTTTTTTTTATTAAAATACAACTATATCTAACGAATAAGTTATATAAAATTCATTCATGTAAATGATTGTAATAATATTAAATAAACCATCAATACTAGAGTAAGCTTAAAGCAACAAAAAATAACCTCTAAAATTATTCCAAAGGCATAACCACCCATATTAGTGACTAGATTTTTAAAAAAAATCTTCTCTAAGAAGGGACACTTCACTCATGGTAGACATAAATTACATCATAATTCAAAAACCCAATATTTATAAATTATAGTTAAAATTTTAATTCAATTCAAGTTAAAGTAGATCCAATGTCATTATATAATTGAAATATATCAGTTATAATAACATATATGTTACTCCTAAAAGATATGTATGTAAATTTTGAAAATAATTTTAACTCATTAAAATAAGAAATACTATAATTTTTTTTTATGAAATTTATATTCTTTTTTAGTTAATGGAGTAAAATAATTTAAAGAAAAATTGAAAAAATTAAACACAAGGTAAACTATTTATTAAACTGTCATCAATAAGGAATTAATTATAACAATACATTCTAAATATAAAATATTTAAATTTATTATTTAAACATATATTTATAATATATATCTACTTTTAATATGAACTTATTAATATTAATATTTAATATATAATATTAATGAAATATATTATATTAAAGTAAATATAGATTCTCACATTCTAATTCTATTTTGTACTAAATATATGTCATCTAAATATCACTTATATAAAAATATTTAAATCATAATTTTATCAATTATCAAAGATCATTTAAATTGTTTTTTAATATTTTCTCAAATAATTCCTTCTTAACATGTATAATTGAAAATAACAATGATGGAAAATTCATAATATTAAATAAAAACAATAGAAACATATCATTATTTTGAAATTTAAAAAAACAATAAATATTATATTTAAAATCCCTATATAAACCATTCACATCCAATTTATAAATCATTCCATATATTTTCAATTGAATTTAACATTAGATAATTATTTAAGGGAATTTTATTTTTAATAATTTTCAAAATAATTATGATTTAATTATAAGTTATTCATAAATAATAAATTACTAAAAATAATATAAATAATATAAATATCTAAAAATAACATTTCCTATTCGTTCTAAACATTTTATAATTCATATAAATCCATTTTTAATGGAAATTTAGAACAAAAAAATAACATTGATATTATATCCCATAATAAATTTTATATCATTGGATACAAAATGGAATTTTTTCTATCATATTTTATGATTGAATAACATAAATTGAGATAAAAACCTTGTTTCTAGAAAATTTATATATTTTTATATATTTTATATCAAAATGATGATATAGTTCTTCATTTTTGAAAACATGTCCCATTGATACTATCACTCATGATTTTATAGGCCACACACTATGGTATAGTAAAAACACAAAGGAACACATTATGTCACTACTTTAGATATATGATTTTAAATCACATGGCCATATCAATTACTATATAATACATAGATTTATAGATAACTAAATTATATTTATTGAATCATTTTATATGATATCCTACTTTAAATCCAAAAACCATATATATTACCATCTACGTCAACATGATTTTCAGAATTATGTGATCATGGAATGTATTTGTTTACAATAATAGGTTTATATGGATCATTGAATATTGAATATATGTAAGGAAAAATTAGAAACCCAAATACCAATATCTAACATTCTTCAAACCTAAAGCATTATTAAATAAAATTAATAACTTTTACTTTTACAATACAATGATGGATGGTCCAACCACAATCTTCATTCATGATCATGATGAATAAATTTTAGAGGTAGTTTAAGTACTCACTACTCTATTATGTATACTCAATCTGAATGAATCACTCAACCCTCAAGCGGGATATTCCATCACTCTAATGATTTCATCTGTATCACTTAGTAAATGAGGAAGATGGGGAGGGATATGGGTCTGTGATAATTGGTTATAATAACTGATGAGGAAAAATTCACTACTTTCATGGTAGAAAAAATATTTAAAATTTATTTAGGATTCACTAATTAAATAGTTCAATTACCCACATGTTATATATTGAATGATTTTATGCCTTTTCTGATGATTAATTCATCACTAGAATGTGTTACTTATTCTAGAAGTGTTATATCATATATATATTTTTTTAATTGGTAATTGTAACTAGAGACAGGCTATTGAATTTTAATAATTATTATTTAGATACATTTTATCCATCATAATAAATCACATGTATCATTCTCTATGATAAAACATATCTAAGACATTGTGTTGGTCTTAGGATATTTCCATATCTTACAATACAATGTGGTTAAGGAAGTAAAAAAATAAAAATATTTAATATATGAAAATAATATCCTATGATATAATCAATAATAAATTAAATTTATAATGTATTCTGTGATTCACCCTATCATATTTAAAATTAATGAATCATATGAAATCAAACAACAATTTTACCTTAATTATGATATTGCATCTTGGTCTAGTTGATGCATTAGTAATTGGGATTCAAATGAAATGATTTATAATCTTAATTTTTCAATTTTTCTTTTAAATGGATAATGGATTCAATGGAAATGAATTTTTAATAGGTTTTTTCTTTATTCTGATAAGGGATATTAACATTGACCCTTTGGTATAGGTGTCTGGTAGTTTGTAGTGTTTATCCTTTTCTTTTATACAATTCATAAATGATTTGTTATATTAAGTTATACTAATATTATCATCTTAGAATACTTGTTAGTTATCTTGGGTGGATAGGTGGGTTGGTTCCTCATAACCATCCCATTCGTTTCATTAATCCCTTTTTTTATCATCATTGTCATGAAATTTTATGGGATTTTGTTTTCTTTAGTTGATAACATTAGATCCATTGATGTAATTTTTTTCACATTCATACATTAAATTCGGGTTAATTATTAGATATATAAAAAAGTGTATTATACTTTCCCTTATAGAATTATTTATTTATGAGTTATTGTAAAAGGTGTTGTAATTTAATTTATCATCTTCCTTTTTTCAGACCCTAAGGGTTTGACTTTATTGACTATATTACATATAGAAATTTATGGATAAAAATAGTTGTTGATTCTTATAATAGTGTTTTTTATAAGTGATTTATAAATATTAGGTGTGATATTAAATTATAATGATTAGAGAATATAGATATCACCTTTATGTAGTATTATTTTTATAATATTTGAGTATTCTTCTAGGATCATTTGGATATTAATGAGTGTGTTTTTTGTCAATGTGCGGTGGTTGGAGAGTGGCATGTTTTATTATTATGTTGTTATATTTTTATTTCATTAAAATTAAAAATAGTATTTTAATTTAAATGATAAACTTTGGTAGGGCCACTAATATATATTTTTCTATTGGTTAGATGTTATTTTTTATGAATCATGATTTTATTTCATTACATTACTAATTATGTGAAAAATAACATATACCATATTTCAATGTAATATGATTTAATTTACATTGAGTATTAATATTCCTCTTATACATGAGTTATATATTATATGATTGTTACGAGTTATTCTGTGCTTATGCATCATTTGGATTTTCAAATTATATTATATTTTCTTTATTCTATAATATATATTGTTCATAGTGTATTGAATATGTTATATTTACGTATGAAATTGGATTATCATATGATTTTATTTTTTTTAGTATTATATAAATATATAGATTAGTTTTCTTATTTTTCAGATATTACTAACCATACCTAATTTATCTTATTAGTGATGATTACAGGATATAGAATAATGAATTATGCCTTATTTATTTTCATATAAGGACATCCATACTTGTATATATTTTGTAATATTATCATTGAAACAATATATAA
This sequence comes from Viscum album, assembly GCA_963277665.1. Taxonomy (NCBI): domain Eukaryota; kingdom Viridiplantae; phylum Streptophyta; class Magnoliopsida; order Santalales; family Viscaceae; genus Viscum; species Viscum album. Next base: position 869,382,299 of record OY728120.1, read on the forward strand.
GTTATATCAGATAGCTAATATGTGTTCTCTTTCTATAAATAAAGGTAAAATAATCCCTTCTATATAAAAATCCTTCATTCGTTTCAAAAAAGATGATATAATCACCATTTTGAGCACTTTTTCCCCATATTATAGGATGTAGACTAAACATATTGGTATTATCCTCTCCTTGGTGTCATCAATAGGATGTGAATTTTTTTATTGAACCTAAAAGAAATAATTCATGGGTATGAAATATAATTGTACAGGGATTTAGTTGTTATATCTCATTCTAAGACCAGATTTTCATAATTACTTGTTATTAGAGAGGTAATTTTTTTCTATGAAAAATAGCAGTTAGAATATATTGAAATATGGGGACATATTCTGTTTTACATAATTATTTATTCAATATGTGAGTTGATGTTTCTTTTGAAATCATACTATGTCCTTATTCACAAACACATCATGTCAAATCATGTGAAAGTAAAACAACACTATTTTATTTCACATATAATAGTTATTCTAAGATATAATATGATTTAATACAAACTAACAATTTCATGTTGATGTTTTAGTAGGATTTATCTCCATGAGGAGTTGGAAATGGGAGTCTATGGTCTGATATAGGTTGTGTTCAACTCATTGATTATGGTTTTTCATTTTGTTTTGTTTTCTCAATTATATATGTCATAGGTTGGAATTATTGATACTTGGACTACCAGAATTTTTGTTTGCATTCATTTTGATAGACTAATTTATATTATTATGCATCCAAAATTTGTATCACAAGTTTATGGGTTACTCTTAAAAATGAACATGATATATATATATATATGGAGATAATTAAGATACGGGTGGGGGAAGTAATAATTTTTTAGAATCCATACATTAGATATATCATTAATAAATTCTGGTAAATCATTCCTTGTTGAAAATCAAAGACTCATACTACTATTCATACAAACATTCTAATTATGTAATTCTCTTACATTAACTAAAAAAATTGTTTGGGTACTCTTCTGGTATCCATATTGAGAATGATATGTATACTGTATTCAATATTTAAAAATATGTCTTCGAAATGATAATTTTTTTTATTGGACTAATATCCCACTAAATTATTAGAGTAATTAATGGGACAACTCTAATGTAATACTAATTATAAATTTATAAATTCATTCATTGATTTTTGGTTGGATGGAATATTTTTTGTGGAAATCAAGGATGAATATAAAACATTTTAATATTGTTATATTTCAAGGGAAGTATTATTTCCTATCATGTAATATTAATATCATAAGGATTATGTTATGTGGGGAATGATTAATTTTGAGTTAAAGATTATTTTCTATGAATTTTTAAGGGATTATATAGATTGTTGTTTTTCAAAAAAAAACTTCTGTATAAAATTATTCTTTTACATGAAAATAGTTATATCGACTTCAAGTGTGGATAATTATGTTATAAAATGTATTTAACCAAGTAAATTTTTTGTTATATCCAAAAAACATTATTTATATAGCTATAAAACATTGTTAATATGATATTAATTGTTTTAATTTATTTGAATTCTATGTTTCCATTAAATGAATTTTTTGGTGATTTTTTCCAGAAATGATAAATACACATAAAAAAGAATTATACATAATTAATAAAATAATAATAAAATTTAATGGTATGTATTTTTGAAACTGAATGTATATTTAAATATAACCAACCATGTAGATCATGTAAATTTACTTTTTGGATTAAATCATATGAGCTTAAAATAGTTTTCTATGATCTATAGTATATTCCAAGTTATTATCCAGACACCATTTAGCCTTTGGGGGATTCATTAAAAAATTATAATTATTTAATGTAGATAATATAAACATTCTGATAAATAAAGTTGCTATGGATATGTAAAAATGCGGGGAAATTTGAAATATAGTTTATTAAAACCACTCATTCTGTTAAAATTAGTTGTTTGTAAAGTCCATTTAATCTTTTTAGGGTAGTATACAAGAGGTTGTGAATTTATTTTATCTGATACGGTGTTATAAATAATGATTTCTTCATTATTTCTCAACATTTTTATACTCATTTGAATCATCCCATGAATAAATATAAAAGAAATTTTAGTATCATAGAATGGGTAATTATTATTAATTCTATTCACCAATTGATGTTTATGTACTCATATCATATGAAAATGATATTATAAATTAGTGATTTATTATCATTTATATCAATTATATGTTGATAAATTTGTTATTTCATAAATTCAAACATGTTATTTATTTTTAATATTTTAAATTTTTAATTTTAAATGTTTAATTTTTTCTGATTTATGTAACATCTTCAACAAAAAAACTCATTTATTTAATGTATCATATATTTTATAAAATATTATTTGTAAAATTATTTGTTTTAAAAAAATAGTTTATTAATTTATAAATATTATCATTAGGAGTCGAGATTTTTTCAGAGTAAATATATTTAAAACATTAATATATCATAATAATAAATTTACAATGGTGATATAAGATTAAATATTAAAAAATATAGGCTATTGAATCATCAATAACAAAATATTGTGGTATACACCCTTGTTTAGAATTAAAATTTGGGATGTCCCCTCATTTGAAATTAAATTGAAAAAAAGTGCAATGGTCCTTTCAAACATAACCAGATTTTCACATCAAAATGTTATTCTTTATGGTGCTGCACTGAAACGCGATATATATTTTTCTGTTTAGTGATATCAGGGCGTGGGAAAAAATTCCTAGTAATTCTATCAGTTTCCTAATTCTCAATTTTTTTTCTCAATTGATTCGTATCACAAATAGTTAATGTTCTCATACCCTTATTGGTATGATCTACTTCATAAATCCTCATGAATATAGATTAGATACTCAATATTAAACCAAAATGATTTTTTTTTACCAATAAGTAATATCTCAATATGTGTTAGGACAAGATGACTATAATTATGTTAGAGTACCCAAGCCTGTTGATGAGAAGATTGGGTTTTGTTTCCAAGAAAGGTGTAATTGTATTTTGTGTAGTGAACATTTCATGTGGAATGAAGAACCACCATAGAGCATGGATGTATGTTAATATCAGAATCCATATTCTAATGGATGATGGTTTATGTCATACCTCTATACAAGGAAATATATTGATAGATTTAAAATGAGTTTATAGACAATAATTCTTTCAACTTTTCATGGAGACTAATTTTACTCCCCTGATTAGAAAATTTTGGTAAATATATAAGGATGTTTTTTCATAATGAATCAACTGAATCCATTATATTGTAGGGTGTTAAATTGATTTTGATTACGAATATAAAAATATGGGATTATTAATATAGAGTAAATTGGTTATTGGATACTATATATAAATGAATAATTTTAATATAAATCTTAGAAAAATTTTTGGTTGGTATTCTGATGATGATATATCCTAATGAATATCATGTATGAACACTTTTTTCTATTTGGATATTTCTCCAAGATTATGTCTAAATAAGATGTCAATTTCAATGAAGTACTAGATAAACATTGACATTCAAAATGTAATTTTTATATGATCGTGATGATTAATTATAATATTCATATAGTAAAAAAAATATTTAATGTTGTCTAATGGTTATTTTAGTGGATTTAAAGTGGAAGAAGATTTTTTTTTTGTTTTTATAATTTTTTGTGTCATGATTAATAATATATAAATTTCATATTGAAATTTTGGAGTTACAGACATGTAAAAAAATATAATTTTAATATAAATGTTAGAGTATATAGAGTTTCATGTAACTAAAAATTCAGAAAACATATTGAAATAACACATCTAAATTGAAATCATTGTAGATGTATATGATTTAAAAAGGGAATACTTCACAATTTTTAATAACCACAATAATATTATGAGGAAAATGTATAAGGTGTATTAGTTTTAATGATAATAAATTAGGTTCACCTAGATCATGTGAATGAGAATTTGGAAATGTATTTAATTGTACAATGATTTGAAAGAGTTCACTATATAATATATTTTATACATAAGGATTCCTCTAGTCTATCTGTACATGTATAAATAATCAAATATCATGCATAAAGGTAAATGGACTATACATATGGTTTGATCTAATTATCCAAATAATATATTTGGTCCTCTTTATTGGAATGTCAATTTAGAAACATTTTGAGCCTTACTATGATATGTTGGAGTCCTATTAGGGATTGATAATTTCAGAAATGTTATATGAAAGTATTTTTAGTGTGAATGTAACATTTAAATGGTTTTTCTAGTATATCATTAAGAGTTTTTTGATGTAAATTAAAATATCAAAAGGATAATAATTATTTTTAAAAGACTAATTTCAAGAATTTGAAATAAATGAAATCAATTTTCATACTGTTGTGTTGATATTTAGAGTATAAATATCACAAATCGTTATAGAATAATCATGTTACTAGAAGTGGAAATAAGAATAAAATTAATCTATGTGAAAAAATATCACCTATAAATTGTGTAATTATTGATAAAATCACCCACAAAACAAAAGGATTTTACACAGTGAGAAATTTCACATCCACATAATAGTTTCATTTCATGATGATTTTGAATTAATGTTCATTGAATATAAAGTAAAATAACATTGTATAAATTACAAAATCAGTATTTGAGAATTTATTATGGATTTAGGATCATGGGTATTAGGCCCATGATTGTTGTTATTTTTTTCAAATTTATAAAATTTATTATTTGGAATGTATTATGATCTCACATAAATAATATTAAAATAGATTAATGAAAGAATAAGGTATTAAAAAGATAAAACTGGTGTTATTGTTATCTTGAAAGTCAATTATACCGAATAATATAGGTAACCTGTTATTTTGGAAAAATGAATCTCTACAAGTTGAAGAAGAGTCATAAAAATGGGATACATTCTATCATATTATAAAATATAGATCATTTAGGGTGATAAATAAGACATTGAGAATACAACATTATAATATAATTCCATAATAATGAGAAAAAGATATATATAGATAGTTATGTGAATATTTTTTAATTGAAGAAGATGTTAGTTTCGTATTATTTCATGAGGTCGATGAGAATCTGATCTATATTCTCTAAGAGTGATATGAGATCATTCTGTTGATCACATGTGAATAAGAGTAGTTCAAATACTATATTTAAAGAAAATTTCCTTTGTTATTTCATGAATATAATAGGGAAATATTGGTTTTATCATGTCATTTTTTTAGTGGCATAGATCTCATCATGTTCATGGATATACTATTTCATTTAAATTCATCTTCATAATGGAATACGAATTTTATTCCTGGTGGATAACCACCACAATACACTAGTTACATATACAACCACATTAAAGGATAGCTCTATCATTTAATACAGGTTTCCCTTTATTTGTCCCATATTACATGTTTGAAAAATGAAATCGAGAAGAGTGTGTGCGATCCATTCACCAAAAGGGTCAAAATTTAATAGAGGAAAATTTTAATTTGGTGAAACATAACCCACACATATTTATCGCTACACCACCCCCACACATTGTGGTTTCTTTGATCTTATTGGAACAATAATTATTATCATTGAATCAAATAAAGCTCAAAATGTATAATAAATACCCTAAAAGATTTTCAATTTTCAGTTTCTATCTCAATGGATTAAGAATTTATTATTTGTTAAGGACTATAAATTAATTATTATAGAATACATGGACAAAATACAATCACATAATATAATTAAAATAATGGTGAAAAAAATGAATAATTTAAATAAATTATCCATACATTATAAATATTAATGTTTTTCAGATTCCACCTTATAATAAATAAAATATTTAATATTTAATTAAATAATTGTGGTTTAATTTACTATCTAGAAAATAGAAAATTATTCAACCATTGAACTTTTATATTATTACTTTGATGATAAAATAAATTTAATGATATGAAAAAAAATCATCACGAAGAAAAATACACATGTTGGTGGGATGTAATATCTAAGGTTTAATATGATTAATTGATTTCTACTTTAAATTATATCATCCATAATTTTCACAAATAAATAGTAAATTTAATTTATTGTCAATTTGGGTGAATTAATATAGTGATCCACTTGATTGAGGAATAACTATTGATGTTAAATAAGTATTTGGAACCAAAGGTGTTGGCATATGTAAAACCCTCTGTTCAAGTATGAGAAATAACTTCCATGAATATTGAAATAAATTAATGGTTCACTAGATTTTAGAATGGGTTAAATTAAGAGAACTATGAGACGTAATAAGAAAAAAAATAACAACAAGTATATATGACTTAATTTGATAAACTAATTTCAATAAAAGTCATTAAACATGGGATAAATGAAAATATGAATAAGAAGTTTGATATTTAACTACAGTATATGAATCATATGCATGTTTATAATGTTGATCGAAAATATTATTGTATAATTAAAATGTGGGAAACCCATTGGGCGTAGGGTACTGTAGTTTTACTATAACGTACTATAGCAGTGGAGCCACTCTAGAAATGGTGGGAACTATAGTGGCGGAAGGATATTGTAGTGGCAGCAGGGTACTATAGTAGTGGTGGGTACTGTGAGGTACTGTAGTAGCACGGGCACTATAGTTGTACTATTCACAAAATGGGCATTGGGCCAAAAAAATGGGTCTATGGGCCTTGTAATGAGCTAAATTCCCACTGGGCCTTAGGGCTATGTAATGGGTCTCCCTCTACCCAGTTAAAGTTGTATTTTATTTTCTTTAATAATAAATGAGGCTTCATCCCCATCCTTTAAAAAATGGTCTTTCATTTTAAATTGCATATTCTTAATTGATGTAGAGTTCATGAAAAAAAAGTGCTTGATTCTGGTGGATTTTTCACCCTAAATACCATGATGACTCAGAAATATAGAAATTATTATAATATCTATCTCAATAAATACATATAATAAAGTGATTTTATGTATAACTTTCTATCAAATACATATTAAGGATCATGAAGTATCATTTATTTCAAAGATTAGTTACATGATTAAAAAGGGGGAAACAAATTAAAAACATATTTTTTTAATATCCATTATGAGATCCTAACATCTATTGATTTCATAAATCAATAAAGTATAACCTGATGAATACACAAACAAATGGATGAGCATAAAATCTCAGTAAGTGAATTAGCATTAGAATAAAACAAACCAGATGAGTTAGAAAGAAAATACCTGATGCCATATAAGTAATGAAAGATGAATAAACATAAAGAAAAATAAAATATAGAATATGAGATTATATAATCATGTTTGATAAACCATACAACATGATATGATCATGAGTCATTTTTAACTACCATTTCTATTGCACATGGTGTATAAAGTCCCATAAATGAATTAGGTTTAATACATATAACATAATGTTGTATAATGAGACTAAAAATGTCCCAACACATTAGATAGATTATAGGTGCACCCATTAAAATATGTTCATGCATTTATGTGTCACATGAAGAATTAAAACATGGTATTAACATAAGGTTTACCAATGTGAAGAAGTGCACATCGTAATAATGACAAAAAGAAAAACAAATTGGAGAATCAAATTAGTTTCCCTGTAATAATGGATTTATACCGTACATGGGATTAATAAAGGAAATAAATCATTTATCGTGATAAATTATGTTCATCTAAAGTTAAAACATGTAAAAGGATAGTTTAATATGCTTTATAAATATTCTACTATAGTTGGGTTTAAGGGAAAATATTTATGTTCATTTAATCAAAAAAATGAACAATTATTTCTAAAAAAATTGATAAAATATTGTTTTCCATCATAAAATGAAGTATTTTAAAAAAATTGTGGCTAAAAAATTATGGATGGTACATGAATATTGGTACAAAATTGGGAATCTCCATTTAATCGGGCTTTCTTATCGTGTGGAATTAAGAAGGGAATCTTATTAAACATGTATATCCCTATGAAGGGGAGAAAAATTGAACAAGGTATATATGATTGGAAATAAAAATAACATAAAGGAGAATCACATAATAATAATTATGAATTAAATTGGGGTAAAGAGATAGAAATTGTAACCTGAAAGAAGAAATTATCATTTGTATAGAATTCTGTAACTCATGTTTAAATATATTCTTTACTTGAAGCTATTGTCATAGATAATGAAATTAGATTCATTAATAATATAATTGAGAACCTATTCACCTTTTATTTTTTTAATGTAATTACGTTAATTTATGGAATTTTTTATTTGTTAAAAGATTCAATTTCATCTTTTGAGAGTATTGGATTCCTTTGTTTCCAATATTGGTTAACATGTATACATGTATTATATATCATTTAAAAAGTAAATAGTTATCAATAACTGAAAAAAAGTCATTAATAATTTTAAATAATAACTAATGGTCATATATATAATTTTTTCCTCATATGATGATGATTCATTGGGTAAATAGTTAATGATAACATTTTAGATTATTTCAGCATTTTTTGGATCTTCACTAACTAGTTATGTTTTATTAATTAATATTATGTATAAATACCTATTCTAAAATAGTAAATAAATTTTAGCATTCATTTTAAATTCTAATTAGACCATTATAATGGTATTATGACCAGACATGTAGGTGGTTTTGAAAAATGAAAAATCATTCACCATGAAGGTGATGAATTGACACCTCATACATGATGTTTTCATTTTTCAAACTAAAATGAAATAGAATAGAATTGATGATAGATATACCATTATATATAATATAGTATAGTTATTGGTAAATTTTTATATATATAGTAAATAGAGTTTTATAAAATTAAAAAAAATAAATCAAAAGGATAACAGAAAAGGATTTTACCTAGGGAATTTCACATCATTGAGGACCTCCTTAGGGAAATTGAGTATGGTCATTCTTATAACACAAAAGGTTCATAAATTTGGGGGATAGGAATGGGAAATTTATTCGGTATAATTTTTAAAATCATCAAGGCTTTACAGGTTTGAGGGGAGGAGGTGGTGAGGAGTGGTATTTATAGTGGCGAAAAAGGATGTTTTTTTGTTATTAAATTCAATAATTTATTAATTGGGATCAAGAATATCAATAGTGTTGATTTACATGACTCAATAAATTACCTATATAATTTGAGATGAATATATTTCCATGTTATATAATCTATTACTCAATCATTATTGAAAAAATAATGTATTTGGCCAAAATGTAAAATACAGAAATTTATTGTTTTTCAGTATTCAAAAAAAGTCAACTATTTTAGAAAAATACCCAATTTTAAACATATCTATTTTTTATGTTTATAATTTTAAAATTTACTATATTTTATGAAAATAGTTTTATAAATATGATATATTTAATTTTTATAAAAAACCACATTTTTTGGAAATGTATTGATTTTAAATTTATAACTGAATTTATGAAACTTTCAAAAATTCTATTAACGTATGACAAAATAATCTACTAAATACATTAAAAGAAAATATTAATTTATTAATATATTTTATAAAAAAATGTTTCCTCAAACTAATTATAATAATTATAAAACTGTATGTTAAAATTTACATCTAACCAAAATATAAATACTTAATTTATGAATTTTTAAAAAAAATTGTTACATATTCCAAGATATAAATATATCATATTTTAATTTATATGATACACAAATTTTATTTACACTTTCATATGTTAGGTCACTATTTCATTGGTTAGATTACTATTGTTAATGGACATATTACTTTTCTAATGGTCAAGTTGTTTTTCCCTTGGTATAGGTTCTTTAATCTCAACCAATACCTCTTATTTCATTCTTCCCACCTTATGAACATTCTCCCTTGAAATATCGTTTTATTTACTATGGTGAAAACATGTGTGGGTGTTATTATGGTTTTCTTTTCATAATCACTAAATATATCTATTCATATATTTTATACAAAATATAACTTCCCTATCATTTTACACATATTATTAGTTGATATTATGCATAACTATCCATCAAATAAAAACCAATTATTTTAATGCATAGTGTCTTAAGAGGATTAGTTACATGATTGGAAATCATGAAACCAAAATTAAAAAATCCTCTATTTAATCTCCATATTTGTATATTATTTTCCTTTTATTTATTTCATATTAATTGTATAACATGGGGAATACACAAAGAAAGGGATGATCTAAAAAGTCTAGTAAGGGAACAAACATTGGAACCAAGAATAACACATGGGTTAAAAGGCATACCAGGATGATATAAAAAGGAATGAAACATTATTAAATATAATGAAACAAAAAATTAATAACATGGGATCATTTAATAATTTTTGAAACTACATGAAACATGAAATAATAATTAGTCAAGGCCAGATACCAAACTATTCCACATTCTTGACAATGTCCCAAAAAATAACAAGGCTTACTCCCCATCCTAAATTAAAATATCATGAGACCAAACATTATCCAATTAATTGGATCACTATATCGACTCACCAATAATAATATGATCATTCCTATATTTTAGACATTATTATTCAAACCTATGGTCTAAACATTAGGGTTACCTATTGAAATAAATGGACATCGTAATCATGGAATAAATCATAATAATTTTATGTTTCATAAAAGAGACTATGAACGAATTTATTTTAATAATACATATACATAATAAAATAAATTTGATATATATCATGATAAAATAATTCAATATGTAGTAAAAACATGTATAAATATTGTTAAAGAAACATTAGAGATGAGCTACTTTAGTGGGGTTTATGAAAAAATATAAAAGAGTCTTTAAAATAGAAAAATGGAGTAATAGTTTTTATACAAAAATAAATGAAGAAGAAATATTTTCATGATTAGAGGATTGATTTTATCAGAAATATGGTTTCTTGAAACATATTATATATGGTACTTGAAATTGGTTATGAAATTGGAATGTTTCCTTTAATCAGGCTTTCTTATCATGAAGAATTGAGATTGTAATCTTATCTAACATGTATTTCTACATCAAATAAATAATAATTGAGAGTATTACATATGATTAAATCATAGACAATTAATTTTTCAGTAGTAAATGAGAAATATTTCGAATGAATGTGGGGTAAAATAGGGAATGAATAACCTGATGAAAAATGGGGTTTTAGAGATAATCAATTACCTTATGTTTCAAAGTGTTCAGCACTTAAAATTAATGTCTAGGATAATGAAATTTTGTTACATAATAATTTAAATAAAATAATATTAAACATGTATTTGATTCAGTAAAATTTTATTATGTTCATTTATAGCCTTTGATGAGTTATAAGAATCAATGTTATCATTCGGGGGAGTTCATTTCAATGGTTTTCGTGATTGTTTCACTTGTAAACATGTGTGAAAGTACATGAAAGATATACCTAGTTACCCAGAATAGAAATTATAGTTTTTAATGAACATAAATAAGAATAAATGGTCTTATATATCATTTTTTCTAGATTGTAGAATTATTAAATTGATAAAACGCCAATGATAATATTTTATTTTATTTTATCATTTGTTTGATCATCTAGAATTAGTTTTGTTTGACAAATTAATATTATTCAAGTATAATAGTTCAATATCAATAAATTATTTATAATTTAATTTTTAAAATATGATTTCACCGATATTTTTTTATGGATATCCTTTTATGTGATGTTAGAAAATAAAACATCATCGTCCATGAAGGTGGTGATTCGACACCTCAAAAATGAAGTTTTAATTTTAAAAATAAATGGGGACGATAAGAGAATATTATATGGATATACTAATAAAATAATAAAATTAAAATATTTATAATATACTTTAGTTTTCATGCATGTGTTTTATATGATTTAAGTAGAGTAGGGAAAGAAAATAAATTAAAACAATCTAAAAGTGAACAAAAGTTGATTTTACATATTGAATTTCATCTCCTAGAGAACCTCCATAGGGAAATTGAGATTTTTATTTGGTTGAGAAAAATGGATCCTAGATGTTGGGTAGTGCATGATAAGTAAATTTTTTATTATTTGGACTATAATCATGGATTTGGAGGTGTGAGGTTAAGAGGCAGTGAGAGGTGATATTTATCATGGTGGAGGTAGGGGTTGTTTTATTATTTCATTCATTGGTTTACTATTTGTGCTCAATACTTTAAATAATAATTATTATTGTGAAAAATATAGTATTCGGTGCAATTGAGTTTGATATAGTGACCACTTCATCATCAATGACTCAACCATGACTCAAAAATTCTTGTATTTGGCTAAATTTTTAAATACCTTAAATTATTGTATTTCATTATTCAATAAAAAATTATATTATTTTAGAAAAAATCAAAAATATCAACCTAACCATTTTTTTCATTGTAAAATTAAAAAATGGAAATAATTTTATTGAAATTATTTCCTAAATATATTATATTGAATATTTTTAATTGAAGTATTCATTTAAAAAAAATTATTAATGGAAATTTATAACTAATTTTATTATAAATTTAAATTTTAATAAATGTTTATCAAAATTATCTTATAATTATAAGAAAAAAGTATTAATTTATGAATATATATTATGAAAATAAATTTTATTTTAAATCATTATATTATTTATATACAGATAAATAAATATTTATGTCTCAAAAAAGTACTAATACATAATTTTTAATTAATAAAACATTTATTTACTTCTAAGAATTATTAAATATATCATATTTTCATCTATATGATACCCAAATTTTATTTACACCTTCAAAATTGTTAATATTATTCTATGCTTTAGATAAATATTTCTAATTTTCATATTACTATTGTAATGGTCATATTTTTTTCATTGGTATAGGTTCATAAATTTCTAGGAAGACCTCTTATTTTATTAATTCTTCATTTATAAATAATATATTGTGTTATGTATTGATTTTATGGGATTTATAAAATATGAAATAATTATAATAATAAAAATTTCAATTCTAAAATTCTTGTTCATTAAAATTATCCTAATATCAAATGAAAAATTTCCACTTGTCTATTTTATGAATCTATGACACAAAAAGAATTTATCCCAACATATCCTTTTGATGTTTATCCTTCTTTCTCATAATCTTGTGAAGAAGCTTCAAAAAGGTCATTAATATGAATATGTTGACCTATCATTTAGGGTTGAATTTAGGATTTATGAGGACTTGATGGATGATGTATAAATCTGGTTGGAGTAAGAATATGAATTTATTTTTCAATTATAAAATAATTGGGAAATTTATGCGAAACCTAGCTTCAATTTAGAATGATAATTCTTAAAAAATTGCAGAATAATTCAAATTAAATACTAATAACTTTTATAAGTACATTATATTGAATTTAATTATTCGTCCACCCTTTTATATTTTTCTTATTTGTGCTGCCTGTACATACCAATCATTTTTTTGAATCTTGTTCTGATGTTTTAGACTATATGGATTTTTTTTCCATTCTTATGTTAGATAATCATGTCCCTTTTGGGCTATTGATTTTTTAAGTTTCATTTTATTTCGTTGTTTCTTCTAAAATCTTATTTATTAGGTCAAAATTGTATTGATATATCATCTATGATCGATGTATTATTTCGATAATATAGAACACTATCATTTTATTCTTGGGTTTTTTCTTTTTACAGCTTGTTATTGTTTTAAATCATGGAAGTTGGGTGACTATACAATTAAAAATATTAAAATGAAAAACAATTTGTTCTCTTTGAGGAATTTTGAGTTTTTAATCTTGACACAATGATATTTTTTTTAGAAATTTGTTGGCCCAACTGTGCATGGATATTATTATTATGAATGTGTGTTTTTATTGTGATTTTTGTTTTCTAAAATAAGGAATGTATATTTCTCATTTTTATAATACGATTTTTCATTTTGTATATAGAATAAAACATAGAAAATTATGAAATATTTTATCCATATAATTATCTTTATTTTATCCCATCATATCATTCTTAGTGAGATAGAATATTTATGAATAAGAAATTTTATAATAAAATTTATTTGCATTCAATAGTTGTTGGTTGTATGTTCACTAGTCACACAAATTATTAGCTAAATAATTATTACTGATGGGAAACTAGGAAGTTGCAATTTTTATTATTTTTTCACTTTTAATTAGATAGAAAATATTTTTTTATGGTAGAATGATATTTCTGTCCTTTTATTATATGTTTTCATAGTATATTTTTTAAACATGGAAATGAAAACAATTATTATAACATTGAAGATTGTGGAAATATTAATTTATACTCAATGGACTTTATTTTTTATTTAAAATGTTAATCAATGCATGGATACTAAACTACTAAAGGATGGAAACTTTTAAAGGGGTTTTTGAATTTTGTCACCCTTTATGTAAGATGTTAATTCTATATGTAAATGTTTCATCATGTACCCCTATGTTAATTAACTTTGTGGAACTTATGGGAACTCTAGATTTTAGTCTTTATAGTATGGGATAATGAAAGGAGTGTATGATAATATTTTGGATGTGATACTTCATTTCTTTTATATCTTATCCATGATGTTTATACTATACTCTAATCATAATTGTATTTTGGTCTTATTTAAAGACAAACCATTTCTCTAAGGGCTTCTGCAAAAAAAAACTAGTTGATGTTTCTCATGGAGGCTTCATATTCATTATTCATCATCATCATTATCTGTTTCATTCAAGGGGTAAAAACATTGAAAGTCAAATATATCTTGGAAAAATGCCTAGGTTGATAATGCAATGGAGACCATGGAGAACCACTCTGGTCAAATTCACCCCCTCCTACATAAAAAGATAAATATTGGATAAATAAATTACATTGAAACCCTGGTCTGCTATAGAGGAAAGGTAATCTTGTATATTGTTCCCCTCGATCCATGTATGTGTTACCTATACATTGTTGTTGAGGATGGGCTTTCAAATCTTGATTATTTAAGATGTTTATCATGGAGTGTATCTTCTACCATGTAAAGAATAATGAATGATCATTTAAATTTTTTCCACATGGGAGAGGGGAATATTTTGTTGAGTACAAAGTTTGATCCTCATTAACACAATTCTTTCCTCTGCCATCATGCAAGAGCCTCTACATTAGTGCACTGTGAATGATATCCAAACACTTCCCATATGGTCCCAAACAACCCCTCCCACACGCGTGTGCCCCTGAGATGTCTGATGTATTTGTATTGGCATTGAAGATGATTCTTAGGGGGGACCACCGCACCCTGTGTCCCCACATCCAAGAAATTTTGGTTGGTGGGGAAGAATGTGACATTGGAAGTGATAGGTCCTCCCTCGATTTAATTTTCATTGACACCATGTCATCCAATAAACTCTTGGTCCTCATAATTATGGACACCCCTGTTTGAGTACACCCCTCATATATTTCCATGTTTATGGATTTCTAAATGTAATAAAATCCAACACTGAGATCCACAGTTCTCACCATATTTTCCATCCCCTTGTCTTCTACTCCATTAAACCATTATTCATATAAAGGAGTATCACACAGCTCCCTAAAGGAATATTCAAAAAACAAACTGTAAGTACTCCAAACATCATGAGCTCACATACCTACTATGAAAATGTGTTTTTACTCTCCTCCCACCCCTCCTTGCTAGATTGGAATCTACAAGTCAGGTTGATTCCCATTCTTATGACATTTTCATCCAAAGGTATTTTCATTGTTTCTAATCCTTCAAATAGAGAAATTATGTTTTTTGGGAGTCTTATTGCACAAAACCATGTCATTCCATCAGTCTCATTAATCAATATTGCTATATAGCCAATGATATCCTATTGAGTTGAACATACATGATTTGGATGGTGTGAAGAAACATATAACTTTGTTTGAATTTAAAATTATTGAATCAAAAACCACTTGTTGATTCTTTTCCTGTACTGACTTTTTGAACAATGGGTTAAGGCTCACCTCCTTAAGGGAAATTGTTGGAGTTAGTTATGTTGGATAGACAACCTCTTTGCCTAGCAAATTGTGGTACCAGAATAGAATAAAAAGAAATATTTTTATTATTCTATTGTAAATAAGTTAAGTAAATGGTTGAAGAAAATAATCCAATGAAATATAAAGAAAATGATACTCATAAATTAAAATAACATATCAAATATCATTATAAAACATCCATTACATATGTTATCAATGGATTCAATCATATGAAAAAGAAAAATCAATCCATGAATGAAATAAATGGATAGTTTGGTCAAGAATTTTTATAAGAAACTTGGGTTATTATAAAAAATTATTCAATATTAAAATATAGACATCCATTTCATTATACAAAAACTTTCATGAAGTCCATTAATGTTTAGTGTATTTTGAGTTTAGATACAAACTACTCATATATCATGAAAAATCTATAACATATCCCTAAACGATCTTCCCATTTTTTACACGTCATAAATATAGCTTATATTATACTTTCCTCAAATCCTTGGGAAATGAAATATAATAAAGGATGAACTCAAATATAGACTATGGGTAATCATGGGAGAAATAAATTATAACATACGAGTAACATGGGAGTAAGGGTAGAAGAACCAACGAATAAAGTTGGAAAATAAAACACTTCAAATAATAGAGAAAAAACATGATTCATTGAATAAATAGATGTAGTACATAAGACATGTATCATTAAAGAATCAACTATTATAATCCATGAGAGAACTACATTGGAATGTGACATTGAATTGTGTCATATACATAACCATTGAAATAATTTACTTATTAGTCAATGTTCATTTCCAATAATATTTTAGTGGAATAGGTTAACCCCCAAAATAATCATAGTGGTCTTGGTTCAAGCCCAAGACTATAATTGTTGAAATTTTTTTTTATATAACCTGGTTCACTCCCAATTCCAGCCTTATTTATCTTATTAAAAATCTATATTTAGCCAATGAGTTGGAGGGAGAACTAGGACGCACCCAACAAAAAATATAATTACTTTTTCCCTATGGTCATAATAAATTCATCATCATAGAACCCGTGAAAAATTATAAATCCTAAACATTTCATCATAGTATTACATGTGGTAGAGAAATGAGATTTCTAATAATTAGATTAATTTATTTTAGCATTGCCCAGGGAAAAATATTTTGTTTAATAAAAAACGTTTCATCACATTAATAAACCTTTCCAAAATATAATAACATTGTTATTATTGGATAATTTACCTATTAAAGTTTATGTAACATCAACAGATGTCATCCAAGATGTAAAATTAATTTGAAAGATCACAAGGACCATTTCTTGAGAAAAATATCCATTAAATTTTGAAATCACTTCTTTAAAATATTAAATTTTTCAAAATCTTATCGAAAAAATTAATATAAAACAAACATTGAATATTATAATTCTTCCATTATATCATTTAGTATCCAATATAGTTGGAAATAACAACCATGTTGTATGCATTAAAATGATGATTCCATTAATATATTATTTAAAAAGGAAAATGAACCTCGTTTTTAGAAAATAAAGAAGAATCCTTATAAACCATTTTATAAAAACTAAAACATCTGAAGAAATGTCTTTAAAAAATTTTATAATATTTAAACCATTATTTAGAACATTTCTAGAAAACATTGACATGGATGAAAAATGATTTTCGACTTAACAAATAATTATTGTTAGATTTCATTAAAAATATTCTTTTAGACACTTCATCGCATAAAGAGGGTTTATTTAACACAAAATTTGTATTTTCATAAAATAAATATTATATAATAAAATTCATGAATTTATTTAGATAAAGACCATAATATTTCATCACTAGAAAAAAATTCATAAAAATTCCTAAAAACAATGTTATTGTAGCATAAATCCCTTAACACTTTGGTATATTTTTATTATTAAGCCTTATGTAAGGAATAAACATATATATATGTATGTATGTATGTATATCCCCTTAAATTTATAATTTAAATCATAATAAACAGTCAATGGATTTATAGACCCCGTAATGATGAGACAAATGGTGAATATGTCATGTTCCCAATAAAAATAAAATTAAAATGAAATCCCATACCCAATATCTCAACATTCTTATTAAAAATTAGAAACTAATTTATAATAAATATATGACACAATAAAACTATTATAGAGCCATAATAAAATATATCAGACCATATTTGATTTATGTGTGACAATTTATTACCCCTTTAAAAATAAAAATTCTTTATTAAGATAAATTTTTGTGTAATACATGATTTGTTTTTCAAGTATGTTTTCATTTGGTATTTTAATTATTTTTACCTTAATCAAGTTTCTAATATCTCTATAATTTTATCCATGATTTAAAAATATCATATATTCCTTATATATTAATTTATAGTAATCCATTAATAATAAAGAGGGGCAATTAATATAATCATTCATAGAGATGGTCAGTCATACGTATTCATGAACGTAGACTCCATTTTATTGGAAGAAGATAAAAAATATAGGTAAATATTACATCACCATATTAGTAGATATTTTAATATATATATATATATACATATAATTTTCATTTAATCTTCCCTTATTACCATCCATGTAAATATAAGTTGGAAAATGTATCATATCACTTTGTAGAGGCAGTAGTAAAAATTTATGGACAAGAGATGTTATATTTTCCAACATATTTAATGTTATTAACATAGATGTGATATTATATTAATCAATGATAAATATTTATAAAATATTTTATTAAAATATTAAATCCATCATTCTTTACGTCTGCAAGAGGCTGTGATGGGAAATTAATCGCATTTTTTTCGTGAGGTGGTACTATGGAATACACATGATAGGGTGTTTTGTTTCCAATTTAATGGAAGAGTATATGAATTTTAATAATTAGATTAAAATAAAAAATCTATGTAAATTTGGAATAAATATTTTACTATATCTTAATATTTTAATGATATTTGGAAGTTGTGGAGGATGAAATAAAATAAAAACACCATGTAATCAACAATATATATTTTTTTAAAAAAATATATAGGTTATCCCCAAAATCATTCTCATGAAACCTTATTAATCTAAATTATGAATATTGGATGATGGAAAATATTTAAGAAAGGAGATTTTATAGGGATAGTCTAATAATAGGGGAACTGAGAGTGTGAATATGATAATAGCGATAATTCCCTTTTATATGTGGGGGAGAGGACAGACATTGAATATCTGAATATAAAAAGGTATAACCACATTTGAGTCACTAAAAGAGGATAAAAATGGATCATAACCTATAATTAGATGAGATAAGGTATGAATATATCCATAAAGTATTATTTTGACTACCATTTAGGTTATTTTAACCCTTATTTTTTCTATTTAACTCCCCAAAACCTAATTATAACCATAGTCGTGCTGAATAATTTTTACAGTTTTTACTATTCATTATTAACACAATGTATGACTTGTAACACCACATTGTTACATGGTACGCTTCCCTTTGAATAACACAATAGTTAGTGTTGTACACAACTTTGAGTTCTAACACACACCACAACCAATCAAACTAGCCGTTATGAATAGTAATTACAACTTTTGGAAATTTTATAAATTTTTATAATTCAAAATGGACATCATTTTTGGATTTGGAATATTGAAATTATCCTACGGTTAATTTTTGGTATTTTTTAGAAAACATTCAAATTTTGATTAATAGTGAAAAATAATAAACATTAATTAAAAATAGCTTTTTTAATTCAAATAATTTATAATGATTGTTGGTTGTAGTGGATACTCAAGAGGGGGGGTGGGGGGTGAATTGGGTTCCAAATAAATTTTCTGTTAAAAATATATCTCCTAAAATCCCCAATTTAAAAACAATGTTAAACTGTAGTGAATTTATACATAGTGTAAATGTTCAATCAGTTTCTAAAAGATTGATTAGGTCTCAGTTGACATAATCTGAAGATTAAATTATCTTTTGAAACCAACTTACGGGTTTACAATAAGTACAAACACTTTCTAATTTAACTATCCAAGTATCTTTAAAATAGTGTTGTATTTCAATGTAATAGCAGCGGATTATGAAATAAATATATATAGAATGATTATGACATAAACTAAAAAACACAGTAGAAATAACCAAGAGGTTCTGTCTCAAGACAAGACTTAGTCCTCTCAACAATTTATATAAATTGATCCACACCTTGGATCGGGGGTAAACAACAGTACACTACTATCCAGGTCCAAAGACCTCTACCACAGTTCTACGTGGGAAACACAAACAACATCACATAAGTTGTGCATGTCATACTCAACCTCTACCAATATCCATAGTGGGAAACAAAGGGTTATGAAGTTTGATTGAGGATTTTTGAATCCTCCAGTTTTTCTCAGGAGACAGTGTGTGTGTAAAATAAACAGGGTACACACGCTGCTCAAAATGTAAAGATGGAATCACTAAAGAAAGTGAGAGAGAGAGTTTAGAAAAGATTTAGTGATTGGTAGTGCAAATTTGGACTCGTTTGATTTATCTAATAAGCGTCTGAGTCCATCTCTATTTTATGCTCAGAAAATAGAGTCTCATTTTCTTCCTTGAATTTAGGTTCAACTTAGTAGCCTGAGGGCATGGAGTGTTATTGGTAGTTCATTCAATATGCGGCTTGTGTTGTCCTTGAAAATAAGTATCTTTGTGTATGTCTAGGATTCTTGGAGTATGGATGGAGACTAGTGAAAAATGCTCCAAGTTTTAATGGTGTTCAGCTCTTTCCTTTTTCTCCCATGTGCCTTCTTAGTTATTTGATGTTTTTCGTATGCACTACTTTAGTTCAAATTACTATCTTTTAAAGATAGCTCTTTATGTTCCCTTTTATAGCTTTCAGCTTTGACAAATGAATGATTACTTTTTTCATGGGTACTAGGTACGGTTTCCTGACATGGAAACAAGATTCATTAAATAACATTGAATGCATTAAAAACATCAAATGTAACCATTATCTAAATAAAGAAATAGTATTGAGAGTAAAGAGTTTTATTGGTTGATAAATTAGTAGCTCATGTTGGTAAATGTGTACGGTGGACTTTATAGCAGGTCATTCCATCAGTAGCTCTTTGATCTTGAATCGGTTGCTCCATATACTCGTGACTTCATTCCATCAGTTGCTTGATGTATCGGTGACTGTACTTGTATCGGTAGACTTACTATATCGGTAACTATCTGTTAACAGGCTCTATCGGTAGACTTCTGTCTATCAGTTTCTCTTGTATGTCGGTAGCTCTAGTTTTTCTGTCAGTCAGTAGATCAGTAGTCTGGTTCAATCAGTAGACTTCCTCTTATCGGTAGATCTGGTTTGTGATTGTCAATACTCGTATCAGCTGGCTTACTCTATCGGTAACTATCTGCGAACTGGATCTATCTGTAGACTTCTGTATATCGGTAGCTCTTGTCTGTCGGTAGCTCTGGTCTGTCTGTCAGTAGGTAGCTTGGTAGACTGGTTCTATCGGTATACTTCCACTTATCGGTAGCTCAGGTTTGTGATTGTCAATACTCGTATCAGCTGGTTTACTCTATCGGTGACTATTGGTAGACATGCACATCGGTAGCTCCATTCTGTTCTGTTGGTAGACTTGGTATATTCTTACCAGTATCTCTATTCATATCGGTAGCTCTGCGTATCGGTGACCTTTGTGTATCGGTGACTCTGTATATCGGTAGATTAGGTCTATTGGTAGACTGAGTACCGGTAGCTCTTTATCAGTAGCTATACATAGATCAATGACTTATACTTATCTGTTTTTATGCAAAGCATGTCCGAATGGGTTAAAAGAACTTTAGAACTCATATAAACATAAATAGACATGGATTAGCATATCTCAAGGATTGTTTTAATATTATTATCATCTTGATCACAGATTAAAAGAATTAATATTTAGAGAAACATTAGATTGAGACTATAAAGTATAAGAAAGCATAATTGGGATTATCAAAACAAGTGAGGTCAACAATCTCTACCTTTTTTATAATCACTACATATGATATTATTGTTTTAAGATAGTGAGCAGTTGTATTAGAGGATATATCATTACATGCAATTATCTCAGGGAAACAGTATGTTATAGAACATAGTGGATCCGAGGTGGAAGAAAAAATGATAGTATTAGAGATAAAATTAAATGCAATGATATCTAAAGTAAAATTTAGTGGTATTAGAGAATTAAATGAAATGGTATCAAAGGACGAATGTAAAAGCACTGATAATGTAATAGTATCATAGGTGTAATGAATGACATCTTTTCCTTAGATAAAATTTCCCCTCTATCGTTAATATCTTTCACCTTAATATTCCAGTAGAACATTTCTTCCCCTTTGTGATAATCAAAAAGTGGGAAAAATAAGAAACAGGAGAAAAAATAGCACAATGAGAAAGAAAGAAAATCCAATTGTATTAGATGTTGCAAAAATATACAGAGACAGAAAACGAAATACACTGAATTCCTATCAAACAGTCTAGCCACTGGTTCCATCCACATCATAAATGTGAGATTTTCCTTTGGGAGCAGAAGAGGATTCACGTGAAGTGGTTGAAGGTGAGGGCATATTAATTCTAGAAATGATCATAAGAGGCTGAGCCACAGAAACTGATCCTATTCTGTACTAAGAAGTCATTTGTGTGATCCTAGGAGTGAGGCTTCAAATTTCATGGGTAGGAGTAATCCGAACTTGAGAAGTAGCAGAGGTAGAGGCTGGTAAGGCAGGAGGAACAATCACTGGCCTAGCATCAACATGCAGAAAACGCAGAAACTGATTTCTGAAATCCATAAATATTCATCCTCCTCTCTCTATAGCGGATATGAAGTCATCCTTGTTCTCCATAAATATTTCCAACGCTGGAGTCAATTCCCTTGGCTTGCTAACTTTCACTCTGAAAGCTTGATTGATAAGAGGCAGCTTCATATTTTCCAACAGAATTTTGAAGTGATAGTTGAGTTTATTCTTGGTGAAAATCTTAGAGAAATATGAGTCCAACATATCTTTCACTTCATTCTGAGAGGCAGATTCTTCTCTCATGTAGTCCTGGACTATATTAATTATCTCTCTGGCTGAATCTCTGGTAGAAAGAGAAAATCTACTCTGCTCGGATGAGTCCATATAGCCACTGGTTAATGCTTGACCAAGATCCTCCTTCATCACAACTCAAATTCGATTCAGATCTATAGAGGGTTTAGATGTAAGAGAACCAACAGAGAAAGATATAGTCTCTTTGAAGCTTCTGGTCATCCCACAGATAAGATTTTGAATCTGGGAATCCTAGGTTGTAATATGATCTTTCATAGATGTTTTGAAACCTTCAAATACTGAAAACATCTGGCTTACCACACTCTTCACATAGGATAAGTCATTGTCTGCTTGGGATATTGAGCTCTTGTAAGAGTCTAAAGAAACAATATATTCCTTTAGAGATTCATGATCTACTTCAGGTCTAGAAACATGATCCTGGAAGTCTTTAACTTCTTCCGCTATTTCTCCCATGAAGGTTGACAAATTACAAGCATGAGAAAGTTCAAAAGATCTTTCCAACATTCTCATCTCTTCAGCAAAACTGTGCTTCATCTCAGCAACCGGGGCATTAAAAGATTTTTTCAGCACATCCTTCAAGGATTCTAGATCATCCCTTGTGATCGTATTGGCATGTACAACTGTAGTGGGTACTCTTTCAGATGCTAAACTGACCACTGATTCAGTCATAACATATTGAATTGAGGGGACCAAAGAGACTTCCATCTTCTTTACATCTTCCACAAAACTGTCCTTACTATTTTTTTAAGTATTAAGGTCATGCATTCTGACCACATCATCTGGAAAAAACTCAGATTCAATATTATAAAAAATCTTTGGTCTATTGTGAGATACCTCATTATCTGAATCTGGATAGTCTAAACCACAGACTATAAAACCTGGGTCTTCTGCCCAATCTTCAATTCCAGAATCCACTATAACACTTCCAACATTGGATTGATGATCCCCCTCAACTGGTGCATCCTCAATCAAGATAATTGCATTCTACGAATTATCAGCAAGTCCTTCATTTTCATGAGAATCTTCCACTATCAATTCTTTCTCTCTAGCAGCAAGAGATTCTTCTGAATTAGGTACAACTTCTTCAACATCTACTGCATCCTCAGTAGATACAAAATATTGTCCAATCACTGGACTCAGACTCAAATCAGCTGATAGAGTTGCATCAATTTCATGATCATCTTCTTTATTCTCTACCGCATCCTTTTCAAAAACTTCTTCAACAACTTCTTCATCCACTTAATCCTTATCTGATTTATGATGATCTATATTTTCAAGAGTTAGGCTAGGAGGAATGTCAGGGTATCCTCCTTCATCAGCAGAGGAATATTCCTCTTCTGAAACATCACTATATTCTGTATCCTCTTCATTAGGTCCCAGACCTGGATTCCTCGCATCCTTAGGTCTTGAAGGATGATTCACAGGATGAAATTTTTCATACCCCTTCTGGTCATCATTGACCCATTCTCCTTTCCGAGGGTTCCAATTAATCCTCATGTATTTGCAGACTATAGAGGTGATAAAAAAGTTATTTTCACTTCCACTGTCTCATCTTAAGACTCAGCTACCGCTTTTACCTTGATCATCACAGAAATTAATATAGCAAAGAATATGGAATTTGTGTTTGACTTCGGCCTTATCATATCATCCATTTGGATCATCATCAACTGACACAAATTAACTTTTACACAATGTTATAAGAGATTCAAGAGATAGATATCCTGATATCTCAAATTTGAAAAGTCTCCTCTCCTTGGTATCAATACATGCTGAATGAATTTGAACAATAAACTGTTCTCTCTATCCATTTCTACAGCAACTACTTATCTTTGACTTTCATCACTAGTCAGCTCTTCCAAAGCAGTCTCATAGTCGAAAATATCATCGGTAGGTGGAATGGATCTCTATAGATATCCAGATACCCCTTTATGTGGAACATTTAATCACTTATCCCATTCATCAGATGAAAACGATATAACCTTTCAATTCACAAAATTGGTTACTCTATTTTCATTACTAGATTTTTCAAAGGTTAGTTACTCGTAATGCTATTTCACTAATTTTGGAAAGTAGGGACCATTGTTTTCTGAAAAAAACTCTTCCCATTTTTGATCTTCAAGCACTTAGAGCAGTATGGATTTCCTAGGCTGTAGCCACTCTACAAACAACTTTTTTTCAATCACAATAACTCGATTCTACAGATGAGGATTCACTGGTCATCTCCCCGGCCGTGTTCTAGAAACACAAACACTTGTTTCATTCTCGGTCTTCTGCTTCTTTGTTTTCGGCTCAATAGAGTCACTTATAATAGAAGGAAGTTTGGTTTTTTCCATCGCTGGTTAAAAGGAGTTAGGGTTATCTAAGGATTCAGGAGCTATGGTTTGAGGGTAAAGGTTTGAGGCTCGGTGGACTGAGAGGTAGCTCAGACTTTAGTTTTATCATTTTGGAATCATAAAATAAATAAATAAAATGATATAACTCAAACACGATTCAGATTCTGGTGGCAGACGGAAGTTTAGAATAGCGCAATCATCGGTAGGGTCTATCGGTGAGAATTCATATTAGTGAGGCTACATTGGTGAGAGTTTCATATCATTGAGAATTTTACATCGGTGAGAATTTTACATCGATGAGAATTTTTACTGGTCAATGTTAAAAATACCTAACTCATGACTAATGTAAATTAACTTTTCTGAACTCAATGGTTTAGTGAAAATATCGGCTAATTGATATTCAGTACCTATAAACTCAAGAATAATATCACTCTTTTGGTAATGATCTCTCAAGAAATGGTTCCTTACATCAATGTGTTTGGTCCTAGAGTGAGACACAGGGTTCTTCGTGATATTTATTGCACTAGTGTTTTCACAGTTGATAGAAACATGTTTAATGTCATATCTATAGTAAAAAAGAGTGTGTTTCATCCACATAATTTGTGCACAGCAACTACCAGCATCTATGTATTCTGCTTCGGCAGTGGGAAATGCTACAGAATTCTACTGTTTTACTACACCAAGATACTAAGGATTTTCCCAATAGATGACATGTTCTTGATGTTCCTTTTCTATCTAACATGAAACTAGAAAAATCAGCATCTGAATAACTCATTAACTCAAAGGGTTGTCCTTTTGGGTTAAATAATCTTAAGTTTACAGTATGTTTAAAATACTTAAAAATTCGTTTAATAGTAAGTGAATGAGATTCTTTTGGATAATATTGAAATCTTTCACACATACACATACTAAACATAATATCTGGTCGACTAACAATAAGGTAAAGTAAGCTTCCAATCATACCTCTTTAATTGGTTTGCTCAACTGGTTTCCAAGTTTCATCTAAATCCAATTTTCAAACTGTACTTATAGGAGATTCACTTTCCTTAATAATATCCAAACCAAAATGTCTTAAAAGTTATTTTTTATATTTACTTTGATTCAAAAAAATTCTATTTTCACTTTGGAAAACTTGAAAACCATGAAAATATTTGAGTTCTCCCATTAAACTCATTTCAAATTCAATTGGCATACTCTTTGAAAAATCAGTACATAAAGAGTGTTTAGAAGATCCAATGATAATATCATCAACATAGATTTGAACTAATAAAAAATCATTAGAATTTTTTTTAATAAAAAGAGTTGGATCAGCATTACCATTATTAAAACATTCTGAAATAAGAAAATTACTAATTTTGTCATACCAAGCTCTTGGAGCTTGATTTAGACCACAGAAAACATTTGAAAGTTTAAAAACATGATTTGGAAAATAAGGATTAGTAAATCCAGATGGTTGTTCACCAAAAACATCTTTGACAATAAAACCATTTAGGAAATAACTTTTAACATCCATTTGATATAACATGAAATTATGATGAGCAGCATAGGAATGTAGGATCCTAATAGATTCTAATCTAGCTACAGGTACAATGTTTTCCTCACAGTCTATTCCTTATTCCTGACTATATCCTTGAGCAACTATCATAGCTTTTTTTCTAACTATGTTTCCAGATTCATCAACTTTGTTTCTAAAAACCCAATTAGTTCCTATTGTTAAAGTATCCTTAGTTCTATCAACCAATTCCCAGAAATTGTTTCTTTCAAATTAATTTAACTATTCTTACATAGCCATTACCCAAAATTCATCATTTATAGAATCACTGACATTTTTAGGTTCTAGCTGTGAATGAAAGTCTTAATGTTCATCCTGGTTTCTTAGAGAAGCTCTAGATTGTGTCCCTCTATCAAGATTACTAACAACATCATCCAAAAGATGATTTTTTAGAATCCTCGTTGATCTAGTAAAGGTGGGACTAGAAATTTTCGGTTAAAATCCATGTTCAGGTTCATTTGGCATAGATTCTGGAATATGTCAAGAAATTGATATTTTTATGGAAGGTTCTTTAGATTTATCATTAAGGTCTAGAACACTCAAATGTTCTTCAAAATATTAAAGAGATGTTTTAGGCTCATGAGGATGAGTTTCATCAAACATGATGTGAACAGATTCTTCCACACATTTGGTTATCTTATTAAAGACCTTATATGATTTTCTATTTAAATAATAACCAAGAAAAATTCCTTCATCACTCATAGAAGAAAATTTGTCCAAATTATCCTTTGTATTAAGAATAAAAACATTGCATCCAAAGACACTGAAGAAACTAACATTAGGTTTTCTATTGTTCCATAACTCATATGGGGTCTTCTTGAGAACTGGTCTAATAAAGACTCTATTAATGGTATAATAGTATGTATTAATAGCTTCATCCCAAATGTATATAGGCAGATCATACTCATTGAGCATGGATCTAGCTATTTCTTGAAGGGTTCTATTTTTTCTTTCTACTACACCATTCTGCTGAGGTGTCCTAGGCGAAGAAAAGTTGTGACTATAGCCATTGTGTGAGCAGTAAGATTCAAACTCTTGATTTTCAAACTCAAGGCCATGATCACTTCTCAAGGTTTTAATCTTATGTCCACTATGGTTTTTTAAAAACATATTGTATTTAACAAAGTAAGAACATTATTCACATTTTTGAGCTAAGAGGTATACCCAAGTATATCTTGAAATGTCATCTACTAAGACAAAGACATAATGCTTCCCATTTAAACTAGAAACTCTTGAAGGTCCAAACAAATCCATGTGAACCAACTTGAGAGGTTGAGAATTTGAAACTTCATTCTTTTTTTTAAAATGAAACATTATGTTGGTTTCCCTTTTGGCAGGGATTACAAACTTAGTCATTTGGGAAATCAAGTTTGGGAAAGTCTCTAACCAGGTTTTTCCTACTTAATTTTCTAAGTGAATAATGTTGTAGTTTCCTAATATTGTATGCCAAAGCCATGATTCTTTATGAAAATCATTTAAACAAGTAATATTTTGTTTAGCTAAAGCATTTAAATCAATAGTGTAAACATTTTCATTTCTTAAAGCAGAAAATACTAAAACATTTTTATTACTAAAAAAATTACAGGAATCATTTTCAAATTTCAAAATAAATCCATGATCACATAATTGATAAATACTTAACATGTTATATTTCAGTCTATTAACAAATATAAATTTATAAATTAAAACAGAATCAGTGTTACCAATTTGGCCTAGGCCGATGATTTTTCCTTTAGAATTATCACTAAAGGTGACATGGACTCCATCAACCATTATTAAGATTTTGAAACATGAATAATCTCTAGACATGTGTCATGAATATCCATTTTACATGTACCATACCTTATTGTGAGAGCTCTTTAATCATGTTTCCTTCAAAATAGATTTTGATAGAAAATGATTTTGGTACCCGGATCTTCTTGGGTCCAGATAGGTTAGCAATCAAATCTTTAGGTACCCATATTTTTCTTATGGGTCTCAAATAATATATATTATATTAAGATTTTGAATGATAAAATTTATTTGATCAATAACCATATGAATAACTAGTTGAAGCATACAAATTTTCAGAACTGGAATAAGTAGAATTTTGTTCGGACTTAGGAATAAATGGAGTTTTAGTGAACTGTCTTTTTCCAGGTTGGTATCCCAAACTAGTAGTGTATTAAGGTGAAACTTGCTTTCCTAAAATTTGATTTAGAGTATCTTTTCAATTTGTGAACTTTTTTATGTCCTTTCTATGTTGCTCATTAGACATTTTCAATTCATTATTTTTCTTTAACAATTGAGCATTTTTTTTCCTATAGTAAGTTCGGTTTTAACAGTAGTTGTGAGAGCATGCTATTTTTTCAATGATTTTTATTTATCCTTATGTTGATTGCATGTCTCTTGTAACATATTACAGTATTCAAATATGTCAGCCTTAGACATATCTTTAGAATCAGAATTATATTCTGTATCATCTTTAGAATAATAAGACTTTAAAACAGGAGTATCTAAGGGTACCTCAGATGTGTTGGTCATGAAACACATGTTGGCATGATTTTTCTCAGAATCAGAAACATCAGATTCACTTGTGCAGTCCCCTTAAGCACTCCAAGTAGCTTTGATAGATTTCTTGTACTTCTTTTCATTATAATCATATATCATTTTGAATTTTAGTTTTGGACAGTCTGCCTTGACGGGTCCTTCCCTTTTGCACTCCTAGCAGACTATATCATCCTCCTTGTAAGAATTATTCCAATCCTTCTACCAATGTCCCTTATTATCATAAATTCCATTGAAGTTAGATTCTCTGAAGAATTTCTTCATCCTATAAAACTTCTTGAATCTCCTATCTATTTGAGCTATTTCAGCATCACTGTCAGAGGCTGAACATTCACTTATTGAACTGTCAGTTTGTATTTGAGCTTTTTCCGTGTCATTTCTCTTTGAAGCAGTAGTATAGAAAGATATGTATTTTCTCATGGGTTCATCGTCATCCTCTTTATTTACTTTGAGTTCTTCCTCGTACATCATTAATTTTCCAATATGCTCTTTTATAGGCAGTGCTCCAATGTCACATGACTCTCTAATTGAAACAGAAGTGCCTCCCTATCGTTCTAGCAAACATCCCAGTATCCTCACAATTTGTTTCTTAGCTGGAACAACTTTTCTATGTGAACTCATTGTATTGACTATCTCATTGAACCTAAGATACATATCAGAAATGGTTTCATCAGTTTTTATTTTAAATATGTCATATTTAATAGTATAAGTATTCAATCACATTTAATTTACATTGGTTGTTCCCTCATGAGAAACACCCAAAGTATCCCATATTTCATAGGAAGTTTTTCAAGAAGATATTCTATTAAACTCTTAATCTTCTAATGCATAGTATAGGGCATTCATAGCTTTATAATTATTATTGTAAGAAGTCTTTGTAGGTTCATCCCAAGTTGTTATTTTAGTTTATGGAGTTTTATATTGAGGCTCTATAGCAGTCCAAATATCAAAACCCATACATTCAAAATATATTTTCATCTTAAGTTTCCACTGGGCATAGTTGGTGCCATTAAAGAAAGGTGTCTTATTAGTAGTAGCACCCTCTAGTCTATTATCCATAACTAGATTTTAGAAATGAAATTTTAAGGAGATAGAATTTAGAAATAACAGAAATTTCAGATCATTAAAGATGCAACTAAAATAACAGTTGAAAAAACAGTATGTCAACAATCCTTAAAAAAAACAACTATTGTGATACCAAAAGATGGTCGAAGTGGATACTCAAGTGGGGGGGGGTGAATTGAGTTCCAATTTAATTTTATATTAAAAATATTTCTCTTAAAATCCCTAATTTAAAAACAAATTTAAACTATAGTGACTACATACAGAGTGTAAGTGTTCAATCAGTCTCTCAAAGTTTTATTGGGTCTCAGTTGACTTAATCTGAAGATTAAATTAACTTTTGAAACTAACTTACTGGTTTATAATAAGTACAAACACTTGAAAATTTAACTACCAAAGTAGCTTTAAAATAGTATTGTATTTCAAAGTAATAGCAGCGGATTATGAAATGAATATATATAGTATGATTATGACATAAACTAAAAAACACACAGTAGAAATAACCAAGAGGTTCAGTCTAAAGCTGATACTTAGTCCTCTCAACAATTTATATAAATTGATCCACACCCTAGATTAGGGGTAAACAACAGTACACTACTGTCCAGGTCCAAATACCTCTACCACAGTTCTACATGGGAAACACAAACAACAACACACAAGCTGTCCAGGTCTTACTCGACCTCTACCACTATCCACAGTGGGAAAAAATGGGTTATGATGTTTGAGTGAGGAATTATGAATCCTCTAGTTTTTCTCAGGAGATAGTGTGTGTATAAAATAAACAGGGTACACACATTGCTCGAAATGTAAAGATGGAATCAGTAAATAAATTGTGAGAGAGTGTGTTTAGAAAATCTTTAGTGATTGGAAGTGCAGCTTTGGACTCATTTGATTTGTCTAATAAGATTCTAAGTCCTTCCCTGGATTATTCTCAGAAAACAGACTGTCGTTTTCTTCGTTGATTTCAGGTTCAACATAGCAGCATGAGTGCATTATGTTTTCTTTGTAGTTCACTCAAGATGAGGATTGTGTTCTCCTTGAAAATGAGAAGCTTTGTGTATGTCTAGGATTCTTGGAGTATAAATGTAGACTCGTGAAAAATGCTCCATGTTTGAATGATGGTCAGATCTTGTCTTTTTCACACATGTGTCATCTTAGTTCTATGATGCTTGTTGTATGCACTACATCACATCATCTTACTATATTTTAATGCTAGGTCTTTATCGTCCCTTTTATAGCTTTTTGATCCGGAAAAAGAATGATTACTTTTTGCATGGGTACTAGGTACGGTTTCCTGACATGGAAACATGACTCATTAAATAACATTGAATGCATTAAAAACATTAAATGTAACAATTAGCTAAATAATGAAATAGTATTGAGAGTATAGAGTTTAACCGGTTGATCAATTAGTAGCTCATATTGGTAAATGTGTACGGTGGACATTGTAGCAGGTCCTTCCATCGGCAGCTCTTTGATATTTCATCGGTTGTTCTATATACTAGTTACTTCGTTCCATCGATTTCTCGATGTATCGGTTCCTGTATTGTATTGGTAGACTTACTCTATCGATAACTATTTGTGAACTGGTTCTATCGGTAGACTTCTGTCTATCGGTAGATCTTGTCTATTGGTAGCTTTGGTCTATCTGTCAGTAGGTAGCTTGGTAGACTGGTTCAATCGGTAGACTTCCTCTTATCGGTAGCTCGGGTTTGGGATTGTCAATACTCGTATCAGCTAGCTTACTCTATCGGTGACTACTCGTAGACATGCACATTGGTAGCTCCATTCTGTTCTATCAGTTTACTTGGTATACGCTTACTGGTACTTCTGTTCATATCTGTAGCTATGCATATCGGTGACCTTTGTGTATCAGTGACTCTGTCTATCAGTACACTAGGTCTATCTGTAGACTGAGTACCGGTAGCTTTTTATCAGTACCTATATGCATATCAGTGACTTATACTTATCTGTTTTTATGCAAAGCATATTGGAATGGGTTAGAAGAACATCATAACTCATATAAACTTAGATAGACATGGAATATCATATCTTAGGGATTGTTTTAATATTATTATCATCTTGATCACATATTGATTGAATTAATATATAGAGAAAAATTAGATTGAGACTATCAAAGTATATGAAAGAATAATTGGGATTATCAAAACAGGTGAGGTCAACAGTGATAAATTATACTATTGAGAGGTTTTAAAGTATAATTGGGATATATTTTTACCCTTTAATCTAGTATTGGTAATAGGATGTAATTTCACATTTAAACTAGACATAAACAAGTGTCAATCTTTTGATAGTTATTATTTCTTAAAAAACACGTTTTTTAGTATTGACAATGTGAATTAATTTAAAATTAATTTCTTCCACTTCTGTGTTTTGAAAATAGAAAATTGGATTCCATATTTAGAATCAGGAGGTCCAAATTGTGTAAATAGGTAACTTTTATTTTTATACATTTTGAATAATTGCTTCGTAAAATATTTTATTTACCATGGTTAAATGGTAAATCCGGTAAATAAGGGTAAAAATATAATATTATAATTATATTAAATTACTCTAAAACGTGTCCTAACCCTATTGGTTGATACAAGCCCGACCATGGGCATCATTGGGTCTATTTAGGGACCCCATGGAGCCACTTGTAAGTGATAATGACACTTTATATTAATTAAGATAAAGTAAATACAAAAATGACATAAGCTTATGTCTTTTAGAAAAACAATTTTTACAAAGGGTTATATATGTTATATTTTCGAATATAAATATTTATTAGAAAGGTAAAAAGATATCTACATAATGGGTTAATATTTATAAATTTTATACATTGCATAATTAAAAATTTTAATGACACAATAATGATGCATTATTTTCCTTATTAATGAAAGAATAAAATAATTAGTATTTTAAATGTTAAAATAAATATAATTTGAAATTCTTGATGACATCCACAAATTTTATTCATTAATATGACATGATAGGAGTACTTAAATGTTTTTTTGGAATTAATAATGTTTTTATGACTTTAACAAAAATAAATTATTAAATAGAGTCAAAATTGACATAAAATAGTTTTTAAAACCAATATAATATTATTAATTTTTATTCTTTTTATAAAAATATATGGTTCGGCTAAATGACTTATATAATAATATTTTTATCATTAATGGACAACTTGGGGGCCTCTTATAAGTATATAGTTTGTTTATTAACTATATAATATAAAAATACAAAGAGACATGGTAAATGTCAAACAAATTTACTAAGATTTAAAACTAAAAGAAAACATTAATAAAGTGACCCAAACCTATCTAAAACCTATTAGTTGAGATGTTTACGACCTATCCCCACATTATCTTTTAAATAAGTCACTATGTATCCATTAGGAACCAAATATGAATTTATTATAAAATAATATTTCTAGTTTTTCCTAAGGTACCCCTCACCACTCTTAAAAAAGGGCACTCCACCTTCTCATTATTTAACAACATAAAAGCCATTTCGGTCAGCAAAACTCTACCCAAATTTCCTCCCAAATTTCCTCGCATCAACCTAGATGCCTTATTTTGATCATAAATCCATCCTATGGAGCCCTTTTGATCAAATCAAAAGGAATAACCTGAAAAAAAGGTAATGATTTCACCACCCTCTTTCATGTTCACTTCTTCTTCCACGTTTTCTTTATTTGTTATTTACATTCTTAAATAATAACTCCAATATCTTCTATATACTATGATTGTATTATAAATATGGTACAACCATATTCAGTATTATATGAATCCTTTTAATGACATGTCACCATATGTGCGTACGTACGGCTTACCATCTCGACGTCATGGTATAATTGTTATTCAAAACATTATTATTTGGATGGATATGATAATGATGTGTAATTGATTTAAATAATAAATATAACATTATAATGATTCTCTATATATGATATAACATCCAATTATATATTATTTTAATATCAAAATAATGATATTTTCACCCGTGCGTATGTACGGACTACCGTCTCCACGAATGCGATGAGATTCATTCCCAATCGTATCCATTCATGTCTAAATCTCATTAGATGATTAAAAATATTGTTTAAGTACTTGATATCATTTTGTATATGAATAATATACAACCTACCCATAACAAACATGGATTATTTAACAAAAAATATTAAATTAAATGAGTAATTTAACACCCGAAACAACGATAACACTAAGATATTATTAACCAAGCAGTTTTAAAAGATCATAAATGATATCATATTAATTTATATAATTCATGTATATTTTAATAAAAATTATTTACCATTATAGACGAGGTTAACCTACCATCGGCCATGGAAATTTACAAGGTAAGTGTTAATTATATAATCTCTCCATTATCCGAGGTTGTTTATACGTAATTATCTACTAGGACCTCTTTATCATCAACATCCATTTTTCTTAAAAATGTATTTCAAAACATTCTTACTCTTTTATATACTATGGGTTAAAGTCATTTATACCCTTTATTTACTTTTTATAACTTTTTTATAAAGGAATCATTCCATCATTTTCCAAAAAAGATCCTTTTTAACATTTCGACAAAATTAAGGTAAGAATGTCTTTTTTAACTTATACGGTAGGTGTGGCTATTTTCGGCCATTATAAAATTGTAGAATCTTACCTTACATGATTGTAAGAATATTTTCAATGTAAATTACTAATTTTATAATTATGTGGATTTTAAATAATTTAAAAAAAATTATATTTCTCTAAAATAGTTTTGATTTCATCTATGTCAACATCCTTTTATGGATTTTAAGCTTATTTGAAGGTGATATATATTAACAGAAGACATACATATGGAATTGAAGGTTTTGTGATATGATTGACTGTGGATGTGTTATTTTTATACCATTCATGGTTTATGGAGAAATTATTTACATTTTGTATGATAGTTTTAATAGAAATGTTTATGTTATGTTTAAACCTGTTTATATGAAGAAGGCATTGGACTTAATAAGTGATGTATGGAGCCTGCTATATCTCCTCAATGCATCTGTAGATCTCATGAGACAAACTAGTGTCTTGGCACAAGGACTTGTAAAAATCATATTTTAGACATGGAACAAGTTCATGACTATGTGGTTATGATAGTCTAGCATTATTCATTCCATCATTATTAAAGTGGTTATTGATATTGCATGTGATTATTCGATTAGTATAATATTCATGTGAATAAGTAAATGGAATTATTTCATTTTATATCAACCATATTATGCTGATGTTCATGTTTAAAAGGGTTTTGTTTTAGTTATACATTGCCTTAAATGTTTATTCTTATTTATGAATGTTTCCGCTATATTGTTATCCTTACTGGGCATATGAGCTCACCTCATTCTATGTTTTATTTTTCCCCGGATGTGATGAAGTATTTAATGACTGACCTGTAGGGATATTCTGAAGGGATAAGAGTGTGGAATATGGAGACTATGTTTTTGTAGTTTTCATTCTATTATTTTATGTAAATTTATGAATGTATCTAGTGATTCCAAGGCTACTAAACTAATCGGCCATTTGATACTTGATCTTTTGTGATCATGAAAATGATATATAATAATGCCCTGATTCTGGGTAACTAGGGTTGGGGAATTACAGTTTGTATCGTAGGAAGATTAGTACAAACCTTGGAAACTAGATTTAGATAAACATTGATTAGAGAACATATACATAAGAAGGACTTTTAGGATTCATATATAAGAACTTCTTAGAATTAGGGTTTTGTAAGTATTTTGTGATTTTTCTGAGGAATACATCCCTGTCTGAATATGAGAAGGTATAGGTGTCATTATAAAGGGGTAAAACCTAAATACACCACCTTGAGATAGACTTGAATGGGAACTGGTGCATGACAACATGCCTTGCTGCACTCTTGGTTACGACACTCCTAAGGGATATGTTTAGGATAATTTACATTTTCTATACCAACCCATTTGAAGTATTTTAATATAAGATGAGAATAAATGACCATGGTAATACTAAGCTATTTCAAATTGAGAATATGCTATCATGAAATTCACTAAATTATTTTATGACTACTGTTACTCACGCAATGCTTTCTGGTTTTATTCAATGGATGGATTCCAAGGAAGTCATAGTAACTTTTAGAATGAAGTAAAAGTTGGGAACATTGGTGTAAATGAGCAACTAAATGTAATGTTTATAGGTGTAAAAGATATCATGATAATGCCAAATCAGTTTTCCAAAAATATGATCAATAACATATATATTAAACAACTCCAGGACTCAACAAAGAAGAGAAAAGTGATGAATAATAAGAGCTACGACAGTATAGACCATGGAGAAAAGAATCCTCAATTTCCATCATGCGGGAAATGTGGAAGGAGACACCCAGGAATGTGTCTCAATGTAACAATGAAATAAATTACGTGCGGGAATGAAGAACCTAAAGTGAATCATTACTGAGGAAAAATGAATAGTACTATGGAAGAAAATAAAAATGGTCCCAAGAATCCATTTAAAGTCATTTGCTGTAAATGTAGGGGACCTGGCCATTACCCGAGTGAATTCCATATTCTATATGATATTTTCTTGGTCAAATAAGATGCTATGAGGAAATAAATTGCTGGAGAAATTTTTAAAAGTACCAGTACTCTATGGTGATGTAATTACAGTGGAATAAATTTCTATTGTATTTCTAACCCTATAGTTTGTCATGTGAAAATGATTTTTGAGGAAGACTAATCTATTCTCTTGTGGATATAGTTATAAATAACAATTTTGTTCTATATGATCATTTGGTTTAAGGCAATTATGAGTTATTATATTTTGCGATGAAAATGCAAGGTATGAGATAACATTTGTGGTTTAATGATGTTAAGGTTACTTTTAGGAATTTATCTCATTTTTTAATGATATAAAATATAGTTTTTGAAAAAGGATAACACACGGACCATGTGACAACCCATCGCATCAGACAAAGCGGTGGGAATCGAACCCACAACCAATGTGCGATTTGGATTTATCGCCTACCACTAGACTACGTGAATTCCCTAGTTAGTGTGAAAAATTATTTTTAGTTAAATGATTTTATTGATCAATAATAAGTTTTTTTGGATCTTATGTCTTGTCAAATGAATACCCATACTATATGAAAATAATTTCGTGATTAACAGATAAATTTTATTTTGGAAGATTTTCGCCTTGTTGGGAACACTATATGCCAAAGGAAAATAGAATTCTATGGGATTTCATTTGAGGAGTAATAGTGTATTTGTATCTATGTTTTTATTTTGGATTTATAGTGATTTGGGTTATTTATGGAAATTAACATCATATAATAGGGAATACGTGATTAGATTAATTACTTTTAATTATGTGACTTTAAGAGTAGTTGATGTCATATGTAGATTCAATTTATCGTCGAAGGCTACATATCCAATTTCTTCTATGTTTTGGGTTTAAATATTAGTTTAGATTATATTGAAGTATTTTAAGGACAATTGTTTATTGAATGGTATTTATTTATCTTTGGGATATTGTTGGTTTAGTTTTAGAAATTGAGATTAGTATTCCTTTCTCTAATGGAATATCCATTTGGGGGATCATTAGATCATATACTAACTATTTTGGATTTTATTAATCCTTAAAGACAAGGTAAATATATAGTTTATCCTTTTTGAATCATGTGATTTTATAGAAGTTTATTCAAGCTCATCCACTGTGACCAAGTCATCTTGATTACTCATCATTAAAAAAAATGAGTTAGTGGTACAAATTTCTTAAATAATGAAACTCTACTTAAAAATTAATTATATCTATTTATGTTATTAGTGAATATAATAAATGAATTCCTCATCTTTATATAAAGTAATTTAAAACAAAAAAATGTTGTTTGTTTACTTTTCCTACTTGGATACTAATGACCGTTTGTCCCATCACATGTTTGTGGTTTTCATGTTGTTAAATTTTTCCCCACAAGTTTTATATCCCTCTCAATAAAAACATGACACTTAGTTTATCATCCATATCCATGTTTTACTACATGGAATCCTTGTATAGGATATATTGGGTGTCAATGGTAATTCTCTTTATTTCTTTTAAAATGATAGTTTTTTTGACTCTTTTTTTAGGTGTGGGACTTCCCAGTATATTCCCAAGCCAAATTTTAAAAATATTTAGAGGATAAAATTATTTGAAGGAGGGGTGAATGTAACACCCCAAGATTCCACGGTACACTTCCCGTTGAATAATACAGTAGCGTCTGTTGTATGCAACATCGTGTTCTAACTCACACCACTACCAATAAAACTAGGCATTATGAATATTAATACCCACTTTTTGAAGTTTTATAAATTATATCATTCAAAATGGACATCATTTATATATTAGTAATATCTAAGTTAGCCTAGGATGTGTTTTTGGTATTTTTTAGAAAACATTAAAATTTTGATGAATAGTGAAAAATACTAAACATTAATTTAAAACAACTTTTTTAATCCAAATAATTAATAGTGATAAATTATACTATAGAGAGTTTTTAAAGTATAATTACAATATATTTCCCCACTTAATCCAATATTTGTAATTTGTTGTTATTTCATATTTAAACTAGACATAAACAAGTGTCAATCTTTTGATAGTAACTATTTCATAAAAAACATTAATTTTTTGACAATGGGAAATAATTTAAAATTAATTTATGCCACTTCTGTGTTTTGAATTTAGAAAAATGGATTCCATATTTATAATCATTAGGTACAAATTGTTTAAATAGTTAACATTTATTTTTATACATTTCGAATAATTTCTTGGTAAATATTTTATTTACCATGGTTAAAGGGTAAATCCAGTAAATAAGTGTATCAAAATTATCTTTTAATAATATTAAATTACCCTAAAACATTTCCTAACCCTATTTGTTGATACATGTCTGACCATGGTCATATTTTGGTCTATTTTTTCACCCCATGTATCTACTTTTATGTGATAATGACACATTATATTAATTAAGTTAAAGTAAATACAGAAATGGCATAAGCATATATCTTTTAGGAAAACAATTTTTACATATTTTTGTGTATGTTATATTTTCATCTATAAATATTAATTAGAAAGAAAAAAATAATTCCTACATAATGGTATTTTGATTATAATTTGTAGACATTTAATAATTAAATTTATTAACGACTTATATGTGATGTAGTATTTTTCATTATTAGTGAAAGAATCAAATAATTGGTATTATAAATGCTAAAATAAATATTTTTTATACGTTTTTATGACATCCACGAATTTTATTGGTTAATATGACATGTTAGTATTACTTAAATGAATTT
Organism: Viscum album; assembly: GCA_963277665.1. Taxonomy (NCBI): domain Eukaryota; kingdom Viridiplantae; phylum Streptophyta; class Magnoliopsida; order Santalales; family Viscaceae; genus Viscum; species Viscum album. The sequence continues at coordinate 869,422,207 of OY728120.1, forward strand.
TTATCGAATTAATAATGATTTTAAGCCTCTATCAAAAATAAATTATTAAATAGTGTCAAAATCGACATAAAAGAGTTTTTAAAACAAATATTATATTAATAATTGATATTCTAATCCTAAAATTATAATTCTCAGCCAAATGACTTATATTATGATAGGTGTAACATTACTGGACCACTTGGGTGTCTCTTTGAAGTATATAGTATATTTATTAATAATATAATATAAAAATACAAAGAGACATGATACATGTCAAACTAATTATTTAAGAGTTAAAGATAAAATATATGGATAGTAAACTAACCCAGACCTATCTAAAACCTATTATATGAGTGTTTTTCGCCCTTTACCCACCATAGAATTTAAAAAATTCACTTTTGAGCAATTATAAACCAAATATGAATTTATTATAAAATAATATTTATAATTTTTCCTAAGGTGCCCCTCACCCCTTTTATAAAAGGGAACTTACACTTCTCACTAATTCAAACCTTCAAAGCCATTTGTATTGGCCAACCAATTTCCAAATATCCTCCCAAATTCACTAATTTCAACCTAGAGGCCATAGATTGATCATAAATCCATCTTAAGGAGCTCTTTTCATATAAGCGAAATGAAGAACCCGAAGAAGAGGTAATGATTTCACCACCCTCTTTCATGATCTTTTCTCCTTCCACTTTTTCTTTCTTTGTTATTTCCATTATAAAATAATATATCCATTATCTTCTATATACTATGATGTTATTATAAATATGGTATATCCATATTCAGTATTCTAACCATCCTTTTAATGACATGTAACCATACGTGCATACGTAGGGCGTACCGTCTCCACGTCGTGGTGTAATAGTTATTCAAAACATTATTATTTGGATGGGTATGATAATGATGTGTCATTGAAGTAAATAATAAAAATTCCATTATAATGATTCTTTATATATGATATACCATACAATTATATATTATTTTAATATCAAAATAATGATATTTTCCCTCATGCGTACATACGGACTAACGTTTTCACGAAGGTGATGAGATTAATTCCCCTTCATATACATTCATGTATAATTCACATTTGATGATTAAAAATATTGTTTAAGGACTTGGTATCATTTTGGATATGAATATTATACAACCTATCCAAAACCAACATTACTTATGTAACAAAATATATAAAACAAAATGAGTTAGTTAACACCCAAAACGACGATAATACAGAGATATTATTAACAAATCAATGTTAAAAGATCATATATGATATCATATTAATGTATATAATTCTTGGATAATTTAATAAAATTTATTTCACCATTATACAGGAGGTTATCCTATCCTTGACCACATAAAATTACCAGGTAAGGGTTAATTCTATAATCTCTTCATTATCTGAGGTTGTTTTTACGTAATTATCTGCTGAGACCTCTTTATCATCAACATCCATGTTTCTGAAAAATACATTTCAAAACATTCATAAATTATTATAGATTACGTGTTAAAGTCATTTATACCCTTTCTTGAATTTTTATAACATGTTTATAAAGGATTCATTCCATCATTTTCCTAACAAGGTCCTTTTTAACCTTTTCGACAAAATTAAGGTAAGAATGTCTTTTTTAACATATACGGCAGGTGTAGCTATTTTCAACCGTTAAAAATAGACAAAGCATCCACTACAAGCTTATAAGAATATTTTAAAAGTAAATGTATTATTTTATAATTATGTGGATTGTAAATGATTTAAAAAAGATATATTTCCCTCAAATAGATTTCATTTCATATAGTCAACATCCTTTGATGGATTTTATGCTTATTTGAATTTGATTTATTATGATACAAAACTTCCATATAGTATTGAAGGTTTCATGATATGTTTGACTATGGATGTGTTATTTTTATACCTTTCTTGGTTTATAGAGAAAGTATTGACTTTTCTTATGATAGTTTTAATAAGAATGTATATGTTATGTTTAAACATGTTCATACGAGGAATGCATTGGACTTAATAAGTGATGGGTGGAGCCCTCTGTAGCTACTCGATGCATCAGTAGGTCTCATGAGACAAACTAGTGTCTTGGCACAAGGCCATTACAAAATCTTATTTTTAGTCTTGGAACATGGACTAGACTATATAGTTATAATAGTTTGGAATTACGCATTCCATCATTATGAAAGTGGTTATTGATATTGCACGTGATTATTCTATTAGTAGAATATCCATGTTAATTAGTAAATGAAATTATTTAATTTTATTTCCGCCATATTATGTATAAGTTCAAGTTAAAAAGGAATTTCTTTTAGTTATACATTTCATTAAATGTTTATGATTATTTAAGAATGTTTCCGCTATATTGTTATCCTTATTGGGAATCTGAGCTCACACCATTCTATGTTTTATTTTTCCCAGGATGTGAAGAAGTATTTTATTACTGACCAATAGGGATAATCAAAGGGGATATGAGTGTCGAATATAGAGACAATGTTGTTGTAGTTTTCATTTTATGATGTAATGTAATGTTTATGAATGTATCTAGTGATTCCAAGGATACTAAACTAACCGTCCTTTCGAGAAATGATCTTTTGTGATCATGACAATGTTATTTAATAATGCACCGATTCTGGGAAACTGGGGTCGGAGCGTTACATGAAATACTTACTATTTAATATAAATTATTAATATTCATAATATTAAATAAATTATTCTGAATTCAACTCACATAATTGGAAGAAACTAATTTAAAATTAATTGCATAGTCATGGTGAAAAATAATGTTTGCAATGAAATAGTTTCCTTTGGTATAGAATATTTTAATATTAAAATTGATTATGAAATATATTTATGTAACCAATGGTTGATTAATAATAATATAAATGAACTAATGAAAAATTTAAATAAAATTAAAAAAATATTTCACTTTTTAATGAATTTAATGAAAAATTATTTTATGTAAAAATTATTATTTTTCACAATTCATCGAAAAATTATTCTTTATCGAAATTTCCCAAAAATTCACACAAAGATATTTCAGAAATTTTGATTCCAAAAATGAAAATTAATTATTTCAAAATAATTTTATAATATTTTAAAATAAAATTTATTATTTATTTGCATAATTTAATTATAATAATTTTTTAAAAAAATATTTTCAAAGTATATAATTATTTTACCCGAAATTAAGTTTATTTTTATAAATAAAATTTATTCTAATAAAAAAATTATAAATAAAATTCAATATTTTTTAGTCCTCTTTGGACCATAATTTTATATGTCATTGTTAAAATATTCGTGTTTAAATGATACTATTTTTAATATTATATTGCATTTCATGAAACTTATTGTTTTATGTAATGAATTATTTTAAAGAAAAAAAATATTATATTAGAAAACATATTTCATAAAAAATTGGATGTTATATTATAAATAAATTAAAATAACATCCCACTGTTTTGTTAACTCAGATATAAAATAATGTGTATAATTTTGCCTCATTGGGACCTCGCGGTCCCATGTAGCTTTCTCAATTGGGTGGTTTTGACATAAAACCATTACCAAGTGAGTGGACATGATTCATAGAATATTCTATAAATGATCTAGAATATACATAGTAAATTATTCACAAGAATTATCATGATCTAGAAGTATGAATTTTTAGTTCACTACATGTGAAGGATTAGTTATGTACTTCTTTATGAGATATACATAGAACACATTGTGGACTTGAGAGATGTTTAGTGGATGATCCTGATGAAAATCTATTATATATTCCCAATAAAAGCACTATAAGGGGAAAATATATATAGGTATCATATTTCCATTAATACTGATTCTCATAATAGTCTTTAATTGATAATGTCATTTCAAAACCTCTTATCTAGAATCAACCTTTAGAACACACTGAGGATTGTCAACATATCATCTATATCTACATAGTGTTTTAATGATGTGGTGTGGAATGGATTTGGCATTCATTTCCATTTATTTATATAGATCATGTCATAATATAATTATTTCACCAACATCGACACAAAATTTTGTATTTCTAGACTTCTTTCCATTTAGGGCTTCATATGGATCCATCTGAATTCTTGAATAAAAGTAATTATGACATAAAATATCATCTTGAGGAAGGAATTGGTACCTACCACCATTAAAATTCTTATTTCAAGGTCTCAACATATCCTATAGGGTTTTAATTTCCCTATCATACTAACCATATATATTAAGGTGATAAGATATTTTTAAAATAAATTCTGTATCAAGAGCCTTTTAAAGACATTTCCAAAACATTATGGTAAGCCATGGATACCAATTAGATTAAATAAAATGGGGTACTCCTTGAAACCGTAAAAATCCCTTCATTTGTATCATGAAAGTATTATATAGATATAAATTTTCTATTTTAGTGATGAGTTTTGATGACTTCATAGGGAGATCTATAAAATTCTACATAACATTATTCCCTTTGTAAATTTTAGGTATTCCAATGACAAAATCTATGATGATGTTTTTGAATTTTCTTTTATATTGTGGTTAATGTTTGTGACAACCACTTATAGATTTTTTACAATGAAATAACATTATAACATACCATGATATGGGATACAAACTCGACTATATCCCAGTTCATTCCATCCCATAAAAATATAATTTAAAATATCTACTCCTCATTATACTTATGTAAAGAATATGTAATGAAGAACTATGATCTTCCTCTAACATCCCTTTCTTAAAATTGATTATAGATGGAACACATATATGTTTAATGAATATTATCATTCCATTATAATCATAGATAAACATAAAAACATTTTTAACTCCTTATAGAACAATATATCATCCATTTGAACCTCTTCAATCATCACTTGGGTAGATGGTTAACCACTTATTTGAGAATGATAAGTTTTAAAAAATTATTCCATGATATATACCTCTATAATATTAAAAACCATAAATATTTGTATCATTCTTGATCCTCAAACAATATAGTGTACCATGATCTTTTCATCATAAAGCAATGGGCATGTTGGTCACATTCCCAATGCTGTAATGTATTTGGAAATAATAATCATTAATCAGCTACAACAATCAACTCTGACACATGTTAAAATTTTCAATTGGAATATATAATTTATAATCATATTATTAGTATATATATATCACCATTCCCCATAAAGATAATTCCTACATATAATTAATGATAAAATTAATGTAGATACCATGAAATAATTAATTGGGTAATTTATGTCATAAACCATCAATTATTGTTAATCATAATATATAACAACATCAGTCTTCAATGGATATAATCCAATTCACTACTTCAATGTGTAACTATATATTAAAACCACTAATCAATTATATGTTAAATTGAATAAAGTGGCACAGACTAGCCTTCTATTTAGTTCCGTTAAATTTTACTCACATTCATCTATCAAATGAAACATTTCACACTTTCATGTTTTCTGGGAAAGTGGAATAGATAATCATGAAAAGTTAACTACAACCCATTGATAATTTCCATAAAAACCCTGAAATAATCTATTCATAGTCATAGTGGTTAGTATGATCCACCATTCAATAGCATCTATCTATATTGGATCCATAGATCTACCCTCTCTTAAGATTATATTACATGAACATTAAAACTTATATACCTAAAATTAAAACATTGTATATTTTTAATTCCTTTTATAATTCATTAGGGTCTTCATTTTAATTTTGAGTTAAACATTATTCTATTCCATTCACATTAAATATTTAATAGTATCATATAATATGTCTTCAAAAAACTAAAAAATGAAATATCAAAAAAAATATTCATTACAACCCGGAATATTGTGGGGGAATTAATAATACCAATGGAATCACTATATATTCATCATTCCCATAAAATGTATAGAATGTTGACTTGTGTATACCACCATTATTAACCATAAATATATGATATTAATAATGAATTTAATTCTCATAAATGTTTTATGTTCAACACATTTGTTCAAATATTTCATCAATACATGGTAGTAGATTATTTTTCATGACTATGATCCGGATGAACTCCAGACAATCAGTACAGATTCACATCTATCTAATTTTATTCTAAATAAATAGAATATGTTAACCCTATTGTGGAACACATCGATGAATGATTCCATTTTCATGAATAACTAGGTGTTTCTCGTGTAATTATTAATATAAAATATCGTCCATTATATAGAGAGTATTTTAAATAGATGTGGTAATATATATGAGTTATTTTTAAAAATCATCTTCATGATTTAGTAGAATACATGTAAAAACATACAAAAATACATCAATAAACTGCCACCGAATAGAAATACTATCAATCATTAGTTTCTCCCCTTCCATCTGAGAAATCAACCCATTTGGAATTCTAATCTAGAGAAATAAAATGGATATGACCATCATTAGATGTTATTATTTATCATAGTATTGATAGATGATCATATTTCAGTTCATAATATGAATAATGACTTCCCTTCCTTATAAATTTATGTGATATTTATATAGATAACACCATTCTAGGCCTAGGATAACATTAAATTAAATAAGAGGGTGAATAATGAGGTTTTCATGAAGAAAATAACTATAATATAAATCAGAGAACAATAATTTATTGATATGTGATCTTCATTCCATTATTAGTTACCACATCTATTCAACATGTAATCATTGGGATGGAATTTTTAGGCATGTAAGTTATAAAATAATTTTAATATTCATAGCCGAATAAGAAATTTTCATTGAATAGTGGATGAAATGTGTATCATTAACAATGTTTTTATCACAGTGGTCATCAATAAACAGTAATCTCATGAGATTTACCATTTTTTATTCACATATGAGGTTTCTAATGTTGATCATCATCAACATCAATTGTATTTGGAAATGGGTTATTAAAATTCCCATTATCTATGAAATTGAAACTATAGAGTATGAGTAATGTATTCTTTAGAGCATTTTTCTCTATTCATATCTTTTACATACTTCTTATCATAACTTTAGTTATCAATTTCCTAAGGAAAAAAATTTCCCCACATAAAAAATTCATTATCCCACATAAACAATTCCATCCATGATTCCTTCCACACATCAAGAGTGATGGAAATCTCTTCTTCTTCCCTCAATAATTTTAATAGTTTCTTTTGAAATTCGTCATACTTTTCTTATAAAAACCATGAGATTTGTGCATAACTCCAATATCTATTTCCAAATTGATAGAACCTCAAAAGTTTTTCTTCATAGTGATGGATCTACCTAATGGAAAATCCCATTCAAAAACATGGTTTCCATTCTTTTAATAATCGATCATTCATCCTTTCAAGTTAGATGGTTATACCTGAATTGTACCACAAAATTCATATAAAATTTTCTTCATAGGTACCAGCAGAATCACCATCATTCTATAATAATTAATTGAAATCAATCTCAATTTTAATATTATTAATATATGGAATATACATATTTAAAAAATAATATTATAAACTCCTTCCATTTCATTGATCTAATATTATCTTGCAGACTCGTGTTCTTGATTAGTTCTAAAACTGATATCCATTACCTTCCAAATGATAGAAAACCAAAATAACTTTTTCATTCTTGAAACACATGAATATAAAAATAAATTTTCTATGTTATGGATAAATTATGAAGAAACTAGCGGATCAATTGAATAACTAAAAATTATTCTTTTCCTGAAAAAGAAGTCAATATAATGTTATCCCCTAAATTGATTTCTTGGAGGGTAATCATGATTCATATCATGAAATATTATATGGTCATATGAATGATATTTTCTATTATATATCTTATAACATTTTTTACCTCAGGGGGATTATAATTCCAATTTCCATCAAATTCAATAATAATAGTGTTCCTATGAGTTAAAACATTTCACTAAAAAATCACAATGAATGAAAATCTAATCATACTGAGAGACAACATCATCATTAAACATAATTTTTATGATTTCTAAATTTGGACTCCATGTTTTCAATATAGGATAAATTATTTTTTATCTTTGATCATTCATGGCCATCATCCATTCAAATCCTTCATTTTTTGTAATGTATTTGGAATTAACAATGAATATACCATAGTATTGTAAAACTATAAAGCAAGACCCATTTTCATACACCAAGTGGTGATTAAATAAAATCTCAGGGTTCCCTTGTCAGTGTTATTAACCCTAGGTAGATCTATTACAGATCCACATCCTCTTTTTTTTTATCAAAATAGAGATTAAATTTCATCAAAATAACTTTCTCTATCCTTGACCAAAATTCTCTGAAATTTCCCTATAATTTGAATTATCCATAGAGATATCCTTAGATATATCCTTATACATATATATAGGGGTTTCACTAATTTTTTCTCATAGAAGATTCCTAATGATAACTACACCTTTCATTAAATACCAACTATAAGGACCAAGGAATTTCATACCGAGATATAACATCTTTAAAGATGAATATACATTTCATTTTATAGAAACATTCATTAAGACAACAAATTTTTATTGTATTTGGATACTAGAAACACAGTATTAATATTTTAATAAATATGATCATTTTCCCCCATAATTATATTTCTATTTAGTACACCTCATATATATACACTACATAGACTATTATTCTTAATAATGTGTGATGAAACATAAGAAAGGGTGAGATCATATTCACAGCAATGCTTAATATGGGTGATATCAATGATCACATAAATATAAAATGGGAATAAGGGTAAGTAAACATGGGCTTCAGATTTTAATACCATACCTTGAATTCCATATATCATAACCTTATGTCCTGCCATACATCGAGGTAGTTCAAAAGACAAGAATAATAATGTAATCATTGAATATAATCCATGAAAAAATAACATTTTCCGATGAAATATATTTTTTGGAATAAACATAATCATTGAAAAATAAAAACATTGATAGTAAAAAAAATTCCATAACTATCATATTTTTATCTCTTCAATCTATCAATGTATTCATGGTTTAGTCGAAAGAATAACATTGTGTACAAATACATTAATATAACAACATTTTCTCCCCATTCTTGTGTTTTTTATCTGATGTGATACCAATCATTTCCCAATTTATTGGATAGATATACAGGTCCCACCCACCACATAATTGACACATTTTTTTAGTATAACATAAAACATTAATCATAACAGAACTCATGAAATGAAATTGGTTTAATTAAAATATCATGATGGAAAACCCTGTTGAAGTAAAGTGGGACTCATAATCATATCCTTAATTTATCAAATCATATCCCCTGTAGAAGTATATATAATCCTAAACATATTTTCATAGTAATAATAAATCATCCAGATAAATAATAAGGATGGTATCATTGGAAAATATGATTTGTAATGCATATGAAACATCAAATGATGTCATCAATAAAGGAAAATAATTTTTAAAGATAGCCTATAAAATTTCTTGAGGGGAAAATACATTCCATATTAATATAACTTATCTAAAATATGGATAATTTATTCATATTAAATAAAAACATTAAACGAAAATATCCTTGTAAACATCATGTGGAATTCTTAAACTAACAAGTGGTCACCACGGTTCAAAAATTTCACTCATGTCATACACCTTTAAAAAATATTTCTTTTACATTTTCTATATAAATTATGAAGATACTTGATCGAAAAAATAAAAGAAATGATTTGAAACATTTTTTTTAAAATTAAATAATCGGTAAAAATTTATCTAATCAAACATTAGATAATAGTAAAAACATTACTTAAAATATTTTTCTAAAATAATGACATGAAAGGGGAAGGATTTATGAACAAAGAGAGAAATAAATACTGGTTTCCTTAAAACCATTATTTTGGACCCTTAAGTTCATAATGATGAGAAATTAAAGATAAAAAATTATATTAATGAAAAAATTATAGGTTAAAAAAATATTGTGATTAATGAGATATTGTTCATAATATTACATCATATACTGTATAATAAAAAAATCCCAATAAACCAAAATATTGAATGTAAAAACCCATACAACAATAGTACTTATTGAATTGAATGACCTAAGAAAAGAATTAACATATATGGTTATTTATATTAAATATATTTAATTAGAAGAATCATAAATTTCATTTTTGTTAATTATACCCACAATATAAAAATAAAAATCAGTGCAAATGGAAAATGTCCCATGAAAATAAAAGATTAGAAAATCAACTACCAATCATCTCAAATTTATTCATACACATTCCAAAATCATGTATAATAAAAATATGTTTATTATATATATATATATTACATAATAAAAATATTATATATCCTAGCACATATTATTTAATAATGAAATTTATTACTAGATTATTAACAATTACTTGTCAAAATCACATTTTCAGTAATAATTGATTCATTTTTCACGTATGTTTTTGTTTGGTATTTTGATTCCTTTTAAATTTGTCAATATACCATAATCTATATAATTTTAAAAATATATTCATTTAATATATATTCACTATATATTAATTTATAGTAATCCATTAATGTTATGGATCGAAAATTATTTCCACTATTCATGGAGATGGTATGTTCTATATAAGAATGAACATTGATTCCTTTTTCTTAATAGATGAAAAAAATGTTAAAACATAATTAACAAAGGTTTTTTCATTTATATAGCATATATATGTTATATATTCATTTAATAAATACTTATTACCATCCATTTCAAAATAAAATGAAAAACATATCACATTGGTTTTTGGAGGCTATAGTCCACATGTATGCATGAGTGATTTTATTGTCTTTCAAATTATTGAAATTTAAGAATAAAATGATAAAATTTTATTATACGAGAATAAAATTTTCAATTATAACATATATAAAAATTAAATATATCATTATTTAAAACAATGAGAAGTGGATAAGGAATATAAATTACATAAGTTCACTCGGTGGCAGTCCTCTTTACACCCAATCATATGTTTCGTTTCCAAATTGATGGAAGAAGATATAGATGTATAATATTAAATTATCACAATAACATTTCTGTATATGGGAAAAATAAATTTATATAATAATAGTTTATGAAAATTTTAAAGAAGTTGATGATGAAATAAAATTGAAATGCTCAGTTTTAAATAATACCCCTTCTTCAGAGAACTTACGTTGGTCAACACCCAAAGAATTCATAGTAGTGTTCACAAATAAAAGAAAAACATGGGAATTTGGAGAGGAAAGTAAGTAAGGGATTAAATAATTTATTTTATATTCCAAAATTCATTGTAAGTGTTATCCTGAGAGGATATGGTGTTCCTTTTTATATGTGTGAGGGAGGACATAGCTAGAATTTTTAAACTGAAAAAGGTATAACCAATGTATTGACATTCCAAATGGACCCAAAAAGGACACATAATAAAACCCTATATGAGATAAAATTTACATATGGCTATCCAATAGAATTTTTGAACTTTTTGATGTCATTTTAATCCTCGTACTTTTAGATTATCAATTGATAAACCCATTTTAACCTTATAAATATTAATTATTTTTTACTATTTTTACTGTTCATTTTTACGATTCATTAATTTGATTCTATTATATAATTTTAATAATGATGATTAAAAATATGGAATATATTTTTATAAAATCTACTCACATAAGTTATAGAATTTAATTAAAAATTACACACACAAACAAAGCCAAAATAGTGGTTTTCCAATGAAAAATGTTTTGTAAATATCGATGATTCTCATATAATAATTCTATATGAATTAGATTCAAATGAAATATATTGGATTAATAATAAATTAAATGAACTAATTTTACCTTTAATAAATCATAAAAGATGGTGTAATATTTTAAATACATTAAACAAAAGCTCATTTTTTTAATATAATTCTCACTATTATTAAAAAAATTAATCTTCCTAAAAAATAAAAAAAATAACACCATAAAATATTTTTCACTTATTTATTCTGAATTTGAAGTAATTTTTTCATATAAATTTTGTGAAATAGTTAAAAATTAATTTTACAAATTGATTATAAAAAATTGAAAAACAATTTTTAGAAAAAATGTTCTATCTAATTATATAATGGATTTAAATATAATAATAAAGTTTTTATTCAATATATTTTACATATATAAAAAAATATTTAATTTATGAAATATATTTATGCATATTCATACCAGCATTTATAATGGATTGGTTACAGTGCTCATGTTTAAATAATATTCTTTTCAAGAGTATATTTTTGTTTCTTACAACTAGGTGTAGTTTGTAACACAAGGTGTGGATGAAATTAAATTTATGTAGGAAAAAATATTTCTCACAATATTTTGGGGTTAAAAAATCATTGGAATCTATGTTTAATATAAAAAAATTTTAGAATCATTCAAATGATTACATGTGTATTTGGCGAGCAATATTTTAATTTTTTTTTAAAAAATATCAGGTAGTCACAAGAAATTTAATTTTATCAATGAAAATGAGAAACTCCACATAGTAAATTATATTTTCATTAGAGGTTTTATAATATGATGTTTCATCAGAAAAACTATTTTGATGTTATAAACAAGCTACATATATTTCATTGAATTGTTTAATTATGCTTCTGGCCCAAATAAAGAAAATTAAAAATATTAATCTTGCACTAAGAGACTCTAGTGCATTGTTGGTTTATATAAATAATGTGATTTTAATATAAGATATAATTAAATTATAAAATTGTGTTTAACTCTACCTATATACCCTCACAAATTAGTACCCAACCTAAACCATCACTTACCTGATTGGTGTTTCTGATATCCCTAGGCTGGTGACTAGCGCCCATCACTAATCAAGAACCAGAGAGAATGATTTATCCTAACTTGAAGAATACTACCTGACATTTATATACATGACTAAAATAAAGAGGAAGATTAATACACAAAATATATTTCATTGAAAAAAATAAATTGTAGAATTGATAGAACACAATAGTAGCTAAAAACACTAATTAACAATTCCTATAGAAAAGGACAACTAAAACAAAAACATCTACACCATGTGATAACATGGGGAAACAAACACCATATCACCACTGAAAATCCACAATAGGCTAATAGAATTCTCTCCAACTCACTATGATTCCTTTCCTTTCCCTACATAAAAATACATAACTAGGTCTATATGCATCTGAAGGAGTTAAAATGGTGTGATATAAATATACTCATTAGGATCCCACACATGTGTTCTATATCATGTCTCTGTATAACAATACAAACATGTTCAATAATAAAAAATGAAATACAGGATAATTAGTTATACAATTTTAATATCAAATTCATGGTCAAATAATTACCCTTTCTCAACATATCAAAATACTCCAATTAAAATAGTTTTAAATCACATCACATATGTGAATTCAACTTTTAGAATGTATTTTATATCTTATCAATTATTATTAGTACAAACAAAATCACAACAAAATCATTCCAAGGAACACAATATTGTATGCTAGATAGAAAACACTTTCACAGACATAGAATATTCTGCACATAAGTTTTCTAGATAGATGCATAAAATATACAATGTAAGGGAAGATCCCACCATGTGAAACTCTAAATAGGTTTCACATGTACCTAGAATAATTGAATTTGGGTGTAGTGGAACACCTACTGAGTGAACCCCATTAAATTATCAAAAGATGGATATAATTACCACACCATCCATCTATGTGACATTGGCTTCCCCTGTTCTCCATTTTCGAGAAAAAAAGTAATCAAAAAAATTATGTTAATTTTTTTATAAATATATTTACCAATTCATTGAATATAAAATTTCATTTACCAAAATATGTGGAAGACCGCATTTTATAAAAAAAATATTTCCCCGCAAAAAATTCAATCAACCTAACTTATTTATAAAATAATTTATGAAAACAATGTAATAAAATTCATAAAAAATATTATATATACAGAGGAACCAACCTCAAACATGGGTTGCACATGCATGAAAGGAGATCCACCAACATGGAAGAACATAGTGACAATATTGGAGGCCCTGAAATGAATCCTTAGATATAATAATGAATTAAAATTGATTAGTGGAGATGAAAAAACAATATTTAACTCATGTAAATATCATGAACTACCACAAATAACATAATATTCAATCTCCTGAGGAAAATAAAACTACAGGTTGAAAAATGGTCAAGATAGTCCACACCATATTACCAAATGATTAGAAAATGTCGAACAATGAAGTTGTTGAGACCAACATCAATTAAGAAGTATAATGATCACCTACCAAGAGAGATATATCGTGACCATAATGAATAAAAATCGATGAACGAAATTATCTAGAAGGATTGGAGAACCTTAAAATCCTACGGGATAACATCTATTTTTTGAGAGATGATGTTTCATATTGAATAAAGAAGAATTAGTTATGTAATTGATAAAAACCAATATATCACACACATTTCAGGATATGAATCCTAATATCATGATGTGAAATTCTTTAAAGGCATATAAAATGAATAAAAAATCCTTGTTTTTAATAGAAAACAATGATAAACCTTTTCAAAATATGAACATGTTTCATGATGTGTAATCTTTTCATGTTTTGTACAAGTTTAAGGAATATATCTAATAAAGGATTCAAAATGTTTTTACAGTTCATGATGGAAAAATTCTTTCCAAGAAGAATCTACATGAAAATTTAGAAAATACCCTATGATTCATCTTTTACCCCAAAGTACATCTTTTAATCCATTTTTATATTTAGAACTGAACTCCAATAGTTACAACAAACATACATCCCTGAACATTAGGGTATTTTCACTAGTAAACTATCTCCATACTAGATAGGATACAAATTCACCCATATAAATATGGAAACTAATAAATATATGATAAATGACTATATTATGTTAATGGTACGTTACAAAATCTCTACTATAAGAATTTACATCCCATGTAAGTCATGTGGATAAATGGTGTCTAGAAGGTGCCTAGGTCATCGCTCCCTCATCTATGTCTTATGCTCCCAGTTATTATGGGAATCTGATTCATATTAAATAATACTATAACCAAGGGAATCAAATTAACATGCAATACTATATCCTATGAATTAAATCTATACACTAGTTTCTCTAAAACATAAACCATCAACCTGAACTAAATTTCATCCCATCAGAGAATGTGAGATGGATTAGGACAATAAATACTAAGGTGAGATATGTTGAAATATCATGAATATATTTAAACTAAATGGTAAAATCCATTCGATATGAAAACAACCCAATATTCTCTATGATATCATAGAGTTTAACATATCTCAGAGCCATCATTTCCTATTTATCATGGTGTTTCCCTCGGATTTCGGGGATGATCTCCGTTGATGGGAGGTTCCAACATTCCGATCAGTTTTTAACAGGTTTGTTCGTAGAACCGGAAACATCCAATGATTCAACATCCATTCGGACCTACTTTCCAAAGGTAGGTGCTCATTAGTTTGTGGACTGATGAGGCTTAGGAATTTCCACTGGTTGAGAGGATGGGAGGTCGGACTCATCACACCTTTTTGAGGGGAATTATTGTTTACTCCCGGACTCTGTTTATATATTTATGTTATGTTCATGAATCCTTATTACATTACTAAGTATAAAATGAGTTTTCCTTTATATTTGACAATCAATGATCGATATGTAGGAAATTTAGAGAATATTTTATATGTATTCGAGGTTCTTCATTGATAGAGAATCATCTATATTTATTAGAGATTCTTTCTCAATGGTACCCTTCTACACATTTATATAGATGTATCTTGGTCATTATGATGACAATGCTGGTTTTAAGGCCACTCAGTGGGGCACTTTAAGTTTATAGTCATTAAGAAAGACATGGATTATTTCAATGTTGGGATCGAACCCGCAGACGGGCTACCTACGTATCCTTTTTTTAGAAAAAGAATCAGAACCCACATAGTTCGAGTAAGGGAGTATGATGTTTATGATTGATGGATCAAAGAAGGATTTCATAATTACTTTTACACTCTATGCTCATGTGAGTCATGCTCGGTGTGAGAAACAAGAGGTATTGGTAAAAAATTAGACAATTGTGCCATGAAAGATGCGACCATAAGAAATAATGTGGGGCTTATGTATGTATGAATTCCCAGATAAATGAATGGTTAGGATTTACATTAGGGAATAAATTCATGAGAAGGGTCTATAAAGGTATATGTGAATTATGGAGATTTTGAATACTCTAACTTGGGGCTTACTCCTGAAAAGGAGGCTCAATTTAGGAGAGGACTTATGATTTGGGTTTTATTCCTGAAAACGAATCCCAGATCAATGGTAAATTAGGACTGGTTTAGAGATTTATGACTGGGTCTTACTCCTGAAAAGGAGGCCCAGGATAAGGGATTATGACTGAGGCTTATTCCTAAAAAGGAGGCACAAGTTATGGGAATTAAAATTTGGGGCTTACTCATGAGGAGGATACCCAGATTAGGGGACTCAGGCTTACTCCTTAGGACGATGCCCAGATTTCAGGACTGGGGCTTACTCCTAATGAGGATTCCCATATTTGGGGACATTAAGAATTGGGGCTTACTCCTAAGGAGGATGCCCAAGTGAAGAATTATGACTGGTACATACTCTTAAAAAGGAGGCCCAAATAAATTGAGTTCTCTCATCTTAAAGGATGAGGTTGAATGAATGAAATCTCAATCTTAAATGACATAAAGATGTGTAAGTCACTTGGTTTTGAGAGATTTTCCACAGAATTACTTTTAGATAAGGAAGTCAAATCAAGAAATCATGCCACAAATGGCTTTGAAGAGTGTCTTGAAGACTGAATCTTGAATAAGAAAGGCGGAATGGCTTAAGAGTGGTGAAATAGGCAAGAAGGGCACCCAAAAAAGGTAGGGGCATGCAAGTCCTGGCAGGCGCGCAGGTACTGCGTGGGAGCGTAAGTCCTGGTCGCGCAGGTATGCCTGCCCGACATATCGGGTACTTGCGCGACGTTTAACCAGCAGAGTAAAACTTGAGAGACTCTTTATTAAAGCCTTTAGAATCCTCCTGAGGTTCTTTCAGAAGAGGTGCGCACAAGTTCTATTGAAGGAGTAAGGCGGCGCGCAAGTGTGGCCTTTTACCTTAAAGGTTGGCCACTCAGGCGTGAAAGTGTTTATGAGTTTCAACACTTAGGTCTTCCTCACCCTCTTTAGATCTTCCGTTCTAGGTATGAAATTACATTAGAAGTGCTTCAGAAGCTTTGAGAAGAGACTAGGGCGCCAGGATCTCAAATCTGAGTTTCTGGAAAAAATCCTCTCCGAATGGGGGGGGGGGGCTCACAGGGTCTATTTATAGGCAGGAGAAGACCCCAGGTGGTTATCACTTAGGTCACGCAAGTAACTTGAGCGGTCATCATGTGTCGCGCAAGTGGACTTGCGCAACTATTAGGGAACTTGCGCAACTTATGGGAAATCTTATCCTTGTTCATTTCTTTGTCGATTTTTTATATTTTGTCCAAAGGTTGAATCACATTGAGCTCAGATATTCCCCTTTTCCGATATTTATATTCTGTGATGAAAGGAGCATCAACACCTGGTGATAATGACCCAACCGAGGAGAAACATTTATGAAAACCTGATAACCAATTCAAAAATCCAATGGAAGACATTGAATATAGGCATATGATTACTTCTGACAGTGATCGATAACAAGATGTAAAAAAGATTTCTTGAATCCAATAAAATGTCTCTAGAATAAGTCTAATATCTACAATAGATGCATTTCCAACCTCTATCCAATAATGAGGTGTCTGATACCGATGACCTTAAAAATCCTTAGAGGGTGCAATTTTGATCAATGATTAATCACAGTTGTTTAATGAAAACTAGAATTGTTTCTTCTTGATATCCCATGAACCCTCAAAGTCAATTATTAAATCATGAATCAAATCATCCATTATTATAATAGAATAATCTTTTTCGATATCTATCTATGGATGGTAAGTTATACATAACATAACCTAAGTCCACATCACATCATGAAGACTATTCTAGACACATGATTTAATACTAGGATACATATCTAAAGTAATGTTAAAGGGAAATCCCTGAAACCTCACAATAACCTACACTTAAATCCTACCTGTATCATTATCTTTAGTTGTGACCCTAGTTAGAATTAAGTGAGATAACATTGTAAAATTATCAATCATCATCCATGTACAATACCTCCCTTAGGGGGTCTTTGGTAATACAAAACAATTTCCATGTAAACCTGATCCCATTTATAAATCAATGACTAAATAGGGTGTAGAAACCATGAATCTTTGATGTTCTATGCCTTTACATGTTGTCAAGTGATATAGAGTGAAACATAATTAGCAATATCATGCTTCATACTAGGCCAACAAAATCACATTCTCATGTAACAATACATAAAGCATGTTCTTGGAATAATAGACCATGAATTACTGTTATATTAAAATATAATTGATTTCCTAACACATTTTGGGATGACAAACCAAATTTAAAAATCGAGAATACCATTTAAAGAAAGAGATAAATATGAATCAATCTCCCCATCATAAAGGTTTTTTTGATTTCCCCTGAACTCATCATCTTTCTACTAATACAATTTCATATACCCATGGAGATATTATGTTAACTAAACTATGGTCAGAACCACACCAAAAATGTTCTCATGAGTATCTAGGTGAATTGTATCGATTAACCCCATATGGTTACAAATATCGGACTATTATTAAATAGCCTGTGATTTGAACTTAATTATAAGAGGATCATAAATTAGATCACTCTTCCCTTGGGTGTAGGTGATGTCGATGTAAAACATTTAAATGTATCCCCCCACCTACATTGTCTGAGATTCAATACATTCAAAAATATTATATAGCTCAGTATCTAATGATCAAAAAAAATTGTGAACCTACCACCAAAAATATAGTTCCCCAAAAATTTAAGTGCATGAAAACTATTTTGTGATAAAAAACGAGTGAGGTAATTTTCCTCAGGAGGTCAAACTTGTAGAGATCCATATTCCACTATCTGATGGCCATTCATGAGCATGTGGCCCAAACTAGAAACATAAGTATCATAGATAACCTCATAAATATTACCAATATCTGGTATGATTATAATATGAACTGATTTTTGAATTAATTCATGTTCATTGAATGAATATTGAAACATTCCATCCCATTCATATTTCACCTCTTTCTTGATAACTGTAGTCAATATTGACAATGTCTTTTTGAAATACTTGATGAACTCTCGGTAGTTCCAATAATGATCAAGGGTTCTCCACATATTAATGGTGTTCTATAGATCTTCCTATGAAAATACAAACTTCACCTTTTTATGAACATCTAATGATCCATGAACATAAATCACATTCCCTATGATCATCACTTATTTTATATATAAACATCATTTTGAATGCATTTTATACAAATGGTAACTCCATTAGATTTACAAAACCAATCTCAAATAATTCTTCTCTCTTTCATGAATCCTGGATAAAAAATATCACCCATTAACACAACCTATAAATTGTTGATATAATATTGAAATATTTGGTTTATCTAGGAAATGAAAACTACATGATAAATTTTTAGACCAATTCGGATGAAAAGATATTCATAACATACATATATACTTATAAAATCCATGATTTTGTTATTATTATAAATAAATATGAGCTTAAAAGAACCAAAATGAAGATAATCCTTCAAAAACCACTTTTCCACCTTTAAATGGTAAAAAATCATCAACATAGGGGAAATGATACATATTCTTAATCATTGTCTGATTTAACCTATGATATCCCCTTTAAAATTAGAGTGAACCATCAACCATCTTATAAAAGAGAACAAGGTCTGATTAAGGAGAAACGCTATGGAGAATAAAACCATTCTTCATCAGATCATGAAACTGAATATTGTTCTCTTCCATATTTGTTGGTTCCATTTGATAATAGGGTATAGATATTGGAAATGTATCTTGAACTAGTTCAGAAATAAAATATACAACCCTCTATGTAGAAAGACCATATATAACAACAGGTAAATCCTAAAATAATCAATGAAAACCAAGGGATGATTACCTAAAAAAAATTCTTTTCGATCAACTGCAATTGAAAATAAAAAACTCCTAGGATTTGGGAGGGAATGTCCTAAATGGCCAAACCACTGATCCCACTCTCCTTGAAACACTAGAGAGATCGCATCTGATGGAATAAAAGAGATACTATGATGATAAAAATAAACCACAAAGTGATGAATGAATGGACAATCATTCCATATGATGATGTCATCCAGATACTGAATGAGAACGAGGAAATATCATACTAAATCTATGTTATATCTCTATAGTAAAAAATAAGTACATTGAAACCCATGATCATTACTATATCATAGTGGTGTCTCTAACTCCATATATAATTAAGGGAAAGGGATCTATAAAATGTTTATGCATTTCAATAAAACTGTTAAATATATATGAGTGGGAGGAACCTATATCAAATAGAGGAGTCCCTACTAAAAATTCAATTAATATGGTACCTCTAAGTTATTATAGACCCACATCTACACATACTATAAACTAATCCATTGTGTTAAGGTTCTTCACACCTGAGGTCTATGGCTAGAACCCTTATACATTATAGAATATGATAGCACTGATGTAGCCTTTTGATTTATCGATCCTTCACACTATTGTGTTTTAAACGAAGCGTGATAAAAATTATATTGATGAACATAATTCCTACAAATATTACTGGTCAACATAGGTGAAAAACATGAATTCTGGGTGAACATAATATAGCCACATTGATAGTAAGTAAGGGGCACACTACTGGATATAACTAAAGGAAGAGAAGAGGTCCGCAATTTAGAACCACCCCCACCACTCATATGATGATCATTCCACTTACACTTCTTAATCATCATTCCCTGAAAGCTTCACCATGGTTGAATAGAAGGGTATGAATAACCTACCATTCCGTTCATATCAATATTGGCCATCATTCCCCTATCTACTATCTCTACATGGGTAGAACCTTCTTGTAGAAACAGAAGTAATCATAATTCTAATTGAAAAACATGAAGGTACTTCTAATCCATTAGAATGTTATTATTTTCTACATCTAGAGATAATTGATCATGCACAACAAATTGATTCATGTGTTCTAACATAGAACTCTCTCCCAACTTCATTGAGATTATCTTTGGATACATTGCAAACATCAGTTACTCTAGAAAAAAAAAGAAACAAGTGGGTCATGAAACCCTTCTAATAAAGGAGCATGTTTCTAACTACTTATATCATTGAATGCCACTATTTCATATTTGGACCCACGAGTCTGAATACTACATAATTCACCTTGTTATTCAAAGGTGTATTAGGGATGTGGAAGATCTGATTGATCTTTTCAAACTATTCATCAACCACGTGAGGTTATTTGATTCCATTAAATGATGTTGGCCTATCGCATTGGATATATAGTGATCAATTAAACTCACATTCAACTAATGGTTTCACCTAAGAAAGTATGTTGTAGATGTTCAGTAAATTTTGGTCAACAACAAG
Source organism: Viscum album (assembly GCA_963277665.1). Taxonomy (NCBI): domain Eukaryota; kingdom Viridiplantae; phylum Streptophyta; class Magnoliopsida; order Santalales; family Viscaceae; genus Viscum; species Viscum album. The sequence continues at coordinate 869,443,825 of OY728120.1, forward strand.
AACTTATTTCATGGTAGTATTGATATAATTTTAATATAATGGTATATTCCATTGAGAATCATTACCTTTACCCTCTAAGTTAACCCATGGAAGTCATTATAAAGGCATGCCACTATACTCTAAAACTAATAAAATGATTAGAAAATATGATAATCTCAATTAAAACTAGTAAAACACAATTGAAACCGTGAAAAATATTATGAACTCATAATATTATACATATAACGAAATATCCCATGGAAATTTGAGCCTTATCATGGTAGGAGTTATCCAGAAACTCACTGCAACCTACCTCTCAAGTTCCAAAACCTTGCCTCATATCTACGAACATCCAAAAATTGAGCACAACATATAAATATGATAACAATATATGTAAAAAATCACTCAAATACCTGCATAAATATGAACATGAACCAAAATATCTAAAACTCATTGGGAATTCAAAATCCCCATAATCTGGATATAATCAACTAAACATTAATAACAACTAGAGGGAATGATTTCACCCAACAAAAATAAGACATATATATATATATATGAATACATGAAGCATCTTAAGATTAAAAACAATAAATATATATCATCTTAATATATAAATATAAACATGATTCAATTAAATTGATGTTAAAACATATAAAATGTACAATTCAAATTCCAAAGTACATCTAAAATAAAAATTTATACTCCATGTGATGAAGTGGAAAATCAACCACCATCTCACCATTAGATACCCAAACATACTTGACAGAAGCCTCATAGACTACCTAATGTTCCATGCATATCATTTTATTGAATGTCATAATAAGTCATATGCATTACTGATGGGGTGAACAGGTTGTGAGCTAAATAGGTTCATTAAGATCCCACCAATGCATTTCATATAAATTTATCATAACAAAATCCAAACAAGATCATATTTAATGAATACATGGTGTGATGATTAGATAATTAGTTTTTAAATAAAAACAATGGTAAAATATTTTCAACTTTTTTCATAGTTGAAAATATTCTAGCGAAATTGTTTCAAACAATATCATATATATCATACCTATTCCATTCATATAATAAATATCATATCAAATTCAAGTAATAGAAGCCAAATCATAGGTGAATATTTCCAAGGATCAAAATGGGCCATGGAAGCTAGAACAATCACCCCAAACATGTAAAATTGTGTTCATCATGTCTCTAGATATATGCATCAAATATTGAGGGAAAATGACTCTCTAGAAATTTAATCTCCCAATATTCCTAAAACACCCTAGAATAATGGGCCTATTGGGAATAAGAATAGCCCATGAATAAACCCCTCAATAGTATCAAAGATTAGGCTTATTACCACACATTCCATCAAAATAAATACATATTCCGATGTGATACATTCTCCCAAAAAATTTCATCAAAACGATTCTATGAAATTCAATTCATATATTGATATAAAATTTATTAGAAAAAAATTTTATTTACAAAAAATGGGAATCATATTTTCTCCAAAACCAATTTCAACACACACAATTCAATCATCCCAAGTCATTTATAAAAATATTAATGAAACTAGAGAAATAATGTTTATAAATAATATTCTATAGATTATACAACCTACAACAAACATGGGTCAGACATGACAATAATGGGATCTGAAAACACCGACGAATGAAATGGAAACAACGGAGGACCTAAAATTAATCTTTACATTTTTTAATCAATTCATCAATATAAATTGACGATGTATAATATAAGGAAATATATTACTCTTGGAACATACATGATTCACCAAAACTGACATAATGGTCATCCTTCAGAGGTTTATGGTATAATGGATACAATGTGGAACTAGAGAATCATTTCCACATGTCCTATAGATTTTAAAACACAGGACAACAATGATGTTGTGACCTTTAATAATGATGAATAAAAGATATAACATTATATAATGACACAATGTAAACCCAATGAATATCAAACATCTAATGAAAATATATAGAAGTTCCAAATATTACAAAACATTGTTGGGAGATATCCATGGATTTGATAGCAGATCTTGCCTAAGGAATAAAAAATAATCAAACATGTATCACAACAAAACATATATATGAATAACATTTCATGTCATGAATATTAGGTTCATGATGGGAAATTCATGAAAGGAGTATACATGAAAAAGGAAGCTTTTAGTTTTTTTTAAAAATGATGGACCATTTCATGATGTGAAATCGTTTCATTAAGTCTCGTGCTTTTTACTAGATCATGATATAATTCAGGAAGAGTATTCACATCGTGAATGTAATTCACGATGAGAAAATTCCAATCATTAAAAAAATTAGAACAATTCCATAGGTGCCACCAGAAACTAAGTTATATCCTTGTTAACCTTTTTCACATTTTTACATACACTACATTAATTTCAAAATACAATCATCCCCAAAACATATGTCAATTTTCCAAAAAAAAATCTCCCACTCATTAGAATGCCCAAAAAACAAAAAAAATGAGAAAAAATATATCTGAGGAATACAAGTAAAAATTGATGGGATGTTATAGGCATGGTAAATGAGTCAGATGAATTTTCATTTAAAATTAAAATATAATTTTCTACAACCCTAACATTTTATGTCAATCTGAAATAAAATACTCTTATAATTTTATAATTTACTATATAATATTTTATCAAATAAGTGGTAGATAATAAATTCTAAAAATAAAAAAATCTAAATAATTTAATAATAAACAGCGTGTGTAATGTATAGAAACCTTACAAACTATCTCAACCCACCATTTAAACTAAAATAAAAATTATATATTAAACTATATTTCATTAACTATAACTTGTAATGAAAAATATATTCTCAGCCTTAGGTTGATATGATTTTAAACCAAAAAAATCTATTTCTTACAATCCAAGAAAACCCTTGACATAGACCCATCATAAGGTTCTCCTTCACCATAATCCCTATATTCCATAAACATGAAGCTTGTTTTTACACTTCATACAACATAATATTTATATTCCTTTGACTAATACCACGATCTCATATTTATGAATCTCAATGATCACATTGGAAACTGAAGCATTTTATAATTAAATGTCACACACTTGTGTCTATTGAATAAAATTATCAAAAACAATTTACAATAATAAGAAGCATAGTTAATGAAAAGAGATATTATACAGCATAAAAATTAATATAGAAATAATTATAAATTAGTAACATATTTCTTATCAATGATCATCACTCTTATTCTCCATGAATGTCTATATTTTTTTATACATCACTAAAATTAATTTCCATATTAAATTTCAATTTTCTTCAGAATAATTTGTAACATCATAAAAATATTTATCTTTTTCTCGATGACCTCAACAATTCACATTATCATCTATTGATTATTTTATAGAATCACTATAATTATTTTCCATTCAAAAAATATAAACTTTCAACTAACTTAATATTTTTTTATTTTCATATTATGATATTTAGAATTTCATTTATCTTGAATTTCGTTTTTCAAAAAATAGTAAACAAAAACAACAACTAAATGTAAATCATATTCTAATAGTTTTTTTTATATTTTCAAAATAATATATGAAATAAATTCATCAAAATAAAAATCTCCCACTTTTTTAAATACATATAAAAAGTTGTTAAAATTTATAAGATCAGTTAATGTAATAAGAAAATATATATTTGATCTATTGGAATAAAATCATCCAATTTCACAGTTGAAATTATTAAAATAACCTCAATAGATATAACTATGATTAAAAAATAAATATCCCCTTACAAAGTATAATGAAACTATAACCGTTTTTTAAAATTTCTCGTCCATTATGAAAATTGAACAATTTTGAAATTTCTAACCCTATAATAGAAAATAATTTATATTTTAGTGATTTAACATTCACAAATTTTTTGAATTATTATCCACCAATGATATTTTTAAACAGAAATAGGTATAAAGGAATAAATTTAAAATTATTTTTCATTATGTCCCATAGATATAATATATATTCTAAGGCTATGCTTTTCAAATTCACACCCCCTTGTTTTTTCACATGGAACAAAGTTTTCAAAACAATGTTCAGAGGTTATCTAGAGGTTAGAAATGTGTTTTGGACATTTAGAGGGACACCAAGCCATAATAGAAGTAGTTTTGTTAGTTATTTTAAGTTATTCATGGATTTTGGGATTGGGGAATCCTGTTTTGGACTTCGGTGTAATAATATAGAATTTTAAAAATGAAAACTATGTTTTATTACATATATGACATGTAATGACAATCCTAAATGAACCATGAAATATTATTATTTAAATATAAATTTTATAACATATTTTTTTAATTTGTGGTTATGAATATGATTAAATACATTAAAAAATATATGAAAATGTCTAACATAATATAATTCTACTTATAAATTCCTAGTAAATAATCAATACAATTCTATTATTGTATTTCCATTATTAATAAAATATTTATTCTTCAAAATTAATCATTATTTTTTATGTGATAAAATATTAAATTTAATAAATAGATAATTAAAAAAATCAATAAAATAAAATTAATTTTTGAAATCAAAAAATCAAAATAAATTTTTTAATTAGTTTTTTTTCTTATTTTTAATTTTTATATTCAATAAAGAAAATTAAATATTATTCAAATTCAATAATATATTTTGTATAATAACATGAAATTAAAAGTAACATTATATATTGAAATTGGTCTTAATATGAAATATTAACCATATGATTTAAACATGTTTTATAAATTTCATTTTATATTAAAATTTTCTTCTTTTTTGCATAATTTTTCTATATACTTAAAATGTGGTTTTTAGAAAATTGTATCTAAGTGTGTAATTTTATTTCATTTTAATTAAATAAAAACACATAATAAAGAAAAATTGAAATGAAATTCAATGACCATATATAAATTTATGTGAACTAAAACTCATATAATAATAATTTCTATGTATGGAGTTATTATAATATCATAAGTTACTAAAAATTATATTTTCATAGAAACCCACTTTCATAGTGTAGTACGGGTTTCTTATAAAATGAATTTTTCCCCATATAGAAACTAAATTATATAAAAATAATTATATATTTGGCATCATAAAAATAAATATTATTTAATTAGAGAAATTTAAATTTTGGATATAATGGATAGTAAAAAAGAGACTATATAACCTTGGTAAAAGTGTAAATCATGTTAACTTTGGTTTAAACATAGTTTTATGTCCACCATTTTTCTTCTACAATATTATTGGATGATTTTATTTTTACACATACCAACTTTGTCTTAATCTTATTTGTTTTATGGGACAATTTTCCATGAATGTGACCTATATGATAATTGAAGTAAATAAATTGACAAAATTTCACCGTCTTTCTTTTAAATATCTCATATGTATATGTATAGTGAAAAAGAATTTTTTTACTGAATCATAATGTTCTCATTAGAATAAAAAAAAATTCATGATTTTAAATATTTTATAATTTTTTTATGTTATTACCTTAACTACTTAGACTATGTTGGAATGTTATTTATTAAATTAATAGAAAAATAAAATTAATGACTCTAAATATATTAAATGTAATATAAATTAAATAAATTATTCACTTCTATGAATTTTTAAAAATTGATATATCATAATATATTTTTTAAAATTAATATATTATAATTACATTACATTAATATTTATTTCAAATTCAAATTAATGGAATAGTTACAAAATTTCAATTATTGATATTCATTAATAAATAATATTTTTAAAAAATTTTAACATTTATAAAAAATAATCCTCCAATTCAATAAAATATGGTTGAAAATATAAACTATTTTTCATTTATAATACATTTTTCCAGTACTTCTAACATTCATAACCATTTAATTTTGAAATATTTGTAACTATAGATAAGCACAAAATATGGACTTTCATGTTACATGTCCTTGTGATAAAGTTAATTAATCACATACATAATAATATATATTTTTAAATTAGATTTTAAATTTAGAATTTTTTTTACAAATTATCTAATGACGATCATTTTACTGTTATTTTTAATTTACAAATTACTTGGGTAAAAACACTACTTACTTTGATGAATACAAAAATTGTAAAAGTTAGTAACATTAGTGTTAATGGTAATAACTTGTTTATAAAATGTTAATTTTTTAATTTTTGTTGTGTAAATAAAATGTATCTCCCTTATATTTCTATACATGTCAAAGATGGTGGAACGTGGTTTGACTTTTCCGTCCTATTTTGAATAGCATTGGGTATTTAATGAATTCCTCACCCTCTCCATATAAAAGAGATCCTTCTCTAATTTTTTATTTGAACTCAATAAAACTTTTATTTCATAAAAAAACCAACCAAAATACCATCATCACTTCACTAAAAATTTTATAGTGGACTATTTTATCATAAAACCAACATAAAAATGGTTTTGGTTTAAACCCTATAATGATTTCTAAATATAGGCACATTTCTAAATCATTTGTTTTTGTTTTATTCCTTAATATATGGACTTAAAAAATATTTTAACATTATGATATATCAATAATAACATCACCCATAGAGTGATATATTTTTATGTTCATTTAATTATCTATATTAATTTATTCCTCCATCATTTGGTACATGAGACCATCATTCATGCGTACGGGAGAATACTCCATCACAAAAAGATGTAATTAATTTTATTTCATCTCTTCTAAAAGCTAGTTATAGTGATATAATTAATTTATATATATATATACATAATATTCATCAAATAGGTATCATTATGAAAATATAATTTATCATTATCTAACTTATTTTCTCATTCACTGATAAACACTATCAATTCTTGTTCAAACATGTGGACTATCGCCTTTATGAAGCGATGTGATTCATTTTTCATCACACACTCACATCGATGATATATATAAGTATATTAAACAATAGCATATTATATTTAATTTATTATTTTATTATAATATTGGTATATTAATACATTCCTTTTTTCATTATGATAATTTATGAATGGAATCATTATAACACATAAGTATAGTGTATCGTCTCAATGACTGCAATGCATTGAATTTTTCAGAAACATATAAAATGAATGATTTTAATAGCCATAATTTATTTTCAGAAATTATAATTATATCCTTATTATTATTATATATATGAAGGAATGATGGTCACTTTTACCATATTCAACACACATTATTAATTTTGGACATACGAACTCAATATCATCAAATCATCGGGCATTAAATAAATTAATTCAGTAATTGTATATAACATTGTAATAAGTAAAATAAAATGAATAATTTAAATTACAAATATTATTAATAACAAATAATTATAATATTTTTATTATACATCATAAATAGGAACACACATGAAATATCAAAAAAAATTGTATGGTGTTTTGTTTAAAAAAATCTTCTTTTAATGTATTTATTCCACATATTTTTCTTCTATGTCCAAGTTCATATAAATTTTTCAATAAAAATACTTTTAATGATTAAATGTATGGTAAATGTATTTTTTTACAAAATTTAAGATTCTTTAAGATTCTTTTAATAAATGAATCATTTGTTATATTATACATGAGGGTCACTTTTCTTTAAAAACACCGTTTTAAATATTTTAATGGTTTATTTTCTATATAATTTCTTCCTCATGATTGTTGAATAAACATGTTTTGGATTTATTTAAATATTTTTAGAAATTTAATTTTTACCCTTGATTGAATTAATTTAAATTTTTTTTAAATAAAAATTCATGTCATGTTCAGAATGAGGTACTTGTGACAATTTACCAAAAAAGTGACTGAAATCATTGTTTTAACGTTCATATCATGAATTATATTTCCTACAGTCAATTCAACCCAATAATGAGAAGAATAAATTACATATATAAATTTTTATTTTTATGAAAATATTTTATTTAATATTTCATAAATTTTTAGATTTCAAGTAACGGAACTATCTAAGCCACCCCTGTCATCGAGTTGGGACCATTCTATCTACTACTCACTTACTCGATCAATAATGTTAAGGAATGTATATAAATTATTTATAAATTTATATAAAATTTATATTATTCTCAATATATCTTATTTTAAATGTTTAATTCATACCATAAGTTCTTTTCTCAAATGAAACACATTTGATTGAACAATATATTTTTATTTTATTGTTTTGGGATTGATTTCGATTTCTGGAACTCGTATGCTTATACATAATAATAAAGGGTGAAACTAGATATGTATCCCATACATTGGTTATATATATCATATTGTTATATGTTATCAATGGGATTTTGTTGTAAACCTGATCTAATATAGGAATTTTACCACCATTTATTGATTTCTTGGAAGCATTCCTTAACTTATATAAGGTCGTGGTCATACACATTACATAATCATTACTTAAGAAAATAATTAAACATTATCTCACATTGAGGACTTTTTCATGTTTATGGAATTCTATAATTTGTTCATAACTCAAAAAACTACTCAAATATTACAATGTTGACACTTCTACAAACTTTACATTTTTTTTAAAACATAATCTTTAAAAAAGAAAAAATATTTTGTTTCATGTTTAATCATAATATATTTTCCTTGAATACACCATTGACTATATTCTCTTTTAAATCTTGTAAAAAATTCTAAACATTGGATGAGCATGAAAAACATAGTAAATGATACACAGAAAAGGAAAATTATTAGTCTTACAAAAACATGTAATCCATGAATACTTTACCACAATTTAATACATTTCACCTATAAGAATTAGTAAATAATATTCAATGAAAATAATCCAATTGTATACAATTTATAATAAAAATATTACCATAAAACCCATAAAGTGGGCATATAACATATAAGTAACACTAGACATAACCATATATAAATAGAATTATTATATGATAGAAATCCACAAAAATCACTAAATGGAATATCCATACGGCCTAATTGTATACCCAATGCATCGAATGTTATAACGTAACCACAAATCCTTTGTTTATCAAGGAACCATAAAAGTTTATTTTATCATGCAACCACTCTTATCTATTTGATCATGTAATGCACCTTAAATTATTATGTACCATTGTATAATCATAACAACTAAAAGATTGTTATTATCAACATTTCACTCATAAAAATTCTTTTTCAATCCAATGGAATCATTTCAAGAAATTGAAATAGTCAATCCACCTTCAAATCCTTTTTCAATACCAAAACACACATAAATTAATTTCATGATTTTTTTCCTTTTAAAAACATTATATATTATAGAAGAAACTAGATATCAACAAATGGTAATGGGGATAGAGATTTTTTTGTCACTACATAAATTAAAAAAACACATTTGGGAATTTGTATACCAATTAAAATGCTTCATATAAAAATATAAATTATGAAACAAAATTATTATATATATATAAAATATTATTTATAATCCTTTAAAATCCATATAAATAAATATGTGAATTAAAATCATGATGAAAACATTTTGTAATTAAATCATCAAATATTCAAGGTGTCCCATTAAACTTTGAATATATAAATATTATTCTTCCTGAATTAATAAATTTATCAAAACAATAATTAAAAATAATATAGATAAAATATGTATATGAAATTTAATAGTTTTTTTATAAAACTAATGAAATAATAAAGGTGTATGTTATCATGAAACACCTCAATGAAAAAAGATAGAGATAAAGTCCATTACCCCTACTTAGATTCGTAATGTGATTTTTTTAACCTCATTAATAATAAAAATAGGTTAATTTATAGTTATTTAATGAAATTTTCATGTTTATTAATCTTTTATTTTAATTATTTCCATGTAATAAAAATTACACAATTATTGATATTCATATCATATGTTTTGTCGATATTCGATCCTGAGTAAAAAAATTAACATGATATGATGTCGAAAACCCATGTTCTCATAATTCCATCATATGTAGAATGTGGAACATGATATAAATATATTATATGTTCATTATTTAATTATTTATAATAATATTTTAATGAAAACTGAAATCACAGTTCCTAGAAACGGTAGGCCATACAGACCAATTAACGTTATTTTCCCCTTTTGTATAGAAAGAACAAACATTAAATGAAGGTACGTAAATATGTATAAATATATAATATCATTACCTTAGAACTAATATTTAATTTATATAATATATTTTTACTAAAAATATCATTTAAACTTTCTATGTGATGTTTGAATGAATCACGTAATTTTGAGGTGGCAGTAGTCAACACATCCCCAAACGAAGATATCATATAACCACAATTTGGAAAGCATGAATATATGTTTAATATAACATTTACATAACATTAAATAGGTTATAATATAAATATTAAAATATAATTTTACTAGGACAATGGTTTTGAGGCCATCCATGAAGGTTTTAAAGGAAAAATAACAAAAACATTATTCACAGAGGTGATTAACCGGCAAACCTAGGACAACAATTTTGTTTCATTCAATAAGAGGATGTGAGAAGTAAAATAGATATGAGATATTCCATTAGAAACCTAACCCTATATTATTTTCATTATTATGGATTTATGATGAATGTTTTTATAAAGGAGGTGAGGAGAAATCATAAAAAGTAATGAAATTAAGAGAGTTACATTGAGAAAATTACCTCTGCATTATCCACACCTTGAAAGACCCACGAGGACCACAAATGTGGATATTTAGTGATAACAATAGTACATGGACATGGGTAGAGTTATAATTAGAGTTTTGGGTTGATATTAGAAGAGAAAAAAAATATTATTAGGTCGAAATGGGGGGGTTATTTATACTTGAGGAGAGGTGGGATCAAGAGATTAATTTATTGTGTTTTATATTAAAAGAAAACCATATTGATGAGGAATTAAATTACATGAATATGGATTTTAATTTATGTTTTATTGGCTCGTTAGGATCTATCTAAACCTCAAACACCCTCTAAAATTTTAATTTTTTAGTTTTGATAAACTATTAACATTAAATTATAACCCATCACAAAATTTAAATTTTACTAAAGTAAATAAATTTTTTTCATGGTAACATTTTTACCTCGAAAAAATCATATTGACCATAAAACATTATTCTAAACTAATGAATCAAAATATGGAAACATTTTTACCTAATTAAATTAATATAATTAGGAAAAATAAATTTATAATTAATTATGCAGACAAAAAAATGGTTTTTTAATGTGAAACGTTCTGTGGTATGAAATGTTTTTAAATATAATTGTAGTTTTGAAAAATAAATAAATAAACTAAATATCATTAAATAATAAAAAAATAATATAATTACACCTTAAACCCATGTTAAATTATAATCAATCAATATAAATAAATTATATGAAATGTATTTTTGAACGAAAAAACAGTACATTCAACTATTCATTAAAATATGATTTTTTTAAAAAAAATTGAAAAAATAATCCAGGGTAAATTTTAATGTCAAAATTATAAATTTGAAGTTTATTTTCACAAATAATAACATATTAAATTGGAAAAAAATAAATTTAGAATTTTTCCTCTATTAAAAGGAGATAAATTTTTTATTTAGAAAAACACTCATTTTATCCATAAAATTGTAATTGATCTTACAAAAAGTGAAAAAACATAGAATATTAATTTTATAATTTATATAAAATTTATATTTTATTAATATAATACAAAAATACTTATTTTATTATTTCATATACACAATTATTTTCTTTTAAATTGTTTTTTTATAAAAACACATCTTTTTTTATTTAATTGAATTTTATTTAACATCCTAATTAATTTGGTAACTGATGAATCATTATATAAACATTTGTATCCCATATTTTCTTAATTCAATTAATCATTTTCATTCCAATAATTCTAATGGATATATCAATACTACCATATTAAAATTTAATATTATGTTATTTATTAATTATAATTGTGGTGTATCATGTATTCTATAGAACACAGTTCTTCCTTTTAAAAACACATAAGTTTCAATATCCCCAAAATTAGGAAATTTCATCCTTTAAATCATAATTTGGGATTGGTAACTAAGGTATGAATTTTCAAAATTACATTATTTCAATCCCACATTACAAAATTGATTAACAAAACATCCACTTTAAAATAATGATGGGAAATTGTAAAAGTTACATGAGATAACAAATATTATGGTTCCATATAGAAAATCATAGATATGGTACATAAAAATAACGATCATGTTCTGATGGAGACTAATAGAAAACCTTGTTAGGAAAAAGTTAACAATCACATACTTATAAATTTGTGATGGGTTAAATAGCCTTTGACTTCATACTAGGAAAATATGAACAAAAATGTTTTTTAGATCCTTTTCATAATGATGTTGAATTAATTTATTCCATTAACTAATAACATATAAAAGAATACATAATTTTAAATTATGGTTTAATCCTTTAATAAATTTCCACTAAAAACTCTTCATTTTCTCCAAATAAAGAGTATTCAAGATGATTTTTTTACATTCCTGAAACACATGAATAAACTTCTAAAGAATAACATAATCCACAAAATATTATCAATTTATTTATCCTATCTTGATAAATTAACCAGAACCAGAATGGTTAGGATAATATTATATAATTCCCCCAAAAGAATAAACCATTTTATGATTAAAAACTAATTTTAATCTCAAAAATACAAAATTAACACTGAAGGATCCACATAGACCTGTTGATAAATAATTGTTCAGAAAATTACTCAAAGTAAACCAAACAAAGATTGAATACAAAAAATTTGACGTATTTGATAAAATATTCTTCCAAAATAAATTTTCTTATTTTTCTAAAAAAACATCAATCTCTCCTAATGTATCATACCAAATATTTAATTTTCCAATTCACATATTCTCCAAGATAGGTTATTCATTTCAATAAATAACCTGAATAACCATAATTCTACAATAAAAACATATATTCTCCCAAAATAAAATTCAATAATTACTCCTCAAATAAAATCTAATAGTATTCTACTTTCATTAGGCATAAAGGGTTCCCAAAATAGTGAACATATTCAAATAAATATTTATCACTTAATTCGAAAATCATTTTATAATTCTATGTATGTTTATTTGATATAATTTATATTCTCAAAATAAACATCTTCTTAATACACAAACTAATTTAAATAAAAATAAAAATTCATACTATTTAGTGAATTCACATAGGCTAGTTGTAAGTGATCCACCCTTATAACCCTTAAGTTGTGGGTTTGATTCACATGGACTTACCGGATGCATCTGGTTGTCACTCATCAAGTGGTTTTCCCTTTTTCTAAAACAATATATTTCATATAACATTAAAAAAATGAGTTAAAATCTTCCAAAATAACAAGAACAAAATTGAATCTCAAGTTTTATCTCATGCCTTTCTATTTGCATCTCAACATGTAAAATTCTATAATTACCTTAAAATCAAAGATTATGTAAACCCCAAATGTTATTCATAAATTTTTTATTATTTTTACACAGGAAAAGATAATTCTTACTTGAATAAAAATTCACATAACAATCTTCAGGGTTACACATACAAGAATATGTACTCCAATGTAATCCCATAATCAAAATTTCATTAAAAATTTTAGACATTTCATAATACATAGATCTAACATAACTCTCAAATCACATATATGTAGAACTCTTAATCATTCTATATTTCTCATCTTATATAACTACATTTTTATATATTATTCTTTAATACTTATTTACAATAAACTAAAAAATGAAATACGATTTAATAATTTCAATATACGAGTCATGAAGTAATTAATACCGTTCATATGTCATTTTCAGTATCCTCATCATCCATTGGAGTGGAATTTTTTATTTTTAAACGTATATATTTAAGGTCTCACTGATCACATTCCTGAACATTATTTGTTGGACATCTATTTGAATAATGCCCATACTCTTTACTTTTAAATCAATCAATTGATAACTCACACAGAACATCATTCCATTTCATAGAGTCAACTAAATGCTTCTTTTTTATTATTATAAGGTTATTTATTTATTATGTTAATTACCACAACTATAAAACCTTCTAGTCCATGTAAAAAATATTCCTTGGTGTTTCTTTCCACATACATAACACATATATTGATTAATATTCTTACCTTTATGGTCATTATTACCTGAACTTCTATAGGGATTTTTTTCTCTCATATATGATATATCGTAAAAATCATAACGGTTCACATGGTTAATCGTTAGTCACAATAGTTGGTTTAGAATAACAATGATATTTCTCATTTCAACTGTCATTTCAATCGGTTTCTTATTTAAATAACCACCACATTTTCCTTCACATCCATTGTTATTTTGGTTACTACTAGATCCATCCAGTTACTAAAACTACCAAATTATATATTGGGTATATCAATAAAACCATCTTGTATTATCCTATGATGAAGATAAACACTAAGATATAATTATTCATCTTATCTCGTACTCATTCAATTTATCTAATTAGACTATGAATAATTCTATTATTATAAACATTGTTGTTATATTTAACTTGTAACTTATTCCTAAATACCACCATAACTTATAATGTTGTCTAAAAAATCCGCTGACATCGAATATAAGGCCACGTCCTTAATGATTACATAATCCTGAGTTATGTAAATAATTCAACATTATCCCACAGTGAGGATATATTAATGTTTATATATTTAGATAATTTGGACATAATTCATAAATAATAACTAAAATATTAAAGAGTATTCACTTCTAATCACTATCCATTTTTCTCATTAAACAAAATCTTTTAAAAATAAACATGGTTTTGTTTCAAGTTTAATCATAATAACTTTTACTTGAATCCATCATTGACTTTGTTAACATTGAAATCCTATAAAAACATTTAAAAACATGGGATGAGAATAAAAATCATATTAAGTGATTCAAATTGAAGGAAAACATTTAGTCTTGTGAAAACATTGAAACAATGAATAATTTATCATAATGTAATACTTTTCACCATTAACCAGTAGCAAATAATCTTCACCAAATATAGGCTAATTGATTACCCATTTTTCATCAAAATATTAACATAAAACCCATAAAAATAAAATATATCATATAAAGGTAAATTGGGACATAACCATATATAAATGGAATAACTATACGGTCAACATACACACATATCACTAAATGGAATTGCCATATGACCGACTTCCATAGGAAAATAATTCATGGTTATAACATAACCACCCATCCATATTTTATCACAAAACCACCCATATTTTTTATTCCACATAACCACCCATATATGGTTTATCACATAACCACCTATCAAGAATCCATGAACCATTATGTAATCATACACATTAAATATTTATATTATCAGCATTTCCCAAAAAAATATAATTTGAAATCATCAGAAATCATTTCAAGATATTGAAATAGTCAATCCACATTCAAAACTATTTACAAAACCAAAGAACCGAAAAATAAAATTTCAGATTTCATATCCTTTTAAAAACATTAAGTTTTATATAGGAATACAAGTATCAAATAATGGTTATGGAAATGGAGAAGTTGTTGTCTCCCCATATGTTAAAAGGCATTCATTTTTTAATTTTGTAATGAAAGTAAAACAATTCATATAAATATTTAATATTGAAAACATATAAATGATATAAAAAAAGGTTATGTATAATCATTTATATCCATATAAATAACATTATGAATTAATATCATGAAAAAAATATTTTATTTTTATATCTATAAAAGTTTAAGGTGTCTCATACAACTTTGAACATTTATATCATAATATCCATGAAATAATGAATTTAAAGAAACCATTAATAAAAATACTTATAGATTAAATATGGATATTAAATGTCCAAGTTTCTCTATATACACCTTATAAAATAATAACGCTCAATATTATCTAGAAATTACTCAATAAAAGAATATTGAGACGAAGTCCCTTACCTGGAGTTTGATTCATCGCGTGTATTATTTATCTTCGTGAATAATAAACATAGGATAAGTTTTACTTTATTAATAACCATTCTTTTGTTTATTATTCATTTTATATCACTTATTACCATGTTCTAACAATTACATAATTATTTAAGTTCATATCATATGTTTTGTTAATATTCGGTTCATGAGTCGAAAATGAACATTGTATGAAGTCAATAGCTCATGTGATCATAATTTAATCATCTAAATAATATAAAACATGATATATAAATATTATATATTAATTATATAATTAATTATAATAATATTTTATGAATATTTAAAAACCCCATTCATAGCAAAGGTAGGCTGTACGTACGAATGAATTCTATTTTGGTTTTTTTGTTCTCATTTTGTTGAAAGAATTATCATTAAATAAAAGGCATGTAAATATGTATTCATCTATAAAATAATTCTATAAAAAATAACATTTCATATGTAGCATATATTCTTAATAAAATTTTCCCTAACAGATTCAATGTTATGTGTGACTAAATCACATCAATTAGAGGAGGTAGTAGTCCACACGTCCCTAAAAGAAGTTATTCAATAACATCAATTTTGAAATAATGAAGGTATGTTTAATATAAAATTTACATTATATTAAATGGGTTATAATATAAATAATAAAATATTTTATTACCAGAATAATGGTTTCAATACCATTCGTGAAGGTGGTATAGGAAAAGGAATAATAACATCATTCACAGAGGCGATTAATCAGAATAACTTGAACAACAATATCATTTATTTGAATAAATGGATATGATTAATGAAAAGGATATTATATATTCCATTATAAACCTAAAACTATAATATTAACATTATTATGTAGATATCATTAATTTATGTATGAATTGGATGAGGAGAATGTAGAAAAAGAACATAAATTAAAAGAGGTACATTATGAAAATCACCCCTTTAATATCCCCACCTCGATATACCCTTTATAACCTTGGATTTGGTATTTTTGTGATAACATCAGCACTTATATGTAGGTAGAGTTTTTATTAGTGTTTTGGTTATATATTTTAGTACTTAAAAATCTTTTTTGGCCAAAATGGGACGGTGAGGGTTGTTATTTATAAACGAGGAGAGTGGGTTCATGTGATTAATTTATTGATTATTTTACATTAAAAGATATAGATATTCTATTAAAATACACATCATTTTCATGTAATTAATGTTAAATAGAATGTTTAGTGTTGATACACACCTCAACCTCCCTTTAAATGTTTTATGTTTTTGGTAATTTATGCTTCTATCTTTTAATTTTATCCCATGTCAAAATTTTACATTTACTACGGTAAATAATTTTTTTTCAATGGTATATTTTATGTATACAACAAATGAAATTGAAATTACATACTAATTTTGGTGTTTTTATTCTAAATATTTAATTCATTTTACCTAATTTGATTCAAAAAAATTGGAAAATTAGAATTAAAATTAATTCTTCTGATAATAACTGAAAATAAGGATTTTAAATTCAAACATTGAAAAGTTTGAAATTTTTCTAAAACTAATTTCTATTTAAAAATCCATCCAATGAATCAAAATTTATTAAATGATAAAAATATATTATATTTATACCCTAAAACAATATTAAAATATAATCAATAAATATAAATAAATTATATGAAAATTATTTTTGTACTAAAATTGAGTATTTTCACTATTCAATATAATGTGATTTTATCAGAAAATACTCAAAAATTATCCAAAGTAAATTTTGATGTCCTGATTAAAAATTGGAAGTTTATTTTATCAAATATATCATATACAACTCACAAAAACAAGATTTAAATTTTTTTCTCTAACAAAATATGCTAAAACATTTTTTTTAGAAAAACAGAAATTTTATACAGAAAATTGGGTTTGTTACTATAAAAATCTAAAAAATAGACAATATAACATTTAAACAGTAGATTGAATCTGTATTAAAATAATTTAATTCAAAAATAGTGAATTTATTATTTTATATACAAAATTATTCCCATTTTAATGGTTTTTCAAAAAAACACCTCCTTTATTTTCAATTGGATATAATTTAATTTCCAAATAAACTTGGTAACAACTAAATCATAATATAATAATTTAAAATCATTATTTTACAAATTCATTTAATACATTTAATTCCTACCATTCTAATTGATATATGATAATCCTTATATTAAATAATAATGTCATGTTGTTAATTTTATCTAATTGTTGTGTATCATGTATGCTATCAAATATATTGTTTTATTTTAAAAACATGGGATGTTACAACTTATGCTTAAATAAGAATTTTTATTGCTTCCAAATGTCCTATTTTGAAATTATCTTATGATAATATTTTGGTTATATCAATATCTAATTTCATTATTCATGAAATTATCATAAATAAAGGTACATGTGACTTCTTTATGGTGAAATGTATATATTTTTTAGAAAAACAATTAAAATATTTTATCACTATTTAAAATAAATAATTATGAGTTATATTTTCATTTAGTATTATTTAAAATAAATTGAGGAAATTATTTGGGTACGATGTTTTATATCATGGGAAATAAAAATTTTATTTTGAGGATAAATGTTAATATCGAAAAAGAAATATTCTTTTTATAAATATTTATGAACTAAAAAGATTATTTCATTCATTATATATTTCCATTACTATGATTCTAGTGACCCGCCCACATTTGAAATATTTTCATTGGATTTTCCAGATTTATAGGAGAAATTATTTGTTCAAGATAGAAATTGTGATGATATTACTAGAAAAGAAATCATTGTGTATCAATAATGTTATGTACTGTGAGAAAAATGGATATGAAGTGGAAGTATCCACATTGTGATATAATATTTATTTATTTATGGGAGATGGAATAATTCTATAATACTCTTCACCATATAGATCGTAAAACTTATTAAGATGTATTTTTAGACATAAAAGTCAATATTTTATAATGGTTAAGGTTAAGGAATTATAATCAGTATCAGAGAGACGGTTTGAATAACATTGGAAATAGGATGTTTTTATGTGAGGTTAAAATAAATATTATCCATAACATCTTGGGATTATGAGTTTAAGGTTGATCATATGTTCATGTCTTATAAAACACTTTAGAGGTTTTATGTGATGAGATTTCATGGTGATTTCTAATATTTTGGGGTATATTTTTTATCACTTATTTGATTTTGAGTGATATGAATACTTTAATATTAACAAGTATTTATTATGAGTAGTTCATTTATATTTTATGGGAATTATTTAATGGTATTTATTACCTTTATAGTATATAATATATCTTATATTGATGTAATAGTTGGTTATTAAAATTTGGGACAATATGATATATAGAATAGAAAACCATGCCAATGAAACTTGATTTGGTGATATTGTTATTAATGTTATTTTAGATGAATATATCAATACATTGAGGAAAATTATATTCTTATTTAAAATAGGATATTATGGTATTTTATTTGAGGTTTATGTTTTGAATCGTCAAATTTTGGTATTTATGAATTTAATATGGTTTTATTGTGATTCGTTTCATTTATATAATTGATTAACATATCATGGAAATATTATAACTACGCATATACAATTTCATATGAGATATTGTGTTAGTTTAAAATTATTTGGAAATAAATGTAAAATTTATCATTGTTTAATGAATAATCAAATCATCCAATTTTTTGGTATCAATAACAAAAAATATTATTTTGAATAATTTTTAGGTTTTTTATTTATCCACTAATTTATTTTGAAATTTTTTAATTATTATTGAGGCATTAGATATTGTTTTTGTACTAATTAATATGATGAATTATTCATTTTTAGTATTACCTAATGATAACCATTTTATATTTTTTATTGTGTAAATATAATAATCATATCATTTTATATATTTTTTGGATTATGTGGCCTGTTAGAAGTTGATTTTAGTATGATTGGCATAATAAATTCAACTTAAATACTCATATATTTGATAATGAGATGATATTATGGTATAAATTGATTACAGTATGAAATTAAACATTCCATGTAATGATTTTTTTCTTATGTTATATGTCTACTTCATAAGGAATTATAAAACTCTATGAAATTTATATTAAAATGTTTATTTTATCTTATTTCATTTACTTTATATGAATTTATGGTTTTTTCACACCTATTTTTTTATGATTTTGTTGTTGTTACCCTTACCAGGATCATTAACCTTTTGTGTTCAATGATCTTAGTCATTAACCAAAATTACATTGGAATTAATTTTTTCTTTCATGTCTATATTTTCACATCCCACAATTTTTTAAAAAATTAATATTTAGTTATGTTTCATTCATGATGACCATTTTATTTCTCTTTCACTCTTATTATGAGTATGTATTACTAACCCTCTTTATAGTGTGGGATTTTTATGAAAGGAATGTTCAAATTTTTAACCATTTCTTACATATTTAAATTTATTAATATTACGATTCAAAACACATTGGGCGCAGGTTACTGTAGCAGTACTGTAGTGGTACTGTAGTAGTGGTGGTACTGTAGATCAGTGGGTACTGTAGTGGTGGCTGGGTACTGTAGCAGCCAGGTTATTATTCATAGAATGGGACTTAGGCCAATAATTTAGGCCCACGAGCTATGTAATGGGCTACATTCCCAATGGGCCTTTGGGCTATGTAATGGGTCTCCCTCTACCTAGTTAAAAGAGGTATTTGTTTTTATTTAATATAAAAATTTAAAAAATAATAGTTAGGGGTGTAAATATGGAACCACAATATTTTTAAAACAATTTCTATGTTATATAACATATACGATACACAACAATGAGAATAAATGAACCATTCAATATCATTATTTAAATATTTCCATTATAACTGAGAAATTAAATATTCAGGAATTAATTGGATTATGTAATTTATAAAAAATATATAAATTTCTCACTCAGCGAATTTTTTTTCGAAATTCTTTTTAAAAAATCACTTAAACTTTAGTTACCAGATTTTATTCTTGAAAAAATAAATTTTCATTGAAGTTTATATTTAACGATTTTATGATAAATTATTTCATTTAAATTAGGTGAATTTTATTAAATTTATTTGATACAATTATGATATTTTTTGATATTGTAATATAAAATTTATCTTCGTGTGAAATTATATGATTTTTTTTTGAAAATATTCTTTTTTATTGAATAGTTAAAATTATGGATTTTTAAATACTATAATTTAATTTCATAAAATAATATAATTTAAATTTATAATTATATTTTGGATATTAGATTAATGTTACATATGATCCTGATTAATTATAATTATCTAATTTACTTCTTTTGAATCAATAATTTTCATGAATTTTTTATGTTTATTTTAGTCTTTTAATGTAATTTTCCAAAAACAATTTTTAAATTCATATAGTATATACATTTTAAATAAATAATTTCACCCTTGATAAAAATAAATTAAATGAAATTCATATATTATATATCTATTTATATAAATTTAAATTCATATTTTGAGGATTACTAATAATAGTGGTAATATAAGATCACATGTTTCTTAAACTTATATTATTATAATAACCCACTTTAATCATACATTTCTAGATTATTTTAAAATTAAGTTCTACGACTTACAGATTTTGAATTTATAATTGGATTCAATATTTTTTAGGATTAAATTTTATATTATTTAATAAGTTTAATTTAATGTTTGGTCATGTTGAATAGTATAAATTTGTCACCTCGGTAAAAGGCTAAATTGGGTTAACATAGGTTCATGTTAATTGATAAGGACACAATTTTTCATCTTCAGCCCTATCCTATGAATGTATTTCAAAACATATAACAATTAGATTGATAATTATTTTTGTGGTATATTTTTTCATTAATTTTTTCAATATAATAATTTATCTAATGAATAAAATTCCACCCCCTTAGTTTAAAAATGATCATATATGTTCACATAGGGTAAAAAAATATGTGAAAAATTATAATATTTAATTCTAGAAAAATGGAATTTATTTCATGATGATAATTTATTTCTAATTAATATAATTATTTAATTATGTTAATTTTCAATGAAATTTTGACATGATACTCATTTAATTAATGTAAATATAAGATAAAAAATTCAAAAAATATTATAAGAAACATAGATTAATTAAATTATTTTTTTTATTTTAATTTTACAGATAAATATGCATTTTTAGAGATGTTTTAATTGAATAGATTCTAATTAATTTTCATTCATGACTAATTCAAATTAAAAATAAATGAGTTTCTCTAAAATTATCATTAACCATATTTTTAAAAAATTATATTTTATTAAATGATTTAAAATTCATAAAAATATTATCCTAATATTAGTGAATAGAATGTGGTTGAATATTTTTACGATGGTATATTTATAAATAATTTTCCATTTATGATAACATTATTAATCCTTTAATATTGATATATTTGTTACTATAGTTAAAGATAATATGAGGGATTCACATTACACATTCTTGTGTTAAATGATTTCCACAAAAATATGAATTTAATTTCATTAATTGGATTTCATGTTGATAATCAGTGGTTATAGATTATATAATGACTCTCATTTTACTTTTTATATTAAAGGATAAGATATTATGGAAAAAAACCTTGTCACCAAGGGGAAAACTAAAATGGTAAAAGTTAGTGACCTTCAACTTAAAAGGAATACCATGACTAAAACATGTTTCTCTTTTAATGTATGAGGTGTTTACAGAACATATGTTCCCTAAAACCATTATTTTTGAATTTTTTAGTAACATGGTCTGAGGGTGACTTCACATTACTGAATATGATTTGTGTACTTGAAAAATATTCCACCCCTATAAGTTATCAAAGGGAACCTCCACTCATCTTTTTAACTCATCATAATCCATTTGATTCAGAAAATTAATTCCAAAATAAAATAATTTAACTCCTAACCTACATAATTATCTATGAACTAGAAGACATTTTTAATTTAAATATATCATATAAATTATTCCAGTCTAATCCCTAAGAGTTTGTTCAAATAAGAGGTTTAGTTCTTAATCTACTGTTTTAATTTTAGTCAATTTTCTCCCCAAATAAACCCTTTTTCCTCCATGATAAAATAAAAAAACATATCATATATATTATTTTATTATTTTTGGTTTATCTAATGAATTGTATCCCTTATGTTTTTATTATGTGGGAAATTTTAGAAACATTCATATTTAAGGCAGACTATCGCCTCATGAACCAGGGTAATTTTTTTCCCATCACCCCCTCTTCTAACTGGTTGTAATGATAGATTTCACACACACACGGGTTTATATATATGATATAAATTAGAAATTCTAACATTCTGGGAGGATTATTTTTCATTTATCTTGTCACATTTTAATTCCCTGAAATTTGATAACATCTTTCATGCATATGTGTTGACTACTACCTCCATGAAGCTATGGGATTTTTAAATCACCACATCACATTGATAATATATATATTTATGTTTAAGGAAATAATAATGTATTTTTGATATTATAATCATTGTATAATGATAAAATATGAATTTATATCATTTTTAAATTATCACTCAAAAATGGAAAGGTTATTCAAAGATATGTGTAACATACATTCTCGATGACCAAACACGGTTCATTTTTCCGAATAATCATTCAGTTTTTATTTTAAAAATTATAATTAATGTATAAAATACATAATTTTACATTATTATTTTTATAGGGATAATGGAATAATGACCTATTTTAAAATAGTAATCCTACCAAAGTAATTATGGAAAAATAATCCGAATATCCTCAAAACATCAAATATGGAAGTAATTAATGAATTAGTACTATAAAAAATGAATTAAATAGAATTAAAGGATTATAATAAATGTAAAAAATTATTAGTAATAATTTTAATTAACCTAAATTTATTATTTATGATTATATTTTATGTACGTGTCACGTCGGGAATAAGTTAAAGGACATTCATTTAAAAATTAATCTTTTAATTTTTTCCTTTGAAATAATTTTCTTCCATTTCAATATTTTTCTAAATAATTCATGAAAAAAATTGTTAATTTTTAAATAAATGATAATGGTTATTTTATACACATTGTACTTTCATTGTAGTTTTTTAACAAAGGAATCTATTTATGGTTTCTAATAAAGGAAACTTTAATTCAATAACCTCATATCAAATGTTTTAATGGTTTATTTTCAAATATATTATTCTAAATCCTTATATTCTAAAAAATATGTTTCACTTTTTTAACAATAATATATTAATATTAAAAGAAATTTTTTACCTATGATTTAATTTCTATAAAACAATTTAAAGGAATGTTTTTTTAACATCCGATCATGGAACTTCTTACCT
The DNA here is from genome assembly GCA_963277665.1 of Viscum album. Taxonomy (NCBI): domain Eukaryota; kingdom Viridiplantae; phylum Streptophyta; class Magnoliopsida; order Santalales; family Viscaceae; genus Viscum; species Viscum album. The sequence goes on from OY728120.1 coordinate 869,468,241, forward strand.
TTTTACAAAAAATGTGAGAGAAATGTTAATTTTAAACTACTTTAACAGAATATAATTTACCGCATTAATGTCCAATCAATGATTTTATAAATCTGCAACATGTTTTATTAGTGATTTTCAAAAATTGTTGTTTTTATTTAATATTTTAAAAGCTTTATAATTAATATAAGGTATTAGTTTATTCCACCATTCTCTTCGTGTTATTTAAATTATATCTCAATCTCAAATTAACTTGATATATAATATTATATAATGATTTTAAATTATGTATATATATATAACTCCCTTATGTTTTACATATCTCATTCCTCTTTAATTTTATTGGTTTATATAAATCATAACCTCTTTTCCCAAATGAAACATGTTTCTTTGAAAGGGTAATTTTTTTGTTTATTTCTTAATATTAATTCCCTTTTGTGAAATAATTCATCAAGCACATGATATGATCTATTCCCCAAGATACCAAACTAATGAATTTGGTAACTCATTCTTCTCATAAAATGTTATGTATGGTATTATGCATTAATCATAATCCTCTATGGGAATCAATCCACCATTTGATGATACATTGGGAGTTATACATGTCATATTCTTATTTCATTTTTTGTTTTTCTTCCATATTTCCAATATTTAAATTATCATATAATTACTTGTTCCTTATGTTATGCACCAATTTTATTACTAAAGATCCTATGATTAATGAAATGTATTTCTTACTTCCTAAGTGTAAAATGTATTCCTATTTTTTTTAAAATTTTTTCTTCATGATTGAAATTGAAACATTATTGGTTTTATTTTAAATTGAATTCTTCTTAATATTTTTTTAATATAGATTGGATGAAATTTTAATTAAATGTGTAATGAAATCTTTATTTTGAGGCGAAAATTTAATTTTTAAAAGGGAAAAAACTCTCAAAATTATTCATAAACAAAGAAGTTTAATTATTTATTTTTATATATCCATTACTGAGATTTTTAAGTCCATTGCATGTTTTAATGAATATTTATTTATGGCATAAGGATTATTAGGTAAAAGGATATGTTCGATATTATAATTGAGAAATTATTTGTGGAAATTAATATTTTTTATATAATAAATATTTTGAATTGTGTGAAAATGGATACTAAGTGAATTGGACACTCTTTGGTGTAATATTTATTTACGTACGAGTGATGGAATAATTTTTTAATACTATAAACACTAAAGATACTAAAATTCATGAAAATTAATTTATATTTGTTATGTATTGTAATTTAATGTTTTATGGTGAGTCCTTATATTAGATATTTAGAGTTTAGTAATGGTGTTGGTCGTTTGGTGTTGGTGTACACCATTGTGTGTGAAATGGATTGTTAGCCATTTAAAATTAATATTTGACATAAGGGTATACCTATGATAATAGGAATTAAGAATATATATTGAGAGGATATATTGAAAAAAATCATGAAATTGGCCGAACTCTCTATGTCCTTGTAATAAAAATAGATGGTTGAAAGCTCAATATTCCAATGTGGTAGGCATGTTAGGTTTAAAATCGATTATATTTATATTCTGAACTATTGTGGAGGATGTGGTTGTGACACACATTAGATCATATTTACGATTTATTTTAGAAATTGTTTATATCTATTGATTTTTTTTTGATTTTATAAATCGGGGGGTCGGAGTTTTTGATATTAGAAAGAAATATGCTAGGTGAAGTATTAGTAGTGACCATGTCGTAACTATATGGAATTAATCCTTACATTACAATTTAAATAATAATGGTTTGATTTTGGGTTGTGAAACAATGAAAATTACCAAGAAAACTTGCGAGTAGATTGGGTTTTTCATAGGTTGTCATGTTACTTAATCGTTGTTTCCCAAACCTTGTATAATCAATAGGTAAACATATGGTTTGGTATTTAATGGTCCGTGGATATTTCAGGGTTAGATAATTATTTGTCTAATCATGTTATCGTTATATTCCCACAGTAAGATATTCTAAAAACTTGTGAATTACAATGTTACCCATTACCAATTTCATGTCTAATTTCATCCTAATCGATATTTAGATTGACTTAACCCCCACTTTGAAATATAGGTTCCCTCTGTTGATCATTAGAATACATCCTTTGTAATTGGTTGACCTCTTGAAGGTATGTATTGATTTCCTATATTTCCCATCCTCCTCTTAGATATTCTAAAAATCACTCATCCCCTTGTTTTTTTTAAAGCAATTGGTTTGTGATGGCTGTATTGGGTTCCTTTGAATAGGAGAATTGATTATGTTTCTTAAGAATCTAATTAGATGAGTTATAGATTCTACCAATTAAAATATTAATTTTTAAGGGATACATGGTTTTCCATACTATCTAGGTATATTTCATTACAAAATGGTTATATCTCATGATTTACTAGACTTTTATTGAAATTCTTATTGATTTTTTAACAAATTGTTTAATTTGAAATATTTGAGGTGTTTTTAAGAAAATGATTTATTTTTTGGCATGAGGAATGTGTTTCAAATGATTTTTTTTCTTTCAAATAAGTTTTATAAACACCATGTTTTCAATGAAATGCCTTAAAAATGATATAAACTATAAAATTGATTGTTGAGAAATAATTAAATAATTCTTTCTTGTGAAAGTATTATTTAAAATTGTGATCATGGTTTAGGTAAATTTTTTAGAAAACACAACACTTTGGGGACCACATGTTTATCGGGTTACGGATATAAAAAATCTAACTAATTATTTCACTGAGAGAGGATATTATTGGGATATAAATAAAAGTGGGAGGACATGAAAGAAAATGTATTTCAGGTATTATTTTTCCATCATCGTTCCACGTGCATATTCACACAGTCTTGAGCCCACATGTTCATGGTTTTATTCTATATGGTATTGTTTGATTTTTTATACCTAATATTTTATTATTATTTTCATTCCATATATGATTACAATTATTCCATATATACTATGTTTCATGAAATTTTTATATTTCTAGTTTAAATGAATATTAAATTCTCTAAAGGAAACTAATTTATGTTTATAATAATTTTTTCCCATTTATATGTCATTATAAATTGAATTTGTAAGAAAAAACTAATTATATCATTATGGGATTAATTGTATAAATTCATGGTTGTATCCTAATGGGGATTTAAAACACAATATTTATATTCCTTTGGGTATATAATGATGTGGTTTTTAATGAATTTGGAAGAGGGATTGGTGTCATGTAACATTCATACTTCTCTATGGTAAGGTCATCTTCAAAAAGAGTTTTGGTGGTGATGATGAAGGGTAAAATAGAGGATTGGTTTTATTCATGATGAGTTATGCCTTAAATGTTAATCCTTTTTTTTCATTCACATATATGTCCCAATAAAGGTTATATATCTTTCTAATTTAACTATGGTTTTTATCTCCTTTTATTCACACTTGAAATTTTTAATGTTTATCTATTGATCTCCGCCAAACGGTTGTCATCCTCGGTGGTGTGGTTTGTCGACTTGGGTCAGTTCACATCAAAATTGTATCAGAGACAGTGAACAACTAGAAGTGTGATTACATATCCTTTGATTGGTACTGGGTGTATAGTGGATAGGATTTTGGATTGTGGGATCTCATGGCATAGGTACTGATGGGTGCATGGAAATCCCACTTTCTTATCTAAATCCGAGTTATTAGGGGTGTTTGGGTGAACTTATATATTTTTTGAGCAGGTTTTGGGTTATATATATGTACATGATTTTTAGATATTTTTAAAAAAAATTCATCTTATTTTTGTTTTTTGTATCCATTGAAACCTAAAATTAATATTTTTAAGGTGTTTAATATGGATCTAAAAATTAAAAATATGCATTTAGAATTTTTTTTATGATTATGAGGTTTAATTAATTACGATTAATAGAAAAATCATCCTAGAATAGATTTTCCTAATATATGAGAGTAATTTTGGAGAAATGTACCCTAAGAAATCCCACCAACAGGATCTTCTCTGGTTAAATCAGATATCTACATAATTCAAACATCAGGTCTAGAAAGTGTGGCAAACCCAAGATGAAAGATGCCTCATGGATCAAAATTTACCCTACAGAATCTTCAAATCATACATAATGGAAAAGGACCCTAATAATATGAATAGTGTTTTAATAGGATATTCGAGTCAATAAAGAACCAAGAGTACAAAATTGTGGGTTTTTACACATATATACCTGAAGGATCATGTATAAAATGTTGGGACTCCATTATGAAAGATATGTTACATGAGGATCCTACCTATGGTGCATTTAACAAGTTCATTAATCAAAAGTTTTATCCTATGATATTTTGAGTGGAAAATGATAATGAATTTTTTACCATATTGAACGGTTAACATACTGTTAGTTTGTATGATACATATTTATCAAACGGTATTACATGTCACCAAATAATGTATCTAATGAATACCTTGAAGCATATAGATTTCAGATTTTTTTGGGGATAATATTTTTTTAATGTTGATATCCTTGTTCCTAAAAAACATTGACTAGGTTTTCAATAATATTTCTTTGTCTAAGAAGACTTAAATGTGGAGAGATCTTTATATGGAGCTTTAAATGGTGAAATTTTTTCCATTGTGTATCATCTGGAAATAAAATGATGTGTAGTAGGGGTTCATAGTTTGGTTCAAAAACAGTCTAATGTGATTATTAAAGATATCATTAGGTATTTTCCTATCAGTTTGAGAGGCATGGTCAAATGAATCCAAAATGTATGGAAACAAAATTGATATTTCCTAGTTTAGGACAATCTGACCAACTTCATTGTTTTTTAAGAATAATTATCAATGGATGTAAAGCAATATTCATTCAAACCAAAGTATATTAATATCATTTTTCACATAAAAGGGTGGTGGATCTCATTATAATGTAATGGGGGAATACCCAAAAAATGATGATTTATTATTGATGAGATTTTACTGGATTTCTCTTTACTAAACTATATGTAGTTTGGGAATCTATGGTAAGGTTGGATACTATGAATGATATGGTGTAAATTTCATCCTCTATGGTATTTCTTTTCTCTTATATTAGTGAATATCATTCATATAAATCATTAACATTTTAAAAATCATGGTCTTACACAGTAGTTTTTTTCATTCATGGTAGATCTTTCGACCCCCATAATAAGTATAATGGATAAGGGTTTTAAATGTTCTTAGTGACTGGTTATGACTGCTGACTTTTAGATTCTATATGATTTTATGGTTGAGGATCATGATATATTTAACAACATTAATGGAAGGAGATTGATTTTTATCTTCAAATAAAAGATCTATTTTAATCCTCATTTGGTCAACACATATCTCCTCAATTTTTTACTCACATCTTTTAAGTCGAGTGAAATCCTAGATCTCAAAAAGTAAGGCATGCAATTCATGATGATATAATGATGTAATTTCTATTGATATTAATGTTTCATGACATCATATATTATAGTTAAAGCTTCTTTATTATCTCTATTATGAAAAATTTCCCTGAGTTTTATATTTCTTCATTTTCTAGGTTATCTCCCAAGAAGAAAACAATATTTTATATTAAATAACTTATGGGGAAAAGTCTTGTAACCATTCCATAATATCGTATGGGTCCTACTGAGACAAGGGAACTGAATTTTTACCTTTAATATATTTAGATCAAAGGAATTATTAATATGAGTCTATAACCTTCGGCATCACCATTTCTCTTTATAAAGATGGATGATGTAAGCCTTTTTGTTTGTGTTTACTAAATAATGTTGATTCTTGCAACTTTTAAGAAAAAATATCCAATTACATGGGATAAGGATATATTAACACATATCAATTGGCATTGTGGCGACTAAAAGTGTTTTTTTATTATAGTTCCACTAGTTAACATCCAATGAAGAGGACATTCCTAAATTATCATTTAGTATCAAGTATTGGAATATTGATAGTTTTCATTTGTCTTCTAGCCATTCAAAATATATTGATGTGTTTTTAAAATTGATTTATAAAATATTTGATTAGTTCATGGAATGTTTTTTTAATGTTTTTATTGATATGTTTTGATATTCAAATTTTGTGGACCTTTATTGGGATTATAAAGTTTTTTTGAGAACTATAAAAAACATATTATTTTTGTAAGGAATTCTAAATTTGATTTTGAGTTTTATAAAGTTTAATATAATCTTCATTTTGTAAAAAACAGGGGTATCCTAGTGAACCCTTAAAAGAAAAATGTTCTAATATTTTGGGATTAACACAGTATTATTTTTGATATTCTAAGAAACCTGTGAATTGTTGGTTTTTATAGGAATTATGACTAGTATTACTCTATAATTCCATTATCTATGATAGAATTAACCCATAATTGAGTATTTTGTAAATATAATGATAAATGATAGGGATTTTATGAGTAACAAAATGTGAGGTTGAATTTGTATTCAGTTATAATTCTTCCAAAATCATATTTATGTTAAAATGTCTTCTTTGATGCCTCAATTATGAGATTATGATGTGTAATGAAATAGGTGAAACATATGTTTCTCTATGGCCCTCTCCAAATATTCACAAATGAAAAGAAATAACCTTTACATGGAATTAAGTTTGATTTTGTGAGGCACACTTTTCTTATATTGTACTAAAAACCCTTTGGAGAATGGTTTATGGTGTATTCGGATCATAGAACCCTAAAGTACATTTTTTCACAGATGGATCTAATCTTGGAATAGAGAATCATGGTTGATGATTCTACTTAATTGACTTTTTATATTTCATATAAAAGGTGAATATAAAATGTGGTCACTAATCATTTAGGGAAGAAGTTATAGACTCAAAAAGTGAGGGAATTTTCTCTAATGATTTTTTTAGGAGATAGTCTGAGAACTGAATGATGATAATGATAAATGGTTCTTATATTTATGTTAAATTTGATACAAATTTTTATTATTATGTTCATAATGGATGTAAAATGTACACTAACTATCACTTATTATGTAAAATCGTTAATAGTTGGGAGACTTCTGATAGTTGGACTCTTTCTTTTTCTATATTCTTCTGATTTCATAGTAGGATGGTCAAGAAATTATCTCTAAGGTGGGAGTTGATGGATGGTGGAAAGGGATCTAGTTGGTATGTGTACCCTTGGACTGCTAAATTTTATCCTGATTTTTCATTTTGATGTTATTGGTCATGGATGAGGTGGTCAATTTAAGACATCATTTCATCATTCCTTACATACCAGAAGATAAAGGTATATCACCATTGAAACGTTAGTTTATTGTATTTTTTCAATTTTATTGTGTATGTGGTATGTGTTGGAACCATGGTCATCTATGCATGAATTGGAGTATGGTTTGTGTTTTTTGTCAATCCTCATAGGATGTTTAGAATGTGTTCTAGAAAAGTTCTCTTATAGGTCAATAAGATTACAATATTGAATGTGGCACCATTTGCCAGTGTTTGAAAAATTTTTGGGCCGGAAAATCAAAAAATGGTGAAATGTGATTTTGGAAAAGAGAGATGCATTCCATGTACTTGAAGGAGAGAGAACATGCACACCTAGTGTTTTTCAAGATTAGAACATGGACAAATGGAAAACGGATAAGGGTTGTACAAGTGTTGGTTGGGTCGCATAAGTAACCTACGCATAGAAAAGGGACCTGCGCGTCGGTGCCGTGGAGGTTTGGAATCTTCTGTGCCAGTTTCTCTTCATGATCAGAACTTCAATATATGGAATAGGAAAGAGGGTCATGCAAGTATTGGTTTGGTCACACATGTGAGCTACGTGACAGAGGCTAGGGCGGTTGGAGATGCACCCAGAATCCTGCGCGTCGTGAGGATACTAGCGCACCACAATGCAGGGGGTCCCGTTTTACTATAAATAGAGGACCACCCATCCTCAATTGTAATGAAGTTCAAGGATTAGAGATTTTTTGAGCTCCCGTCGTGCAAGTAGTTGAGTCGGGCATGTGGTAGTTGGGCCGCACAGGTAGAGGTTGCACTCTGGGTGTTGGTTGTGCGCCTAAGTTGGTTTGGGTGAGAACGGAATTGAGTCATGCAGGTTTGAAGTTGAAGTAGGCGGTGTTGTGTAGTTGGTTGTCTGATACCTGCACGCTAGTTTGAACTTGCATGCCGAATTTGTGCCATGCAGGAGACCTGTGCACTAAGAAGTAAAGAAGCACACCAATGTTTTTGAGCGGCGTGAATGTTGGGAGATTGTCTGGTACCGTTGAAGGGATTTGATATTTGAATGCAGGAGAGAATTGGACATCAACAATGAATCTACATGCAACGGAGGATTTATTCTTTAGAGATGATGAAGCGACCTTCACATATATAAACTGAGTGTGACTTCACCAAGGGCAGTCAGCTATGGGGAGTCAACGTGAGTGACCCGAGGAAATCAGTGAGCTATCCTAGAATCATTGTAAAGGAAGTGAGCATGGGACATAGTGACTGTGCCTGAACCTTTGTAGTCCACAGCTAGTAAAGCTTAGTGGAATTTGGTACGACTGACAACCTATCGGCGTATGCTCCTTGGTCGTAGCCCATAGTGCTGAACTAATTAAAAAGTGTTGTGTTGTCTCTCTACATGTGAATGTTTTCTTTTTGGTCATATCCATAATACAGGTTTAACAAGTTCCTACCAATGTGGGAACAAGATCCATCACTTCAAAAGAAAAAGTTGAAACCCTAATTCACCCCTACCCTCTCTGGGTGCCCCGGGTCCTACAAGTGGTATCAGAGCGTAAAGGTTTCTGGTGATGAATCTGTCCTTTGTCGTCATGGAGAATGCAGTCAATGGCTGGGGAGTCCCTCTCATCTATGGAAGTAATTTCTAGATCTAGAAGAACAGAATGAGATCTCATCTAAGATCCCTTGGAATGGAAGTTTTGTTTTCCACTGTACAAGGTATTAATGTTTCTGATCTAACAAGGCTGGCTATGACTGATACAAATAGAAATATTTTTTTTGTATATGATAAAGCACATAATTCTCTCACTACTGCACTTTCTGATAAGATTTATCTAAAAGTGATGATTTCCACCTCAGTAATTTCCATGGTGTATAAACACGAAAATATTTATGAAGTTGATAGCAAAGTGAAGGTGGAGAAACATAAAGTGCTACACAATAGGTTCGATGATCTGAAGATTCATCATGATGAGAATGCAGACTCCTTCTTCAATTGAATTAATGAAGTGGTTGGAGCAATTCAGTGCCAAGGAGAAGAAATCAGAGACATTGAAATTGTGAAGAAAATACTATGAAGACTACCATCCCTGTATAATTCAAAGGTTTCATCCCTTGAGGAAAGAGATCTTTTCCAAACTTTCTTTGGATGATATGTTGAGCAACATGGTGGTATATGAAATGAGAGTCAAAACAGAAGATGATACTGCATGATTATGCAAGGAAATATTGTTCAAATCCATGGAGAAACTGAAAATATCAAAAGATAGTAGGGGTGAAATCAACGAGGAAAAAGAAATTATCTCTCTCATTGCCATGAATTTCCAGAAGGTAAAATGGACATTCAATGGGAAGTTACCTATAGCTTGCTTCCGTTGTGACAAAGTCGAGCACATTGCATCTTAGTGCTTAAGAATGATTAATGATGATGATAGTGATGCTGAAAACATTGAAAAGCCTGAGAAAAGGTTTTTCAAGAAAGGATACTTCAAATATAGAAAAAAATTTCTAAAGACTAATTTTGTATATGAAGAGGAAGAAGATGATAATGAATTCTATGACGAAGAAGAACCATAATTTAAAACTGGGAAACATGCTTCCATGATGTCCACTATTGTGAAATTCGAAGATTCTGGTGGAGAAAATTTGTAAAAAACTAGTGCTGATCCCAAGTTTCAACTTAAGGATGTTGTTAGAAATCTTAATATTCAATTTAAGAGTTGGAATAAGTGGAAATAAATGGTAGAAGAATCAACTGAATATGTTGATCAATATGAAGCTGAAATTGAACGACTAGGAGAATTCGTGAAAGTAAAGTCTAAAATTCTTGAAAGCAATGATGATGTAGTGGATCAGAAGCTATGAATTGAAGAGTAGGAAAATGTCATAAATGACATCACCTCTAGAATAGATGAAAAATCCAAGACTGTTGAGGGTCTTGAGGAGGAATTAGTTACTATTTGGATTAAACATGAGACTAAGTCAATTTCAATAGAATTAAGGATGAAAATACCATTGGGAAGATTCTCAGATGCATAATTACTGGCATAAGCCAGGAGTAGTTTAGAAGGGGTAGGAAAAATCATGACTGATCAAAGACTCGCTTTCATGGGAAAGAGTGGAATTGGCTATGAAGATGCGACATAAACTGATGGAAGTAAATAGATCCAAAAGAAATAAAAGATGAAACTTGTACATGTTGAAACATTTCATGATGTTCAGATAAAGAAACCCTCAATCCAAAACAAATGGAGAACTGAAAATTATCCTCTATCATTTAGAAATAATAGGTAGTCCCACTATTCTCCGAAGGAAGAATGTATGAAATGAAAATCAAGTGAGTAGACATTTCCTCTCATGAAGTGTCAGTTTTGTTGCAGTCTGGGCCATGCCACGTCATATTGAAAAGAGGCATTGAGCTACCTGAATGGGGAAGATCTGGGACATCAACAAAGGAGACTGACTTCATATCCTCCATCTTATAGAATAAAAAGTTTCTATGGATACTATTTTCATTGCTCTAACATTGGTCATAAGGCTGTAAATTTTAGGCAAAGAAGGGACATGGACACCTCATACCGGAATTCAAGTCAAGTGGAGTCTTGTCGACAAGATAGTGTTGCTATTTCAAATAGGTTTTCTCCTCTCGATGAAGACATCAACTATGAATAACCAATGTATACAGATGATATAATTTAAAGTCCATCAATGCTCTATACTCATTCCAATATCTTATGGAAATAAAGAATGAAAATTTATAAATACAACCTTATTGAGGTGGCCCTCAATGCTACAAAAAGAAACAGTACTTGGATTTTGGATAGCTATTGTTCATCCCATATGATAGGTAACGTTGGCCTATTAACAGATATCAAAAGTATGGTTGATGGAACGGTTCTATTTTGTAATGATGGAGCTCTGAAAATCAAAGGCAGTGGAAGTATAAAATTATCCTATGGAGATCTAAAGAAGACTGAAGTCATTTATGTAGATGGCCTACGTCATAATATACTCAGTGTGAGTCAACTCTCTGACTTGGGACTTATTGTTACTTTTGATCAGAAAGGCTGCACTACCAAGGGGAAGATAAGAAATTCACTTATGAAAGGATGCAGAATAGAAGGCAACCTATATTAGGTTGATAGTAATGAAAATTTTTACTACATGACTGTTGAAGAAGAAAACAATTTATAGAATATGAGACAGGGTCACATCAATCAAAAAGGCCTGGAGAAAATATCAAAATTGATGATTTTCATGGAAATTCCAAACCTAAAGCATGAGCTTGAAAGATATTGTGATGCTTGCATTTGTGGAAAGTTGGGCTACAGTTCATATCAGAAAAAAAAAGAAAAGGGCATCTCATCTTCTTGATCTAACTCATACAAATGTATGCTGGCCAATAAATGTTTCCAGAACTCATGGAGAAAGGTACTGTGTTCTTTTCATTGATGATTACACTAGAATGGCATGTGCTATGGTCATTCAGAAGAAACGACAAGTGCTTGACTATATGAAAACATATCAAAGTCTCTGAGAATTATACTAGATGAACAATCAATGTTTTGCGATCTGATTATGGAGGGGAATACCTTTCCATTGAGTATGATTATTACCTTGAAAGACATGGAATACAACATTAGGTAGCTGTTGTGAGAACTCCACAGCAAAATGGAGTTGTTGAGCACTGGAATCGACAGGTCAATAACATGGCCAAGACTATGCTGATTGAGAGTGGTATCTCTCTCCATTTCTGGAAAGAAGTTGTTGAATCTGCAGTGCACATTCAGAATCGAACTGGGATTTATATGGGAGAAACAAAGACACCATATGAATTGTGGCATGGAAGGAATCCTTCATTGAAATATTTTCGTGTTTTTGGAAGTAAATGTTTCATTCAGTTTAAGAATGGAAATAAAGGGATGTGTGGTGATAATGCTGATGAAGGAATTTTTCATTGGTAACCAATGAACAAAAAAGCCTACAAGTGTTTCAACAAGTGATTAGGAAGGATTATAGTAAGTAGTGATGTTAAGATAATTGAAGAGAAAACCAAAAATGATTCAAGGACATCATATGCCGTTGTGATCGAATGTGAGTAAGAATGTGAACATGGAGAAAATACAAATACAGAAATAGAGGAAGCTGTAAAAAACACTCAGCAGTAACATTGTGATGTTGACTCAGAAGAAGAATCTGAAGAGGAAACTGTGGCTGGAGAGAGTTCAACTGAACCGCACACAAAAAATTGTAGAGTTGAGATTGATCCATCTAACATAATTAGGGATAGGAGTGAACCCACACAAACAAGTAGGTTGAGGAATAACATGCAATCTGCATTTCTGTCAGTTGTGGAGCCATCCTCATTCGAAGAAGCTACAAAGGATGAATCTTGGGTGAAGGCTATGAATGGATAGCTAGATTAGATTGACAAGTATCAGACATGGGATCTTGTCTAGAGACATGAATGTCACAATGTGATTGGTACAAAATTGATCTTCAAGAACAAGTTTGATGAGCATGTAAGTTTTATCAGAAACAAGGTTTGCTTGGTATGTAAGGGGTATTCCCAGATTGATGGTGTTGATGTTGAAGAACACTTTTCTCCAGTTGCTAGACTGGATTCAATCATAATTTTCCTTTCCATGGCACTCCGAAGAGGTTATAAAGTATATCAAATCGATGTCAATACAATATTCTTGAATTGTGTTCTCGAAGAAGAAGTCTACATTGAACAACCAGTTTGTTTTTTTCTTGGTACTGATGAGACAAAGTTCTACAAACTAATGAAAGCCCTATATGGTTTGATGTAGGAACAACGAGCATGGTATTCCTTCCAGGACTCGTATCTCAAGAAGCTAGAGTTCAAAAGAAGATGAGTGGATCACAATCTATATGTGAATAATTCTCAAAAAGTTCAATTGATGGTTCTAGTCTATGTTGATGATATCATATTTGGTGGCAGCTGGCAGAAATCAGTGGATGAATTTTTCAGTCATATGAAATCATAATTTGAATTGTCTATGATTGGGGAGCTCACATATTTCTTGGGGCTACAGGTGATTCAAAAAAGGATTACACTTTCATTTCTCCAGAAAATTATACAAGAGAGCTGTTGAAGAAGTTTAATATGCAAGACTCCAAACCAATGTAAACTCTGATTGTAGTTGGAACTAAACATGGAAAGAATGAGGATGGGGTCTTTGTTGATCCCACCATGTATAGGATGATCATTGGGAGCCTACTGTACCTGATAGTGAGACGACCATATATTGTCTTTGCCACATGTCTTGCGGCCCACAATCAGAGTAATCCAAAGGAGGAACATATGGTGGTAGTAAAAATAATCATGAGGTACATTCAGGGTACAGATAAATTTGGGTAATATTTTTTGCAGGCGAGAATGTGAATTATCAGCGTTTTCTGATGCGGACTGGGCTAGTGATGTTGTAGACCGAAATCCCACTAGTGGTGGAGCCTTCTATATTGGGATGAAATTTGTTGGTTGGTTGAGAAATAAACAAAAAAGTACTTATCACAGTACTACTAAAGCTAAGTATATATTCTCCATAAAAGAATGCACTCAACTACTATGGATGAATTAACAACTAAAAGATATTAGTGATGATGTGAATCAACCAGTGGTAATTTATTGTGATAACAAGAGTAAAATTGATCTCACGAAGAATCGTGTTCATTATTCTCTTACAAAACATATTGAAATTAGGTATCACATTATCAAAAAATATATGAGAAAGGGGTGATTAGAATTGATCATGTGGGAACTGATGAGGAAGTGGCTGATATCCTAGCCAAGACACTGTTAGCGTCTGTGTTTGAGAAGCCTCGGTGGAACCTAGTTGTTCAGCCACCTCCCAGTGTATAAGAAGTTTTCACAATACCCCTCTACCTGATTATGATAATTGTTTTTATCTATTTATGGATGTGATTCGGGTTTGTGGGGGAGATACTATCCAGGGGGAGTATGCTTTAAGCTGAACATTGAACAAATTACAGGTCTTTGGGTTTATTGTCAATGGGGGAGAAAGGAATAAATTCATGCATATTTAGGCATGTAATTCTCCTATGACACGATGCAAATTCCGTGTCAGTGGCAGGATTAGATGGATGAGAAGGAATACATCGGTCATGTACTAATTCTTGGGCTTCATTGAGAATTACAAAAAACTGGAACGCAATTCAAGCTTCCTCTCTTGTTTTCTACACCGAGCATTGCTCATGTAGACATAGTGTGTTGGGTGAGTTTATTCTTCCATTTTTTGGTTTTCATATGGATGGGGATATATTGAATTTATTTTCTGATTACAAACAAACTGAAAGGGGGAGATTGTTTGAACCATTTTTGTCTATGCATGAATTGTAGTATGGATTGTGTTTGTTGTCAATCCTTGGAAGAAGTTCATAATGTGTGCTAGAAAAGTGATTATACAGGTCAAGAATATTACAGTATTGATGTTGGCACTATTTTCCAGGGTTTTCCAAATGATTGGGCCTGAAAATTCACAAATGGAGAAAAGTGATTTTGGAAAAGAGACCTCTTCACCGTGTACTTTATAGAGAGAGAACATGCGCACCTAGTGTTTTTCAAGATTAGAACATGGAAAAATGGCAAAGGGATAAGGGTCGTTCAAGTATTGGTTGGGTTGCACAAGTGACATGTGCACCGAGAATGCACTTGCGCCCCTGTGCCTATGAGGTTTGGACATATGTGTGCCGATTGTTCTTCATGATCAGAACATCAAAATATGTCAAAGGAAAGAGGTTCGTATAAGTATCGGTTTGGTCATTCAATTGAGTTGTGCGTTAGAGGCTAGGGCGGTTGGAGCTGCGCGCCGAGACCTGCACACCATGAGGATACTTGCACGCCACCGTGCAGGGGTTCTAGTTTTTCTATAAATAGATAACAACAACTCCTCATTTGTAATGAAGGTCAAGACTTAGAGATTTTTTGAGATCCTGTCACGCATGTAGTTGAGTCGCATAAGTGGTAGTTGGGCCGCACAGGTAGAGGTTGAGCATCGGTTGCTAGATGTGCACCCAAGTAGGTTTGGGTGAGAATGGAATTGAGTCACGCAGGTTTGAAGTTGAAGTAGGCGGTGCCACGCAGGTGGTTGGTTGATACCTGCACGCCAGTTTGAACTAGCACGCCGAATTTGTACCACGCAGGAGACCTGCACCCCAGGCAGTAAAGAAGTGCGCCAATGTTTTTGTGCTGCGTAAAAGTTTGGAGATTTCCCGTTACCCATGATGGGAAGTGATATTTGACTTCAGGTGAGAGTAGGACTTCAATAGTGCATCTACATGCAACAGAGGATGTATTCTTTAGAGACGATGAAGAGACCTTCACATCTATAAACTGAATGTGACTTCACCAAGGGTAGTGATCCAGGGGGAGTCAACGGGAGTGACCCGAGGAAAGAAATGATCTATCCCTGAATCTTTGTAAAGGCAGTGAGTTTGGGACAGAGTGACTATGCCCAGAACTTTTTAATCCATTACTAGTGAATTTTAGTCGAATTTGGTATGATATACAAACTTTTGTCATATAATCCTTGGACGTAGCCCTTAGTGGTGAACCAACATAAAGTGTTTTGTCGTCTCTCTACATGTGAATGTTTTCTTTATGTTCCTATCCATCATACAGGTTAAAAAAGCTCATACCAATGAGGGAACAAGATCCATCACTTTAAAAGAAAAATGTAGACACCCTGATTCACCCCTCTTCTCTCAGGGTGTCCTGGGGTCCTATAGGTTGAGATATCCATGGACTTTATTGGCAGCTTATAGAGAACTCATATTGAGAGGGATTATATTTGGTTGATCATGTGATGAATTATGAAATTTATTAAATGTCCAGATTTATAAATTTTATTTATTTGAAGGTGAAATGTTTTAATGTGGAGAAATTTTTTTTAGAAGCATGGAAGAAAAATTAAATTTTAAAATGACATAATATGATATTCTTTAACATAAACTGGTTGAAATTGAATGAGAAAAAATTGATATTCCAGTATTAAAATCTAGATGATTTAAAATTATATATGAGTGTTCATGATCAATAAGATAATGAAAATCAACATTAAATTTTGAATGCAATTTATTTCATTTCAAAGATTCGTTTGGAGTAATCTATATTCAAATGGAAAATTATTTTTAACAAAAATAATAAAATTCTAGAATTCATTTTTTTTATAAATAAAAGATTGATGAATAACAAATTATAATTGGAGAATCTATTAACAAACAAAATAAGTCAATTGTTAATAAAATTATGTTATTATTTTAATATATTTTTTGATTTCAAATAGGAACTAATGTTAAAGTACAACCATTATCTAAAGACTAGTTCACATTTATGGAGAGTAACTATTTTCAAAGGTATATGTCAGTTTTATGGTCATATCAAGATTTTGAGATATTTGGCCATTCAGAATATATATGATGGTTCAATAATCAAAATTAATGTTAATATATAAGTAATTGGATGAATTATTTTTGGTGGATTCAACATAAATAAATAAAAGTGGCTCAAAGACAACCAGAAAAGTCTAGTTTGAAAAATAAAAATAGATTTTAACCCTTGAAAATAATTTTTGGAATATGTGATCAGCACATACATATTTCTAAAACTTTTTTTTCATCTATATTATTTTATCATTTATTAAAAATATCAAAGTACAAAATTTGTGTATAAAAAAGGAAAATAAAAGGACCGTGGTGTTGAATTTTCTCTTAAATCCACCATAGGAGAATGTCTTCGTTATAACATAAAATTTGTTCATCAAAAATGGAAAAAAAAATAAATTGATTAAAATTTGATAATAATATAATGAATATATAGTTTCATTATATTATTATGATCCACTTATAATAAGAGGCATTGGATCATCTTCAGTGAAAAAGAAAAGATAAAATCGAGAAGTTGGAAATTTTTTGATGGGATAAATCACAGAAATGATGAGTGTTTCACAAATTTTCAATCAAGGAAATGGATATATATTTAGATGATATATATTTTTAGTCAAATGGAATAAATATTGAACAGTTCTTCAAATAGTACAATGAACCATGGGAAACCTATCATAGGTTGTAGATGAAAAAAATTAATATTATCTGAGAAAAAATAAATAAAATAAAATATGGCATAAAATGCTTGGACAAATGTACCAGATAAAGATGAACTAGTTAAAAAAGTGGATTTTTTAGTGATGTCCCATATGTGATATGAAGAATATATTTTTGTCATTCATTGTGGTGAGGATTTAATTTTTTAATTCTATAAACAAGACGTTTTAGATAGATTCTTCTTAAAAATTGTATCTTAATATTTATGACATATGTTTGTTTATAAGAAATCATTAAACAAATGTAGATAATCAATTTACTTCCATATTGTTAATTCATATGGTTTTAAATGTATTATATTTTACAAATGAAAATCATAGTTTGTATAAATGTGTCAGGAAAAGGGATAAAAATGAATTCAGCTACTATGTAAAATTTTTCCCCCTAATAATGGTGTTGAATCCACAATTTATAAGTTTGAAGGTTAACATATGAATACAAAAATGATTCATGTGTTTATTAAAAATAAATAAAACATAAAAAAATTAATGAATGGAAGAATATAAGATTCATTAAGATGGGTCATACCAATAAAATTGAATATAATACATCTCCACTCATTTCGATATAAGTTATTAGTGAGATTTAACACATTTAAAACCACTCCTTTTATAAAAAAAATCATACTTGTATGAATAATATATGTGTTGTAAGATATCTCTATGTTTGAAAAACTTAAGGGTATTTGGAATCACCTATATTATTAACCTTATATAAGAGAATCATGGTAAGTCTAATTAAGGATTTTTTGATCATATCATTCTTTACTACCCTATAAATGGTTAGGGATTTTAATTATATAATATGTAGATTGGAAGAGTCATTGATCTTTGATGATGTGAGAGTGCTGGAAAATTAATGAGTAATTTATAAATAAAAAACACACTTAATAAATATAAATGTGAATTTTTTTCTTATTAAGATTTACAATTTTGTCATTAAAATGGATGAAGGTTTTTATTTTTTTAATGGGGAAGGGGGAGATTCTGTTTTTTCAATATTTAAATAACCTCATAATTTATAACATACAAGGATGAGAAATTAGGTGGTGATCCAAAATATAATTAGATAAAAAAACCTGATCAACCCAAATAAATATTGTGTAATGTTTCACATACCTTAGGGGTTTCCCTGGTTGATCCAAGAGATGTTGAAGAATAATTTGAGCATTAATTGTTCAAAAATTCAATCAATATTTAAATGTATTGGATTGAGAAAAATTATTCTCGGGTGTTGGTTCCCAACTGTGAAGGTAGCTATGTGATCAAAATAATGTGGGTTTTCTAATTAATATATAAATGAAATGTGTTATGTGGTTAGGAAAAATAAAAGACATCATTTTAATAGTTAATCTGGTATTGAGGGAATTTGTTTGGATAACACCTTCTCTCCAATTTTATGATCGGAAACCATAATTATATTTCCTTTTATTATTTCACAAATGTAATACAAGATTTATAAAATGGATTTTATGTCTTATACTCTAAATTTAAAAATGGATTAGGAAGTCTAAGTTGATTAGGTAAGTTGTATATTTCTTATAAAATAAGGGAATTAGGTTTATTAGTTAATGAAGTATTTTTATGGGTTAAGTAACACTGCTGCAAATATGACTTTTACCAACAGTTTTGGCCAAACCGTTGGCATAGTTCATTAATTTGGACCTATACCAACGGTTTTCCCAAAACCGTTGGTATAAGTCACTTATATGGACCTATACCAACGGTTTTGGACAAACCGTTGGTATAGGGGGGACATATAGGAACTATACCAACGGTTTTGGCCAAACCGTTGGTATATTTCCATTATAGAGACCCTATACCAACAGTTTGGCCAAACTGTTGGTATAGGTCCCCCCTATACCAACAGTTTTTCCAAAACCGTTCGTATAGGTCCTAAAATCAAAGGACCTATACCTATGGTTCTCAAAACCGTTGGTATATGTCCTTCGATTTTTAATCGAATATTCTTACCAAGAACATTATATAAATCAAAATTTAAAATTATTAAAACAATACATATACATATTTATGAAATTATGTTCACAAAATTCATGTTAGGTTAGTGGTTAAGTCATTCAATTATAAACTAGAGGTCCTGGGATCAAATCCCACCGAATGTTTTTTTTGAAATACATATACCAACGGTTTTGAGAACCGTTGGTATAGGTTTTCATGTTACTTATACCAATGGTTTTCCAAACCGTTGGTATAGGTCTATACCAATGGTTTTCCCAAAACCATAGGTATAGACCTATTGTCACGACTTACTTTCCAACGGTCCTCCAAACCGTTGGTATAGCCTATACCAACGGTTTGAGGGCCTATACCAACGGTTCCAAACCATTGGTATAGGGTATTTTTTCAGTAGTGTAAATAGCCATTATAAATTTATTCTAAGAAGGATTTTTTTAATTAAGCATAACTCCATGAATGGAATAGTGTAAAAAGCCTCTAAAAATAAAGTGGTTTCTCTAATTTTGATTATTTATGATGACTGAATCATATTTAATATAAATAATGAAAATTAATTTGAATATATTTATAATGAGAATAATTTTTTTTAATTTCTATACTACTAGAAATGTATTATTTTCATGGATTGGAAATCATTATGTAAAATAAAAATGTTTTCTTATCACAAAAAAAAAAGAAATCATATGAACTGGTTAAAATATTTTTTAAGGAAGATTGAAAAATAATTTGTACACATATAAAAATGGGGATAATTATTAACAACAGTGTTTGAAGGGGTGTTCATGTTAATTAGTTTTGGAATTTTATTGGAATCTAACATACCTACATGCATCATTCGGTTCGCATAGGTGCCTGTCAGATTATAATTGTTTGTTCAAAAACATACTAAATTCAATGTCATAGAATAGTAGAAGTGTGGGGTCAATCACACCAGAATGAAGCTTGGTCTTATAGAGGATCACTATATTCTGACCCTTATAGGACTCCATTCACGTTATCTTGTTGTTTGGGAATTTTACAAAATATCTAGTTGGGAGTGACTTCATGTAATTAATGAGGGTTCAGGATCAATTTCACATATCTAGGGAAAAGATGACTTTAATTCGAATCTTTTAATTGTCCTAAGGATTATGGTGAGAATAAAATAGTAGTCACCAGTTGTCTTTGGTAAGGCCCCCTAAATCTACCTAGGAAGTGACTCTTCCTTGAACAAGAGATGGTTACATCCTATGTGAATTATGTTTAGATTATTTTGATAGAGGTATCCTTGGATAGAGACAGATTCCTAGTCTACTTTATCAATGATAAGATCTTCCGTTTGAATATCCCATGGTTTGGGATTCTCATACGAATGGGATAGACATTGGTTATTTATCGGGATTACTAATTCTATAAGGAACGAACCTTAAAAAAGTACATAATATGTAATTTTAGACAATCAAATAAATTATTACACATTGAGGATATTTTCATGTTTAATGTTTTAAATAATTAGTATATCTTACATACAATACATACCACATTCATACAAAGAGGATACTATTAAAAACATTATCCATTTTTTTAAAATATAAAACATTAATACATAAAACATGATTTATTTGAAAACACTTCATATTAAACATCATGACTCCATTATTTCTCTTACCCATCCTAATATCCTATGAAAAACATTTCAAAAACATGGGATGAGTGTAAAACTCAGTAAGGGATATAAAAAAGAAATCAGTAGTCTAGTGATAACATAAAAACCAATAAAATCCATAATCATAAAAACTAATATGAACAAAAACATCATGTAGTTTTTTTGGGACATATTTACCATATCACTCATACATTCACCATTACACATGGAATAACATTTTTGTGAACATCTCTCTTCGGAGTACACAATGCATTGAAGAGCTTTAATGGGGCTCACTCATCATATCTTGAGCTATAATGGGATAAAACCAACATATCTTGATCAATAATGGGATCAACCCATCATAAATAATGACCATGAAATAAATCATGGTAATAAGGTTTCATTAAATTAGGAGAAACAATTCATTCCATATATATATATATAAAATGATTCCTTTTGAAATTTATAAAAAGAGTGTTTTAAAAGGATTTTAAAAGGAACATCTCTTAAAATATAATTCATGTGAGAATTAATTGAATGGGATTGATATGTGTATAAACATTAAATAAAGATATTTAATCATAATATAAAAACATTCCCCAGACCAATAATCTTAACACCTCATAATGAATAAATATGAAGGTTAACCTAAAAAATTGAAATTGGAATAAGAATTCCCTTACCTCGGGTTCTTCTGACATGAAATATGTATAAACCTCATGTAAATGGTTATAATAGTTTAATTAATATCTTAATGAAACATATTATTGTTTAAAAACCTCATATAGTCATATTTAAAGATCATTTGACACATTTATTTGTAATATTGTTTTATTTACATTACTTTGGGTGAGTTCTTTATATGGTTTCCATAATCGGTTCATGATGGATATTCTTTTTGATTTGAAATGAAACTACATAATTGTAATAGAATGGTATTAAAATATTTCCAGAACCATAGTTTATGAAATTTGGCTTTTTTTAATTCTCACATGAGGATGATTCATAAATTAAAACATTATTGATATTTGTTTAAGTCAATTTGGCGATTCTTCGATCGTAATGAAGGCATTTGGTTTTATAAATTTATCACAGGTGTAAAAAAAATTCCAATACCTTATATAGGATATAATAATTAAATTATAATAAAGTTTAACTATAAAAATAGATTCACAACCATTCTTAAAGGAAGTAAATGAAATTGATATCACATCGTCCATGATGTCGTTAAATAGACACATCACAAGCGGTGTTTTAATTTCCTTAATAAGTGGGAGAGGAGAAGATGTATAATGGTGAATATTTAATAAAAATGATGATATAATGATTCTATAATATCTTGGATCATTATGCATCTTTTATAAGGTGATATTTGGAAATAATAAGAAAATAAATGAACTGGAAATATATGAGTAGTTGAGAAATCAATTTCAAAAATTCGGTAGCCAAACGGTTATGCAATATTATTTTAGAAAACGATAAACAGTTATGGGGTAGAGGTCACCCATATAGAAATGAATCACAATAATGTATATATTTATATAATAAAAAGGAAATAATAACATGGAATGGAAACATGAAATTTATACCACATAAAATATAACATGAATGGAAAAATGAAGGAAGTTGAGAATTCTATTACCATGTGGAGTAACTCCTAAGACATTATGGTTGGGAAGTTGTTGTCCCGTGGACACCATGGAAGGACTAATATGGAGGTAAGAAGTCGATATCTGCATAGAATATGAATTTATAATGAACGGAATGGAGTAATGGGTTGGTATTTATAGCCAAATTGATGGAATATTTTATTAATTTCCAAGGGACACCTCATTCGTGGTATTTGAAAAAACATGGGATTGCCTATGTTATTTTCCATTTTATTATCCATGTGGGTCAACTCATATATTATTTTACTATAAACTAGGGAAACATAATTATTACATCATTATTACATATTTAATGACATCATTAAAATTACTAGAAACTCAAAACTGTATTTTTACTATTCACTGAAAATTCAACTATTTCAAAAAAATCCCAAAAATTAACCCTAATTATTTTTTGACATATAGATTTCCAAAATGAACTCCATTTTATAAAATTAATTTTATAAATATTATTAATTTAAATTTTAAATGATATCATAATTTTTTCAAAAATTACAGTTTTAAAATGATAACTAATTTTTTATCCCCTTGAAAAATTAATCATCATATCATTATCTTATAAAATTAAGAGAATAAAAAAATAATACAATCTACTATTAATTATAGTCATATTACTATTATCATTACTATTCATAAGGGTAAGTTACTATTCCAAAAAAAAATCAAGTTGCTTCCATTAAACTCCAAATAACATACTGATCATATTTATAGGTGATCGTTTTTCATGACTCAAAACATAGGAGAAGTAAATTATTTCTAAAGAATAGTTATAAATTTTTAATTCAAACAATGTTTCATACATTTCAATTTATTTCATTTTCAACTAAGGGTACCTTTCCCTCATAGCTTTTCTAAATCCCATGATGCTTCTTCAACCATGTGGTTTCTCTACAAAACATTTACCTAGTGGATTACCTTATTCCACAATACTTGTTCACCTCGATCCAGAATCTGAACTCGTTTCTTTTCATAAGAAATGTTCTTTTCCTGGTGAACTGATTCTGGGCTCAAGACATGAGTTGAATCGAACCATGAAAAATATTATGTTCCTGGGATAAACTTGAAGGAAAGGCTACCTAGTATAAAAATGGTCCAACTTTCTCAAAGATTTCAAAATGACCGATGATTCATGGAATTAGCTTTCGTTTCTTACCAAAATGAAAAAAACATTTCCAAGGAGATATTTTATGGATAAAATAGTCACCTACCTTGAAAGAGAATACTTTACTTCTATAATCTTCTTATAATTTCTTCATTATCTATGCTCTCCTCGTGTGATGCTGGATCATCTTCACTTTCTTGACCACTTCCTCTACTAATTATGGTTCCATCAACTTCCTTTCCCTATCTTCATCTGAAAAATCATGAGTTCAACACCACTTCCCATTAAATTCCTCAAAATGACCCATTTGTATACTGGAATGAAAACTATTTTTATAAGGCAACTAAAATAAAGAAATATGATGTTCCCAAATTCCCAAGTAGTCCATTGAACAAACTCGAAGCATATCTTCCAATGTCTGAATCATTCATTTTGACTTCCCATCTGATTGAGTATTAAAAGCTATACTAAATTTTAATTATATACCCAAGGACTTATGAATCCCCTTCCAAAAGTTATAAGGGAAGCTGGGATCCTAATCAGATATCATGGAAAGAAGAAATCCATGTCACCTGAAAATCACATGGATGTATAGTCGAGAAAGATGATCCAACAACATTGATTATTGAATAGAAAGAAAATTTGATGATTTTATAATCCAATCAACAATAAACCAAATCACACTTTTACCTCAAGAAGTCATAGGTATTACCACAATGAATTCCATTGATATATTCTCCCATTTCAACTATAGAACTGACAATGGATAAAGAAACCCTTTCGGTAAATACCAATCTTATTTAACCTGTTGACATGTCAAACATATCATTGTAAATTTTAAAATATCCCATTTGATTCTTTCTCAGAAGTAATACTCTTGAAGGACTCTATACATCTTAGTACTTCTAGGATGAACTGAAAATGATGAACTAAGATCTTCCCAAAAAAAATATTTCTTTATATGTGAATCATAATGCACACACAACCTTTTTCTGACTCTTAAAACACAATATTTATCAAGGTTAAATTCTAGAAACATGGCTATTTAAACCAATACTACCTTTTTTGTATATCATGGACTTCCTTCTACACTTTCTTAATTCTGTATGATAATAATGACTTCACTGAAATCTAAAACAAAATAGATGTATTCCCTATACCAACAACATCTATTCCAAAATTCATCAAATCATTTTTCAAGGGATCATGTTCCATGCATAACATGGTTAACGATGCACGAGGTTTTGGACTCAAGGAATCTGCCACTCTATTTTCATTTCCTGGATTGTAATTGATCGTGAAATCATAATACTTTATATGTTAAATCCATATTTTATGCCTAATGTTTAATAACTTCTGATTGAATATATACTATATAATTTTAAAGTCATTATATATATGAAATTTGGATCCTAATAAATAGTGCCTCTGAATTTTAAATGAAAAAAAAACAAAGCTTCCAATTCCTTAACATGTGTGGGATAATTTATTTCCGGAATTTTTAGTTTCCTTGAAGCATAATAAATTACCTGATCATTCTGCATCAGAACAAAACCATATCCTTTCAATAAAGCATGACTATAGATTAAAAACTCACCATTTCAGGAAGGAGAGGCCAATAATGGTGCATTATCCAATTTAATCTTCTGTTCCTAAAAAATCACAATCATCTATTCAAACAAATTTAACCCCTTTTCATGTTAACATACTTTATTGGATATAAAAAATGATCAAATTTATTAACAAATCGTTGGTAAAAACCTGCTAATCTAAGGACACTATGAATCTCTGTATCATTTATAGGACATGTCCATTTAACAACCATTTTTGTTTCGGCTGGATCAACTGTTATTGAATCATTATTTACAATGATCCCAAGAAAAAAACTTTTGCAACCAAAAACCACACTTGCTGAATTTTCCATAAATCTTTTTCTTTTATGTTTTGAAAAACAATCCTTCAATGTTTTTCATTCTCTTATTTAAATCTGGAATATTCTATAATATCATTAATAAACACAACAAAAAACTTATCCAAGAAATAATGGTATATTATATCAATAAGAACGATGATTACAATAGGTGAATTAGTTAACTAAAAATACATTACTAAAAATTCCTAGTAACTATATCTAGTACAGAACACAATCTTCGGGATGATATCATCTTTTACATTCAATTGATGGTACCCCAACCTTAGGTCACCCTTTGAAAAATATTGTTCTCCTAATAGATGATCAATCAAATCAACCATATAAGGAAAGGGATACATTTTTAACAGTAATGCAATTCAAGTCTATATAATCGATGTAAAGTCTCACTAAACTATCTTCCTTCATAAAAAACAATACAGGATCACACAATAGTGAAATGCTAGGTCAGATGAAGCCTTTATCTAATAATTCATGCAACTGTTTTTAAATTAAAGAAGTTTCATTTGGGCCATTAGATAAGGGGAATTATAAATTTTCATGGCATAATGAACTAGGTCAATATTAAAATCAACCTCTCTATTAGGAATAACACTAGAAAAATCATCAGGAAAAACATCCATGTATTCATTTACCACTAGTGCATCATTAATATCGATAGTTCCTTTATTTTCAAAAATATGACAATGATAACATTCATTTCCATCCTTTATCATTTTCTTATATTTATGATATGATATCAATAGTGTGGATTCATACTTGTACAAAACTGAAATTCATTTTGAAAAATAATTTCTTCTTCTCTGCAATCTATAATGTCATGACAATAAATAATTCCAGTCCACACCCAGGATAACATGCAAATATAATAGAGGATAAAAAACAATGTTTTTAAGTATTCTATTTCCACAGTCAAGTATATGAATATTATTATAATTTTTTTGCCACAATTTATCTTCCAGGTGTTTTTACTATGAGATCTGGTTTCATTTCATGTGGTTGGTTTCCAAATTTTTTAGACAATTTCATATAAATAAAGGAATGTTTAGACACTGAATCAAACAACACATTGGAAAAGACTATAAAAACAAGAAATGTACCTGATACCCCATCATTTGATGGCTCAACATCTACTGATTTTGTTTCAAAATATTTTACATAACCCCTCTTCTTCCAATATTGTGGATTCCCTGGTTGAGTTACTATATTCAGAAAAAAAAATTGCAAATTTACACAATTCCATATAGTTAATGCATCTCACCATTAGCTTCTCATTATTTTTCTGCTCATTTTTTATGCACTACTGAGACATGTGTCCAAACATTCCATATCTGTAGCATTTCCCTGAATTTATAAGGCATTTTCCTAGATGCCTTTAACCACACTTTTCAGAGTAAGGGAAATCAGTTTTCTTACCTCCATATTTATGTGACAAATTCTTACCCAAAGTGTTCTAACATGACCACTTATTATGCTTATCATCATGAGGAACATATGTGTCAGCATACTCCATCTCCATTTTTCATCACAATAAAAATGTTTCTATTAGATTTTAAACTCTCCTGAGGCCAAAGATCGTCACAAAAATGGTTTCAAACAAAAGTAAAATCTATTAATTTTAATATCGAAATCATAGCTAAAATATGGAATATAACTTTACAATATTGTAAAATTGGATACATATTTTTCCAATGAATCATCATCATTAAGATTCAGTTCCAGGAATTTTTTCCCCATTTTGAGTCAAATAGTTTTGGGAAAAATATTTTTCTTGAAAAAAAACTCTGAAAATCATCCCATTCCAGACTCTCAAGATCAGTTCTTTATTTGTATTCTTAACTAAATACCACCATTGATCATCTTCACCTTCCAAAAGTAAATGTCTAGAATTACATTTTGACATTTTGAATATCCCATGAAATAAACTATATTTTCTAGATCATTGATCAATCCTTCAGATATCATCGGATATGTGGTTCCAGTGAATGTTGGAGGATGTTTCCTCATAAAATCCTCCAAAAAAGACATGTTTCTTCATGGATGATCTTGGTCCTATATACAATGGATAACACCCCCATTTATTTCTTTATTCAACTGATACATTACTATCACAAAATGATCGTTTCCAATTTCCACCATTCCAAGCATTAAATTCGTACAAATATCATCCTCTTGGGGTCTTCTAACTTCAGCATCCCTATTTATTCTACATAAATCCATTCTAAACAAAAATAAAATATATGAATAAATATGGTAATCCTAAAATTATATAACATTTCAAAATAACATAGAGTAAAAATCATTAAGGATATTTTTTTAACATCACCTTAACCCCTAAAATTATCTAAAACATAATTTCATACCAAATATAATATCTCAGCCTTAAAATGCTACATATTCTAAGATTTTAAACAACAACATACATTATTATACATTTAATATCATTTTGGGTATGGTGTTTAAAATAATTAAGATATCTTACATACATAACATACCACATTCATACAAAGATTATACTATTAAAAACATTATCCATTTTTTCAAATTATAAAATATTAATACATAAAACATGATTTCTTTGACAAAACATACGATGGAACACCATGACTCACTTATTTCTCTTAAAAACCCTTATATCCTATGAAAAACATTTTTAAATTAGGGGATGAGTATAAAACAAAATAAGGGATATAATGAAATAAATTGTTAGTCATGTGATAACATAAAATCTAATCAAACCCATAATTATAAAAACTCATATGCATAGAAAAATCTTTTTGTTTCCTTGGGACATATTTACCTTCTAACACTTACCATAAACCTTACACATGGAATCAAGTTTTGGTTAACTTTAATCTCCGGAGTGCCCAATGCGTTGGAGAGAAATAATGGGGATCTCCCATCTTATCTTGAGAAATAATGGGATCAACCCAACATAGCATGAGCTATAATGGGCGTCAACCAACATAAATAATGTCCATGGAGCATTTCAAGGTAATTACTTATAATTAAATAAGAATAAACCATTCATGACACATACATATATAAAAAAAATACTTTTAATTTTATTAAAAAGAGTTTTAAAAGGATTTTAAAAGAATGGTATCCTAAAATATAATTTGATTAAGAATTAATATAATGGAATAGATATTTGTATAGACTATAAATATACATATTTAATCATTATATAAACAAAAATTCATCACTCCAATACTCTTAATACCATATAATAAATAAAGAATAAGGTTACCACAAAGATTTGAAATTGGGTTAAGAATTACCTTGCCTTGGGTTATTCTTACATAATATGTAGAGACCCGAAGCTTAATGTACATGTACATAACATTACTTTTGCGGAATACTTATTACATAACAAAAACACACACATACAAGGACCGTAATAGTTTAGTGTCTTTGGAAACTCGGAATATAATCTTTTAATCGTGGTGGAAGATCTTCAACATCTCCCATAAAGATCATCCTATTTTTACCTAAAAACTTTCTTTATATCCTAAGGAAAAGAAAACATAAATGGGTGAGCTCAAATACTCATTAAGGGTAAACAAAAGAAATATCAATCACATCATATTCATAAGAACATCACATTTTGGAAATTTGAACCTGCAAAAGATATCATAATATCATAACATGGGATAAATAATAGTAGTGAAATGTAATCCCAATAATCATAACTTGAAACATGAAATTTGTGGCATACCCACATAATCATAGATAATCATTTCTTATTAGTCAAAACTCATTGCGAAGACTATCTTAGTGGACAAATTCCTTTTCTGAACTGAGTTCATTCCTAGTTTCAGTCATGTTTCACTGAACTGGTTTAACATGCCATTCTAGCCATGTCTATCTCATGAGATATAAAATCTTTACCCAATGCATTGGAGGGATATATAGGTCCCACCAATGTCATAATTATACCAGTCTTATGTGTGACACAAAATCATAAATCATACATCATTGCATAACCCATGTAATAAAAATGGAATTCTTAAACAACATGACATCATAAAAAAATTCAAATAAGATAAAAGAATTCATAAAAAAATTTCCATCACTACATAATCAAATCAATGTAATAATAGGGATATAAACATAACCCTATATTATCTTATATGGAAAATAATTTTGATAAAACACTTCAACTCCATTTTTGAGGAAAATATCCTTTCTACATAAAAAACATTTTCCTTTCTTAACATGTCATACAATTTTAATCTAAAAGAAGTTTATTAAAAATAAAATTAAAAAATTGTAAAGGAATCTTCTTGGAAATAATTTTTTAAAAATCCATTCATGCTGTATAAGTTAAAAAAAATATTCTTCTCGTACTTTTGTCGGAAAAGTCAAAAAGTGCCTCGTACGAAAATTGACAAAAGATTCCTTTTATATATTTTACTAAAAACTCACTGAAGGGTAAAATTGGATATAAAAAATTGTAGGTGGATAGAAAAAATATTAAATATCGAGGAAACATAGATGTGGATGATAAAATACACCCCAGTAAATACCAAATTATAAACAATCTCGGGAAAAAATGAAATTGTGATATTTTCCCTTATCTTAGGTCGGATTTGCTTCGTAAGTGTCCAAACATCCTATATAATTATTTAAATAATGTCATTTACTTATTATAGAATCATAATCATTGTTATGATATCATATATGGTTCACTTATTACTTTATATTACCCATTCTTTTGTAAATTCAATGTTAAAGAGCGTTTTGGGTAAAATCGATTCATTTGTCATCCGTGTTTTGACTTGTAATTATTCATATGATTACTGAGATCATGATTACTTAATTCCAGAATATAAAACATGATTTATATATAATATATATTCAGAATATACATATATATAATAAATCATTAAATGGAAAAAATATACCGTTCATGGAGACGATAGGTCGTATGTACGCATGAACGATGTTTTCGTTTCCTTATTTAGTTGAATGGAATTAAGTAGATGAAATACATATATATAAAAATAATTCCAGTATCATTATTATGTAATATATTTCATGATTACTTCTTATATATACTTTATAATCATTCATGAATGGTTAACGTGGAGAATGAATCTCATCACGTCGTGGAGACGGTAGTCAGTACGTACGCACGAGCGATGATATCATTCTCATGATCATGGAATTGTATTGGAGTGTATTTATACTATTTTAGAATCAATATCAATTTAAAATAATCATATATAGTTATTATTTACACCATTATTCCCATCCAAGTAAGGTGGTGGTGGAAAAAAGATTGCACCACGGCGTGGAGACGGTATTCCGTACGTACGCACGCGCGGTGATTTCGTTTTCCGTAGGATGGATATATGATGAAATAGGGTTGTTTAATAATTATAATAACATATCAGTAAATTAGTGATACTGATTTTATTATTTCATAATGAAACAACCTAATAAGAAGAAGTGGAAAAGGAAATAATGTTGAAAGAATCGGTAACAGATATTACCTCTTATTTGAAGCGCCTCTTTGAGTCCTCCTCTTAGGGCACTAAAATTTGTCTTTGAAGAAGACCAGGACCTCTAGGATGTTTATAGGAAAGTGTAGAATAGAATTTTTCAGGGTTTGGCCGAGCTTTAAGGCTCAAAGTGGTGTGAGGAAGAGAGGGAGGAGGTGCCCTTTTATAAGGGAGGATAGGGGCTCCTTTGGAAAACTAAAAAATATTATTTTATTATAAAGTCATATTCGGTTTTAAATAGCTCCAAATTGATTAATTTCAAAGATAATGTGGGGATGGGTAGAAATCCTCTCATACAATAGAATTTAGGCAAGTTTAGGTTCCAATTTTATCCTTATCATTTATATTTCACTTTAAGTTTGATAATTTTACTTTTACCGTGTCTTTTTGTGTTCTTACACTATAAGGGTAATAAACGTACAATAACAAGACAAAAGAACCCAAAGTTGATTATTATTAACATATATAACCTTATCTAAGTCATTTTGCCAATCCGTATATTTTTAGGAATAAAATAACAATTAATAATATAATATTTGTTTTAAAAACTATTTTATGTCAATTTTGACACTATTTAGTAATTGATTTTTGTGAAAATCATAACAGAGTTAATAGTTCGAAAAAAGTTAATTAAATCAATACTAACATGTCATATTAACCTATAACATTAGTGGAATTCATAAAAAGTCACAAATTACATTTATTTGGGTATTTATAACATCAATTATGTCAATATTTCATTAATAAGATAATTAATGCATTATCATTGTATCATAAATAAATTAAATTATCTTAAGTATAAAAATTATAAATTAAATATCATTATGTAGGAAATATTTTTAGATTTATAATGAATATTTATAGTCGATTTTATCTTATGTATAACCCTATATTAAAAATTATTATTACTTATTAAACATTGATTTTAACTATTTTAACCCTTCTTTAAATAAATTAATAATAAATGTCCTAATCTAATCCAAGTTGGCCTAAATGGTCATATTTTATTCCTAAGGTTGTTTTTGGTCGAATTACACTTATCCAAAAG
Organism: Viscum album; assembly: GCA_963277665.1. NCBI lineage: Eukaryota > Viridiplantae > Streptophyta > Magnoliopsida > Santalales > Viscaceae > Viscum > Viscum album. The sequence continues at coordinate 869,500,433 of OY728120.1, forward strand.
AATTAGGACATGTGTTAGGGTAATAATAATATCATATTTACCCTTAATTAACCTATTTACTTTTAGCTGTGGTAAAAAAAAGTTAAAAGTTACTATTCACCAAAATTTATTTTAATCGCATTGAACCACATTTTACTTACTGAAATCAATTGTGTCTCTTGTATTTTTTAAATTCCACTCACAGAAGCGGTAAAATTATGTTTTATGAAAAATTCATTTTTTTACTACCACTTAGTGGTTTCACTATTCATCAAAAAATGAAAGTTTCTAGAAAAATACCAAAAATTAGGCCTAAGCTATATTTGATATTACGAACTCAAAAATGATGTCTATTTTTTCAAATTAGAAACATATTAGTTGCATTAATTAATTTAAAAATAAATTCTCATCGTCAAAACAAATAGTGTGTTCTTAAGAGATAATAACTATCAAAATATTGACCCTTGTTTATGTCTGGTTTAAAAGTGAAATTACATACAATGACCAAAATTTTATTAAATTGTAAAAATATATTCTAAATATAATTTAAAACCACTAAAATTAATAATTTATCAGTATTAATTATTTCGATTAAAAAGGTTGTTTTTAATTAAAATTTAGTAATTTTCACTATTCATCAGAAAATGAAAGTTATCTGAAAAGTACCAAAATTTCACCCAAAGCTATTTTCAAAATTCCAAATCCAAAAAAGAAGTCCATTTTGATAAATAAAATTTACAAAATTTCAAAAAGTTGTTATTACTATTCATAACAGCTAGTTTTAATAATATTTTAATAGCATATCGTTGTTTAGTGAAACTCAGTATTGCATACTACACATTCTATCAAGGAAGGTCGTGATTGCGTGTAATGCAAGGCAAGTCAAGGATGCGTGTTGTGAAAGTTCCTTTTGCTGTAGCATACAACAAAAGATATTATTGAAATTAAAAAGAATATTTTTCCTAAAATTTCAGGGTGTTACATAATATATGATTAAATGTAGAGACCCGAAGCTTGACGTACATTGACATTACATTACATTTGCGGAATAATTAGTACATAACAAAAACACACACACAAGGATCGTAATAGTTTAGTGTCTTCGGAAACTCAGAATATAATCTTCTAATCCTAGTGAAAGATCTTCAACATCTCTCATAAAGATCTTCCTTTTTTTACCTAAAACCTTTCATTATATCCTAGGGAAAAGAAAACATAAAAGGGTGAGCTCAAATGCTCAGTAAGAGTAAACAAAAGAAATATCAATCACATCATATACATAAGCACATAACTTTTGGAAATCTTAACCTTCAAAAGAGATCATAATTTCATAACATGGGGTAAATCATGGCAGTGAAATGTAATCACAATAATCATAACATAAAACATGAAACTTTGTGGCATTCACACATAATCATAGAGAATAATTTATTCTTAGTAAATACTCATTACCAAGACTATCTTAGTGGACAAAGTCCCTTTCTGAACTGATTCACCCTCGTTTCAGTCCTGTTTCACTGAAACGGTATAACCTACCGTTCCAGCCATGTCTATCTCATGAGATATAAAATCTTTACCCAATGCATTGGAGGGATATATAGGTCCCACCCATCTCATAATGATACCATTCTTATGTGTGCCACAAAATCATAAACCATACATCATAGCATAACCCATGTAATAAAAATGGGATTCTTAAAAATTGTGACATCATAAAACAATTCATATAAGATAAAGGAATTCATAAAAATAATTCCATCACTACATAATAAAATAAATGTAATAATAGGTATAAAAATATAACCCTTTATTATTTTAGACGGAAAATAATTTTGATAAAATAATTGAACTCCATTCTTGAGGAAAATATCCTTTCTGCTTCAAAAACACTTTTCCTTTATTAACTTGTCATAAAATTATAACTAAAAGAAGTTGATTAAAAAAAACTTGAAAACTTATAAGGGAAGCTTCTTGGAAATAATGTTTTAAAAATACATTCATGTCTTATTAGTTAAAAGAAAACATTCTTCTCGTACTTTTGTCGGAAAAGTAAAAAAGTACTTCGTATGAAAAACGACAAAAGATTACTTTCATATCTTTTACTAAAAACTCACCGAAGGGTAAAATTTGATATAAAATATTTTTGAAGGATATAAATATTAAATATTGAGGAAACATGGATGTGGATGAAAAAATACACCTTAGTAAATACCAAAGTATAAACAATCTCAGATAAAAATGAGATTGTGGTATTTCCCTTACCTTAGGTCTGACTTGCTTTGTAAGTGTCTGAACCTCCTCTTCTTTGAAGTGCTTCTTTGAGACCTTCTTTTATGGCACTAAAATTGGTCATTGAGGAAGACCAGAACATCTATGATGTTTCTAGGGAAGTGGATAGGATAATTGGGCAGTGTTTGGCCAAGCTTGAAGGCTCAATGTTGTGTGAGGAAGAGAGGGAGGAGGTTCCCTTTTATAAGGGAGGAGAGGGGCACCTTGGAAATTAACTAAAAATATTATTTTATTATAAAGTCATGTTCGGTTTTAAATAGCTCCAAATTGATTTATTTCGAGGATAAGGTGGGTATGGGTCTAAATCCTCTCATCCAATAGTATTTAGACATGTTTAGGTTCCTATTTTAACCTTATCATTTAGATTTAACATTAAGTTAAATAATTTTACTTTTGCCGTGTCTTCTTGTGTTCTTACAATATAATGTTAATAAACTTACTATAAGAAGTCAAACGAACCCCAAATTGTTTATTATTAATATATATAACCTTATCTAAGTCATTTTGCCGAACCATAGATTTTTAGGAAGAAAATAACAATTAATAATATAATATTTGTTTTAAAAACTATTTTATGTCAATTTTGACACTATTTAGTAATGGATTTTTTTGAAAATCATAACAGAATGATAAGTTCGAAAAAAGTTAATTAAATCAATACTAACATTTCATATTAACCTACAAAATTAGTGGAATTTATAAAAAGTCTCATATTTTATTTATTTGGGTATTTATAACATCAATTATGTCAATATTTTATTAATAAGATAATTGATGCATCATCGTTGTGTCATAAATAAATTAAATTATTTAATGTCTAAAAATTACAAATACAATACAATTATGTAGGAAATCGTTTTATATGTCTAATGAGTATTTATAGTCGAATTTATCTTATGTATAACCCCATATTAAAAATGTTTTAGTAAATAAACATTGATTTTAACTCTTTTAACCCTTCTTTAAATAAATTAAGAATAAATGTCCTAATCTAATCCATGTGGGCCTAAATGGTCATATTTTATTCCTAAGTTTGTTTTTGGTCGAATTACACTTGTCCAATAGAATTAGGACATTTGTTAGGGTAATAATAATATCATTTCTACCCATAATTACCCTATTTACTTTTAACCGTGGTAAAAAAAGTAAAAAGTTACTATTCACCAAAAAATTATTTTCATCTCATTGAACCACATTTTACTTACTGACATAAACCATGTCTCTTGGATTTTTGAAATTCCACTCACAGAAGTGGTAAAATTATGTTTTATGAATAATTCAGTTTTTTTTAACTACCACTTAGTGGTTTCACTATTCATCAAAAATTGAAAGATTTCAGAAAAATACAAAAAATTAGGCCTAAGCTATATTTGATATTATGAACTCAAAAATGATTTCTATTTTACCAAATTAAAAACATATCAGTTTCATTAATTAATTTAAAAATTAATTCCCGTCGTCAAAACAAATAGCGTGTTCTTAAGAGATCATAACTATCAAAAGATTGACACTTGTTTATGTCTGGTTTATATGTGAAATTAAATCCAATGACCATCATTGTATTAAATTGTAAAAATATATTCAAAATATTCTTTAAAACCACTCAAATTAATAATTTATCACTATTAATTATTTCGATTGAAAAAGTTGTTTTTAATTAAAATTTAGTAATTTTCACTATTCATCAAAATATGAAAGTTATCCGAAAATCACCAAAATTTCACCCTAAGCTAATTTCGATACTACGAATCCAAAAATGAATTCCATTTTGAAAAATAAAATTACAAAATTTCAAAAAGTGGTTATTACTATTCATAATGGCTAGTTTTAATAATATTTTAATAGCATATTGTTGTTTAGTGAAACTCGTTATTGCGTACTACACACGCTATCGAGGAAGTTCGTGATTGCGTGTAATGCAAGGCAAATCAAGGATGCGTGTTGTGCAAGGTCCTTTTGGTGTAGCGTACAACACAAGACATTAGTGAAATTAAAAAGAATATTTTTCATAAAATCTCGAGGTGTTACATTCTACCCCCCTTAAAATGAATTTTTTCCTCGAAATTCGTCGGGGTTATAAATTGTTTACTATTAGAAAGTTTCTTTAATAGAAACCCACATCGTAGAAAGGAATACCAAAACCAATCTTTAAAAACAAAAGTATGAAACGTAACGGTTACCCAAATAAACTAATCACCGGGTTTCCACATAGGTGAAAATATGGATATGGAAGAAAAATCTAACCATCATGTTCTGATGGAGAGTGGTAGAGAACAAGGCTATGGAAAAGCCAAAAATCACAAATCCATAAATTTGTGACGATCTAAGGTACCATCCGATTAATCAGATATAAGAGCACTAGGAAATCATTTTTGGTTTTCAAGATCGTTTCCCTAAAGTTGAAGAATTTGAATTAAAATAAACACTTACATTATTTTGGTACAATCTCACTGTTGTTCGTGCCTTGAACAATTTCCACTTCATCTTTTAAATAAATGAAGTTGAATTTGTTATTCGTGAAGTGTTAGAAGATCATGTGATAGAATGACGGGTCATTCCATCTATCTCAAACAAAAGGTTAGCAAAAGTTATTAAATATACATAAGTCTTCTATATTGAGATTAATCATATATGGTTCCTAAATGGACTTATACTTCATATATCATACTGCTTAATATAATAAAACTAGTTTCTACTAAACAGGGACTTCCTGTAGGTCAGTGGTAGGCGATAAAGGCCAGTCGCACTTCGGTTGTGGGTTCGATTCACACAGCCTTGTCCGACGCGATGGGCTGTCGCCCGTCCTGCAGGTTGTCCTTTTTCTAAAACTATAACATCACATCAATAATATCGAAAAAACATCTATCCTTAAACAATACTAACTTATGTAAAACATAATCCATTCCAATCTTTAGGCTTATCCATAATACTACTGTCCACTCTCATAACATAGTGAAAACGATTACCAAAGATTTAATACCATCGTTGATCCCCATATATCATAAGATATGTTTTGTTGGTCACATTCCAAACATTCAAAGTCATTAATCATATATTCTCTTGAATACCCATTGAGACATAGTGAAAACTTTAATGTAGTTAAAAGTTAACACTTTCCACATACCAAAATCCTCAAAATTCTATATACTCAAACCATGATATCACTTTGTCCTTATATCAATCATGAGCTCATGAATACTGTCAAATATTTCATTTTCTCGTTTCCCTTCATTATGCGCATATCATTCTTTTTCCAAAAATATCTCAATCATTTTCCATGGTTACTGGTACCATAAAATTATTGAAAACCAAAATAGACCAAAACATACATATTCCAATATTCCACGATACTATATACAACTTAATCATTCCACCACATCATTGTCATATTCAACATCACCAATAGTGATCGCATGTGACTTCCCTTTGTCCTTTTCCTTAAGTGGTTTCTCATGTTGATCATCACAAACCCTTGGATTAGGGCATTTATTAGCATAATGCCCCATTTCCTTGCACTTAAAGCATTGAAGTGTTGGTGGTGTGTTCTATGCAGTGTTTGCTTTGTTCACATCATTAGAAACCCTTTTTCCATTACTTCGACACACAGCTGCTCGATGACCTTCTTTTCCACACTTAAAACATTTTCTAGTCCCTTTAAGACAATCTCCACCATGCTTATTTCCACACATTGAGCATAAGGAAACATAAATTTTCTTTTCACCATTATTCTGAGATTTCTCCTTGAACTCCATCTTTCGTTTCTTTTCAAAACCATGAGATGGATATGTACCACCAAATTCCATTTCTACCTTCATAGCACAACGCACAATTTCTTCATAGATACTGAAGTCTCTTATAGCTAATGCCCTTTGAAGACATGGTTTTAAGCCACTGAAAAATCGATCAACTTTACTTTCTGGTTGGATGATAATGCCAGATGCATACCTTGCATGTCTTGTAAAATTTTCTTCGTATATACCAACAGATTCATCATCCTTCTGCTTCAGCTCATGAAACTCCTTTTCCATCTTCGTTCGAAGAATATGAGGGATGTACTTACTGAAAAACAAGTTCTTGAACTCGTCCCATTCCATGGACTCAATTTCATCTCTTGGCCTCGTATTCTTGATAAGATTCCACCATTGATCAGCTTCACCTTTCAAACGGTATACTGCTAAGATGACTTTATCATGTTCAGAACATTGATGAACTGAAAATATCTTTTCAGTGGTATTGATCCATTGTTCAGCAACAAGTGGATCAGAAGACCCACTGAAAGAAGGTGGATGTTGCCTCATGAAGGACTCAATAGAATATTGTTCCCTTATCTGCTCATTTGGAAGTCCAGAATGATTCATAGATTGTGTAAGTATAACAATAAGATCTTGCACTCCATCTCCCATAACATTTGTTTGTTCAGGAGGACAATCATTTCATTTTCCATTGCATTGATCAACACGGTTCCTTCGGGTTCCATCCATCGTATAAAACCCAAAAAGAAGAGTGTGAGAGGAAAAAAAATCATTCTAGGGAAAACAACATAATAAAGGGGGAGTACTTTCAGTATCTAACATCTTTGGATTAATTCTATGATCGTTAGCGTAATTCTAGTACTATAACCTATACGTATTCTTAACCTTAGGAACATCCCTAGACATACCTTAGAAATATCTCTAGGGATCTCACTAACGTTTTCGCATCCTAGTTTCCAAAGGTTGACTAAACCTTTCCTCTGATACCAATTGTAGAGACCTGAAGCTTGACATACATTGACATTAGATTACATTTGCGGAATACTTAGTAAATAACAAAAACACACACACAAGGATCGTAATATTTTAGTGTCTTTGGAAACTCAGAATATAATTGTAGACGCCGGAAAAGTCCGTTGTTCCCAAACGAAGCTCCGGATGCGGAAAGAGAAGTGATATTTGGAGTCAGAGGCACGTTCCGGAGGGCCCGGAGGACTTGCGCGAAATTTCAGAGGCCCGCGCGCAACGTTGAGTCGCGGCGCGCAATCCTCCCGGGATGCGCGCAATGCGCTGGGCCGGCGCGCTATTTTGCGCGCCCGTGGCCTGCGCGGCTCCCTTGCGCGCCGGGTCCGGATTCCGCGCCCGCGAAGGGAATTCCGCGCCCGAGACCGGATTCCGCGCCCGGGGTTGCCTATAAATATAAGGCGACCCCCGACGTTTTGAAGGTTGCCAGAATCCGAAGCGTCGCTCGTTCGCGCAATCCAACCCCTTCCGCGCGCAATGCCGATCTTCAGGTAACCTCCTTTCTTTCGAGCAATAGAGCCTTGGGGTTCGCCTTCGCGCACAATCCCCTTGGCTCCTTTCCTTTGAATAATCCTTAACCCGAAGGCCTTTGCGCGCAAAAGAAGCCTCTTGCGCGCAATTGCCCCCGGGTGCGCGCAATCCAGCCCGATTGCGCGCACCCACCATTTTCAAAGTGGCCATTCTTTAGAGAATGAGCCGTTGCCCCCGCGTGCTACCCGAAGCCCGGTGCGCGCAATCTCAATCATCCGCGCGCAAAGGGCTGGCCCGATTGCGCGCCAGCCCGCCATTTTGCGCGCCGACCTGCTGTTTTGCGCGCAAAGCTCCTCTTTTGCGCGCAATCCTCTAGGGTCGCCCCCCTTGACCCCCTGAGGGTACCCGCCTGCGTGGCGCCCGATGATCTTCATCCTGGGTGCCCGCACCGTGTGTTGTCTTCCCGTGCGGCCCTCCAGGCTCGCGCGAAGTGACACGGACCCATCAGCGGCAATCCATTGTCCCGCATGACATTAAACTGCATTCGTCCAACACGACGTTAAACTGTGCATCGTCCAACACGACGTTAAACTGCATATCGTCCAACACGACGTTAAACTGTACCTCGTCCAAACTTCAAGACGTTAAACTGTTCAGCATCCGTCCCGCATGACGTTAAACTGCATCCGTCCAACATGACGTTAAACTGTACCACGTCCGCACTGCAAGACGATAAACTGCCAAGTGTTTTGTCCAACATGACGTTAAACTGTACCACATCCGCGCTGTAAGACGATAAACTGCCAAGCACCTTCGTCCTCAACACACGACGTTAAACTGTACTTCGTCCGGCAAGACGTTAAACCGTCCGCTTCGTCCTCAACACACGACGTTAAACTGTACTTCGTCTGGCAAGACGCTAAACCGTCCGCATCACCCGATCCCGTTCCCCGCACGCAGGGTCCCCCCCGGTTTGGATGTGGCCCTCGCCCGCTCATCTCTGCAGGGATGTCGGGATTGTCCCTCTTTAGGGACGATTTAATGGGAGCGGCTTTTCCCTACGGGGGTAGGGTATTACAAACCCCTAGTTTCTTGTGGGGGGCCGTGCATGTGTATCTCCATTGCGCATCCCCACTGCCGAAGCCAGTAGAGGCTGTGACTGGGATCGAGGTGTCTCCTACTTTCGGTCCAAGTCCCTTCCAACTGAGTTTTGCCGCATCCGGGCTGCCTCAAGTGCGTAAGTCCTGACAGAATGAACTACGTGGACTTTGATCTCTGTCTTCTAAACAGGGTACGTAGGAAGCCTCCCTGAGGTTCAAGCCCACCACCTAGTCGTCCCGGTCGTATTCACGTCGGTTCGTCCATCAGTGGACCCCTCCAGGGTTCACGCTTGCGTCGATTCACCTATGAATCCGCCCCTGTGGGAGACTGCCCGTGTGTATCTCCACTGTGCCTCCCCACAGCCCCTTTTTCTATTTCTCCTTTTATCGTCCAGCATGACGTGAAACTGTGATCCACCCGGCCATTCCATCTCCCCCTGTGCGAGGTGGTTCGGTTCAATCCTCCGCCTGGCGGCCTCGACCCCTTCATGAGTCGGCTTGCCGACGTCCAGCATGACGTTAAACTGTATACCCGAACTACGTTGACTTTGATCCGTGCTAACGCGCGGTACGTAGGAAGCCCCTACGGGGTCCAAGCTCTTCACTCCATCATCCATATTGATCCTTACCCGGGCCGCCACATCCCGGTGGGGTCATGCCACTTCACTCCACTCCATATCACTTTGGAAGCCACCCATGCGTTGGCCCCAGCGTCGGAGGTTCCCCGCAAGGGGTTCTGTCATCTGATCCACTCTTCGTGTTGATCAGTCCGATGCCGTCCCCTCTAGACGTTAAACTCGCGGCGTACCCCGTTTTAAACATGGGAAGCTGAGGAAAACCTCAGGGGACACAGTTCCCCGCACCCAGTGCGGGATGCCTCAGGCCATCATGCCTTCGAGAAGCCCTATTAGGGACGGAAGACAGACGTGCAGAGCCGCAGTGTTACGACATGCCCCCAGCACCCAGAGCCACCCGACCTCCTCACCGCAGGTTGCTGCCCCGACCAGACTCCTTGGAGCGTCCGGGCGGAAGCAGCTTAATTAACCGGTGTCCATGAAGATATGGCGTCGGGAACGAGATTCACGAGCATGTCTTAAATCTATGAGGGAGACCCAGATTAGGCGACGAGTTCCGAGGAGACGTCCAAGGAAGGAGGAGCCGACATCCCATCATCCCGGTTTCGATCAAGGAGCAGACGCCCATAAATAAGGGACGGATGCCGCCCGCCTTTGGAAAGCGGGACTGCGGGACCACAAGCCGCGCGCCCATCCCCTCGGGTTGACGGGTGCATGCGCGAACGCGTCCTGGCGGAACAGCATAACCTGACGCACATCCGAACCGAAACAGAAAAATGGTGAACCCGACGTGAATCTCTTCTTCTCGATACGAGGACCGATGGCTTTCAGAGGTGTTGGAAGACCTGCGTGTTGCCCGACCAAGCATTCAGTCTTACCCGCCAGGGGCTGGGGAAGGGAAATCGGGCACTCCGTCTCGCAACGTCGAGGGCCTGGGTTCCCCCCACGGAAGGCGTCGTGGCACTAATGGTTGGTTGTCGATTCCTTTTCCTGTCAGTGTTAATGGGTCCTTCTCCCTGCTTTCAGAAATCAGGTCGCCCAATCCAGTGCCCGATCACCGCCTGCCCACTGGCGCAGAGGTAGGGGAAACACCGACGCGGCTACTCCGCGCGGTCCCGCCCGTTCCACGGCCGTCCCAGCAGCCGCAATTGCGGGACGACCACGCCCTCTCTCCCCCTTGGAGGTCATCCAGAGAAGGGTGATCAACACCCTGGTGCGGAGATATGAGGAAGAGGGAGTCATCCCCACTAGGGACATGGCTCGCCTAGACCTTGAGGAGGCTGCACCTCGCCACCACCGCCGCCCCCGAGGGCCGCACAGGGAGGCACCCCTGCCTACCTCAACGTCCAACCGCTTTGGGAGCTTATCCCCAGAGCGCTCTGACAGTTCCCTTCCCTATGCGGATGAGGTGGAAGATGCCCGGGATCACCCTATCCGGGATTCGCTCCAGGGATCTACGGTAAGGACTCCCGCCAGGCCACGGCGACACCGCCGCCAGGCCTCTCAAGTTGAAGAGCGGGCTCTCCACCTGCCCGCGCCGCTCATCCCGACTCGTCTGTCCCGACGCCAACATCGGGGCACGAGCGGAAGAGGATGCCCACCTTGGGGCCCTAGCAACAGCGGCCGTATTGGCCCAAGCCACTGTTGGCCCCAGTCGCCAGGCCCCTGCGCATCCTGAGCAGGGGAACTTCTATGCCCGACCTGGATCGAGGCCTCGACCGCCCCAAAGGCAGGTTGGGTCGACTCTCCCGGTTGCTGGTGCAGGCAGTAGCCACCGCGGACCACCTCGCGGTAGCGCTATTCACCAGCGGGATCTACTCCGTGTGGCCGATCCAGGAGGCATGGGTCATCCCACCATCCGATCCCGGCTCGGAGGCCTGCCCGGAATCATCTCTCCCCGCGTCCCCTTTGATATCTGTCCCGGTGCCCCTCGCACCTTGGTTTCCAGTCCTCTTGGACCCAGCACCAGTGCGGCCGGAGGACGCCAGGACAGAGATCAGCCCTACCCCGAAGAACCACCCAGGGGCAGGAAGGCAAGGCGTCAACGCCGAGGGAAGAATGTTACGGAATTCCGGATAGAGATCCGACCGGTTCACTTCTCTGATTCAGAGGCGGAGTACGATTCGGCGACAGAGCCCTTTCCCCAATCCCGCCAGTCAAGGGCAGGGGTAGGAATGCGGCACGTCAGCCTCGTGCTCCCCGAGAGCGAGATCGATGTGATCCCCACTTCTCTCCGAAGGTATATCCGGAGTAACGAGGGCCTGGTAGACCCCCAAGGATCAAGCTTGCGGTTGGTACCGGCCCCTCTGGAAGTGCCTTCTGTCTCTGTCGGAGAATCCGGAGACTTTTTCTGGGGACCGACGGTCGAACCGCGATCTGGTGCACCCTCGGCGAGCACCGATGCTACGGCAGGATGTTCGCTCGCCGGCCCGTCCTATCGTGATGTGGTAGCCAGGGCACCGCCACCCTTAGAGGGCGGCCCGGGATATGGAGGCCAATCGGCCTGTTCGCCGTATTCACCGCCGGCCAGCCCGTCAGCCCGGCGGCCCGCCTCGGCACCACTGCCGGTTCCCCATCCGTTCCCAGCCATTGAAGAGGACCAAGGAGATCTGGGTCCCGAGTTTGAGTCGTGGAGCTTCTGGACCGTCCTTGCAGAGGGCCACTTCCCTGAGAAGTTTTGGCCAGTCGCAGGGCCGGGCTTTGATGCACCCGAATCGCTCACCCCGGATGAGTTCGAATGCTTCCGCCGAACTCTCCTGGAGACTCGCTCCTGTCTTCACCGCCTACAAATGCCATACCCCGGGAGTCAAGTGCACCTGGAGGATATTGGTGAGCAGTGCCGTCAAATTGACCTGGCCATGCTCCCCGCGGTTTGCACCCCGGGTCATTTGAGCACCACGAGGCCCTCCAACAACGATGCGTTGAGGGTTTTCAAGTACTCCGCAAAGTTATCGAGGAAGCCACTCCCCACGTGTATATCTGTGGATGGGGGCAGTACGCTTCCCTACGCTTCAGTGTGATTCGCCGACAGCCCGATTCGCTGGGTGGCCCTGAGGGTATATCCCCAGGGACAGAAACGGTCAATATGGCTGACCTGTCGGGAGAGGGGAACGACTTGGAACTTCTCGACGGGGGCTTCCCCCCCGAATACAAGCCATCGTCAGAGCCATCAGTGAGAGTCACTCGTCATCAGAGGAACCTCCTGGGGCTCCCCGCACACACTGAAGCACTGACGTTGAGCCGAAACGTCAGCAAAGGAAAAGAGCACAGCGAGGCTATAAAGCCCGCCGACCCATCTGCCTCCATGCAGAGGGCAGAGGAGGATCCCGAGAAGGCTACGCTACGTCAGCAGCTTGCCGAACAGAAGAAGCTGGTTGACCCGCTCCTCGCCGAGCGCGCTACAGAACGGCGGCCTGACTACGGTGATCCAAGGCCAGGACAGTAGGGACCGGAACAACCGCTCCTCGACGAGACTCTCCCGGGCAACCGTGATTACGCCGTGTTCGCCGACAGGAGAGAGGCCATTGCCTACGGCAAGAGGGCGCGGTATGTGTCGCCACACCCTCCCGAGCGGCGTGACTACCTGAGAGACCCCGCTCGGATTCCTCCCGCTGCCCCAAGGGCCGCTCCGCCCGCCATCCCACGAGCTGCCGAGTTCGACGACCCGGTCGACGACCCGATTGAAGGGCCATGCAATGCGCTCGTGGTTAGAGATCCTCGCCAGGACTGAAACCCATGTCCGGATGATCCGATGGCGGCACTCATTGCCCGCTTGGAGGCCTTGGAGACTCGGCAGGTGGCGATCCCACCGGACGGCAAGCCCTACCCAGCATGGGTGGATGACATGCCGGCGCCTCCGGGATTCGGGAATCCCACTTTCGCTCCCTTCAACGGGACTGGAGATCCGCCACAGCATTTAGCCCACTTCAACTCGAGGTGTGGGCCTATATTGGGGACTCCGGCGCAGCAAGAGGCCGATAAGCTTCACTGCTTTGTTCAGACACTGGAAGGGCCAGCATTTGTCTGGTACAGCCAGCTCCCCGTCAGGTCGGTAACCAGCTGGGAGGACCTCCGTAGACAGTTCCTCTACCAGTTCAGTTCCACGACCCGGAAGACAAGTATCGCAGACCTCTTCAAGTGCAAGCAGAGTCCTGATGAGCGAGTCGCGGACTTCGTCGCCCGATGGAAGGGTCTCACGTATTCCCTTGACATGCCATTGACTCAGGAGCAGTGGCTGACAATGTGCGTCGGGAACGTCAAGACCGAGCTGGTCCCTTCCCTGATCACTCAGAATTACCCCGGAGGGTTCAGGTACTTCTTAGACAAAGCTCAACGTCTTGAGGAATCCCTGCAACAGGCCAGCCAGGCACACCCGCTGCCTCCTATGATTTCTGCAAGGAGAGTCAGCAGTGCTGAGCCCACTGCTGTTGCCCAGATAGAGGCCCCCAGGCCATTGGAGCTACTGCCGGCGAGGCCAGCTCCACAGCCTCACAGGAACCCGCCTCCACGGGCTCAGTTCCCGGCCCAGCAGCGGCAGCCCCAGAACCGGCCGGCCCCTCCGCGTAATGTACCGCCGCAACCCAGGCGAGATAATCAGGGTCCACCTCCTCGGCCGGCCCCTCCAGCCCCTCGTCAAGACCACGCTCCCAGGGGCCCGCGACACCTGACTTACTCATTCCATGAGGATCAGGTCCCCGGTTATTTCTGGAGCGCCCTGGAGCAGAGGATTGTGCGACTGCCTGAGTGTTGGAGGCCAGAGGAGGCACATCTTACGAATAACCCCCGCTACTACCCCTACCAGCGGGCCCTGGGGCACACCATCCAGCGGTGCAATGTGTTTAAGGATTGTCTCCAAGACCAGATTAACAACAATGTAATCAGGTTGGGCCCAGCTCCAGCACAAGTGGTGGGCGTGTTCGTGGGATCAGATGACGATAGTGGCAACGAGGACGAATGGCAGCTGGTCTCCGACCGCGGATCCCAGAAGTATAATAACTGGATGGCCCGCAAGACGACCATTCGCGCCCATGGAATCATCCGTGCGCGCTTGAATCAGCCTGAGCCCCCAGAATCTGCGGGTGCTGCTTCGGCATCGTCGTCCCAGCCTGCCTCTTCCAAGAGGAGCAAACGGCGGCAGCGCAAGAAGGAAGAGCGCGCCCCGCCGGTTCCGCCACTATCCCGCACTCTCGGCGATTTCATGCCCCCGGAGATGGGGGTCCCTCCTCGGATCCGCCCGGTGAAGGATGATTCGTCCGATGACGGTGTTGGGTACGCTTTGGTTAACACCGTCGAGCTGGTAAATCCCTTTTTGGTTCCTGACGTTGAAGAACACCAGGTGGACCTCCCTAGTGTCTCCGGTCGTTGCCACCGTCGGAAGAACCGCAGCAGCAGGAGTCGCCGGGGCACAGCCGTTGGTACCTCCATCCAGGCCGTGCACGCCACTGAGACTAGGCAGCAGGCTCAAAACCGAGCACAACGTGCGCCGCCCCCCCATTCGGGGATGACGGATTCGCCTCCGCCGCTGTTTGTGGTGTGGGACCAGGCAGAACCGCCTCAGCCGCGTCACGACCAGCTCCGCCCTGCCACGGGTCCATCCCGGCCTCCTGACCCCAGTACAGTGACCATTTCCCGGGCTGCAGCCAGTGAACAGCGAGATACGCCAAGTACCATTCTGCCGCCGATCCAACCGGCAAGGCCCGTCATGCCGCCAACCGCAGAGCAACCTCCTACAACCAGGGGCTCGCGCTTGGCCAAAAAGTATGATGTCCTGAAGCACTTGGCCGACATCCCAGCAAGGCTCTCCATCCTTGAGGCTCTGCGCATGTCATATGAGATGCGCGAGGCACTCGCTGAAGCCCTGAAGAGCCCCCTCCAGTTTGAGACAGAGGTTGCGGCTGCAGAGGCCTTTCACGCCGAAACGATCGAGGACGCCGAATGTCAGGCAGTTATCTCGTTCTCTGGTAAGGATGAAGACCCTCCTATACAGGGACACATTCGTCCGCTGTATGTCACTGGCCAGTTCAATGGCCTTGAAGTCCGGCGCTGTCTTGTCGACACGGGGTCCGGGATTAACCTGATTCCAACTCGGACGCTCCGGAGATTGGGGTTGTCTGAGGATGACTTGATTCCCTCCGACCTCAGGATCCAGGGGTACGACCGCACCGAGCAAACCCTGGTCGGCAAGATACGTTTGAAGACCCAGTTCGGTGACTTGGTTGCCAACACCGAATTCATGGTAGTCTCTCAGGACACTGCGTATAACGCATTGATGAGCAGGCCATGGCTCCACCTTCACGCGGCGGTTCCCTCGTCATACCACCAATGCCTCAAACACTCCCTTAATGGTCGAGTAGGCGTGATTCAAGGAGATGCCTCTCCTTTTGCCTCGTGTGAAGCCCGCTATCTGGACGCGGACTATTACAAGAGCAAGGATAAGCAGATCCTGGCAGGTGAGGTTGAGCATGTCGCTGTTGCAAGTGATCCCTGGGCAAGTCTGGATGACGCTTACGTCCTCCCGATTCACCGGTTGGACGTCGCCATGGTCTCGATGGCCCGCGAGTCTCCTGATGAGATGACCGCGACTGCCCGCGCCAGCACCAGTGGCCCAGCAGGATCTGGTAGCCCCAATGTAGTTTCCAACGCAGTCTCTCCCGTGGACGATCCCTCCCCGAGTGGAGAGGATATGGAAGACGCACCCCCAGCCTTTGAGGAGGGAGTCCCCACCACGGTCGATGAGTTAATACAGGTGAACCTTGGAACCGAGGCTGATCCAAGACCCACATTGGTCAGTGCCGCCATGCCCTCTGAGGAGCGGCAGTAGTATGTGGACTTTCTCAGGCAGCACCGTGATGTGTTCGCTTGGGGCTATGACGAGATGCCGGGGCTAGACCCTGAGGTAGCCGTCCACCGCCTTGGTCTCCCGGCGAACCATCGCGGGTTCTAGCAGCCTCCCAGGAAGATGCACCCATCCCACGGTGCCATGGTTGAGGCCGAAGTTGACAAGCTTATCAAAGCCAACTTCGTGAGGGAAGTTCAGTACCCCAAATGGCTGGCCAACATTGTGCTGGTCAGGAAGAAGAACGGGCAGATTAGAGTCTGCATCGACTTCCGCGATCTCAACCGCCACTATCCGAAGGATGATTTTCCCCTTCCAGTGAAAGAGCTGTTGATTGATGCCACGGCAGGGTTCCAAGCCCTCTCCTTCATGGATGGATACTCCGGATACAACCAAATTCGGATGGCCCATGAGGATGAGGAGTTCACTGCCTTCAGGGCCCCCCAAGGTACCTTTTGCTACCGGGTCATGCCCTTCGGCCTGAAGAATGCAGGTGCCACCTATCAACGGGCGATGCACCGCATATTCAAGCCAATCCTCGGCACACTGGTGGAATGCTACGTCGACGACTTGGTTGTCAAATCACGCCAGCGTCAGGACCATCTCAAAGATCTTGAGAAAGTGTTCAGCTTCCTCCGGTCTCGCTGCCTGAAGATGAACCCGTTGAAGTGTGCCTTTGGGGTCACCTCCGGAAAGTTCCTTGGATTTGTGGTAAGATACCGGGGTATTGAGATCGACCCAGAGAAAATCAGGGCGATTAGCCAGATGCCTCCCCCAGGTACCATCCGGGAACTACAAGGGTTCCAAGGCCACTTAGCCTATATACGCCGATTCATCGCGAATCTGGCCGGCAAGTGTAAGCCCTTTTCTCGGCTCATGAAGAAAGGTGCCACCTATGTATGGGATAAAGAGTGTCAGACCGCTTTCGAGGAAATCAAGCAGTACCTGCTTCAACCTCCAGTCCTGATGCCGCCTGTATCCGGAAAGCCGCTGGTCCTTTATGTGACCGCCCTGGAACGGTCCCTGGGTGCCCTTCTCGCCCAGAAGAACAACGAGGGAACGGAGAATAGCCTCTATTACCTCAGTCGCATGCTCCTCGATGCGGAAGTTAGGTATTCCCCCATCGAGAAGAGCTGTCTGGCGCTCGTATTTGTCATACAGAAATTACGGCACTACTTGCAGCACCACGAGGTACAGTTGGTTTCTCGGGTAGACCCGTTGAAATATATCCTGAGCCGGCCTATGTTGACTGGCCGTCTAGCACGGTGGGCTGTGATTCTCCAGCAGTTCGACATCAGGTATGTGTCTCAGAAGGCCATCAAAGGGCAAGCATTGGCAGACTTTCTGGCAACTCACCCGACCTCCACGGATCAGCCGCTGGATCTAGGCTTTCCTGATGAGACCATTCTATCGGTTGATCGAGCCGATCCATGCTGGCAGATGCACTTTGACGGTGCCTCCCGGAGCCCCACCGGTAGAAGACTCGATAATCCTAAGCTCAACAGAGTGGGCTTGGGCATCGTCTTCATTACCCCGGAGCGAGCCGTGCTGCCATACTCGTTCCTGTTGTCAGAGGGCTGTACCAATAATGAGGCGGAATACCATGCCCTAATCACCGGCCTCGAGTTGGCTCTCGAGATCGACGTGCCCCGTCTGTGCGTGAAAGGGGACTCCGAGCTGGTCGTTAAGCAGATCAATGGCGACTATGTTGCCAGGAAGCCGGAACTTGTGCCATTGCTGGAGTGCACCCTCCTTCTGATGGCCTGGTTCCCTTCTCGGCCAGAAATTGTCCATATTCCCCGGTCGCAGAACGGTCGAGCATATGCTTTGGCCAGCCTTGCTGCATCACTTGCAGAGCCTGAACAGGACAACCTGATCGTCCGTGTGACGCGCCGCAGGCTCATCGCTCCCGTTATCCCGGAAGGAGATCGCGACCCGTCGGTAAGTAATCTCACCGCGGTTGCCCCTGCGCCCGGAGCCCCGATTACCCCAGATATGGCAGTCGAACCAGCCCCTGATTGGAGGACACCCTTGGTTGAGTACCTCCAACATGGAATTCTCCCGTAAGATCGGGCCGAGCGCGAGCGAGTTCGACACCGCGCATCGCAGTTTGTCCTCCAGAGCAGTCCCGGCCTGGAGCAGATCCTCTATAGACGCGGATTTGATGGTGTTCTCCTCTGTTGCCTTCAGGGAGTTGAGATCCCACGAGTCATGCAAGAGGTTCATGCTGGTTCATGCGGCGCCCATCAGACTGGGCCGAAGCTGTCCCACCAGATTCGGAGGTTGGGATACTTCTGGCCATCCATGATCCATGACTGCATCGAGTATGCCAGGAGGTGCCATGCGTGCCAGGTTCATGCGAACTTTGTGCATCGGCCGCCGGAGCCTCTCCATACCACTAGGTATTCCTGGACCTTTGCAGTCTGGGGTCTGGACGTTGTTGGACCTTACCCACCGGCGACAGCTCACCAGTGCCGGTTCATTCTGACCGCCACGAACTTCTTCTCCAAATGGGCAGAGGCGATTCCGCTCAGAGAGGTCAAATCCTGTTCGATCGCTGACTTCGTGACCTCCAACATCATCTATCGATTTGGAGTGCCTCACGCAATCCTCACGGATAACGGAACCAATTTCCGAGCAGCCGAGTTGATGAAGTTGTACGCCAAGTATAACATTCGCTCGAACCATACA
This sequence comes from Viscum album, assembly GCA_963277665.1. Taxonomy (NCBI): domain Eukaryota; kingdom Viridiplantae; phylum Streptophyta; class Magnoliopsida; order Santalales; family Viscaceae; genus Viscum; species Viscum album. The sequence goes on from OY728120.1 coordinate 869,519,148, forward strand.
TCTCGCTATCATGCGCAGGCAAATGGACAGATCGAGGCGTTTAACAAAACCCTCTCTAACATTCTGCAAAAGATGGTTGGTCAGAACAAGAAGAGTTGGCCGGACAAGCTCCCCAACGCCCTCTGGGCTTATCGGACGACGACTCGCAATTCCACCCAGATGACCCCTTATTCCCTGGTGTATGGAGCTGGGGCCGTCCTGCCCATCGAGATCCAGTTACCGTCCTTGCGCACTGCGGTCTACGACCAGCAAGCGCCGGACAGAGTTGCTGAAGCCCGTCTAGTCGAGTTGGAAGCACTGGATGAGAATAGACTTCGCGCTTTGCACAACTTGGAGAGGCATCAAAGCAGAATGGCTCGAGCTTTCAATAAGAAGGTTCGCCTCCGCTCCTTCTTGCAGGGTGACCTAGTGCTAGCCCTGAGAGCACCGATGATCCCCGGCCGGAAGCCGCCCAAGTTGGACCCCAAGTGGGAGGGACCTTTTGTCATCCACAAGGTCTATCCCAATGGCGCGTACTCCCTGGCGACTATGGATGGTGAGCATGTCACTCCTCCCACCAATGCTAGGTTCCTCAAGCAGTACTTTGTCTGAGTGTGCTCACGTCCTGCACGACGTTAAACTGCATTCGTCCAGGCTACAAGATGTTAAACTGTTCAGCATTCGTCCGCGCTGCAAGACGTTAAACTGCCAAGTGCCTCGTCCTGCATGACGCTAAACTGCACCACGTCCAAGCTGCACGACGTTAAACTGCCCAGCGTATCGTCCTGCATGACGTTAAACTGCCCCTCAAGAACTGCGTGCGGCTTGATTCCCATCCTTATGGGATACGTAGGACCGCCTGAACATTCATGTTTCAGTCCCAGCCCCATCCTTTGGGAATTTCCATCCCATCTCGGGCCCTTGGCCCAGTTGCCTCCGGGTGTGCGGCGTATGGTGTAAACGCGGGGCTATGCCCTCATTCACGTCGGTTTGCTCGCCACGCTGTACGCCCCCCACGTTTGGGGATGCCTTCTGCTCCACCCTTCTTTTCTCGTCCTGCATGACGTTAAACTGCACTTCAAGAACTACGTGCGGCTTGATTCCCATCCTTAGGGGATACGTAGGACCGCCTGGACATACATGTTTCAGGCCCAGCCCCATTTCCCGGGAATCTCTATCCTGCGTTGGGCCTCTGGCCCAAGTTCCCCTCCTTTTTGCGCGAGGCGTATCGCGTGAGCGGGGGATCATGTCCTCATTCACGTCAGTCTACTGGCCGTGCCGTACGCCTCCCCCCCGTGTGTGGGACCACCTCACACCTTTCATCGTCCTGCATGACGTTAAACTGCCTCTCAAGAACTACGTATGGCTTGATTCCCATCCTTATGGGATACGTAGGACCGCCTGGACGCTTGTGTTTCAGGTCCAGCCCCGTCTCTTGGTTGATCACGGGGATCTACCCTCTTTTGGTTGCTCTCAGGGTGAGTCCTCCGACCCTTTCCGGTGATCTGTTAACATGTTTTGGGTACTTTGGTCTATGAATCGTAGTGTCAGATTCAATCCCGACAAGTCCTGTGTTGCTTGTCAGGCCTCACGCTTCCTCTTGTTCGAGCCTTCACTCAAAGGGATCCTCGTTAGCGGTTTGGGTACGATGCCTCAGTGCTCTCCTACCGCTCCGGATCGATTTACCGGCGGGTCTTGGGCCGCAAATCGATATGAATCCTACGATTGAGTGGTCGATGCTCGTTTTCTTGCCCCGTCTTAGGCTGACGCGATCGGATGTTGTGTTGCGAATATGGTCAGCAACGTCCTTGATCGCCATGTCGGCTCTTTCAGGCTCTGAACATTGGTTGCGCAGTCCTCCTCACACTCCGCCTTTGTGCGTTGTAGTGGAATCTCGACACTCTCTTCATACTGACCTTCAGTACACCTCTACATGTTAGGCAGACCATCCAGGGTAATGATGTCGTTCGAGGATCCCATGATCTGAGAACAAAGGATATATCCGGATATCCTCCCTAAGGGCCATGCGTAGCTAGACCCTCGTCCCCATAAGCAGGAAGGAGTCGCCCGAACAATCGCGTTCTGGGCCCAGTATATCTGGAGGCTAGCATCTCTGCCCCTCGGATGATGGACATACGCAGACCCCTATCCCAAGACTCTTCTCCTGGAATCGTGCGTGACCGCAGGGCTGGGTATGTTCCCACCTCCGCCGTGTCCGCCGTACCGCGATAAGCGGATTCCTCCATGGTCCGAACCACACGACCTTAAACTGTGTTGTCTGGTCCTACCACACGACCGTAAACTGTGATCGTCTTGGCCGCCCGACGAGAAACGGCACTGCATCGTGATGTTCTCCTCAGGGGACACTCATGTTGGGCACTGGTTAATAACCACGCCATTCATCAATGCCTTCCGTGGCTTGATTATTGTGGCGATGCCAGAGATTTCTCAATCACAGGCATGTCGCCGCACAAAGAAAAACCACTCATCTTTAAGGACAAACAAGAAATATCAAATGCCGCTCTTTCTGTGTGCGAGGGTCAGACCTGCACTCTTCCCCGCGCTGGTGCCCGATTGTGTTGCGCCGCGCTTCAAGAACTACGTGTGGCTTGATTCCCATCCTTATGGGATACGTAGGAACGCCCGGATGTTTGAAACTTCGGGTCCAGCCCCCCACCTCTTAGAGATTCCCCCTTCTCTGGGGAATCCACCGCCTTCAGGTCACCCTCAAGGTGTGTTCCCCGACCCCTTGCAGTGGTCCACCGGTGTCAAGAGTACTCTGGTTTATTGCCAGGAGGGTCAGGATCCGCTTGGTCAGGTTTCCTCCACTTTTCAGGCTTCGTGCTCCCTTTCATTCGGACCCATCGTCTACGCCCTGGGTGGAGCCCCCGTGAACGGTTCGGATATAATGCCTCAGTGCTCTCCCACCGACTCGGGCCGGTACCCCCAATGGCCTCGGGCAGCAAATCGATATGAATCCTGCGATTGAGCGGTCGATGCTCGTTTGCTGCCTCATTACACCAACGGTTAGTGCGATATTGATGCTGCTTTTCCTCCACGGTCGGCAGTACTCCCATATCGTTACTCCGGTGCCCCCAGTCCTTGAGTGAATGGCCGCATGATTCACATTTTACACCTCCCATTCTGACCAGGCGAATCCTCGACACTCTTGACACTATCCGTCAGTGCATCTTCGCATATCCAGGGGATAGGACCACGATGTGGCGTACTTTGAGGTCCTTATGGTCCGAGCTCTAAGACCTTAAACTAAGATCTCTCCTTATGGTCCGAGCTCTAAGACCTTAAACTAAGATCTCTCCTTATGGTCCGAGCTCTAAGACCTTAAACTAAGATCTCTCCTTATGGTCCGAGCTCTAAGACCTAAAACTAAGATCTCTCCTTATGGTCCGAGCTCTAAGACCATAAACTAAGATCTATCCTTATGGTCCGAGCTCTAAGACCTTAAACTAAGATCTACCCCTATGGTCCGAGCTCTACGACCCTAAACTAAGATCTCCCCTAAACGGGATTCTACGTCCTGCATGACGTTAAACTGCACTCTCAGAACTACGTGTGGCTTGATCTCCAGCCTGATGGAGTACGTAGGAACGCCCGGGCATCTCAACTCGGGTCCAGCCTCAGGGATCGTTAAGTCCCTCCCCTCCTCGTCGCCGGCCGTCTGGCCTGGCTTCTGGTGGAGTGGTGCAATTGTGATATTCTCCCCGATTCAGCTTGGGATGCCCCATTGCAATGATGGGAAGTGACGGTTTCCTCGTCAAAGAGGTGCTGTCTGAGAATTGGGGTGACTCACGGCCAGATTAGTGCATCCGCCTAATACGCTTTCCCCACGGTGGCGCAATTTTGAGAGCGTTGGATTCTGTCCGAACAATCGTCACTTCGCCCCACGCTTCGCATGCCCTGTTGATCTGGATTTCCACCCTTGTGTCTGAAGGAACCCCCAAAGCGGTATTCATGATGACATGTGGTCCGCCTCCTGCAATATGAATGATGACCTTCGGTCCGTCTATTGCAGTTGTTATGGTCGATCCACTGTCCGCCTACCGTCTTGGGCATTTCCTGGAAGGCAGACCATTGTGGATGTCTGGATTCGGGACACGCGATTCACCCTTTCTCATTTCCCTATGTTCGGATAAAATCTCAACGCCCCTAGCATTGTCCCGCTCGTGTGTTGGAACAAGTTGGGGGGATGATACATTTACTAGGCTTGAGGTCTCCTTTCCTAGGAATGACCTCCCTCTTTTCTCCAGCAATCCAGGCCCAACTATGGATGCCTGATGCTTGGTTAACGCTCCCGCAAGACAGTGAATTGTGGTTGAGCATGTTAAGCCAAAAGATTCAGATAAATATATTGATTCATACAAATGGATCAAAGTAGCGGAAGCAAATGTTTTGGGAACGGCAAAACAAAGCCCTTAGGGATTAGCATGCTGAATGAGTCTTTCTAATGCCGCTACCCTTTGGCTGGTGGCCTCCAGAGCTGCTTCTCGCTCTCTACGTGCCCTCTCTTCGTCGGCGGTCGCAGCACGCAGTTCGTTGATTCTGGCCTGTGCACGCTCCCGCTCGACCTGAATTGTGACCATCTGTTGGCCCGCCTCCGTCAGCTGTACCTGGGCGTCAACCAGCTGGGCTGCTAGTTGCTCCACAAGCTCAGTACACGTTGCGACGAAGGCCTCCTTCTCTGCCGCCTGCCCTTCGAGACGCCGGACTTCCTGCTCCGCCGCGAGGAGCGCCCGCGTGCTCTCCGACATGTCCCGACTTTGTGTGACGTCGGCACGCCGGCAGCTCTCGCGCATCTTTTCGGCCATGAAATCACGAACCGTCAGATGGAGGCGTTGAGCATCAGCTCCCCCGGCACACAAGAAGCGCAGCCAGGTTTGAAGTGATCCCATGCGCCCCAGCCACTCCGACGGGTATCGCTTGAGGAAGCGCTGGATGCACTTCCACCCCCTACGGCGCGTTATCCGGCTCTCCTCGACCGCCTCCGCGTCTGAGTCGTCCATCTCCTCGGGGTCGGCAGGCTGGTAGGCAGGGAAGGCAGCCAGCAGGTCTGCTGCAGGGTCCGCCCCTGGGAGGTCCTCATGAGGGATGGGTTCCCCAACATCCGGGCGAACTTCTTCTCTCTCCCCAGCGGCGCTGACACCCTCGTCAGCCCCCGACCTCTCTCCGATGTCAGCACCGCCGGCGTCCGCAGCCCCCTGATCAGCAGTTGGTGGGGCCGGCTCGGTGTGGGAAGTCTGTTCCGGAGCAGGCGGCATGTCTGCCACCGGTCCACTCGTGGATGGCCCGGGTTCGGCAACCCGACGAGCCTCCAGTGTTGAGATCACTGCGCAGGTCATGCCGTGGTTAGTCACGGATCGTCAACGGCAAGCACCAGCAGTAAAGTAAGGAGACTTACGGGAGTTCAGAGCGTCATCTTCCGCTATCCCGGCCGCCGGAGGAACAGTTGCAGCAGGGGGCCCTTCCGCGCTTGTCAATTCGATAATGGGTGCCTGTCCCCCGCCTTGTCCTGCTGGCGCCCCTCCTACTCCCGCTGAGGACGCCTGACCAACATCCGTGCGCTCCTGAGAAAGGAGGAGAAATGGGTTAGAAGCTGCATAAGGGAATGGATGAAGCAGGTTGAGTAGGGATAGAAGCGGACCTCGAGGAGCTCAGTGACATCAACATTGTCAGAGCCGGCCACCTCGCCGCTCTCCCGCGGACTCCCCTGATGGGATCTTCCCTCGAAGCCTTCATCCTCCCCCATCTCCTCCTCTTCCTCAGAGTCGTTGCTACTGTCGTCTTCTTCCGGCGGCATCTGTTCTGGAGCGGTCTCTAGACCGAGCATCACCTTCACCAGAAGGGATGGCTCCGCACGCTGACCACGTTGGCGCGCGTAATCGTCCATGGCCGTCAGATACGCATACTGCCGGTTGAAGTCCACCTTGTCGGCAATATGGAGGCGCCCGACCTCTGGCAGATGGATTCCTTCTCTGAGAATCTTTCGCCAGATGGCGTCGGTCCCCAGTGACTGCCGCAGGGTCATCCAGGCCGACCACAGCGCCGGGAAGACTGCATCGTGGGAGGGTTCGAGCAGACATCTCACCTGCTTCCCGGGCCGCTCTTCGATCACCGCGCGTGCCCCCTCTCTGGGCGCCGAGGTCGTAGCGGCAGCCTGCGATGCGCCCGGCGCCCCTTTTTGCGCGCCTAAGTCCCGCGCAGCCCAGGACATCGTCATTCCAGTGTCTCCCTCGGAACCCGATCGTTGCGACCTCTCGCCGATCAGATTCCGAGGGGGGGCTTTTGTAGACGCCGGAAAAGTCCGTTGTTCCCAAACGAAGCTCCGGATGCGGAAAGCGAAGTGATATTTGGAGTCAGAGGCACGTTCCGGAGGTCCCGGAGGACTTGCGCGAAATTTCAGAGGCCCGCGCGCAAAGTTGAGTCGCGGCGCGCAATCCTCCCGGGATGCGCGCAATACGCTGGGCCGGCGCGCTATTTTGCGCGCCCGTGGCCTGCGCGGCTCCCTTGCGCGCCGGGTCCGGATTCCGTGCCCGCGAAGGGAATTCCGTGCCCGAGACTGGATTCCGCGCCCGGGGTTGCCTTTAAATATAAGGCGACCCCCGACGTTTTGAAGGTTTCCAGAATCCGAAGCGTCGCTCGTTCGCGCAATCCAACCCCTTCCGCGCGCAATGCCGATCTTCAGGTAACCTCCTTTCTTTCGCGCAATAGAGCCTTGGGGTTCGCCTTCGAGCGCAATCCCCTTGGCTCCTTTCCTTTGAATAATCCTTAACCCGAAGGCCTTTGCGCGCAAAAGAATCCTCTTGCGCGCAATTGCCCCCGGGTGCGCGCAATCCAGCCCGATTGCGCGCACCCCCCATTTTCAAAGTGGCAATTCGTTAGAGAATGATCTGTTGCCCCCGCGTGCTACCCGAAGCCCGGTGCGCGCAATCTCAATCATCTGCGCGCAAAGGGCTGGCCCGATTGCGCGCCAGCCTGCCATTTTGCGCACCGACCTGCTGTTTTGCGCGCAAAGCTCCTCTTTTGCGCGCAATCCGCCAGGGTCGCCCCCTTGACCCCCTGAGGGTACCCGCCTGCGTGGCGCCCGATGATCTTCATCCTGGGTGCCCGCACCGTGCGTTGTCTTCCCGTGCAGCCCTCCAGGCTCGCGCGAAGTGACACGGACCCATCAGCGGCAATCCATCGTCCCGCATGACGTTAAACTGCATTCGTCCAACACGACGTTAAACTGTGCATCGTCCAACACGACGTTAAACTGTATATCGTCCAACACGATGTTAAACTGTACCTCGTCCAAACTACAAGACGTTAAACTGTTCAGCATTCGTCCCGCATGACGTTAAACTGCATCCGTCCAACATGACGTTAAACTGTACCACGTCCGCACTGCAAGACGATAAACTGCCAAGTGTTTTGTCCAACATGACGTTAAACTGTACCACGTCCGCGCTGTAAGACGATAAACTGCCATGCACCTTCGTCCTCAACACACGACGTTAAACTGTACTTCGTCCGACAAGACGTTAAACCGTCCGCTTCGTCCTCAACACACGACGTTAAACTGTACTTCATCTGGCAAGACGCTAAACCGTCCGCATCACCCGATCCTGTGCCCCGCACGCAGGGTCCCCCCCCCGGTTTGGATGTGTCCCCCGCCCGCTCATCTCTGCAAGGATGTCGGGATTGTCCCTCTTTAGGGACGATTTAATGGGAGCGGCTTTTCCCTACGGTGGTAGGGTATTACAAACCCCTAGTTTCTTGTGGGGGGCCGTGCATGTGTATCTCCATTGCGCCTCCCCACTGCCGAAGCCAGTAGAGGGTGTGACTGGGATCGAGGTGTCTCCTACTTTCGGTCCATGTCCCTTCCAACTGAGTTTTTCCGCATCCGGGCTGCCTCAAGTGCGTAAGTCCTGACAGAATGAACTACGTGGACTTTGATCCCTGTCTTCTAAACAGGGTACGTAGGAAGACTCCCTGAGGTTCAAGCCCACCACCTGGTCGTCCTGGTCGTATTCACGTCGGTTCGTCCATCAGTGGACCCCTCCATGGTTCACGCTTGCGTCGATTCACCTATGAATCCGCCCCTGTGGGAGACTGCCCGTGTGTATCTCCACTGTGCCTCCCCACAGCCCCTTTTTCCATTTCTCCTTTTATCGTCCAGCATGACGTGAAACTGTGATCCACCCGGCCGTTCCATCTCCCCCTGTGCGAGGTGGTTCGGTTCAATCCTCCGCCCGGCGGCCTCGACCCCTTCGTGAGTCGGCTTGCCGACGTCCAGCATGACGTTAAACTGTATACCCGAACTACGTTGACTTTGATCCGTGCTAACACGCGGTACGTAGGAAGCCCCTACGGGGTCCAAGCTCTTCACTCCATCATCCATCCTGATCCTTACCAGGGCCGCCACATCCCGTTGGGGTCATTCCACTTCACTCCACTCCATATCACTTGGGAAGCCACCCATGCGTTGGCCCCAGCGTTGGAGGTTCCCCGCAAGGGGTTCTGTCATCTGATCCACTCTTCGTGTTGATCAGTCCGATGCCGTCCCCGCTGGACGTTAAACTCGCGGCGTACCCCGTGTTAAACATGGGAAGCTGAGGAAAACCTCAGGGGACACAGTTCCCCGCACCCAGTGCGGGATGCCTCAGGCCATCATGCCTTCGAGAAGCCCTATTAGGGACGGAAGACAGACGTGCAGAGCCGCAGTGTTACGAAACGCCCCCAGCACCCAGAGCCACCCGGCCTCCTCACCGCAGGTTGCTGCCCCGACCAGACTCCTTGGAGCGTCCGGGCGGAAGCAGCGTAATTAACCGGTGTCCATGAAGATATGGCGCCGGGAACGAGATTCACGAGCATATCTTAAATCTATGAGGGAGACCCGGATTAGGCGACGAGTTCCGAGGAGACGTCCAAGGAAGGAGGAGCCGACATCCCATCATCCCGGTTTCGATCAAGGAGCAGACACCCCTGAATAAGGGACGGATGCCGCCCGCCTTTGGAAAGCGGGACTGCGGGACCACAAGCCGCGCGCCCATCCCCTCGGGTTGACGGGTGCACGCGCGAACGCGTCCTGGCGGAACAGCGTAACCTGAAGCACATCCGCACCGAAACAATAATCTTTTAATCCTGGTGAAATATCTTCAACATCTCTCATAAAGATCTTCCTTTTTTTACCTAAAACCTTTCTTTATATCCTGGGGAAAAAGAAAACATAAAAGGGTGGGCTAAAATGCTCAGTAAGGGTAAACAAAAGGAATATCAATCACATCATGTACATAAGCACATAACTTTTGGAAATCATAACCTGCAAAAGAGATCATAATTTCATAACATGGGGTAAATCATGGCAGTGAAAGGTAATCACAATAATCATAACTTAAAACTGGAAACTTTGTGGCATTCACACATAATCATAGAGAATCATTTCTTGTTAGTCAAGAATCATTTCCAAGACTATCTTAGTGGACAAAGTCCCTTTCTGAACCGAGTCACCCTCGTTTCAGTCCTGTTTTACTGAACCGGTATAACCTACCGTTCCAGCCATGTCTATCTCCTGAGATATAAAATCATTACCCAATGCATTGGAGGGAGATATAGGTCCCACCCATCTCATAATGATATCATTCTTATTTGTGCCACAAAATCATAAACCATACATCATAGCATAACCCATGTAATAAAAATGGGATTCTTAAACATTGTGACATCATAAAACAATTCATATAAGATAAAGGAATTCATAAAAATAATTCCATCACAACATAATCAAATCAAAGTAATAATAGGTATAAAAACAGAACCCTTTATTATCTTAGATGGAAAATATTTTTGATAAAACACTTGAACTCCATTCTTGAGGAAAATACCCTTTCTGCTTCAAAAACACTTTTCCTTTCTTAACATGTCATAAAATTATAACTAAAAGAAGTTGATTAAAAATAAACTTGAAAACTTATAAGGGAAGATTCTTTGAAATAATGTTTTAAAAATCCATTCATGTCGTATGAGTTAAAAGAAAACATTCTTCTCGTACTTTTGTCAGAAATGTAAAAAATTACCTCGTACGAAAAAGGACAAAAGATTCCTTTCATATCTTTTACTAAAAACTCACCGATGGGTAAAATTTGATATAAACTATTTTAGAAGGATATAAATATTAAATATTGGGGAAAAATGGATGTGGATGATAAAATAAACCCCATTAAATACCAAAGTATAAACAATCTCGGATAAAAATGAGATTGTGGTATTTCCCTTACCTTAGGTCTGACTTTCTTTGTAAGTGTCGGAACCTTCTCTTATTTGAAGTGCTTCTTTGAGACCTTCTTTTAAGGCACTAACATTGGTCATTGAGGAATACCAGAAACTCTAGGATGTTGCTAGGGATGTTGAGAGGATAATTGGGTAGGGGTTGGCCGAGCTTGAAGGCCCAAAGTTATGTGAGGAAGAGAGGGAGGAGGTGCCCTTTTATAAGGGAGGAGAGGGGCACCTTTGGAATAACTAAAAATATTATTTTATTATAAAGTCAAGTTCGGTTTTAAATAGATCCAAATTGATTTATTTAGAGGCTAAGGTGGGGATGGGTCGAAATCATCTAATCCAATAGAATTTTGACAAGTTTATGTTCCTATTTAAACCTTATCATTTAGATTTAACATTAAGTTAAATAATTTTACTTTTACCGTGTCTTCTTGTGTTCTTACAATATAAGGTTAATAAACTTACTATAAGAAGCCAAAATAACCCCAAATTGTTTATTATTAATATATATAACCTTATCTAAGTCATTTTTGCGATCCTTAGATTTTTAGAAATAAAATAACAATTAATAATATAATATTTGTTTTAAAAACTATTTTATGTCAATTTTGACACTATTTAGTAATGGATTTTTGTGAAAATCATAACAGAATTTTAAGTTCTAAAAAAGTTAATTAAATCAATACTAACATGTCATATTAACCTAGAAAATTAGTGTAATTCATAAAAAGTCTCAAATTATATTTATTTGGGTATTTATAACATCAATTATGATAATATTTTATTAATAAGATAATTACTGCATCATCATTGTGTCATAAATAAATTAATGTATATAATGTCTAAAAATTACAAATAAAATACAATTATGTAGGAAATCTTTTTATCTTTCTAATGAATATTTATAGTGGAATTTATCTTATGTATTACTCCATATTAAAAATGTTTTAGTAAATAAACTTTGATTTTAACTCTTTTAACCCTTCTTTAAATAAATTAATAATAAATGTCCTAATCTAATCCACGTGGGCCTAAATGGTCATATTTTATTCCTAAGATTGTTTTTGGTCGAATTACACTTGTCCAATAGAATTAGGACATGTGTTAGGGTAATAATAATATCATTTCAACCCATAATTACCCTATTTACTTTTAATTGTGGTAAAAAAAAGCAAAAAGTTACTATTCACCAAAAAAATTATTTTCATCTCATTGAACAACATTTCACTTATTAACATCAACCATGTCTCTCGGATTTTTGAAATTCCACTCACAGAACTGTTAAAATTATGTTTTATGAACAATTCAGTTTTTTTAACTACCACTTAGTGGTTTCACTATTCATCAAAAATTGAAAGTTTTCATAAAAATACCAAAAATTAGGCCTAAGCTATTTTTGATATTATGAACTCAAAAATGATTTCTATTTTACCAAATTCAAAACATATCAGTTTCATTAATTAATTTAAAAATTAATTTCTGTCGTCAAAACAAATAGCGTGTTTTTAAGAGATAATAACTTTCAAAAGATTGACACTTGTTTATGTCTGGTTTAAATGTGAAATTACATCTAATGACCATAATTGTATTAAATTGTAAAAATATATTCTAAATATACTTTAAAACCACTAAAATTAATAATTTATCACTATTAATTAGTTCGATTGAAAAAGTTGGTTTAAATTAAAATTTAGTAATTTTCACTATTCATCAAAATATGAAAGTATTCCGAAAATCATCAAAAATTTCACCCTAAGAAAATTTTGATATTACGAATCCAAAAATGAATTCCATTTTGAAAAATAAAATTTCAAAATTTCAAAAAGTGGTTATTACTATTCATAACGGCTAGTTTTAATAATATTTTAATAGCATATTGTTGTTTAGTGAAACTTGTTATTGCGTACTACACACGATATTGAGGAAGGTTGCGATTGCGTGTAATGCAAGGCAAATCAAGGATGCATGTTGTTCAAGCTCCTTTTGGTGTAGCTTACAACACAAGACATTAGTGAAATTAAAAAAAATATTTTTCATAAAATCTCGGGGTGTTACATTACACCTCCAGTATAATGGTTAAAATAGTTTTATTAATATCTTAATGAAACATATTAATTTTAAAACAAACTTATATTATCATTTTACCACATCATTTGACACATTTATTTGTAACATATTTTTATTCACATTGCTTCAGGTGCATTATTTACATGGTTTCAATGATTGGTTCAGGAAGGATTTTCTTGTCGATTGTAAGTGAAACAACAGAATTTGAAGAGAGTGATATTTAAATATTTCTAGAAAATTAAATTATACCATTTATCATTTTTAATTATTAATTATAATGATTCATAAGTTAACACATTAATGATATTTGTTTAATTCATTTTGGCGTTTCATCAATCGTAATGAACATGTTTTGTTTTATAAATTAATCACATGTGTAAAATATGTATCCAGAACCTAATATAAGTTATAATACATAAATTATAATCTAGTTCAAACATAAACAGATTTTCATGACAAGTCTTGATGTATGTAAATGAAATTGAAATCACATTTTCAACGATGCCGGTAAATCGACCCATCACGAACTATGTTTTATTTTCATATATAAGTGGGATAGGTGAAGACGTATAATGGTGAATCTTCCATAAACATGATGAAATAAATAATAAGTTATATAATGGATCATTGAGACATCTTGGATAATGGAAGATGTGTAATTAATAATAAAATAATTCAATTTGAAATAAAATAATAGTTGAAGCATCCCTTACCAAAATTTGACAGCCTAACTGCAATGCAACAATGTTTTTGAAAACATTAAAAATAGTGGTAAAAGGGATCACCCATCCAAAAATGAATCATAATAATTTATAAATAATGAATAAAATGGAAAAAAGAAAATTTTATGGTTATTGTAATGTTGTACGACATAAAAGAGAGGTTGAATGGAAAAGGAAAGAAGTTTATAATTCTCTTACCTTATAAAGTAACTCATATGGCTTGATGAATGGGACCTTGCGAGACTGAGGACACATTGGGAGGAATAATACGGAGGTAATAAGGCCATATATTCGTTGAATAAGAATTTGGAATGAACAGAATGAAGGAATGGGTTGGTATTTATAGAAAATATCATTGAATATTTTATTAATTTCCAAGGGAGACCTCGTTAGTGGTATTTGAAAAACCATGGGCTTGTACATGGTATTTTCCACGGTATTATCCCCATGGGAAACCTCATATCGTAATTTATATTACACAAGAATACCTTTATATTACATCATTATGACATTATTTATGATGTCATTAAACATACCGAAAACACAAAACTGTCTTTTTACTATTCACAGAAATTTCAATTATTTCAAAAAATAACAAAAATTCACCCAATCCATTTTTGAAAACTATAAATCAAAAATGAGCTCCATTTTTTTAAACTAATTTTCTAAATATTAATAATTTTTTTATGTAAAATAATAATTTATACAAAAATAACAGTTTTAAAACTATAACTCATTTTTTAACACCATGAAAAATTAATCAACATCTCATTATCTTATATGCATACGAAAATAAAATAATATTAAAATTTACTTTTAATTAATTTCATATTACTATTCATAAGTGTTGGTTACTATTCACCAAAAAATCATGTTGGTTCCATTAGACTCCAAATTACAGACTGATCACAATTGTAGATGACCGTTTTTTAAAATTCAAAACATAGAAGCTGTAAAATTATGTTTAAAGGCTAGTTACAAATTTATATATTAAAAAAAATCCTGAATTGAAGTTTATTTATAAAAACCTTTGTGTGTTAAAAATTCATTAGGGTTTCCAAAATTTGATATAAGGAATAATTATGAGTTTAGAAAAATGTTCTGTTTATCCCTACCCCTAAGAGGATTAGCCACTCATAGAGGATGAAGATAAAATTAAATAAATAATGGGAAACATCCCTGGAATGCAGTTTAAATTTAATTGAATCAAAATATTTAAAGGTTCAGAATGATAAAGGGAATGAACATGAAATTGTTTTTAAAAAAGTTAAATCACATCTTTAAAAAAAATTATTACATGAGATACGAAACTGAAATGGATATCACACATGTTGTTGGAAATTGAAGGTGAATGATGAGAATCCATGTAATGGGAATGAAAAAACATTGAAGAAAAATGATCAAAAACTATTGAATTGAAAATGTAAAAAAACAAATAAATTTTTAGTCTAACGGGGGAATGGATGAGGGAAACTTGAAAAGGAATGAAAACAAAAGAGGATCCCATATTGCAATTCTTTTTAAATGCTCTTCTGAAGGTCTTTATTTATAGGTATATTTGGTCACAACATGTACTGTTGGTACATATCATGTATCATTGAGCCGCATATATTTAGAAATATTTTTGATCTCCCATATTCCTCGCACAAATATAATTAATTTATCATTTTTAACTTATTACACATCATGTAATAAGAGTTCATGACATGTATTGGCCTCCAGCTATTTCTCCAAAATGATTTCTCACTCAATAATTTTTATAGATGTCATAGTTTTTACATAGCCTTATCAACATGTACTGGATATTTCCTCTACAAAATTCATGTCTTGGTCATCGCTTGGCTCATGACATGGGTCAAGCTATCAACTACCTATACACGACGTGTATGGACACGTCACAGTGTGTACTGGCTAAAATCTGTATTTTTCTGATTTTCTACCTTGAAAATATGTGAATTCTTATTCTTTTAAAATTGACCATATACAAAGTGAATTATAGAGTAAATAAATAAAAATCCATAATGAAATAATAGAAAAAATTGTGTATGAATTTTCCTTATCAAATCCCCCCACACGTGAATAATTTATTATCCTTATGAAATAGGTCTTAACAATGATTTTAAAAATAGATAATCAATTTTTGAAACTTATCAGATACATAATTTCCAAGAAAATAAAACTATGTGTAAGAGAAAAAATATAGTTTCAAGAATCACCCTTGGATAAAAATTTTTTCATGCCTCACGGATTAGTTCTTTAAAACAAATTCTAATATTTTAACTATAACATCATAACTCTTCCTAAAATACTATACCCATTTTCCATTTACCGTAGAATGAATTTTCTCTCATCACTCAGTGTAAAATGAATATGGAGTTCTTCTCATACCCTAATTACATGTTCCTAAACATAATCTTGGATTGGTTCAATTATCTCAACTGTTTTTAAAAAAAGTACAAAAATTAATCATGAGGGAATCAATAATTAGGTTTAAAATAATTTGTGGATATGGGTAGGTGGGTACTATCTGAAAATCAAGCTCAAAAAGAGGATATACATAGAAGTAAAATAAATGAATCTCCAAAAGTGTAATAAAATTCGACCTCATACCAAATCAAGTCCACACTTTTGTAATTCAAGTTTGATCTATATATGTCATGTAAGTACAAAATGGGTATGATGTTCCTTTCATTTTTCTTTTTCATTTTTATTATTCAAAAGTCAAGTGTAGGACAGATCTCACATCCATCCCCTAACCAAATATGATACTTTAAGGGATTCATTAGTCTAAAAATGGTGATTTTTGACCTTCTTAGTACACAACCCATATCATCTTTTTATTTTTCATTTGAATTTTTCAAAATTATAGAATAAAATAGAAAAGATATAAAATAAATATGGATCCCAACCATGTAGTCTAATGATTACACCATACTTAGATGAAAATAGATGTGTCCCATGCTATCTGAATCCCTCCCCCACACATGATCAAATTTATGTCATGCTTTATATAAGGATCATGGTAGGAATGGAAAAAGTCCTACAATAGATTCTTCCAATAATTTCATTCATGGTAACTATGCTCTAAATGAAGGATACATGTAAGGTGGGTCTTGAGGAAAATGTTTAACAAATATTTCCTCAATCATTTTAAACATTCACTTCTTTCTTCATAGCCTAAATATGATCCCAATTCATGTTCAAACAGGTTTACATGTCCTAGGTATCACTAAAGTAATAATCTTTGAAATGAGTATTCAATTTTAGTCATTGATTCCTTTCAAGAACAAAGAATAAAATAGAAACTAAAGATTACAATGGGTTTAAAACAAAGTAATGGGTAAATTATTCAAAATTTAAGAAAAGTTAAATTTGAATCAAATTCCTAAACTCTGAAATCACTCAAAAATTATAAACATAGGAAAGAATGGATTCTATCAATTTACATCTTAACATTTTATTTTATTTAGACAGGTATACTGTGTTTCAAGTTTAATACATGATTATAATTTCAAAAAATGTCTCTTTGATAGGTGAGAACAAATAATAATTCAATTATTTCATTAGTGAAAATCATTAGAACCCCCCACCCCCATAGAAATAGATAGTGTCTTCATTATCCATGAAATTATTGTTGGAGTTGTATTGAAATGAAATTATAATGAATATAAAATGGCAGTTAAAAAAAAATTTAAATTGGGGAATCGAGAGATCCCTAGATGAAGTGGTGTTCCATCAGGTAATTTGACCAGTGTCAACGCAGAGTGCATGTCACCTGCAAAATGGGTTTGATAAAAATCATGAATGAGAGAAAACATTATTCCAAAGGTTGAAACATTGTTATAGTATAATAATAGGAATATGTAGATAATATCAAGTAGAGATAACTTGTTTTTATTTAATTCAATTTTTTTTGAAATTTTTACAATGTAGTTCAATCAGAGACTCAATAGGAAAATTGAAATAGATGTAGAAATGATGATTCAATACAGAAAAAATATCATATATGGGATTCCTCCCATAAAGTGCAAACAAATCGACGGAAACCCGACATATGGACCATGTTACTCTAGAGAGGGTCCATCAGCTCAGTTTCTAATTTATTAATTGCATCAATTTGTTGTTGTGTCTTCCATGTCTGGAGGGTTCTTGGGTGGGTTTATGAAATCAAGTGAAACAAAATGATCATGAATTTAGTGATTTATAAAATGGACCAAGGCTCTTGGTTGTTGCTATTGTGCATGGATTACCATGGAAATTTCTTGATGTCGTTGTCCATTGTCTGTGACATGCTGGAGTACACTTTTTTTCAAAACAAATTGTTGTACTGGACCATTAATGAAAATTACAACTCAATGGAGCTAGACAATTCTATGTATGAAATGAAATAAATTAAAATAAAAAAAAGGAAATTAAAAAATCAGATACCATATATATATATATATATCTCAAATGTTATTAAAAAATAAGGGAGACATAGACTATGAAAATGAACAACCGACATGATCAAAATAATATCCCCAAAAACCCCAAATATTATAAAACATAAAAATCAATTTTCTGGTTCAATGATCTCCTCCTATGTCATCCCGCGACCAGGGGTTAAACCTATTGTATAGTGAGGTCAGAATCTATAGCAATAGCAGTAGCCAAGGGAGTAGTGACTAAAGTTATTGGTGTAGTGGCGGAGGTTGGTAGCCAGTTGGGAGTGGGTGGTGGAGAGGTACCGACCAATAGAGAGGTCGTATGTTGGGAATATGGATCCATAAATGGTAACTAAGGGGTATAATCGGTGGCTACCCCATCTCCCTTCTTGTCCAGCTCCACTATGTACTCTCACTAGGCAGTGGGGTCTGTAAGGTTTGGTGTCAAGTTGTAGTGGACATCATGGTGTGGGGGAATGGTGGTCGATGAGGGGCCAGATGGGATGGGTGGTGTGGTGAATTCTAGAGGATCAGTGAATTAAAGATAGAGGTTAGTGGACGTCCGGCGTAGTTTTGCTAAGATGTACTGCTGGTCCACCCAAATAGAACTCAGGGTGTGGTGGGATGGTGAAGGTATGTTGAAGGATTTTTTGGTAGATGTGGGAGGAGGAATGAGTGAGATTGGTTCATAGGTGGAATGTGGAAGAACAAAAAGGTCTGCTGTTGTTGATTCTAGTGGCTTCTACGGTGTGGGTTCATGTACTCATAACCCCCAAAAGTACATATCATGCTCCCTCATTAACATCTATATCAGGTGAAACATCACAAGATTTATTAGATTGATATGTTACAAGGAAGTGATTGGTTATGAGTCATTGAATACGTTAAGGTATTTGGAGAAGTGTGTAATAATTGATCCACCCATCAATGTACCTCACTTCCTTTGGGCCTGATTCATGAAGTACTGAGGAATCATGGTAGCCAAATTAACGTGTGGGATACCCATGGATAGTGCCAGAATCAAGACAGCCACCCGACTGACGCTACGATGAGACTCATCCTGAGAAAACCATCAATGTCTGAGGTCACTATTTAGGATATATAGTGTGGCGCCCCGTATCCAAGTGAACATCATAATGAAAGGGTTGTGTGTTGTGACTAGTGTTCATGGGCTAAAATATTTGACAAATGTGGATATTCTTTGTGATGTGGTTGTAGCTGAAGTGTAGGATAAATGTATGAAATGATCAACTCCTTAGTGTAGATGTCCAATCGTACCCCAAATTTTGAAAAAGATAGTTCATTGGGTCTACCACCCAATCAAAAATGAAGGTAGTTGATGGCCATCTTGTTGTGCATTAAAAATCCAAAAATAAATCTAAAAAGTCTTCATTGTGGACCTCTTGAATTCAGCCACTGTGCAGTTTCTCCAGGAGGTCCAGGACAATGTCTGCATTATTCAGTTGGGATAGATTGCACATGTCCATTTTCTTGTTATTATATATTGTATTTTTCTACATTGTGATAATATTAACCTGATTCTTTGTGTTAGTGAAATAGAGTATTGGGTGTAGGTGCTTGTTTTCAATGCTTAACGTGTAGGTTGTTTTTTCCTAAGGAGTAGGGGCGGTGTAGACTGTAGGAGGAGAAGATTTTTTGATAGGTGTAGAAAGGGGATGCATAGTTATTGGCTTCTCTCGTATGATGATGAGGATAACGATTTGGAGGATGGGGG
Source organism: Viscum album (assembly GCA_963277665.1). Lineage (NCBI taxonomy): Eukaryota > Viridiplantae > Streptophyta > Magnoliopsida > Santalales > Viscaceae > Viscum > Viscum album. The sequence goes on from OY728120.1 coordinate 869,538,350, forward strand.
ATAATGAAAAAGTTTCGGGTCTTTTTTTAGATCCATGATGGTAGTGGTGCGGCTAGAAAGGGGAGGAAAGGTCATGGTTTGAGGGGTTTGGATGAGGGAGGCATGTGCAGTTTTCAGGAAGGGGAGGGAGTATGTGATAGATTAGATGGTTATGATGTGTTTACATTTGAGGTTGAAGGAGAGAAAGAGAGGGAGACAAGGGGTCACATGCCTATATGGGCGAGAGGGGAGGTGAGTCATTGAGTCACGACTTAATTAATTGACATAACAATGTCCAAAACATGTACGTACGGTTTACATTGATTATTGGTAAGTAAATGGAATTTTTTGGGTAAAAGGGTACATGTCAGGAACCACTGGTACACAACATGTTCTGATATTCATTAGCTATGAATTGTGCTCCTTCCATTCCTTTATCTCCTACCCATCTGAAATTATTCTAAGAAAGTCCTACTCTACCATAGTCTATGATGTCCTACACAAGATTTCCCCCTAGTTAGTGCTTCATTTTTTGTTGGGAGCATGACTCCATTAATGTTTAAGTGAACTTAAGGCTTATGATACATCCTTCACGGAAAGTGTCTTGAAAACTCTTCAGCCTTTATCCTTTCTATTTTAATGGTGGTCCACATTCTCATTGGATTTTTATGGTTTCATACTGAAGTACTTGTGTGAATTCAATTGGACTAGAACAATGACACATTATCTTTACTGATATTAGTATCAATCTCATGTTTAGTAACGGAACCTTATTTCCATGTACAAAGGAATTCCCTGAAATATGATGATCATTCAATTCCACTGTATTTTCATTATAGAGTCATATATTTTCTTATTCATCTCTACCTAACACTTCTATAGTGATCAAATTCCATAACCTGTATTCTCTAGATTTCTATGAATCCATATTCATATTTTTATCACCTGAATTGAGCGATGATCTTACTCGACTGGAAGATGACATGTTTTTACATAAACCTATCTGAAATGGGTGGTGCGTATGGGTTTCTTGGAAGTAGTTTGGTATTCCCATAATGCATCTTCCAGCATGAGACGCTAATCACTACTATTTTTATTCTTAGTCTTTTTAATGATTTATTCACTTTCCTATTATATAGTTCACTTTCCCACTTGTTTTTGGGTGGCAGGGAGTTTTGATATTGTATATGATGCCATTTAATTCTATTATTCCTCACACAAATTGGTTTGTGATGTGAATTCCTCGATCATTGATAAGTAATCTTGGTAATCCAAATTGTGAAAACACATTCATCCTTATAAATTTCATGAAAATTTTGTCGTGACATTTTATGTATCATAACCTTCTACCCATTTTGATATGTAGTAAACTGCGTCCAGAATGTAGGTTTTTTCATGTGATGTAGGATATGGTCCCATGATGTCGATTCCCCAAACATTGAAATCTTCAACTTCCATGATGGGGTTTTAAGGAATCTCATTCCTTTTTCTAATATTTTGAGTACATTAGCATATGTCACCTTATTGGAAAAATACCCATTTGTCATGGTGTAGTGTGGTCTAGAAAAATATTCTTTGTAGAATCTTGGCCATTGTATGCTCGTGTTCATGAAGTCCACTAGTTGGTGATGTGTGACACATCTCAATTATATTATGGGTTTCTTCATCAGGGATGTAGCGTCTTAATAGTACATCAGCACACTGCTTGAATAATAGAGGCTCATCAAAATAGTAATGAATTCCATCTAACAAAAATATGTTTCGCTAATTTTAAGATAGGTCTTGATGTATAAATCATGTGGTAATATATTTATAAATTTCATAGAAAGTTGTTTGATCATTGATATTAAATAGGGTTTTGTCTAGAAAAACCTCTTCAATGTCAGACTCCTCATCTTTCATGATGAGGGGTAAAGGATGTATGGATAGAAGATGTATAATCAAATTCTATATACATTTTTATCCTCGATCATGAAATAGAATTCCTATAGCAGTAGGATCCCATGTATCAGAAATGTTTTCACATCCTTTTATCTCATTAAGTACTTGACGGTTTTGTGATCAATGTGTACAATCACATTGGGTAAAAGAAGATAAAAAACGAAAATTTTCAAATTCATATGCAATGGATAAGATTTATATATCTATATTCGTGTAATTGAATTGATGTTCATTCAGTGTATGACTTCCATAATAAATGGGATGTAAGATGTTTCCAAATAATTTCCCTAGAATAGAACCTAAAACCAGGATGTTAGAACATCACATTAACTCAATTGTTTCCTCCAAATTGGGTGTAATGATAACTACTGATTCTATTAGACTTATATTCATCGTATTGAATTCTTGACGGAGGTCATCGATGAATTCGAATGCAATGTATTTTGAAAAACAATGTTTCAATGGATGAGTGACATTATAAATATCCTTCACAAGTTGTCTATAATATCAAGCATGTCATTGAAAACTTATGAAACACATTACTTTTGAGGGTTTTGTTAAATTATTGAAGATATAGATTATAGCTAGTTCATATTCAATGATTTATTGGAAATTTTGTGATAATGTACTATTCCTACTTGAACTATAAAATTAAATTTCTCCCAATTTAGTTCCATAAATATTTCCTCATAATGTTGGATAACTAATTCAAGATTTCTTAAATAGAAATAATGTTATCTCACATAGACTTAGAAATCATCCATGAAGATTTTGAGGAATTATTCTACCATTTCATGGATGATATGTGTCATATATCTTAGAAATTTTGTTGCATAATTTCACATTCTGAATGACATCCTTTTGTATGAAAATGTACCGAACAAGCAATTTGTATGAAAATGTACTGAACAAGCAAGTAAATTTGGATTTTGGGAAATCAGCAAGGTCAACTACAATTTTATTATATCTAGAATATCCATCCCCGAAAGAGTAGAATTATTTCCCCACTAGCCTTTCCAGTATCTAATCCATGAATGGTATGGGAAAATGATATTTTTTATTTTTTTAATTGAAGCATCAATAGTCCAAGAAAACACTCCATATAGTGATGGTGCATGTTAAAATTAGTTTGATTTCCTATTTTATTTTTTCTTTGATTCATCCTTTTGTGGGAACAACTTATACGGGGTCACCCATTCATTGTTTGATATTGGAAAAAAATCCCATAATCCATGACATTTAGCACTTCCATTTTAACATCTTCCATTATTGGTGGTGTGATCCACCTTTGAGGTTATTATTTAATCTTTTCATTCACTTTGAGTATAATTATGTGAGTGGATTCATTAAGATTAATCCATTTAATTTTTTCCACTCATCAAGATATTTATTACTTATTCCTTTTCAATACATCAAATGATATTTCTTCTTATTCCAATGTTATTTTAGTGTTAATAATGATTGGTAGAGACGATGACACTTCTAGGTTTGAGTATTTGAATGCTCCAGGTAGATGTTTTCTTCTAGATGGGGTGGCTGAATGATTGAGGGAATGAAGGGTGGAAATGTATCCCTTATGAGTGGTTCACTAACTATAACTTCCTCATAATTGTAATCTTTTTCCATCTCTATGAGTGAATCTTATCATTCTTCATTAATGGACCTGTACTCATCTCATTTTTTTGAAATGAGAGATGGAATTAAAGTACATATAATCATATATTTTTTTCGAAGATTTGATCAGGTTGAACACCAAATGTTCTTCTCCAACTCTTAAGATCATACTTCCATGATTTACATCCATGAAATACTTTCATGTTTCAAGGAATGGAATTCTAAGATTGATAGGGGCATCACCTTATTCTTCCATATCTTGGACTAGGAAGCCTTCTGTAAAGATTAATTTTTTGACTTTAACCAAAACATCTTTGAGAATTCCTCTATGATATTTTACTAATCGGTAGGCTAACTATAATTATACCCTACCTTCCTTGAGTTATTTGTGTCTGAACATATGAAAAACACTTATCGGTATCAAAATAATGTTGGATAAAATATTACACAACGCTCTTCAAAATGTGAATTCTCCTATAGCACAATGAATTGAAAAACATCCACCATACACTATTTTTATGAGAACATTCTATTATATAATAGTGGAGCATTCTTAATTCAAAGAGATTAATCCTATATCTCCTATTTTTCAATTTTTTGATAGTAGATCTCTAATAAATTCTCCATAAATGGTCATTTGGGAAATGGATTATAAAAATGGTAAGTTGATGTGTAGTTTCTTGAACACCTCTAGGAACTTCTTGTGTTATTCCTCATTCATACCTTTTATTACGCTATTAGAGAAGGTAAGTCGTGTCTTATTTGTAGGTGGATTCTTACATTGTCTTAGGCTGTTCCTATTGACTTTCATCTTTTCCACTTTTTTTTGAAGGTCCAAAACATTACCACTTCTCAACACTCATACCTAGGCTTCCCCTCTTAGGTATGTCTTAGTTTTAATAGGTAGAGTACCTGGTAATCTATCTAATAAGGTTTTTGATATATGACCCATTGGAATATCTAGGTTCATCAAATCATACTTTTTGTTTTTTATTTCTATTGAATCGGTTTTCATTCTCAAATATGAAATCTAGATGAATGTATCCAGTAGGTTATCAAGGTTACTTGTCGGAGGGGGATGTGGTTGTTCTGTTTTTTTCATGGGAGGTTTTGAATTGTTGAGGAGGTTTTTGTAGGAAGTGATGTTATTTAAAATGTTGTTAGGGTCTTGGAACATGGTTCATAAGAGGATACCCTAGTGGTCCTTGTTTTAAGAATAATTCTTGACCACTTCAGGGTTGAAATTATACTTGAATTATATGAGGTTTCTACTAAGAAGGTTTCTGTTGATCTAGTCTCTGCAGTTATTATTACTATTATGGATACAGTTGTTTCTATTTTTCTAATTAAAATACTTACTATCATGTTTTCCTTCATGTCTGTCTTTATATCTAGGTAATTATTCGATCAAATTCACATCTATCATGATTGAATTTCTATTATAGGGTAAGGAGGGGTTAAGTTTGAGTTTTTATAGATGTAATCAAAAAAGATTCATGTTTTTTTGTGATCTCTTCCACATTCACTGCTAGCATTGTGCTCTAGTCTAATTGGTGGTTTCATGACATGGTGGTCCATGATCACTTTTCCAGAGGCTTGAAATTTGTGGCACTTCATCAAAAATTTAGCATCTGTCTTTGGGGGTCTTAAATATAAATCCTCTATTAGAGGAAACATCAAATATAGTTCGTGATGATGGATTTTTTCCTTGGTAAACCATCGATAACTAAATAAATATATTAATTCCATAATGTGTAAATATCCTCATAATCAACTTAAATTAGTCCCATTCTTCCCATGAAAATTATCCACCTACATGAGAAAATTTTTTGAAGCCATTATGGATATTCTAGGTCAGGATTGGTGGAAATTACATTCCATAAAATATTAGGGAACAATAATCTCAATTCATGATTGACTCATTAAATTGTATTTTAAGATAGTATACAGCACTATCTCTTAGTGATAATGGAATGATGCATAGTCTTATGGAAATTGAATAGACTACCTTGTTTTGAAAGGTGTCACAAACATTTAGGATGCTAGAAATGTGTTCATGTGGATCTTCACATAGGAGACAACAGATTTGTCTCATATTCGGGATCATGTGAATGAATCCAGGTTTGATCTCGAATTAGTGTTCTTGTATTGGAGTAAGAACAATGCATGGGGTTTAACTATGGATTGGAGGAATTCCATAATCCATGATTGTCTTTTCATGGTGTATCAGGTGATTTCCTGGAATTATCTGATGGGGGGTTTTGAGGGTTGGTTCCCACAGGATGATGTTACTCTTCTATTGTGGACCGGTGATTGTTAAACAAATACCTTTCCATCCCATTATCAAAGAATAAGGTTTCTTTCAAATCAATGTTTCTTGAACGATTCATGGTACCTAGGTACATGGAAAAATGCGGTAGACGGATAAACAAAGGGTTTCTTTGAATGAAAAAACAGAATAGTGGGTGAAGGAAAGGTAACCATAGATCTTGGAAAAGAGTTCTTCAAAAGAAATAGCATTGCTCCCCAAAAACAGAGCCAAAAATTGACACACCTTCATGCATAATTGGGCATCCATGGGCAATGGTCATATTATGATTTTCATTCCCAAAATTTACAATCTAAAAGGAACTAATATAGTATAAGTATAAGGTCAATACCATGAGGAGGAAGCATTGTATTATACAGGATCACTGGCTTCTAACCCTTGATGGAGTCCTCTCATGTTGGATGGGTGTTTCAGAATTTTTTTAAATCTCTAGTTGTGGGTGAATTTGTGTAATTATTGAAGCAAAGGGATTAGTTTGTCATATATGGAGAAAATATTACCTTAATTCTAATCTTTCTAGGGTTTTATGTCTTAGGCTGATATGTAAAATGATAGTCACTAGTTGACTTTGTTCAAGACACCTAGTTCTACTTAGGATGTGACTATTCAATGATTGGGAGATAGAAATAGACTATGTTCATAAATTTTTGGTTTCTTTTGTAGAATGTATAATAGTCCAGTGATCGTAGCACATTCTACATTAATCATGATAGGGTCTTCCATTTGAATATCATATGGTCAGTGTTTCTGGGACAAATGGGGTAGACATTGTTATTTATCTACATAATTAATTCATTAGGGTTTCCAAAATTATATTTAAGGATAAATTATAGGTTCATATAGATCAAATCATAATACCTACAAATAATAGGTTTATATTTTCAATGTAGATATAGTTTCAATTAAATAAACAAAGTAAATATTTTTTGACATGTTTTTAGAATTTAATAGAATAAAAAACATTTAGGTGTTCATAATTATGAAGGATATGAACATGGAATTGGGTTTACAAAAGAAAAATCTCAGCTTTAAGAAGTTTTGTTCTTGAGATTTGAAACAGAAATGGATCTCACACATGTTGTTGAAAATTGATAATGAATGATTATAATCGATGAAGCGGGAATTTGAAAAAATTGGAGAAAAATGTTCCACGGCTCGTGAATTGAATTAAAATGTAATGAAATGAATAAATTTGGAGTTTAATAGAAGAAACGGAGAGGAAAACTCATAGGGGAATGAAAATTGAAGAGGTTTCCATTCTGGAATTATTTTTAAATTCTCTTATGAAGATCAATATTTAGTGTCATATTCGGTAACAACATATACATGAAATACATGTCATGTATCGCTGATCTGCATAGATTTCTGCAATTTTTTGGATCTCCCGCATTCTTGGATCATATCTAGAAGATTTATGATGTTTTACTGATTACATTTAATGTACTGAGTGTCCATGACATGTATAATCCTCTAGGTATTCCTCTAAATGGATTTCTCAGTCAACAGTTTTTACTAAAGTCACGATATGTACTTAGCCTTCATGATGTGTAATGTCTATTTCCTCTACTGACATCATAGCACAGTAACGTCTTGGCTCATGAACTGGGTCAAATTTTGAACTACCAATACATGATGTGTATGGATAGTTCAAAATGTGTACTAGATAAAATCATCATTTTTCTTCATTTTTCATTGGAAACTGGTGAAGAATTATTCCAACAAAATTGAGCATATACGAAGAGAATTATAAAAAAATTGACAAAAATTAATAAATAAATAATAGAAGAAAATTAATTTAAATTTGGCTTATTAGAATACTCCAATATTTAATAACCTCTAAAAGATACATGGAATAAATTTTCATTCTCTATGATGAATTTTAATGTGAAACATTACTATCACATCTTTTTCGTGGAAAAAAATTTTCTGCAACACAATGGGAACTATAGATTACGGTATAAGTTGTGAAATTAGGGTAGTGTTTAATATATTTTTCAATATAGATTCCAACATGGTCGGTATTGTTGATGGAATAAGATCCACATCATGTGTAGTATTCTTTCTTATAGAATGATGTGTGAGTTGGCATACAATAATTAAATCTACATTAAATACTTGAACTACCAAATCTAATTATGTATATTCGAATAAATATTCAATGACATTTATATAGATAAATACATAGTTGTTAGACTAGTTCATCAGTAATAAGATTCAAATTCACCTAGGTTCTAATAATTATTGTTCTATCTATCACATAAAGAATATTGTGAAATATTCAAGATCAATATATAGTGAAAGTAAATATCAGATTATCAAGGATGTTGTAGAATGAAATAAAATAAATCTAGATATTTTATATAAGAAGGGGAATACAGATAATATTTTAACTAAGTCATTTCCGAAGGTTACATTTTAGTTACAGGTAATGTTTATTGGTGTTCATCCTTTCCCTCTTCAAGTGTATGGTATGTTATTTTTATCCTCACTCACTTCTTCTTGGTAGACATTTATTCTAAAGTGTGATAAAAGATGAAAACATAAATCTTATATAACTAGGAATAATATGAAATAGTTATAGTGAATAAAATTATTTCTAATTGTATCCTTTGAGATGTGTTTACCCTATTTAGGGAGATAATATACCAAGTGGTTTTTTAAGTGATATCTTGTGAAGACAATAAATGTTATTTGTGGGAAAAAATATAACATTTTGATAATGTTGGTACATTACTGGTTTCTTATATGTTGTAGTGAATTTTGGTTATAAACATTTGATAATGTAGACATGGGAGATGAAAACATTCAAGAATGATTGTTTTGATTATAGATTTATTGAATTCATATCATTATTTTTCAATTATAATGGATTCATACATAGAGCTAGCTCACATAGTGTTTTAATTTAGGGATAATAACCTAGATCATGAGTTTTATAGATATAGTCATTTATGTTCCTTGGTTAAAAATGAAATCAAAATGAAGGGTTTTATAGACACCAATAGGTTTTGAGTTTTTGTTTTCTATAATATCCCATATTTCGCCAGGCCCTTTCCATTGATAAAATCCATTAATTAGTGTGTTCTGGGTGGTAATTTTGGATCATTTGAAGAGTTTTCCCAATTTTCAGTTTTTGGGACCACATCGGTAGATTAAGGGTGTCAGTGTTTTTGAGTAAAATACATCAATGTATGTATGTTAGGGAATTAGTAGGTTAGGGAGTCGATAGATCAGTGCATCAGTAGTTTGAGGTTTCATTGAATCAGGGGCATCAGCGTCGATAGTTCTGCATGTCAGTAGCTCACTCATTGGTTGCTCAGTGTTGATGACTCACCCCTAGGTAACTCATTTCTGTTTTTCCAGTTTTTCCCCAGTTTTTACAGTTTTACCACTATTACATGATTATCTCGATGGTATGGTATCTTTTCAACTCACAACCATTCACTGGTCAATATCCACCATTTTTAAGAGAATTATTAATTTCCCCATATCTGATAACATGCCACCAGGCTTGTTACTTCCAAATCATGTGGTCAAACCACAATCTGATTTTCAAGTACATTATTATTTTCATCTTGCTTTTTAGGATCTCACCCCTTCCTAAAAATAGATTGATATGTAACATCTTCATTTTCATTTCTCATGGTTCATATAGATCCCTTCTCATTAGAAGAGTCGTGCGCTTGTACTAGAATCCCTCCCACTCATTCCTTCTTGATGATCTTTCATGTTGCTCACACAATCCCATGTTCTTGGTGTAAAGTAGAACATTGATTATTTGATCATCCAAGTAGGGATTTAATTGGATTTTATTTAATTGTGCATCAAGAATTGTGGGTATGATTATGAATCCTTATAAGGAACAGTGGTACACTTTTCTTAAATTGAGAAATTAATAAGAAATAAATTTGATCAAAATATAACTTGGGTGACGAAAATAACTTTCATGGAGTGGTTTAATTTGTATTTCCTATTTTAATTGTTATCCTAGATTCTGTTATAGATTCCATGGCTATATGCCATCTGAAAATCATGTTCATTGGTGGTCTTTTCATGTGAACTGGTATTCTATTTTGGTTGGGATTATTTAATAAATGGTTGTAACATGAAGACTTTATAATCATGTATACTCGGTTAATTGAAATGGATTCCTCAGGATGAAAACCCATTTGTGATTACCATCTTTATCATGTGGACATAATGAATGGTCTCTCCAAAACATAATATGTCTTTTTTATAGGTGGGGTTGAGTGCTATGTGCTGTTGTGTTTGGTAACCTTGTGTGAGTTGTGTGGGTCTGCAATTTAGAGAATATTTTTGGGTTAATAGTAGTATACATGTTCTTTTCAAGTGGGGATGAAAAAGGGGTGTGTTGGTATCTCAGTCCAAGAGATTGATTGATTGTGGAATGGTGGAACTTGTAGGTATTTGAACAGACTTTTTTGTGTTGTGGTCACAATGTGACGTCAAGAAGTGGGTCTACGGTGTGGTATTATACTTTTTCTACATTGGGAGTTCATTGGGGAGTTTTTCGGGATGAGGGGATATGGGGATGGCATGTGAAAGAATGATTTTGTGGTACACATTAGAAGAATGATTGTTGGAAAAGGCTTAACAGGTGTCTACAAAGATCGAGGGGTTCATAAATTGGGACTATTGGCATGCTTTTTTATTGTTGTTTTGAAATGGTTATGGTTGGTAGTTTCCTGGTAGTGCTGTAATATATTTCATTGAACCACTTAAAAAATAAATGGAATTTAGTTGAATAAAAAGGGGTCAGTATCATGTTATTTTGTGATAGGTGGTGCATTTAGGGGTGGGTGCAAAGGTGGTTTGTGTAAGTTGGTTATTGTTTGGAACCCATAGGTTGGGATGATTGTTTGGTTTCGTGTATATATATATTGATTGATACTTACCAGAGACCAAGATTCATTGGGAAATGTTTTCTTTCAGATGAGGGGACTAGGTGTTTGTGGGACACTTTTTGTTTATCCCAACTATCTTTGAGATGAGGCCCATGAGTCTTTGGTCGAGTGGTGTGGTTTCTATGGCCTAGGTGTTTCTGGGTGGGATTGTTTGTGGTGTAAGCCCATGTGTGTGCAGGCAGGATATGGTAGTGGGACTGTGTATCAGAAGAGTGGTAGAAACATGAAGTTAGCTATTAGGGATGATTATCCAACAAGTGGGAAATCAGTGTAGGGTACCCAAATATATATGTGCATATACTGATACTTTACTAGACTTTCATTATTTGGTGAGTGTGCCTTGGTGAGTCTAGGATGGTTAGAATTCCATGGTAGTTGAATTGAGGTTCTAATATTTTCTCACTGGGGTATTAAAATGTTTATCCCACTTGTACATGGATAGATTTAGTTTTTTCTACCGAGTATACTGATATGCTCACCGTACATATATAAAAAAATTAGGTTTTCAAAAGGATAATGAAGATTGTGCTTGACCATACTAGCTTAAGAATCAGTATTTTATGTTGTTTCTTCTTAGACGCTTTTATTTTGGAACTTTAACTTGGATTTTTCAATGTTGATTGTATCATTTTCACTTTTAAACATGCATGTTGGAATTGATTTGGGCCTTTCTTTTTCTTTTAGTATTTTGAGTTTTTTGGGATTTACCCTCTCATCTCTTGATTCTTGTATAATAAAAAGGGCAATGCCTTCCATTTTTTGTGAGATTATATTCCCTTGGTTCTAATCTCCACTCAAGGGCCTATTGAAGGCGGTACTCCAGGTGTCATTATATCTCATACATCTTGTGAAAGGGAGGGTCTAGTAGTTTTACATCCCTTCCCTCATCTTGGAGAAGGCGGATAATGACACAATGGTATTTGGGGGAGGTTTGGGAGTTGGAGAGGTAGGATGGAGTTTGGATTTATGAATATTGAGGATTATATGGGATGGAAGGGAAGAAATGTAAGGTAATAATTATGTGTAAGATTTTTTGGGAATGATAAGCTAGGTCATGGGATATTAAGTCCCCTTATGATCTGATCCAAGGACTCTCGGACTATCAAAAGACCAAGATATGCCACACTGAATGTATGGTAGAGCCCTAGGAATGGTATATCCATCATAATGACTTGTGTTCTTGTATGTCATTGATATTTTGGGAATTTAAAATAAATAAAGAGTTAACAAAAATTTTAAAATAAAATTTCCACACTACATTGTCTTATGAATTCCTTGTTTAGTTTTTAGCTATAGCTCCAGGATGTTGACCCATGGGATACAAGTAGTCAAGGTCTGATATGGTGACATGGTTGATTATCGGAGGTCCAATCGTGATGAGGAACATGACCCCTGAAATAAGATGCTTCATGAATTCCAATGACAGAGCCTAGGAAATTATAATGTGAGCATCTCAGACATTGAGATGGAGGGTTTCCTCAAGGAGATGGTGATCTCTTTCAACATTATCTAAGCTATGATAAAGTATCAGGTTCCTCTTGTAGTGATCTAGATATGAGGAGGAGCACATCAATGGGGGATGCTTTACCTTAGGGAGAGGATGGAAGCTGAGATTTCATGTTTTAATTTTGAAGGGAGTTCTGAGCGGAATACCTTTCTTCCATGAAAAAGGATTAAAATAGGAAGGAACTACTCTCTCTATAGCAGGAGATTATGTTGGTGATGGAACTACTAATCATGTTCAAGGATCACCAATTCTTCGCATAAAATCTCTTCCCGAATGAGGGGTCCTGAACGAGATGCATAGAGGAGGAACTCCAATATTCTCTTCAGTATCTTGTTACTCCCATCAATCAACCAATGTATATAGAGGTAAAGTAGAAGGATGAATTATTGGAGAGGATGAACATTCTAGGATGTGTGCCATGACAGAGGAGAAAACTAAGTTTCATTAAAGGGAAAGGCTGTCAGTAGTTGGTCTCTAGTGTCAGGACCTTCATTGTTTTGACAATCATGGAGTAGGACTCACAAGATCCAGTTCTTATATTCGAGTCCTCACCCTTTTTATCATGGTCCATGGACCAAGAATATTTATCTATTAATTACATGGTCCTCTTTGGATCCAATTCCCCGTTCATTAATTATATAGTGGGGGTGTCCAGGCTCAGCAGCCACCTCATCAGTAGTTGTTTCTGGTCATGCCCTTCCTGCTGCTAGAGTAGTGACTTCTCACACCCCTAAGGGTAGATAGTGTTGTCAGACTTCGACTCCCAGGTTCTCGTTAGGGACCTTGACCATGGAATGAATAGGTAGGTAGTCAACCATAGAGAGGTGGAGGAGTTGGGCATGGATGTATGATGCAAAGGTAGCAGTCCCAATGGGGCCAGAGGTTGTTAGAGGTACGCACTATTGGTTAGATGTTTTTTGAGGTCGTAGAATAATGATGGGGCCACATTTGTCCAATGGGGATCTTATTCTGCAACAGATACAACCATACAATGTCAGCATCGACATCAACAATTTCTTTTTTTGCATGCTATTATCGGCTACCTTCGGAGTATTTTCACATTCTCATATATGGGTGACTAGAATGTAGCTTTTATTGGAGAGTGTAGTTGTCATGAGAGAAGCAGATGTGTGGGGACTTTTTTTCATCGTTACCCAAACAATCGATAGAATCAGTGGATAATTATATGGTGGAATTTATGGGAGTTGTAAAAGAGTTCTTGAATGTCTTCCCTGATGTGTTTATAACTCTACCACCTTGACGTGATGTTGAGTTTAGGATATACTATCAACCCAGTTCCCATCCTATTTTCACATCTCTCTATCGAATGGAACCTTCTGATTTTGGGAATTGCGGATCTAGGATAATGACCTGATGAAGAAGGGTTTTCTATGGCCAAGACCCTCATCGTGGGGTGCTCCGTCGTGTTCCCAATGAAGCTCAACAATGGCCTGAGACTATGCATAGATTACTGGAGACTGAATCAGGTGATGGTAATGAAATTTTACCCCCTCCCAAGGATTGATAATATTTTTGACCATTTAAAATGGGAAGGATGGTTATCTATGATTGACCAACATTCAAGATATCACCATTTGTGTGTAATGGATAGTGACACCCCAAATACTTATTTCAAGTAAAGGTATGGGAACATTGTGTTCATGGTCATTCCCTTTGGTGTAATGAATCCATCAGCCATTGTCATGTGACTCATGAATACTATTTTCTATAAGTACCAGGAATGGTTTATCATTGTGTTAATCGATGATATTCTAATCTACTCAAGGTCATAGGTAGAGCATGTTGGGCATCTGGGGACTATTTGGTGGTCCTTTAACAACACAAACTCTTCGAAAAGATATCCGTGTGCGTGTTTTGGATGTGAGAGTTGCAATTCCATGGACATATACTGTCTCAGAAAGGGATAGTAGTGGACCCTTCAATGGACAGAATAATTGTTTCATTGGTAGCACCAATGAATTTGGAATAGGTTCATAGTTTCTTTGGTCTGGTATGATTTTATCAAAGGCTCATACAAGAATTATCTGGAGTTTCAACCCATTTGATAACATTGACCAAAAGAGAACAGGCTTTATCATGGAGTGGGTAGTGCTAGGCAACTTTCATATATCTGAAAGGGAATCTGGTCAGTTCCCCATTGATTAGGTTACTAGATGAAGGGGTGTTGATCAATGTGTTCTGTGATGCTTCTTGAATGGTATTGGGATGTGTACTGATGTAGCAGTGGGGGGTAATTTCTTATGGGTCTAGACAATTCTGTCATCACAACCATAATTATGCCACACATGATCTAGAGCTTACAACAGTCATGGTTGCACTAAATTTGTGGAGGCACTACCTCATCCAGGAGTGATTTTTTTTGTTCACGGTTCACAAGAGCCTAATGTATATCTTCTCCCAGTGATACATGAACTTGCGACAATGAAGGTGTAGGGTGTTTTTATAGAATTACGACTTTGAGATTTCCTACACCCCAGGATAGGGGAATATGGTGGATTATTCCATTATCTAGAAGTCACAAAAAGAGGCAGTTCATGACTTAATGAATTCTTGTAAGGCAATTGGGGAGTTAGTTTCTTTTCTCCTAGACACTGGCGAGGATAGTGGAAGAGGCTATCAATTTCAACTAATTGTGCAGTCCTACTTGGTTTTGTAAGTAAAGGAGACTTAGTGGGGATACATAGAGGATTAGATGAAGCATGATAACATTGTCTAGGGTGATGTTCTATATGGATGGTTTGAGGATAGCTAGAATCAATTTTTGTTTTGTGGAAAGATGTTTTTCCTTGTTTTAAAACACGAGGGAGTTCTCTGTGACTTCTATAGATCACCCCTAGCAGTGCATCCAAGAGTTTCTAAGATGTACCTAGGCTTGAGGGAACTATTTGAGTGGCCCAATGAGAAGCTTTTAGTGGTAGAGTTTGTGTCAATATTCCTAGTGTGTCTACAGGTGAAGGTCGAGCACCCTGTTCCCAGTAGTATATTTCACCCTTTAGACGTTCTCTAATTGAAGTGGGACAAGATGTCGATGAATTTCATCATATTATTACCTAGAGATCATGGAGGATGAAATGATCTTTTAGTAGTTTTACATGGATTGACGAAATCTACTCACTTATTGGTAATAATGGAGTCGAGTGTAGTGGATTCCATGGAAAGGACGTATGTGGATGAGATAGTGTGGCTCCATGGAGTTCCAATATACATATTCTCAGATAGAGATGCATGACTTGCCTTATGAGTCTGGAGGGGATTGTGTCATTCCTTTTGAAACCTGTTATGCCTTAACACTAATTTCCACCCACAAATGGAGGGGAAGAAAGATAGTACCATCCAGACATAGGGGAAAATGTTTTCGATGTGTTTCTTGGACTTCAGAGTGTCGTGGGTACAGTACATTCCCCTAGTATATTTTTATTACAATAATATAAATCACTCAACCATTAGCATGGATCAATTCAAAGACTTGTATGTAAATCCATTTTCATTCACCAATACGGTGGACAAAGGTAGGGGAAGAATCCCTACTCGGTCCAAAGGTAGTGCATATAATAATGGAGAAGGTTTAGCTTCTGTGTGAGAGGATGAAGGTGGCTCAGGATTGGAAGTAGTTGTATGAAAATCATAGGATGAGTCCTTTGGAGTTCGAGGTTAGGAACTATAGTTTCATAATGGTCTCCCCTCGGCATGGAAAATGGAAGATTGGTAGAGGGATCAAGCTTTATCCTAGGATCATCATACATTTCGAAGTGATGGGACAAGTTGGCCTGGTGGCACATCAGCTGGTAGTACCACCACAGTTGGAGAAGAACTACAACGTCATTCAAGCCTCTCAGCACCGTTTCTATCAACACAATTACTCCCATATCATTCACTATGGATTGTTGAATGTTGAGGACAATACGATTTTTGTGGAGGGACCAGTAAGAATTGTGGGTCATGAGGAGAAGGTTTTTTAGGGGTGAACCATTCCATTGGTTCATGTGTTATGGTGGAATGATGGCCATGAGGAGATTTCCTAGGAATGAGAGGCATAGATGTGTGCCTAGTACCTAGAGCTGTTCTGATTTTTTCTCTTGTGTTTTGTTTTTCCCGTAATTATGATGTAATGTTTGAAGTCTCTTGTTGTATGATAAGTAGTTTCAGTGATCTCTATTTTTAGTGAAAATTCCTGACTATGGGGAGGGTAGAACTTAATCCCTAGTCAAGAGGTATTCATGTATATGAAATTAAACCCGTGAGAGGTAGTTAGTGTCGCCCAAAGTAGATAATATCTTGACATGGATATATTAGCTCCCTAATCCATATGTCTGGACACCGTGACCATGGTGTAAGTGTGATTGTTTTGGGTAGTGTGGGGTCTCAGTGTAGCATAGTTGATCATGAGATGTATTTCAAGGTGGTTTCATTGGATGTCAATGTTTTTTATCCATCTTTAAAACATCCCAATGTTGTTTTTTCCTGAGAGGTGTCTTAAGAGATTGTTTTTTGGACCTCTTTTCATCTAGGATAGATTCAAATTCTTGAATATAAGAATTGATTGAGGCATATCTGATGTATTTACCAAGATTTCTCTTAGACCTTTCGTTTGTTAAAATATAGTATTTTGGGTGTTCTAGGGGAAAACAAGTGCTCATTTTAAGAGATTTCAAAATTTCTTGTTTCGGGTCATCATCGATAGATAAAGGGTATCAGTGTGAGAGAGTCAAAGGCGTCAGTATCATTAGGTCAGGGCATCGTTAGTTTAGGGAATTGGTCGGTCAATTCGTTATTAGGTCAGTTCATCGATAGGTTGAGACATTATCCAGTTTAGGGCGTCAGAATCGGTAGGTCGTCATTTCGGTAATTCACCCATTAATGGATTCGCATCACTAACTCACCCATCATTGACTCATTTCTAGTTTTCCTGTTTTCTTCATAGTTAATATATTTTTGTCTCTGCTATGTGTTTATCTCTGTGAGATGGTAACTTATCCACCCATATTCATATGCTGGTCAGTGTACATCATTTCCAAAGGGAATTACTAATGTCCATATATATTGTAACATCCCACTAGCCTTGTAACCATTGAACCACGTGGTCAAACCATGATCATATTCTAAAGTACATTGAAATTATCTCCCTAATTTTTAGGATCTCTCCCTTTCACTAACCAATATCTTTTCGTTACTTCAACATTTTCATTTCTCATGGAGTGTTTGGAGCCTTCCTCCTTAGACGAGTCATGCCAATGTGATAGAACCCCTCCTACTTTGTCCTTGTTGAAATTTACAACAATTTTCAAGATCACCTTTTCTTGGCGCAAGGAGAAAATTTGTTCCATTGATCATCCATGTTGGGATTTATTTTTCTTCCTTGTAATTGTGCATCTTGTAGAGTGGGTATGATAATGAATCCTTATAAAAAATCTCTATAAAATGTTCATAAAATGAGAAATAAAGAAAAATTAAATTTGATTAAAATATAACTGATGTGACTAAAATGTCCAGAAAGGAGTGGTTCTATGTTGATCTCCTATATTAATTATTATCCTAGAATCTTTTATGGATTCCTTGCCTATATGCCTTCTGAAAATCTTGATCGTTGGTGGTCTTTCATGCACATAGGTGTTCTATTTTGGTTGGGATTATTTGATAAATGGTTGAAACATGGTGACTAGATAATCACTTATACTCGGTTAATTGAAATGGATGCCCCAAGATGAATACCCTTGTTTGATCACCCATATTTATCATGGGGAATTAAATAACAGTCAATGTCAAAGCTAAATATGTCATGTTGATAAGTGTGGCTTAGTGCTATTTTTTTGATGAGTTTTGTAACCTTTTGGGAGTTTTGTGGGGCTCCTATTGGGAGCACGATTATAGGTTAATAATAGTTACGATGGGATTTGTGTGTGGGGAAGTACATCAGTTGTTTTGGTATCTCAGATAAAGAGAGTAATTTGTTATAGAATGGATGAATATGTAGGCAGCTGAACTGCCATTTGTTGTGTTGTGGCCGTGATGTGACGTCAGGCTGTGGGACTGTGATGTGTTTATGGACTCGTTCTGCTATAGGAATGCATTAGGGAATTGTTTGGGCATCGGGCCAACATGGATAGATTGTGAGATAAGGATAGTGTGGCACACTTTTGAATAATGATGTTTGGAAAAGCCTGAAGAGGCATCTAAAAATTTTGAGGGGTTCGTATAGTGAGACTGCATGGCTAGTTTAGATAGTTTCATTGATGTGGTTATGGTTGGTAGTTACCCAGTAGTGCTAGAATGGATTTTAGTGAACCCCATAAAAAATAAATGGAAATTGGTTAAATAAAAATGGGTTAGTCTTGTGTTTTTTCGTGGATGGTTATCCATTTAGGGGTGGTAGAAAGGGTGGTTTGTAGAAGTTGGTTGTTGTTCGGAACATGTAGGTTTGGATGAGTCTTTTATTACCTATATATTTATACAAATATTATTGTTTCTTGTGATTTTTATGTGCACCCCCCCCTCTTGTTGAGAACTATATTCTTAATAACTCCATTTAATGGGGGAGGGTGTCTTTTCCACCATCTTGGTGGGAGAATGGATGGATGGTTATTGACTTTCTTCCTTACACCATATTCTATATCATTTTGCTTGGGTGTATCTGGGCAGGCTGTAATGGCTTGAGGCTTCCCATAATCTATGATTCATTGGGTAGTAGTTTTTTTGGATGAGTGGCATATTTGGTTACGAGTCAGGGTATTTTCCACGTGTATCTTCAGGATGAGGCCCAAGTTTCTTCGGGTGTGTGGTGTAGTTGTTTTGGCCTATGTTTATGTGGTAAGTATTGTTTATTATTGAGGCCCATGTGGGTGAAGGCAGGTTGTGGTAGTGAGACTGTGTATGTGAAGAGTGCTAGAATCAAGACATTAGCCATTATGGATGAGCAGTTAAGCAGTGGGAAAGTGGTGTGGGTGCCCAAATATTGATGTGATTATACTATTACTTTACTAGACTTTCATTATTTGGCAATTGTAGCTTAGTGAGGATAGGTTGGTTAGTATTCCTTGGTAGGTTCATTGAGGTTATTATGTTTTCTCACATGGGAATTAGTATGTTTCCCCCATTTGTGCATGGGTAGATTTAGTTTTCACTACATAATATACTTGTATGCTCACCATATTTATATAATCTATTTTCAGGTTTCTGAGAGGACTTTGAGGACCATGATGGACCTTACTATCTCGGGGGTAAATATTTTTTTGTTTTTGTTTCATAGAGTATTTTTTTTGTACCTCACCTTGGATTTTTTATTATACCTTGTATCATTTTCACATTTAAACATGCATTTGGGAATGGATTTTGGCCTTTCTTTTGATTTTAGTATTTGAAGTTTCTTGGGATTTACAATCTTATCTCAAGATTCTTGTTCAATAAAAAGTCTGATGCCTACCATTTTTTGTGAGATTCTATACCATTGGTTCTAGTCACCACATTGAATCATATTGAAGGAGGGACTCAAGGGTAAATTTTCTCCCCTTCATCTTGATGAAGGAAGGGTCTGGTAGATTTTTATCCCTTCCCTCATCTTGAAGAAGGCAGTTTGTGACAAAAAGGGGTGGCATTTATTGCCTTGTACAAGATGTCATGTCATTAACCAATATGATTGACAGAGGCAGGTTATACATCCTTTCTCAGACCAGAGGTATTGCAGAGCACAACAGAGAAGGTTCAACTTGTGTGTAAGAGGTTGTAGGTGGCTTAGAACTAGAAGAAGTCTTATGCCGATCATAGGAGGTCGAATTTGGTGTTTGAGGTTGGGGACCACATGTTCTTAAAGGTCTCACCTCAATGTGGATAGTGGAGGATTGGAATAGGTAGAAAGCTTTCTCCCATGTTCATTAGAACTTTCAAAGTGTTGGGATGGGTTAGAGAGGGGGTATTAGTTAGTGTTTCCACCATAGTTGGATAATATCCACGGTGTATTTCATGTCTCATAGATAAATCGGTATTTACATGGTGACTCCCACATCCTTGATTGGGGAGAGTTGAATTTCGAGAATGATGCAATGTTCACGGAGCGACTGGTAAAAATCATGGTCCCTAAAGAGTAGGTGTTCTATAGGTGAACCATTACTTTGGTTCATGTGTTATGGAGTCATGGTGGCCACAAAGAGAGTACATGGGAATGTGAAACACATATGCATGCCTAGTATCTAGAGCTGTTCAGATTTTTTTCTCTTGTGCTTGGTTTGTTCATTTATTATGATGTCTTGTTTGACCTCGCTTGTTGTATGATGAGTTTTTTTTCTATTCACTATTTTTATGTGAAAAGTAATAAATATGGTGAGGGGAAAAACTGATCCCAAATCATGACACATTAATGTGGATGTGTTTAAACCTACGTGTGGTGGTCAGTGCCGCCCAAAGAAGTTAATATCTCGACATAGAGGAACTAGCTCCCTAATAAATTTGTTTAGACACCGTGACCTTGGTGTATATATGATTTTTTTGGGTTTTGTGGATCATTAGTGTTGTTTATTTTTTTAGGATATATATATTAATGAGGTGAACTTGGATGTAGAGGTTTTCGCTCCATCTTTTGAACAACCGTAGTTGATTTACTCCTGAGAGGTATCTGAAGGGATGGTTGTTCGGACATTTTTTCTTCTAGGTAAGTTTTAAATTCTAAAAAATGACAATAGTTTGAGAGTTATCTAATGTAACAACATTTATTTTCCCAGTCCCTTTACATTGTGAAAATCTAGTATTTAGTGTGTTCAAGGAGGCAACGATGGATCTTTTCAAGAGTTTTTAAAATTTTCATTTTTTTGGGACAGCATCGGAAGATCTAGGAAATCGATGTATGTGAGTCGAAGGCATCAGTATCAATAGATCATTGCATTAATAGGTCGAGAAATAAGTGAGTGAGGGGAGTTAGTGTTGGTAGGTCTTTGAATTTTTAACTCTCCCATCGGTGGATCAGTGTCGACCACTTACCCATCGGGGACTCATTTCTAATCTTCAATTTTTTTCGGATTTTCTTGTTTCACCCATTTTACATGTTTATCTCTAGAAGATGGTAACTAATCAACTCATTTCCATGTAATGGTATGTATCCACCATTTTCAAAGGGAATTATTAATTTCCCCATATCTTTTAATATCCCAACAACCTTGTAACCATCGAATTACGTGGTCAACCCACGATCCTATTTTCATGTACATTGAAATTGTCTCTATGATTTTTAGGATATGGACCATTCATATACCAAGCTATATTATTTCCTTAATACATTTAGTTTCCTTTGATTCATCTAGAACCTTCCTGTTTAGAAGATTCGTGCGCATGTACTAGACCCCTCTAGCTCAGTCCTTCATAGAGATCTCTCATGTGACTCACATGATCCCCAGTCTCTAGTGCAAGGAGGAAAATTGATCCGTTGATTATGCTGGTAGGGATTTATTTTTATTATATTTAATTTTTCATCATACAGGGTGGGTATGAAAATGAATCCCTAGGAGTAACAGTTGGAAAATTTTCATAAAATGAGAAATAAATCAGAAGTAAATTTGATCGAAGGATAACTCGAGTGACTAAAACAATGGGAAGGGATTGTTTAGATATGTATTGCCAATTTTAATTGTTATCCTTGATTGTGTTATGGGTTCCATGGCCATATTCCATCAACAAATCATGACCATTGGTGGTCTTTTCTTGCACACCCATATTCTATTTTAGATTGGATGCTTTGATAAATAGTTGAAACATGAAGATTGTTTAATCACTTATACTCGTCTAATTGAAATTGATTCCCCATGATGAAAACCCTTATGTGATCACCCATATTTATCATGTGGAGTAAATGATCATTTTCAATCAAATATTAATATGTCATGTTGATAGGTTTAGCCGAGTGTTGTGTTCTGTTGAGTTTTGTAACATTGCGTGAGTTGTATGGGGTTGGTATTAGGAGAACAATTTTTGGTTAATAGTACTTTCCATGGGATTTTTGTGTGGGGAAGTACAGGGGGTTTTTTGGTGTCTCAGTCAGATAGATAGATTGATTATTGAATGTATAAATTTTTAGGTAGCTGAATTTCCATTTGTTGTGTTTTGGTCGCGAAGAAATGTGAGAAAGTGGGACTAAGGTGTGGTTATGGAATCATTATACAGAGGGACTACAATGGGGAATTTTTTGGGTAGTGGCCATAGGTTTGGGTTGTGAGAGAAGTATTTTTGGGTTCACTTTTGAATAATTTTAGTTGGAGATGGAAGAATAGTTTTATAAAAATATTGGGGGTTCGTTCAGTGGGACGGTAGGGTTGGTTTTTACTGTTGTTTGGATATATTTATGGAAGATAGTTTCCTTGTAGTACTGGAATAGATTTCAGAAATCCCATTACATAATAAATGGAAAGTGGTTATATAAAAATTGTATAGGCTTATGTTTTGTTAAGTCTGGTTGTGCATTTAGGGGTGGCAGCAAAGGTTGTTTGTGTATGTTTTTTGACGTTCATAACCCATAGGTTGGGTTGAGTGTCTTCTCCCCAATATATATATATTAAAATTGTAGTTCATTATTATTTCTATATTCACCCTACCCTTGTTGAGAACTATATGATGAACCCCTCCATTTCATGGGGGAGGGCGTCTTTCCCATCATCCTGGTGGGAGGATGGATGGCTGGTTACTAACTTTCTTCCTTGACATCTATTTCTGAACATGCTGCTTGGGAATATCTGGGATGGCAGAAATGGCTTGAGGCTTACCACAGTCCATGATCCTTTTGGAATTTTTTTTAGATGAAGGGACAAGGTGGTTGTGGTTCTAGGTTTTTATTTCCTAAGTATCTCCAGGATGAGGCCCAAGTGTCTTCGGCTGACAGGTGTGGTTGTTGTGGCCCAGGTTTATGCAGGTGGGATTGCTTGTGGATAAGTCCCAGGTGTGTGTATGAAGGTTGTGATAGTGGGATAGCTTATGGAAAGAGTGGTAGTGTCATTTTTATAGTTGTTAGTGACGAGCAGTCAACAAGTGTAAAAGTGGTTTGGGGTACCCAAATATCGATGTGCTTATACTATTACCTTACTAGACATGTGTTATTTGGAGAGAGTGCCATAGTGAGGCTAGCATGGTTAATATTCCATGGTATGTTCTCTCAGGTTCTACTTTTTCTTCATAGGGTCATCAGTTTGTTTCACCCACTTGTGCATGGGTTACATTAGTTTTTCCTATTTTGTATACATTTTTTCTCACCCTATGTATATAAACTGTATTCATGTTCTTGGGAGGCCTTTGAGGACCACACTGGAGCTTACTATCTAGGGAAATATGATTTTTTATAGCTACATAGTCTTTTTTATATGGTACTTGACATTATTGTTTCCATTGTACCTTGTATCAACATCACTTTTAAACATGAATGTGGGAATAGATTTTATAATTTCTTTTGCTTTTAGCATATGTAGTTTTTTGTGATTTAACATCTGATCTCCCAATTCGTATTCAATAAAAAGGATAATGCCTTTCATTTTTTGTAAGATTCTATTCTATTGGTCCTAGTCTCCTCTATTAGGGCTATTTAAGACAGGACTCTATGGGTCATTATCTATCCTTTGTCTTGCGGAACAACAGTTATGAATGTTTTTCATCCCTTCCCTCATCTTGAAGAAGTCGGGTCATGACAATGTCCAATTGGTAATAAAGATATGGAATAAAAAAATGTAATGCATATGGTGTGGTCCATTTTTTAACACATTAAAAATTAATCTTTGAAGGAAGTGTTCTTAAAAATAATTATGTCATGTAAGGGGATATTATATGGTAAAATGTTGTTATTATTCATGAAAAACATGTTCGTGATCATTTAAATAAATAATTATGGTATAAAAAATATATATTTTACAGTTTGTATACTGGTTGAAGAAATCACAAACACATGTATACTTATTTTCATAAAAACATATGACTTTTTATAGATACTAAAATCTTAATATCTAAATTAGCTACAATTTTTCTAAATATCCATGAAATAATATCTACATGTATAAAAAAATTGATACATTATGGGTTAAATATGAAAATCTATTTTCAAAAATGTTTTGTAATAGAGGAAACAATTCACATTAATAAATTAGGATAACTAACTTCATCACATATTTTAATGGATCATTATGTAGAATGGATGATATATGACCATGACTAACTAATGGTAATTATATATTTTAAACAAAAATGAATAACATATCAAATTAGAGATCAATGTATGAAACCATATATTAGTTTGAGTGTTGTGAACTAAGTGAGACATGATATTAACCCCTTTATATTTCATATGAAAACATCGATGTGATTTTTTTTAAGAAGAAACCTTTTGGATCTGATTATGAATAATATTTTTTGGTAGGATTTTAATTGAAAGATTCATGATATTTCAATATATCGTGAATGGAAATAAAGTATGGTATCCATGCCATCATGGAATGATTTAATATATTAAATATTAGATGTCAATGATCAGGGATAGTCTAAGGAAATTCATCTAAAAACATTAAAATTATTGGAATAGAATAGAATTATTTAAGATCATTGAATTATCTAAAATACATATATTTAATGAAAGGTCTTAATCATGTGGTTTTTATTTTTGTTAGAGAGGGAAGAATATAAAGGTGACTAGTGCATCATGGTTTTTCAAATTAGCAATTATTTATGAGAGTTAATGAGATTTTAGAACTATAAATAATGTCAAAATAGGAAGAAGGAAGAGCATGTTATCCATCATTGATGTGTAGAAAAACATAGAACAAGAAGAACAAGTAAATTTCCAAATCACACGTGTGAATAAATAGAGCGGAATAATGATGACATGTTGAATCCTATTGGTAAATTAATATTTTTTTTCATGAAAAATATTTAATTTTTTATCATCTATGTGATAGGAACATTCTCTATGACGGGGATATAGGGGAGTAAAAGTAATGGATATACATAGATTTTTGTAACCCAAACATATTATTTTCTACAAGGCTGTGTGATCCCAAATAATTCCTAGATCACATTGTGAATAAAATATTATTGTAGTGTATAGAACCTTGAAAATTATTGTGTTCCTTTAGTTTTTTTTGCATTTCATTAAATACTATTCCCTCTAACTGGTGGATATGGATATTTAAAATTAGAACAACAGAATAGAACCAAAAATTGATTCACCCCTAGTGGCCAGAAAGAACATGAATAGATCTTATAGATTTGGTATTTTTTTAACTTGATATATCCTAATTTGTTTTACTCACCATTTCAACAAAACATATATAGTTCTATACACATTTATGTGTACAAATTTTAATTTTTATAAGTTTATATATATATAGATATTTTGTTAGTCTATATATGTAATATAAGTTGTGCTTAGTGGAAATAACTTGGTGTTGGTGTCAACATCTGTTATTTTATATTTTTACCTTTATTTTTCATTTACATACATTTTTATTATTATGTGTTCCTTTAACCACATATTGATCTTGTATTTAAAATGTATTATGAATTTTTTATTTCTTTATTAATGAATAATCAAGCATTGTTTATGGGTTTTAGTTTATTTTATAATTTGAATTATATATATTATATTTTAGTGTTGTTATAGTGTTATTCAATTTTATGTTCCATGGGAAAATTTCTCCCATGTTCGGTTTGATCCCCCTTTAGGTTAATCACTAACCCCTATCCCATTAGAGTTGGGAATAGGGAGGAAAACATCAAAATTTTACTGACTTAGTATTAGTGTAGGCAGTTTGGGTCCATTTACTGAGCCCATTTTATCAAAACTAAATTCATATCCCTTCCAAAAGATATATTTCATTCTTTTATTATATGTATTTATTAAAAAATTATAACCAAACAAATAATTTCATCAAATTTCTATTATAAAAACAATTATTTCAATCCTGGTTTCATATTTTTTCGAGTATGAGTAACAAAATTAGCCTCTATGAAATAATTATATACCCTTTCACAGACATGTATGAAATGATTAAATTAAAATCAAAAAAAATAATAATTAAAATTAAAAAATTTTAGTATAAATAGTAAGTCATATATACATTTCAAACCCTCCCTATATACAAAAAATATTATTAAATTATTTTACCCAAGTATATACATCGTTTTTCATTATTAGGCCTCCTAAAAGACTCACAACCAATAAATGATAATGTATAAACCTCCTATAATGTCATTCCAAGAATATAAACCCATAAACCATTATAGTTTTTTGATATTACTAGATGAAATACATGTTAAGATATTAATTATGTTAAAAAATATATAATGCTCCACTATAGTAAGACCTTGGAAATTGATATCCCACATATAAATGTAACACTTTTATAATTTATAATACAATTTATGCACTTATAGAGCCTTTGGAAAAATTCTTATTTGCACTACCTTCTCCCCTAATACCTCAAATATATAAATATGTCATTTATTACAATATAAAAAATTCATTCCAAATTTTATTTAAATATTTGATGCATCAAATGCCAAAACACAATAAGAGCATCCCTAAAACCAAATGATAACACCAAATACCTAAATATATATAATAATTGATAATGTATACCAAATCACAATTTTTACATGGTTTATCTAAAAATAACTAATACCCAATCACTTTTTTCATCCACCTTCAAGAAAGACAAAACTTATTTACCCTATCTCGCAATCCCTATAATAAATATTCTCAGATAAAAAAACCTACCACATGATATTATAAATCAATATACATAATAATTAATTATTATAAGGTAATAGAAGATGGTAAAAATATCTAGGTGAATTTAATATTTAACATTACCTCATATAATAAGTGTAATATCATAATCACGTATGGGAAAACAATTTCGATCATCCAACCCACTCAAAAAATCAAAAACACGCGGATATTATATAAACATTTATAAACACATTATCTATAAAGATATCCTAAAAATATCAATATAACTAAATTTAAAATGATGATCATGCCCAAACACAAACATAGTTTGGTCTCTTCAAGAACCAGGATCATTTATTCTCCTTGAAAAACAACCTACGTCATCTTATAACAATAATAAAGAAATCTATTGTGGGTACCATCATAATATACCCAAAATACAATAATTAGATTCCTATATTTTCTATCATTCCCACATAGTAATGTGAAATAATGATAAAAGAATATATCCTTCTGAATCATTCAACTAGAATCCTCTATATTATTAAAAATGATATCCAACCAATGGAGAGGAAAAATCAATGAACATTGTTCTATTGAATAAAATAATGGATCCCACATGTGTTCTACATTATTGAAGGGATAGTTAAATATAAATCAATTATACATATATGTAAAAACTGGTCATATTTGTTATCTCTATATGATACCAATAATTTATCAATTACAACATCTATGAAATAAATGTTCTACTACAAACATCCTCCACACATCCTATCAATAAATGGTTGTTACAAATATAAAAAAAAATTTGGTTCACATTTGTCAATAGCTCCCTATTTTAGTAGTCTAAAAGGTCATTGATCCCATAGTAGTTGTGATTGTTTATACTAATAATTCCAATGAAATTTAAAATTATCACCATCTACCATAATTTTGTGTTATATCCTCCTATAATATTTTTTTAATAAGGGTCATATTTCCTAATTATAGCCTATAATAAAATATAATTATCACCGAATTCCCCATATTCCTTTAGATTGTCATAATTCATTACTCTAAAAATATGAACACTTTTTTAAAATTAGATCCCACATTCTAGATGATATCAAAATTAGTTTATATAATGAAAAATTTGTTTTAAATTTCAATTGTTTCTCTACAAATGAACCTAATATATTTAGTTTTTACAAAACATAAATCAAAAAAAGCATATACTATGATATGAAAATTCACTTCATAACCTCATTGTATGTATTTTAATTCAAGGAACCCTATTGATATTTAATCTATGGCCACAGAAAAACATTGAAATAAATAGACATATACTCATTAAAATTTTTTTTAGTAAAACTATAACACACTAAAATGAACCAAACTAAAATATCAAATGGTGAAATCACTAATGATATTCACAGCTAATAGCTATTAAAATCTCAACAAGATGATTTCTATTCTGGAACACTCTATTTAAATGACTTTTGGACATGATCCATGAAAACATTGTCTCATATTAGTTCCTAATAAATAAAAATGACAAATTAATTCATACATCTAAAAAAACACATGGATAATTGTCTATGAAAGTCATCAAAAATATGAATTAGATACTAAATGATCAATATATCTCATAAATACTATTTAATAAACTGATGAAACAAGTTTTCAATACATATTATAAAATATTATCATTGATTTGTTGACTCACATACATTATGTTCAAAAAACTATATAACTCATCGGTGGGAAACTCCTTGTTCATGTAATACTGATAAAATATTTACATGTTTAGATCTCCAAAAATTCATAGATGGCAGAAAAGATAAAATTCAATTGATATTATAAATGTCATACCATGGTTATGGATAATATAAATATAGATCCCATAGCTATCCCCATTAATAATATCAACTAATAATTATTACATGTAATAATTATTATATTCATACGACTACATAATTCATGTCTCATTCTTAATATAGCTCCTATAAATTTCTACATCAATCAACTATAATGATTATTCGATGTCCATAGTTCATGAATACAATAATAAGGTCCATCAAGATCAAAAACAAATTTCATTAACTTAAATAATATTTTATTTATATTAGTATTGTTGATAGATTAACTAAATATAAATTCTAAATGGTAGAACTAATCTGAACGCCATCAAAGAAACACTCTCTCTTATAAATATATAATATTACACAAACCATATAAAACCCACCTTATCCATGTTTTTATATAAGGGTAGGATCCCTCCAACGCCATATTAAATGGTTTAGGGTCTGAAACTAGGCCGATGTGAATAATCATGATCTAGGAAGGATGTTTCTTAAAAACATACTAATAAACTACAATCAACAATAGTGTGATAGAAATAAAATGAAAATGTATAGATAACAATGATCAATTATGATGATATCAAAATAAGTTCTAGGTATGTTATGCTCCACATATATTTTATGAAAAATTAATATAACCAAATGAATAATCAGAAACCCAATGTGGAATCACATTCCCAAAAAATATGAAAAATAAACATGTATGTATAATTCATATACCCCATGTATACTACTTTCTATCAATATAAAACCCTGTCACAATAATATAAACCACTTTCACCTTAGATATTAATATCCAAAACCTCTACCAATATTCTCATTGTAACATAAAAGTATATAAATATAAGTTAATAAAAATTAAATGTTTATGTATGTATAAAAATAATTTAATGTTTCCTGTCAATGGGGATATTAATGAGACAAACATGAATTAATCATATTAATGAAAACATTATGTGAAAATTTCGAAATAATGGTAATTAATTCAATGTCTATGTTTAGGTCTGAATTATAAATAGATACCCATTGGTATCTAATGTAAAACACACTAAAATAAATTGATATATATTCTATGTGAAGAATACCATCAAAATAATTAATAATAATGAGACCTAAAAAACAAAAACCATCCATTGTGTATCCTATGTTCCTTATTTAATAATCATTCTGGAAAATCTAAAACACATGAGTTAGGATGGGATTCAATGCCTTCTCAATTCGTAATTGAACATCATACTCACTACATGGGAATTGGATTCCTCTCAACCTCAAATCTTTATTTCAGCCCATATTGATTATGATAGTCCCCTCCTATCATACAAATATGTATATCATAAAATAGATATTAAAATATGATTAAAAGTCATTATTAAAATCATCAACTAATGAATCAATATGATATCATATAATTTTATCATAGTAATCATTATTAATAATTAACCCTTATTCAATTAGGGAATAGTCTCAAGGACAATATTAATATCATTTAATGGATGATTGATCATTATTTCTTTAAAAATATTTGATAAATTTCATGAATAATGGTACTCTATATATAATTAATTATCAGTATAGATCGAATGAAAAGTAAATATAAATATCTTGACAACTTCTACAATCTGGGATAACAATATTTTAATCCAACCTCAATAAATGAGTAAGATAATTATCATGATTAAGGGTACTTTTAACAAAAGGATTCATATATCAACGATTTGATAAAATCATGATATATGTAAAAATAATAAAAAGTATAAAAATCATGGGCCATCCCCATGATATTAAATATATATCTCATAATCAATATAAAATTATACATTCCATGGAAAATATCACAATAAAAATGACCAAGGGAGATCAGAATATGTCTTTATTGGAATTAAAGGTCTTATACACTTCCATTTTGGAATTGACAACAAACTTTCTTTCATCATCCTTGGAATATATCACATTATCTCGTGAGTTTATATCATGTAAATGAACTCTATAACATTCTTCCTTATTCATCCATACTCCAAACCATCATCTATTTTCCACTATCAGATATATTATTTACATAGGTAAACCTTTTTATCCATGGAATTCATCACTCATATACCTTAGGATGCATCATCATCAATATCAGGTATACTTCTTAGTTTGAGAGATAAATATCTCATAGGACCATTATGGTATTGTGTAAGTCTTAAGGAACCATAAAAGGGGGGAAGTAATGTTGATGGAAAATTGAAAATTATTCTATCATAATAAATAGTCCATTATTAGGACACTATCTATTAAAAATGACAAAATTAAATGTATCTCACCCACAATTTCACTATCACGGAATATTAAATGCATATATATAATTTAACTAACCACTGAATACAAAGGTTTTTCATGGTTCACATGAACAAGAATATATCCAAGTAGAATACACAGAGTGATACATCAGTATACTAAAGTAATATTTTAATGTACAATTTCAGTGGTAATATTTTCATTGTAAGGGACACTTGTCATCATTCCCCACTACCCTTACAAGATTCATATTGATGGAATTATATATCTATAGGGTTACATCCCACTCCTCCTCCTCCATGAAATACATCAATAAAGTCTCAAAATTTTAAAGAAATAATGGTCACACCATGATAACAATGAGAAATGTATCATTATCTATCATAAAAATAAATATTTTATACATTAACGGAGCCCATTTTGATTCCTCATTTTTCTGAAAAAAATGATCAACTACATAAAAATTTATTTAAATTAATGTCATCTAAAAAATCTCTATGACAACAAAAACCTTTTCTAGGAAAGAATAATTCAATAAACGAAATTATATTATATATGTTATATACTCTTCCTAAACTAGTTAAATGTATAAATGAGAATAATCAATCACAAAATTTCTTTATAACATGATATTGATCTATCAATAAAATTACCCTCATCTTGTCTCATGCTCACATTCATCTCTCATTAGATCCCAATATCTCAATTATGTTCAATTAGAATATTTTAATGGTTTTATAAATTAAAATTTTACAAAAACTTCCTAATAATTAACCAATAGATCAAAATCATGGACTAATATATGTTATCTCAATAATAAAATATATATCCCTTTATCACACATTAATTAGTGTAGTTAAATTATTATGATTGAGTAACATTAGTCTATTTTATGTTAAGTCATGAAATATTCATTTTTAATTGAAACTAAATCATAAATGTAAATGGAATTGACCAACCCCATGATTTATTCTACTTCCATTACAACATGGTTGAGTTAAAGAAAGCCTATACCTCTGTAGGCTATGGCATCCTTATCTTAATCCTTCATAACATTATAATCACTTACAAACACATAAAATGATACCATTGTACACAATGAGATTTTTTACCATGCACTATATTGTGATTCATGTATTTATGGAATAATAACTCTTAAATAAAAAATTGATGACAAATATAGGAAGAAATATGAAAACCCTTACCATTATTTGGAAAAAAATATTTCAAATTTATGATTTTATCCATCAATAAATTTTAATAATAAATCGAAAAAATCACAATATAAAACCACAATATACATTAAAATAGAAACAATAGATTCTCCATATTGTTTGATTCCACATTAAAAATGATTAAATCATCAGTACGACACAACCTAATCATCATTTCCTCTTTCAAAATTATTAATGAAAAAATGAAGACATAAACTATGTTATGATGACAATAAGAATCTTATTTTCCTTCTATATAAATAAACGTAATCAAATATACAATATAGACATGGATAAATACATATTTGGTTCATTTTAGTTAATTTATAGATCCAATACACGTAAAATTATGAATAAATCTGGAACATCCAATATTCTAAGTAGATTCTATATAGAATATTGGGATATCTCAAAATTTAAATTCAAACCATAATTACTAAAACATTTTACACTATGATAAAATCATTGTGTTACAGGATGTCAATAAGTGGAAGAACCACATTGAGGGAATATTTTGTAGCTGTTTACAAAATATCTTCCATAATTATTTAAATTAATTGAATCATAATCATAGTACAACAAATAATATAATAAAATATAATATATAATATTACATCACTAAACCCACATTTAAAAAAAAGTTAATCCATAATCCTTTAAAAAATATCCATTTCATCATTTCATTGTAATATAGAAAGATTTTTTATGATTATCCATTATAATGCATTCACATTTCCTTTTGGATTTCACTTCTATTCCTCCCTAAATCACCATAATAATATTCACCTCCCAATTCCAAGTATGTTAATGTCACACTTCCTTCACCATGTATAGTTTTTAGGACTTAATACAATATGTATCTTCAAAATGAATCATCAGGGGTTCAAATTTTATATCATCATATATATGGTTAAAATAGTATCAAAATTCAATGATCATCCAAAAATAAACCCATTAGATTATTTTCAAGACCCACTCTGTAGTATATTGATCCTTAATTCACAAAAGTAATTTTCTATTAAAAATCTATCGTTAAATTACACTAATCAGTATAAAAAACAATATTAATTAGTAGAAAATCCAAGTCATTGAATTTGGTTCAAATTTTAACCCCTTTATATTTTTTATATTCTTCCATGAATCATGAATCATCAATAGGAAGGTATATCATAACCAATTAATATTAAATCCATGTTTCAATAATCAAATGTATTTCTGGACTTATTTTATATTCAATGAGATATCTCCTATAAGAATATGGATTTATGATCTAATGGATAACACACACTTTTTATTAAAAAATTAAAATGGATACATTCACTATATTTTTCAAAAATATGACTTCATGAGATTTTTTCACAGTTAATGAATTTATTTTTTTATATTTAGATATATAAATACCACCCAATGGAATGTATCTTCTATTTTACTAATTTCTTTGGGATTTTATATATTTCAACTTCCTTGATGCAACAATTTCTATGCCATATACTATTTGGGATCTAATACCAATTTTATAAATAATTCAATATTTGATTATAAAACTCATAACTGTCACAATACTATCCAATCTTCTCAATTATTTTTAAAAAGTTAAAATTAAATTTTTTAAATATTTATCAACAAATCATCTAAGCCTACTTGATTGAAAGGATTATGTGGGAAATAAGAGTAAATGTTCAAATAATTAATTCCATCTTTTTCACCCACTTGATTTTAGAAAATCATGACTCATGACAATATAAATTCTTTACTCTCAATGTGTTCTCACTAATATGATTATAAAATTATCTACAGTTAAAAAACACTGATTGTGTGAGTTAATATAATTTTTTACTTCTATGAAATAGAACTAGAGACCACATGATAGTATAAGAGTTTTCTTTTTACACTTTTTAAGAGAATAAAATATATTTTTGCAAAGATTATCTCATGTTCCTTATGATTAAAATCCGTATTTTGATTTTGAACATGTTTCCCCCACAATTCATTTAGTCATAACATAGATTATCATAACATAGTTAACTATTTGATCCTTATT
Organism: Viscum album; assembly: GCA_963277665.1. NCBI lineage: Eukaryota > Viridiplantae > Streptophyta > Magnoliopsida > Santalales > Viscaceae > Viscum > Viscum album. The sequence continues at coordinate 869,572,725 of OY728120.1, forward strand.
TTATAAAAATTATGAATCGTAAAATAAGTTAATACAACAATATTAAATTTATATAAAAAAAGTCATTGCATATTATTAATTATCTACCAGGACTGTTCCATTATTTTTATTCTTCATGCTCTATAAAACAATATTATATGTCTCATATGAATATTTACTATCTAAATTAATCTTGATACCACATGATATTACACATATAACATTGAAATGACTACATATCATGATTATAATTACTACAACATATTTAAATTGTAATAATAGGATTCATATGAATTGAATTAATATAAAAATATTATAATTTTAGATAGGGCCTAGATATAAATTAATATTCTACATAAGTTTTCAACATAATGTTTCTTACACTATTAAAAATTCTAAATTTGGCCTCCTCAAAATCCTACATTTCAAAAAACATACTCAATTAATTATACCAAGATATAAAATAAAATTAATATAATTCATTTAAATCTTGGATTTTATCTCACTCATATATCATTAAAATATAAAAATATTTTGTAAATACAAATACATGTAGAGTTTGATACTTCTCATTCATCCTTATGAAGATAAATGTAGTTGTTCCTAATGTATATGTCATTCTATTATAATAATATTACAATACAAATTCTTGGTTATCCATTGAGTTTAAATACTATTAAAAATGCATCTTGATTATTTAAATTTTATTCCCCCATCCCATTTTGTAGAGAAATCACCCAATTTTGAGATTGATCCCACTTAAAAAATTGACACATTTCATGAATCATTAGAGAATCCTTGTCAATTTTTCTTCCTCTATGTTAGAATAATTATACTAGTCCTCCCCTATTCAATTATAGAATAATTTTTTTAACCATATATTATTTTATCACTCGTATCCTCTTCAGTATCCATCAATATTACATTGGATTTTACATTCAATGATGAGTAATCCTTTAATAATTCATATCTCGTATTTTCATCGTGGGAATATTTCTTATTTATCCACTATATTTTCATTTTTGTTTCCCTATAGTTGTATGTACACACACATAACCAATGTTGAATCATTCATACTCAATTTCATTCCATAACAGAAATCACCCAACACCATGAATAATTTTTTCTGATTAACTTGGTTTTCCATCATTTTGAACTCTCTTTTCCACTTGAATATTAATTTTTTCTTTCAAAAATTCATTTTCATCATATTTCAAGAGGAAATACATCCCCATATTACCATGTTTAGTTCATATAGAAAATATCATGAATAAATAACTCCCCATATATATTTCACTCGGTTGAGATATTATGGTTGTTTTACTTTCATTATTGAGATATTTACCATCCATAAAAACATGAAAACATTGTACAATATCTCCAAATTAGGGGAACTTCATTATAATTTTTTTGAGAACCATTAATTATGGATTTAGCTAAACCATTCATATTATCCATAGATTACATATTTCCAGATTTTTATTCAATACACATTACGGATTCTATTAGAGAGATTAAAATGTTTACCATTTCCATGATCAATTTAAACATCCCTAAACCCCCTATATTTTCAAAATCCATCACCATATCTTGATAATGAAATCTACCATTCTAGAATATTATTCTTCTCCTGATTTTATAATCACATCAGGTTGTTTTTTAAGAGAAATCAATTTGTAATAAAATGTCCTCTTTCATGGTATTTGAACACCCTCTTCAGGTGATATTTATCATATGAAAAAAAATTCTTATCTCATGATATCATCAATTTTTTAAATTTATTTTTCCATGGAAAAATAAATTTTATTTAAAATTTGATTATACCAATATGATAATGTTTGAATATTATATTATGTTTTTATATTATTTCTAATTAACCTGAAATTTCATTTATGTCTTGTATGTCTTCCCAATTACTTAAGTAATATTTTCCAAATTAAATAAAATACATAGCTTTATCTTATTAAAAAAATTATCCAAAATATCCATAGTCATGTGGGAATATATATTTATAGTTGTTAAGATATATAAAAGGATATATCCCTATAATATAGCTTAATAGATTTTGTTTCATTAACCTAATTGTGAATATTTACCAACTTTTCCAATCCCATATTTTTTTCTACTTCTACTATCTATTTTTAATATTAAAAAATTATACAATCTTTTTTATCAAAAACATATAGACACCATATTTTTCATTTTTCATTATTTAGGTTGTTAAAAAATTATTTTCTTTTAGTATGTCATTATTAATCACTTTTAGAGATTCCTTGATATTATGATCGAAATTACACTAAAGTATCTTCTTGAGTAAATTATTTTTCATAAAACTCAAAAAAGGTCAATTCATCAGCATTATGATCACTTTTATTATAGATTTTATAATAATTGTCATAATATATAGTTATTACAAAATAATTATCATGATTCTTTGTAACAAAAATCATATAAAATTTATACCCCCCAATGTAAAAACCAAAAAACAAATGATAAAAAATAATTAATTCATATGTTCAGAAAACTATAAAATTAGATGTAATATACTGAGAAACAATTTAGTATGTTAGGATCTATTATAAATTTCTATCACTGTTGGGATATGATACATGTCCTATGTTACAATGGGAAGCGGTGAATTTTAGGGATAAATAATTACTCATTATCTTAAGATAACACATACCCCACATCAAACATTTTTCACTTATTAAAGAGAAAAAATCAATTTGTATCTCCATTAATTGAACATCCATTAAATATCAACCACATTTGATGAATTTGAAGAACACAATAATATAATGGTTTTACTTGGTTCACGTGTAGTATGATAAATCAAACTATCATATATAAAATGAAATCTATATGTGATAAAATCAATAATTAATTATTTTTTTTATTTATATTTTTTTGTTAGACTACAATCGTCATCATGATTCACTACCATTATATTATGTTTAGGGATGGTCCACTACACCTAATGAAGACATAAAATCTCCATCCTCTACATGATAATTCATCAATGACTTCCATGGTTATTAGATATGAAATACTTTTAGTAAATAACAAGATTTTTTTAATTTTATGTCATAAAAATATAGATTAGTTTTTCGGTTATTTTAATATTTTGAGCATATTTATCAAAATATGGATTTGATGAAATATTTGATAATAAATTTTAATTGATTCTCTAAAAATAATCTATATAAAAGTTAACTACTCCTCTAGAAATAAATTATTCCTAGAAAATAATTATATTCATTACACCAAATCATCTCACCAATCAACAAGATATTTCCCTAAAACTCCAATGATCAAATTCATTCTTCATCACATGATCCAAATATATCATTGAGGGTCCTATTTTAATGTCTCTATATATCCATTTTATATCATCATAAAAAAATGATTATTATTTTCTATCACACTATATTTTTAGTCATATTATAAAATATATTGATAATTAATTCCAAATCATTAACCCATCGATCAATGGTTGGAAATATGGTTTGTTATCGCAATGAGTAACAATCATTACAAATATCCCACCTGAATAAGTGTGTTCAAATTTTTCCAATTAATTTTTGTTCAATCACCCATCATAAGTCACAACATTAAAATTTTAAAATAATAATGAATCATTATTATATATAAAAATAACCAACACTTTTAAATATTTTCCCCTTGTTACAACATGTATTATATAAATAATAATTTGACTCTATAAAATATGAATTATGTACCTTAATTATATTGATAATATGAAAAAATATATATTTTTTATAAATTAACACAACATTATGTGTGTCCTATACAAGAAAAATTATTTTATACCTCCCTATATTTTAAATATCATATAAGAAAACATAAAAGACCATAATTATTACCATGGATAACAATATTGTTTTACTAAAAATTGGTCCTCTAGAATGACTATTTAATCAATTAAAATTAATTTTTATAAAACACATAAATTGTTTATATATAACCATGGAATCCATTGTGACATATCCCAAATCATATCCTCATATTTCAATGATATGTTATATCTATAATCCAAACAACCATAAACCATGAATAACTCATTGTTTTATGTATATCCAATCTCCATGAATAAACCACAACACACACTATTGTGTGGTTCACATTATAATCCTTCTTTAATTAATTCTATTAAACTAGTATCAATGTTGAAAAAAATTCATTAGCACTACCTACTTTTTATTTCTAAAAATAATTATCGAAAAAATTATTTATAAAATTACATGGTATGCCTAGACATCATATTTTTCATTTAACTATTTTAATCATGACCATACTCTATTCAAATCCATGAGTAACACCTATTAATCACTGAACCACATCCATTTTTTTCTTCCCCATGGAAAATATGTTTTTATATAAATAAAAATACAAACCATAATATCCATAAAAAGTACCTACCTGATGACATACACATATTACACTTGGCCATAATGTAGAAGAACATCACTTTGACATAAGATTATTCATCTCCAAAAAATTCCTCTAACATTCTCAAAAATATTTAATGAAATCACATCCTCTTTATATTTCTATTATAAAATAGAATAAATAGTGTTACCTCATTATACCAGTCATAAAATTAAATCGGGATCGATCATCCTTTACACAAATTTTACTACTTTAATTCAAGGTAATATACATAACCTGTTATGATCTAACAATATCAGTAATTCATCTTTCCTTTATACATACTAATATGTTATTCTAATAATCACCATAATCATATTCCCCAAACAATTCCATGTACATAAATTTAAATCATCCTTCACCTTAAATGGATTACATGAATTGTAACAATAATTTTCATTATGAAGAATATTTATTTCTTCTCTTTTTATATCATCACCAATATGGTTTCAATATATTTAATTTCTATAATATTCTCATTTAAAACCATTTGTTTCTTTTAAAAATTATCCCTCTTCTTATTTAGGTCCATTATATAATTAATTCCTTAACATTCATTAAATCAAACATCAATTAACACCATTTATTATCAAAAAGAAAAAAAATTTCAAATAATGTAATATACAACATTTCATTTAAATAATTTTAAATTATAGAATGATACTGAGCATGAACCCATAAAAACATTTTAACCATTAAAAATTTAAAAATAATAAGAAATATCCTTCAATACATTATGAATCATATACCCCTTAGAATATAGGAGTATAGACCTTTGAATATAAATTAAAAAAGAAGTCATCTTCTCTGAAACTGAACCAAATTGATGAATATATATCCAATAAAACATAACCAATTTGATCTTAATTAATCCTATAAATATAAATAAAACCATTTAGTTGAAATTTCAGTATTTGGATCCATAAAACCATTTTAATGTACATTTAACATCTAATGTATATCAAAACATTAAAATAGATGATGGGCATTAAAATTAAATTGAATACTTTGATCAATAATGAATATAAATTACTCATATTTGATAGCAAAATAATAAAATATTTGAAAGAATAAACTGAAAATTTAGGAACAATGAAATTTAATATGTTACTCTAAAATATCATTGTATAATTTATTATAGAAATTAAATATTATGAATCATTATTATAAATGTATTTCATATGAAAATTAAATGAAAATAAATATATAATGAGGCTGCTCAACAAATATTATAATTCATAGAATATGAATGGATTCTAAAGAAACAAAAAATAATTTAACTTTTATCCTGAAATAGGATTAAATAAAAAAATTATTGATCCAAAAAAAACGAGGGCATCAAGATGTAGTGATATATAGTACATAAAATGTTATGAAATTGAAAACTAAAAATAGAACGAGAAGATATCATAGTCACATACCTCAATGAAATATTTAAATAGAATTTTAAAATAAAATAATATTAGTATATGATTATAAAATTAATTACAATAATTATATTTCCTAAAAAATAATTAAATGGGTTAAGATGGGTGAATTAAGCTCATTAATAAATAATCCCTTTTGAAATTAAAATTTCCAAATTATTAAATTCTCGAGTCAATATTTTAAGGATTACTAGGGTCAATTAAAACATAATTAAAGCGGTGGAAAAAAAATAAATTGTATATTAATTGTAAATCCAAAAACATATTTGGATGAAAATAAAGAAGATGATAATTTTTAAATTTCACCAATAAGCTTCCATATACACTTCTATAATTTTTCACTAAAAAAGATCAAAAAGTGTTTTTCAAAGGAATCCCACCTCCATTGTGTATCAATGTTTTATACCGAGTCACCCATTTCATGGGTCTAATTATCCTCCATACCATGATTCAAATATATCTAACGTAGGTAAATGTTCATGGAAAAATATATCTTTTATGAGAGAAAAATTAGATAAGTGATTTTTCATAGTTCAAACACCATTCTCAGGTGTGTTTATACCCTATATAAGCTCCCAATTATGATTCCAACTGTCATTTGTTTGCTCATTCATTAAAATGTTGAATAAATGGATTTATACCTTTATGAATTTAGATCATTAATTCTTTAAACCTCCCATGAACATCCTCATATAAAATTTTAAATTCTTATTGAAAATATAAGATGATTTCAATGTCAACAATTTAATATTCCACTTCTATTCCATGAAACTGGAATATTATTACATAATATGAATTTTTAAATCTCTAATGAAATTAAAAATGATATATAATCATGGAGGATGATATGAATTTCGAACCATTTATGTTTTACCATATGCCATACATAATTTTAAATTACACATGGCCCTAATATATCATATATATATATGTGAGTTTTTTATTTCACATCTCTAAAAAATATACAAATTTATCCAAATAAAAATAGAATTTATTCTATTTACCATTTCACAATATAATTTAATATAAGATAATACATCACATAAAAAACACTTATTGGATGTATTCTTAAATAATTATGAAAATATAACATCATTCTCACCTTGTATCTCATCATATGAAATACCTTGTGAATACCCATTTGAAACTAATAATATAAACTCTAAAAATATTGGTTCCTCTTTGAGTTTAACTCTGATACCATTCTATTAATCAAATTTTTCAACACAGTGATCCATTGTATCATTGAAAAAAATATGTAATAAAAAAATTACAAATGTTTAAAATGTGTGTCCTTAATAAATTCATTGTTACTAATCAATATATAATGTGGGTGGGTGATTTCTCTATTATGTATTTGTAACAATATACATTTTTTCACTAGATCCATCATATGAAATCATGCATTTTCACTTCATCCCTTTGTTCTTGAAATTAATTTATCAAGCGACATAGGGTAGGTCAATCCCATAGTGTCACCTCATACCTTATCTATTCTCAATGTATAAACTTACCAAATCATTGAATACACTACATTTCATTCACCATTATAGACATGAACATCACATTATCTAAACCAGATAGATTAGAACACTTTATATCTTAACTAGATTCCATTACATTCTTCCAAATTATGTCTTAATCATGGGACTATATGTCATAAAGATCAAATGAAAGGTCAAATCCAATCTTTTTAATCTCCAAATTAAAACAAGAATAGAAATGTAATCATGCACCCACCGATTAGCTAAAATGTAACGCCCCAACCCCAGTTACCCAAAATCGGTGCATTATTTTAATGCATTGGCATGATTACAAGGAATCATGTCCCAAAGGACCAATCAGTTTAGCAGTCTTGGAAAGTAGATTACATACATGAATGATACATTACACTTCATAACATACAAAACATCATAAACAGTCCTTTATTAATTCCATTATTCCCTTGTCTTAACCCTGCATATCAATCACAATATACTTCTTGGAATCCTGGGAAAAATAAAACATAAAAAAGGCTTGACCTCAAATGCACAGAAAAGATAAAAATATAGCGGAAACATTCATAAAAAAAATAAACATTTAAGGCAATGTATAACTAAAAAAATCCTTTTAAACTTGAACTTCAACATAGTATGACAAAAATAAAAGGAAATAATGCCATTTTATTATTCACATGGATATTCTACTAATCCAATAATCACATGCTATATCAATAACATCTTTCATAATGATAGAATGCATAATGCCAGACTATCATAACCACATAGCCAAGGCCTCGTGCCAAGTCTACAAATAAGATTTTGTCAAGGCCTTGTGCCAAGACACTAGTTTGTCTAATGAGACCTACCGATGCATCGAGGAGCTATATCAGGCTCCACCCGTCACGTAATAAGTCCAATGCATTCCCATTTGAAAAGGTTTAAACATAACATAAACATTCGTATTAAATCTAGCATACGAAATGTCAATACTTTCTCCATAAACCATTAATGGTATAAAAATAACACATCCATAGTAAAACATATCACAAAACCTTCAATACATTACCAAAGATTTGTATCATAATAAATCAACTTCAAATAAGCTTAAAATCCATCAATAGATGTTGACATAGATGAAATCATAACTATTTGAGAGAATTATCTCTTTTCTAGAAATCATTGAAAAGTCACACATTTATAAAGGAAGTAATTTAAAAGAGATTTTTGAATCAAGGTGTCCCATACCACATTGAAACTTATGAAAAGAAATATCATTTCAAAACATTCATGTCCATATAAATAAATCATTAAAATCATTTTGAAAACATGGACAGTAATTTAGGAGATTTAGAAAGATAAATCATTAAAAAATTTAAAATTATGATCTTGATAAAGAGTACCATTCAAAAATTCTTAAAATATTCATTTTGAAATCATTTAAAAGTCACATAATTATAAAATAAAAAATTTAAATTGAAAATATTCTTATAATATTATAAAGGAAGCTTCAACCATTTTATAACGGCAGAAAATAACTGCACCCGCAGTATAAATATAAAAAGACATTCTTACCATAAATTTGTCGAAAAGGTTAAAACGTACCTTGTTTGGAACATGGATTTGGATGATAGAGATATCCCAGTAGATAATTACGTATAAACAACCTCGGATAATGAAGAGATTGTGAAATAAACCCTTACCTTGTACTTTTTCTTGGATGGGGGTAAGTTAACCTCCTGTATAATGGAGAAATAATTTTTATTAAATTATACAAGAATCATATACATTGATATGATATCATATATGATCTTTTAACATTTCTCTCTTAATAATATCTTAGTATTATCGTCGTTTCGGGTGTTAATGTACTCGTTTTTCTTGTATATGTTTTTTTACGTAAGCTATGGTTTTCATGGATAGGTTGTATATTATTCAAAACCATAATTATATCAAGTCTTTCAACATTATATTTAAGTCATCAAATGATAATTATAATTGAATGAATATGATGGAGAATGAATCTCATCGCGTTCGTGGAAACGGTAGTATGTACGTACGCACGGGCGACAATATCATTCTTTTGATATTAAAATAATATATAATTGGATGGTATATCATATATAAAGAATCATTATCATGTAATATTTATTATTTACATGAATTATAAACCATTATTATACCCATACAAATAATAATATACTGAATAACAATTACACCACGACGTGGAGACGGTAAGCCGTACGTACGCACGTGTGGTGACATGTCATTCAAAGGATGGATAGAATACTGAATATGGTTGTACCATATTTATTATAATATTATAGTAAATAGGAGATACTTGATTCATTATTTTAGAATGGGAATATCAATGAATGAAGAATTTGAAAAAGAAACGAATTTGAAAAAGGGTGGTGAGAACATTACCTCTTCTTCGGGTTCTTCTTTTTGATTTGAACAAAAGGGCTCCTTAGGTTGGATTTCTGTTCAAAATAAAGACTCTATGTTGTAGTTAGGGAATTTTAGAGAGTATTTGGGCAGGGGTTGGCCGATACAAAAGGCTTTGAATGTGTGAATTAGTGTGAAGGGGGAGTTCCCTTTTATAAGAGGGGTGAGGGGCACCTTTGGAAAAGCTAGAAATATTATTTTATAATAAATTCATATTCAGTTTATTATGGCTCCAAAGTGTATTATTTAAAAATTAAGGTGGGGATAGGTCGAAAACCACTCAACCAATAGGATTTAGAAAGGTTTAGGTTACTATATAAACTTTATCTTTAAGTATTAACTCTTAATTAACTAGTATGACACTTCCCATGTCACTTTGTATTTTTATATTATATAGTTAATAAAATTACTATATATATCCAAGCAACCCCCAAGTGATCCATTAAGGATACAACTATCATTATATAAGTCTCTTGGCAGACCTTAGTGTTTTAGGAATTTAATATCAATTAATAATATAATATTTGTTTTAAAAACTCTTTTTTGTCAATTTTGACACTATTCAATAGTTGATTTTTGTAAAAATCATAAAAGAATGATTGCTTCTAAAAACGTTAATTATATCAATCCTAACATGTCATAGTAACCTATAAAATTAGTTTAATTCCGAAAAAATCACATATTATATTTATTTGGGTATTTATAATATCAATTATTTTAATTTTTCACTATTATAGTAATTACTGCATCATCATTGTGTCATAAATAAATTAAATTATTTAATGTCCAAAAATTATAAATAAAATAAAATTTTGTAGGAAATATTTTTAGATTTCTAATTAATATTTATATTCTAAATTCCAACATATATAACCCTATAGAAAATATTGGTTTTCTAAAATATATATGCTTGTGTCATTTTTGTATTAATTTTAGCTTAATTAAAAGAAAGTGTCCCTATCACTTACAAGTGGCTCCATGGGGTCCCAAAATCGAACCAAAGATGCCCATGGTTGGACATGTATCAAAAAATAATTTTATGACACGTTTTAGGGTAATTTGTTATTATTATAATATTATTTTCTAACCCTTATTTACCGGATTTACCCTTTAAATATGGTAAATAAACTATTTACCGATATAATTATTCAAAATGTCTAAAAATAAAAGTTTCCTATTTACACAATTTGAAAATCCTGATTCCAAATATGGAATCCATTTCTCAAAATTCAAAACACAGATGTGGCTGAAATTAATTTAAAATTAATTCCCGTTGTTAAAACAAAAAGCATGTTTTTAAGAGATAATAACTATCAAAATATTGACACTTGTTTCTGTCTGGTTTAATTGTAAATTTGGTCCAATTAACAAAACTGTATTAAATAGTAAAAATATATTCAAAATATACTTTAAAAACACTCAAATTAAAAATTTATCACTACTAATTATTTTGATTAAAATTTTGTTTTTAATTAAAATTTATTAATTTTCACTATTCATCAAAATATAAAAGTTATCCGAAAAGTACCAAAATTTTACCCTAGGATAAATTTGATATTAAAAATCCAAAAATGATGTTAATTTTGAGATATAAAATTTATAAAATTTTAAAAATTATCTTTTACTATTCATTACGGGTAGTTTGATTGGTTGTAGTGTATGTTAGAACTCAAAGTTGGGTACAACAAACGCTACTGTATTATTCAAAGAGAAGCATGTCGTGGAATCTTGGGGTGTTACATTGTAAATTTTTTTATGTCCCCATTCTAAAGAATAAATTTATTTAGTCAAATTCAATATATAATAGATTAAAATATTGAATTTATAAACGGTTCACTATTAAAGTTTGTAAAAGTGCATTTTTGAAAAATACTTCTTTTATCTGAAAAAAAAGGAATTTTTTCTTACATTATGTCTAAGAAACTCATAATATGGATTCTAAATTTATAGGGATTATATAAGGATCAAAATTTAGTTAATAATATTCATAACCTCTTTTGAACAGCTTTTTTGGTATGTTATAGTGCGCTTGAACTCGATGTTACATGTAGTGCAAGTTATTGAATTGTTTTGAAGAAGTACATACTACGAAATATTGGGGTGTAACATTCTTCCCTCCTTCAATAAATCGCGCCCTTGCAATTTGATATTATTTTTTGAAAATAAATGTTGAAAATAGAAAATATCGTTGTGGGAAACCCCACATCGGAAATTTGGTTAATAAAATATAGTCTTAATAAGAGGAAAACAGTGATGAAAGGGTCACCAACAAATGATGATCTCAATTAGGAGAACATTGGTGGAAATTAGATACATATAATTGGAGAAAAAATGTAAATATTTATTGGTGATAATTGAGGTGATGAATCTTAAAAAAGTTTAAAATTTAGGTCCTTAAATTCAGTAATCTATGAGGATTTAAAATGCCATCGGTTCAACAAAACATAAGGTATTAGGATAACACATTTTTGTTTTTAAGATCACTTAAATAAAGTATAAGAATTAATTTCTTCATAGAATAATAGTAGAAGAAAAATATATACTTGAAAAGTAGAGTCCCATCTTTTAACTAATTTCTACAACAAACTCATATTTTACTCTAAAAGATAATAGAACATAAAAATTTATTCTATTTATCCTATTCATTTGGGGTTATAAAATGAATTTGTAATTCATATACTAGACCATCTTAAAATAAAATACATTATTTAATACAGGACATCTCGTGGGCCAGTGGTAGGTGATACACCCTTGTCGCCCTTTGGTTGCGGGTTTAAGTCTCGCGGCCTTGCCGGGCACGACGGGTTGTCGCCCGACCTCTGGGTTGTCCTTTTATGGCAATAAAAAATTAATCTCAAACTAGAATTATCCAAAATACTTTTGTCCAATCTAACATTCAAACATTTATATGGAAGGTAAACATAATGTAGATCCTTTTTACCCTGTAATATCATATGAATACCTTCATCATGTATTCTTTTAAAACACTGAAACATATTGAATTACCATAATCCTTATTGATTACATTCATGCTCCCTTATTCCATATAGAATTCTGGATATACATCATCCAACGAAAAATGTTGTAAACTCCAACAATTATGGAATATACAAATCTTTAATCAGTTTCAAAGCAGTCGAGAATATCCAATATAATTTACCCAAATCAACCATATCTTATTCCAAAATAAGTACCTCAATATTAGGACCATATTAAGGTTTATATTTCCTTTAACCATGTAATTTCAAAAAAGTTTAACTTTTTGTAGAGTCACTTTTCTTAGTACCATAAAATCTCAAATCCTCAATGAAATTGTATTGCAATACAATCATTATATACTCCATAATTATTATAACAAGTACAAAGCTGATACAACACTCAAATGACATTATAAACATAAGAAATCTAATCATTCCTCTTCATCTGTGGTAGTATCATAACATGATTGTTATCCAATAGCATCATTTGTGGTATAGTCTGATGATATGTTCGCATAATTTCCACACTCCTTGCAAATGAAGCATTATACATTTGAAACCTATTTTCATGCCCTTGTAGTCATGTACTTGGTACCTTTTTCCTACACACTTATAACAAACTCTCATTTCTTTCAGGCAAGTTCCGGGGTGTTTCTTCCCACATTTATCACATATGTGGAAATTCTTCTTTTCCCTCTTCCCATTATCCATCTTTCTCTCTTCCATCCTTTTCTTCTCTTTCTTCCCTTCAAAGCCATAGGACTCAGTAAAATCATTTTTTATCTTATACACAAATGATACTATTTATTAATATGATGATAATACGTGGGAGAATATTTTCCTTCTAAATGTTGGCTTAATACCATGAAATGTATGATCCTTCTTACTCTTTGGATCATACGTATTACTGGAGTTCGCATTCCTTCTACTGGGTGCCATTTCTATACAATAGCATAAACTAAGTCAGTTTATGAATTGTAATGAATAATTCCAAACTTGTAAAATACCTAATGCAAATTCAACTATTTATTGATATAATCCATAATCATAAAAATGTTTTCTTTGAGTAAGTATATACTCATGATCCCTTCATAATGGATCGTAAAGAAAATGAGAATTATCCTGAGCATATCCCCTAGGAGTGTCGTAACCAAGAGTGCAACAAGGCCCATTGTCGTGCACCAGTTCCCGTTCGAGTCTAGATCAAAGCGGTGTTTTCATGTTTTACGCCTAGGTACATCTGTTCCAGAGCCAACTCTACCTTCTCGTATCCAGAAAGGTATGTATTGATCGGGAAAACTCCCAAAATCGCTAAAATACCAGAATTCAGGGAATTTCTTCTATACTAATCCTCAAAGTCTATATTTGGGCAATGTTCTATAATCAGAGTTTATCTAAATCTAGTTTCCAAGGTTATTGCTAAACTTCTTCTGATACCAACTGTAATGCTCCGACCCCAGATACCCAGATTTGGTGCATTATTTTAATACATTGGCATGATTACAAGGAATCAAGTCCCAAAGGATAGATCGGTTTAGCAATCTTGGAAAATATATTTCATCCAAGAATGTTACATTACACTTCTTAACATACAAAACAACATAAATAGTCCATTATGATTTCCATTATTCCCTTTTCTTAACCCTGCATATCAATCAAAATATATTTCTTGGAATCATGGGAAAAATAAAACATAACAAAGGGGTGAGATCAAACGCCCAATAAGGATGACAATATAGCGTAAAATTTCATAAATAAGAATAAACATTTAAGTCAATGTATAACAAAAACAAAAGCCTTTTAAAATTGAACTTCAACATAGTATGGAAAAAATAAAATGAAATAATTCCATTTACTTATTCACATGGATATTATACTAATCGAATAATCACATGAAATATTAATATCTTCTCTCATAATGATGGAATGCATAATGCCAGACTATCATAACCACATATCCAAGGTCGTGTGCCAAGTCTACAAATAAGATTTTGTCAAGGCCTTGTGCCAAGACATTAGTTTGTCTCATGAGACCTACCGATGCATCGATGAGCTATAGTGGGATCCACCTGTCAGTTACTAAGTCCAATGCATTCCCATATGAAAAGGTTTAAACATAATAAAAACATTCGTATTAAAACGAGCATACAAAATGTCAATATTTTCTCCATAAACCATGAATGGAATAAAAATAAAACATCCACAGTAAAACATATCACAAAACCTTCAATACAATAAAAAATCATTGTATCATAATAAATAGACTTCAAATAAACATAAAATCTATCAAAGGATGTTGACATAGATTAAATCAAAAATATTTTAGATAAATATCTCTTTTCTCGAAATCATTGAAAAGTCACACATTTATAAAGGAAGTAACTTAAAAGATATTTTTGAATAAAATTGTCCCATACCACTTTGAAACATTTGAAAATAAATATCATTTCAACACTTTCATGTCCATATAAATTAATCATTAATATCATTTTGAAAACATGGATATTAATTAAAATGATTTAGAAAGATAAATCTTTAAAACATTTAAAATTATGATCTTGATAAAGAGTACCTTTCACAAATTCTTAAAATAGTCATTTTGAAATATCTTAAAAGTCACATAATTATAAAATAAAACATTAAATTTGAAAATATTTTTTTTATCTTGTAATGGATTCTTCATCGATTTTATAACGGCGGAAAATAATCACACCCGTCGTATTAGTTTAAAGAGACATTCTTACCTTAAATTTGTCGAAAAGGATAAAAATTACCTTGTTTGGAAAACGACGGAATGATTCCATTAAAAACACATAAGGGTATAAATGAATTTAACCCATTGTATATTAAATAGTAAAAATGTTTTTAAATACATTCTTAAGGAACATGGACGTGGATGATAATGAGATCCCAGTATATAATTACGTATAAATTACCTCGGATAATGAAGAGATTGAGAAATAAACCCTTACCTTGTACTTTTCCTTGGATAGGGGTAGCTTAACCTCCAGTATAATGATGAAATAATTTTTATTAAATTATACAAGAAGAATATACATTAATATGATATCATATATGATCTTTTAACATTTCATTGTTAATAATATCTTAGTATTATCGTCGTTTTGGGTGTTAACTTACTCATTTTATTTTATATGTTTTGTTACGTAAGTCTTGGTTTTCATGGATAGGTTTCATATTATTCATATCTAGAATGATATCAAGTCCTTAAACATTATTTTTAAATCATAAAATGATAATTATACTGGAATGGATACGATGGATAATGAATCAAATCGCGTTCATGGAGATGGTAGTCCGTACGTATGCACGAGTGACAATATCATTCTTTTGATATTAAAATAACATATAATTGGATGGTATATCATATATACAGAATATTAATCATGTTATATTTATTATTTACATGAATTATAAACCATTATTATACCCATAAAAATAATATTATGTTGAATAACAATTACACCACGACGTGGAGACGGTAAGCCGTACGTACGCACGTATGGTGACATGTCATTAAAAGGATGGATAGAATACAGAATATGGTTGTACCATATTTATAATAATATTACAGTATATAGGAGATACTGGATTCATTTTTTATAATTTTAATAACAAAGAACGAATAAGTTGAATAAGAATTGAATTTGAAAAAGGGTGGTGAAAACATTACCACTTCTTCGGGTTCTTCCTTTTGATATGATCAAAAGGGATCCTTAGGATGGATTTCTGATCAAACTAAGGCCTCTATGTTGTAGTGAGGGAAGTTGAGAGAGTATTTGGGCAGTGTTTGGCCGAACCAAAAGGCTTTGAATGTCTGAATTAGTGGGAAGGGTGAGTGCCCTTTTATAAGAGGGGTGAGGGGCACCTTTCGAAAAACTAGAAATATTATTTTACAATAAATTAATACTCAGTTTATAATGGCTCCAAAGTGGATTATTTAAAGTATAAGGTGGGGATAGTTAGAAAACAAATCAACCAATAGTATTTAGACAGGTTTGGGTTACTATATTAAAATTATCATTAAGTATTAACTATTAGTTAATTAGTTTGACACTTACCATGTCATATTGTATTTTTATATTATATAGTTAATAAACATATTATATACATCCAAGAGACACCGAAGTGGTCCATTAATGATACACCTATCATGATATAAGTCATTTGACCGAACATTAGATTTTTATGAATTTAATATCAATTATTAATATAATATTTGTTTTAATGACTCTTTCATGTCAATTTTGACACTATACAATAGTTGATTTTTGTAAAAATCATAACAGAATTATTAATTCTAAAAACGTTAATTAAATCAATCCTAACATGTCATATTATCCTAGAAAATTAGTTTAATTCATAAAAAATCTCAATTTATATTTATTTGGGTATTTATAATATCAATTTTCTTAATTTTTCACTATTATGGTAATTATTGCATCATCATTGGGTCATAAATAAATTAAATTATTTAATGTCTAAAAATTATAAATAAAATATCATTACTTATGAAATATTTTTATATTTCTAATTCATATTTATAGTCAAAAATCAATCATATATAACCCTATGTAAAAATTGGTTTTCTGAAAGATATATGCTTGTTTCATTTTTGTATTCATTTTAACTTAATTAAAATAAAGTGTCCCTATCACTTACAAGTGGCTCCATGGGGTCCCAAAATCGATCCAAAGATTCCCATGTTCGAAAATGTATCAACCAATAAGGTTAGGACACGTTTTAGGGTAATTTTGTATTACTATAACATTTTTTTAACCCTTATTTACCGGATTTACTTTTTTAACTATGGTAAATAAAATATATACCGAAATAATTATTCAAAAGGTCTAAAAATAAAAGTTTCCAATTTACACAATTTGATCATCCTGATTACAAATATGGAATCCATTGTTCCAAATTCAAAACACAGAAGTGGCGGAAATTAATTTAAAACTAATTACCGTTGTTAAAACAAAAAGCGTGTTTTTAAGAGATAATAACTATCAAAAGATTGCCACGTGTTTATGTCCAGTTTAATTGTAAAATTTTGTCCAATGAACAAAATTGTATTTAACGGTAAAAATATATTCTAAATATACTTTTAAACCACTCAAATTCATAATTTATCACTACTAATTATTTTGATTAAAAAGTTTTTTTTAATTAAAATATAGTAATTTTCACTATTCCTCTAAATAAAAAATTTATCCGAAAAGTTCCAAAATTTTACCCTAGGATAAATTAGATATTCAAAATCCAAAAATGAAGTTCATTTTGAGATATAAAATTTATAAAATTTTAAAAAGTAGGTTTTACTATTCATTACGACTAGTTCGATTTGTTGTAGTGTGTGTTAGAACTCAAAGTTGCATACAACACACCCTACTGGATTATTCAAATAGAAGCGTACCGTGGATGATTGTGGTGTCACATTGTAAATATTTTTATATCCCCATTCTAAAGCATAAATTTATTTAGTCAAATTGAATATTTAAATGTTTAAAATATTGGATTTAAAAAGGGTTCACTATTATAGTTGGTAAAAGTGCATTTTTGAAAAATACGTCTTTTATCTAAAAAAAGAAATTTGCTCATAAATTATGTCTAAGAAAGTCATAATATGGATTCTAAAATTATAAGGATTATATAAGGTTCAAAATTTTGTTAATACTGTTCATAACCTCTTTTGAATGGCTTGTTTGGTAAGATATTGTGTGCTTGAACTTGGTGTTACGTGTAGTGCAAGTTATTGAATTGTTTTGAAAAAGTACATACTATGAAATCGTAGAGTGTTACATAAAACACTCGGACTGTGTAAGAATAAGTGTCAATGTATTATATTTCTTAATTTTTGTATCTCTAAAAAATTTATTTGGGACTCCAAATATAAAACATCCTCTACTAGTATACCAATATCCAGAAGTGCGACTGTATATGTGATATAAATCATGGAACATATATTAAACTGAACTTGTTTTATTCCTCATCATCATATTTTATAACCTAATAAAAAATCACATTTTTACTAATTTTTTTTTAAAAAAGGACCCATAATAATCCTTGATTTACAATGGTCATGGAAAATTCAAAGTCATAATTTTAATGAGGATTAAGGTTTCACTTTATTATATTCTTATATATATATCAATATTTAACTATGATGACAACATAAAACAATCTTAATTTGGATAATTCCATTTGTATAACATGATACATTTTACACTCTTAAACTAATATAATCATACTTAACAAATCCATACAAAATCACATATCTAACATATCACTTATGAAGGAATTAAATATTATGCTTATGTTTGATTTAGTTTTTGGGTTTTAATAAACTCAAAAAATATTTATGTAATTCTTACCACATATCTATGTAACATTAATTTAAAATAATCCCAAATTACTAATTAAATTGTAATATATTGGAAAAAATAATGTTTGAGTAACGGTGTGACTTAGGAATCATATTCCTATAGTTTAACTCCTTGAAAATTGTTTCGATACTTCTAATATTCATAAAATACTATGGTTTTTACGTTTTTAACTTCGTTAGTCTATACATAACCTTTATATGTTCATCATAATCAATCATGGAACTACTTCCATCAACTATTTTTCACTGATATCATTTTGGTATTGAATTTAACTATTTATATTATTTCTTCACCAACATATCCTAACCACCTTTAGGATAATTTTATATTTACGTTTTTTGATAAATAAATTTATAATTTTATATGTCCATTTACCAAAATATCCAAACTATTTTATTACACTGAGATATATATAAAATGATTCTAGACTAGAATATTCTATTATTTTTTAAATTTAACTTATCTATGTCCAAACATTCTCCCACTATCTTCATATATATATATATATTATTCATATTATCATGCAAAAAATAATAAAAATTGATATTTGAAATAACTCATGTTAATTTTTATAAGATGTTTTAACAAACAAAATAGCGAATATTATATATTATTCTCCATGTTTAGATAATTAATAAGAAAATTCTTTAATAAAATATAAAATTAATGGCATAACAACCCTAACTTTTTTAGTGATATTTTTTTCCTAAATAAATGTGTTTATATTATATAGTATTATATGCATATATCACATAGAAAAATAAATAAATTATTATTTCATTAATGGATGTAGTAATATTTGTGAGAAAAAACCCCAAAAAACTTCATACATTACAATAAGATAAAAAATAGAAAATAAGGGAAGAAAAATATGAAAACATGGTTCTTTCATATTTTTTATAACCACTACCCACACGAACAACACTATAGAAAAGAAATAGAAAATTAGTATTC